>OX424573.1:14409149-15727709 GCA_949152435.1 Gastracanthus pulcherrimus
TTTATCGTTTGTACTAATGAAGAATTCAGTCTTCTTTAATTTTATTTCGTATTTCTATTTTAATTTGCATCATTTTTTGGGTTATGTTCCCTCCTAGACTAATACACGCAGCACTTCTAATTATTCTTAACTAAGTAAAATTAAATGAATTTTAACTCTCTTGAACTGTGAAATATTGCAATCCTCCGCATAGGCATCATTATTTACAACCCTAAACTAGATAATCCTCTGTCTGTATATCTACATCTGTACGGGGAAAATATTTAGAAACCAAATACTCAATAAACGATTATTCTTTTTTGTTAAGTCAGCGCTGGATTAAAAACGTCCGAGACACCAACGATCGAGATCGTCGTTTCGGTGAAAGAGCACAACAATGATTTCGCTCGCTCCGTGCGCGAATAAAGAAACTCACTCTCTCGCGATCCAAGCTGGCGATTTCGCGTCGATACGCGATTGCACGCGGCCGTGCACTTATTTCCCTCTTTTTGACGCTTAGGATTGAAGTGGAGGTAATTAGGAATTTGGTATCAATGAGAAGTGCCTTCTTGCGCATATTCTTCAAGTACATACGTGTACATGTATGCGTATAAGAGTGCAGTGTGCAGTGTGCATGAAAGGTGGCGTGTAGGTGCGTTTCTTATTGTTTCTAACTCCCAAGACGCATTAGTTCTAATTGCTGAAATAGGCCTCGGGAGCTATTTCCTACTTACGAGTCTTTAGCTTTTTCTCCTTCGTTACTTTTTACAATTTCATGGACTGATACACGTATAATGTGTAAATTCCAAAAATATCAGAATTTTGCCTAAAAGAAATCGAAAATAACGCTATCCAACATTTAAAATATTCCTTCGATTCTTCTTAATCCAAAAAATCTGTTCAAAAACATCCCGATCCAATACTCTTGAACTATTCCTTGTATCGATCTCCTCTCGGTAAACATTACATTTACGAAATAATTACGCGCTCGCTCCGATTTTCCGCAAATACCACTGTTTTTGTATCGATTCGCGCACACCTACCAAATTCCATTTCCCCCGATACAAACGCCCACGTCCAACCGCGCGTGTTATCACTCCTTTTTTCTCTTATCATCGAATTGCACAGGTTAAAAATAAAATCATCCCGATCAAATCAACCGCATACTACTCCCCCCTCCCGTGCATGCAATAAAGGTTAGGTCAATGTCCAAAAACACTCCAAACAAATAAAAAAAAAAAATCTATACGCCTCGGCTTCCTTCAAGTTCACGAAACCCAACCCTCTGTGGCATCTGGAAACAAAAAGCACGTTTATTTTGACACATCTGGCTCGTGTACAAGCCCGCGCCTAATCTTACATCTCGCAGTCGCGCGTCTTTCCAAAAGACACACACACACACACACGTCCACGGGCCCCTCCGACGTTCCTTTACGCGCTAAAAGCCACGACTAACGACCCTTTCAACCCATTCTTTCGCGCCGTTTTTTCCCGTTATTACGACGTGAAACAGAGAGAGAGAGAGAGAGAGGCCATTTACAGTTTACTCTTCCGAGTATCTAAATAACACGCAAAACTTGCATATACCCCCACCACCAGCACCACTCGCATATGCAGCAGCAGCAGCAGCAGTAGCAGCAGCAGCAGTAGCAGTAGCGAAATATATATATGTACTCCGAAAGGTTAGGTTCAATTTCTTTTTTATCCTGCCCTCTCTCTCTCTCTCTCTCTCTTCCTCCGGTGCAAAAATTCACTTCATTCCCGCGATATCAGGCCAGCCGCGAGCTTCACGAGCTTCAGCTTCGGGGCGCACGGGCGCACACACGTCCCCATCCACCGATGGAAGTGTATATAGGTAGGAGGTGCACACACGTCCGACATCATCATGCTGCTGGCTCTCGAGGAAGTTCTCGCGGTTGATGATAAAGACGCCGAACGCTGCTGCTGACTCTTTTTTCTTCACTCTCCTGGGTATATATACACACATACACACACAGCATACCTATATATCTATATATACACGAGTTTCCTTCCGGTGTGCTGCTGCTAGCTGCTGCTGCGGCTCTGCCTCGCGAAATTCCCTCCCGCGGGCATCTCTCTGGCGAGGTTAGGAGTGTCTGTGTGTGTGTGTGTGTGACTCTGCAGTTTGCAAATGATAAAACGTAAAGAGAAAAATATATAGGAACGACGAGGATGATGGTGTTTCGCGCGGTGCGCGTGGACGTTGTGATGATGCGTTTTGTGCGGGTGGAGGGGGTGTTGTGAGTGCGAAGTTTTTTTTTTTCTTTTTTTTTCTCTCTTTTGTGCGGAAACCCCGCGCGCGCGCGCGCGATGAGTGAGAAATGCGAGGCGGATCGAACGACATTATAAATATACTTACTTGGACGCAGTTTTCGGCGGCGAGGGTCGGTGGTGGTGGTGGTATGTAAGTGTTCTCTCGCCGAGAGAAGAGTCTTTGTTCGAGAAAGAGAGAGAGAGAGAGAGAGAGAGAGAGAGATAAAGGAATGGGATGCAGGAAAAACGAAAAGAAAGAGCTGAAAGTTGCACTTTGTTATACAAGCTTTATCGGCGTCGAATTTATCAATTTCTCGCGGGTGTGAGATTGCGCCACCGCCGCTCCTCGCTGAAATTATGATTGTTTCTAATGTTTTCATGACCTATCAGTGTATTTCGTCACGCGGCTCTTTTTAAGAAAGTTGCTCTTTCTGTCTTGGCGGTTTGGGCGATCACGTGATTTTTTTTTTGTTAATCCTCGCTCCACTGTCTAAGTATCCAAGATAACGTTCGAATGAGCTTTTTCCTTTTTTTGTACGCAGGTTTTGAGTTCTTGAGGAAAAGAGATACACCGCCAAAATGAAGATCGACAGGAGTAGACTGAAGAAGTGCACTTCGGAAGTGGTAAGTTGTTGTTACGCAGCGAGTGTGATGTTTTGCCTTCGTGGGCAGACATTTTTTAAATGGAACGTGCTCTTGTTGCAGCCGGCGGAGTGCCAAGCTTTGATAAGCAAGCTGCGCTCTTGCTCGCACTCAGAGTTGCTGGAGGAGCTGAAGCAGATAGACGCCTGGACCTTTGGCAAGTGCGAGCTGTTTCACTGGATCGATGTTTTGGACCTTAGCGATAGTATCCTGGAGGAGGCGGCGACCAGGAGCCCGGACAACCAGTGGGAACTGGCCTGCGACCTACCGCAGAACAGAGAGACGAAAGAACTGCTGCTCTGGGTTCTCCACTTCACCACGCTGCTCATAGAACATTCTTTTTCACGACACTTGTATAATAGTATGGAGCATCTCGTCACCCTGCTGTCCAGCTGTGACATGCCTGTAGTCCTCGGCGTTCTGAATCTTCTGTACATGTTCAGTAAACGAAGTAACTTCATCACAAGATTGAACAGCGACAAACGACAAGCTTTACTTACCCGACTAAATCACTTGGCAGAGGTGAGTGTTGTTAATTGATCCTAATTTGTGCCATTATGTACGATCTTTCAAGTATTAACGTATCATTGTTCGTTGTTCAGAGTTGGGGTGGCAAGGAAAATGGTTTTGGCCTAGCAGACTGCTGCAAGGAACATCCAGAGAAGCCTTTCCCGGTAAGTGCAACGACGTTGCACTTCGAATTCTACGCTGAAAATCCTTCGGCACCGGAAACGTCCAGTGGCACCACTGGCAGTGGTAGCGCAAAAAAGACTGCTCAGACAAATCTTGTAACATATATACACATCGAAAATGTAGATAAACTCGGCAAAACCCCTGCGCAGGTTATGAACGACTTACTGAAAGTTTATAATGTACCTCAGGAACGTCAGGTATGCACTATTCGTGTCAAAGAATTAAGCAGACGCCATGTACTCGTGTACTGAACGAAATTCGTGCTCCCTCACATTACTTATTGAAGTTTTCATCTTACAAATCTCTAAAAGTTGTCTCTGATTCTTTATATTATACAGAATTAGAGACGACTTTTAAAAATTCATTAATTAAAGTCAGGAAGCACCAATTTTGCTTCGTATCCTAGTACGACCTCATCATAAGATAAAAAACGCTCAAATCTCTAACTACGAATGCTTTGTTTTCAGATGGCTCTTCTAACACACATTAGGTTAGCTCATAGCTTTTCGGATTATCGGCGACGCCTGCAGTGCGTCCAGGCTCGTCTGCAGGCGCTCTCTGTGCTCGTGTACAGCAACGCACTCCAGGAGAATGCACACAGTCTCCTTCACGCCGGGCTTCTCGAGGAGCTGGTAGAACTGCTTGAACTTCCCCACCCGCACCTCGTCGAGATTCGCGCGGCAGCGCTGCGAACTCTCACGAGTATAATTCACTTAGATCGGAATCCACATCATCCCAAGTAAGTTATACTCATTTAACCATGTATATTTCTGTGAAATTTTCTGTCAAGTCCACTTTTCTTGACAATTGAATTTAGTGTTTCTAACATAGTATATTATCATATAAAAATGCAAAAATTAAAATCAGAAAAGTGTAAAAATAAGTGACTGTATCTTCTATTTATGAATTTTTAACAGGTTCAGTGCTGCGTGGTACAAATATGTACCATGAATTGTAAATGGTTACAAATTTTTTATCACCACACAGATTAAACTTAATAAATCTATTTCTGAAATAGATATTTTTATTCTTTAGCATCTTAAAAAAGGTACATACATGTACTTTTTATTAAATGTTTGAAATTTCAATTAATCTTGTAATAGATCACAAAATTTGGCTTATACATTAGCCGCACTGAATCTGTTAAACATTATAAATAAAAAAATTAAAACTAACCCTTAATATCTCAAAAGCACAAAAAATTGACTCATCTAGTTATGCCTTTAACCCATAGATTCTTACATCCAAATTACAATCCAAAAAGCAAAACATCTCATTCTCTCTCTTCTGTTTCTTGTATTTCCCAGAAAATCGGGTTCACGACTGAACATGATAATCGACGTAACGGGCGCGAGCTCGTATCACGGATTTCTGCCGGTGCTCGTGCGCACCTGCATAACGACGCTGACGTCGCCCCAGCCGGAAGGCCAGCCTTTCCCGCTGCCCCTGGCCACGGCGCTCTTCAGCTTTCTCTATCACCTGGCCAGCTACGAGGCTGGCGGCGAGGCCCTCGTCAGCTGCGGAATGATGGAGAGCCTCCTGAAAGTTATCAATTGGCCCGGTAGAGAGCTAGAACACATTACTGTGAGTACAGAAATTCTATTCGTTAGATCGGATTGTCACTGTAAGACGACCCGAAGGTGTAGTCGCGACTCTGACTCATACTTGGACTGAAATTCACAAAGAGAGCACCAGGGAGGGGAGTCATGAATTCTGGTAAAATTGTAGGAAGTGGTTTTTTTACTCGTAGTCTTTGAATTGGTAGATAGTTTATCAAGATAAGTGAAATTCTGCAGAATAAACGATACTGTTGTATTTGTTGATAACTCAGGATTCAGTTTCAGGGGAATTATCAAGATAGGAAATATAAGTACAAAGTGAAAGCATTAGTTTGCGATATCAAATTTTTAATATTTTAATTCGTTTAAGAATTATGTATAACTCTTATAATTATCTTTGAAATTAATTGTTGAACGTCGCTAATTAAATATTTTACATGGTACTTTTATTTTCTACTTTACGAATTCCTTTGAACCAATTAGTTCTTAAGATATCAATAGGCATATCATTAACGTCTTTCTGTAAAATTCTACTTACAGTCCAATCTATCTGCTGTATCGCAAGCTCAAGCTCATTCAGACAGATATTTCTTGAGCCCTCTTAAGTCCCTTAAGTGAAAAGTTACTCTGTGAGTAACTTTTAGGAATTCTTATGAAACTATTTAAAGTGATTAATTACTTTTTTATTAATGATATATTTGCTCTGTCAGAGTTAGCTAGTATGTATCGAGTGAAAGTGTGTTTGAGCCAATAGATAAATCTAATTGAATCTAAACTTACTTGAGTTTCTCGAGAAACAGTTAACTCTTTTCATCTTTGATTAGAGAAGGAATTGTCTTAAAAGAGTCAAAATTAATGTTTTGCATGTCATCGAAGGTTTTTAAGTGAAAATCAACCGTGTGGGAAATAAGTTCTTACTCGATAAAGGTATAATTTCGATGATATTGCTTAAAGTGCAAAATTACTTTTCATCAACTACTTTTGACTCTGCCATTTTCCACTCAAATACGAGGAAAAATCACTATTAAGTGGGTTTATTTTCACTCTAACTCGTATACATTTTTATATCAGATTTTGGATTAGAGCAAAAAACTTCAAAGCGAGTATAAAAACTCACAGAGTTCAATCAAAACCTGTATTCCTGGTGCTTGCCTTAATACTATACCATCTTGATTCTTTTTATTTTTATCTATATTTTTTTACTGAAGTGAGTATGAGCTCGAGTCAGAGCCTCAACTATGAATTCCAGCCCAAGCCGCACTACCCACGCTAACCAACCGAGCAATCTTCCATTTTTTTTCCAGTTTGTAACAAGAGCCGTGAGAGTTATAGACTTAATAACGAACATAGACATGCAGGGCTTCCAGGCCCACAGCGGCCTGGCGAGCTTCATCAAGCGCCTCGACATGGAGGTGAACGTCTGTCGCAAGGAGCAGCCCTTCGAGATCGAGCCCGACAGCGACGGCACCCCGGAGCCCCCCCTGGCGATCGCCTCCGCCACCGGCGACGAGTCCGGCCAGGAGCAGGAGCAGCAGCAGCAGCAACCGCCGCCTCCGCTGCCGTCAGCCCTCGACGATCGCGAGGACTCCTCGAACCCCATGGAGTTCTCCGAGGACGAGAACATGAGCAACGCCAGCAAGACCGGCGAGAGCAAGGCCAATGTCGCGCAGACCTATCCACCGGTCAAGAACGGCAAGACCTGTCTGCCCCAGAGGGCCGCCTTGCTCAAGAGCATGCTGAACTTCTTGAAGAAGGCCATTCAGGACCCGACCTTCTCGGATAGCATTAGGCACATTATGGAGGGCACGCTGCCCTCGTCACTCAAACACATCATCAGCAACTCGGAGTATTACGGGCCGTCGCTGTTTCTCCTGGCCACGGATGTCGTTACGGTTTACGTGTTCCAAGAACCGTCGCTGCTCTCGACTCTGCAGGACAATGGGCTGACCGACGTGGTGTTGCACGCACTGTTGAACAAAGACGTGAGTACTTTATGCTGTGGGCTGTAGGTGGCGAAAGGAGATTTTCGACGTTTAGCTGTAAACTTGGAATTGTTGAGGAAATTATTGTTGGGATTATTGTGTTTGGTGCACAATGTAAAGTAATATTTTACAAAGTGTATGCACAATTAATAGTGAGTTGATAGCTTATCATAAATGTAAATGGGTTTTTATTTATTTATTGTGACAATGAATGAATCGTGCATGACTCATACATTGCACAATGTGTTATCATAAATGTTATAGAAAAATTACTCATAGTTAAAGATTTCAATAGGTTCAGTAAAACTAATATTTATAGTTGATGGTGGTACGACCCATATAATATGGCTAGTAAAATTAATTCATTTTTTATTATACAGTTACAAATTAAAAGAAAAAATTAATAAATAACTAATCAACTTTTTTAACAGACTTGTTAATAAAATTAAAAATTGAAATCATGATCAATGTCGAAAATATTATGAGATAAATCATGACTTTATAAGTACCAAAGTGATTAAATTATAAAGTATTTTTAAATTTAATTGATTCATCTGTACAATTTTTAGTTTTCGTTTTTATGTGTATTCAATTAAGTTTTACTTAGGATAGACTGAGCATTATTGAATCAGCACATACGGATGAATAGTTTTTATTTAACTTTTCTGATCCAGGATGAGAAAAGTTAAATAAAGACTATTCATCTGTATGTGGAGACAGCGTAAGATTTAATTTTAACCATCATAGTATTTTGCTATTTTATAAAAAAAATTAGGTAAAAATTGTCATACACTAGAAAGCCCCAAAATTATGATAAATTTAGCCTATTTAAAGTAATATTTTCTTAATTTACCTTAATTGTGGGATACTTCATACAGTAAGACAACTTTTACTTTGGAGTAGGACAGTTAATCATCAAGCATTTTTTTATGATAAGCTTATCTGATGTACTTAATTAACAATAATTTTTTCAACCATTCAATGATGTAATCTTATTATAAAACGCACACAATTTGCAATGTTCTTTCCTTATTTTGACTATTAAAAACAGTATTTAAAAGATACTAATAAAACCTTAGTCTTTATCAGAGCATCGATATGAAAATTTGAACTGTTCTATATAAAATAGTCATTGCAAGGATCACCCTCAACAACTCAAAATAAAATCTCTCCTCTCTCTCTTTTCCCCGGCACTCTTTCTCAGGTACCCGCGACGCGCGAGGTCCTCGGCTCTCTGCCCAACGTCTTCAGCGCTCTGTGCCTGAACGCCCGTGGCCTGGCCTCCTTCACCAAGCGCCGGCCCTTCGAGCGCATCTTCAAGGTCCTCCTGTCGCCGGTCTACCTGTCGGCCATGCGCCGTCGTCGGAGCGCCGATCCCCTCGGCGACACAGCCTCGAATCTCGGCAACGCCATGGACGAGCTGATGCGCCACCAGCCTAGTCTCAAGGCCGACGCCATGGCGGCGATCGTGAAGCTCCTGCAGGAGCTCTGCGTCCTCGGCTGCGACGCGCGCTACGTCTGCTGGCGGGCCGCCAACAAGACCGACAACTCACCCTCCCACACGAACTCGGCCAATCGCCAGTCCTCCGGACAGTCGGTGGGAGTTGGGGTGGGCGACGCGGGCGGTGGCAGCGCCGGAGCCGGCGGCGGCAGCAGCAGCGACGAGGAGGAGGAGGACGAGGAGGAGGCGAGCACGAGCTCGCATCCCCAGAGGGAGGAGCAGCCCTCGCCGTCGCCGGCTCAGCCGGGACCACCCCCACAGCCCAGGGAGAAGACACCCATAGCACTGGTCGACTACATTCACAACGTCATGAAGTTCGTGGACGCGATTCTGAGCAACAACTCGACGGACGATCATTGCCGGGAGTTCGTGGCGCAGAAGGGCCTAGTGCCACTGCTGTCCATTCTCGGACTGCCCAATCTGCCCGTGGATTATCCGGTGGCACAGGCCGCGCAGGCCGTCGCCTCTGTCTGCAAGAGCATCTTGGTGAGTTTGGGCTTTTCTTTCTTTTTTTGTCTTTCTATAGGCTAATATTTAAGAGGCAATAGGTTTGTAAGTACAAAACAATAAAAAAATGTAATTTTATACTGCGTGTGTAAATAAGTGTTATGCCCTTTCTACACCTAGACATTAAGGAGGTTCATCTGGTAAAGGAATTAATGAATAGATTTTAATGAAATGTGGTATACCGATGGGTATAGTTCCCAAAATGATTCAGTTAAATTTTCGGAAGATAAGGATACCTAAGAAGCGAGATATTAATATTTTTATTTTATGACATTTAGCGTGGAGTCTTATAAGAAATCACACTTTTGTCGTTTTAATTTGAAAATATTTCAAATAACTAGAGGAAGAGTTTTTCTTGAAAAATTTTGTGTTATAAGACAAATATTTAACGAACATTTATTGAGCTTAAAAATGTGCATTGAATGCTTCTGAATATAAAAATAAATTAATTGAAAACAAAAAAGGTGCATTTAACCTCAAAAGCTGAGTTCAATCAGTATTTGTATTGAACTTTTTATACATAAATAAGATGGATATAATTACTTGAATTATATGTATATTCGTAATTTTTTATAAATTTATTTATAAAAAAGCGTAAATAAAGTATACTTTGTAAACAAAAAGATAAAAAAAAAACACTCATTTTGACTAGCTACGTACCAGATGAACCTTCTTAAGTTCGTCTCACTTTAACTTTTAATGCTGAATATCATTAATACCATAACAGTTAAACTAATTGAAAATATTCGATAAATAGAGAATAATTTTCTTTGTTTTTTAGTTTTTAAAAGTTTTTTTTTACATAAACACAACAAAAGTTATTGAATATCAAAAGTTAATGCAAGACGAACTTAAAGTCTAGGTGTAGAAAGCACATTAGTAAGTCACACTAAATATTTCAAGCAATTCAACATTTTTTAAATGAAATAGAAGTTTCCAGAAATTACATGTATTTTATACGAATAAATTTGAATTGTACTCCAATAGATCAATAGATGTAACATGTTTAAAAATTGAAATAGTGACTGCAAATATGTCTAACCAGTTATTGTTTTTATTAGCTAAATTACTTAATCTGTCTAAAATGGAGCAGTAGTTTCGAATGAAAAAGTTGAATATGAAAATTCTTGACACATTTTTACTGTTTAAAGAATCAGTATTTATTAAAAATTTGAAACAGTTTAAAAAGATTTTCGAGTGACGCGGTAATCTACAAAAAATGCATACATTTTAGACATTATGAATCGGAAAGAAAAAATGTTCAATAAATTTTTGTCAGTAAAAAATGTCCTAAAGCACAGGGCTGGCAAATAATGCAAAAATAAATGTTAAATGTTAGACAAGTAATTTTTGTGTTTCATTATAATTCTAATGCATAAGAGTAAAACTAAAGAAAAATGTTGTTACGCAATATTAGTGTTGCATTAAAGCATTCAAACTTTTGTTTGCTTACGTTGCAAAAAAAACATCAAATTCTTTCCTGACTTTTACATGATTTGACCGGATAGTTCCTTTAAAGCATAAATAACATCACCCTGGAACCTCAAATTGAACCCTTTCTTATTTTTACTGTAACTTCACTTTCTAAATCACCAAAGAGAAGCCAAGAAACTCATGAATACCCCAACCCACTCTGTCTTTCAGAACCTGGCGCACGAGCCACTTGTCCTGAAGACCGGCCTGATGCAACTGAACGAGGTGCTGAACCTCCTGAAGCCCCTGCACAGTCACATGGAGTCGCCCGGTGGCTCGGTCCTGCTGCACGAGCTAGCCTCGGCGCCGAATCTCGAGACGGCCTTCACCAGCGACAAGGCGACTCCCCTGCTGCACGCGATGAACGCCGCCCACGGCTACGTCGTCATGTTCGTGCACGTCTGTCGCACCAGCCAGTCGGACATACGCAATCTGTCGATGAACCACTGGGGCTCCGAGCTCGGCCTCACCGTCCTCAAGGGCCTCTCCGAGCTCTACATGTCGCTCGTCTGGGAGAGCACCCTGCTGTTGGCCCTATGCAGCGACGACAGCATACCCGCCGGCTGCGACTTCGGCAAGGAGGACATGGAGAAGCTCATGCCTCCCGAGCTAAGGGTGAGTTGGATTGTTGGTGGTTTCTTTCTTTTTTTTTATGTGTTGAAGTTTCACTAGCAAATATTTTTTTTCTTCGTCGGCGTACACTATGTGGATAAACACTGAGCCGATTTTATAATGTTAATTCGTTTAAATTTTTCAAATAAAGATAGGCACTTGGAACTAATAAAAGATATAGCTTTCTTAAGTTTCTTTGATGACTTCAAATGTGGGGACATTAAAATATAACGACATGAAAAATGTTTAGCGTTATACGTATTCTTTAATTTTGGATGTATTCTAAACATTTAAGAACTTTACAAAGAAAATATGCTATGATTAGAATATGCTATAAACAAAAGGTTATGCAAATCCCGTATTGTTTTTGCTGTGGCTAAGCCAAGAAACTTTCTTTTCGGGATTTGATAAATAAATATTAAAAGTCAATTATCGATTTCCACTAACAAGGGGGGGACCGCGGAGTCCGGGTCACCGATTTTGATGAAACTTTAGGGATCGTTTTCTGCTACCTAAAAAAGAAGCCCAATACTTGTGGTTTTATCCCATGGGCCTTTGTACGGCAGATACGGCGTATTTTATTAACGTTGATAGTATATATATATATGTTTTTTAGCATTGCCTATATGCTAATGTTTTTTGGCACTATCTGAGATTTAAAGTCTCATGGGATAGAACTACGGATATTGGGCTCCATTTTTAGCTTCCAAAAGTCGATCCCCAAAGATTCATAAAAATGCAAGACCTGCAGTCCATGATCTCCCCTTATAAGTTTATTAGAATTAGTTTAATCAATGAATAAACAGAAAAAAAATAATCAGAATTACTCCTATATCATACCTCTATTTTCAAACGTCATATTGTCACATATGGATTATGTGGGTTACCGTTCAAAGGTTTTTAACATTCATTAAATATGTATATATACAAGGCAGTAGATTTCGAATCTACATTCAAAATTGAAGAAAAATAAAGGTGTTAACGCACAGGAGCTTTCAAAGTCAAATAAAAAGGGTTTTAAAGTGATCGTAGCAAATTTTAATTATCTTAATTTAGTGCCTAACTAAACTTGTAGGATTTTTTAAATTTAGAAACTCATTTGGCAAAGATTTTATTTTTGAAAGAAATATAAAATACTTAAACAGTAAGTAATTCTTACGAATATTTTTATTTTTTTTTATTTTTAACTTAACAATGAGATATTTCAAAGTCTGTATTTGAATTGGTACTACAATAGTATACACATATAATGTACATAACTTAAGGAGACGTCGGATACCGACAGTAGATTCCTACTATCCCACACACGTATTTCGTTATTTATTTTCAAAGTTAATTGTTTAATGACAAAATAATAGCTGTCCCCAATTTGTTTTACAGTAACCTAATTATATGTCCAAGCTGGTTTCATATGATTGTTTTGTTTTCGAGAAAACTTTGACAAACTTAGTATGTAAAGGTTAATCTCCATGTAGTTGGCTCTTTTAGTGTGTCAAAGTTTTCTCGAAAACAAAACAATCATATGAACCCAGCTTGGACATATATGTAGATTACTATAAAACGAAGCGGGGACAACTATTATTTAAAGAAAAATATGATTTCTCTTAAAATTATGAATGAAAACTCAATTAGACAAGGACAGAGATATCCGGCGTCCCCTTAAGGGACTATACCTTATACCCAGTTACCGACATTATCGATTTTTCGTTTAAATTTTACGAACATACGCACATTCTTAGTCATACATAGATTGTGCGTGCGTTCGCAAAATTTGAAAATCTCGTTTATTCATTGAATAAAACGAAAAACTGGAGTGTCGATGTCAGGCATCTCCTTAATCCATAGCTAAATAATACCCAACTTATACACTGCTAAGAAACTAAATTTTAAGTTGTGCAATATTAAAAGTTTATTCGGTTTTCAAAATTACATCGAAGTTAGGTGTTACTTTTGTAATGGTGAAAATAATATTCTATCAGTTATAGTATGAACGAACAACAAAATTTCTGAACATTCAAAATTACAGTAAAGGTATAGAAGTAAAAATTAACAATCCATTACAACAAAAATATTCTTACATTAGCAGCTACATATAACACATAAGAAACCAGTCTCGATCAAAAACCCGATTCCCCGCCAACTTTACTCAAACCAATCTTCCGAACTTCCAGGCCGAAGGCGAATCCTCAACCTGGTCGGCCGCAGCCTCCTCCTCCGACATGGGCAGCAACGGCATGACCACCGCCATGGAGGCCCTCAGCACCGATCCTCCGCCCGTCTCCATGGAGGTAGACGAGAACAAGCCGAGTCCAAGCTCCAGCAGCAGCACCATCACCACGACCTCCGGCATCGCAACCACCTCCACAACTCCATCGACTACTGCTGGTGCTGCATCTACCAGCGGCACCACCGCCACGGGCACGGGTCGCACCTCGCCCAGTACCCACCAGCTCAAGTACATCCGGCCGCTGCTGGGCGCCTCGTCGCGTCTCGGCCGCGCCCTGGCCGAGCTCTTCGGCCTCCTCGTCAAGCTCTGCATGGGCTCGCCCATTCGACAGCGACGCGGCCAACAGCTGCCCCTCATACCCACTCTGCCGTCCCAGGCGGCCAGGAGCGTCGCAACGGCCCTCAACTGCTTGCTCATGAGGGGCCTGTCGCACGACAAGCTCCCGCCCTCGCCCATACCCAAGTTCAAGCTGACCTTCCTCATATGCTCGGTTGGATTCACCTCGCCCATGCTGTTCGACGAGAAGAGGCATCCCTATCACCTCATGCTTCAGAAGTTCGTCAAGCTGGGAGGACAGAACGCGTTCTTTGCGTGAGTCGATGATACTTTTCATTCGGTTGATCTGGATTGATTTATTGACTAGATAGAAAATAGCAAGATTGAACAAATTATTTATATATTTGTTTGATATATTGGCGGACCAAGGTCCTTTACAAAAGAACAATTAATGACTAATTATGGCATTGCGAGAGGACACAATTATGAGATTACAAAAATAATTATGAATAAAAATAGGGTTTCTAGCGAATGAAATGAATTTTTTTCCAAATATGTTATTATGCCTACTTTAGGTTGCAACATTTAATTTTGGAGAGAGAAGAAAAATTCAAGTCCATTTAGAATTGAAATCAACTGGTCTTTTTCATTTCAAAAGTTTGACTTTGGGATCGGAAAAAGAGCAAGATTTTTTTCTTACAGGAACCATATTTTATTATTCTACTTCGATCTTTTTTATACGTTTTTTTAGGCGAAAGAAAGTTTTTGATGCCAATGTGGTCTGACATTTTCTTTTTTTTTTTTAATTACAGAACTTTTCGATGGGCCCTTTCTGCGGGTGGTCAGTTTGATTTAGCCGAAGGCTTAGAGCACCCTAATCTTCCTGACGGAACCGGCGAGTTCTTGGACGTTTGGCTGATGCTCCTAGAGAAGATGGTGAATCCCAAAGCTATACTGGACTCTCCCCACATAGTTTCTTCCAAGTGTACTGGCCTGTACAAGGCGTACGAGCCCTTTGATCCCATCAAATATCTTATCGACATTCACAAGGTAATTTTCGTTAAATTATTTATTATGAAAATAAAAAAAAAAGATCAATCACGATTTGAGTAAAAATTAAATTAAAAAATTCCATTTGCAGAAAGCGTTTGAAGCTGTAATGCTAATGTGGGGCAAGAAGCCCTTGAAAAATTATGGTCCACGAATGACCGAGTCAATCCTCTCGATCTTGCGACACATTCTACAAGGAGAAAAGATCATCAAAGAGCGCACCGAAAAGGAAGAGACTACCGAGACAACTAACACTGCAGCTAGTGGAAACGGAACTACAAGCAGATCTGGCACGTCAACGGAACGTCGCGAGGAACCCGAGGCCGATGTCAATCCAGAGCATCTCAGACAACTCATGGACATGGGATTCAGCAGAGCCCATTGCATCGAAGCTCTGCTTCACACTCTGACAGTTGAACAAGCCACTGACTATCTCCTTACAAACCCCGCTACTTTACGCAGATCGGTAAGAAATACTTTCTTTCATTCACAGATAATAAATTAGTAAATCAATGCATTATAAAATATACAATGCTCTACTTATTTATTGCAGGACATATCTACCGGCGACGCCAATGGCCAAGGTCTCATAATGGACCTGGAGATGGGCGACGACGACCAGATGATGCAAGCGATCGCGATGTCTCTGGACGAGTCCGACCCACAGAAGGTGGTTCCCGCGACTATCGAAGAGCCGATTCGCGAGACCAGCAGGACCATCGACGAGTTCACTCACAACGCGCTCGAGCAGTGCCTCAGCCTGCTGGACCTCATGCCCGACACTGTCTACCGGATATGCGACGTCCTGGTAACCATCACCAAGCGCAACGGCAACGACTGGCGCGACAACATGCTCAAGCAGCTGATCAAGGAGATCGGCGATCTGATCGACTACCTGCGCGACATCGCCGAGTCTCAAGACGAGAACGCCGGCACTCGGCTGGTCGAGTGCGAAGAGGCCAACAAGGTGGCCGGCCGCATCTACCTCTACACGCTCTTCTTCGAGGGCACCTTCCAGGAGATGCGCGTGCCCTGCGCCCAGATCGTCGAGCAGTGCGGCATCCTCGACAAGCTCGTGCGCCTGCTCGTGGTCAGCGAGACCCCGCTCACCGCCAACAAGAGCAAGGTCGTCGCCGTGCCCGCTCCCCCGAAGGAGCCCGCGGCCAAGGAGAACGGCGCCGCCCCGGCTCCACCCACGAAGACGCCCAAGTGGCTGGCGCCTCTTCTGCTGCTCATCGATCGTCTGGAGAAGGTCGCGGTGCTCACCCAGCGCAAGCAGCTCATGCACAAGATCACCAATCGCACCTGGAAGTGGTTCGACCTGAGCTCCGGCAAGTGGATGCCCTACTCGACCATGAACAATCGCATCATCAACGACTCGTACTGGGCCGGCGAGTCCACCGTGCGCATAACCTGCAGCCGGCGCAAGTACCTCATCACCTTCTCCTGCATGACCCAGGTGAACGAGGACAGCGACAATCGCAGGCCCATCACCATGGGCTTCAAGACCATCACCACCACCATCACCACACCCGCCAGCAGCGAGGAAGCCTCCGCCAACAACTCCAACAACGCGACCACCACGCCGACAGCGGCACCGGTAACGACGACCACGACCACGGTCACCGCCGCGGAAGCCATCATGGACATCGAGGACAACAGCAACGCCAGCACTGCCGCTGGCGGAAACAGCAGCAGCGCCGCCGCCACCGCCAACGAGGAGAAGCGAAACGCCGTGATCCAGGGACTGGATCCGAGCGTGACGCCCAGCATAGTACGCGCCTGCGTCAAGCTCCTCGCCATACCCGTGGACCGCGACGCCCTGCACGCCCTCATGAAGGTCTGCCTGCGCCTCACCCGCGACTACAAGAACGCCGAGGTCTTCGCCCGCGAGGGCGGCGTCAAGCTGCTGCTCGACATGACCCAGGCGAGCAGCTTCATCGGCTGCATCACCCTGAGCACCCTCCTGATCCGGCACACCCTCGAGGAGCCCCTGACCCTCGGCCTGGCAATGGAGAAGGTCGTGCGCTCGCGCACCCAGAGCAACATTCCCCCGGCCTACAAGGAGATCCACTTCATGACCCGGCAGATCAGCAGCGCCGTCTGCCGCAATCCCGACGTCTACAGGCACGTCTGCGAGAACATCCTCAGGGTGGACATCAGCGTGCTCAAGCGCGACGACATCGACAACCGACTGGTCGTCAAGGCCCTGCCCCCCAATCTCTCGCCCTCCCTACCCATGGTCGAGGAGGTCTCCGTCAACGTCATTCACGAGCTGCTCAACGCCCTGATCAAGCCCGTGCCCGTGCTGCCCGAGGACGCGGCAGCCGCGGCGGCCTCCTCCGCGACGCCCCCCACCGGCAGCCCCGAGAGAAAGAACAACACCACCGTCGCCACCACCAACAACGCCAGCTCCTCCACGACCAATGCCACCGTCGCCACCTCCGCCTCCTCCTCCTCCGCCTCCGCGTCCAGGAGAGAGATGCCCCTTCTGAGAAACACCTCGGCGGGCGCCGCGGCCGCTGCTGCCGCCGCCGCCGCCGCCAGCGCGGTCCTCACCGCGGCCACCACCAACGATCCCCTCGACGACGACGACCAGGTCTCCCAGATCATACCCCTGAAGATGTACACGGACGTGGGCAACAATGGCAAGGTCGAGCCCGAGGAGGCCAAGAAGCCCCTGCTGCCCAAGTCGGCGATCCTCAAGATGCTCGCCGAGTCGGTGCGCTCCTACGGCGCCATCGCCAACCTCATCACCGAGTACACCTACCGGGCCGGCCAGAGCGAGATGATCCAGGAGGACACGACGGCCCTGGCCTTCCTCCTCGACAAGCTGCTGCCCATCCTACCCGAGAACTCGAGCGACCGCCAGTGCAGCAACATGGCGCGCATGCTCATAGCCGCCATCGCCTCCTGCAATCACTCGCCCGACGCCCAGAGCACCCTCGTCGCCGAGGTCAAGGCCGCCCTCACCCGGACCCTCGCCCTGCCCGAGAGCTCGGAGAAGCACGCCCAGCTGCAGCTCCTCATTGGCCTGATCTCGACGATGATCGACAGCTGTCCGCCCGCCTCGCACACGCCCCTGCGCGCCTCCCTCAAGATGCAGCACCAGTACACCAACGTCAACTACATCGTCAGGATCATGCTGAAGAAGGGGATCATCACGGACCTGGCCAAGATACCCCACAGTCTGGACCTGTCGAGTCCGAACATGGCGGCGACGATCAACGCGGCCCTCAAGCCACTCGAGACCCTCTCGAGGATCATCAATCAGCCGATGCCCGGAGCGGTGAACAGCAAGTTCCCCAAGCCGAAGAACAGCAGGAGTGCACAGGAGGAGCCGATAGGCGAGCAGACCGGCACCACGACGTCCGAGGCGACGAACGCCGTTGGCGAGGAGGCCAACGAGGACGCGGAGAACACGGAGCACGATATCTCGGTTAACGCCGAGAGCTTGGAGCCGACTTCGGAGAGCCAGCAGCACGAGGAGGGAGAGGAGGCAGCCTTGGAGGATATCATGGATCAGCTGCTGGAAAGGTAAGGATTCACAACGCTGAAGACTTTGATACTCTTTCGTGGTTCTATGGGAGGAGCCTGGAGACATGGCATTGCGATTGCAGTACATTTTTTTATATTGTACAACTTGTTTGATATTCAAATGATTTATCTTTTCTTTTTTTTTAACAAATACATGCTTGCATAATTTATTAATATTAATCGATGATTGATTGATGACTTTCAATGGCGTTTAAACTGCAGCAATGACTGGAGATGCATGCGTTAATTCTTATTCGTAAATACAAAATAATCTTTTCTATACAAGTCCTTTTGATTTAGCTGTTGTATACAATCACAGATACAAGAAAAGCGGTATAACATTCTTTTCAGTACCTGCATAGCATGCTTTCGTTCATAATATGATTGCTTATCTATAGGTATATTTTTTACATCATCGCATCAGCCACATTGAATCTTTCAATCGTGTAATATTATGCAATGTTTAAATTCTGATTTAAAAGTTTCTATTTAAAAAAAAAACAGTTCATAACATATTGACTTAAACGTTTATTTTCTTTGACATTTGTGTAATATTTAACATAAAGTTTAATTGCAACAATATAAAATAAGGGGCCTGCGGCGGCTCAGTCGGTAGAGTGTCGGATTCCCACGCCGGTGACCCGGGTTCGAATCCTAGTCTCTGCCGATTGATACAAGCACCACTGTAAAAATTACATGTGCTTTGTTTACAAACACACCGCAAACCCCCGTCGTCGATTAGCACCACATGGAAGCACAAAAACATGGCGACGTTAAAAAAAAAAAAAAAAAAAAAATATATAAAATAACTCATGCCTCTTTCTCTATTAAACCTTTTTTTTATTTTCGTTCTCAATTCGATATTATAATACTAAGAAATTTCGTCGACATTCTATTATTGTCCGCTCATATAATACTAAACAAATTTTGAATTGAGTACATCGATGCGTAATGCATTATATATACATACTTGCTATTCTATAGAATACAGTATCTATAATCAAGTAGTGTACTGTTTTCCAGAGATGGATCGGCCGTGGCGGAAGAGCCCACTTCTCGTCCACATCGGCCGATGGATATTGAAGACGAGAGCCTCGCTATGCGCGACGGCGAGGGAGATTTCGATCCGACGCGCGACACCACAGTAAGAATAAATCATCACCTTTCCTTTAGCTACATTCTAAAGAATCGTGTAATTTGTTACTACTGGCAATACCAAATTAACTATCTGAGGGATCACAAGGTTGTATTAACTGTATAACCATAGGGAAGAATACCGATTCTTAGCTAATATTATATTATAGATCGTAGCTTAGTTGCTTTTTAAATGTTTGGCATTTTTACGATATCTTCACATTTAAGGAAGATTATAAGTAAACCTTTAATAACAGTGTGATGTCATTCAAAAGACCTTTAATAAGTTATAACTTTCAGAAATTAAGTTTCCTTTTTAAATTCAAAAAGCATTATATGTTGGCTTAAATTCTTTACCATTTGCACAAGTACTGATCAAAAATTATTTTTTTTTTAATCTTCCGTATTTGTAAAAATTAGTTTCACTTCAAATTGGTAATAAATTATCGTATGATGTATACTTTCTCAATTTTTAGCTTGGTAAATCAATGGGAAATAGTTATATGAACATGTTTAAAGTGTCTGTGAACATATTGCAATCGCAAAAAAATAACGAAACTTTGTTACTACTGATTTAGCTTAACTTTAACACAGCTCATATTGTTCAAATTAGTGTTCATCATTTTACTTACCCTAAAATAGACACCACTTTATGAAATGAATTATTATCAATTTTAAGAGAAAAGCTAATTTTTTACACGGTACTTGCAACAAATTCAATCTTAAAATTGTTACTTCGTAAAACACGCCAACTTCCTCAGATATAAAAAAACTTGGCATTGCCAATCCAACTCTCCCTCGAAACAAAATGCTCACGCAACCTTCTCTCCCATCCTCGCATCTTAGGAGGACCTCATGAGCTCGGACTCGGACTCCGACAGCAATCCGTCGGACGACAACGAGGACGACGTGCAGGACGACGAGGACGAGGAGGAAGAGGAAGAGGACGACGGCGAGGAGAACGAGGAGGAGGAAGAGGAGGAGGAGGAGTCCTCGAACTACGAGGAGGACGGCCTGCAGTTCTACGAGGACGTGGGCGAGGGCGTGTTCCGCATGCTGCCCACCAACGATCGGGACAGCAGCAACGTCGTCATGATCCAGCACAGCTTCGACAATCAGGACATGAACGCGACGGCCCCGGCCTCCGGCAGGCAGAGCCTGCCCTGGAACACGAACTTCGACTTCTCCTTCAACCTCATCAGCGACGCGAATCTCGTGTCCGAGAGCAATGGCATTAACTCGCATCCGCTGCTGGTGGCACAGGCGAGCCTGGACACGGCGCGCGACAATCGCTCGCAAAGGATGCTGAGGCAGCGCAGGTATCAGCTGCAGCTGTCCAATCCGAGGCACTCGAATCCACCTGTGATTCTGCAGAGGTGCGTTTTAAATTTTATGAAGATAATGTAGACATGAATTGTTCTATGCGATATTGATAGAAATTGAACGGTTTTCCTGCGTAGTTCTAAATCAGTTTTGACTAAGTTTTGAAGCAGTTTTAACGTTGTTAATTTAAGCCCAAGAGTATGTGTTCAAAATAACTGTGCTTATCTTGAAATTGTCACCCACTGACACATTAGTTTTAGCAATGCCACTACGATAGATAGCAATAAAAGACAATAATTTTAAGTAATCATAAATTAAAGAAAAAGTGTAGTAACTAGATTTATCTATTTTAAGGTTTTCTGGTATTAAAACATTGTCTACTATACAAAATAAGCATTTTTAACAAAACTGTTTAAAAACTGCCTTGAAAACCCGTTTCATTTTCTGCTAAGAGTCTTCAATACTAATACATTATTATTTTCACTTTTTACAGATTATTGGGACCAGCAGCGCAAACTGCAAGTCAAATCTTAGCAACCTCCTTCAGAGACACCCGAGTTGTCGTTATGGACAACGGATTGGGCATCATGACGAATCAAGATGACGAACAAATTGATTTCGTCGATCAAGCTGGTTACTTGTTCGGGCCCAGTCTTGCAGCGACGCTCAACAATATTCCCACTGCTCTTCACTGGTGGATCGAAGAGAGTAAATTACTAGATGGAGATTCTCAGCCAGATTGTTGTGTTGGTCGGTACATTTTATATGTTACGAAAATTCTAACTTTGGGGATTTCATGTTTTTCATAACTATAACATAAAAACTTTTTTTTAAAGGTGTTGTATATAAGTTGATCCCTGGTTTGGAGAAGTATAGGAACGCCGAGTTAGCTGAGAGAAAAGAAAAACACAAGAAACAGCAGGCTGCTGAAAAAGAAGCTGAGAAAAATAAGGAAGCCAAAGGCGGTACTAGTGCCAATGCTACTGAAAGTAAGTTAATGGCTGATTGTTGATTACGTATTGTCTGGAATAAAGCATATTTAACAACTTTGTTTACGTTAATAGACGATGCTTCTAATACACCGCCAGCTGAAGACCAGAGAGGAGCATCAGCTTCTACGTCAGAAAGGGAGGATTCTAGGCAGTTGATAGCCGCTGTCGAAGCTGTCGTTGAAGCTGTTCGACAGGAATTGAATACCGATGAAGAAATCATAGGTAAACGAAAATAATTAATAAATTTATTGGTTGTTGAACTATACTGACACAAACTATGTATGATAATTAAGATATAAAATTTGCTTCTTCATTGCTAAATTAAATGATTATTTACAGGAGAAATGGAAGTGACGGTTCAAGATGATGAAGACAGGCCTCCGCCTCCGCAGGACGAACAGGCTGCCGAAAGACGAGAGGCTCGAGCATCAGCACTCAGCGCAGCTACCGAAATCGCTGAAAGTCTCGTCGATTCTGTTCTTGGCACTTCGGCTTCAGAAGCCTCCATAATACAAAGTAAATACAAAATAAGCCACTTTTTCTTAAACCTTATTTTCTCTTCTTATTATAATCACACTTAACAATCCATTAGGACAACAAACCGATAGACCAGCCGAAGGTGGTTCCTCGACGACGGAGAACTCCGACGTCTGGACACCGGCTGAGCTCGTCGACTTCAGCGACACCTCTAGCAACGACCTGTCTCGAGAGAATAGCGTGCCCATCGATTGGATCAGAAGGCTGTTAACCGACGACAACGTCGAGGCCAACACTGAAAGGAAGTAAGTCAACGATCAATCCCACGCAGATATCTACCACCAACTCCAAACAATTTTTAACTCCCTCTCGCAAAACCCTGTCTCTTTCAGCGCCAACGTGACTAATCAAGACACCACCGCCACCACGAACACCACCTCCGCACCGAACGCCACGAGCACGCCCCATTCCGAGGAGCAATCTCAACCCACCGCTCAATCGGCCACTCAAGAGGAAACCGGCTCCCAGCAGACGCAGTCGTCCACCGACCCGACACTCGCGAATCCCGACCAAGTAACGACCGGCCAGCAGCAACCCGCCTCTCAGGAAGTGCCCCAGCAGGCCGGCAGTCAGTCGCAGGATCAGCTGCTCGACGGCGTGGATCCGTCCTTCCTGGCTGCTCTGCCCGAGGAGATGCGCGACGAGGTCATAGCCGAGCAGCTGCGCCTGCAGCGCATCAGACAGCGCACCCAGGCGACCGTCGTCGAGGAGCTCGCAGGACCCGTCGAGGTCAACCCGGAGTTCCTGGCAGCCCTGCCGCCGGCCATACAGGAGGAGGTGCTCGCCCAGCAACGACTCGAGCAGCAGAGGCACGCGGCCGCCTCGGCCAATCCCGAGGATCCCGTGGACGCGGCGGAGTTCTTCCAGAATCTTCAGCCGTCCCTGCGACAAGCGGTACTTGTTCATTGATTTATTTAGTTGGTTGCTTTTTGAATTCTTTACGTCAGTAATACGGTAAAATAAGTGGTACTTGGACACTTTTTGAAACGAAAATTCAGAATCAGTGTTTGTAGAGCCAAAACTCAATATTTTTCCCAAATCTTTAATCTAATCGTTAATTCGGCATGTTTTACTGTTATTTGTACAAGAAAAAATACGCTTACATACTTTTTTATACTAAAAAAGTAAGTTTCAAAATTCAACTATATGTCGCAGTTGTTGGATATCATATCAAGCTGGTCCCAGTACTTGGACATAGTTAGGACCCAGTAGTTGGACATATGAATTAAATGTGACCAACTACTGGGTTCAGAAAATGCAGTGGACATAAACTTGGACAATACATTCAGCATGTTACAGTTCTCGACATAACCTCAAAATGTTATATTTACATTTATAACAAATTTAAGACGTAAATTAACATAATTTTAGTTAAATTATATACTACACATCATAATCTATCCGCATGAATGTCCATGAATACATCTTTTTATCATATTTATCAGTAATTACAATTTTTGTCACTGTCCAAGTACTGGGCACTTTACCTTAATGGTTACTCGCGAAAAAGTTGGTACTTGAGTACCGAATTATTATACGTAATTTTATACAAGTACAGTACTTTCAAAAATGCATTTAAATGTGACGTTATCTAAGTACAGCTAGACAATTGCTGCAGTTCTTATAAAAAGCACTAAAAGTACTATGCACAAGTGCAAATTCACATATCTAATACACTGCTCTTATAGGAAGTCTTAATAAGCCGAATATTCCTGTTAAAATAAGTTTAGCGAAAAATTCCGAAAAGTACTTGTGAAACGTATAGGTAAATAAGTCGTTTTGTCCAGTAAATTTGTACTTAAGAAAAGTACTTAAAGTACTATTTTGCAAGTACTGCAGTGTTTAAGAAAAGTACTTTACGTACTTTTTACAAGTAATACAATGTTTAAGGAAAAATACTTATATACTCACTAAAGTATCTGAACTCGTACTTTTGCTTTTAAGTATGAAGTACAATTTTGTCCATTACTGTTTAGAATTACTTTCTTTATTATAACATAATACCATTCAGACCCATAAGTAATCAGCTATAGGTTTAGCTTTTTTGAGAAATTCAAAAAGAGTACTGTAGACACCACTAAAGAAAGAAATGTATGTTGAAATCCAATTGACTACATGACGATATTTCTCTGTGCAGATTCTTACGGATATGGAAGAGTCGCAAATTTCGGTGCTTCCGCCTGACCTTGCACAGGAAGCTCAGAACTTGAGAAGGGAGTGGGAGGCTCGCAACAGACACATGATGCAGGAACGATTCCTCAGTCACGTCAGTCAAGGCAATGCCCTGTCGAGCATCCTGAGAAACTCCGGCAGAGGTTTGTATTTTTCTGATTAGCCTGCATCATTTTGTACAATCTTCTCAGAAAGATTAACAATTTTAATTTCGATCGGTGCAGGAAGAGGACCCGCGTCCCGGTACGCGATTCACGCGATGCCCCAGCGAGCACAGTGGAACTCGTGGAACAGCCGAGGCGACGCCAACATAGCTTATCCAGGAGCAGCTGGTCTGAGACTGCGCGGAAGGCAACTGCTCGATCACGAGTCCATGGCCTGCTTGCTAGTTTTGTTATTCATAGACGAGCCAAAAATCAACACCCTCAGACTTCACAGAGTGATTAGGAACTTGTGCTATCACGGCAGCACAAGGGAGTGGGTTGTCAAGGCCTTGCTGAACATCATGGAGAGAAGTAACGACGAGAACAAGGACGCCTTCGCCGACTTCGGTGGCAAGTTCCGAAGGAAAGCAATTCACTCGTCGAACATGGATTATTGGTAAGTTCCAATAGCTTTTGTTAGAATATAAAAAAAAGTTCCATGTGTTCTCAAATGCCTAACTACGAATTTAATAAATTGTTATAGCTCACCGAAAGCGGTCGATACTAGAAATAACGCGCAAACTTGGTTGAACATCAGCATCGATGCGGCCTTGGGCTGCAGAGCTAATGTTTTCCACATCATGAAGCACGGAGGCAAGAAATCTGAGAGACAAGGCCACAACATTACAATTCACCCACAAGCTGCACCCACCGTTTGCAGGTAAATTCATCTTCACTCGCAACATTCTCCTCCAAAATACATTACCAACATTCACGTATCTCAACTTACAAATCCTCCATTCTAGGCACACCCTGGAACTCCTGATATCCCTGGCCAAGAGTTTCCCCGCCTACTTCGTCCCCATAAAGTCCAAAGAGACCGAGGAAAAGGAAAAGGAAAAGGAGAAGGAGAAGGACAAGGAGTCGAATCCGAGCAAGGAGGAGACCGGCGCCAAGCCAAAGACCCCGGCGAAGCCGGGCAAGAGCGACGCCCCGGACTTCTGGGACATGCTGCTGCGCCTGGACTCGTGCGCCTCGAAAAAGGGCAAGTCCGTGGCGCGCACCCACTCGAACACGAATCTCGGCGGGGAGCCCGAGCAGTCGGTCGTGTCGTTCGAGGTCTCGGCCTTCGGACAGCTGATCTCGATGCTCCACTGGTCGGTGATCAAGCGCAGCAGCCAACTGACCGACAAACTCCTGCGACTGCTGTCCCTGATATCGATCGGCCTGACCGAGGTGCATCCCTATCGACGACAGGACGGTGGAGCGGCTGCCGCTGCTGCTGCCGCTGCTGCTGCGGCGGCGGCTGCGGCTGCGGCTGCGGCCGCGGCTGCAGCAGCTGCCGCGAAGAGCAAGAAGGCCAGCGAGACCAGCAAGGACTGGAGCATTCCCGCGCCGGAGGGTCACATCAAGCTGGCGGTTCAAGTGCTCACGAGCAAGAGCTGCTCGGAGGAGGGACTGGAGGACGCGACGGCGCTTCTGCTCAATCTCTCGCACTGTCCAGATCCCACGCGTCAACTGGTAAGTGGATGTCTGGTTAGGATTTTGCGTAAGAATAAAAAAGTAGATTCAAGTGAATTAGGTACAGTAAGAAAATGGTTTAATCGTTGCTGCTTTTTTCGTAAAAAGAGTACATTTAAGGGTTACAAAATCGTAATGAGTCTATATTTCCGTTCTATATGTGTATACTGCAATTTCACGTACATCATAAGTGTACCATCGTGATGACACGCGTATTTTAACTTTTTATATCTACTCCACTTATTGCTTAATTACAAAAAAGGAAAAAACATGCAAAGTCCTTCGTTTCGTTCATTTTAAAATGTCATTTTATAACGCACTATTTCGTTTCAGATATTAAAATTACTTCTGGAAGGTGCAATGGAACTAGCCAATATGGTCTGTGAACACATTAACGAATTAATGATGGAACTGAAGGTACTGAATCGCGAATTGAACAGGAGGAATTCTCTGGAAGAACAACCTTCAGCGAGCGGCAGTGGATCTAGTAGAGGTTTTCTTGTAGATAGGTACGTTTACATTTTACAAATTTTGAAAGAACCTTGGGTGTCTACTAGCTTAACCTTTAGAGTGCCGGAATGCCACTAGTGGCTCTACCCTTAACACATGAGCAATTCACGATATAAGGTATCATTTCTATTAATTTTCTTCGAGGAATCGTGTACTTCAAATGCCGGGACTCTAAAGGAGAAAAAGCCTGAAGTTTCTTTGTAAGAATTGTTCTTGGTCCATTCCAGTTCTAAGTTTAGCTCTAATTTCGAGTGTTTTCTCTTTTATTTTGAACCTTAAAAATGTTAAATAATGTCAATTGTAACAAAAATTCTTTAATCACGTTTAAAATAAGAAACATGCTAAATCCTAACAATATTATTTCATATTAATTATAAAAAAAATTTACAAAAAGAACATAAAAATATCATTAAAAAGTTCTAATGCTTTGGCGTTTTAGACTTTGCAAAATTTAATCCCGCATTCTTAACTATTCCGCAGTTCTGTAGGAGCAAATCCCGCCAATCACACTTTTCAGAACTTTTCAATTGGCCTTTTCACTAAAATTATGTACATTAAAATTGCATCATTATCACCTGAAAAAAATCCCGGAATATGCCTCAAATTTCGAATTTCTACAAGTAGACACCCTGACTTCTAAATACCCCTGACAAAAGCAAAACAAATAAACAAAAAGTAACTTTTCTCTCTGCTAGTAGATTTACGAGCGACAGCGTCGTCATCACGGCGCCCACGAAGTTGAAGGCCGGAAGCGATCTCCAGCTGCCGTCCATGGGCGCGCTCGTCAGCAAAACCTCTAGTCAGGCCTTCTTCCTGCGCATCCTCAAGGTGATCGTGCAGATCAGGGAGGCGGTGCGCCACGCCAACAGCAAGAAAGCCGCGGAAATCGCAGCCGCCAACGCGGCCGCGGCCGCGCCACCACCGGCAGCGGCGGATGCAGCAGCGGCAGCTAGTGGCGAGACGGCCATGGAGACGGCGCCGGCGACGACCGGCGGTAGTAGCGAGGAAGGCGTCGCACCCGAGGTTACTGGCGATGGCGAGAGCACGGTCGATGCCGATGCGATTGCTATGGATACGACGCAGGCCACTCCTCCAGGTTAGTTTGGTTTTGAAGTTTGTGAAGTTCACGATATGAAATCTTCTTTTATACAACAATTGTGTACGCTTTAAATGATACATCTAGATTATTTTTAAAATATTTATGTATATTAATTTAATTAACCCTTAGAGGACTAGGGATAACGAGGGCCCAGCAATCCCCTTTTTATCAAAAAATGTCTTTATTATGATAATGGAGAAATATGTCATTGAATGCTGTGCTTGTCTCATAAATTATTAGTCGTTTTTGAAACTTCATAACTCTGGAAATATAATTTTTGTTGTTAATCTTCGAAATAGACTTACTTAAATGAGGAAATAATAATTGATAATAAAGTCTGATAGGTTTACGTACTAGGTAAATAAATATTGAAGCATATGCGACATCATGTTTGTTCTCTATTAAAACGAAAAATATATAAATTACAAAGGAAACATCAACTTTTAACTCGCATAGTTCTAATCAAAAGTGAGATTTACGATCTTTGGATTAATATTATTTCATTACTGTATGGACCAGCTTCTGGAAATGAAAATATATGCTTTATCAGGGTTTCATCTAATTTTTCCCAGATTTTTAGACATTTCTCGAGACTCATATTCATGGATTTTTCGTTGAAGTCGCCTTATTCTATTGAAATAAGACCCAAAACGCGTGATCTTTGGATGAGTATAACTCAAAATCTATATGGTACAGCGATCTGATATTTTGCAGAGATTTCTGAGAGAAAAATTGATTTTGCTTAAAATTTCAGAATATTTTCGAGACTTTTGATTTTGGGGATAAGCAAATTTTACAAGCCTAGTACCAATTCTCAATATTATTTTTACAAGTACATAATCCAGTACACTTTTTGTGAATCTTGTCTAAGCTCTTCTTAATCTCAAATATCTTCTTGGAGGTGTAAAGAGATTATCAAATTCCCGTATAACTTAACATGGTAGCTGTTGGCTAAACACTGATATTTTTAGTATATGTATAGAACGCAGAACGAAAAATTATGTTGAACACCTTTTTTGATTATGATTCTAAAATTTGGTCCCATTTTTCATTTGGGTTAGAAATGCCTTCATGGTGACTTATATATGATAATTTTAATCATTTTTTTAGAAATGAAGCAAAATAAAAATTCCGGGAGCTTTCATCATGTCTAATAATAATAAAATTGTAAATAATGTAGATAGATATTCTCAAAGAAACCTGTTTTTTAAATTTTTTCTATTTGTACTGTTATAAAACTTACACAAAGTTTACACTCATTCATAAATGTGTCAGATGCCACCGCGAAGAAGCTCTAGCGAAAATTCATGGTCTTCTAAGGGTCAATCAATTTCGAATGAAAACTCATACAAATAATTAATCAATAACATCTCCCAATGATACAACTCCATGGATCACATTCCACTCATACTCCAGAACCCCACTAATTCTCTTCAACCTTCTTCCACAGCAGCCCCAGCGCCAGCGTCCATCTCGGAGCCGGCAGCTCCGCCCCCGTCAGCCCCGTCAACCCCGAGCCTCGAACCGACCCCAGCCGCCGCCGCCGTCGTCACCACACCGACCACGGGCACGCCAAGCAGCACCCCGGCAGTCCCCAGCAGCGGCACGACGACCCCGAAGCCCTCGAACTCCCGGGCGAGCAGCAGCGAGGACGAGTCGAGCGCCGCGAGCACCAGCGGCGCCAGCGCCAGCAGCCTCAACGCCAAGTGCCAGCTGCCCCTCCTCAGCGAGAGCCTCGTCCTCGACAATCTCTGGGAGACCCTGAGCGCCTGTCTCCTCGAGCTCGAGCACACGCCCGACCACCACGCCGTCCTCGTCCTGCAGCCGGCCGTCGAGGCCTTCTTCCTCGTCCACTCGTCCTCCAGCACGGCGCGCAACGGCGCCAACGCCGACAGGACCACCACCAACGACAACAACGTCATCGAGAGTCTCGACGTCGCACCGGACATCGCGCCCGTCTCGCCGATCTACTCGGACAACGAGGCGGCGGCGGCTGCGGCTGCGGCGGCGGTGGCACAGCAGCAGCAGCCCGAGGCTACCGCGGCAGCTGTGGCCGCTGCCGCTGCCGTTGTCGCGGCCGCGGCGAATGCGACTGCGGCGGCCAACGGCACGCCGACCGGGGCCGCAGCGGTGGCCGCCGCTGCGACCGCGCCACACACGTGGGACGTGCACGCCGCGCCCGTGCAGAAGGTCCTGCCGCCCGATCAGCTGAAGTTCCTCAAGTTTGCCGGTAAGTTGCTTGGCTTGGTTGTGCGAATTGTAACGGGGTTTTTAAGTCATTTGCAATGTTGTAATACGGTGGAGCGCGTAGAGAAAGTCAAGACACTTTGACTCCCTCTCTAGATTGCGATAGTTCAAATCTCACCGCTCTGGCTCTTGATCGGATAGGGTCCCATCTTTGCGGAAAATTCTGTATTCGTTATTTTTGTGCTGTAGAAACTTCATTTATATTAATGATTTAGTTTATTTCGAATTTATATTAGTCTTTTTATTGAATGTATTTTATTACAATATTATTAAAGTTTTACAAAGAAGTTTACACCGAAGAAAAAGGATCTATCCTTTTGCGGATGCCATAAAATGTTTTAGAAGCGTTTCAACAAGTTTTTGGAAACGAATAAATGTTGCAAACCAATTTTAGGATTGTGAACGTTTCGTAAACATTGCTCAAAACTTAAAATATCTGAATACATCGCCTAACGAAATATGAAAACAATATTCCTGGAACTCTACCAAAATAATATTGATAATACCAAAATAGAATGTTTATAACAATACATATAACGTTAAAACCTGTACCCTCTGTATGGTACGACCAAAACATCGTACGCCTTTCCTAACCAAGATGATGCATGTGTATGCGTATTATGGGTTTAATTATGTTTCATTGTTGTAAATATTTCTTGTATAAAGTTTCAGCAACTTTGTGGTCTCGTTTCAAAATCAAAACTACTATCACCTTTAACAATCACATTATAAACGTTAAAGAAATTACACATATTTACAAAGCAACAATTTATAATTATGATAAAATGAGAGATAATAAGGTGATCTACCCAATTACTAACACTTTAAACCTGACTCTTATTTATTACTAATTGTCTGACGAGTATGTAGTAAAAATATAAATTTTTCTTCGACATTATCAGTATTTGGTATATCTAATTTATGAAAAAAATATCAGTAAATCCTAAAGTATTTATTTTCAATCGGAAATTTAATAAAATAAAATGCACCTTCGTTACGTTATTACTGACACGGCAATTTTATCGACGTATTAATACCTCATAATTATATAATCTAGTGTATCATGTTAATGAAATAAATAACTGAAATTAAAGAGCACTTTTATTGCGAAAACGGTAACTTATAATCGTTTACTATTGAAAACAACAGCGGTGGAAAGGTTAGCGTACTCTCGCGTTACAGCCACATCATTTTTATCGCCTTCACTGCCACCTCCATACATTTGAAGACTTTTTAAATTGTTAGAAGAAATAATAATGTGTTTACTTAAGAATCTTGTCAATAGCAATTATAATTTTGTATTAGAATTTTCGTACATATTAATTTGCAAGATTTATTTGTTCTCTAACGGAAAGTAACGTAAGGTGTCAGAATTTGCTAGAGGGTCAGTAATTGGGTTGATCACCCTGTAATATATATTTAACCATACTAATTTACCGATACTGTATTTATGATCACAAATTTCTCGACAAACGTAAAATCGACACGCAATAACACTCGCGTATAATTCAAATTTTACTTCCATTTCAGAAACACACAGAACTGTCCTGAATCAAATACTGCGACAGACGACGACGCACCTGGCGGACGGTCCGTTCTCCGTGCTGGTCGATCACACGAGGGTCCTGGACTTCGACGTCAAGCGCAGGTACTTCAGAACCGAGCTCGAGCGAATGGACGAGGGCATACGCAGGGAGGAGCTGGCGGTCCACGTGCGGCGCAGCCACGTCTTCGAGGACTCATTCAGGGAGCTTCACCGCAGGAACGCCGACGAATGGAAGAACCGCTTCTACATTGTCTTTGAAGGTCAGTAGTAGCGAATAATTCGGTTTGAGATCGACAGTAAGTCTTGGGCGGCAATGTCTGAGGTGCATGTGGCTACGCTCTAAATTATTTGAGTGAAGATTTGTTTGAGTTGAATATATTTCCCTCCAGGACAAGGTGTTTTCACTTTTGTAAAGCGGAATTTGACTCCCAAAACTTTAAGAACACAGTCACTGGAGTGAAATATTCATTTCAAATATGTTAAAGAGTAGATAAGAAAAAGTTCTTCTCTGAAAATTAACATTTCCTGCTTAAAAGTATCTTTGCAACAAAGAAGAACAAATCAAAACCATTTTCGTCAAAATGATACAAAAAACATACGTGTCTTTCTTTTTAAAATATGTAGATACTTTTATAGGTGTTTTTAAACTCGATTTTTTATATAATTTTCATCTTCAATTTTTTTAGATACAGTATCTAGATAAACTATCTTGTTCTTTTGGATACCTGTGTAATTATTACCTTTTGATACTAATAACTTTTTTCTAAAACGTATGCAATTTTTAAAAGATATATTTGTATCTAGTCTTTTAGATACTTCAGTAGCTTGTATTGGTATCTTTTGTAAAAAGATAAATTTTGCCCATCAATTTTGTCAACAGTTAAAACGGTTAATAATTAATTTTTTGTATGATACAGGTGAAGAAGGTCAAGATGCAGGAGGTTTATTGCGAGAGTGGTACGTCATTATTTCGAGGGAAATCTTCAATCCCATGTACGCATTGTTCACCGTGAGTCCTGGAGACCGCGTTACGTACATGATAAACTCCTCGTCGCATTGCAATCCAAATCACTTGTGCTATTATAAGTTCGTCGGTAGAGTTATAGCAAAGGCCATCTACGACAATAAGCTTTTGGAGTGCTACTTCACGCGTAGCTTCTACAAACACATACTCGGCATTCTCGTGAAACACACGGATATGGAGAGCGAGGATTATAGTTTCTACAAAGGCCTTGTTTATTTAACTGAAAACAATATTTCGGATTTGGGATACGAGTTAACGTTCTCAGCTGAGGTTTGTAACGATTTGTGAATATATAATCAATTGCGAAGTAAAATTACAATAGTTATAAACAATTCATTCGATTTGCAGGTTAATGAATTCGGCGTTAATGACGTGCGAGATTTAATACCAAATGGACGTAACATTGTTGTCACGGAAGAGACGAAATTAGAATACATTCGATTAGTCTGTCAAATGAAAATGACTGGAGCCATTCGCAAACAGTGAGTACTTTATTTTTAGAAAAATTTTAGATGTAATTTGTTTTAACATTCAAAATTTAACGATAAAATGAAATATTCTTTCAGACTCAACGCATTTTTGGAAGGATTTTACGATATTATTCCTAAGCGTCTGATTTCCATATTTAACGAACAGGAGCTTGAATTGTTAATTAGTGGTTTACCAAATGTCGATATCGAAGACTTGAAATCCAACACAGAATATCACAAATACAGCCCAACGTCACTGCAGGTACGGAATTTATTGATTTTCAAGTTATCTTATTTAGTAGAATAACAATAAAAAATGATGTACTAAATATTGCCATTATTGTTTGTAACAGATTCAGTGGTTCTGGCGTGCATTACGTGGTTTCGACCAAGCTGATAGAGCTAAATTCTTGCAATTCGTTACGGGAACATCGAAAGTTCCACTTCAAGGCTTCGGTGCTCTCGAGGGTATGAATGGTGTGCAAAAGTTCCAAATTCACCGTGATGATCGGTCTACAGATAGGTTGCCCTCAGCACACACATGGTAAGTTCTGAATCCGAGAGTTCAATAAAAAAAATAATTCATTTAGCGTCATACTAAATACATTTTTATTTTACAGTTTCAATCAATTGGATTTGCCAGTTTACGAAACGTACGATAAGCTGCGTAGTAATCTTTTGAAGGCTATTCACGAATGCAGCGAAGGATTCGGATTTGCGTAAATTTTTGCTAAAGATAAAGAACATAATCTTACGTCGCAAATTTGTTTTCTGTAATGTGTTGCCTCAGCCTATTCGACGAAGTAAATTATATATTTGCGTGATGTAACTAATATGAACTGTGCTTGATCCTCAATCGAGTTCTTAAAAATAATGGAATCAACGTACATGCATATATTATAACACGCATGTGTATATACATATACTACAGTGTACATATATATGTATATATACATATGTATACATATATATGACTATGGTGTAATTATTGAAGATAACTTTGAAAAAAAAACACTACTCGATTTAGAGTTTATTTTGTTGAGAAGAAGCTCTTTGGGAGGAAGAGGAAGAATGTGTGTGAGATATAGAAAGACAGAAAGAGAGGCACTTAACGATAATTCCCAACAAAATGAACAGGAGAACTAAACTGTAAGGCTAATCACATATAAGACTACGATAAGGTTTCTATTTAAAGGAGCTGGATAGGCGTCCTAGAATATCATAATTGATCCAAAGCGATCAAGATTGTAATATACAGCACTCGAAAGAAAATCATTGGTGATATATTGCAACAGCAAATATTTCATAGTTTGCATATAGTTACAGTGTGTGTGAATGAGACAAGTGTAAGAAAAGAATTTCCTTAAAAGTTTTACACAAAAGCGAGAGATGTGAAAAAAAAAAACTTAAATGAGTAATTACGAGTGGGTGAGAGATAAAGATAATTTTTGTGAAAATGGAAAGCCTAATTTACCAAGATATGAAAAAAAAATAAGTCAAGGAGATTGCAATGTAAAATCTAAATAATCCGTTTTCTCATGAGAGTTATGAATGATTGTACACTATTAGTATTAATAATTCTAATTTTTATTAATTAATATTAATAGACATAGTAAATCTTAATTGATATCATTTTAATATTAATAATTCGAAATGTGATGTTAAAAGAAGTGTAATTTTTTCTTGAAATCTAAGTAAATAAAGTTTACAGTTAAACCGATACACAGCTACGATCCAAGAGCGTCAATGATACCTCACGGAGGAGTATACACGTTGTAATTGCATAAGGCTCCTTTTGACATTGTTAGGGAATTATTGCTTAGGAATCGCTCAAATAAATTGAATGTTGTATTTCTTATAAAAAAAAAATAACGCAGTAATATTGTTTTATTGGACAAACGAGAGTTTGTTCAAACCATACCTTTTTTAAAGTTTTTGTAATTTTTTAGTTTTGATTTTTTGCTTTGTTTTGCTTTTTTCCCTCATTTTCGAAGGAGTCGATAAAGCGATATTCCATCGAAAGTATACACCGTGGTACACCTACTATATCTGTTAGAGGATTGCCTAGGCAACGACATACTGCATTGAGCATCTGCGACACGCTGGTGATTGTAAAAAAACCGTTGCGTAACAATATTATCGAGGCACGCCTTTTCCGATTTTATTTAAGTACGTACTTAAAGTGACGTTATATAAGTTATTATTATTATTATTATTTTTATTTTTATTTTTGAAATTGAATAAAATTATATAGAATCTTAGCCCACTTAGACTGCAATAGTTTACAATTACGTTTATACGTATTCACAAATTTGTATTGTAATTAAGTAACTATCTTACTGTTATTTCAATGTAGCAATGGACAGAGATGAATTAGTTTTAATGCAATAATGATAATGTTATAATAAACTTTAAACACTTTTTTAGAGTACATAAATTATAGTCTTTAATATAGATACATTTTATAACTAGAATTTTTCACTAAATTTTGATTAATTTATTTACTAATAGAATAATAGTATTCATTAGGAAGCAAACCAAATCTTTTGATATAGTAGTAACAATGAAATACTAATAGATACACTTAGATTTCACTAATTTTAGAAACTAATGATGGACAACAACTTTAGAGATGTCACGTCTTATTATTTACACAAGTAACATTTTCAAATTTCTTACTTAATTTATAAGGAAATTGCACCTTCAGGCATTAGTTTACCTATCAACTTAATTTAAATTTCTTATAAACCATTATTAGAATTTACTGTCTTACTTCTTAGGATTATAAAATTATATTCTATTATAATTAAATCTCAAATTTACAAACATAACTTTTTTTTAAAATAGAATATCGAAAAAAATAAAAAAATAGAATCCATCAACAGCAAACTTCACTTTTAAGAAGTCAAGAGTAGATATTATTTGTTCAGAAAACCTACAAATTATAAAGCATGAAGTGGAAATACATTATTGAACAAAATTTTCGAAACATCTGACCCTACCAAATTCCTAATAATTACTACTTTACAATGTCTAATTCGATATCCAACAATTGGATAACTCTTCCAAATACAAAACTCAAAATGTAACCTCCACTTCGTGCTTTAACTTTGTATTCAAAATTAAAAGAAAAATAGAAAAAAAATTAAAACGTAAAAAAAAAGAAAAACTCCGAACGAAGGAGAACAATTTATAAACTCCTAAGAAGCATAAGAAGGTAAAAAAAGGCACATAGAATGAAATTAGCTCAAGAGCATCAATACCAATTAAATCCTCTACCCAGCAGCGCACCGCAGAAACGAAACGTCAGGCGACCGACTATATAGAACAGAAAATAATTGGTCAAGTGACACCGGCGAGCACCCAGGAACATATTTTTTTGTTACGATGCACGCAACGTACATTTCCTCCCACGAAGCTGACGATCGTTAGCTCCCTCTCTCTCTATGTAATAAAAAAATTCGCCCACGACACGACACTTCCAGCACGCAAAGATACATACCCCCACCGGCGTTTTTATGCGCTTTTAAAACGCTCGATCGTGTTCTCATCTCTCTCTCGCACACCCTGTTTCTCCTTTTACACGGGCTCTTTTCCTTAGGAAGACACCGGGCAAGGAAACTTCTCTCTCTCTCTTTCTTTTCTTAACGGTGCAATAAAGTTTTCCAAACGACGACGACGACTACTACTACTACCACTGCGGCCTTCGGCTACCGAGGAGCGACATGGGGGATACCGGCGGAGCCGCCGACTCGGTAATAACAATAATTATTGTCTACGGTATATACACGGCGAGGCACGTCTAAAATTACCGAAATCCAATGAGAGATACTACTTTGCGTGCTCGCGGAGCTACGTGTCCTCTCCGACTCTTGCTGGGTTGTAATACTTACTCCTGATACTTAGTTCCACCCCCGCGGCACGAGACGTTTTGCGCGAGAGCGCTCTTTTTTTTATATTATTTTTCTTCTTTATTGCCTTCGTTTTATTTCATTAAAGCCGAGGGGGGTGCCTCTTCAAGGGTGGATGCGTCCTCTCTGTCTGCAGTTTCTCGCCGTTTCTTGACGGATCTGGTCGAGGGATCGGGGGTGCTTGGCTTTAGTCCGTGAGACTTGCGGGGATTTGGAATTTTGTTGGTGACGAGGGATAAGATTGTTGATTCACGATGTTGGCTCGAAAAAGGGTGATTTCCTTATAAATTTAGCTTAAATATCAGGTTGAAATTAACATTTCTTGGGATCAAAATCTTCCAGATTAGCTTCTAATTAGATTTCTCTTATTAGTTCTTTTAAAGATCGGTATATTTTCAATTTGATAGAAAAAAAAATAAGTTTCTTAGGATTTTGATTTGACTGCAGGCATCCATTGCTTCAATATCTATAATAGCATAAAATTAATAATATGGTCAATTAAACTGAATTTAGTTACACGTTTCGATTAAGATACCTAAATGTTCTAGAAGTATATAATTAAGTATGTATATTTGTTTAAAAGGGAGCTTTGCGAGACAAGTCGCGAAAGATGACGAAGAAAAATGCGCCTGCCGCACTGCAGACCGAAGTGACGACGGACGAAGAATGGGAGAAGATCTTAGAGCGAAAGGGATTAGTCCGTATGCATTTCTTTGATTTATCATTAAAGATCATTGTTTTCTGTCTATACATAGTCCCCTATAACTATTTTACTTATATGTGTGTACACATACTTTTGAAAAAATATTACGTTAGTTACCGATCATTTCTCAAATATACAAAAGTTTTGCTCATTACTTATCTGACGTAAGTTGAAAAATGATTAAAATTATTTATTATAATATAATTATTTCATTATTATTAAATCATTATTTCAATTTTAACATACCTAGTCCATGCGTAACTCATTATTTATCTTTAATAAAATCGGTATAAATCGCACATTGTGCACCAGTCGTCGACGTCTATTCAGAATGGAGTGGACCTTGTACCGGTATGGTCAGTATTCTCAAAAAGATCAAGATGGAAATTGGAGGTGACAATTTGAGCTATGCAACGGTACATTATATAATTGATACTACCTTTATATTATCATTCGTGTTTTATTTAATTTAACAGGTTGAGGGCGGCGTGACGCATATATATGTCACGAATTGACGCAAATTTCTTTGCATTTTATCTTACTGTAAACGTAAAAATTAATGAAACTTTTTATGCAACCGGTTATTGCATTCTTTAAGCTCTTAGAAAGAGGTAGAAACATCGACTTTTTATCGAATGTTTGATTTTTTAATTAATTTTGTAGATAATTAAAAAAATCAGCTTATACATTAGCCTCCCTCAACCTGAGGCCCTCAAATCATGAGAAAAGCTTCGTTGATCATCACGGAAACCTTATTTAATAAGTCGACGCCTCGGCCAGTTTGAACCGTATTGTGTCCCTTTTCAAGATAAGATAAATATTAAGGTGATGCTAAAGCCACCTGCCACTGATAAATATGAGGAACCACTTTTCTCATTTAATTTTCAATTATTAGCAAATATCTTTATGAAACGTTATTGTCCTAATCAAAAACAACAACTTATCAAAGAGATATTTTCTCAAAATTGAAAATTGAATGAAATAAGCGGTTGCCCGCATTTCACTGTCACAGGAGGTTTAGCATCACCTTAATAAATTTTTTAACTTTTATCATAAATATATATTTTTTATTTGAGATAAAAGTTATAAGAAACGTACCGACTTTACTTGTTTTTAAATTAAAAGGGCCACAGCTAAATCGGCGCAAACTACGACCGCGACGTTGACTCGCTAAATAAATTTGAACAAAATGTATTCGTTACAACCAATAGGGATGTTTTTTTCGTTTAAATAATTTTAAAAAGAAAAAAATTATAAAATAAGTTATTCGCGTGTAGGCCAGATGCGATAATATTTCTTCGTTGGCACGTTTTCGTGGCAAGAGCGAGCCCACGTGGATGTTCATCCGAGTAAGTTTAAATACTGCTTCTTTTTGCGCAATCGTTTAATCTCAATATTGTCTAATACTTGGAATTTAAAACCCCTTTCTTTAGAAAGGACAAATGATAAATCTAATTTTTGGAGCCAACTGCCCAGAACTGCTGGAACAACTGACCAAAGAGTTGAAGAGGCTCCAAACTGGTGAAGCTCCCGAGTACGTTTTGTTCCTTTGACCTTTCACTCTAGACACGGTGAATAATTGCTTTTATTTAAAATTTATTCAGATTCTCAATGCCAGTGTCCGACGTCAGTCCCAAAGAAGCGGAGAGATTGAAGGCTATCGAGGAAGCTAATTTAGCAAAGGACGCCGCGAAAATCGCTCGAATAGGTCGTGTACACCATCCATCCGCGATGCGAATCAAAATCGTTAATATCACCTACGCGATCGCGTACGAATTAAAATTGTACAAATTGCAGAAGCCGAAGCTAGGGAAAAGTACGAAGCGGAACTGGAACATTGGGTGAATTCGCTCAGTCACGAGACTTGCATTATCCTCTTTCCGTGGATCTTCATAGACGAAGATGGCAACAAACGCGAGAAGAGGTCGAGTCCACCGTACAACGAGCTCGTCGAGCATTTGCTGCCCGACAACTTTAACGTCGAGCAGGAGATCAAACTGCAAGTCGATGAGGATCTTATAGTTGAGATGGAAAAAGAGGTAATTTGCAAGCAAAGGAAGATATTGTTACTACATTGTCACATTTTTCCACAATAGGGAATTTCGGAGGTTTGGCAATTTTACGCAAGCTCAAACAATGTTCTGAGCCAAGTTTAGCGAGAATAATATTCTATAAAAAAAGTCTCTTGCTGACTTTTCGGTTAATTACTGGTAAAATTTCGTCTAACTTTTACAAATTCTTTTTATAGTTTGTAAAACTTTACCTTAAACATTATTATTGTCCAACCTTGCTAAATGATACCTTAAATTTTCAAAGTTTCTAAAATTGACATTTGCAAAATTCGGACAATATTTAGTAAGGATAAGCATAATTTGACCTAACATTTTTTTCCATATAGCGCAAGTAAGCCTATATACAAGATCTGTATTTTACTTAAAATGAATTAACCAATGATAAAATACCTGACGATTGCACTTGTAAAACATTATTGTTACTTTCCAACAGTCTGGATACGATTTAAGCGACGACACCAGGCGTCTAATGATGGACGGCAAGTGCCTGTGCCTGCGCTTGAAGGTAATAGACCAAACGCCGGAAGTCGACATGGACAAGCTCCTGTTCAATCTGCTGTACGGCGAGCCCCGAGTACCCGAGACGCCCGATGATATTCTCGAAGGCTGGTAACGTTGAATTTCCCGTACACTCGACCGTCGACCCGAAACTCAACTTTGCGCTATGTATCTAAAATTGCCGTGTATTTGTTCAAGCTTCGTGCGACAAAATTTGCCGGATTTGCGAGACTTCAACAAAGAGACGGAGAGCATGGAATCGACTCCCGAGAATTTACTGCAACTGACAACAGTTTGGGTCCCACTGAATTCCAGGAACAAGGCTATGGCGTTTCGCGCTATTTTCACAAAATACGTCGAAACCACGTATCCAGTAATTGTCTTTTTTTTCTTCATTCTTTTGCGTATCGGAATTATTAGATTGTTGAGTAATTTATTTGATGGTTTTCTTTTTAGTACGAAGATCTGTACAGCAACGTTCCTACGATAATGTTCAAATACGACAGTACACGAAGAAAAGAGCTGCAGGTGGTTTTGGAAATGTATAGCACTGAAGTCGTGAACTTCGGTGTTTTCGAAAGAGATAGACTACCCGATCCAAAACTAATATCCTCCAGTATAGAAGATTTTGAAAATAATGTCAAAGAAAAATCGAGGTTTGAATTTTTCTTTTTATGTATTAAAAATGCCGCTGCTTATGATAAATTCATTAAGTTTTTGGAAATACTTTTGGGAAACAGTTTTCTTGTACAATTCAATTGGTCTTACTATAACGGTAGACATAACAAAAATTCCTTAAAACTTGTCTATTTTCCTTAATTTCTAAAAAGATAACTTGTAAAATCGTCTTGCATGTGCATTAGCCATCGCGAAAGTGTAAACAACGAGAACGCATTATAAATGATTAAATGTAAAAATAATTTAAAGACATTTAAATAAAAACGACAATGTTTGAATCTTTCAGCTACGAAGTATTCGTCTGCGTCGTAAAGAAAGTGGGAGCAGAGGCATTCTTGTCGTTCGCGGGAATAGGACCGTACCACGTGAGCGAGAGTCCCGAAAAAGCCATAGAGGAGGCAAAGGAATACTTCCCTCGTAAATCAATCATGGAGGAAGAGGTGCAATCGGACGAGGAGGATCAGGACGAGGAGGAAGAGGGAGAGGGAGAGGACGAGGAACAGGAACCAGAAGCCACAGAGTGAAGACAAACTGTAAATAAGTATTTTCTCCCATTCTGTTTGTTCGATTACCATCACCAATCCTGTTTCCGATCAGCTATTGTTTTCACAAAAGAAAATTATACACTGAGAAAACAACATCGTCACTGACGCAATATATATCATAATGGTTATGAAAATTTTATCATAAAATTTGGGATATGAAAAATCCTTAAAATTAACATACACATTAACATAAACTGAGGCCCCTATGACTCCACACAACTTTAGAAAACTATTACTTTTTTAAAACGTATTAAATAGATTTTAGCATATCAAAAAAGATTAATCTTGTTAGAGCCTCTAGCTTACAATTGTAAATATGTACATAAAGCTGTTTTAAGTAAATACAAAGTTGTTATGAATAAAAACGTTGGATCAATTCTTTTTCTCTAAAATTTGGATCACACAGACCCCTTGTTGTTTTCGTATTTTAGTCATAATTCAATGTGTAACGTAAAATTACGTCGACTTGTTACGATTTAGATATAATACATTACGATATGGTTTTCTCAGTATATGCATACTTCTTAGACTTTAACTACATAATTCATAATTATTTCACTAATATTAAAACAATGTATCGTATGCACATAACCCTAACGTAACAATGTACGTAAAGAAAGGTGATCAGGAACTGGGTTCCCTGCACTACATCTCCAAACCCACTCAAGAAAAGAAAGAAAAAAACAAGAAAACAATCTCGTAGCTTATGTAAATACCGATTTTTATTTTCCACATCGCCTCCTCGCACTCTTTCCTTCTCTCTCTCTCTATCTCTCTTCACTTACAACGCGGCTGTCTTGTTCTCCAGACGAGTAAAAAAAAAAAACAGAAGAAGAGAACAAAAAACGGTTTACTTCTTGTAGCCGCAGCTGCGCCTGCGACCGCGCGCCCTCTCGAACTTGCGTCCCTTGGAGCGCACGAGGGGCTTGGTGTGGGAGTGGGGCACGCCCGGCGCCAGGCCGAAGTGCTTGACGGCCTCGCGGGCCTTGCGCGGACCCTGGATGAGCACGGTCTTGCGGCCCGTGGGGGACTTGAGGGCCAACTGGTCGAAGGTGATGATCTCGCCGCCGGCCTTCAGGATGCGGCCGCGCGCCTTCTCCGTCACGCGCAGGGCGCACACCTGCAGGTGGGAAGCAGAAGAGAAGAGAAGATTAGAGATCGTGGTTGATGTGGCAGGTGCCGAAGGAAGAGAGAAATGGAATTGTAAGATATATTGTAAGAAGATTAATAAAAAAAAAAATTGGATATTGATTTGTTTGGTTGGTTTGGTTGAGGGAGGATTGGGAGGGTGGATCCAATGAAGGTGGTTTGTGTCAGTCAATTTAACGACCTTCCGTATACGACGGAGGGACAGAATAGGAAGACTGAGTTTGATCTGCGAACGTTCAAATTGAATGAGAGCATGGATTGGCTCGGACACAGAGTGCGGCTCGCAAAGTTTGAAGAGTTATAGAGTAGAATCCAAAAAAGAACATTTTTAACCCTTTGAAGCACAGGGTTTTATCACATATTATCACTACTTTTAACCTCATTTTTTAGTACCCTTTCATCTAGATTTTTTAATCTTTTCTTTAGTTTATATAAAATGTTAATAAACGAATAGAAAGCATCAAGAATTCAATTTTGTTACTTGTAAACGTGCTATAAATACACAAACTTAAAAAATTGATTATTTTTTATAAAAATAAATATTACGGTGATTTTTCATGAAACTTATATACCTTTGGGTTTTGGAGTTTTGATCACAAATCTGTGATCAAAATTAAAACTTCATAGTTTATGCAATTTTGAATCTGCCTTTTTAAATTCTAAATTTTGACCTCAGATTTGTAATCAATGATTCAAAAATTCTATAAGCACATGGATTTCTTATAAATTATGAATAACTAAAAACGTGTGCTTCAAAGGGTTTATTTAAATGAAAATATGAATATATCATTTAAGTATCAAGAATACTAATTAAAAATTACCGCACTGCTTGGCTACACAAGAAACACTTATCAAAACTTACAAACTTTATTTTTGGAATATTGTTTATCAGTGAGATTTAAAAGACACTGATTACTTATCAGACTTGTGTTAATAGTTTGAGCAAAGTACTTAAATAACAATATTTTGTTATTTTAAATTATTTTTCAATATAAATAACACTTACAGTCAGTTTTGGAATCTCGAAGATTCTGGCATCGTCGGTAACTGTGCCTACGATAACGGCAATGCAGTTTTCACGGCCTGGCTTCTTCATAAATCTGGTAACACGAGCCAGAGAGATCGGAGGGCGGTGGATTCTGCTCATAAAAAGCCTCTTCAGGATGATTTTGTTGAACTTTGAGTTGGTCCTCCTTGCCAAGAATCTGTACAGCTGTGAAAATACGTTAAAATATTAATCAACATTCACTTTAACAAACAGCACAATATAAGGTTTAGTCGTGTTGTTTTGTAACAGTCAATATAGCTATCTTTCCTATATATACCAGAAAGACTGAATAGGAAGACTGTACCTACTCTAGCGAACGTTCAAATTGGATCAGAGCATTAGTTGTCTCGGACACAGAGTGCGGTTCGCAGAAACTCAAAATTAACAAAAAAGCACAAAACAACTACTCGCTTCACCTACAAAAATGTAATTTCCAGACGATACCACCACTATAAACAAACAGCTTCTCACGCGAATACCCAGACAACATGGTCCAAAAATCTAACCTATCAACAATCAACACTGCAACAAACAACGTCCACCAACCCTCTCGAAAATCCCACTTCCCCCCAACCAACCCTACAAATCCCCCATTCTCTCCAACAACAATCTCCCGTCCATAAACAAAAAATTCACAACATCCACGTACCTTAACGAGCAGTCGTAGGTAGACGTCCTGCGACTTGGGCTCGGTTCGCCGGACCTTACGGTCGTGCTTGTGATTGATGTCGATACCCTGAAATCAAAAACGACCATCGTCACAGCTTGTCCCGTAGCCTGGACTTACGCAAAATCGGCTCGAGAATCGCGGATGGCCCCGAGGGGTCCCGATTATCCGGGATTATTCGAGCACGCCGGGCACTCCGGCAACCGCTCACCATTTTGACGAGTTGGAAAAGAAGTCGAGGGCCACGTTCACGCAGGCGGCTGGCGGCCCGGCTGCGCAGCTCCGGAAAACGGAAATCGCGGAGAGCTGCGCTTTATTAGTGGGAGTTCAGTGTGTGAAGAGAGAGAGATTCTCTCCGAGCATGTTAGATGGCGTTGAGGAAGGGGTTGTGTAATGTAATGATATATATTTATACGCGCAAATATTCAAATAAAATAATACGCATTTATTTAGAAAATATTCAAAAATATATAAGCATGCGATTCTTGGACGGACTTGGACATAAGATATGCAATTTTACAAACTGTGTCTGAAAGGCAAAGAAAACACGTTTAAGGTAAAAGCACAAATAAATGAACAAATAAAAAATCGGGACCTATAGTGGGACACGGACGAAAACTGACCGTTATCATAAAAAATACAGCCATAAATCGTTATAGAAAATTTCGTTATCTATTGTCTAGAGTATCAACTATTCAAATAAACATGAACTATTCCAAATCTGCGGCAAAAATTATATTCAAAGCTTTTACTAAAAATGTGAAACGCTCACGAATATGATTAAAGTTGTATTTAGTGAAAACAATAATTATTTACGTATAATTAGGTGTCCTAGTTCTGGTCCCATATTTTTGCGAGGGAGCAGTAGTGGGACACTCAAAATATACAAATTATAATTAGCTTCAGTGATTGAAAACTACTTTAGAGCTTACTAAACAAGATATTAAATAACAATCAATAATGTCAACTGGAATGAATTTCGGAAATAGTGGATTTTGGAAATCTATAACTTTTGCTTGGTGGGGTGTAATCCTATAACCTCAAAAAGTGAGGTTACAGGTCTCGGTTTATCAATTTTTGTGATTTTTAATTTGCCGATTCTTACCAATCTACAAAAGCGTGTAAATCAATTAGTATTATCGAATGAATTGAGAAAAGAAGCTTTTTTCTATTTGTTTGCCGAATGGGAACGAATAAAGCTACTTAATAACTGTCCCAGTATTGGTGCCAATTGCCTGTCCCAGTACTGGGTAAACTCGAAACATCGTGTCCCACTACTGCAGCCAGGAACTATGTTATTTAGACAACTGTTTATTAGCATAGAAAAGGTTTAAAAAACAATATTTTTTTTTCAATCGATACGAAATCTCCCGGGCTACACGTTAATACTAAAATACATTTTTAATTCTGCTATCAGATTTCAGAATTCAAGTCTTTCTAAACGGGTATCCCAAAAGTGTCCCAGTACTGGTGCTTTTACCTTACTAAAGAACAGAGAACCTCTGTTGTACGCGATATTGGGGGGTCCGAGTTCAAGTGCTTTTCCGGGTAGAAAAGCGTGTCGCTTGCACGACAACAACATGTGGCTGGAAGTAGCCTCTAGACTGCATATACAAAAAAAGGGAGCAGAGGAGGAGAGGAGCTGAACCGGGCTACAACGAATTTGCAGACCACGAGTAAAGTCAGTCAGAGTCTAGGCGTGCTAAAGGACACAGGGGTTTTCTCGCGATATTCATCTATTTCATTCTCCTCGTTATTTCTCGTTTCACTTTTAATGCGGCCGTAGCTGGCTTCCCGGATTAGACGCAGAGAGAAAGTGTCATTGTTAATCAAAACATGCTTATTTCAATCCGCGTTTATTATATTTCTATTCATTTATTTATTTCTAATTTATTTAAATAAACCGCTTTCGGTTCACATGCTACCTAACCTAACCTCAGTTGGGTCCAGTTGTATATAATTCTAAATTGGATTAAAGAGGAGAAGCTGACTCATGTAGGTTTTGCAACTTGGAGTAAAAACGAAGAATATAATTTCATATTTAAAATTTCTGATATTTCAACTATTTTTACATCTGAATGTAAAGAGTTAATGTATATACTAGATAAAATTATAGATAAAAGAGATAAAGAATTTAGTATATTATCTGATTCAAAGAGTGCTTTAGTAGCTATTTTAAATAATAATAGAAATAAATGTTCACCGCTAATTTTGTCCATTAGACAAAACTTAGCACAATTATATGACTTCGGAATTAGAATCAAATTGGTTTGGATTCCTGCTCACGTAGGTATTAGGAGAAATGAGATGGTTGATGATCATAAGTTAAATAAGCTGCGAATAGTGGTAAACTTTTAAATGATCCAGTTCCCTTTTCTGACTTATTTGGTATCATAAAAGAAGATTGTACAATAGAAAATGAATGCAATCTTATTAATAAGAAAAAGGAAAATTTTATTTCGAAAACTTCTATGTTAAAGCTAATAAACCTTGATTTCACAATAAAAAATTAACAAGAAAAGCTATAGTATCGATTAATCGTATTAGAAGTGGACACACTTCGTCTTAATTCCTGTTTGTACAAACATAAAATCGTTGAGACTGACATGTGATTGAACATGTATTTTGGAATTGTAAATGTTACAATTCAGAAAGAGATAATATGTTAAAAGAAATTAGATAAGAAAACAAATACGGACCATTTTCTGTGATAAATCCCTTAACTATAAATAATGTTAATATTTTAAGTATTATTGGAGATTTTATTAATAAGATAGACTGTGAGATTTAATTATTTTGTATTTCGCACCAAAGTAGATTACGTACGTACATACGTATCGTAAGTCTGTATTATACTTATATTATGTAAATCTGGCAATGTAATATACAATTAAAGCTAATAAAGAAATTAAACTAAAACTATAATTCTAAATTAACGCGGACGTCGCGGACAGAAAGAATATTTTTGAAAGATGTGATTTTTTAGCGTGAAAATGGACGATTTGAGAGAAAATGTCGAGGAGAAAGAGAAAGAGGATGGATAGAGGAATGACGGAGAGGCGAGATGAGAAACACCACGTGTTTTTCACCTTTCGGGTAGTTCCTTTATTGCCCGCTATTGATTTTGCAGATGGCGCCTGGGGGATTTGCCGGGGAGGTGCGCAGGCGCGAAAGATTGCCCGCGAGTTGCTTGGGTTCGACGGCGGTTGCCCCCTGCGGAAGGTGCGAAGCGACTTTTTGGTTAACTCTGGTATTTTTGCGCAAATTATGGATTAAGTTGTATGAAACAGCAGTGGAAGTTCAGATCAAACAGCGATGGGGGACTTTCATTCACCGATGCGATGCATCTCGCCCAGTGCACGGTCAGTAAATTAGAGAACGACGGTTTTTTATTTATTGCTATTTACGTCTCGTTGAGCATTGCATTATTTGAATAATCAATTGTTCTTTTTAAGAGATTTTTATTATTGGAATTTATGTGTTTTTAAACGTTTTTTGGAAATTTTATTTCAGCGTTTTAACTGCGAAGCCACAAGTCCAGCAAACTCTGGATGTTCGTCAAGCTCAGAAGAAGGCAAAGAATGCTATAACTTTGTTTTTCATCAATAGTACGTTGTTCGGAGTTGTGATTTTTGATATGTAAGATTTGGCATTTTGGGTTTTATATATTTAATAATTTTCAAACAATACGTTTCTTATGAGATTGATTTTCAGATTTTATGGTGGAATTGCGTACAAACCATTTTCATGGATCGAATGGTGCTTAGCTACGATATTTGGTCTCAATTCCTTGTATCATTTGGTAAAATACTCGATAGCAATGTTCAGTTTAAGGCCTGTTGTTTTGAGTGCAAAGCAGAGGAAACTTTTAGGAATATCAGAAGATGATCCACTTTTTAAAAATGAAGTTCTTGTACCCCAAAAGCCCACTGAACCAAGCTCACCGCTTAATTTTTCTTGCATGAATTTAAGTAGACACTCAAGTACTCTTGGAAATTCTAGTTTAAATGAAACCAGTAAGTTTTACTTCTAATATTTAAGAAAATCAAAATAAATTATTTAATATTTCTTTTTAATCTTATTCTTATTAACTAGAGGATTATTCAGCTTCTAGTCCATTTTCTAAATACAATAATTCACTGACTCGTAAGTCAACATTAAGTCCAAATGTCACTGTCAGCAAGTCATTTAATAGTTCTATGAGTGCTAGTTTTACTGGTGAAGACCTTATACAAGATGAAGCTGAGCTACAAAACTATTTAAAAGAAGTTACTAAGAAAGATCGTAAATCAACACATTCTGCCAATGTTGATCAGCCATCAAATTTATTAAGTTCCTTTTGGTCTCATCCAGCAACACGCAGTCCTGGTGACGTATCACCTTTGTTGAGACGATGTGCTTATCAATTAGCACCTACAGTTGGTAAAAAATTGTTAAAAATTATATAAAATTTTTATGTATGAATTACATAGCAACGTTTCATAATTTAAAAATTGATTACTTTTTTTTATTTAGACAAATCTAAATCTTCTAGTCCTGGTGTTGAAGAAGGAAGTTCACCAAGAGGAGCATTTGGAACTCCTGATGTGTGGAGAAAGTACCGAATTGATCCAGCTAAAGTCAATCAATGGATAGCAAACTTGCGCATGGTAATTTCTATCATATATAAAGGAGAAAAATTTTAATTAAAATAAATATTATCGTGTTTCTTTATTTTTATGCAGTGGATTAGTAAGACTGTTGTTGAACGAGTGGCATCAGAAATAGATAATGTGTGTACTAGCTTGATTCGTCATGGCCTTAGTGACTCGCAACCAGGAAATGTTGGTTTGGACAAACTTAGAAAACTTGCACAATCATTCTCTGTAACTGTTATACCTACCCTTCCTACTTTAGTTCCTTTTCTCGAATTATCAAGTAATCAAGATTATTTGGTAAAAAGAATAAAAGTTCTTGCCAAAGGTGGATCTATGAGTGAATTCAAATGGAATAGTGGTGGATCACATAATGGAAAGGAGTGGGATTCGAGTCTTCCTACTGATACAGCGGTATATTTAAAATAAATATTTTTATGTAACCTTGTAAGGAGGGTACTGTTAAAGCATTGGAGAAAAATTCTGAAAAAATTAGAGAACAATTTATGGTCGTTTTCTGATTAATTTTAATAATAAATTTTATTTTATTTTTTGAGTTTTCTCGACTTCTATTGAATATATGATAAACTTAAAACTTCCTTATAAGATGTGGAATTATCAAATGAAAATTCTAGAAAATCGAAAAAAGTAAATGTTGCCCCTAGTACAACATACATCCCTACAGGGTTAATTAAAATAAATATTTTTTAATTTAAAATAACTCTTTTGAAACATGGGAAATAATGTTTTTTTCTAGATTATTATGCATTTAGTTTCAACTTATATGGACACTCAACTTGAGGCACCTATAAATCAACCTGACGCTAGACCTTTTACGTCGATGTATACAGCAAAATCAGGCTTCGAATTGCCACGTAATAAAGGTCCAATAATAGTTAATCAGTCCGTGAATCCACCACACTATTGCCTTGCTCTTTCTGGAGACTCACTGAGTCATGATTACGAAGATATTCCAAGGGTAAATACATTTTCCATGCCTAAATTCACAACGAAATTAAAAATTTGACATTGAAATATATTTTGCTCTTGTTTTTGTTTTTCAGGGAAGAAACAATTTTTTCCATACGCTACTTCTGTTCCTTTACATCGTGAAAACTCGAGATCATGGAATGCTTGGTCGTGTCAATCTTGGTATGTCTGGTGTGAATGTTCTTTGGGTTATTGACTAAACTCTACAATAAGTTTTCTACTGTTAGTTAGTATTTATTATATGAATGAGTGAAAGACTATCTTTTTAGTTTGAACGATAATTTATTATTGATGTAAAATTATTCATTAAGTTCATTTTCGAAATTGAGTTGTGAAATCTGGTTGATAATTGAGCTAAGCTGATGAATATTTTATAAAGTAGTATGAAAGTTAAATACTGCGTATTTTTGTATAGACTGTATATATTTTTAAAAAATATCTCTTGTAAGAACGTTGAAAAGCCTGGATAAAAGATTCTAGTGTCTTCCAGTGACCATAGGTATCATTGTAAAGTAAAATTCACTTGACTTCAATTTGTAAAATGAATAAACGACTTATGAATTTTCTAGCAATAATGTTGAAAATTTCACCTCTGTACATATACTTATATAGCACGTAAAAATTATTAAGTTATTAAGTTTTGAACACCTTTTTATAACAAACAATTTTTATTAAATTCAACATATTTTTTTAATTACAAGAAACTAATCATACAATAAGTCTTAACTTAAATATCTTTTAATGTAATTTGTTACAAGCTACCATGAAATTGTAATACAATTTACATGCATAATTTAGTTACCTATCCATTTTTCATCAGGTTTCCTAGGCAAAAACCCTTTTCTGTAATTTAAAGCAGCTCTGAATAAAATACCTCGACTTGTCCTCACTCTTCTTATCAACTTCTCTATTTCAAACAAAAAGAAAACGTTCCTCGCGTTCACGGTATTACTATACGATAATAGCGTCGAAACGCGGACTTTGCCGGTAATGGATTCTTCATACATATATTTCCCAACAAAATATTTCCCGCGAGATTCCCCGGGCGCATAAAGAGCGCGCCGCGGGAAAGTTTTCATAAGTTTCGCAAATGTAGGATGGGGAAACTCGACGCCTAAAGACCCCCCCAAAAACTTTCCCGTAACCCGCGCCCCGCGAGTTCCAGTCGACAGAAAGAGAGAGAGAGAGAGAGAGAGAGAGAGAGAGAGAGAGAGAGCGAAGCTCGATCTTGATGGAGAAACGCGCGCTCGATGATATCCATTTCGTGTACAGCGAGAAATATCAATTTCGCCTATGGGCTCGGAAGCAAATTACTCCGGAGAACGGCATACGAAAGGTAAACGCAGAGGTGGGATTGAGAAATAATTTTTAGTCGAGGCAGCTGCAGCGACAAAAACAATAGCGGAGACAGTTGTATCTTTGCTTTGGATTGGTTTACAGTATTTTATGAAGAGTTGAGAAAAAGACATTTCAAGTAGGAGTGTGAGTTGGTGTAAGTAATGCGATGCGATCAATCGATAAGTGTATAAGTAATATCCGGAAGTGTTTGGATACTTTCACACTTTTATAAAAATAAGTTGTCAGTTTAAGATGCCTGAAGAGTATTTTATTTTGCCCAGAGATGCTTATGCCGCGTAAACCTGTTATTGGAATATAATGTTTTTATCATCAGTCAGTAACCCTATACATCTTGATACTAGTATCCCTGTTGGAAATAATTTATGTGGATAAATGTGCGAAAAAGTGAAATATATGTAGAAATGTGAGAAAATATGAGAAAATATGCGTAAGTGCCTGATTTCGAACAGTAGTGGCACGTTTTGTCACGTCTTTTCACAGTTTTGCACGTTTATGTACATTTTTCATAGAGATAGAAAACAAATAGACTGTAAATATTAATAGGTTCGGTGTGCATATTTATTCACATTTATCCACACATTTATCCACATATTATCACGTTTATTCACATTTTCTTACATTTATTTACATTTTCTAATATTTTCTCACATTTATTCACATTTATAACATTTATTTACGTTTATTCATATTTTTTCACATTTATTTATATTTTCACACAAAATGTATTTGTACGAAATTTGGATATTTTCATGTATTTTCTCCTTTAAATATTTTAAAAAACGTGAGAAAATGTGTATAAATGTGTAAAAATGTGTAAAAATGTGCCAAGACGTGCCACTACCGTTCGAAATCAGCCACTTATGCACATTTTCTCTCCTATTTTCACAATTTTCCACACTCGTACATTTGTCCACATAAATAATTTTCACCAGTGCTGTCTTCTTTCGTTGAAATTAAAATTGTTAAATTTGTATAAAATGGAAACTACTGCATGATACTAAGACAATACATTTATTCGTAAAAAATTAATTTAAATTTAAATTATTGTTATTTCAACAAATCATTGTATAAAAAATAAAAATAAAGAGTTTCTATTATACATTTACGTACTCCAATAGTTTATAATGTTGTACAGGTATCTTAGTTCAGCATACTTTCAGAACAAAACTCGAAAACTTAGTAGAGTAAAATGCTCAAAAATACCGTATCATGAAAAATATTTCGTAAGAATAACTGCGCAAACTGGTAATACTCGTAATTATAGTATACGAGACTACATACTATAATAAAATTCTAAATGATCAGAACTCGTCTAACTACTGTAACTGGCTATGTAAGTGTTAGTAATAAAAAATTCGCATCTAATAATTTTAAACAAATAATTCAACATTTGATATGAATTTACAATTTAGATGAATCGTATATATTTAAGTAGAACAGTATGTGCAAAAAAGTTATTATGAAAATAAAAAAAGTTGTGTAGTAGAAAACACTACTATTTACATTAGGTTTTCTAAAGATAGTTGAATACAAGTAAACCCACGTTTTATGACAAATAGTATCTCTTTTTTTATTCTCTTGGGAACAATCTTCTAGCCCGTATGATACAGATATAAATACAATTATAAAAAAGTTTTTTTGAGAAACGCTTTTAATAACATTGAATTGAATAGAGAATATACTTTCAGGTATCAAATAAATGTATTATTTTATAACTCTACAGAGTAATAATGTAGTATTCATTTAAAATTCAATAAACCTACGCACCGTACGGTTTTACTTTTAGTTACATTAAAAATAAATTTTTATTTAATAATTTATTTTATATTCAGTTCAATTTTACTAAAAGTGTCTTTTTATAAAGAAACGTTTTTTTTATAATTTTATTTTCATCTTTTTAGTCTGTCAGATATATTTACATAATTGAAACATATTTATATATATTACAGTCGATTCTTGATAATTCTTAAGTTGTTAACTACAAGTTTTTGATAATTCGAAGTTTTTTCTCGAACCCTGCCCTGGTAGAAATCAATCACATTCATTGCTAATAATTGGCCTTTAATAATGTTTAAAAAAACTTGATCATTCAGATTTTTGCTAATCTAGAATTTGTTTAAGATATACCTACGCTACGTCAATTCGAATTTTTGTAGATTTCATGAATTTCACTCTGCTTAATTCGAAGTTAGCTTTTAAAAGTTAAACTTACCTATTCGAAAATTAAACATTTTTGATAATTAAAATTCTTATGATTCTGGATCGATAATCAAAACTCGATAATTTAAATTTTTCGACAATTCGAATTTTTTCCAATCCCCTTCAACTTTGAATTATCGAGAGTCAACTGCTATATAGACACACCAACTTGTGAAAGGGTGATATCAAGAAAGCAAAGAATAATTTATACATTTAGAATATTACCGTAATATTGTCGGAAATGTCGTAATATCGCTCCAAAAGTAGCATCAAAGTATATTCTCATCCAACTTGCTGTGCTAAAATGTTCAACTTTATAAATTGTCGGGAAGTAGGTAAATAATTGATTCCAAGATTCGATCGTAATGGCAGATAGACAGACAAAAAAATAAGTAAAATTTAAAAAAAGCTGTTACGTAATACTACAATTGAGAAAAATGCATTCAATGTTTTCAACATGACACGGCCAGTGTAATATTATGTATTTATGCATACACATATGTAAGTAGATACGCATCGTATTCAAAAAGACGCGTCTTGCCAAATCCGGCATGTATCTACTTACATATACAGATATACCAATTCGTATTATCTAGCTACGAAAAATTAATTGGAATAACCACTCTAATTTAGATTGGTTTCTGACTTAAGCAAGTGAAATTTTTTATTTTTTTGCGTTCTTTGCAGAAACACTATGAGATTGAACAAAGTGAACTCTTTTAAAAATATGCATGTGCCCGTAGGCGTAGTCCCTTCAACAGGATATTTCTCTGACGTCAAAAGGATCCCCACTCAAAAGGCTCTATGCGCATTAAAAGTTCATTAGCAAAGAAGAGAAATGACGCTGTTCCGGGATTTTCAGTAGCTCATATATGTATGTACAAACGAATACAACACATTTCCTACTTAGTCGAATAGTCCATTAAGGGGGAGGAGGAGGGGAGGGGGGCTTTTGTAATTTTTCTATAAATAACAAATTTCTTTGAATGCGCATTTATTTTTAATTTAAATAATATCTTAAAAGCAGGTTGATTCGACAAATAAAGCTGTTCAAGTGTAATAGTTTATATATGTTGCATTTATTTTGACTCTGTCGGTCTTCACGAGCACATTTCTCTTAAACTTTTGTACCTATCTCATTCTCTCTAATGGAGAGGTGATGAAAATATCATCTCTTGCATTTCCATAGTAGAACTTTTTGAGAAGGCAAATGTAATTAATAAGAGGGAAAATGTTTTGAATTGCAAAGTATATTTAAAATCTACGAAATTTAATTTGCGAAAATAAGGTTTTCGTAGATTTTAAATATACTTTGTAATTTAAAACATTTGCCTTCTTAAAAAGTTCTGCTATGGAGATGCAAGAGATGATATTTTCATCATCTCCCCATTAGAGAGAATGAGATACGTACAAAATTATAAGAGAAATGTGCTCGTGGAGACCGATAGAGTAAAAATGAATGCAATATATACTTAATACGAGCGATAATTTCATCAATTTTATTTAGTTTATATATGTATTTGATAGAATGTGAAAACTTTAAATACGCATTTATTTCAATATCGATTTTTCTAAGTTAAAAAGTTAATAACCGCCCAAACCATTAATTAGTATGGCTCTTACTGAAACTTTAGGATATATTCTTCAGAGTACATTAAATATACAAAACATCTGATCGAATGATTTGGATTTTTTTAAATATTGCAAATTAATTGCAATGTCGAGTAATCATTTAGAAAAATATATTATTTTTTAACATATATTCAAAATATTCATTATGTTCATTACTTGTTTATTAAAAAATACCGTTTTTTATGAGCATGATTATTAAAAATTAACTCTTTTGTAAAATTATATAATCATGAAATATTTATGCATATAATACTCCTTAACTTACAGTTATCAATTTGAAAAAAATATAGTTTCTTTCTTTCAAGTATAGAATACATCACTTCATTCAAATTCAGCAAATGTGTCGTCCCAAAATTCTATGTTGTTGTAAAATAAAGCAAGAAAAATTTTTCATGAAATAAAATTTTACTACTATATATATATATAGTTTTTCAACTAAAAATTTTCTAACCAACTTTCACGGTAGGAAACAACCCTTATTTGAAAAGTTTTTATTTTCGTATAATACATTTTGTGGAAAAAAAAGTTGGAATAAATTTTGATTTGCTATATTCTTGTTCTGACGGTTCAATTTTATGATTGATTTGGTCCCATGCCATTGGTTTCAATTTCATGTAATTATATTATAAGTAAAACAGCATACAATTGTATTAAAAAGTTAGTTTAATCAAGTGTCATAAAAATTGTACTATGTTTTCTAATATTGAATTATAATTATCGCGGGTCTGTAATTAAATTAGTTAGACAGTTATAAATTAATATAATACTTATTAAAAAAATGTATAAGCTCAATTTTACTTGTAAACAGAATTTTTATATGTATATAGGTTTAGGTATTCGGTGCATGCGCATCTCCCTTGTAAAAATATCCCTCTCAAGTATCCCCCAAACCACGCAGAGTTGTGTCATAACAATTATAATTCAGACCTCATTAGTCTAAAAAAAAGCGGAACCTTCAGTGGTTACAGTTTTTCACTACTCATTATAACGTACATACCTGTGTACAGTTATAAGGGTAGAGAGCCCAGTTATCGAATATTCAGTAGCTACCATTTGCTATTAAATTTTAAGTTTCTTTGCCATAAGTTAGTACAATGTAACAGGCATAAAAAAATTGTTTAGCTTATCAAAAATGGTAAACGAAGAAGTTGTTCTGTAGACTAGTGCAATAATTTACTCATTTTTTCAATGAAAACGTTATGAAAACTTACAAAATAATCTTGTGATTAGCTAATAATTATACATTTTTGGATAGGTAAACTCAATTGCGATTCAAACTGTCAAAATGCATTCAAATTTTTAATTTCTAGCCAATCAAAATTGGGCACGGTTTTGATGTATTGAAATAAGCAGTCTTTTATACATTTTAACAATTGATTGTTGAATGAGTGGCTTCCCGGCATAACCGAATAAGTATACTTTTATCTTTTGGAGATATTAAGGTTTGAACTAATGTTACAAAAGTTGATACATAATAGATATGGTCACATTTTTGTATACTTTTCTGAATGTTTGTATTTTTATCTGACTTATTCGATTATGCCGGGAACTCAGAGAAGTGTAATCGGTTTCTAAACAAATATTTTGTCGTAATTACCAGACATGACGAAAGTCCGAAAACCAATTACCGTGCTCTAATTACCGGACATCGAGCCTGACAACCAACCTGAATATTGATTCTATACATAACGAATCAACAAATATTTGTAAAATTAATTTATAAAAATGTATTTAAGCACGTATAATGTATAATGTATAAAAATGTATAACTATTAAATTGATATAGAAATGAATTCTAGATTTTCTATTTCGCGTCTTGATGGCTGTTTATATATAGTAATTACAGAATCTAGTAGACCAGCTCACCGGATTTCCTTTAATTACACGAAATTTAACTCTTTTCTCAAATCTCTTTTTATTTTAGAAATCGATTACAAATTGTTTAAAGTTTATTAAGATCGGCATGCAGTAGGTTTTAAGTCAATAAATAACATATTTCATGGCAAAACAGCAACAATTTTGTAGCCTAAGTTTTTTTCTAGATCAAAACGAAATTGTCCAAGGTTTATTTATATCGATGCAGTATAGTTTTTAAGTGATTGAGTAACAAATAAACGGCAAACAAAACCAAAGCATTATCTGTATATATTCCTATGTAGCCTTAAGTTTATCTCGAGATCAAATCGAAGAGAAGCGCTCAAGTTTCATTATAAAATCGGTGCAGTAATTTTGGCACGATGAGGTAACAAACTTTCACATTTATATATTAGGATTAAGTATAATAATCAAAAGATTATTTTGAAAGCGTTTAATTATCTACTATTTCATAACATATTACATCTTTTTATCTTTTAACGATGTGACGTCAATCAAAGGACCTTCAATAAGCTATAGGAATAGTCGCACTGTATGAACAGACTTCCAGTATGAATATTTTTTAGTTCTGTATAATTGTCGCAACTTGTTGGTGCCTTACCACGTGGATTCGATGTATATTTGGGTTCTATTCGCATTGTTAAGACCTCCTATAAGAACAATGTATTTTTCCCTGGATAGCTCAGTTCCGTTTTTTTCCCTCTTGTCTATCTTACATACCGCTGCTTGTCGTCACTGTTCTCTTAACAAGGCGAATTAAATAAGTATAAATTGTAAATTGCAGCGTGTCAAATGTTATTTTACGAGGCTAATCTGTTTTTACCACATATAAAGTTTAGTCCTTCGTGAGTCGATTGGGACATGGTAGGACTTGTGATTATCATTCTACACGCAACATAAACTAAAATGTGCTTGTCGTACAGTATGACTAATACGTTTGACGTCTAGTATGAAACATGTAAATTGAATGGTAAAATATCACAATTTACTTTTGTCTATTTCAAAAGAAAAATGTCTATTATGATTTGTCATGTGTGTTGAATATAATCTCCAAATATTTATTAAATGCTGTTTGTTATTTTTCGTTATTAATAATTAATATACTATTTTTTAGTAAATATGCAGTAGTATACTTTACGAAGCAATTTATAAATGTCTCTGAAGGTATATTTCAATAAATATACTCTATAATTACGTCTAAAAATGTTGTGAGTATCCATTATAAATCATTCAGATCCTAATATCAACTAAAAATGAAAACTGGTCATACTGGACGACACTTTTTCGAAATTCCAAAATCGACACTTACATTTATGTTTGTAATTCATTTTGATGCTGGTATTTGATCCCAGTTAATTATTTTCCTTGTACAGGACACTATTCAAGGGACAAATCCTATTATGAAATTTTAATTTCCCTACCATTTGTAAATTCAATTATTTTCCAAAAACAAAAAGGAATAATGTACTCATCGGCGTAGGTTCTTTACCATCATATATTTGCGAATTGCCGATAAAAAAAACAATTTTTTATTCATCCCTACTCACTCAACATTCCTCCTCGCAAAATCAAAAAAGAACCCCAGTGGAAATGACAACTGTAAAATACTGTTAAAAATGTGAGAAAGTGTGAAAAAATGTGAAAATACACATACTTTTGGAACACCTGTTACAAACAAATATGCACATTTTTTCACCGTTTTCACAGTTTCTCAAACTTATAAAAATCACGCATTTTATCTAATAAAACTTGCCCAATTCTTCACAGTTTTAATTGCACAGTTTTTCACATTTTCTCACACTTTTGTTTTCGTTGCACTCTCTTATAAAAAGGTAATTACAACTTGTGTTAAAAACAAAGGTGAGTCGCTGTAAAAAACTGACAAAAGTCTATACACTATTTTTTTAAAATCCCGTTCCAAACGCAAGCCCAACGTGTCACAGTGTCTCCCGCACTTCTCGCGGTATCACACACTTTTTCCACCCTTTCAAATTCCCCCTACCCAAAAAAGCAAATCACCGCACCACAACAAACATCCATCAATCGGTCCCTCATACCCCATACACACACACCCACACACAACACCCACCTTATAGCATCCTCCCGCGCATTCACGCGCACAGGGTCGATCGCGACGCATGCGCCCGCGCGCTCGCCATTGATACTCGCCTCTCTTCTTTTTTTCTTCAAAGAGTCTCGCGCCTATACACCACTCACCACATCCTCCTCTCTCGCGAACACTATATCGGTGTACTCGCTCTCCTCTCCTCCCCCCCCACCCTCTATCTAAGAGACAGAGCGAGCGGTGCAGCAGCGCGCGCACACCACGCGCGCCCATATCGGAGACCTTACATACCTCCAGTACGGCGCGCGCGGGCGGCAAGTGTGCAGTGCAGCAAGCTCCGCGGCTCTCCTTCCCTCCCCTCCCCCCGGCAGCTAGCAGCCGACGGAGAGAACAGATATACATACGCGCATACATACCCACACGGTCATACGTACACTTTTCGCGCTACTGGTGGACGAGCCGACTGTATGTAATGTAACACACACGTCTCTGTCTCACGGCGTGCACATCTCGCGCTTCAATTTGGTATATATACATACTTTTGTTTGTTGAGTCTGCGGTACTTATTTACTCGTTACACCGGTGTGACAAAGACCGAGTACCTGGTGTAAGTAGGGGAGCGATATGTTGTCGTCCGGTAGGCGCACGACGACGAGGAGGAGCGCGTGTTGTGATACAGTTTTAGTTCCCCGCGCCGCGGGCGAGTGAGTTCGAGTTCGCGCTGCTGTCGGCTTGGGGGATCGTGGTTTAACCGCTGTGGCCCGTCACCTCGGGACGAGCAGTGGAACGTGTATATATATGTACTCGTACAGTGCTGGAGAGACAACTTGGGGTGGATATAAGTTGCGACGAGTGTAGTAGAACGGGAGCTGGAGCTCGAGGAGGAGAGCGTCGCCTCGCGAATTTGTTGTTGACAACGGCGCACAGCGCGGAGTGGGTGCGTGCAGCAGCTACGATAGCGACAGTCTAAGTGCAGCTGCAGCAGGAGCAACAGTGGATACGAGGTTGTTGGAGATATATATATATATATATATATAAGAGGTTCGTTGGATATGCGAATTAAATGCGGATGCACGCCACCTGTGTGTTTGTTTATGTTTCGTTGTCGTTGTTGTTGTTGTTGTTGTTGTTATTGTTGTTATGGGAGGCTTTGTTTTTGCGGTGACGTACGGCTGCAATGTACGCGGGTAGTGGAGTAGAGTAGAGTACCATAGTTGACTTAGTTACGGATCATTTAGTTTTTCTTTTTATTCTTTGTTAAGTCAAAGTTATTGTTACTTTATTGTTACTAAAGTTATTGAAGAACGTAAATCAGTGGTGGTATGTGATGATTTTTTGACTGACTTTATAAGGGATTTTTAATCATTTTGAACGATAAATGAAAGCCTAATCATTTTTTATAATTCATGCTTTTCTTTTGGATATATTAAGGTTTAAATGACAATTCAAACATTCAAGCCTCATTATTTCGACATTATAAAAATTGGAATTATTTTTAAATTCATCGCGATGAGGATTTAGCTTCGAAGCAATTTAGAAGTGGTATTTAAGTTTATTTTGTGATTTAATACATTGAGAAAAAATTCATTTGTATTTATTAAATTTGGTAACAATTATTATACTTACACACAGTTGATTAAAAAACACATAATTGATTAAAAAAGTATTTGGTTACTATTATCAAATGAAGATGTTAAAAATATGCGAAATTTTGCTTACAAAAATGAAGTTAGTGTATCGTATATTTTTCACTATATACATGTGAATATTGTAAAAATTTCCACTACATAGTTTAATTTATAATTTTTCTTATACTCCTTAATAAATAAAGGCGATATTACATTGACTGTGGGCAAAAATTTGCTTCTTTTTGCTTTATCTAAATCTCCTCTATTTCAGACAACCAAATCATTTTCTCAGTGTTGTGTAATATCTGATTGTTGGAGCATTTTCTTGCTTTTATCCATATTTTAGTTAGTACCTACATACAGTATAATTATAAATTAAGACATACTAACATTTAGATTATACACTATAGTAGTCCATCTCCTCAAGTCTTATTCACTATCTATACAAAAAATACAATTAAAGTTTAAAAAGAGCAAAATTTCCTTTTCAAGAATAAAATTACTCTTAGACCTACCGTAGAAAATCGCTCTGTCATATGGGACCTCTGCGAGTGATAAATATAGGTACTACTATGAGTACACTACGCTCACTACTATCACACTTACACGACGAGTATCTCACATCCGGATCACGAATTTTGACGAGGCTTTGGGCGCTGTCTTTTTGTACCAAGAAATAAAGATTTTATACCCTGAGATACCTATACAACGTGTTTTCTCAACATTGCTATCAACAACCACATATCGACGCTCCGTACGAAGACTAGCACAACTCAGAATTCTCAAAAAACAACAGTATTAATCAAAATCCTCCTACGAAACTAGGAGTTCTCAGCTTCTCAGACAAAAACTATCACCTTTTCAAAGGTTCTGAGAAAATATTAGTATTTATTAGAGGATCTAAAAAGTGCTAGTTTCTTGGAAAAGAACTAGCTGTTTTTGAGAATTCTGAGCTGTGCTAGTCTTCGTACGGAGCGTCGATATACAATATCTTTACCATTGCCCACACGAGCAATACATACTAACGTTCTCAGCTGCATCTTACGCCCAAAGCCTCCTAAAAATCCGTGCACACCCTTATAAACACTCTCCTCATCGAACACCCACAATATCCCCATCATACTCCCAGCCACGTAATTTCTACATAACGCAACTTTTTCACACACACACACACACACACACTCCCGATCGGAAACTGGCTCCGCGACCGAGTCCATGATCACACCAGCTGTATACCCGCGGCGTGGCCTCTCTGGGTCAGTTTAATAGCCGAGCGGCGCGCGCTCGGCTGTACGGCAATTTGCGCGCGATTACGCGGACGCATGCACGCCGTGGCGTGTCTTCTCAATGAGACCTCATGACTGTCACCGCTACATACGCGTGCACGTCTTTCTTTCCGTGCGCACGTATATGCCCAAGCGTTTGTCCGATGTCTCGATCTCTGCACTGTGTGTGTGTCTATGTTATATACCGTGCAAACGCACCGCCAGCAAGTGTATCGCAAACGAGCGAAGAATGCGCGAGGTGTGTGTGTGTGTGTGTGTGTGTGCATGTCGCCGAGGACGGGCGCGAGAAGAGTTTCTTTTTTATTTAGTTTGCGGTGAGTATGGCATGAGAGGATCGAATTCGCGAGTTTTAGTCATAAAAGCCAATTACAATTAAACTTTTTAGACTTTGAACAAGAAAATCTAAATAGCCCGTGTAAAAAAATTAGTCTGGCTCAATAAGTCTGGCGAAAGTCTTGCAGAAGTCCTGCAGAAGTCTGGCTTTGGCCACTATGCCAGACTTTAGACAAAATGTGCAAAACAAAAGCATCGCGTCATGTCAAATTGCCAGTAACTTAAATTTTTGTCTCTTTTTTACAAATATTCATATTTTAAACAAGATTGCCATATGTAAAAAAACTTTTCTCCTATTTTATCGAAAAGTACGTATTTTCACTATTCCAGTTGATACTAATAATTAATGTACTACTCTAATTATTTACTTGTGAAAAATGAGTTATCTTGACATAATTCCAAAAAAAGTATGGCGTAGTGGCCTAAGCCAGACTTCTACCAGACATTTGCAAGACTTTTGCCAGACTTGTTAAGCCAGATTAATCCCAGACTAGTGCCAGACTAATTTTTTACACGGGAGTATATGGTTATATCTGCAATCTTCAAGAAAATTTTTGCAGCGACAAGTTTAAAGTCATATTTTATGTACGAAAATGATCAGGAATTGGGTCCTGATCAGGAACTAGGTCCGTAATGGTGTAAGGTCGTTAGAGATATATATAGAGAGTGAGTTGACATGGAGGTGGAGGACGGTGGTGTGGGTTTGGAAGCTGGATGTTTCTGGTTTTGATTAGGATTTGATTATTAGGGTTTGGGCGAGCGAGGCATCGAGAGGATGGATTTATGCTAGGAGTGGAAATGGTTCAAGATCGAGTTGATTGTGTGATTTGTAATGTACGTTTGTTCGTTGTTTGGGATCGTTAGTAATTCATTGTTTAGAAATTACCCTGGCCTTTTTTGGGTTAGTGAATCAATGGAAAATACTTGAGTGAACGGTATGAGCCATGTTAAAGTTTAGCTGAATGAGCACTATAGAAGTTTCATAGTTCTTTGTGATAGTAGATAATGAACGAACTTTATGAAACTTTCTTAACCCTCAAACACCGCACTGGATATTTTAGACCCAAAGTTAGTTGATGATAAATGGTATTTGGACAATTATGTTATTTATGTTGATAAACTTTGACACTTTCTTACCTACATCGTTATTTATACTTTTCAGATTATGGGCTATAAAATTAAAAATAAATTTAATTTGTTGCAATATATAAGTTAAGATATATAAGCAATCAAAGTTAGGAAGATCGAGATACGACGACGAAATTTTATTTAGTAGTGAGTCAACCTTGCTACCAATAAGTAATTTAAAAGGCGGTAAAACTGTCTGTGGATAATTTGATCTCAGTCTGGTGTTAACGTTGACTAGAATAGTATCGTGTTTTAAAATCAATATTATTAATTCATTTAACGGACATAGCTCGTATAGTCCATTCAGGTATTTTTTATCGACTAGCTCAACCAAAAAGTGAAAGAGAATTTTGCGCACGATAAATTATCATCGATTTTAAGTGACAAACTAACTGTATACCCATACTCTATAGTGTATAGTCAATCCAACCTTAAACTTATCATATTAAATCTATGAAAATTAAGATCATCCTAAAAAGCATGTCAATCTTTTTTACTCATTTAAAAAGACTATACAATACTACCTATTTGCATACAAGAAATAGCACGCAACAACAAAAGGCCTAGTTAACTTATTTAATTGCACACCTGTTACGACGAAGTTTTCACGCTGATTTGCAATCGCGAGCAAATTTTTGATATGTTGCGATGTTGCATGGGCGCAGGCACGCTATTAGCGAATATCGCACGTTTGGGAGTTACGTGAACAGCTGATAAGAGAAAAATCTTATATTCCTTCGGCTACTGCTCCTCGACTCGAAGCACCGTGCGCAATCTTAATGAAGGCACAGATTGCCTTTTCTCTACTTTGCTGTATACAAAAGAGATGCAGTGCACCTACGTGTTTTCTTTCCTTTCTGCAATAAACTTACGCAGCAAACTTTATACAGTGCAAGTTTAACGAGAAGTTCGTGTAGTATATGGCAATTGCTTTATACCTTTTCTTTTTTCTTTTCTTCAATGTAATTTTCTCGAAATTGTCAATACTGTGTACACATTTGTGAAATAGTATTACTCATTTTAACGGGCGATTTGTCTGTCGAGCTGCTGCTTGTATACACATCAACGTGTTACATACACACACGAGGCTCATTGTAATAAGTACACAAAAACTTATGCAACGGCTTCTTTTCAAGTACGCGCACGAAAAGCCTCGTTTAAATTCAAATTTTGTTTAAATGGCCTGTGTGTTGAAGAAACAAAGTTAAAGTAACGAATAGACGCACTCAGAGGTCGTTACTTCGCACGTGTCATTTTAGTTTTTCTAGTTGATTGATCTTTCATTGTGTTTTTTTGTGTGCGAAGTATAAGAAAGAGATTCGTTATTGAAAAGTAAACGGCGAGTGTAGTATTTGCTAGACAACTTTACATAATTGTTAGAGATAATAAAATTACTGATTACACTCGGTGCTTTAAAGGAGTTCTAGTGTTTAGTTACCTGCAGAAATCAACGCTTATATCAGTTTACAAGCATATTTAGCGAATTGGAGAAAAATTGGAGTAATCACAGTTTCTTTTCACTGCTGTACCAATACAAAATGTTACACTTCGTAAAATGTATAATACTTAATGTATAAATAAAAGTTTTACAAATCTTGAAAAATATTTGTATATCAATGTTGTGAAATTACAATTCATTATCGTGAATTCAACTTGCGTCTTCAAAGGATTACGAAATTTGTTTTTGCTTATGCTAAAGCCGAAGAAAATATTTTTTTTTTCACAAAACGTTTATATGCAGTGCCGCGTAAAACAATCACCTTTTACTACTTTTTTTTCGATTTTTAGTCAATGCAAAATATTTCAATTCTCCTAATTTATATACGTTGATTAATTTAATAAAATTCCATCTATTACCAAACCAAAATCTATTATTCTTAATGACACGACAATCACAATTTCTCAAATTGATTCGTTTAGCATATACATGGCATGTTTTTGCAATATAAAAAAGACAAATTCAAACAAGTTTTTACGAGACTTTTTCAATCCATGTATTTTTTTCTATCTTACGACGAACCACTGCATTTTTCGTGCGCATCGCATGTGCGCTCGTCTACTCTGTCTCGCAGGTTTCATTAAGTGTAATTTGAAAAAAAATTGACGTATCAACGAGGAAAATTGTACCTGATTCTCCAACAACGCACACGTGTAATGACAGTCGCGCGCACGAGCGTGTCCGTATATCTACGTATCATATACAATATATACATGGTACGATGACACGAAGAGTTTGTGAAACGAATTGATATGGGTACTTGTTCGAACTATGAAAAGAGTCAACAATAGCGCTAATTTCGGTTAAGCCATGAGATAATTGATTGCTAATAGAAGTAGAGCCTTCAAACCTGTATACTTATCCCGCTGCCGCTAAGTCGGAGCTACATGAATTGTGTAAATATAAATATTATTCGTTTTGTTAGAGTTTTCCATGAATTATGTTGATGTATTCAAGATTAAAAAGCTAACTATAACAAGTTAACTTTAATTATAACAAGTGTAAATTAATGTGTATTTTATGAATAGATAAAATGCAGCTATAGGGAATTTTTAATTTATCTATTGATTTAATTGCTTAAAAAATATCTCTACTTATAACTTTTTTATTTATTTTCCTATTCAGATTAATACAAATAAATTTACGAAGATTTAATTTATTTTTATTTATTTAAATTGTCTTAAAGTGGTATAAACATTCAAACTGTTAGTTTGTATATAAGAAGTGTCGTCCAGTATGACAAATTATCATTTTTAGTTAATTTTGAAGGCTGAATGATTTATAAGGGTATAAGGGAACTCACAACATTTTTATAAGTAATATATACCTATATAAGTATTTTATTAAATCTTATTTATTAAAAATATAGCTTTATAGAGATTTATAAATTATTTTTTGTCACACATTTTCTCGTCTTTTGTCCTCAAAACCGGGCCTAAAGTGACCGTTTTCCGTACATACTTTACGCCCCTGCTCAATTTACTTTACGCCAGCTGCTCATTTTACTTCACATCTGTTCTTTCAGTTCCAATAGATGTGAGAATAAGAATTGAAAAGTTTGAGAAAAATGAAAAATTTTCAATAAATTGAAGAAAAATTGTAAAAATTTCGTACAAAATTATAACTGCACGACAAGTACATTATAGCGTTTTAGGTTATAATGCTCGGCACGGATAATGATAATTAGAAGTCCAGCGACGTCTCAATGGACTTATGAAAGACTAAACTTGATACAAAAATTGTTAGAGACATTATACTTAGGGAAAAAGAGGTCAGCCTCATAAAATAACTTTCGTTACTCGTAAAATTGAATAAAATTTTGACTATACGAGAAGTTTTGGAGCAATGAAATTTGTATACCGGCCGCGGAGTATGTATAATAGAAGAACAAAATGCATCAAATCCCCTTGGTAAAGTGGCGCCATTTGTCGGTAGAAGCCAAGAACGCATAATTTGTCATACAGTAAGCTTTGTCATAGCGTACGACTCTCCCCTACAGTTATGGATTTTTCGGATAACAAATGTTGATTTATTACCCGCTAAATCCATATCGTTAACAATTTGTGGGTCTTGTATTCGTAAGTGCTAAATGTAGATGTTATATGAAATTGACTGACTTCGTAAATCAACTACAATATTAATATAAAAATGGCTTTTTTTATATATTTAAAAAACACAAAATGCTAAGATTATTATATTATATTATATAAGATTATACGATATTATAAGGACATTTACCAACAAAAAAAAAGGAAAAATCGGCGTTCAAAGCGATCTATATCTATTTTTTAACCCCTTTAACCAATAAAAAACTGAATACACAAAAACTAACAGTTTTGTAAAAATCTCCCAAATACAATCAAATGACTTTTGATAATAAAGAAAAGTTTATGCCGCCCTGTTAAACTGCAAATAACAATAAAACTCACGACCGTTAGCTCGCTGCGCTCTCTTTAAAGCTTATCAGTCATTCCGCAAACCCACACACGAGATCGCCCATAAAAATAAAGGAAAAATTGCGCTCCATTTTTCCCTCACTGCATTTTCCTAGGTGTACACTGGAGGGAAAGGAAAAACACGCTTCTCTCGGCGAGCGTATTACCGCGCGAGCGCGCGTTTGACGTTGGCGGGAAACGATTACCCACGCGAAATCTCCTATTACGTGCACGGCAAAGGCAGATAGAGACAGAGAAAGAAACGGATAAATGTTGCGGACTTTATATATATGTGTGTGTGTGTGTGTGTACGACGGAAGCGAGCGCGGACGAAGTAAACTCGAACTTCGACTGTGGAGCGAAGGTTGTAGATGTACAGCCGATTACGGTCGTTTTGATTTGTCGCGGCGCGCGAGCGAGTAGCAATTATAAGGTATAGCGCTGTGCTTTGGGTTTTATAAATAAACGTAGACAGCTGTGGGTGTAACGTGAAGTACTTTTATTGTGTTTTGCTTACAGTTTTTTATGTAAGCAAATTATTGTAATTTTACGAGGATATTATTAAGTGAGTTTTCAATAACTTTTAAACCAATATTAAATATTAACTATTCGCATTACTTTCTATTAAAGTAGATAAAAGTAACTAAAAGAGCATATTATATCTAAGTATATGTATTAAATATTTCTTAACTTTAAAAAGGAATCGTAAAATTTCTTGTTTCTACGAACATCATGTTACACTCGTAAATTAGATTGAATTATTGCATTTCCAGACTTATACTGGTATATGAAATCAGCCTCCGATAACATATTATACAGCGAGGCAATTTTCAAATCCATTTTTTCTCTTAGTAACACGATATTGGGAGGACAAGTATGCGTTAAAACTCAAAAAGTAATACAAATATTAAAAGTTTGACCAATAATATTTTCTTTTATATACATTATCAGTATTTTATTTACATAGAATTTTAAAAAGTGTAAGGATTTTTCATGTCCTCTTGTTGAATCATTAATTAAAATGATTCTAAAGGAATTTTTAATGTATTAACTTGTATTTTCTTTATAAACATAATAACATGAAAATTTAGAAATAACTTGACATTTCAAAATGATAAAGACGTATTTCAACGCTTCCGTTAATAAAGACGTATTTCAAATTTTCCATTCATAATAATGTATGTTATCGTAGAAGTTAATAAAGATGTATTTGAGCACTGCTATTACAAAATAAGCGCGAACGAAATAAATAAGTGATATAAATTTTTGTAGCTAAAGCGCATAAAATATTTAATTCAGGGTTATAATATTATGAGTTCTATTTTTAATATCGGCAAACAATTTTAGGTTTATAAAATACGTAATGTTAAACAGTGTTTTCTGAATTGATTAACATTTTTACTACTCGTTTTCTATAAATAGGTATTTATTAACTGAAATACCTAAATACGTTTATATTCGCAGGAATTTTGAAATATGTGAAATTATACATCCTTATAATTAGGGAACATTCAATTTTTGTATATAATTATCAAATTCATTAAAATTAGTAATACTTAAAATTAAGTACAAAAACAAATTTAAATTATACCTAGTACAAAATTTAAAAAATATTTTTTTCAACTCAGGTATGAAATAGGTTTTTTTTATGCCTAAAAGTAACGTAGATAATCGCGCGATTTCGTTCGCTACTTTAACCCATTTCTTCCCAAGCGGTCATTTTATAGTCGATTGGTTTTTTGCCTAAAAAATTGTCGAAAAAAAAATAATAACCAATAGCACTTTTCTGAAGTAAAATTGTCCGCTCTTTCCGATTCTGAAGTCAGAATTTTGAAATTTCCGTTGGAAAATTTCAAAATGACGGTTTTAGGCAAAAAACCAATTGACTATAAAATGGACGATTGGGAAGAAATGGGTTAATGCATGAAAAAAGGGCCTATTTCATGCCTGGGTTGAGAAAAATAAATTTGTCTCGCTAAAAATTAAAAATACCAGCAGTTTCCTTTTAGTTCAAATATAACGAAAAGCTTGCAACCATTTTTCTGTAATTAGCAATACAGATGTTTATCAGTACATAAATAACAATTTCTGTATTATAGTCTGTAGATAATAATATGGGTGCAAGTAATGTGGCCACCTACACGAAATCTCGCTGCGATATTCTGGGGCGCCGTAACTCCTACAGTATATATATATTATGATAATAGATGTTGAGAGGCGCGGCGACCCCGCTGCTAGTGCCCTCTAATTATAAGATAGTGTCATAGTTCCCCGCGAAAGCATCAAAACTCTGATTTCTTAGCAGTGCAATGCATGTAAAGAAACCACTTTTGTCAGCGTTATATGAGCGAAAAGAAAATCGTACGGTACATAAAATTGTAGTTTTTTTATGTACTTTAAGACGCATGTGCCAGTTTTTGCCGTAGAGTTTATTTTCGATGCGAGAATTGCAACTTTCATTGACTCTTATCGGTTGGTAAAGTGGTCATATGAATGTATTGCAAGGCAAAAAGCAATCGACGCCGATGAAAACGGCGGTTACTTTTTCAAAATGCAGGCGACGCTGATAAAAACGTCGGTTGCTTCTTCAAAATTCCTAAACCTATTAATTCCAAAATATCGACACCAAGGCGTACGCTACGGCACCATGTAATATTAAATAACACATAAAGGTAGTCTCTGCTAGGCTAGTCTTGACTTTTTGAAGCACTTGCTACACGACTTTACCATAAGAACTAATAGATGGCAACAGTGTTGGTAAAGTGGCCAATTTTTAACTACTTCGAACTTCTTTAATTAAAATTCGGAGATTCATTTTATTGCAAAAAAACTCATAAGGTATTACATTTAAAGGTTCAAATAATATGTCTGAATAGTTACGGAAGCCCCAAAACCCGATATATATCCGCTGGGAATCGGAAGTTCCTTAAGGTCGCCACATTACCTCCACCCCCCTTATAAACTTTTCACTTTTGCAGGTTTTGCTACCTCAAAGAGTAGTTCAACCAGTAGTTCGGGCAGTAGTTTCGTAGTTTAGCAGTTTATCAGTTTATTTATTCGTAAGGCTACTGGTTATCTGTAACATTGTCCAACTGCTGACGCATACACGTTCACCTTACTCCATCACCTTAATACTCACCCAACGCAGCTTCAAACCAACGTCTCCTATCATTTTTGTTCCAGCAACTCCGCGCCTGACTCAAAGCAGCCCTCGACCCAGCAAAGGACACTTCCCCCTCATCCCCAACGCATCCACCGCCAACAATGCGAAAGATCGCGGAGATGGCGCAGTCGCGCGAGTGCTGCTGCTGCGAGGACGAGGCCCGGGAGAAGAGGGACGAGGAGCTGAACGGCTGCACCTGTCCCAAGGGCTGCAAGAGCCCGATGAACGGCTCGGCTACTGGCTCGCCCGTCGCCTCGGCCACTCCAGGCGCCATCCTCGAGGAGATCTTCTACATATCCTCGAAGCGCAACACCCTGTACAGGGTGAGACTGACCGAGCGCGGCCTCAGCCTCCGCAAGGAGAGCAACTGCGGACCCAGCAAGACCGAGACCATTCTCGTCGAGGACATTGCCGGCTGCAGGTAATATGGTTACGTGATACGTGTGTGTGTGTGTGTGTGTGCGCGAGAGAGGGAGAGAACGAGGAAAAAGCCCTCGTCGCGCGTGAAAGGAGGATGTGGAGCGGACTTCCGCGTTCGCGGTTGCTTTCGACGAGTTCGCTTGTGTGTATGTAAGTAAACGGGGAGAGCGGAGGTGCGCGGAGGCGAGAGGGAAGGATTTTTACGTCTGAGTGGGATTGGTTGAGTTGGTTGGGTTTCTTGTTTGAGTAGTTTAATAGGTTTGTTGTGCGTAATGCTTTTAGGAGATTTTGCGCGTTGGGTAGGAGAGATTGGGGCAAAATATGGGGTAATTTTTTTGCGTTCGATGAGTAAACAAAGTTATTATAAAATTGTTTGATTAATTGTCAGCTAATTTAGACGAATAACTATACGAGTGTCATAGTATGATTGTAAAGATTTATGTAAACAAATTTTCAAAAAAATTTGGTTGGTATTTGTTAAAAATATACGCGGCAATATGGAATACCGTAGTTTTTGCACTACGATATAGTCTAAATATTTAAGATTAAAATTATTTGAGTTCATTTATTCTAAAATTAAGCAAAAATAACGTACTTTTAACTTATATGACTTCAAATTCTCAAGGTGGATTTAGCGATATTCATATAAAATGATAAATCAAGATAAAATTTTAACATAATACGCTTGATTTGTTCAACTTTTAATTGCCATCAAGAAACTGTAAGGTCAATGAGAAATTTATTGCAAAAAAATGGTTGAAAGTTGTCTTTATAACACAAAGATAATGACGTAGTTTTATGGGATGATAAAAATAATTAACTACTTTTTAGTGAATTATAAAAAATAAGATCTTTATATAACAGAAAGGTGAATATAAATTCTTTTATAGATCAAGGGGCGCGATAGCGGCCGATGGCAAGTATAATAGAGATTACAATATTTTAAGATAATGTTATTTACTTATTTATGCAGGTATCTTCTTATTAAGTATTTGAAAATAATTTTAAGAAAGATTTATTCAAATAAAAGTAATAAAATTGACATAATACATATATAAAGCTGGACGATGAACTCGGATCCCCAAGTTGGATATTAAAAGAAATATATTTATTCACGACTTAACTATAATAGCCACTTTATTGACCTGCGAAGCGGGACTAAAGTAGCTTTTTATTCCCTCATATATTTTACTCGTGTATTTGCGGGAGTAATGTACTATTAAACATTCAAAAAATTTTGAAAATTTTGAAAGTTTTAAAAATTTAGAAAACTTTTTTAAATATTGAAAATTTTTTTTATATTGAAAATATATGTAGGTAAAGTTTAGAATGTTCGTAAAACTATTTTCAATTTTTGCGTGAATCGTTTTGTTAAGGTCTAAAACAAAGTATCCGACATGCCTAAAATAGGGCTGATCCTTAATAAGATTAGAAACAGGCTAAAAGTAAGGAATGATTTTTGTAGCCCTATCTAGACGTTTTATCTTGCTACTTTTTATGGGAGTGAAAGAGTAGCTTTAGAAACTACATACACAATTTTTCTCATTAATTTTTTTTATAAGGAGCCAAATTAAGACTCAAAAAGAAAATAAAAAAATCGATTTTATTTTCTTATTTGAAAGGTCGGCGTTTTATCTCGGTAATTTATTCACATTCAAGTAAAGATTATTTTATTAAACATGTATAAATTTTTTTGATCGATTTAATTATGAGGAAAACTTTTTATCTAAATACCAATAAATAAGGAACATCCGAACATTAGAACGTTAGAATATTTCGTGGTTATAATAAGAGATTTATACTTATTAAATTAGTTGGTCTCATTATGTCTCGTCAATTCGTTTCCATTACAAAACGAATCAAAACCGGAACTTATATTAATACTTTCACGCAAATTTATTATGAGGAAAAAATTTCGTTGAGATATTCACAGTTCCCATGTATTGCGTATTTTGAGCAATTGCTTAAATGCTACAATCTATACATTCTAACGTCTGCTTAAACTGTATTAAGCCAACTAAATTAATGTTCCCCTGATTGTTTGCTTAGAAAAAAATCAAAAATATACTTAGATCTATAATGTAAAATATTGTATAAAAATGAACGGGATATAACTTTAGCAATATTATTTTAAAATAGATGAATCGAATGCATAATGTAGCTTCTGTAGTATCAAAACGGCGAATATCTGAACGAAATTTTTTCCTCATAATAAATTTGAGTGAAAGTATTAATATAAGTGTAGTTTTTGATTAGTTTTGAAATTGTCAACGAATTAACGAGATACAACGCGACCAATTAATTTAATACGTATAAATCTGTTATTCTAACCTCGAAATAATGTTTTTTATTTATTATTACTTAGTTACAAAGTTTTTCTCAAGCTTAAAATGAACAAAATATTTACAGATGTTTCGAGTCTCAATTTGGTTCCTTATAAAAAAAATTGATGAAAAAAATTGTGTATGTAGTTTTTAAAACTGCCCATTCACTCCCACAAAAATTAACGAGATATAACGTCTAGATAGGACTACAAAAATCATTCCTTACTTCTAGGCTGTTTTTAACCTTATTAAGGATCAGCCCTATTATAGGCATGTCGGATACTTTGTTTTAGACCTCAACAAAACGATTCACGCAAAAATTGAAAATAGTTCTTTGAACGTGCTAAACTACATATATTTCAATATTAACAAAATTTTCAATGTTCTCAAAAATTTTCAAAATTTGTAAAACTTTCAACATTTTCAAAATTTGTAAAACTTTCAACATTTTCAAAATTTGTAAAACTTTCAACATTTTCAAAATTTGTAAAACTTTCAACATTTTCAAAATTTGTAAAACTTTCAACATTTTCAAAATTTGTAAAACTTTCAACATTTTCAAAATTTGTAAAACTTTTGACCTCAATCTCTATATTTTTAAAAGTCTTGAGTAGCACCACGAAGTCGTGTTCTAAGATTTTTTCTAGAGTGACCTCTTTTGTGGTTAGTCGGTAAATACGTAAATCATAACTACCTCAAAATAGTATCTTTTTTGCTGACGTAATTCTATATTGACTGCCTAGGCAGCTAAAATGATTAAACTTTTTTATGTTACCACTCTAGTACATATTAAAGAGATTTCAATGGGTGTTATCTTTACATATACTAATGCTGACTCGCTTTACAAAGACTAGCGCATTTCATCTTTTTAAAAAACAGATAGTTTTTTCAAAGGTCTGTCACAGAAACTTGCACTTTTTAGATTCCGTAATAAAGACTAAAACTTGCATAGAACCTCCAAAAAATGATAGTTTTTATAAGAAAATCTGAAAATTGTTAGTTTTTGTAAAATGTTCCAAAAAATAACTAGTACTTTTCGAGAAATCTGAAATGTGCTACTCTTCGTAAGAATCGTCGATATACAGTGCGTCTAATAACTATAGAAACACCAAAAATTTTTACATTTAAATCTGTGTATTATACCTTTTCTTAAAAAACCTGTAACTTTCGAAGCAAAAAACCAAGGATAATTTTAAAAATAGCAAATAAAAGGCAATTTTATTCTCTTTAAGACGTTACCAAAATATTGTGTCTACATTAACTTATGAAAAATTCACGGACGGTTTAAACAAAACTTGAATACTAGATACAAAATTTACATTGATTTAAATGGGTCTAAAAATTTAAAGTGTTTCTATAGTTATGAAACAACGATAACTTCTTTAATGTTGATGCGAAAGAAATATTCTAGTAATGTTTTAAAGAGAATATATTTTCCATTCATTGGCTTTTTGCAAAATTATCCTCGGATTTTTGCTTTTAAAGTTACAGGTTCTTTAAAAAAAGGTATAATATACACATTTAAACGTGAAAATTTGTGGTGTTTCTATAGTTATGAGACGCACTGTATACTTGACCTTATATGGTTTATACTTTTATTTTTAATATAATATGTAGCGCAAATTAGGGCATGCTCGATATAATTGAGATTACTATCTTGTAAGCTGTAGAATCAATTTTGTGCAAAATTAAGAGCCAAATACAACACAACCTCTCTTTAGATCCTAAACTAGTAATATATATCTTACGTAACATAAATTTTACTTATGACACAAAATTACGCAATAAAAATTTGTTAATTTAACTTTAATGCATGTCTCGCGCTAATTATCACCGTTTTTCTGCACGTTACAGTTTCTTTTTTCGTGCCGGAAATATAATGGGGTGCACCTTTTTTTAGGTCAAGTGATCGTGTTTAATTGTCTCGAGAAGCTCGTGCTGTAGAGCAGGTCCAGCGTATTTCGGAACTGCGGAAATTCAATCTCGTTTTAGCATGAATTTTTAGAAACCTTAAAATAATTATTTTCATTCATTCATTGCGAAAAATAATTAGAACAATTTAATTTGAATTGAGCGCTTTTTGTCTATCGCTCGGTTGTTCCAAATCAGCGTGAAATCTAGATTTCTGTGTTAAAACCAGATTGTAGAATTAAAAGAGGGGAGAGATGTAAGCCAGAGGTTGCGAATGAATGTAATTAAATAAAAGTTCATTGTATTTAATGAGAATGTTATTGAGGGTTGCAATGTTCCAGATGTGTAACATATAATGTCAGATCAGCATCGTTTTAAATGGCACTATTATGCTTCATTGAAACGCTTATTAAAGGTCATTGAACTCAGAAAAAGGAACATTTTAACTTATATTCTAACACATTCATATACAAAATTATTACCAATATTTTCATAAGTATAAAATTATATAAATCAAGTAGTCAAATATTTAAAAAATAAGCGTAAAAATGCATTATAGTTAACAACAAAATGTTACGATCTAGGGTTGTTACCAAAATTCACTTACTACCCGATTTTTTCATTTGAAAAACTGATTGGAATAGATTCAAAAATTAGAAATATTTCATTTTGTATATACCATTTTAATTTTTTAAAAAATAATTAATATTTTTTACGATAAATCGTAGTACTAAATTAATTCTTCTGACTTTTTATCAATACCATTGCACTTAGTCTGGAAAGACCCATATTCGGAAATTCAGTTGAAAGCTTCAAGTTAATCCATTTAAAATTGCTTTCAAAATCTCGTGGTAGGCGAATTTTGGTCCCGAGCAGGCTTTGCACTTCGTTGATGTAACACCAGACTGTGTGAGCTTAATTAACATAGGTACTGAATTTAGCATGTCGTAAGTAAATCTGAATCGTACTATTTTGAGAAATAGAAAAATGTTTTATGATAACCACTTAGGTTAATAAAAAAGTTTTTAACAGATGTATCTTTTATTGAACAAATCTCGAGGACTCTAGAACAACTTGTCAAAAAATCAAACGAAACTTTGATAAAGCATATATTTCCATTCCTAGAAGCTGGTCCATACAGTAATTAAATAAATATTAATCCAAAGATCGTAGATTTCACTTTTGATCATAACTACGTGAGTCAAAAGTTAACGCTATGCTTTTATATTACATATTTTTGGCATTTAATTGCTTTAAGTAACATGAAAATAACTCATTTTTTTTACTATGGTTTCAAGTGAATCCAGAAACACATGTACACTCAACGTCAAAAATATCTGGCTGAGTTTAGTTGTAGTTTTTTAATTTAATCCTGATTGGAGGATTTAAAAAAATTCAAACAAATTCGACCAGATATTTTTAAAGTCGAATGTACAGTGGATCTTGATACATGGCTATTATAGACACAGTGACTATTTCCAAAAATTCAAAATCGTACAGACGACGAACTTCTCTTTTCGTAAATATTATTAAAAATTACTTAGATTCTAAAAAAGTTAACTGCCACGGATTCGATTTAAAATTTTTCTCACAAATCACCAATATCGACAGTCCACTGTATACATCAAGATTCCTCTATTTCAGTTCCATTCAGACTCTCATCAAAAGCAACTCTCACCCATCATCCCCGATTAACTCTTATGTCTCTTCCAGGTGCATGCGCTCGAAGCGTCGGAGCACGGGCAGCTGCGCCTGCGGTCCGGGCGCCTCCCGGGGCCAGCCGCGCCTGGTCGAGTCGACGGAGCTCGTCCAGCCCCACGACGAGTACGACACCTCGGCCTACCTCTACATCTACGCGTACACGCTGAAGCGCGCCAAGGTGGCGAACAAGGGCGCGCGCCGCCGTGAGCGCACCACGGTCACCCTGAGATTTCGGAGCTTCGACCGGTACGAGGACAATCTGAGGGAGGCCAGTCGCTGGAGGCTGGCGATCAAGTGCCTGCTGAACAGGCTGCCGGTGCCCAAGGCGTACATGAGCCCGGCGCATCGGAATCTACAGTCGCTGCTCAGCGGTGAGTGCTTTAGAATGATGGGGGGGGGGGGGTCGAATGGGTTGTGGAGATGTGTATTGAGTATTGGTCTATGTGGGAAAGGATGATTGGTGGAGATACTTTTGGAATCAGTGTACTGGAATACTGGAAAAGGGAGAGATTTCTTTTTGAAGGTAGAAATGGTAGGAAATGTTGGTCAATTGATCCTACTCGTAAATGCAGATAATTAGTTACGATACGAAGCCGAGGGGAGCACCGTCGTCCTTGTATATGCCTATTTGTGTTTTTCTAACCTCTTCAACAACAATTTAAAATATCGATATCTAAACGCTCATTAATTTATGAGCAATCTATTCGCAGTTCTTTGAAAGATAATGATTCAGTCTTTTACCTAAAAACAGTTTCTGTAAAAAGGAATCATCTTTTATCGTAATAAGACAGATTGAATATCAAGGGACGCTGCGCCCGATGTCAAGTGTAAGTAATACCTACGGTTACGATATGAAGCCAATGGGCGCACCGTGGCCCATTATACGCTTATTTGTGCTTTTCTAACCTTATCAAAAGTTTCAAATATCAACAGCTAAGACTCTATTGAATTTGAAGCGAATTCTGCCAGTTGAAAACTCTGGTGGTAAATATTGTTTTTGTCTCCTTTTAGTGAAATAAAATGAAAAATATGTAAAAACGGTGTTTACCGTCGGGGTTCTTAGAGAGAAGGCGAAGTTATACTTGAAGTGAGGTTATATATACAATCTCGGTTTGTTGTGATTTGCTATTAGGAAAATGGTAGTGATTATAATAATAATAAAAACTTAAGTGGACAACATTAAACGATGATTTAATGTGCATAAGAAAAATAATTGTGTAATTAAAAAGTGTAATATATTGAAAGTATAAAATATGTGAGAAGTTCAAGTGCTGTTAATCATTAAACGAGTACTTAAAATATTGTTGACACTAACCTTTATCTAAGAATTTATTCCAGTTTGACAAATTCTTGATCAATGTAAACATTTTAAGATAAATCCAGATATCTAATTAATAGAATGGATTATTTAAATTTTGCTTTAATTTCAAAATAACATTAATAAACATTGTACAATGGTGCAATATAATTATGAGCTTTTTTTAGAATGACAGTTTGCACACTTATACGAAACGACTATAATTTATATAAAACAAACATAAGACAAGTTATAATTTTAATTCGGATATTTGTCATATCATACGGGTGCTAAATTATATTGAAGTTTTTTTACGTAAGGTACACTTTTTTATCCTACAAATAATCAAAATGTGTTGTAATTTACTAACTATAACGTTTATTCCGAGAATGAAAACTGACAATATTCGTACACACAGCTGGATCATCATGAATACAATGACAAGTTATTGTCTCATAGTCTTAAGTTCCAGTCAAGTTTTGCGTCAAGTGACAAGTAGTGCGTATGAACATGATGAGGTTTGAATATCAGTATGGCTAGCTTAACTTTTTAAAATAATGACTCAAAAACAATTTTCCAGATTTTGATTATAGGATAAGAAAAGTGTACAATATGTGAATGTACGAAAACGATTACCCGGATTGACTATTATCACATAACTGAATTAATCTCAAAATGTTGTTTGCATAAATCCTGAATAATCTCACAAGGAGAATACCATATCTCTGGGTCGCGGGTTTTGATGAAGCTTTGGGAAATGTCTTTAGGTACCTAATAATGATGCCTAGAACCCGTAGTTTTATCACATAGGCTCAAGAACACAAGATACAACTAAAAAAATTAACATTGCAGCAATGAGCAATGCTCGCCAAAATTTTTGTTAATCTAATTCATATTCTTTTTTGTTAAGTACGCATGTATTCCAAATATTGTGTTTTTTTATAGAAATAATGAATTTTTTAATAAAAAAACTCTGTTTTTTAGTAAAAAAATTCAAAGTTTTCTATGCCAAGCGGTATATTCAACTAATCAAAAAATCTATACCTTCGTATACGCACATGTCGATATGTTATACATAGTAATTTTTAGTCGTATTACATGAAATGGAAGTTAATTTTGTTTTTCAACGTACACTTATGATGCTGTAAATGTTCAATACGAGAATTTCAGACGTTAACAAGGAAAAAAACAATTTATTATGAAAACCTGTAATGCGCTGGCAATGATATACGGTCGTCCTTGAGTTATTAGCTGGATCATTTAATAGTCATTTTTTGCATGATGTTTGGGGAATATTAGCTACGTTAACGACCAGATGGATATTATTAACGATTCATCAGTTTAAAAAATGATCATGACAATTTAACACTATCGGAAGTCATGATTATAGCTTATTATAGTCGTGATGACGTCTTTAGAGACTGTAGTGTCATTTATTAAATTAATCTACAAAGCATATTCTGTAGTTTAGAGTACTTTACTGCATACAACCTATTTTTGTAATATAACAAGTTCTCGTTGATGTAGATAATTTAATCTTATAATATGATTATCAAATCTATAATAAATTTTCCTTTCTTGATAAGAATTACTCTAAATGCCCGATATTGTAAATTCTCTATAAGGCCGTAGTAATGTAATTGATTTGATAATTATTTTGATATCTCTTGACTCCGAATTCTTTTGTAAAGTACCGAAGTCTCTTATGGTCATTTCGTTAAGTATATGAAATCTAAGATTTGAAAATAATCTTAGGTTTAGTAATTTTATCTTATCTTTAGAGTAATATATATTGATGAATGAAAGATACAAATTATCCCTTATTTGGCCGTTCCTATTTACAAAATAATAATTATGTATATAAACTTTCTTTTGCAATTTATTATTAAAGCACTATACAATTTTTCGTGATTACAATGTTTTTTTTGTTAGTTGTGTGCATTTGTGAATTTGTGCTTCCACAATGAACAAATGACGTAAAAGCACGGAATTAATGTGCAAACTTAACGCGATTATCTAATATTTAGTCAGATCAACATTGTTACTCTTTAACTTATGAATGTGTATTCGGTAATTACCAGGCAAACAAAATATTTTAATAATACAAACATGAGGAAAGAATTCTTTTTCATGATTTATGCTTTTCCTTATCTTAATCGTTCATAACCATTTGCGAAATGAATGTTACTACAATTGCAATTTGTTTTTCTCTCTGCCTATTTTTACTACTATCAGGTTAAAGAAACTTGACGTACATAATCCTACGCAAGCAGTATTGATTACAACACACGAAGATTCAGGTCTCTCAACATATTCGCAAACAATGTTTACGTTGACATCTTTATTTTTTTTATATTCTTTACAGATTTCATTCATTTAAATGAAAAATATTTAACAATCATGATTCTGTCATATAAAATAGGGTATTATGAGTTTATAATAAACGTACAAATTTAGTAGGTTCATCAACATATCGAAAGGTTTAAATCCTCATAAAGAAATCCACTTGAAAAATGCACTCAAGAAGCGCTTTACTAAGCCGGCCATCGATCGAAGCCAAATTCCTCCGTCGCTTATGCCTCGTCTTCACTGGCACTTTAATAGAGGTTCGCTTTAACTTTTAATATTAAATAGTATTAACTTTTACATTACAGTGACAATGGCTAGAAAATTTTAGAGTTCCATTCTGTAGAGAATTGTTTTTTCTATTTTTTCATACTAAAAAAGTTTTTGTTTTCTAAACAACATAAATGTCATTCAATATTGAAAGTTGAAACGAGACTCTATTAAACTGCCAGTGAAGACGGGGCATTATCTCTGCTCAGCTCCACATGGATATACTTGCACTGACAGAAATAATATGGTAGAAATTCCCTTGTACATCTAGTATTTTTAAGTAAAATTTCGGAGTCTAAACATTAATTCTCCAATGTGAATTATCGGAATGTTTCTTTTACTAACTCGCAAATTTTCCATTTCAGATTGTATTTTTCTTTCTACTTTATATGTAACTTTTGCTATTTCTATTGGACTTTTTCTTATACTACATAGTAATTTCCCCCATATTGCCGAACGGCGGGAGTAAATTTACAACCTCTCGCACCGAAGTCAACCCGCTCCGCCACCGGATATTTTACAGATCTCCCTTATAAGGGGATAAAAATGTAAAATCTTATTTTTTGGGTTTTGATTATTTGTTATGCTTTATTCAAATAAATCGGTGTACGATGCAGAATTAAAAATCCTAATACAAATTTGTATTAAAAGTGTGGTACCTCGTAAGCCAAATTCGTACATCAACTTCTAAGTGATCGATAGTCATTTGGTAAAGTGTTTGACTACCAAGCCAAAACTCCCGGGTTTACTTCCAGTAATAAATATTTTCTTTCAAAATCGCTCAAAATCACACTAGTAAAAATTACAAGGTAATATATAAGGAAAAATTCCGAACCACATGGGAAAAACTAATTTGTAGTCTCGTAGATGTTGCGAAAATGTCTACCGTGTCCCACTACTACTCGATGAAAAAAGGAATTTCTAAATTCCACTAGATTATTTCTGTCAGTGAACAATCGTTTGCTCGCTATCTGATCGCGTCGATCAATTTACGGCTCTGCACCTATATAGACCATGCGCATTTCTTTTAAGGTCGTTTCCATATGTATAACGAGCAGTGTGCGAGCGCTGCGGCGGCTGTAATTTTCCGGCGGGTGGCGAGAGAGATAGGATCCTCTGCTAGATAGTAAATATATATGGAGTGTTTTAAGTTCCACACCGGTTAAATGTACTCGCGTGAAGTCTCCCTTTGCATACGAATTTTCGCCGTGGAAATTCGTGAAAATCGAATTCGTGGTAGTTGCGCGAAGTTCGGAGGGGAAGAAAGTGTATTTAAATTTTGACCCGCGCATACGCTCAACGTATTATCATGTAATCTGCATGGTCGAAATTTTCTTCTGTCAAAGGTTTCATGCTTTACTTTTTATTCTTGACAAGCTTCTATAGTATTTGAAGTGGAATTCTGGTGTTTTTATGAAATGTATTTATAAAGTATTAAAGAAACAGATATTACAGCCCTATCTATTGCTCTTAATTTGATTAATATTAGAATAATATTCTATAACCCTATAACATAAATTTGTAAAGTTATCTTATATTTACTCTTTCAAACGTTTCAATATAACGCCAAGAAGATTCGATATCGTGAGATGCGAACATTTTTTATATTAATTTTAAAGCTTTAAAATCATGTGTACATATTAAAATAAATCTTCCACTAAATGTATCACCTAACTTAATATTTTTGTGTATGACTTTTTAAGTACATTAATTTTTATTTTCTTATTTATAAATATTTCAAAGTTAAGACTATATAACATCAGTAAGAAGTAATTTATCTTACTCAAAACAGATGTTTGTCTGTTTGTCCGCTAAGTGGCCAGTTTCATATAAAATTGATAAATACTGACAAGGAGAGTATCAGGGGTTTGGGTCACGGATCTAGCTAACATTTTAGGATATGTTTTCTTGTATCTTAAAATGAAGACTTTGCATGGTAAGAGCGTCTAACACTGGCTCAATCATGAGATACAGTTGTAAACATTAATATTTCCCATATTATACACAATGTTCAAACAACATATATTCGCCATGTTAACGTTTCCACCTGTATCTCATAATTAATACGGTGTTAGACTTTCTTACCATGTAAAGTCTTTATTTTGAACTACAACAAAGTATACCCCAAAATGTCAGCCAGATCCGTGACCCAAACCTCTAATACTCTCTCCTTGCGAGTATTGTAAGCTATTCACTTGGTCGTTAGCTACCAGATCTGCATATTCAATCGCTACCCAATACCGAAAGTCCAAAAAGTTTAATCAAAACTCCATTAATCCTCCCGCAATCCTAAAAATCACACCACCCTTTGAACACTCGTTTAAACAACACCACAATCCTCCCTCACCAAACAAACCCCCCACCACTCACCTCTCCCCTCGTTAAAAAAAGAGCTACCTTATAAACGCAGCCCCTCGTAAATCCTCTCCCTCGTGTCGATTCATAACTCAGGCCGCTCGCGCGGCGATAAACGTCCCTCAAGAAACCAACCCCTGTGCATGTACACGCTGTACAGCCTATACGTACCAAGGGCCAGCCGTTGAAAACCTCCACCTGCAGTTGCGCGCGTATATACGCTTGGAATCGCCGCTGCCCAGTATAGCACTCGCGTGCACACGGCGGGGGACGCGGGAGGAAGTCGATATAGCCCGGCGCCCGGGAGAGTCCTTGACTTACGACTCGCTGCATCGGTCTGACGGGGGTGTGTGTATATATATATATATATATATATATATATATGCAGTGCGTCTTGCACGTTGAAAGCGATGTATAGAGGCTCGCGGCGCGCTGCATAATTTACCCTGCCCGGCTGCCCCCCCGCGAACGAGACGCGCGGATTTGGAGGTAGGAGGGGGGGGCGGTGATCGGTGGCGCGCCCATTTGGGCTCTTCCTTATCCTTGTAGTTTGGAGAGTGGAGAGGGATAGGAGTATTGATGATTGGGAGTGGGAGTTATAGGAGTGGTTGTAGGGTGTTGAGATCTCGACGCGGTCGTAAAAAGGCAAGTTTGGAATATGTAGGCTGAGAAGGATATGGTGCACGTGGATGGAGTGCGGAGCGAGACTTTCTCTTTAAATTTGGAGGAGTGAATTTTTTCAGTCTTTTAAGGAGTGACGGGCGAAATTACTCGGTTTCGAGTGACTTTTCTGTATACTTTACTCGAAAGGAGTGGTACTTTTCACTCGAATGAAACGAGTGGTGCTATAATCACTCGCTTATCTCGAGTGATCTTGTAGCTGCTACTGAAATCACTATTCAAAGAGTGAACGTTGTTGTGGGAGGTTTTTATGTGCAGTATCTCGTTAATTAATTCATCTGCTTTTTTCAAATATTAAAAAGTTAATAAACTGTATTGATTTACTCAGTTTAAAATAATATCCTTAATTGTCTCATTTATTATTTAGAGAACTATGTTTTTGTACGCCAAGGTCTGATTGATCTAGTGGGTTAAGAGCTGGTACAGTAACCTGAGGAATCTAGATCTACTTCCACCATAGTTGAGTTTTTCTTTTTTTTCTTCTTTTTCATTTTTTTAAATTGATTTAATGTTTTTAAAGTATTTAGAAAGAGATAGTAATACAAAATTACAATTATTTACACAATTTAGGCTTTGTAAAGATATTTTCTTTCACTCCAACACAAGTGATAAATCACTCTTAGCGGGAGTGGAAATATCACACTTTTGAATAGTGGTGAATCACTCGAAACCGACTGACTCACTTACCACTTTTCCAAAGAGTGAGAAATCCCTTGATTCGAGTGAAAAATCACTCTTCTGATTTTAGAGAGTTGAGAGGTGTTTTCTGGTAACCAAAAATGAAAACCCCGTTCGGCACTCGTCGTTTTGGCTAACGATGAGGTCCTATGATCGAAATTTTGGGTGATTCTCCACGAAAACGAAAATTTGTGTCGCTGCTCGATAACTTTTTATAATGTAAACTTTAAGCGACAAACTGCTACTCTGATTTTCGGCAGCAGTAAAAATTCCAAGAAACTCATGCTGCAGCTGATCTGTTCCTAATTTAGCTTCCAATTGTAAACTTAATGGCTGTCCTTAAACTGTTTTTTTCTTATAAAATGTCTTATAAGTACATTATATATTTTTTAAAGACATAAATTACAATGTGAAATTACTTATTTGTACTGATATTAAACTGTATTAGTTGTATCTCTATTAGAGATATATATATTAAAAGTTTTAATAAGCCAATTTGAAAGTATATTGCCTCTTCGAATATTTGACATTGTGACCAAGTCAATAAAAAAGATCTTATAAAAATTAGATACAACAAATTTTTAAACTGCCACGGAGTTTATATAAAATTTATCTCTATCTCAGATCACAACTTAGCATGTTTTTACTCAGAAAATATAATCCAAAAGTAGGGAAATGTAGTTAGACAGAGCTTTAATTTCTGTTTTTGTTGAAATCTTGAGAATTAAATATCTTTTAAAATCACTAATTTTTTAGGCATTTTTTATAACATTTTTTGACTGTATCTAGAAAACGTATCTGAAATGCAGAACTGAGTTCCGAGACTCTATACTTGTAATAAATCCTGGACAGTTGGGTAATGCTAATGAGTCCCTGACTTTCTTATTGTACATCAAGTGTCTATACTAGATAGAAATGGTTACTATTTTATGTAGAAACTGGGGTAAAGTGAACACACAGGTAAAGTGAATCATGCTTATTAGTTCTTCAACAAATTATTATTTACGCCTAATTTTAATTTTAGTGAAAAATAATTATGCAAGGATGATAATTAAAAAGTTTCACTGCATAACCATTAATATTTTATGAAAGAAAAATAATTGTATGTTTCGACCTTAAAAGACAGTTGGTTTGTCGAATTCGTTATAACGATTAAAGATGTTTATAATCAATTTGATTGCTAGATTTTTTTCTAATTACTTAAAATACGTTTTACTTACTATTACCAAGAAGTGGTCCGGAAAATAATGCGATAACACTAATTTATACGCGGCCAGATGGAAAATTTAACAAAATATTAATCAAGGTGAGTGTTAGTGTAGTATACAAAGCCTTTGTTGCAACGCATTTCGTATTTATACCAAAATCGGCCAGCCTCCGTATTTAACTGTTTCGTATTTTACAGTATTTCAAAGGTTTTAAGATGTCTTTTTAGTTTTATTATTATCTAAATTAACGTTTTTATCTATTCTTGTACAAGAACTAGTGAAATATTTTCAAAATATTTAATTCTATCCTGTATAATGTTTTAAGTATGAAAAGTACATTTTTTTCGACTTTTACAATTATTATGTTCACTTTACCCCAGTTTCCCCTACTCCATGTACTTCCTCGTTTAATATAGGCGAGAATCGGGATCAATCGGTTGGTCGAGGGGGACCTTTAACGCTGATGCGGAGCTGGCTGGTTCTCTTTCTTTTTGTTTAGGGGCTTTGTTTGATCTGGAGCGCACTCGAACGTTGAAAGTGCATTGTGTCTCGGAGGCTTTTATAATGAAAATTGGATGATTGGGAGAGTGGAGAGAGGGAGTAAGGTAAAGAGGCTGAGTTTTTGGCTTTTGTGAGAGTATCGGTATAGGGATTAATGAAAAGCCGATCGTTTCAATGGAATTTTTTAAGCAAATGCTTTAAGCGATATAGCATACACGGACAAAACAGCAACTTGCAATTAAAAGTTGTCTAAAATAGATAAATTTATTACAATAGATAGATAGATTAAGATTTATTTTGCACAAGTCAATATATTCTGTTAAAAATTGTACTGTTGAAAAACTATGAATATTTATTTTATATCAATTTGGAAGTCATAATATTTATCTTATTTTTTTTCTAAAATGTTTAGTATAGGCGTTTATTTGACTTTGATAAACTTTACTTCGTTTTACTGTTCCGAATAAATTTCTTAGCATTTTGCGATGAATCTCTCTTCAAAACGTCCGGCCACTTTTTTTTGTACGTACATACACTTTCAAAACTATACAGTGTGATTTTATAGTATAATGTCCTACCAAAGTTCTCTACATAAGCATACATTTTTTTATTTCAATGGCAAAAATGGCGTTTTTTGCAGAATTAAATATTTTTTCAAAATGATTCGTAACTTATTGCTGAAAATTTGTTTGTGAATATAACCTTAATTTAAATACAGTGACATTTGAGGATGTAAAAGATGTATACTGTATATTTATAGATTAAGGTTGTATTGGCTATACAGTTCGTGTCAAATGTTACTAATAATAATTCATCGTATACAAAGTATACTTTATCAATTTTTGGCTTCGTGAATGAATAACTGAACAATATGAACCAGGTTAAAGTTACATTTCATCAATATTAAAAAAGTTTAATTAATTTTGTGCGTTATATTCACACATTTATATTAATTATCTGCATCACAAAAAATAATTAAATTTGATTCAATTTAAATTTAGCATGTTTTATATAATTAGATTAAAACGCGTTTTTATCTAACAACATATTTGAATAGATCATGGTATATTTGCTTTGTAAACTTTTGGAATTTTATTTATATCTCGAAAATTGAACAAGATATGGCGCTCCAAAGTTTTTGGTGACGACACGATCATACGGCGGCACCTTTAATGTCGTTATGATTGTTGCGCCATAAAGAAACTTTAGAACGCTATAACTTTCTGAAATAAAGTTCAATTTCAAAAATTCAAAATGCATTATACATCGGCTTATGATTTCTACTAAATAAATTTATACCGAAAGAAAAAAATAATTTTTACAACCCAAGTTCAGTTAAGTATTTCCCTGGTAGAAAATTGAGCATATTAGATGGTCGGTTCACGATCTATTGGGCAGATCCGTTTCCTAATAGTTCGCCAGAAATAAACCAGCATCTGACCAGAAATTTATAGAAAATCTAAATAGCTTACATAACCCTAAAAAATTATTGAAAATGTAAATTCCATTATAGTACTTCTGCGTTAAAACAGCATGCAAATTTTTATTCGATTATTTATTTGATTTTTTTATGTCTTATTTAATTATAAAACTCTAACCTTAAAAAAACTTTGAATGAAATAAGTTTTTAGTTTTTATTTCGAATCTATCCCAAATATATCTTAGCATTCTATTAACAATAAGCTATTAAATCCATGACATAATAATCATTATTAACTTATAAAAATTCGTTAAACGTTATTTTTTATTTATTTATTCATTAACCATAAGTTGGTCAGGTTTCTGACGAGAAAACGTCGACAGGTAGCGGGGTTTCTGGCCACACTTTTAAGCAGAAATTGGCCATTCCCTATAAAATAGAGTAAAATCTGGCGAACATATGGGGAACGTTTCTACCAGGGTTTCTATCGATGTATAAGTTAAAAATTGAAAAAGTACTTCGCACAATAAATTATTATTGTAAAAGACTAAATAATACACAGATTGTACACTCGAATGTTTTCTCTAACCTTATTGGAAAATTAAAAAAAAATCCAATCAAATTCGATCAGGAGTTAACTTATACTTCGCAAACCAAGAAATGCAAATAATCAATTCTACTAAAAAAAGCTAGTAGTAAATAAATCCTGCAAAAATTGTTCAAATAAAACCAAATAAGGTGAATTATTTAAAATCTTAAAATCACAATTTCGGATTTTTTATCAGTCACTGAGAATGGGATTATGAAGCTGAATTTCGTACGCAAATCGCATGTAAAATAAACTGCAAAAATAATCCGACGACTCTTATTGGAAATACGTGCTAGTTTCTGCTCTAAATAGCGACACTTTTCGTTTATTTATGTTTGTCCTCTTTCTTTTTGAGCCGCCGAGGGAACGCGTACAGAAATATAAAGTCTCGGCCGCTTCGAGAGCAAATGAAAAATGTAATATCGACGCGACTGAAATGCTCATTTATCTGTCGATTGTATCGATGAAAGATGAAAAACAAATGTATTGACCTGTCCCGGTCTATATGGCGTACGTATATTACACAGTTTCCAAGGGTTCAAAAGATTAAACGCACATATACGCTTTGACTTGACTTTGAACTTGATTATCATTGATTCGATAAACTTTTTATCGGTCTGCGAGCCTGAATTCCTATCTTAATTCTGTAAAGACATTTCGCTGATCTTTTTAACCATTTCGAATACTAGTTCGTCATTTTGCTACTTATAAAATTATTCACATTAAACTATAGTATATGTTTATTAGTTTTGAACAATTAATTCTATAAAGAAATATTTGACTGAAATAGAATAAATATTATTTGTTTAAAAGAAATCATTTTTTATAGATTATTGAAATAAACGTTTATTGAAATTTATGAAATTATTACTCAGTGTAGACAAAGCTAAAACCACAGTACAACCAAGTAATAACTAAAAAACAACAAAAAGTTATACGCAGATTTAGTAAACTTTCGCATTTTGTAGTTAATGGCTAAGCTATTAAAATTATCGCGAAACGTTCATATATACACTATTAATCAATTGGAATATCAATAAGTTGTCCAATAATACCTGTAAAGCTAGATCAATTTCATGATTAGATAAAAGTCGCTTGTTTACTATTAAAAGTGTTTACGAAAATAGCTCGTTCGTTCTTAACAAGCTTTATTGAGAAATCATCATTGTCAACAGCGTCAAAATTTCTTTACTGGAAGCTTCATTATATTTATTGATATTGTTTTTGATGGACTAGGATATTTCTTGGAAGCAATTGCGATATTGTTCTGCATATTATCGCAGTTCTTTATAATCGAACTTCGTCTCTTGTACAATTAGATCTACGATTAAAATCGTATTAACCAGTACCGAGAAACACACAAGTAAACCTGCTGTTTTTGGAAATAATACTAAAGTCATTAAACTAGCATTAAGATTTCTCAGCTCATGAAAATTTCTATAAAATTATAAATAAACATATGTTTAAAACTTTGATTAATTTTAACTTTACAACACATACTTTGCTTCGGAGTATAAATAATCGGTTGTATAACTAAAAATTATCAATTATCAACGCACACAAACATTATACTCCTTATCAATGATTATCCTTCGATTTTAAATCGCATTTTTCCGCTCTACGCTACTGCAGTCAGTTGCGTGCGCACGCGGTTTCGTATATCGCGCTGCGCAATCACGCACGCATAACATATAGGTAGATACAAATCCGTATACCTTTTTGGATGCGTAAGATTTTTTAGCGTAGAAATTTTATTTAAGTTACGTTTGTTATCTATTACTTAAAAAAGTACTAGAGTTTACGAGTGCAAAAATGTAGTTAGACAAATGAGTGTTTATAGTATCTGTAGTCACTAAATGGACTTTTATCAATGTACTGATAATTAAGTATTGTATAATATTTTTTTAAGGGAGAATGGACAATACGAGAGGTTTTTGGTACCCGTGCAACTATACAAATCAGCCAACTTTTTATGAAATGGTACCATCGATTTTTCTAAAAAGAAATTTTTATTTCAAACGAAACCGGTTTAACGGGTACAGAACATTTTTTGCTTTTTAGATTTAGTTGACAAGGTTTTATAGCACGCGAGATAGCATTCATATTAACTGCTCTCGTGATATTTCTTTTTTAAGTTCCTTTACAAGATCTTTATATTTATTTATTTTTAGGAAATTTATGTTAAATTTATAGATAAATACAATGAAAATTCGGATATTTAAGGTAAAAAATACTCAATAAATATACATTTTCATTATTTGATATCACACCCCCAGAATAAGACTGAAAATTTAACATTTTTTGCACTTGATTTTTGCACGCAAAATAGTTCATACAAAATAGTGCATCCCCTTATAAACTGGGATATTTGTTCCAAAACTATTAAGCAACTATAATTAGTAATACAATAATAAAATTCAACTAAAGAAAAGTATTTTGTGATAAAATTGCGTTACTTATTTGGTTTTACAAAATACGCGATATGTTAGGTCACGGGTTTCGTCGAAACTAAATACTGTACCTGCAAACAAAAAATTCTTTGTAAAATGAAAAACGTAGATCCAATCGTAAAATCTCCACGTGCTTCAGTAGATAATATAGTTTCAAACCTACTGTCAAAATTCAAAGTGACTCGAATAAAATTTCCTCAAGCTACGTTGCTAGCCAATTTTAAAAAAGCGATTACACCAGCAAAGCGCATCACAAACTCTTGGCTACGTTAGTCCGCAAATCACATCCTCCTCTACGCAAAAGAATCAAATAAAAGAAAATTTAAATCTTCACAGTCTCCTTCCCAGTATGCTACATCACATAAAACTTCTTCAAACGGACTATTCGTCGACTTCATTATTCGCCCGTAAAAAAAAAATTGTCAACGTGCCAAAGCAACTGCTACTTTCTTCAATACTGCCACGAGTGCTCTCCAAATCGTAGGCAAATCTTCCGTCCCTCCCTAAAAGGAAACCTACATCGCCCCTCGCATCCGTTAATTGTTTTCGCAGACGTGCCGCGCCGATTAAAGTGAAAATCTTCTCACGTTGCGCAACGCGCGCGGCGCACGAGCATCACGCTGTTATAGTGGCCAATTCGTGCCCTCGTTGACCTCATCAATACTTATTAGTTGGAGTACATCGAAGAGTAGAGCCGTGTGCTCGACGAAGCCGGGGTGGGAGGGGACGAAAAAAGAAAAATAATTTGATCTCGCGACAGGGGCAATGAAACATCGACGTCATCGCGAATAATTAATTCCCAGGCGATTTGTTTTTGTTGAATCTCTCGTCGAGATTATGTCTCGTTGATGTATAATGTTTCTTCTTTTTTTTAATTTTAGCTGCATATAGGTATGTATATAGCGTGGCGAATGCGTTGGCTAGCGTTTTATTTTTCGAGCGAGAAGTCTGTGACGTAAGCTTCGTAAGTTCTTTCCCGGTGACTGCACGCTTAAGAGGATGGAGTATGGAGAAACGTTTAAGCGAAGTGCAATTATTGAAATTAACAGTAATCGTCCTGGTGATTCGTATTTCACTGGAAAGTAATAATTGAAATGCTTCGGTGAAAGAAAAGTTTTAGGCACTGAGGAAACCGCAGGAACGTGAACTATGTGTGTATGAGTTTCGTTCTATTTTAGTTGGTTTGACTGAACTAATTTCCGTTACAGCCAATAAATATCTTTATATCCAAACACTTAAGTGCACCGAAGGTAAAGTTTGCATTGTTCTCCATAACAACGAGAAGTAATTCTGAAACGTCAAACTCAACTATGGTTAACTCTGTTTATTACTATGGCTTGTTCCGATTGATGTGCTTTTACTTTGAAATGATGTCGTCAAACAAATACTTTTATAGAAAAATCGAAATAGTATTTTTCTAATCAAATTTATTTATTACTTTATGCGTTACAAAAGTTAGTACCTATTGACTTTTCAAAATGTACTGAACATTGTTTGAAAAAATGCACAATACAGCCCATCTTATCTTTATTAATCTTGTCTCGGTTTTTGAAATACTCTTTTAATATAACCTCAGCAATGCATTGTAAGGTTAAATATATATATAGTATATTCTTTAGTATGATTAAATCTGCGTTTTTAGAGGGTACTGTAAGTGAAGGAGATACTGATATCTTCATAGGCTATTAAAAGGGCATAAAAATGAGAACAATCTCTTTCATTTTTAAATAAAAACATTAATCTTAATATTCTTAACATGAAAAAAGAAAGAGGTTGAAGAATTAGAATAAATTACGAGCACAGCAAATTCAAGCTATATGTTAATTGTTATTCTTTGCTTCATGGTTCAGTATAAGCACGACCCGGATACCCTATATAGTTACAATAACGGTAACTGCTTCACAAATGTAAATTAAAACGGAATACTTACTACAGTATAATTTATAATTATTATTTTATCATAAGCCCCAATTAAATCTTCATCTTATCGCTAAAGTATCAATTCATTATAAGATCATCCCACAATCTTACAAAGTTACAATTCTCCTAATACACCGATACTATGCACACAATCATACGACTTCGCTTCATTCAAACCGCCTTCAAACCCACCCGATTCCAATTAAACGTTGTTTACCGTCGCGCCGTTTTCTCTTCTCTATTATCGCGCGCATGAAATTTTCTCGCTCTCGATGCACGAACTCAGCTACAGCTCGTTATAATCGTCGGGACGTGTAATTATGCGCGCGGGCTGTACACCTCGAAACAGGTGTTCAAAACACGCGTGCGCCAAGCGTGCCTTCTTTACATTTTCTTTTCATCCCTGAGATAGACAGAGAGAGAGAGAAGTTTGGATAGAGTCGCGTCAATGTGCGTCATTTGCAGAGCCGAGGCGTTTAAAGTCCTTTACTTCGAGGTGAGACACAGGAGGAAAAGAGCCGGCCGCGAGAGATGAGAGTGATGTCATGCGCGCACTGTGCTCGGCACATTTTTTATACGTAACGGATATCGCACGCGCTTCTGACGTGATTTTTAAATTTGATACGCTTCTTTTTTGCCACTGTCGTGGCTTTTATGAGCACGTAAAGGAGCGGAGATGCGTATTGTTACTTACGTCCGCGGAAAACTTTGCACGGTGAAGCGATGAATGAACATTTGTTTTTATTCGGTAATTTGGAGTAGACGGTTTCACTGCGTCGGCGCGTCAATCGTTAATCGGTCTTGTAAAAATATTTTCTTTTTAGCAAATGTCCTTCTTTGAAATGCACGTACGGATCGATTACTTAGAAAATTATTGTAAATTTTGCAATATACCTTTGTACAAATTAATAATGATATGTATGAATCGAAATTAATTATATGATACAAACATTAACATAATTTATACCTTTGACTTATGTATCTATTTATACTGAAAAAGAGAACTATGTTAATTTAATGCTATATTATAGAAATACATCTCGTGAGTAGGCAAAAGTATGTATAAAAACCACAAGAAAAAATGTGTTACACACGGCACAAAGTGCCTTTCGTCATTACTCCGACCTTACTCAACTCCCTAACAGCCTATTATACGGCACGGTTTCTTCGCTCTCGCGTAGAGAAATTTTTCTGAAAATTGTCACTCTTAACTGCGCTTATGCCTCCGCGCTTCTCCACCCATTCCTCGAAACAATAACCGCTGCTGCGGAGAGAGAGAGAGAGGAAGAAACAGATCCCGCGTGCGCATGCACTTGCGATGCGTTCGATCGAACTCGTTAAGATAGTTGTCCCTTGACATATAGACATTTCTCGTGGTAGCTTGTATTATTCTAAAGCAAGTGATTAGGAGAAAAGAAGGTATATATATCTGGTGTGGTGTGTTTAAATTAAATATTATCAGTTGAAGGCAGAAAAAGAATTAAATGATGTTTTATAGTTCATAATATATTACCTGCAGGTTTTTATTACTACATATATTATGGGATCAGTGAACTGTGTAAAATTAGCACATTTAAAAAAAATTGAATACGCTTATAAATTATCTGACACTGGAAGTAATATGAGATGCATCGCATAGATTATACATTAGAAATTAATTGTTTTTAATTTGTATAATAAAATTGATTTATAAGTGCTAAATTATAAAATAATACATTATTCCAATATCTAAATTGAATAAAATAGACCATAAATAAAATATAAAAAATATTTTAATAACTTGTTTCTGTTGTAAAATATTTTAATCAGAAACATCATAAAACTTCTTTTTTAAATAAAGCAGAGAAGAAAGCATTTTCGTTGTAAAAGTGTCGTGTATTTTCATATTATACATTAAAGAGATTCTTTAGATTGTTAAAAAATATAAAAATCAAGTTTAATAACTGTCGCCTCCGTGTAAAAAGGAACTGACTCAGAATCTGCTTGAAAAGATACCAAATTGAAAACCGCTTACAAAAGGTATCAATTGGCAAGTCAACACTTTTTAGCTGAATTTAAGTTCTTAGCAGCGGTGCAAGCTTAAACTCGGATAAAAAATGTTTTTTCGCTAAATCATACGTTTTCTAAGCGGCTTCCGAGTTGATATCTTTTCAAGCAGATTCCGCGTTAAAATCTAAAATAAATAAACAGTCCATTATTATTATTTTTTTTATTTAGCTTTCTAATCTCGTAATAAGAGATTAATTCGCAGTCCATTATTAAATTCATTTCTAATTTACCTATAAATAAGTTTTGAAGCAATGCGCGTAATCAAAGCTTACGACGCTAACAAAACATATCGCGTCGAGTAGATAGATAGATTATAGATAGATTAAGATTTATTTTGCACAAGTCAAAAAAATATACATCATATATACATAGTTTCGATACATTAAATTAAATTTGTATCCATATCACAGATTTATCGTTAGATTTCATCACATAGGCATATTATAAATGCACAGTTTATGTCAGTAGTCTTAACTATCACCTCACAATATAGAACCTTAATTAAATAATTACTTAGTAGTATAACACAGTTAATTTTTATCACAGAACACATTTCGTTCGTCACAGGTTTCAATAATATGCCTACGTATTGCCGTTTTAAATTTATTTAGAGATGGAAGATGCCTAGTAGGGTTCGATTAGGTCCATTTAGATCCACGCGGGATCAGTTCAGGTCTACACCTAACTAAAATCTCATCTCTGGTACCTCGCTATTATGAGTGGACCCTAAGAGCGTGTCCTATACATCTGCGACGATAAATCGCGCCCGACGCATTGCGTCACGAGATACAGATAGTGCATTATACATCGGTCATTGCGCTACTCTGCTCTTCGCGAGGTTTTCGTATAGATGTGCGTAACGATATACAGGCTGTGTACTTTATTTTTCTCTTTTACTTTGTAGCAGACGTCGGAGAGGCGTTAACGTTATCGAGTAGAATAAAGAATTGAGAAATCGACGAGACGCGCGATAAACACAGTGTTAACGTGGAAGCCAAGTGTATTTCAGTGTACATTGTCACGACAATGGCTCCTCGTCAGCTAAGGCGCCTATTCCTGATCAACATTTTTTTGATCGGACGAATCTTATACTCGATACTTTTAAATCCGACATTAATTTTTAAATGGTTTGTTGGTATATTTATTGATTTTCTAAATACTATTTATGTGATAATAAATTAAAGATATAAAAAATATTCTGGAATCAGTGCCAAGAAGGAAAAGGAAGGTTGGATATGTAATAATTATTCGAACGCATGATCATATAACGTTAAAAAATGAATAGGGATGGAAAAATATTTTTTTTTGCAGTATGTTGAAATAATTATTGTTTGTAAATAAATCAATAAAATGTTATTATAATTAAAAATTAATAACTGAAATCAGGTCTGCGGAAAAGTTACAAAAGGAGCAACCAAGCTGATTAATTTGTCCTTCAACCCTTTTCATTCTGTCGTAATAAAAGTATTATAAAAAATGAAATAAAAATCATGTGAACTTAGCTTATATTACTAGACTAAGTATTGAAAAGTTAAACAAATTGTGTTTTCTTGTAATTTATTTCTCGATGTAAAGGAGACATCCCAATAGCTATTATTCGTGCATTCTTCATAATTAAACTATTTTCCCAAGAGCATATTACTTTTATTCAATTGTTTAAAACATTTTTTTTTTAAATAAGTGGGTATTGAGGACAAATCAATGTCGTCCCTTTGTAATTTTCCCGTAAAATCGATTTCCGATATTAGTTTTTATTCATAACATCGTTGTTTACGACTCTCTGGCTTTCTCATGCTCAACAGACGTGAAATGTTTATCATATTACAGAAAATATCGCGTTCTTTTCATATCTATACCCAAAATCAAGCCGAATACCCTTCATAGATACAGCAAACATTCGTCGACATCGACCCGCGCGTTTTAGGAAGTAATCTGAAAATGATGTAAAAACACGAGGACCCATAACGTCCACTATCTCGCTATATAGACTGGCCGCGCGCTGCTCTCCTCGTATATCCTAATATACTCATGAATAAATGCATGACGAATACTATATTACGTATAAGCAGTCCAACCAAGCAGCAGATTTTCAGGCAAACAGTCGGTCGCGTGGAATAATTTTCTGTTTACGCGCACGCTTCGACTTGCCGAGCTCGCGATCATCGAATTATTGAAATCGATTTTTGATTATGTGCAATGCGGAACAAATTTCTTAATGGCCGCGAATTACCGTTCGATATCCCTCAATATACGCAATTTCTCGCGCAGAAAATCATTCACCGGAAAATAAATTCGCGAGTAAAACGCAACACCGTCGAGCGGTCCAATTGCCGTGCCAGGTTTTAATAAGCAGGGATCATTCCGTGGGCGTGCATAATTAAAAAAAGATTGCAAATAGTCGCTGTACGAGCGCCAGCTGACAGTAATATCATCCTTGTTTGGACTTCCTCTTTTGTGTGTCGCGCGGCATTGAGTTCTCCAAATGGAATTAAGTTGCAGTGTATAAAAGATGTATAGCTATGTAGGCTGCACGAGAAAAGCCTCTCATCCGCGCCAAATGTCGTGCTAATGAGCGCAGGAAAAAAGAAGTATGATAATAGACCGCTCTGCCGCGATGTAATAGCATCTTTTTCACGTGTATAACGAACGCGTGATTCATCGTGGGATAATGAGATTAGAAGATTGCGTTAATGGATTTCGGCTGAGGCCTTGCAAAAAATTTGGTCGGGGAAGACAAAAAATTCTGATTTCTTAAAATGAATGTTTTGATGTAAATTGACCTTGTAAAACAAGATTTGTATCAGAGCTAAGTAAGATCTGATAATGTATGATAGTGTGCATAAAAGAAGAGTACTTTGCGTAAAGTACTGTTTTTATACATAATATTATTACTCGCATTATTAGATCTTATATATTATAATGTAAATTTTCTTTTAAAAGATAAAAGTTTATAGCAAAAGGTCTCCTTAATTGAATTTCATATGGTTATACATATGCGGTAACGATATTCTTTAGTCGCCAATTTTTATTTCAATATTCTTATATCATCAAAAAGTCTAATTGTAAAGCAGAGAAAATGTAATATTTGTGTTTATAATTCTGAAAACAACTGCATAATAACATGTTTATATGGTAAATACCATTCATCATTTCTCGAATTAGTTTGGAATATAGGATACGATTATTTACGTGAGTCAATTACAAATACGTAGTAATTACAATTGTGTAACATCTTCTTTAATACAAATGAAGCACTGTGTTGTCAAGTCATGTAGATAGAAGAAATACAACGGTCTTTATGAATCAATAAATGTAAAAGACTCGTTTGAAAAATAATACTTTTTCCTGTTGTCTTTTTTTATTAGAAGAGCTTCATGACATGACGCGTTGGAAATTACGCAGTGAAAAAATTGTCTAAGTCTGAAATTGCTATTAAATTACTACGTAGAACCGTACAACTCTCCACTGTTTCGTAATGAAAGAATTTTCGTGCAAGCACAATATCCTAATACTACCTACTTTAAACTATAGCTACAGTCAGAGCAGGCGAATAAGCTGCAAGATAAATAGAATTTATCTCCATACCACCGGTAAAACTAGCACTCGTAAAGCCCAAGTTGTACTTAAGGAAGAGAACTTTCAAGTTTCATGCATGTTCTTGAAAACTTCTGATATAGGAGGATTATTTTTGCTGCATGATGAATAAATCCTACTGTATCAACCTAAACTAATTAAACTGAGATATAGAGAACCTTAATTTAATTTACACATTGCAGTATAAACAGTAAATATGGTCAGATATATACAGTTGTTATACTTTTTTAATAATATGAATTAGCCTTGTTTTATATTTCGAAGCGATTGAATTTATAAACAAGTCGATGATTCCTTTAAATTCTATTGTTAAATATATAGTGGGCCCTGGAAAAAACGAAACTCCAAGGAAACTGCAACAATTGTAATATAAATATAATAGTAATCTGAACGTGTGTACACTTTATTAATTTCAACATCGTTAATAAAACTTTAAAGGTTGGAAAATAGTTTATAACTAGTGTTTTGCTGAGGTAAACATTTACTTTTCATTATATCGAGGTTTTGACCCATTTATTTCGGTGTATGGAGCTTATTTTGTTGTATAATGGTTTTGTAGAAGTACAATTACGGTGTTTTACCAATGAATTTGTTCTTAATTTCGAGATTTTATCAAAGGATTTGCATTCTTTTCTTCATACGGAGATTTCCATTATACCAAGAGTTTTTATAAGATAACAGTATCCAATGTGGCCCGTATACCCAACATAGTCCACCACGGCTATCGTACCTATTACGCGATTTGGCCAGTAAATTGCTGGTGAACTATGTATATAATGTCAGTAGCAGCTTTTTCATAAGATTTGGTCTTGAAAAAGCTCAAATGAATTCATCATTTTAATTTTGGGAAAGTAATTATATTTATTAAATGTAATATTAAATAAAGAAGTTACCACAAGTCGATACTGTCCTCTCGATGTTACAACGATAAATGCTCAGAGCTTAGGTGGAACATATTGGCTACACTATTTGTTTATAAAAGAATATGATACGTGATGTTTTGAAGACCCTTTTTTCCGAGTGACCATTTTTAAAATCGGATAGCGAAAATTATTAAACTTTATAAAAATAGATTCAACTTTTGACAATACATTCTAAAATAGATTCCCTATTAAAGTACGTACGGATTTCACATTTAGTCAAATTCCAAAGAAAATATAAATTACAGAAATTTTTTTAATTTTATCCTAGGTCAATGCATGGGTACTTCTACCACTAACCGCGGAGAGCTTTTTCCAAAATGTACCTACAGTTAAAAAAAATTATTTATAAACTTAAATACACTCATAATAAGGAACTAAAATCAGATTTACCATTCCTTTAATCCTATATCATTTCTTGCTCTGCCGCAAGGTTTTGAGAGTCAAACTGATCGGATTGGAGTTTTTGTAGTTTTATTGTATTCAAAATACATATAATTAGGATATAAGTGTAGAAATTTAAAAAACAAAATTATTTATTAAGTTATAGCCTACTTTAGCCTAAATTATTCAATTTTTTCAAGTTACACTACTTTTACAGGTTTTACAGTAGTTCGACCCCTTAAGTCTTCTATGACAACAATAATTTCGCATAATGCATTTAATATCATATATAATATTCAACAGCAATAACGGAAGATCTTTTAGCAAAAAGTTTGTTTCACAACCTCCCAGAAAGTACATACTATTATAAATTACACGAAACCCAGCCAAGCACAGAAACGCACAGAATTTAAAATAATCAGCACAAGATATACGAACCAATTCCTACATTCACCTACTCACCAATCTCACCTCTCACCAACCAACCTCAACTAAACCCCCTCAATCCTTACATGTTTCAGCCTGCCCGGACGAGTCCAAGAACCTCCTGGTGATCCTGAATCCGAAGTCGGGCCCGGGCCGGGGCCGCGAGAGCTTTCAGCGCCGGGTCCATCCGATCTTTGCCGAGGCCGAGCTGCCCTACGACGTCTACATAACCCGGCACTCGAATTACGCCCGGGACTTCGTGCGTACGCGCGACCTGTCCCAGTGGTCGGGCATCGTCCTGGTTGGGGGCGACGGCATAGTCTACGAGGCGATCAACGGCCTGCTGCAAAGGCCCGACTGGGAGAGCTGCATCAGACAGCTGCCCATAGCCGTTATACCCTGCGGATCGGGAAATGGCTTGGCCAAGTCCATAGCGTTCTCCAGGCAGTGAGTATACAGGAGATGTGTCATTGCGAGGGAGAGGGGGTCGATGACGAGGTTGGTGATTATCACGGTTGAGGATTCGGGTTGTCGGGGGATGTGTTTGGTTAGCGTTGGATGGTTGGATATGTTCTCCTGTGGGTATTTCTTTTAAGAAGATCAAAAGTAGAGGTGTGCGGTTGTGTTGCCAGGAGATTAAGGTGATGCTAAGCCCCCTGCCACCGTCAAATACGGGGAACCACTTATTTCATTGAATTCTCAATTTTGAGAAAATATCTCTGAAAAGTTGTTGTTTTTGAAAATTGAAAATTAAATAAGAAAAGTGGTTCCTCGTAAGAGTATTTGTCGGTGACAGGTGGCTTTAGCATCGCCTTAATTATGGATGATAATACTTATGATTTCTTATATATGATTGATGAAATTACAATTAAATTACGAGGATTCTAATGCAGAAAGTCAAAGATCGAAACAAAAGAGTTAAAAGTGCCGACATTTGACTAGATTAAGTTTATAAAACTTTGAACAAAATTTTAAGCAACTTGGTCTGCCACATTTAGTTTTTTGAAGTACGTACATTATTCGATTTTTTCAAATATAAGAGCTATTCTGTCATTTGGTGGCGCTAGGGTGACACGTGGGTCAAGGCATCGTGAGTATATCTATATATATATATATATACACGTATTTATATACTCATAATGCTTTGACTCACGTGTCACACTAGCACCACCAAACGACAGAATATCCCTCATTATAATAAGATTTTAAAATTATAATCAGATCATTAAATCAAACTTTTAATAGGTATAAGCATTGTATAATTTTTCTTTATTAAAAGTATTTATTTATAAAGAATTTTACGATGGATATACATAAAAAAGTACAACATTATTTTTATTATGATTGTTGAAAAATAATTTAGAGATACTAAATTATGATTTTTTATATGATTTTCTCAATGCGTTCTTGTTTTGACATGTATTTCATAACTATTTTAAAGATCTAAAAAGTAACTTGGGTAATATTTAATAATGAAACGTTTAAAATTGACAAAATTTCAGCCTTTTATTTAAATGATTCAATTATATTAATTTGAATAAATGGACGTGTAAAAAAAATATACGAACTAATTATAACGATAAGCGAGTTTAAGGAAATTATAGAATACGATTATAATCTTGAAAACAAGTGTACAAAGATCTCCACTGCGTATTGTTAGGGCTTGAGGTAATTTTGTGGGATGCAAGTTGAAAGATTAAATGGTGATAAATAACGTAATATAGATATAGATAAAAAGCGAAACGATTTTGTAGGCGACCAAGAAATTTTGATCTTTATCAAGTTTGTAACCTGAATAATGTTGCCTCTGTATTATGTGCAATATGTTAGATATTAATAATATTTGTGAAGCTTCAAACTTAAGAATTGAACGCTAAAAAAATTTAATATATATTTTTCGCTTATAAAAGCCAATTAATTTAACGGTCATTAATTTTACTATATAAGTGTATAATAATGAAATTGAGTATTTAAAGTCTTCGGATTTTCCACGTGATTCACTCATGCATTAATTAGTATAGACTAGTAGCAAACGCGTAATATATTTATTATTAGTGATAAAATCTCCATTTAATGACTTGTTTTCATAGGTAGTAAAGACGTTACGCGTTCTTTGACATCATCTATGGTTTCCGTGTCCTCATTTGTATACATTTCCATATCAGTATACACAATTAAATTTCAATAAGCCATATAAACGAGATAAATCGATCTATAATATTTGTTTGCATTATCAGTTATCGGGGCTTCTGTATAAAACGATTGATGACTTTTAATAATATAGCTGGAAATTTTTTGTATTAAACAACTTCTTTGGTAATGTAAAAAACTTTAAGAGACACATATATTATATACGTAAGTTTTTTTATTGTTTCTATTTTAACGATTGCGTAAAATATTTAATGAAGTTTTAATCGATATGTCTATATATTCATTTATGAAGTATGACGAAGCTTAATTCATGTTTTTCATCAAAGCTTTTGTCAATTTTATTAACTCAATGAAAAAATAAACGTTAAATTTATCAACAAAAAAATATCTATTTAACTATTTTTTGGTATTAAAAAAATGTTGAACATTGTCTGTATACTTTCTTATATATAGATGATTATTATAGATTCTAGCCCATATAAAATTATAAATAAGTAAATAAATAAACACATAAATAAATACTTTAATATGTAAAGATTTACACTAATCTATAAAAATGCATGAAACTATATAACGCTGGCCCTTACTATGCAAAATACCACGAAGAGTAACTCTTTTCAGCGCTTAACATAGACAGACAGATGTATAAATTATAGGTATCAAAATAGGATTTGAAGTGAATAACTTAATAAAGATTAAGAGTATTATTATTTCTCTCCATATTTTTAGGAATTGGATTTGGGAAGCACAAACGTGGGAGAATAACCCTGGTCTTCAGAAAAAATTCTCAACTCATAATTAAAATTAAAAAATAAACGGCAACGTTTCGTCCCTGGTGGGAAATAGTTACCCAGAGAAATTTATTGATAGTTGTATCCGTTATCGTGTTAGATATCACACTCTTGGCAACTCAAAAACTAAAAATAATGAGTCTGCAGTTAAAAATGTTATGTCGATTCCGTTTCATGAAAAATTATTTTTTACATGTAAGTCTTCTTTTAAAAAATATGGTTTTACTATTGTTCCTTGTATGTCAAATAAATTAAATAGTATTATTAAGTTAGGTAAGGATAAGCTGGATAAATGGTGCGAGACCAATGTTGTATACGAGATTCCGTGCAATAATTGTAATGCTACTTATGTAGGCCAAACTAAGAGAAATTTGAAAAAGAGAATAGATGAACACAAAAAAACTTCTTTAGACAAAATATTACCAATTCCTACTCATATTAATGATTTTTCACATAGTTTTGACTTTGCTAATGTTAAAATTTTAGATAAAGAACCAAATAATTTCAAAAGATTAATATCAGAAAGTATATTTATTAATATTAATAAGAACAATATTAATAAACAAGAAGACTTCAACACGATTAGTAAACAATATAATAAATTAAATAAATATTTAAATAAACCAATTTCTGTCACTGTATAACTTTCCCCCTTTTTCAAATTTGCTCTGTGTTATGTATAGGCCGTCTATATATGTGTGTATGGGCCGTCTATGTATGTGTGTATAGGCCTTCTATGTATGTGTGTATAGGTGAGCTCCGCCGCGCAGACTCCGTACATACTTGTGCTTCTTATGTGACTTCTATAGACTGACAATACTTATAACGAGAGAGACACGTTTGTCTCATGTGATATTTAATTGATATTTTTTACTTATTATGGTATGACCAGTATTTTTCGAATGGTATGTAACAACCAAGTTTATGATGTCTATATTTTGTAAAAATAATTTTATATGTTTATATGTTTTTTGTTTGAATAAAGGCTTGAAGAGGTCCCCACCAGGGACGAAACGTTGCCGTTTATTTTTTAATTTTAATTATGAGTTGAGAATTTTTTCTGAAGACCAGGGTTATTCTCCCACGTTTGTGCTTCCCAAGTCCAATTCCTACTTAATAAAGATGTTATTTTATAACTTTAACACATTTTTTAGGCACCATTTTTAATCATTTATACCAAAATACTCTTCTAAAAACTATAGATGTCCAGTGTCCACGGAGGAAGACATTTTTTTAAAACCTCAAAATCTTAATTTTTCGTATTTAATCAATACTTAATTCAGATAATTAAATTTAACCAAAAATAATTTATGACGTCATAAAGATCCGCTCGTCCGAAAAAATTCGATTTTGAAACTTTCACCTTATATAAGTTATAATAATAAGTTAGATCCAAAACATCTATGCATTTTCGTACTGTGATACTCTTCTCTACACCTCTCATGAACGTCAGACCTCCCTATCTCCTGTACCTATATTTTGTTTTTGAACGAATAAAAAGTAATCTGTCTATCTATCTATCTATATCTATGTATTTATCTTTCTATCTATCTATATCTATGTATTTATCTTTCTATCTATCTATATCTATGTATTTATCTTTCTATCTATCTATCTATCTATATCTATGTATTTATCTATCTATGTATCTATGTATCTATCTAGCTATATATCTGTCTATCTATACCTATCTTCTATTTATTTATATATATATATATATATATATATATATATATATATATATATATATATATATATATATCTATTTATTTATTTATCTCTCTATCTATCTATCTATTTATCTATACCTATTTTCTTAGTATCAATTTATTTATTTATTTATCTATCTATCTATCTATCTATCTATCTATCTATCTATTTATATCTATCCATACCCTGGTAGAAAGTTAGCTAGAATGGCTGGTTAGCCTATTAATTATTAGCCAGATTAATAAGCTATTAATAAGTCAAATTATAGCTAATATCTGGCTATAATCTGCTTAAAATTATGCTTTAAGCAAGAACATATTTTGTTTGTAAATCTAACCTATTTATATTTTGTTTTGAAAAGTTATTAGTTTTTAAAAATATACATTATTATACTTTATTGAATGGTCAATATAATATGCCACCAAAATAAATATTTTTATCAACAAATAACAACTTACGAGATTATAGAAATATGTATATGCAATACTAAAAGTATTTAATAACTAATAATTTCCTTTCCGAAAATTAGTCAATCAGAACTTAGTCAACAAAAATTTTGTGATTGATGTCGAAAATAAAATTTTGTAATAAAACTTCATTGTAAAACTACAAATATTTGTTTACCAATTCTCCAAGTTTTGTCATAACTACCATTATTCGGTTTTTATTGTTATTTTTAAAATAACAATAATTATATGACTACATGCATTCTATTACTTATAACATAAATTTCTTTTCACCACACTGCGCGTAAAGTGCTGACTGTACGCCCTCTCAGCAGGCCGTTCAGTACCGCATGGACTGCCTAGGGAATAAAGTGACTTGCGCATGCGCGATGCGCCTTTTTCCGCTCTCGACTGCGTCTCGAGCGGTAAAACAGCGCGTCGCGCGTACACAAGTCACTTTACTTCTAGGCAGAGCATGGGGTACTGTACGGCCTGCTGAGATGCGTACAGTCATTTCTTTACGGGGGTGTGGTGAAAAGTAGTATACGCACCTCTGGAGTACAGTAGGCAAGCATGCACTGTGTGAAATGCCGACCTCGCTTCGCTCGGTCGGCAACGTCACACAGTGCGTACATTGCCCACTTTACTCCCTTGATGCATAATGTACTATTAATAAAGAAACTTAAATACTTTTTAAATGCACGCGTCGTTATGTATACAAATAACCTAACCTACATTACTACTAGACATTTAAGGTACATTTTTAACTTTAATTTAGTAAAATACTTAATGTAGTATGATTAGAATTGAGTATTACTTTGATTATTATAAGACTGTTATTATTTCCATTATTAATTAATACATAAATTACTTAGTTTATCAATTTTATATTAACTAGAATATTAAGCAGAATCTAGCAAGAAATTAGCTAAAAAGCATGTCGTTTTTAACTGATTTCTAGTTAATATCTTAACCAGAATTAAAGCAGATTTAGTAAATTTATCTAATATCTGGCTAGAAACCAGCTTAGATTTCTACCAGGGTACATATATTCTATTTATCTATTTATTTATCTATCTATCTATCTATCTATGTATATCTACTCATACCTATCTTCTATTTATCTATCAATCTATCTATACCCTGCTTCTATTTATCTATCAATCTATCTATACCTTTCTTCTATTTATCTATCGTTCTATATATATCTCTCCATACCTATCTTCCATTTATCTATTTATCTATCAATCTATCTATACCTTTCTTCTATTTATCTATCGTTCTATATATATCTCTCCATACCTATCTTCCATTTATCTATCATTCTATCAATCTATCTATACCCTTCTTCCTTTTACCTATCAATCTACCCACATCTATCTACATCCATCTACATCCATCTGTCTCCCCCTGCTCGCAGAGAGCCCTTCGACCAGAACCCCATGCTGATAAGCGCCCTGGCCGTGGTGCGCCGTCGCCTCCACCAGATGGACCTCGTGCGCGTCGAGACCCGCAAGCAGATCCTCTACTCGTTCCTCTCGGTCGGCTGGGGCCTCCTCGCCGACATCGACATAGAGAGCGAGCGCCTGCGGGCCATCGGCGCCCAGCGCTTCACCCTCTGGAGCGTGGCCAGGCTCATTGGGCTGCGCACCTACAAGGGCACCGTCTCCTATCTGCCCTGCGACGCGGCCGACAACGGGGCCGCCGGCCCAGCCACCGCCAACGGACAGGCCAACGGCGTGGCCAAGAGCAACGGGGACGTCGCCAGGTTGCAGGACGACGCGAGGATCACGCACTCGAAGAGTTACGGCGACGAGCTCGATCGGTCAGTTGCTTTCGGGGAGGGGGTGTGAGATATTGGGAAAGGTTGCTTGGTACGCTCTAAACCTAAAAGAATCAAAATTGACGTTAGAGAGAATTAAAATAGCATTTTATTCTTTTCGCAAAGTATGAAACATTGATTTTATTCTTTAGAGAATTTGACAATGACTTAGAACATTAAATTGTACAAATTATTCTTTTATAAAGAATAAACTTTAGCTTTTATTCTTGTGTAAACAGTAAAGTTCAGCTTTTATACTTTCGTATAGAATAAAATTCAGGTTTTATTCTTTTGTGAAGAATAAAATTCAACTTTTATTCTTTTGGTTTGACATTGAGGTTAGATTTCATATTCTGAAGTTTACTCGAAAAAGAAACAATGTTAGATACTTTTTTAGATCTGAAAATATTCCACATTTTAAGATGAATCGAAGGCAACTTTTAGTTTTTCAATTAACACATTACTATTTGAATAATTAGCATAAATCTGCTTAGACAAGGACAGTAGATACAACGCCCTCTTAAAACTAAAGAATGAAAGCTGAATTTTATTCTTCACAAAGAATAATTTGTACGATTTAATATTTTTAAGTCACTGTCAAGTTCGCTAAAGAACAAAATCAGCGTTTTATACTTTGCGAAAAGAATAAAATGCAATTTTTATTCTTTCTAACGTCAATTTTTACTCTTTTAGATTTAGAGTGTAGGGTCGAGTGGAATGTGCTTCAACAGTTGAGCTGGATTTATTTAAGGTAATGCTAAAGCCACCTGTCACCGACAAATACGAGGATCCACATTTCTCATTTCATTTTCAATTTTGAGTAAATATCTCTACAAAAAAATGAAACTAAAAAGTGGTTCTCCGTATTTACCAGTAACACAGGGTTTAACATCACCTTAATAGTGCTAGGTGAAGGTAAGTATAGTACAGTGTGCGACTAGGGAATGAAGTCGAAGATTATTAATGAAGGTGAATTTCACTCGATTAGGCGAGCGAGGACAGTAATCACCCGAGGGAATAGTCGGTTGTATTCCCGTGATGCATGTAGAACTTTATGTCCGACTTAACTGTGGACACTTTGCTTACTTGAAAAGTGGAATCCACAGAGAGAACTAGAACTTATTAAAAATTTATATTAACATAGAAAGAATGCGGAAATAAAGTAACTTTAATTGATTGAATATTAGGTAAATTCTGCTCAGATTATCAAGCAGATTTTACTCAACTGAAGTTTGTGATTATTCACATGAATGCTTGCTTAGTACAATGTACTTATAGGGGAGTGCACATCCTCTGGGAAACGAATTTTGGTCAGACTTCGGGAGGAGGTTTCTGGTAACCGCAACTGAAGCCTAGCTCCCGTAATTCATTCTAATGGGACCTTGTTATCGAGATATGATGTAATTTACTCGAAGTATGCGTTATTTTAATGAGAAAATGTACCTCTTCCTCTAGCTATAACTTTACAAATTTTTATTATGGTAAATTATCTAAAAGGCAATAAAAAGTAGACGAAAAGAGTTTTAATTAAAGTTCTGTTACATATAATAATATTAATCTGATCAAAAGTTATTTAGGATTGAAGATTTAAAAGAGTTAAATTTCTTTGAATATTCATGCAATTTCGGTCACCATCTTCAATTCTAAATAACTTTTGATCAGATTAATCTTATTATACGTAAGAGATCTTAAATTAAAGGTCTTTTTGCGTACTTTTTATTTTATTTTGAGTCATTTATTCATAATAAATACTTGTAGAGTTATGTTTAGAAGAAGAGGTATCTTTTTCCATTAAAATAACGAATATTTCGAGTAAATTACCTCATATCTCGACAAGGGCCCATTATAATGAATTATCGCTACTAGGCTTCATTTTTGGGTACCAGAAAACACCATCCAAACTCTGACCGAATATCGTTTCCCGGGGGGTGTGAACTTTCCTTGTTAGTTAGGTCGTGTAACCTAACTAAATTTTACTAATCATTCTTTCTCGTGTTTAAGGATTTATTGATTTATGAAGCTATACTTTGTTTGAAATGAAATGTAGCTGGTGCTCTGTTTATTTTGGTTTCGTGTCAAATTTTTTAGTATTTTGTGTTATTGTAAAAGTATAATCTAATGCAACTATTTAAGCAACTGATTTTCTTTATTCTTTAAAATCATTGAAAGGTGTAAAAAATGTCAACTTTTTATTGAATGTCTGAAATTTATATTAATCTTGTATTTACAATACAGTATTTACTTAATTGCAATAATAGGCTCATATACGTAAACCGCACGAAAACTATTTAATAATAGATAGAACAAAATGATAATAATAATAAAAATAGTAAAAAGAATAGTTAAAAAATAATATCTAGTCATCTTTTTTGTAAAAGTATTTACATCTCAAAAATAATATATAACAGAAATTCGAATGAGTGAGTTATCAGCGACTCATATTGCAACAAAAGTGCTAAAAATGCTTTTAGTAAAACTACATTGAAAAGAAAATAATGTATTCAGTCACAAATAAAATTTTAATATATGACTACACAAGTATGTGGGCGCTAATTAATAAGTTCTAATTCACTTGCAGTTCTACAATATACATATTTTACACTTTTTAAAGATTCGTAGATATAAGTTTTGCAATTAAATTTACATAAATGTTTATTCTGAACTAGAGAATTTGTATGTTCATTTCAATTTAGAAATGAGTGTCCCACACTTATATGGTTAGTCATATTAAATGGAAAATTTAATTTGATCCCTGGAAAAATGATGTTACTCTAAAGTCTATATGCAATATTTGTTTACAATTTTAACTCATCTTTATAATTTATAAGAGACAATATTACAATACAACACACATGTACAAGCACAAGTTTGTGGATGAAGATTGCTATCAGGGCAGCATAGGGTAATTTAGGATATTGTCTGGTTGATGTCCCAATGATCTGGTCATCCATATCGGAAAACATGTAGAAAATTTATTTTAAGATTTGATCGTGAAATACAGATAGACACAAAAGTTAAATAAAAGCGTTTATAAATATGTCATCACATAAGTTAATTATAATATTGCTTTAATGCGGTTTAATTAGGCGCGTATAGATTATCATTTTTGAATTTGCATTATAACGAACACCCCACAAAAGAGATTTATCACGCGTTTAAAATTATAAATATGAAAGGAAAATATATATTTACATTTGTTGACAGTTTGGTAACAGACGTCAGACGTAGGTAATGTGAATTTTCACATATACTAACTAAAGCGGAATTTATCGGCTTTCCATTCATAACGTATAGTCGCTGACAATGTTACTCATCATTTAAATTAACGTTTCATAGAAATTCTGGGTATATTTCATACAGCGTTAATGAGTCAAAGTTATTTATATAGCATTGACTCATTTGATCGAAATTTTGAGAGACAAATTTTTGAAATCTACTACATAATTTGTTTTTAGTCCATTAGTCTCCAGATCAAGGAAAAAATATAAAAGTAATATTTTCTCATTGATGCTATAGCTAATTGTTTCAACGTAAGTTTTATAGTAATTTTGGATACACCTTAGAATGATAAAATTGCTTTTTAATGGATTCATCGCATTATTTATACAGCTTTTTGTCAATTATGAAACAGCTGATAAATCAGTAGACAAATATTACGTAGGGTGAACTCTCATACGGTAATTAGTCAAACTTGAAATGCACTATTCTCAAAATCTCATTTCTTATAAAGTTTAAAAGTATGCATTAACATTCACACTTTCTAGTCACATTTCTTTTAAATAAGGGGAAATTCAGATTTCTAGAGCACTTTATGTTATAAATTGAATGGCCTTTTCATTAGCTTTATCACATATATAAGTTGCTCTATAAATGCGAATTTCCCCTTATTTGCATATCAAAGCACGTTTGAAAAATGTCAAGCCGTTTCGATAAAAGCTACCGCGCATATAAACTTTCAAACGTCCAAAATAAAATTTCGAGAAAAGCCCATTTTAAGTCTACATCTAATCAACGCAATTAATCCGGAATCTCATCTATAAACCTTTTCGTATAACTTCGTTATTCTCTAAAGTACACGCATCCCAACGTCATTTTTCACCTACATACCCCTTACACACACACACACCACAATAAAATCTATAATCAACCAAACAACTCTCCACCAACTCTCTCAATTGACGCGATAAATATATATTATAAATTGTGTGTATGCTATTACAAAAACTTTATTATACAGTCTGTACCTGCTTGAAATGTGATGAAATGTGAGAACATGATTATATCGACGCTCCGTACGAAGACCAGCACAACTCGGAATTCTCAAAAAACAACAGTTATAATCAAAATCTTCCTACGAAACTAAGAGTTTTCAGGTTCTCAGACAAAAATTATCACCTTTTTAAAGGTTCTGAGAAAATATTAGTATTTATTAAAGGATCTAAAAAGTGTTAGTTTTATAAGAGGTCTTGGAAAAGAACTAGCTGTTTTTGAGAATTCTGAGCCGTGCTAGTCTTCGTACGGAGCGTCGATATGTGATTAATAAAAACTCTATACTGTGACAAATACGTAAATTTAATTATAAGAAATGAAACAATATGTACATTTATTCCGTACCTTATTTTTCGATTGTTATCAAAATAAAAAGTACATCTATCTATCTATCTCTCAACCCTCAAAATCTCCATCTCCTCCAGATACACGAGCGAGATCCGGGAATCGAGGAGCTACGACGGCGCTTTCGAGGACGACGAGGAGGAGGAGGAGGAGAACGTGCGCGGCCCGGCCGCCCTCGTGCACGACGACGAGACGGACTTCGGCGGCGGCAACGGCGACGTCATCACGGGCGCCCTGACCCTCGAGACCGAGACCCTGACGACGACGACGTCGGCCATCGGCTCGAATTCCACGACGACGACGACGACGAGCCTGGGCGGCGGGAGACGGCGCTGCGACAGCTTCTACTCGGCCAAGTCCCGCAAGTCGACGTACTTCAGCACGGGCTCGGGATCGATCTCGAGTACTTATCACAGCGTCGAGAACGTCGGCAGTCCCAACTCGAGTGAGTGCGGAGCGGTGTTTTGTAGGGGAGAACGGGGTAGTACCGGTCACTTGTCAATTCCGGTCATCCTTATATTAATAATTTAATAATTTAAACATTTGAACATAATAATTCCAATGGTATATCATACGGAACATAACATGCTATCAATCTAATGTTCAAACAGCATTCTGTTCTGGTTTATTAGTTAATTATGCGCAAATAATGTTTAGGCGTTCATTTTTTATAAGAAATCTGATCTATAAGTTAAGCTTTTACGCATACTATTTAAACTTTGTACAGTTTCTTCATGCTACTTTACCAAATTGAACACTCTAACAATATGAATTAGTAAAGAAGAAATCAAATAAATTGTTTGATTTTCTTATAATTTCTATTTAAATCATTAAGCAGAATTGAGGTAATCCCGGTCACCATGTTATTCATATGGACGCTCCCAAACATGAGGTTAGTAAAGCGTTGTTTTGTGCTCTCTGATAGTTCATCTTTGCTTAAGTGTTTCTTGTTTAACAATGTCTTTTGGACTACATATTTCATTGTTAAACTACAAATAATAGTGTGATTGGTCATATTGAGACTCACATAATTAATTAAAAGCAACGTTTTACCTATATAAGTAATTTTTTAATAATGACTGCGATTGCACGAAGGCTGACCGGCATTACCTCATGCTTCAGGGCAATTCAAGCCAAATCTATTGTTTTTATTTGGTTTTATATCTTTGAACGTTTTAATTATAAACGAAACTGATTAGAAATATTTAAAGTAAATAACTTTAACTTTAGCCTAATCATTTACACTTTATGAAAAACTATTTTAGAACGTGAATAATATGCATTCTTGCTTAGGTGACCGGCAATACCCCATCCTCTCCTATATGTGGCAAGAGTGGCTGGAGAATATTTGTAATCGGGGCGGGGCGGGGACTCGGGGAGTATAGGTATATGGCTCGTGCGTGGTTTGTAAGGTCTTTTTGTGATACTTTTGTGACGTAGAAGATTTGTGAAGGGTTAAGCTTTTGAGATGTGATTTTGTCATTTTTGGTGGACTTTGAAGGATGAAAGATTTTGGACGATGGTGTTTTCGAATTATTTTAACTTTAACACGCGTGTTAGTTAGAATGGCAATGAATGGTAAATACGCGGTGGTGTTGAGAGGGAAAGATTACTCTTTCGTGGGCCTACATGATTCTTTAACTGGTTTTCAGATTGCAATGTGTGTAAAATAAGATGAATGGAAAGTTTATGTATGATGTTTGATACAATTTATCTTAAGGGAGTACTTTCGGTTTCGAATTAGTGTTTAGAAAACTCTGAAATTTTGTATACTAGTATGTTTTGAACTAGAACTTACCCATATAAATTTTTTGAAAGCTACACCAACCCAAAAAAAAGATATTAAGAATTTTATATTTACTTTTTTAATACGTAGCCGTATGGGAACTCACGTTTCTGACAGTTGCAATAATGAAATTCATGAAAACTGTTGTTCTGATTTCGATGAATCTTTGAGAAATATATATTTAATGTCCCATAAATATAATCCAAAACTCCAAATGTTGATTCACTAATTTTGTGAGCTAATATAAGCAAATGAATGCAATTTTTCACGCTCACTCAATCATTTACGCACACGATTTGGCCTACCACGGAGGTCAAAAGCGACCAAACACGCATTTGACTCACGGAGTACCAATAATCGTACTCCCTTAAACACGTTAAGGTTAATTAACTTCTTTTCGAATCTTCAATGAACGATTTACTTTATTCAAAGTGAATAAAGATGGTTTCAACAGCGACTTTTTCACATTTATAAATATAATTCAAAATTTAATAGAATATGCTTGAAATGTTCAACTTTCGATTTCTACTACGAAACCGTAAGGTCAATGACAATATTATTGAAAAAGAAATCTTATACTAAAACGTCTTTTATCAAATGACCGGAAGTTAAAAAAGTATTGTATTGGTCATTTGAGCATTATTTATTCTTTTCCAAATTTAATATTCTACGATCATCAGAAGCATCGTTCAAAATAGTTTTAACTTTGCTCATTAATATCAGAAAGTATAAAGCCTCATCATTCGGAGCATCAAATTTCCAACTTAATAAATCCCATATTTTTTTCTTGAAGTTCCTTTGGCATAAATAAATTTAATATAAGTATATTTATTTTCAAATTTAAACGGTAAAACTTGAAGTTGATTATTTGGTCAATATGACCCCGTCAAAAATTTTACAAAGTTATAATTTTGATATTTCAATTTTACGTGATTTTTCAATTTTTCTCTTGATTTACACTTCCGTGCAAGATTTATACCTTAATTCATTTTTTTGATCACGATATACCTTTGGTTGCAGATGTAGATAGTAATAACGCTAGGAACAAGGTTATTTATGGACCGCCATCGTCGCTGCCCGCTCTCACGACAAAAGTACCGAGTTCTTGGACTAAGATCGAAGGTAATTGAAAATTGCATCACCTCGCAATCTCTTTGATAAATTAAAATTTCTTAAACTAAAGCAGTGATGAATGTGGATAATGTTTTCCAGGCGAATTCATCATGGTACAAGCCGCTTATCAGTCTCACTTGGGACAGGACTGTTACTTTGCCCCGCGAGCGAAACTCGCCGACGGCATCATTTGGCTCTTGATCATCAAAGCAGGAATCAGCCGAACAAACTTACTACAGGTATGTGCGGCACTATTCACTGATATAGTCAAATTTAGAACTCATTAAATGGCAATAAATATAATCTAAATCATTATATTAGTAGAATCTTTAAGGATATAATATTTATAATATATATATATATATATATATATATATTAAATTTTTATTAATTTATAATTATATATACATTTGTTAAAAAAAAATATTTAATATTAATTATTTCATAATATCTAATAAATTTGTTCCTATGGGGCCTGCGGCGGCTCAGTCGGTAGAGTGTCGGATTCCCACGCCGGTGACCCGGGTTCGAATCCTAGTCTCTGCCGATTGATACAAGCACCACTGTAAAAATTACATGTGCTTTGTTTACAAACACACCGCAAACCCCCGTCGTCGATTAGCACCACATGGAAGCACAAAAACATGGCGACGTTAAAAAAAAAAAAAAAAAAAAAAAATTTGTTCCTATATATTCTTGTGTAGAATTGTAGAGAGAAATATGCTTGGTATTTATTTGTACACATTTCAAGATACTATAAAAAAATGTTGTTATGGATATATGACCGTGAAAAAATATAAGTAATGTATACCCGATTTAGAAAAAACATATACTTAACCCGTTTGAAACATTCTTTGTGCGCTATACCTATATATTTATAATAGGGAATTTGCATGAAATTATTTTATATCATATTCTGATAGATCATAGTACATTTCCTTTGTGAATTTTTGTAATTTTTGCATTATATCAAAAACTAAAGAAGATACAGCGGTATGAAAATGATCGTGACGTCACATTGCTGTGTCGGCTGCTTTAAACTTTACAACAGTGGGACGTCACAAAGAAACTTAAAGAGAATTTTTAAAATTTTAAATTTTTAGAAAAATTCAAACGGATTTGCAAGTCGGCTTAGGGTCTCTATCGATATCGCAAACTTTGACAAGGAAAATATTTTCATGCAAGTTCCCTATTGTTATTTTTTCTATATAGCCTGACTAACAATCAAAATGTTTGGTTTAACGTATTCTGTTTATTCAGCTTTTTCGATGGAAAAATTTCTCGGTAATACCTGGCTAAAAGTCAAATATCAACATTCACTCGATTTTGCGTGAAATCAACAGGTTGAATCGGTGGATTATAATTTAAAAAAAGTTAGTTTTATATTTTCTTATAAAGATATTGAGCAATCATTCTAATAAAAGAGTGAATTTTCACACGTCGAGATTTAGTGTGTACAAAAAATTCTCGAAAAATGTACTTTTATTCTAACTCGTGTTAGTGTTTCAAAATTAGCCTTTCAATTGGATTCTATATAATATTAGTCCTTCGCTGTAAGAACTTAATTTTCAGTTACATTTTTCTTTACTCTTTTTAGTTACCCTTTACTGAAGTACATTTTGAGCATTTCCGTATAAGATTAATAAGACAGTAGTAAAAGAATTCAATAAATACTACGTCTTTCTACAACTTTCACAGTCATTTTTGAGATTCCATAAATTTGTTTATTTATACAAAGTCATATTTATCAATTTTCAGTCCAAATAATGCAATTCTTTAAAAAAATCACATACAATCTAATGCAAATAAATATTATTCTTCAATATCCGAGATTCTATCAACTTTTAGTCTACTATACCGACCCGTCTAAACACCTTATCAACCACAATAAACAGACAAAACCAATATCCTAAGAAAAAGGAAAAAACCATTTTCTTTCGTTTGCAGTTCCTACTAGGATTGAGCACGGCCACCCACCTGTCCTGCCCGGGCGTCGAGATGATACCGGTGCGGGCGTTCAGGATCGAGCCCGCCGAGGACTCCAGTGGCCTGCTCACCGTCGACGGCGAGAAGGTCGACTACGGCCCCCTCCAGGGCGAGATCTTCTCCTCGCTGGCCACCGTCATGTGTCCTTGACTATCCTGCGAGCGCGCGCGCCCTGAGTGCGTCGATAACAACACTCTAAGAATTTCCCCTCGGAGAGGACGGAACGAAGAAATACACGCAAGAAGAAGGAGAAGGAGAAGAAGGAGAAGCGATTGCCGCGCGCTTTAAAAAGAAAACGGTCTACTCGAGTATATATATATGTGTGTGTGTGTGTGTACGTATAAAGTTTAAGTACGTCGCGCACCAGGAGCCGAGCCAAATACTGAAAATGATGAACAACAAAAAATGATGATTTCTCGAATTTTTCCTATCTGTTGATTAGTGTGTAAGTAGTGTACGATAGTGTGTAACGCGGACTATAAACGGACGGGGGGAGAGATGAGAGTAAGGAGGATGAGGTTGTCTTGAGCGAAAGTTCAATTAAAAGCTGAGAGGGAGGAGCTTCGTTCGTAGGCTGAGTTTGACTTGAATTTGGGATATATGGTTTCGAGAATGGGAAATGGAATGTACAATTTTTCTATCGGTGATTTCTTTTCACTTGTATGTTCGAGCGTCATTTGTAATGTTCAAGTGTGATAAACTGATCCGCCCTTGCGACTCAATCATAACGAAAATAGGGTTACTTATGATTTGGGACGAGAAATTTTAATTGAATTTTCGAGTCAAAATAGTTCTGTTCGTGCCATCGGCGGCGGAAAGGTAGCATAACCAAAACAGTGGGGAATTCAAACTTTGTACATGCCAATCAGCGCATTTCTCTGCGCGAAATGCCAGGGATGCATTTAGCTATTAGTTTAGGAAGTACGTTTTTGATCTTCGACAGAGAATTAAAATTTCAATGAAAATACTTATTATTAGTGCGACAATGGTCTTCTATAGCCACTGCTTATTCCGCGCAAATACATGATATTCTGTGATGTTATGTCAAAATTGAAATTTAAAATATTTTTATGCGATTCGTTTTACACGAGTAGGAGCTTACAAAAAAATTGTAGATATATTAAATAAAATGGGAGCTTAGCATGTTAATGATTTGATATATACCTTTTTTGTTATCTGTTCTTCGATGATTGCGATATTTAGGTGTAATTAAGTAGGGTTGACGTTTTAAACGAGCTTATGTTTTGTAGTCATAAAAGCTAACGAGTAACAATCTTTTCCAATCACAATCATCATATCCAAAAATATTGTCAACGTCATATTATAACGATTTTTTATACCAGAAATTGTAATATATATATATATATATATATATATATATATATATATATATATATATATATATATATATATATATATATATATATATATATATATATATATATATATATGTATGTATATGTGTGTATATACATATATATTAAAGAGGGTAAAAACTTGAAAAATAATTGACGAGCGTTTGTTTCTTGTAAATGTTGCCTATATTTCTTCCAAAAATGCTTTATTGTATAATTTCGTGTATACTTCGTAACAGTTCAAACGAATACGTGACAAGTTTTACTTTAAAAAGAACCTACGCTTTGTAATTACAATTTAAAAATAAAAAAAAGAGTTATTTACACTGTTTATGCACTTATTTCCTAAATCTTCTATACTTAACCGTTAGAAACTATCATTATATACAATAGTTGCGTAAAATGATGGCGTTAAATTCATGCATAAACAAATGACAAACCGTGATTATTGTGTATAAACTTCGTTGGTCGCACAAACGTGCAGCCCTCGAAAGCTCGTTTCATCAAGATACACACCAGCAGCTTCGCAAAGCACATACTTATATTTCATATTATTAAAAAGTTGCAAAGAATTTCAAGCCTCTCGGGTCTCGAATTTGAATTAGCATAACAATCATCGTGCCATACCTATATAACACATTGAATTCTCGCGATTCCTCCCCTCCCCGTCAGTCCCATCATCAGGCCGGCCTGTAGTTATACAAACACACGATGTATATACCTCTAAACAGGATCGTTCGTACCCCGCGTTCATCCACGCGAGGCTCGATCATCGATGGCTCGTCCCTCCTCGTGTCCCCCCTTTTCCTCCCTAGTGTGGCCAATCTATTAAATCCCATTAATTCCTTTTTCCAAATCTGAAAAGATCCTATTTGTGAATAGGATGTATATGGAATTTTTGTATTGGTGAATAGGATTTAATAGATTTCTCAGACTAGGGGCTCAGTTCGTCAGACTGAGCGAGTCTATGTTGGCCAGCAAACTCCTGACGTCGTCCTGCAACTGGTCGGAGCTGTTGGAGAGACTGAGCCGCGAGCAAAAGGTGCTCAGGGCCTCGACCTGCTCGCGGGCGTCCTTCTGCTTCTGCAGGTAGGCGAGGAGCATGCCTATGACGTTGCGCACCTCCTCCTTGACGCGATTCATGTCGGAGCCCTTGCAGTTCTGGAGGACGCGGAGCTTCGTCTGGGCGAGCTGCAGGGGATTGTGCCCGTGGCAGTCGGAGGAGAGGACGTCGGTGCCGGCCATGAGGAGGTGGGTCACGACGGATATCCGACTGGTCACGGCGGCCAGGTGGAGGGGCGTGTTGCCGATGCAGTCGCGCTGATTGGGATTGGCGCCGTGCTTCAGGAGCAGGCACACCATCTCGGTGTAGCCTCTGGAAATTGATTGCGACGATGGGGGGAGTGAGAGATTATTAGCTGGATTTGCTTTTTCTTTGGAGGTTGGAGAGGTATGTTGCACCACCGGAGCAGTGTACTCCCTACCGGAAAGTCTCAGGTGAGATCTTCATGACAACATCTCGTGGGTTTGAAGAATCGGTGGAAAATTGACCTTAACAGCCTTTTGAATATAGTCATTTAGCTTGTGTTCCATGTGATGCATTGAAAATCGTAGAATATAAAGTATTCTTAAGGGAATATTTTATTATTTAGTCAAAATATTATCTGAGATTTCAGAACTTTAAAATTCCGTATAAAAATTTTTAAACCAAAAATTTGCGTAAAAATATTCTATATTATACGTTTTCCGATGTACTATATAGACCACAGAAACTACAAGACTCATCAACAGAACTGTACAGGTTCATTTTGAATGACTTTCAACATTTTATTAAGTTGTTAATCACCTGAGATGTTTCAGTAGGGCTATTACAACACAATATTTTTTCAACTTGATTTTTGTACTCAAAATAGTTCACATACTGAAATGAAATCCCTTTGTATACAATTGTAGCTTTTATAAGAGTTTTTTAACACTCCACTGTTCTAGGGGTGCGATATATTAACGCCTCACATACATATCATGTTAACTGGAGCGTAACTACATTATTCCAACTCGAGTTTTTTATTTGTGTGCAATGGGATTCCAACTAAAGCTTGCGTGCATACGATTCTATCGAGAAATTCCTAAACATTTTAGAAAAAAATCGTACTGCTTCTTTCTTTGTATAAAAACTATAAGATAAGAGGCTCTAATATGGGTCAAAATGTTTTATTAATTAATCTACAGACAACGTTTTTTTCAAAACTTTTGTACGGCACAAGTTTACTATACTACTATTCAAAAATATACCCTAAAATATTCAGAAACTTAGAATTTTTATTCCAACTGAATATTTGTACTAATTTTTATATACTAAATGTTCTAAAGGTTTTTAAGGTTCTTATTTTAAAAAATAATTCACTTGACTCAGTTTTATTGACTTCTTTAAGATATGTTGTATCTTTATTAAGAAAATCATTACTAACTAACAATTTGATGTATCCATAGCTAAAAAATGATATTGATCTACATTTGTGCACTAACTCGAAACTGATCACTATTATACCTTAATCAAACAAATTTTCAAGCGATTTCGTAAATAATATAATTTAACAACAACATTCTTGAGATCCCTACGTTTTTACGTATGCTTGCTCGAGTTGGAATCATATTGTACGAATATCTCGAGTTAGAATCCTATGCAAACTCGACCGAGTTGACCTGTATTGCATACAAAATCGAGTTTGAATTATACCTAATATAGTCACACTCGAGTTGACATTATATATAAATAGGAGGCGTCGATATGGATCATAAATTTATTGTCTCATGTGCTAGATAAGTCATATCGCACTCCTAGAATAAGACTATGAAATCTCAAACAATTAACACAAGTTTTTCATTAACTAAATTTTGTTTACTTGAATTTTTATTATGATATTATAAATATTTGTATGCCCATTTGAACGAAAATGACCACTTTTTTCCCTGAAAAGCGAGATCAAAATTACACTTTTTGCCCGCAAAAATGATTAGCGTGAAAAAAGTTACTTTGTCCCGCAAATGCGGGAAAAAAGTGACTTCACTATAAACTAGTCCAAATTCCTTTATTTTATCAAATTCTACCAATAACCCCGATTTTCGATTGTCTTTAACAGTCCATTAGTCCCGCTTTCCAAGTCAAAAAGTGGCCACAGTTGAGATGGGCATAATAGTACATTATGTAACAAGGGCAAAAAGTCGAATATTTTTCCCGCGAGTGAGTTTACAGTATCTCACGAGGGAAAAATCGACTTTTTTCTCGAGTTACATATAGTACTTTATGTCCATCTCAACTGTGGCCACTTTTTGACTTGGGAAGCGGGACTAATGAACTGTTAAAAGACAATCGAAAATCAAGGTTATTGGCAGAACTTGATGAAATAAAGAAATTTTGACTATTTTCTAGTGAAGTCACTTTTTTCCCTAGGGATAAAAATTACTTTTTTCTCACATTTGCGAGAAATAAGTTACGTTTTTCTTTCATTTGCGAGAAATAAGTTACTTTTTGCCCGCTAATAATTTTTTCGGGCAAAAAGTGTAATTTTGGTCTCGCTTTTCAGAGAAAAAAGTGGCCATTTTCGTTCAGATGGGCATAAAGTACTATATGTAACTCGAGAAAAAAGTCGATTTTTTGCCCTTGTTACATAACGTATTATTTCAACCTTTTAAAACCAATTTTTGACATGCATGAAGAGCTTTTATATGTTTCTGAACTATTTTGTGTACAAACATCAAGTTAAAATTTTTTAAGTTGACATTGTCCTATTCAAAAAATATTTTGAAGTGCCAGCATGCCAGAACTATGCTATAGTAGTTACAAATATTATTACAGTAAGAATAAAATAAAAAATAAAAATTTGTGAAAATTGGCCTTGTACCTTGTCTTCACTGGCAGTTCAATAGAGTCTTGTTTTAACTTTCAATATCGAATAACATTTATGTTGTTTAGAAACGCCAAACTTATTTAGTATGAAGAAATAGAAGAATCAAATCTCTACACAATAGAACTCTTTAAAAATGACTAGCAATTATCACTGTTATTGAATCTATTAGACCAGAAAATTATTTTACAAGAATATTCCAGTGGAGGTAATATAAGTTACCTTACAATGGTAGCTTACAAGCAAAATCCTATAGAGGTAAATAAAAATTGCCTCTACATAAGCTAGCATATATAACCTAGAAACGAAAAATTTAAAAACTAACTTAAAAAATTAACATAATAATAAAGAAAAATTTTGTTACACTAATATACTTCGCGCAAAAAGTAATTTAAGCTGATAGTTATGCCTACTTATAGCATCAATATAAATCGTTTTAGCTTTTTCTTTGTATTAGCTTTATAGTAGTTAATGATTTGAGATCATTTGTTAACCTATTGAACACTTTTATAGCTACTATATAGCTGTCTTTTTTTACCTACTGTTTTAGTAATACTCGGTAATTGAATACTTTTGTTTCTAATATTGCTTGTTATATATAGACTTATATAATTCCCTCAGTGTTTCAAAATGAAATGATACAGATTCTAAAAGAAATAGTTGGCTTACAGTAAGAGGTGGATATTGCTCGAAGAATCGATTTTTATTTATGATTTGAATTCTTTGTATTAGGTATAAGTTTTTAACTCTCCGGTGAAAAATGAAATTTCCATAGCTTTAAGGCTAACAAAATAATATTTACATGGCATGTTTATAATGATATTATCAACTGATGCTCACATTTTAAAAAAAATTTATCAAATAATATTGAAGTTATTGAGAATAATAGGTTTATTCTAAGAAAAATTAGGCTGTATGGTAAAAGTTGTTGGCGCAAACCACAATGACATTTATGCACCAAAACATTTGATAGTGTTTTTGACAGTAAAATAAAAATATGTTAGTTGAAACTACCAATATTTACTCAAGTACGTGTTTTTTAAAAATAATAAATATTTGGTGTTTAAAAATTGTTAAAAACAGTGCAAATTTGTTAATAGAATCATTTAACAACAGCTTTGTTATTGATATTTACAACATATTTCAACTAACTAATGTTGAGAATACTTCAAAGAACGTATCCTAAAATTTTCATCAAGATTGGTTATTTTGGTATGCGCCAACAACATTTTGAAGATTGAAAACTTAAATAATGAGAAAACAGCAATTGATTTATAATACGTTAATATAAATTTACCAAACTTTATTGTATTTATAAAAATAAATAAACAACTTTTGAAAGAAAGTAGAGCTCATTTTTAACCTAAAAAAACGATAAAGGACTTTCTTTTATTTCATTTTCACAACCTTTAAATGATCGAAAATAGGCAAAATAACATAAAATTGCAATAAATAGCTTCAACTAAACTTTGAAACTTTTTAGCTTAAAATGTAAAATAACATTATATTGCGGTTTCTACCTGTTAAAGAAGAGTTGAACCAACTTTTAAAACATTAAAGAAAATTCGAAATTTTTCGAAAAAATCACCAGAGAGCCACCTTAAAGAATTGCTATATGCTCCTCCCCATGCAATTATTCCATAATTTATTAAATTTGGAAAAATGCATAATAAATTATCATTAATGTTTTGGTTTTCATTATATTTTTATTTTGGCCAACATAAATATTAAGCGCCTAGTTTTTTTGACAATACATATATCTGCTATAAATTATTTTCTCAAAATTTTTTGCAATGTTAGATATAAGCAATATTGGCCTGTTATAATCGATATTGGCATGTTATTTAATATTAAAAGTTAAAACGAGATGCTCTTGTGCTCTTTTTTATTGTTAGCGCTAAACCTGTTAAAAAACAATTGATAAACATTATTACCTGCATGATGCCAAATGTAATGGAGATCGTCCCTGTTCATCGCTATTGTTAGGTGTAACTCCAGAATCAAGTAACCGCTGCATCATTTCAACATTGTTTGTAGCGGCAGCTAAACGCATTTTACGCTCATTTAGCTGACCTTTAAATTCTTTCCATTCTCGAAAATTCCCAAAATCACGATTTGCTTTTGCTGAAGGTTTGTACATAAAAGACTTGATCTTTCCATTATAAGTTGATTCTGCAAATACAATTATGCGTAATACAACTGAACAAATTTCTGTTTACTATTATTTTAGATCAATGAAAACTTACTAGACTTCAAATAGTCTATCCCTGGTAATGGCCAATCATTATTATACATAGGGGGAATTCGAAATTCAAGAATCTGCAATTTTAAAAACAATTATTTAAGTGGATGTTAAACTCCCCTATTACCAACAATTACAGCCATTTTTTATTTTATTTTCAATTTTCAGAAAATATTTTTTGTTCAAGTTGTTATTGAAACAAGTTTTAAAAAAGATATTTTCTCAGAATTCAAAATTAAACAAATGTAATTGTGGGTAACAGGGTGGTTTCATATCTCCTTAAATATAGGAAGATTATTAATGTTGTAGGGAAATATACAATAAAAATCACTCAAAACTTGAAAGTTCAATATTTAATTTTTTTAAAAGTTATATAGATCATAATATTTTTACTAGTTTAAAACTAATTTAAAATTATATAATTGAAATCTAGATAATAACATAAATTATTTCTAAATAAAATAGATTTTGTTGTTTATTGTAAATTTAATATTAATAGACATTTCAAATGTATAGTTTGGTACGTTTAATACTGTTTACTTTAAATTAACAAAAACTTCTAAAACATCAACACTGTTTTATCTAATTACTGAATATTGTTATTGTATATTACTCCCCCAATAGAATAAAAATTATTTAATAAAGTACCAAGCTTGATGTATTAACCTTAGCCTTATCAGTTGCTGGAACGAGAGCTAGTGAAAATATTGGCGTAGAATTGAACGTACTAACGCTGACTAAACTATTACTGGGTGTACTCTGCAATGTGTCTGCCACACCGGGTAACGATTTATGGCTTGGGGCTTCCGGCAGTGCTGTAATGTCTGAAGAAATTTCTACTTCCGAATTTCCATTTTCCAGCGGCACAGGTTCAGTCGTAGTATTTACAGTAGGCTGTGCTTGTCCAGAAGTTCCAACAGAGTTCATGGCAACAAGATTATCGTGCTGAGTGACCGAACTGTCATTTGAGTCGTTTCCAGTCTCAACTCCCGAGTCTATTGAATTCATTGTAAATAAAAGATAAACTTACAAAATAAACAATATAAATCCATGCAACTTTACAAGATGTGTATTGTTTAATTTTATATGATATACAATATTGCATTCAAGAACGTTTTAAATTGTTTACTGTTTTGTAAAACAACGGAGCATATAGAATTTTTATAAACAGCTTAACAATAATAAGTTCAATAAATATTAATTATTGTTTGGTAATGCAGTCATCAATGTCGCTCAAATGCTAAATTTTATAAGGTCATGTTGTGTCTAATGTTTACATCACACTATATGCCCATGTATACAATACTCTTGAAATAAGTGCATCACCATTTTTTCATGAGATACTTATAGTTCAACGATCTCGCGACAAAAGTAAATGTATTTATTATAAATGCAATACCCATTGTTTTATTATCGTAGAAGAATGTATTTCAGCGTATTCGATTGATGCTTGCTGCACTTGTCATCATAAACGGGGAAACAAAACAAAACTGCGCTACAATTTTTTGGAGTCTTTCTTTTCTTTACAGTAGTCTGCTCTCTCTCTCTCTCTCTTTCTCACTCTCTTTATTCTTTCTCCCTCTCCCCTTTTATTATGTTTAAAAGTCCAATTTTTGTGCTATGGGGGACAGAGCATCAGCTGCGCTACAATTTCCGCGCATGTGCACAAAGACCCTATGAATCACGACGGTCCTATTAGGTTATTTCACTTGGAGCAAAAGATGGCGAACGCTGGAAGAAAATGGCAGAAAATGGATTGGGAACAAATGAAACAAATGTTTTAAAAGTTTAAATGACGATGTGAGGGTCAAATAAATAAAGTTAATAAGGATTATTGATTTTCTGATCCGTGCAGATCTACTCTATATATCTGGACCTCAATAACGTTAAATTTGCACAGCTTTTGCAATATATTTATATTTCCCGGTACTTTTTATCCAGCGTTCGCCATATTTTGCTCTAAGTGTATATCCTAATGAAAGGATTTGCAAACCTCGCCGTGATAGAGTATTTTTTAACAACATTTCTTTATTTAGCTCGAATTAGGTTATATCCGTCACAACATCTGATATACCTCACAAAGCACGCATATATATATTTTATGTTAAAAAATAGATGATATAGAAAAATATAGTCACACGACGCATGCACATTGATCGACAATATTCAACTGTACACGAACATTTGAAAAGGCGCCTTTATATTTACAATTTTTTATTTATCTTTTCTTTTAATTACAAAATGTTAATTTTTTAAAATACTTAATGTAAAAATTTCATTCTTCTTAAATATATTTTTAGTAATGAACGTAAAAATATTCAAACATTCTAAATTTTAGCATATTTTTATTAGGTAATTTTGTGCAAATGATCACGTGACCTCGTCACGTGACCAATAAGTTGTTAGTAGGTAGTCTGCAGTATTTCGTTTCGTGCGTAATAAAGAAACAAATGGCATCTTGTACATACAGCTGATACCTTGGAATGGCAGAACAAAGTAATTTTGGAAAATTGAAAACAACCTTTAAATGTATCAATTTTATTGTGTGAAAATATGAAAAGGAAATGACTCCAAAATGCCTGTTGACATCAATCGCTTGACTGAGGGTTGGCTGGAACTTGAAAGTGATCCAGGTGCAAAATATAAACATACATTATGATTGTTATTATTTGCCGTGTGTCATAATTATTGAATACTTTTACAATATTTACTTTTTCTTTAAAAACATTTTTCAAACATATTTTGATAAAAAATAATAAAGCTAGTTTTGCAATTCTTATTAGAAGTGTATAAAACTATAACCTTTTCATTTTAGGATTATTTACTCTTCTTTTGGAAGATTTTGGTGTAAAAGGAGTTCAAGTAGAGGAAATTTATGATCTTCAAAAATCTCTTGAAGGCCCTGTTTATGGTTTTATATTTTTATTTCGTTGGATAGAGGAAAGACGATCTCGACGAAAAGTAGTTGAACAAGATGAAAGTTTTGTCAAAGATGAAGATATTGTCAACAACATATTTTTTGCACAACAAGTAAGATAAATGAGTATAATTTAGCTCTCAATGTTAGTAAAAAATTAAAATATATACATTCATTGTTATAGGTTGTCCCAAACAGTTGTGCGACCCATGCTTTACTTTCTGTTTTATTAAATTGTCCCAACATCCATCTTGGTACAACATTATCTCGTTTGAAAGTCCATACGACCGGAATGTGCCCAGAAAATAAAGGCTGGGCTATTGGAAATACACCAGAACTGGCATGTGCTCACAATTCCCATGCAATGCCACAGGCAAAAAGACGGCAGGACAAAAATACAGCTGGTGTGTCTACCGGTAGATTTACTGGGGAAGCCTTTCATTTTGTTAGTTATGTACCTATAAATGGACGACTTTTCGAATTGGATGGTCTTAAACCCTATCCAATGGATCATGGTCCATGGAAAGAACACGAAGAATGGACAGAACAGTTCAGAAGGGTCATAACAGATCGCTTAGGGATTTCCACCGGAGAACAACTACAAGACATCAGATTTAATTTAATGGCTGTTGTGCCAGATAGAAGACTTGCAATCTCTCATAAATTAACAATGTTAAAAACCAACAGACAGATAGTTCTTGAAGCCCTACAGCAACTTGTAAAACTAACTCATCAAAATAACTCAGAAAATCATAATAAGAATAATATTAGTAATAGTAATAGTAATAATAGTAATAGTACTGATAACGAAAAGTCAGAAAAATCAAATGAGAAAAAAGAAAAGACTGAAGAAGAAAATAGTGTTGTAGTAAAAAATGAAACTGAAGGTACAAATCCCATACCCATTATTAGCGTAGAGAGATGTAGCGATTCGACAAACGAAATTGAAGAGGCTTCAACCTCAAATCCAAAGCCATCAACAAGGTAACAATTTTTTCCTAAATTAAATTTTAAAAGTTAATATTTAAAAAAATTGTTAATATATCATTTTGTTTTAACTATTAACAGTGGTATTGAAAAAGTAGTAAATGTTTGTGCACTTGACTATGCAACACCTCTTCAAATCCAAACATCACCAGCACATAGTTCATCAAGTACTGATACTTCATCAGAAATCGGTTCTGCTTTTAATTCACCTACCCAAGGTAGATATATCTTTGTGTAATGTATTGAATAAAATGATCTATTTGTAAAAAACTTTTAAAATTATCCATGTTTTTATTAAAGCATGGGCCTGGAATTCAGGACAAATGAGTCCTACATCGACTAAAGACTTTAAAAAGTTTGTTGTGATCAGAGTGGCAGGAGATGAAAAGAATGATAATGGATTAAGTAATTGTTTTATGGATTTTTACATTAATTTTATTTGGTAGACATTTTTAAAATATTTAAAGTACTTGTGGTTTGTAGGTCGTTCCTTAGGTAACATTAATATTAATGGAAAAAGGCTTGTTTCTGATACTAATCAATTAAACAAGAAAGTATGTTTGTCTGGTGAGGTGAGAATTCCACATGCAAGAGTAAAAACAAGCAATGGTGATACAGTTACAGAAGAAAAGAAAGTTGAAAAAATTGACCCCAAGCTCTGTTCTAAATACCCAGAGCTTTTTGAACCACATACTTTTGCTCCAAAAGATTTATTAGCATTATTAAAAAATTTAGAACACGAAATCGGTATCTGTGAAACAGCTTTAAAAGATGAAAATGACAAACGAAATAAATACAAGGTATATCTACAATCCAACTAAAATTTACAGTTACAAAAGATCAAATATAATTTTTTAATATTTTTCTCAGATTGATGACTGCAGGAGGACTCACAATTATGATGAATTCATCTGTACATTTTTATCTATGTTAGCTCAACAGGGAAAATTAGCTGAATTAGTACAGCAACATTTACAGCTAAAGAAACAGCCTACTGTATCAGTCAGTAGAGTACACAGGTACTTACAATTTTGAAAGAAAAAATCGTTATATATTTATAATGAGAATAATCAAACTTAATGTAAACATTTCTTTTTACAGAACTTCAAAAAAAGCAGATACTAATCGTTCGTCAGCCCCTCGAAGACGGAGAGGTAGAACAAAATGCAAAAGACGAAAGTGAATATCCAAAACACGGCTTTAATATTATAAGTCTTTGAGCACCTATGAAGTTCATATAATTTTGCGTATCAGTTCTACGTAGAACGTATATGCTTCCTATGCTCTCTCAATGATTTGTTAATAATTCATTTATTTCACTAATTTTTATTTGTAAAAAGAAATGACTCTAACATAGCATGATAAAGTGAAAAGTTATTACTAAGTTAAGATTTGTTATTTTCAATTCAAACAATACCTAGTTCAGAAATCATTTATTAAAATAAAATTTTTTTTAAGTGTCTATTGACACGAGTTCTTTTTTATTACGTAGGGTAAAGACAATTATCAACAACTGTATATTATAATCTCATATTTATTAAAAAAATGTACTTTTTTATATTTTTTATTAAATTTAAAATTTACTTGTCATCTAATTAGTCTTTTATCTTACAGCATCAATATATCTTAGAAATAGAATAATTACTTTTATTTTATATAACTATATAATCAAATATGTTGTTAGATACAACAGATGTTGAAAAGTATAAAAATAATGTATTTTGCAAATTGACTAAAATAAATAAACTAAAACTCGTCATTAAAATTTAAAATCTTCAATTATTACGTCAGTATGATAGGAGGTTCGGCAGATGGCGGCAATTCAGTCGTTTCTTGAGTTTCAATAACTTTGCTGTCAATGATATTTCCATGCTCGTCGATTTCGTCAATTGATATTAAAATATTTGGAATCGTTGGCATCGATTTTCCAGACTTTTCATTATCGTCAATAGCTTTCGGCACCTTTAAATAATTTTTATTCATAATTATATTATATAATCAGGACTAAAATTGTATATTGGGTACCAAGGGGGAGAAGTATGCTCTTGTTGGCCACGGGTTAAAAAGGCCTCTCTCCCATATGGTACATTGGAATTGCTTGTTTTTGTATGCTTATGAAGCAAGACCGAATAGGGCAGTTTTCCGACACAGCGTATTCACGCTCCAGTTATGTTGCAAAATCAAAATAATACAAAATTTTCATAGAAGAAATAAAAGAATTTATCAATATACATATCGACGACTCATACGAAGACCAACAGATTTCAGTCTTTTGAAATATCGTCTAGTTTTCATGAGGTAAAAATTTGATAAAAGCAACAATAAAAAATTCCAGCAAAATACAAAAATGAAATATATCGATAGTGTCAACACGTTGATACAGTTTTGAATCTTTCGAACGCATTAATTTTTTTCTAAAAGTAAAATGAAATAGTGTAATTTTTTCGGAAAGCTGAAATCTGTTAGCCTTTCTATGAGGCGTCGATATATAGGCTCCCGTAAACAAGTAGTATCTAATGATAGCACATATTTTGGAGGACTTGAACGAATTAGGAATATGAAGGTTTTAAATATACCATGCGGGTGGAACCCCATGTTTAGGGGGCCCTAGATATTGGGATAGCCTAATATGTGTAAAAGAGAACTTAAATGTGTCCAGGCGCTCCTAAACATGAGCTTACATCCGAATGATGTATGTTTAGGTAGACAAATTTTGGCTCATTTCTTGTCTCAATTACCCAGCGGGCAAAGAATAGTACTTTATGCAATTAGGGCGTTAACGTGAACTTTTTCATACGAGTATTACGAAAAAGTTACGCCAGAATTGCATACACTTTTTGCCCAGGTGTGCATAAAGCTTTCTATACTGTGCGTGAAGTAATCACTTTACATACAGCTTTACACTTTTATACACAAACCTCATCACTTTTACGTACACGTTTACGAAATAGTTCACTTTACGTCTAGAAATTAGCACTTTACACACTCCTGGGCGTAGTTTATGAAGAGGACATAAAGTGAACTGTTTTGCATGAGTTAAACTAGTGCGAAAACGTTACGTCTGAGTTGCATATAATACATTTTGCCCGGATGTGTGTAAAGTACCGATTTCTGAGTGTAATGTGAATCTTTTCACTTTACACCCTGGTTGATTAAACTATACTATTTTTTGGTCGCTAAAAGGCGCGTAGTGATTACAAAAGGTTCTTTTTTCTAAGTTAACTACTTCATTGTCAGCTGGTAAAAAAACCGACTACTGTCGTGCCCCTTTATATGTGTAAAAAATGCCTTTATTGTGCATGTGTTACAAAAAAATTATTTATTTATTTGTGTTGTACATACGCTGTTGCCTTTTACTTTTATTATTATATTTTATTAACATTAAAAAAATTAATTGGGATCGAGTTCAATATTCACTATCGAAAAAAGGATCAGAAGGGAATTTTGTCGCCAAAAGATTCGGACTGATAAAATTCGAACCTGCGATCTCAAAAATAGTCACAATATTGTAAAAAAATAAAAATGTATTCATATTAAACTAACTGCTCTTTTAGTTTTTATGCAAAACAATATTATATAAACATATATTACCTTTTGGTTAATATGATCATTATTGTCATCTTTGCCATCCTTGTCAGAAGCACGTGATTCTTTGGCAGTAGTGGCATTTTCATCAATACTTTCATATCTTACAGTCTGCAGCCTGTAACATCCATCCTCTTCAAGTACATACTGAAACCTCTTGTGACCACTCAGCCATTGCAAATGATGTGCTTCAATCAAGTGCCTAGTGAGTCTATAACTTTTTCTATATTTTATGGGACATTCATGACAACAGTACCATCGAACTTCTAATCGATGAACTTTTTCAACATGTCTGTAAATATCCAAATGTATATACATAAAATTAAATCAAAGATCATAGTTTTTCACTTAAAACTAAAATAATAAAAACTTTCTTCAATTCAATACCTATCTAATGTATATGCATTTTTACAGGAGTATAAACAGCCTTCAACAATGCAAGCATAATTTGATCCAGTAGTATGTAAAGTCATATGTGAATCAAGATCTTGCTGTGATTTAGCAGCATGAGAACACATAGTACAAGCAAAGTTTCTAGTTGTTGTATGCCTATATAGTACATGCTTTGCCAATCCAGAAGGAGACTCACAACTCATATCGCACATATTGCATTTATAATGGAAAATGTGATTTCTCATATGCTCTCTTAATATACACTCAGTTGGATAAAACTTATTGCAATGAGAACACTGAAATCCTTGTACTACAATTAAAAAAGTATTTTCAATTATTGGTTATATAAATTTTAAAAACAAGACAACTAAGAGAATTAAAACTATACCTTCTAAAGGAATCTGTCGTTTGCAGTGATCGTGAAATTTTGTATTTGAGGCAAACATAGAACCACAGTCTGGACAAGCAATAACTTTCTCTTTCGTATGAACTCTCATATGCTCTCTGAGCTTGTATAAACTAGGATATTTGCCTTTGCATTCTGTCCACAGACATTGAATTCCACCTTCAATTTTGTTACCTCGAGGATTATTTTCAACGTGAGTCAAAATATGATATAAATATAACTGATAATTGTTGAAACTTTTTCCATTACAATCGTCCCATTGACATTCATGAGGAGGCAGTGAGTCCAAAATATTTTTCCAATCTGTATCTCGCCGACATCTCTGTCAAACATTAAGCCCAATAACTTGTAGAATTACGTTTTTTGTGACTTAGCTTAAGAGAAATAATCTAATCATGAAGTTTTAAACAATTTTCTTTTTATAATTTTACATTTAAATAAGAATTAAAAAACAGAATCTAAAAGATAGTCGAGACTCAAATACTCACAGGTAGTTTTGTTCTTCCTCTAACATTTAATCCAATGCATTTCAACTTTGAGTGAAAAGCATGATAGTTCACATGACGTATAATATCTACATCAATAGGACTTTCATAAATACAGCCTGACCATAAACAAGCATAAACTTCAGTTTCAGGTGTGATTTTTATATCTAGTTCAGTAACGTGATGTGCAACATGCCTAATGAAAGGATCCATTAAATTACTTTTAAAGTTGCATTCTTTCCACTCACACACCAAGTTTAATTTCTCAGCTTTCAACTGTATACCTAATTTTCTTCTTTTTACGCCACACTCAGAAACCGAGTCGAATTCAGAATCTGTTTCAATAAATTCTTCAGATTCACTTTCTAATCTACGTTTACCACTATTTTCATTAAAAACAGGTAAGTCTTTGGCACTTTTCACCCACTTGCTGCATCTATCTTGAGCATCTGTACTTGTCATAAGTTGTTCAACTGTTTCATTCATTATTGAAAGTTGTTTAATAATATTTTTTCAATAAAATGACAGCATCAGCTCTAGAATTAATATAAATTAAGGCATCAGACTAAAAGAAAAAGCTATAAAATTGTAGGAAGATAAAAAAAATATGAAAAATATGTCAGCAATTTAGCATTCAACATATTATGAATACCATTCAACAAAGTATAAGCAATAGGCATATTTTACACGTATTGTTTACAAAATATCAGGTAGGTTAGAAAAATCGTCCGTATTAATAGAATAGTTTAATAATACTTTGTTACAATTGCATTTTATGACAAAATAATTTCACAAACCTCTTTTTTATACATAATAGTACGCGTCAGACTTTTAGAACCGCCAAAAACTTCACCTTTCTTCATTTCTGAAAACTTTGGAACCATTTTCATTGGCTGGACATTTGTCGTCTGCTTTCGATTGTTGCTCGTTTGCGTGCGCGAGTTTTCACAGATACGGACTGCAGCAAAAGTAGATTTTGGTCCGTCGCAATTTTCCATCAGCTCATTTGTCGCGATGTCTATGATGTTGCCAACAAAAAGTAATGTATTTCTCCCATTTAAAGTTTCATCTCTCTTCCGAAATATATTCTGTCATTATTGAACCTGATACGAGTGCAAAATGTTAATAAATTTGTGTGGATTGAATAACCATAACCTCAATAAGCGACTACTCTTTTATCTAAACTTGATTATTTCTTCTTATTGTTTGAGAATTTAATACTACCATATTTAAACTAAATTAAGCACATGATAAAATAACATAACAGATGCGTTATAATTCTCTATTACTGTAATATTTTGTTGTTATGTAAAACACAATGAAGTGTTGAGATATGATATTTACTTTATCAAATGTTACTCCATAGAGTTGTATCAATATAATAATTACTTTTTTCTAGTTTTCTCCCTCACACGACTTGCTCCAAGAATATTGAGTACACAGGTTCGCAATAAGTACTATGTTGTTAATCCAGAACCAGGCAATACATGGAACGACATCGCAGAGCGAGCTGTAATCTCAATGTTCTATCAAGAATTAATTCGTGGATTGGGCGTAACATTAGCCCATTTTTTTAGGGAACCAGCAACTATTAATTATCCCTTTGAAAAAGGACCATTAAGTCCAAGATTTCGAGGAGAACATGCACTGAGAAGGTAAACATCTATGGCTATTTAAATACTTGATAGTAAAATTTTATATGTTAAGTATTATATTTTGATTACACAATGTTAAACAAATTATTTAAATAAATAAATTAGAGTTAAATATATAAAATTTTGAATATTTAAATGAAGATTTTGTGGGTTCCTGGCATAACAATACGTCTCCTTTTTTTAAAAATTGAGTTCTGAGCGCTTTTGGTATCTATATTTTCAGATTAAACTGCAACAAATCAGAAAAGTAGAAAAATAAGTGACTATATCTACAATTTATGAATTATTTAAACTAAAGTTTAAATTTAAAATAAAAACTTTAAACCTTAATATCTCCAAAACATATAAAGTAGACTTACTTGTTTTGAATTCTTTCAATTTTACATCTATTTCTGTGTGATATAATTTAAAGATAAATTATTATAATACACAGGTATCCATCTGGAGAGGAAAGGTGCATTGCTTGCAAGCTCTGCGAAGCTATTTGTCCAGCACAAGCTATTACCATTGAAGCTGAAGAGAGATCTGATGGATCAAGACGTACAACCAGATACGATATTGATATGACTAAATGTATCTACTGTGGATTCTGTCAAGAAGCATGTCCTGTAGATGCTATAGTTGAGGTATGATTTTAACTTTAGTTGCATACATTTGATAATGACAAACAAACAACAAACTGCTTTATTCTTTAAATTTGTTCATCCTAATAGGTTCAGTGTGGCTAATAAACACCATTTTTCACAATCTTTTACTAAAATAATTCAAATTTCAAACTTTATTTTTTCAGTTTTTTACGATTTTAGAAAAATAACAAAAATGGTGCATATAGTTTCATTGATTTTTACTTTTAGTGACACAAAGTATAAAAAAAATTTATGACAATTTATAACATGTACATATAGCTGATGCAGTACCAAACCTATTAATCAATGGAATTAAATATATTTAAATAAATTCATTATATTTTAGGGCCCCAACTTTGAATTCTCGACAGAAACACACGAAGAAATGTTGTACAATAAGGAGAAGTTGTTAAATAATGGAGATAAATGGGAGTCTGAAATAGCCTCAAATCTGCATGCAGATCATCTGTATCGTTAAAATAAAATTAATGTAAACAGTTAAAATAATTTTCAGAATTTTTGTTAATGAATTGGAATTAGATTCCATAGGTATGTATAATATAATAGAGATCCCAAATAGTTACAATAATAATTTATAAAAAAAATTTGTTTTAAAATAATTATGTTAAATTTTATCAATACAACCCTAATCACATTTAAGATAGATAATTTTGCTAACACCTTCTTTTATGTGTAATCTATGAAAGAAAGGTTAATTATATTAAAACTAAAATAGAAATGAAAAACAATTATTGAGATAATTTATTTGCTTTGCAATCTAATTTTTATTAAAAAAAAAACAAAAAAATTTTACTCGTTATACATTAAAGACGGTTAAATTTTTTAATACGCTTTGCCGCCTTACATTACTACAAAAAATACAAGGGTCTCTTATATAATTATTATTTACGATTAACGAAAGTATCCGGCACGAGTATTATTAAATTATTACTATATTATACATATACAATGTGGTAATAGTGATATATAATATTTAAAATAATAGTAATAGTGAATTTGTAATAAAACGTCAACTGGATGAAAAAATACACTGGAATTCAACCTGGCAAAAAACTTTCTAAGCTCGACAACTTGATTCTCATATGCATAAAGATTTTTTTCGAATAAATACAATTATTGATTTCATAACAAAAGACACACAAACATCATGATTTATGACATGAACTATACACAACTATTTTAATCATTTTCTTCAAAATTGGTAATGGGCAACTGATCTCTATAACTTGTGATCAGATCTGTTATAATTATTAGAAATGTAATTATCGAAGACTGCCTATAGAATTAGATACAAAGATTTCCTCTCATTCATGCTTGATTTGACTGACTTGGATTAATTGTCAGACACTGAGCTTCCAGAGCTCTCAGTCTTTCCAACCTGTGCAACGGATCCATCATATTCTTTCCATCTTCATTAGTGTTCCCTAATCGAGGTCCATCTGTAATAAATGTTTTAAAATTTTATACAATTTTTAATTTCCTAATTTTCATGATGTAACAAAATAGTTAAAAAGTGCTTTACATACCAGAATTGTGTTGTTTATTTGCTTGTCCCGATAAGAGATTCTGATTTTTTCTTGTTTCGTCTATATCTTTAAGTCCTTGTTCTATAAAGTCTTGGAAATACTGATGAGATTTCTCCAGAAATGGTTGTACATCTGCTTCTGGATATTGAAGTTTAAAGTCGTAGAGTTGTGCAAGACCCTACAATTGATATAAAAATGAGTAAAATGCATTTTTTGTTTAAATAAATGGAGTCAAGAAACTCATACTTCTTGAGCATGATGCTTTGATCCTATCTTTTTAAATATTTCTGACAGCTGCTGTTGCGTGAATTTCGACACATGCTTTTGACTTTGTCCTTGATTGTTATTAGATTTTGATAACGTTTTAGTAGCTGCATTGACGTCATCTGGTTTGAACGTCTGTAATACAAATTTAGACAATGCACTACTAGAGTAATAGTGTAAATGTTAATTTAGAAACTAACCGTAATAAGTCTCATTAAATAGGAACGCAGCTCCGATTCATTAGTATTATTAATTTGCGTCAAATGGCTAAGTATTGTGCTGCCTTTAACTCTAGTCATGCTATGGAGTACTGTTTTAATTGTTCTCATTGGCGTGTCAGGTTTTTTCTGCTTTTTCCACCACGATGTCGGATAATCCTATAATTAATTTATATAATTAGATTTAAAACGAAAAGGAATTACATACTTCTGCAACTATACAAAAAAAAATTTTCTACAAATGTTTAATTTTAATTGATAGAATATTTGATAAAGTATTACATACTTTGAAGAAGTTGTGTACTTCTAACAGAATTGTATCATAATCTAAATCCCCTGCCCAATTAGGTATTGTTTTAACAATCTTCCATAAGCACTTCATTATTAATTCTTCATATTTTGCTGGCCCATTTGAATCCGCGTGTTCATGCAGTAATTTTATAAGTACACTGTAAAAAACAAGAAATTTTATAAGTACAAAAATATGTGTATCATTTTAAAATCACATACACTGAATAATTACCATATTATTGTAGTATGGTCTGAATTGTCAATAATTTTAAGAACAATCATGTTTATAACTCTAATATAAGCTTCTGCGTCATTTAAACGTTCCAGTTTCTTCTCTGCCAAAAATCCAATCATTTGGTCAACAAGGTCCTTTAGGTGTTGAAGTGATACATTTTTTCCAAGAATGCCAGTGTCATAAAACTAATCGAAAATTTGATAGACAAATTAAATTTCAGAATCCAACCTTATTAAAGATAATTTTACAAAAATTGAATACTACTTACAGTAAGTATAATCATAAACGTTGTCCTAAAACCTTTTGATACCTGTGCACTACCCTGATGCAGTGGATAGGTTTGCAAAAGTTTTAATTGCATATTTACTGAGCTGATAAATTTGTCCTCTTTCGATTGCAGCATTGACACTTGGTATGATTTTAAGAACTAAAAAATAAAATTAATCTTATTGTTATTGAAATGAAAGAAATTATATTAGTTTACATGATCACTGATACTAACAGCTTCCATTGCACTCATAGATTGAATCGCTGTTGCAAGATCTAAACTAGCCATTCCAAGAACAGTTCGTTCTAAGCTGTCCTCTTTACCAATGGACGAGTTCAATGGAGATATACTTTCTGAAGAGTTTGGCACCAACAGTTTTGGAGGCGATATTGGAATTACTCTATTGCCACAATTTAAGAATATGAATAATTAAAATTGCATAAGTCTTTAAATAATGCGATATTTAACCAAATATTTATTAGATCTTCAATTATATAAATAAAAATAAAAAAATAAAACTTACTGCCTTGGATGAGTCGGATTTAGCATTTCTACTGGTTCATTCAGATCTACACTTGGCTCGATTAGTTTAGGTACTCTACATTTTACTGGGGCATTTGTTTCAATCTTTTGTAACAATTCCATATCTAATCCAAAGGGACCAGATATTTTCACTTGAGTTTGCACTGGTACAATTCTGAAAAGAAACAATATTATTAAAACACATTTATAATATACTTTAATTTTAAACACAAATCACATAAAAAATCACTTGAACACTGAAAATATAAGAATTTTATGAGGAATGAAATGAGGTAAAATACTTGAATCTATAAACAATATAGTTGCAGGTCAGCCAAGAACGGAGATAAGTTTGATCCAGAATAATAAAAACATTTTTTAAATACATGACAAATAATTGGTTTAGAAAATAGATAGGAAAATAAGGTTTGAGGAAAATAAACAATTACATTGTCTAAGTTAGTTATCTACTACCCATCACCATATTATGAAAATTTGACAAAAACAAAAAAAAATAAATAAAAACAAACGTTTTTTCTTTCTTAGGTTGAATTTCATCTGAAGATGAAATTTTCGCAACTTTTTCACGAGAATGAGATTCTTCTTTTAATTTAGCATTCTCATAGTCACTATTACTATCGCAAACAAAAGTTGATTCCAGCTTTTTATTGTCGTCATCTTCTGGTGTTATTACTTCTGTTTGTACTCTAGATTCAACAATAAAAGGTCAACAAAAAAAATAAAAAGAAAAAATTAAATGCGTGATAAGATGAATTTATAAGTTGAAATAACATTTAGCTTAATCTTCTCTTGCATACTTTTTCTTATGGTAATTATTAAAATAGAAACAACCATTTTAAAAGAGAAAATTTTAAACAAATTTTGAAAATTGAGCATACAAATTAAACCATAAAAAGAAATTTGCTCGAAATCAAAATCAAGAAGCTTCTGGTGATAAAAAAAATAAAATTATATTCCTTGAGTGAAGAAAATTGAAAAAATTAGTATGATTAAATTAATTAAATTATAGTAATTAATTTTAAAAATAAATCTCAAAGATTGTCATGAAAAAAATATACTAACTCTTCCACTTCTTCTTCTATCTTTTGTTCCTCTTCAGGTTCATCATCATCATCATAATTAGTTTCATCCATATCATTAACATCATTAGAAGGTACAGGCGCCTGCGCCTGAGGAACTCTCATTTTCGTCGCGGGTACCGTTTTCGTTGGTCTATTCTTTGCTGCTCGTTTGATTCGCTCGTCGAGTAACGACTGATCTTTCTCTGAAATCTAGATCAACAAAAATATTAACAGATTCGTTTATGGAATCGCGAACCTAAACTGTTGCTTAAGAAATGAAGATTATAGAACTCACCTGTCCAACTAACTTATAAACTCTTTCCCCTTCCAAAAAGTAGGCTTGAACTATGCAATTCAATGCTGCATTTCTAACAGAATTATCACGATCTGCTATTTGCTTAGCGATTTCTTTCAGAGCTGATGATGGAGTTGGCTGACAAACCACAACACCGTAACTTTCAATGAGCGAACCCAGTTGATCCAGACATTCTGCGGAGATACAGAAAAAATGAATAATAAAAATAAAAATAAAAATAAACAAAAGAAAATAGCTTTATCAGTGGTACAAACCTGTTCTTTGTCTGGCATTCTTAGACTTTAAACCTTCCATAACATACGAGAATAACTTACTAACAGGATATACTGAAGCAATTTGCTTGAACAATGCTTTAACACCATTCCGTACTGCATCTTTTGGATCTCCAATCTGCAATAGCAAATACATCAGTCATAAAATGGAATTCAAAATAATTGTGAAAGTTTAAAAAATGTTTCTCACTTTGATAATCAAATAAGGAATGAAAGAAGCAGCTTCATTTTCTAACATATGATATTGATCGTCTATTAAAAAATTAAAGACAGTTTGTAAATAATCTAATCCTTTCAGAAGCACAGATGGATTAGTGTCAAAGAATCTTAAAGTGAGCCATTTCAGTATTAAATCCAGATTAGACACCAGTGCTTTACTGTTACCGGGCAAATCCTTGTTAAACAACTGCGGTTAGTATTTCTTGTTCAATGTAATACACAAAAAGAATTCAATTTATAATCAACGAAAATGCAATAAATACCTCAGTTAACGATTCAATAGCTTTAAGATGATAACGGAAATCAGAATGAAACATATTTGACATCAGCGTTTTATTAACATTCGCTGTAGACATTAATTCTTTTAACAAGTCAACAAATTCTTCTCTAGGTGTCGTAAAGTTCCACTTTAAAATTTTTAATTTTTGTTCATCAATTGATCGTTGATGCTTCATATTATTAACGGCTAACAATGGACTCGTATCAATATCGTCATCTTTTTTACGAGCACTAGAAGGTTTAGCTGCAGCTGCACCCTGAAAGATCATACATAGCTTAAAATAACGTATTTTTTAAATAAAAAAATGAACAAAAAAAATTTTTATCTTATCTGTAGTCTGTTAAAGTAGTACAATTCAATGTTGTTAGCACTAATTATTAATTTGAGTTCAAGAAAATTACCTTTGTTTTTACACCGGCTTTACCAGCTTTCACAGCACCACCGCTTTTCACAGTTTTATGGCCACTGTCCTCAACCACCGCCTTCTTCGTAGGCGGCAACGGTTTGACCGGCAAGTTTGGACGAACCTTGTCCAAAACGGCAATCACAGCAATCTTTGATCCAGGCTAAAATATTCATATTTATTAATTTTACGTTCGAAGTTTATTCTAAGAAAATGAATTGCAGGATTATTGTAAAAGCTTTTTACTTTTAACTTTTCTGTATGTCTTATCATAGCTTCATAAGATAAATGAATCATATAACCAAGTACTGCTTCTTGAGCATTTTTCCTAACGTCAGAATTGCGATCTTCTAAATTATTATACAGAATTGGCAAACATGAAACGAGTTCGTCTTTCGATACTTGTTTTATAGGAACTATGACGAGAAATAATGATTTTTATTAGTTTACATATACGTATTTTTTTAGTTTCAAATATTAAGGTGGCACTTACTTCCTGGCAATTTTTCGGAAAGCCAAGTCCAAAGCTCGTTTCTCAGAGTCGGAGAACCAGTCTTCAAAGCATCCCCAATCATTTCACCTTCAAAAAATTCTTTGTAACCACACTGATCTCCCCAAGTATTCATACAAGAAATAGCAGCAGTCCGAATCCAAGCCTAAAATTTCAGAAAATAATTTAGTAAATGTTTCGAAACATAAAATTTGAAACACATATCAAACTTGCCTTCGAATCACCAAGACATTGAACGATCCCAGGGAAAAGTACCCTAATATATTGTTTTATTGGCGGTCCCATGGCCATTGCTAAACTTTCACAAAGACCTAACGTGCTTTGAGCAATTTTACTATTACTATCAACTAATCGCTGGATTAATCCTTGAGGTAATTCTCCGAGTGAACCTTTTATGAATTTTGCTTCACTCAGAATGTTGCTCACTTTTTGAAGAGTCTCATTGCGCACCTTTGATTAGAATTAGCAATTTTATTGCAGTGAAAAAATTAGGTTTATTAAATAAACATGGGTTTCTCAATTTTTTACCTTCCAATTTTTGTCAGATAACTCGTTTAATAAAGCTTCTGTTATTTGATTACTAATATCAATTCTTGGGAACATATCACTAAGATCAGTTTTAGTCATGGGTGCTTGTTCTTCTGTTTCTGCGTCGTCATCTTCATCGCCTTGACCTTGAGCATGACCTTTCTTTCCTTTAACTTTACGAATAGGAGCAGGAGGAGTTTCGCCTTCAATCTATGAATCAAATAATACTGGTATTAAAAGTATACTGAACAAATAAATTTTCAAAACTGTAAATGTACCTTTTCACACTCCTGTTCAATTTGTTGTCTCAATGCTGGTTTTTCATTTTCAAAAAATGTGAGTAATGGCTTTCCAATGTATAAGTACATAGTACCCAATAGTGAAATTGCAGCAGTTCGAATACCTGGATTGGTTGCACTCACTGCTTTCTTAACATTTTCAATTAAAGCTTTTGTGTTTAAACTAAAGAAAATTTATTTTAGCTAGTAATTGTATAATAATAATTATAAAATTAACAATATTAATGCACACATGATTAATTACTTACGCAAAACCAAATTCAGTCAATGCTTTAGACAACCATAGGAGTGTTTCTTGTTGAACTTTAGGATTTTTTTGATTGAATGCAAAAGACATAACTTCATTTGCTACTAGTTCAAGACTTGTAGCTTCAGCAATAGCTGTCAACGTTTCTGCAGCTGTTGCACTATTTTTTACATCACCCAATTTTTCCGTTATGTCCATTAAACAATACTCAGTAACAGTACTAAAATTTTTAAATAAATTACATAAAATATTAATGGTGAGAGTAGCAAATTAATTTATTTATTTTCATACCTTGAAAAAGAATAATTTTCAGCTAACATTTTCACAAGTTCTAGACGAAGTTTTAAAACTTGGAAATTTGTATCTTTAAAACCTGGCTTTTTCCCTAGTACTCTCACAATGAGTTGTGTAGATACTTCAGAAGATTCCATTTGTCTTACATGCTGAAAAAAGTAATTATAAATATATGTAAATTGAATATTAATATAGTTAAGCAATACACATAAAAATTAATTATCATTTTACATCATTCAGTTGTTCAACAGCGGCTAATCTAGCTTTCCAATTTGTGTCAACAAGACCAGATACAACTTCTTTAGGTAATGTTTCAGAAGCCATTTCATCTATTTCTTCGTTGCTTAAATTCCTTTCAACTTGAGGTTTTGGTGCCGCTTTCTTTGAGCCAGCTGGAATGAAAATTTTCTAATAAGATTCTCAATGTTTTTTTCTTACGAAATACCAACAAATTACAGGTAATAAAATCAGTAAAATAAAAATAAAAATTCAAAATCTTTTAGCATAAATATCTATACCTAAATTCGTAACGGATGATGCTGCAAGTTTTTTACCGGCAGGTTTCTTTGCTGCCCCAGTTTTAGGCCTTTTAGCTTTTGTGTCATTTTCTCTGGTTGGAGATTGAATTTTAGCTGGTGCAGTGTTTGGTCTCTCACTCGGTGCTTTCCGCGCCGTAGATACTTTTACGTGAATCACAGCCTTTTCAGCATGTTCCTTTATCTGGAAATATTGAAAAAAAGAAAATTATAATGACTATGCTCCTCTCTACTTGAAACATGGTTTATCAGAAAATTAAATACCTTAGACATTTTTAAGTTATCTAAATCAACCAGGAATGGTGACATCGCTTTCTCGCCCACTAATTTCATTGCTGTTCCAAGTGCGTCCGCAGTATTATCTCTTACTAATGGGTCTGGCTCATTTAATGTTTTAAGCAAAGGCCCTGTATAGGCCTTCAACAATTTCTTTGTTAAACTAGGAGGCGGCGTTCTTGAAAAGCAACGAGCTAAATATGCTGTAGTCTCAGCTTTTACAGAGGGATTTTTATTTTCTAATGCAGCTAATACATCTTCTAAGATTTGCTCAATATTAATCTGTAAAAAAATTATTTATCAAATATTTTACTTACATTTTACTTAAAAACGTACGTTTAAATAGCTAATTTTATACAAGCAATATAAGACTTTCACAGTTTTTGAAATTGTTTGTAAGATTACAATGATTCACAATGATGAAATAAAGTATATAAAAGAACGGTTTTACTATATACTTACACTAAGAAATATTGCGTCTGCACATTCCCTAAGGACCAAGACGACATTTTGTTTCTTTTCTTTAAACTTCTCTAGGATTGCAGGAAGACATGCTGTTGCATAAGGTTGAAAACGTTTCTTTAAACCAGTCGCCAAACCAGCTAAACATTTTCCAGCCAAAGCAACCACTACTACATTAGAATCTTTTGATATCACCTAAACATAGGAAAATATAATGATTTAATTATAAATTTAATGATGGACAAAAATAATATTGAATATAGTTAAGTTTTAATACTTTTTTGAGAGCACGAATAGTTTCTCCATAATCTCCATTTTCTAACTTTGGATTTTTCACTAGTGTTTCTAGAGCTTCAAGTGCCTCTTTTCTTTCTTGCCACTTTTTTGATTCAATTTTATCATAAAAATCTTTTGGTAATTTCGACAAAATGTCAACTGGATCAAGCATCTCATATGGATCTATGTCAACTTGGTTTCCATCATCATCATCAACTTCATCATCTGAAATAAAAATAAAGTAATTATAAAGTTCAATATTATACTTTCAAAAATAAATTTTGTTTAATTACCATTGTCAGCTTCACCAGTATTATGATCCACATGATGTGAGACTTTAGGCTTTTGAGATCTCAAATACCTAATTGGAACAGCTTTTACGTTACTTAAATTATTGAACTCTGTTTCTAGTTCTGACAATTGAAGAGGCTTTAAAGTACTTAGCTGCTGCTTTAAAGGAGCACCAATCCACCTAAAATAAATATCAGTAATCTAATTATTTTGAACCCAAGAATAATAATTTTTATCTTTTGAAAAATTAGTATACCTATATATTTCAACAACTAAAACTTTTGTTTCATCACGAACGGTTTTATCTCGATCTTCGAGTAATGCTGGTATCTTTTTCATTAATGGTTTTACATTTATGACTTTTGGACCAAACTCCTTAAGTGCAAGCGTAAGATTTATAATACATGCTGATATAATTTTTGGGTTCTTGGCTTCAGTTCCTTTCATAAGTTCTTCTTGAACTGCTTCATGCTTTTCTATCTCAATATACATCAATATTATTTGGACTGCTAAATCTTTTGTTTTTGCCTTAGGAGCAGCAATGCATTTTTGGACAATTCCATTCATAACTTCATTGGTTGTTCTTAAAAAATTGAATTCAATTAAGATTTAGTAATTTAAAAGTATTAACTTAAAAGAAAAACTTTTTAAGTGTTTCATAAATAAATACAAAAGTTAATAACTAACTTTCCAGCAGCAGCTGCATTTTCCACATACGCAAGCACTGCTTCCAACCCTTTCTCTTGCGCTGCGGCATTGCTGTCGACAACAAATTTCTTAACAAGGCCAAGGAACTTATTCCATTCGGGTGACTTCTCATCGTCGATACACCGAAAGGTCTTTGCACACTCTTCATATCCATGCAGTCGTGCTTTCCATAACTGTTTGCAATTTAAATAAATAGAATACAAAATTCATAAAAATGTATAGAATTCATTCAATTTGTTAAGCAAATGAGGATTGAATTATCAAACATATCACTCACTTTATGCACACAGCGATCCTCAACAGGTAATTTTGTGTATTCGGTATCCTCTTCCATCTTCTAATTGCTACAAAACACACATAATACCAATTAACAATACCAAATTTACCAATCCAGCTAATTCTCAGTCAGCCAGTAACTCCCAAAATCCTTCCAAAACCGGAAACCAAGCTACCAAACCGACAAAATGGAGCAACCAAAGCTCGAATCATCGGCTCCCCCTCTCGAGGCCAGAATTATAACGGTAACGCGGCGATGATCCTGCGGTGTTATTAAAGAAAAAAAGAGGAGAAGAAATTCAAAAGACAATAACCCACAATCAATACAATCGGCTTACTCTCATAACCTAACGTGAACCCCTACACATCTACTGCGTTCAACCTTACGATTTTTCTCTCCTCTCTCCCCGCGGCCCTCCGGAAAAACATAAACAACGAGTCGCCCAAAAGCTCCTTTTTTTTCTCTCTCTTCTTCCTCGCGCACACTGTATCACTCCTCGAACGGCCAACGATCAATTCGACTTTGAGTCTTGAGAGCGTACAACGTATCGCGCGATTTTCCTCAACAACCAAAAGCAGAACACTTACTTCATGAGACTCGCCTGGTGGACGAACTCCTCTCTCCTCTCCGATTAATTAATCGAGCTTGCAGCGATCGGGAGAGAGAGAGTGACCAAAAAAAAAAATAGGTGCCTCTTGCGAAGTATCCACTTCGTCGGGCCCCTGTATATCAGAGCAGGAGACCGCCTCTTTCTTTCTCTCTCTCTCTCTCTCGCACTCGCAGGATGTATGGATATTCGCGCTAGGCGAAGGTCCGCAGCAGTAGCGACATTTCGGCGGCCATTTCTCAACTGGCGTGAACCGAACCGTTTGCGTATTTTCAAATAATACGTATAAGCCTGGGCCTGCCCGAGCGAAGGGTGCGCAACGGTTCCTGTTTTTGCCGACTATTTGGTGTGCATTGCGGGGAAGGACGTTTAATATTGTTGAATTCGGTGCGAGATGTAAATGATTTGGGTTGTTGATCGACGTGGATGGCACTGGGAGGATTGTAGGTAATTGTAATTGTATTAATGAGGGACTGTGATAGTCAGTAGTTATATAGCGTGTGGAAGATCGCACTTTGTTCACTCCAAGGATCAATGATCCTTTGTTTAATTAATTAATTTTTACTCCGTATCTCTACAGCTGCATCCAATTACTCCGGGTAAAATATAGCTCTTAAGAATCTTATTAATAAGAATTGTATCGAAACTCTGTCAATAATCATCGTTTTCCCACACAACTTATCATTACGTCTGACCGAATTTTGAAAACAACGAATCCACTTTCTCGTCTAGAATAAAGGTTGGCCGCCTTGAATAATCCATCGAGAGTCGCCGACTTCAAGGCAAGTGTATACCTATATACAACCGCGGGGTCGCGGGTCTAGGCGCCTTCACTGGGAGCGCATATCCTTATATGTATATATGCGCGCGAGAACACAACGGTTAAGGCCACACACACCGCAAGAGAAAGAGACAAGGTAGCGGAGACAAAACGTACGTACACGTGCCGCGAAAAGGAGAGAGAGAGTCGGCGCGATCTTGATCTATACCTTGAATCTGCGGCTTATATACTTTTTGACGTGTAGTGTGTACTGTGGTATATTATATGGATGACTATTTCGAGGCGCATAATGCAGATTTTAAGATTGCATGCGGTGCATGCATGTGGCATGTCGTGCACAGTAGCGCGCGCGCGCGCGCGATTCGCGAATTCTATTATTATGCCGAGCGCTCTGAAATCCAATTGACGGATGATTTATAATACTTGTAGGGTATACTTTTTGCGAAGTTAATTTTATGACTTTGTTGAAATGTAATTTTGCGTCGTTGAGTTCGTTCTATACCTATGAATAAATTAAAAGAAAAAAAATTAATAAAATATGTGTATCTAAGATACATGTTTACTATCATGGCGATTTCATCATTTTACACCGATATAATTAATATATTATAATACAGGAATTTTCATGTACAAACAAATTAATTTTATGATTATCTTGAATCTTTTATTAAAAATCTAAATTTTATAAAATATGTTATTATTCTTCTTGTATTTGAACTCCCATAACTGTGCATTTGGTTGAAAAGTGTGATTCATTTTGTCTGTGAATTGAACCTATAAAACTTAAGTAATCTCATCCAGAGCTCACAGAGAATGTATACTAATGTAGTCGTATAAATTAATATAATATACAGAATTGCAGAGTTATAACAACGTTATATGACATAAAATAGTAAAGTTGATTAATTCTTCAAAAATGCACTTATACGGTTGAATTTTAAAATGAAGTAGAATAAGTCGGGCATTGCAAGACATTGCGATTACGTTTTACAAAATTACTGTACGTAACTTAAAATAAATAAATCTAAATAAGATTAAACTTATTTTAATTAAAAAATATAATTAAGATCACAATGAAAGTAAAATATTATTTATTATATTTAAATACGACCTAAATAGAAGTAACGTTTTCATTCGATTTAGATTAATTTTGAGGTGAGTCATCCTATTATTATACGACAGCGCGTATAATCGTTGCTGTGCGTATACGTGACTCCAGATTGTTTAAATTAAAATTATCATTTTCGTACGTTTCTAAAAATACATTCGAAGCATTCTTTTAACAAATTCAATTTTACAATTCTTAATAGGTTTATAAAAGTTAATAATGCACTGTAATATTGACGTAATTGGGTATTCGCATGAAATTATTTTATGGCTTGATCCGATAGATTGTGAACTTTCTTTGTGAACTTTTCGAATTTTCACAATTTACCTCTTATTACTGAAATTACAGCACTTCAAACATACTGATGCCGTCACATTCATATAGCGATACCTGTTGATGTTATATGAGTGTGACGTCATTCAAAGGAACGTATGTAGGCTATAACTTCTTCGGATTTCAATTTTTTTTTGAAAATTCGAAATAAATGAAGGGTCGGCTTATGTTCTTTACCCAAATCCTGGATACAGCAACAAAAAAAGTTTTTCATGAACATTACCCAATTAATATTTGTATATCATGTCAAATAAAAATTAAAAACAATATTCTCGTATCAAATAAAAATAGAAATAAAAAATGTTATTAACAATAGATCTGTAAAATTGTAGAGCAGTTTAACTATCAAAGAACGTGAAACAATACTGCAGTTTACGTCAGATTACTATTTTATTTCATATTTAATTCTTACAGGTCTACTTCAACCGACTTTATCGATCAAGAAAATTGTATATCTACGAAGACATGAAAACGTTATTTTGACTCAATTGTTAAAAATAAAAAATATAAAGGCGATTTCACGGATTTCACTTTACCCTAGTGAACACAAATTTGTATGCAAAAGTTTGTCTACATTTGCCTTGGTGTGTCATAATAAGCCAAAGTTTGCCAGTGTTTGTCAGAGCTCAGAACTGTACGCCAAACGCCGGAAAAATATGTCAAATTGCTGAAATTGGACGTTATAGCACTCACAAGGAGAGTATCAGACCTCCGGATCATGGTTTTTGATAAAACTTCGAGGATCGTTTTCTGGTATACCTAAAACTGAAGCTCAGTGACCGTAGTTTTATCGAATGGGCCTCTGTATAGTATATATAACATATTTTATTAACATCATTAGGGTATCTATATATGGTAGAGGCACTAGTAGTCGGCCATCTAAGGAAAAAACTTGTATTCAAGCTATTGAAAAAAAATCAGAAACATCTTTGTTTATAAATTACCGATTCTATTACACTTGTGACGGATGGTTGGTAGGATTCTCCTGTGCCGCCAGAGGCGCGCAGGAATCAAGGAAACAGGGCTTTCAGTACAGTGCATCTTTATTCGTCTCGAGCACCTCTCGCCGTGGATGTCGCCGGGTATCCGTTGGCCCACTCGCAAAAGGTGCAAGCACTGCATTTTTGCACGTGAAAACGCTGGGAGCTGAGTGTGCGCGTCTTGCGCGCATCCGCTCTGCGATAAGGAGCTATCACGGAGAGCCTTAAGCTCGTCCGTGACAATGGATAATGTTAACCTTTTCAGCTGTACGTATATATCTCACAAGGGAAGGTCCCCTGGTGATAAGCGCTCGGAGAGGTCTTATTAGGCGGAAGGTGTTCTATGTGGTACCCACATTGAAGGTTTGCCTATCCTAACCCCTACATTTTCGATATTTTTTAGTGTTGATTGTTGAAAGTTTCCAATTCTAGCGATTTTTACGCTATTTTTCACGCGTAAATCGAGCAAGTTTTTGTTTCATTTTTCTTTTATCCTCGACGCAATACCTTACGTAGTTGTGACTTAAATGGCTATTTTATATGTTTTTGGGGTCACTCTACGCGATTCTGATCTTAATTTTCTTCTATGAATGATCATTAGAATTATTTTAGAACTTGAATTAATTATCCTATAAATTTTGTAATTATCTTTAAATCACGTTTTAACGTATAAAAAATGTTGGTTCTAGCAAATTTTTAAATTGTGCTTGTGGAGTTATTTAATATAATATTAGCGAGACTTTTTTTTAATTATTAGATGTAATGGCAAGTCAAATAATTTAAGTATCACTTAAATTTGTTTCATAAACGATTTGAATACAATTAATGTTTAAATAGATAACATTTTGATATTGACGTAAAAATCGCTAAAATTGGAAACTTTCAACAATCAGCACTAAAAAATATCGAAAAGGTGGGTACCACATAGAACACTTCCCGCCTAATAAGACCTCTCCGAGCGCTTATCACCTAGGCACTTTTCCTTGTCAGATTCGAGGATCAATCTACGGGTGGTGGGTTTCATTTTGAGGTGCCTGAAAACTATTTTCAGACTTTCAGCAAAATTCGTTTTCCGGGGATCTAACACTCTCCTTCTCAGATGGCAAATTGTAGCATACCTTTGGCAAACATTGGCAAACTTTAACAAAGTAGCATAACCGATTTTCATATTTAAGTATATATTCTACTACGGTTATACAGAAGTTTGCCAACAATTGAAAAAAGACTAAAAATTTGCCATATGTGTGCCAAAACAGCCAGTTTGATACTTTTTTCCAACGTTCGGCGTACTCTGGCAAACTTTGGCACAAAAATAAAATCTTTCCTCGCACATTAACTATATTATTTAATTGTTATATACAAAATACTCTTTGAATAAACTTTGTTAAAAGTGTACTCAATGCGTGTATCACTTAAAAATAAGTTACATTAATTTGTGACGGAAAATAATTTATCCCGCGTACAAATTAGTCCCAGTATTACTGAAATATTTAGAGTTTTTCCCAGGTGAAAAATACTTTTTAGCTAATTTTTGCCAAACTTTAAGTATGTATTATGGTAAATACGGGACAGACCCGGGAGTATCCGTAAAATATATAGATAATGTTATTCAAAGTCTACAACAGTTTGGCAGAAATTAACTTTCAACGTCAGATAATGCTCGGCAAAAGAACTTTTGGTACAAATTCTTTCATTTTATTGCATTATTTACTGTGTTTGATAAAGTTCGGCAAAGTTTAGAAACGGTTTGAAAGTTTCGCAAAGTAAAGAAAAATTTGGCAAATACAGCAAAGAAGAATGTAGCAAAATAGAAAGCTTTCTCTATCAAACTTTGGCTATCTGTACCTGTTTGGCTGTTTGCCGAATTATCTAAAACTTGCAAATGCCGAATCCATCCAAAAACTAAATATGTTTTACCAAAAGCTTTCGTATTTATAGTCCTTTTATTTGTTTATCACGCATGCAGTTGAACGGCAATTATTAGCAAAGTCAAACGAAGCTTGTTAAAGCGTGCACATTCCTACTAAAATAAAAAATAAAACATACAACGCAAAAAACCAAAATACTTTCCCGCGCCTGTATCAATCCTACCCGTACACCTCAACTATACATACTACACTCTCTCTCTCTCACACTCTCTCTCTCTCTCTCCACCACGCAAACAACAACAAAAGCTTCGCCCAAAGACCCTGCACACCAGCACAATAATACATACTCTCTATTTTCAAAAAAGGGCGCCTCGCACGAGCCCACTCCGCGACGTCCGCGCCCTCCCACACAAAAATGGCGTCGTCGCGGATTAATATAAAGCGCGCGATCAGCTGATACTGCAGTCTGCTGCTGCGCTGCTGCTGGGGATGACGGCCTGCACTCTCGTCCTCTGCTACACGTCCACCTAACGCGACCCTCGCGAATTCCCCCAAATCTCGCCGCAAGCTCCCGCGGTCTCTTGTCTCAAAGAAAGGACAAGAAGCTCCTTCTTCTTCCTTCACAGGCGATACGTGCCCGCGTATAGATACACGCATCCTGTTACACCCGCTTGCGCGCGCCCCCGCCGACAAAGCTGTCGGAGAGGAGACATCGTCGTCGCGCGCGTGCACGGTGCGGAGCCAGTCGCGAATGTCGTTGTGGCGATCTCGCGCGTCCGACGTAATAACACAGCTACGGCCGCCGCGGCTCCTGAGATGACGGACAGATAATACAAGAGAGGAGAGAGAGAGAGAAGAGCCGAGGTTTTTTTTTCCTTTTTTGTTTTCCGTTGCAACAAGCGGTGTGTGCGTGTGCGCGCACACACTCTCTCGCCACATCGGGCAACACGCGTGCAGGCAGGCAACGCCGCCCCGCACTTATTGCACGACACCAGCGGAGAGACAGCGCAAGAGAGAAAGAGAGAGTGTGTGTATTTCTCCCCGCGTGCGTCACCCGCGGGATCGTCGTGTTATTATATATGTATATATATACACCTATGTAGCCTGTGTAGGACTGACAGGTGGAACGGAGAAAATGTCGAAGAGGAGATAAGTGGAGGGTGAGTGCGCGAGTTTTTATTCCTCCTGGTGCAAAAGAGATGCGTGAGTATCGTCAGCGCAAAAGCCGTAGTGTGTGCCTTGTTGAGCGAGTGGGAGGAGAGTGGAGAGTGAAGAGGGAAATTTTGCGTGTAACTCGGCGATGATCGATTGCTCCTGGTCATTCGTAGATGTGTGTCTGTGTGTGTGTGTGTGTGCTTTTTGTGGGTTTGATGATTGCGGTGGAGAAATAGAGAAACAGGTGTTTTCCATGAGGGAGGCTTATGTCATTGAGCATGGCTCCTGTGTCTTGTATTAATGCACCGCTGCGTTAAGTAACTGCATATGAGTAAGCTATGGATATTGAGTTACAATATCAAGTTATTAGTCACATCGCTTTTGTGCTCTACCATTTTCGTTTCTTCAAACAAAGGTCCATCTATTTTTGTATTCGGGCTAACCTTTGATGGAATTTTCACAGAGATTGTTTGATTAAATTAACTTGATAGAAATCGTATTTTTCCTACTGGTTCTGTGCTCAAAGCTAATAAACATATTTTGATAATTTGATGTTTACTATTTGTCGATCAATGAGTTATGCATTCAAGTTCAACTGCTTTCTTCTATTTCCTCACTCATTTCATAAAGCTAATTTTAAGAATATCGGACATGCATTAATTATTTACACTAGAATTTAACATTGAGGTGCAAAAGATATTAAATGGTTAGGTTCATTTATTTGATATACTATACCAAAATACATAATTTATTAAGATGAGTATTATTATTGTTATTTACAGATGCAAAAACGTTCAACACCGTACGTTTATTTGATGGCAAGCTAAAAATTAACAGTGCTTGGGACTTTTAAAATCATTTGTTAGTTTGGGATCACAGCCAAACTCATAGAGGATCTTGGCTGTGATGAGCGACTCAGAACAGCGTCAACTGCATGTGCCTTATCGAGAGTATAACAGTCACAATAGTACTAATCCTGCGACGCTCATTGAAACGGACGCTCTTGTTGATTTATCAGTGACTCCAAGCAGTAACGTTATTTTGGCCAACGGCGAACCCTTAGATATATTACCAGACGTTGAGTTTGCTCCTAATTTGAGTATAGACCAACCAACAGCCATTGATTCCCCTGGGACTGACCGGGAGAGCCAGCCTCTCCTTGGTCGTTTAGAGCTCGATGTTACCTTCAATCGTTTTCCCGGTAAGATTTTTAAGTAATTTTATGCTGCTGCAATAAATAAATAAATAATACATTTAATTTCGAAACAAAATATCACTCAAATGATAATGAATTTTTATATTCACCTTATAATTAATTAGTGTTGTATATTAAAGAAAACTTAGAAAGTTTTTTTTATATAGTTTTTTTTCTTATCAGTGATGGAGTAAACAACTGAACCAAAATGTAGATTTTGTTCTGGTAGGACAGATAAGAAGTTATCATAAGTAGTGAAAAAAATGTTATCTGTAAATTTATGTTTATTTTATCTAACCTAAGATAAAATATAAATATATAAAATATATTCTTTTATACAGTGAAGTACAAACATATATTGTACACATGATTATATTCATGTAGAATTTTTATTTGTTTAAGTAATAAGTAATTTATAACATTGCAATCTTTTGCTGAAAATGAAAGAAAAACTGTAAAGATGAATTTAATTTTAATATAAATGACAAAATATAATTTAAAAAAAATATTGTTTTAATTTTCTAGATGATCCACAATTTTCGGAGTTAGTATGGCAAGCAGAATGTGCAATAGATAATGGAATATTTCCTCAAAGAATATATCAAGGCTCTAGTGGCAGTTATTTTGTTAAAAATCCAGCAGGGGTAAGAAATAATTTACTTGCATTTCCTATATTAATCCTTTATAGCCCTGTGGGTCCTAGAGGGCCCACATAGTTTTTTCGTTCTTTTAAGATTTCTTCATAAAAATATTAAAATTATGCAAACCTAATATATACAAATCAGATCAAAGTGGATTATTTCCGATCTCGTAGTGGGGGCCTAAATCATTTTTGACTGCATAAAACTCTAGAAAGTATAAAAAAATGAAAAATAAATTTATTGCAGAAATCCTCTAGTTAAAGGCCAAAAACCGTTTCTTACTGATTTCTAAAAGTTTTTTTCGATTTTTTGGGGGTCTGGGCGTTAACAGTATAACATCAAAGTTTAAAAAATATATATAAAAAGTTATATTAAAAATAAACATTTTAACATTTCAAACTATTTTTATTTTACAGAAAATTATAGGTGTTTTTAAACCTAAAGATGAGGAACCTTATGGAAGACTTAATCCCAAGTGGACGAAATGGATGCACAAACTGTGCTGTCCGTGCTGCTTTGGTAGAAGTTGTTTAATTCCAAATCAAGGCTACCTCAGTGAAGCGGGGGCCAGTTTAGTCGATCGAAAACTTGGTCTCGGCGTTGTACCAAATACTAGAGTCGTCAAACTCGTCAGCAAAACGTTCAATTATGTTAGGATCGACAGAGAAAAGGCTCGCATGAAACAGGCTATACTGGACCAGTTTCCAGCAGTAGCCTCGCATTTCAATAGAATAGGATTGCCCCCGAAAATTGGTTCCTTCCAACTCTTTGTAGACAGTTTCAAAGATGCAGACTACTGGCTCAGACGGTGGGAAAGTGAACCACCGCCTCCTCACTTGGCGAAACAGTTTCAGCTGCAATTCGAACGGCTAGTCGTTTTGGACTACATTATTAGGAATACAGATAGAGGTACATTTTCTCAGTTTGTTAATGAAACTGCAAAGAAATGTCATTAATAAACAGCAAATTAATTTGTTTGATACAGGTAACGATAACTGGTTAATAAAGTATAACCCTGGATCGCCAAAAAACGGGACGGAAGGAGATATAAAGATTGCGGCGATAGATAACGGTTTAGCATTTCCTTTCAAGCATCCAGATTCGTGGCGCGCGTATCCTTATCACTGGGCTTGGCTGAGCCAAGCAAAACTGCCCTTCAGCGAAACGACGCGAGAACTTGTCTTACCACAACTTTCCGACCAGAATTTTGTACAAGACTTGTGTGATGATTTATACCAGTTATTCAAAGTAAGTGTAAGATATTTTCGATTCTCTAAATTGCTATTATTTGTATTAATTTGTATTAATTTTTAAATATTTCATTTTACAGCAAGATAAAGGATTTGATCGACACCATTACGATAAGCAGATGAGTGTGATGCGAGGCCAAATATTAAATCTCCAACAAGCATTGAAAGATTCCAAAAGTCCTGTGCAACTAGTTCAAATGCCAGCTGTTATTGTTGAAAAGTAATTTAATGCAATATGTAATTTAACATTTTTAAGGGTGCAGTATATACTAATAAAAGTTAAATTTACGTTATTTATTATATATTTATTTATATATCAAAGTTGGATCTTATCGTTGAAAGCTAATTTATATTGTACAAATAAGCAGTTACAAAAAATATTTAAAGTTTTTACTTATATTTAGAATACTGTACCCTTAATAAGGTAGTAAGACTTATTATATAAATAACTACATTTTTAATATTATTTTTGTTACAGAGCCAAAGGAAATGGAACGCCAAGGCTGTTTTCATTCTCAGATACTTTTACCCAGCGCTTCCAAAACAAAAGCCCATTCTTTTCCTGGTGTTGATCAGTCTGTTACAGTCTATTTTGTTTCTCTCTTCTCTCTATTTCTCTCCCTCTCTCTCAAGTGCCCGAATTAGTGTCATAGAGTGACGGAAATGTGCTGTCTTTTATAAATGTACTTTCACTTTGATTTAATACTAAAGACTATATTTGTTCTACATACTTATACATAATGTTTTTTTTTTCATGTAGCAAAAATATTGATTTTATTTGTATTATATTGTATTAGGCAGTTTATTTGAGAAAAAAATGACATTTTAGTTGAGATATGAATATATTCATTTATAAATACATTACAAACAGTTAATATTTTCAAGTTAAATCAGTCTTCTTAATACGCTTATCATAAGAAAGTAATTATAAGATGCGTTGAAAACTTCAAACAGTGCGCTGATTAATTATGTGAATGCTAGAAATGATGTATAGAATTAAGCCCGTATTTATAAAGCAACGAAGAGAGTTTTATAGACTATGTGCCAATTGGTGATTTACTTAAAAATCTATTTCTTTACGTGCATTCCATATGTTTTGTCATTGATTTCGGGTGCCTTGCGAAGTACAAGGAATGAGAATGTGAAAACTTGTAAAGTATGAAACTTGTAAATTTACTGAAATCAAAGAATGGATTTAGATCTGTTTCATAATTTTAGTAAATTCCGTCAATTTCAGGCGGTAAATTTTCTGTAAAGATTTCGCCTATAAATTGCGATGCGATTATATGTTTGGTATGTAAATATCGTTAAATAATTTGATTTGGCTTCTTTTATTAATTGATAATATAAAATATTAAATTATGTTAAAGAAGTATATATAATACATTGATTTGACACAATAATTGAAATAGTTGTTTTATCTGTCACCACAGGAAAACCATTGATCAAATGTTTTGATACACGTATATATATATTTTTTATTTGTATATATTTTTGAATTACATGTAATAAGATTATTACTGATATTTTACCTTTTAATCTTTTATTTTCTAGTTTAGTTTTTTAATATCATTAATATTGTTTGTTTAGTTAAAAGAATATGGAAGTTGTGGAAACCTGTCAAGAAAAAAATAAATTTTCAAATCCAACTAACCAAAAAAACGGCCTTGACAACGTCAAAGTAATTTCTAATTAATTTCTAGTAAATTTAAAAATGATAAATTTTTGTGATACAAATGTTTATTTACATAGTGCTCGAAGAAATATGTTCAACCACCTCGAGTTAAATCTTTTATACCTCAAGTAACTTACTGTCCTCCAAAAAATCCAATTGACTCGAGAACCACTTATCATTCTTCATACTACAATGAGAATCAAATTCGTGAAGCTCGCCCACAAGCAATTAGACCAAAACATAGCATTAACTTACCTGAGGATAAATTTTCCAATGATACGACTAATAAATTGAGTTTCCAGCCAGTGTGGGGAGTTTGCAAAGCAAAGACTATCTTTCCTCAACAAAGGTTTACTACAATTATTCTGACAATATTTTTGCAATAACAGTATAGAAAATTTTTTTAAGCTAAATTATTCTTTATTCTGTGTTACCTTAATTTTATTCTTTATTAGGTTAAAACATTTATTTTACTCATTCAAATGTTATATTTTCTAATTTAATTTTTCAATAAATATGAAAAGTATATTTAAAATAATTCAATTTATGAATCATTTTAATTTACTTAATACTACCTCGTATTTTCTTAAAGATTATGTCCCCAAGGTGGGCCAATGGAAAGTGTCACAACTATTCGACGCGATTATGCACCAAAATTTGCTCCAAAACTAGAAGCAATTTTACCTTGTGGAAGCATAAGAACAAGTAAGGGTGCGCTAGAATCAACAACAACTACCTACCTTTCTTATATAAATCCTGGACCCGTGAAACCTGTCACAAGTTTCAAGCCGCAAATTAGATACTGCCGACCTAATGAGCCTACAGCAAACGAAACTACACAAAAATTAAGCTACTTACCTTATCAAGTGGGCAAAAAGGAGAACTACCCTTGGGCTATAAAACCAACTTATAGGTATACTTTATAAATTACAAAAATATGGGTAATCTAGAAAACAATGAAGCTTAAGGGGAGCACTCCAAGTAAACTCTTAAAATGAAGGAAATGTACCATGATTTTTTCATACAAAAACAATATATTATAAAGCGTTAAAACTTTGTATGTGTATTAGATACATATTTAAAACATAAAAAAAATTTTTGAGGTTTTTTGAAAGCGTGGATATAGATATATTGGAGACATTTGTAATGGCTTCGGTATCAGAGGTGTGAAACGGTGGGACATGTAACTTCCACTACAGCTGTCTAAAATAGAAAATCCAAAAATATTTTGTTATTTTATGATAATATGCAGCGACTGAACCTATTTTTACAAAAAATAATTATAAAATTTGTCAAATGATGGAACTTTGAAAAAAGTTACCTTTTTACGAAAAAGAATCGCTTTAATTGTGTCATAAGACTCAAAGAACTTGTTCATTTTATAGATTGAGTCGGTGAAGAATGTGATAAAGTATATGTATGCGTCGTTTGACCACGATTGACCGCATATTTTTCAAGTTATCTGTTTGATAATGTAGTTTTAAGAAAAATGCGTTTAAAGCTACGGACCTTCTCGGCGCGCATGCGAGTCTTTTAGAGAACGAGATACAATTTGAAACTTCTTATATATATATATAAGAAGAAAACGATTTTTTGAGCCCTTTACATAGAGTGCGCCCCTTAATTCATTAGAGTGACGTTTCACCGTTAAACTATGAAAAAATTTTGTAGGGAATGAATTGTGCAACATAATTAAAGTTTTGACTATTTATTAATACCTACACATTTCAAGAATATAAAAAAATTTTTTATTTTGGGTTGTTTAATATTTTTCTTTTCAGTAACATTAAGCAGCATTGCATCTTAAACTTTAATCATCTGCTCTTTAATCATTTTTCATTAATACGTTTTACGTTTTCCAGAATTACAAATATCATTTTTTTCAAAATTCAGTGATAAGTTATTAAAAATATAAAATTTTCACACTCTTATAAAGTGATAATTAAATAGACAAAGATTTAATAACGTTGATCACTTTAATTCTGTGGCTTCCTGGCATAACCGAATAAGTCTACATTTTATTTCTTTTCCATTTAAACTAAAGTTAACAAAATTCATAAATAAAAGATATCGATAGCCTTTACGAAGACTAGCACGTTTGCGGCGATTGCCACGAAGAGTAGCACATTTGAAAATCTCCCACGAAGACTAGCACATTTCGCCATTCCGCCACGAAGACTGGCACATTTCGCAATTTTCCCACGAAGACTAGCATATTTCGCAATTCTGGCACGAAGACGAGCACATTTGGCGATGTTCTGTCGTCTGATTTTTTCAAGCTACTTTTATTTATTCGGGTAGCCTGATTTTCTCGGGTAAACGGATAATTTTTTGAGTATCTAAAGGTTCCAGTACCCGACCCGCATCCGATAATAAAAGAATCGACCCATTTCGCCGAGAGTTTATCAGTACAACTGAAATTTACATATTCTATACGAAAAGTGCTAGTCTTCGTGGCAGAATGCGTTAGTCTTCGTCAGAGAATGGCGAATAGTGCTATTCTTCGTGAGAGAATCGAGAAAGGTGCTAGTCTTCGTGGGAGATTTCCAAATGTGCTACTCTTCGTGGCAGTTTGAAATATGTTAGTCTTTGTAAGGGCCGTCGATATGGTCACTTATTTGTACACTTATCTGATTATTTTTTGCACTATTATCTAAAAATATACTAGGTATATAAGAATGTCAAAATCAATCAAACTCAATTAAAAAAAATTAACTAATTCAGTTATATTGCGAAGTCACAGAATTATTAAAAAATATGATTCCCAAAAAAATGTCAATTTTTAAGGCTTCACAGAGTAATTACCTCATTATGGCCTCTTAAAATGTTAATATCAAGAAACTTCAAGTTTTAAAAGATATAATTGAACATTGTATAAATATCCATAGACGTCCAGAAGTTTCCATGTACGGAGAAACGACATACGCAAACAGCTATCTCGAGAACAAAGCGGAAAAAGAGAAACCCATATTTCCCAAAGATACCGGCGTCTTTCCCTGCGGCGCGCAATTTTTCGAGAATACAGTTTATCGAGAGAGCTTTCTACCTTGTCAGGGTGATCCAGTGAGTCCAATACTACCGCGCAAAAATCTCTCGCTATCCGATAAGAGAATGGCAAGCGATACCACGAATAAGGTACGCAATAGCGCAATAAAACTTGCGTTCAACAAATTATTTGAAAAATTGAAGAACGTTGATCGCTTTTAGCTAAGCTTTCAACCGGTGAAGGGGGAAAAGCGAAGGCCGATCATGCCCCGGCGAAGAAAGATTTTAGGCAACACGGAGTCCATGCAAAATGTGACGACCAATCAGCTGGAGTACGTCCCTAAAGTCGCCAGACGACCCGACGCCGCCATACCGTGCGGACACATTCGCACGGGCGATCAACCGTTGGACGGTAAAACGACGACGGCTCTGTCGTACGTGAATCCAGGACCTGCAATTCAGATGCCAAATTTCAAACCTGATTTGAAGTATTGCAAGTGCGTTGAGCAATATTGAGACGCGCTAAAATCAACAGTATTTTTCTTATTTTTATTATACTTACACAAACTGCGTAACTTATCTTTTTGATAATATTGATCGGGTGAGTAAAACAGAGTTGTTTATGTAATGTAGTTAAGGTGATGCTAAAGCCACCTGTCACCGACCAATACGAGGAACCATTTTTCTCATTTAATTTTCAATTTTTAGCAAATATCTTTATGAACCGTTATTGTTCTAATCAAAAACAACAACTTTCAACAGAGATATTTACTCAAAATTGAAAATTGAATAAAATAAGTGGTTCCCCGTATTTGACGGTAACAGAGGGGTTTAGTATCACCTTAAGGATGGTCATTCGCAAAATTAAAAAGTATTTTATTTATCGCATGAAATAGCAATATATTGTAAATATTGCTATTAACAGTAACTCTGCAAATTTTAGGGTAGGTTCTCGATCAAATAAACCAATTCATACAAAAATTATTGTCATCTAAGGTTCGAAAGTTATTTAACTTTAATTTTAAAAATCTACAGTGTCAATATTATCTTGTAATTTATGTTGAAGCATACCAAACGAGTATTTATTTATCTTTTCTTTATTGGGTTTCCGATAGGTACGCAAAAAATACGGCTCTCTGCAAAAGACATATCTTAAATACGAAAAGAAATAAGTAATTTATACATTACCGGAGTGTTACTTCCAAACTTTTACAAAATTGTATAAAAATAATAATATTATTTAAGCCCAAATCACCTCAAATACAAGGAGTTTTCAATGATTTAAGCGATTCAACACTTCGCTGCGACAGGAAAACCGCCTTTTACTCAACAACCCCCTAAAATTATTAATGAAAAATTTGTAAATATTATTTGTAAAAGCTTCAAAAACATATTAAATATTTCTGTTTATAGTCATCTTATTTATCAAAGTACATTAAATCTGCGGCTTCCCGGAATAACCACTTAAGTCCATTTTTCGTGTTTTCAACATATTGATGTTTTAATTTTTAAATTGCCGTTTAACCTTATGCAAAAGATACATTATGAAAAAAAAAACGAAAGTATTAGATGAACTTTTGCATCTTTTTGCATGTTATCTGAAAGTACACCAAAATCACTAAAAACTCAATTTAAAAAAAAATGGACTTACGTGGTTATTCCGATAAGCCCCAGAAATAAATATCTAAAAATCACACGCATCACCTAATACAACTCCCACCGCAGTGAAATTATCGACAAATCACCTCCATCTTCAAACACACAAGTATATATATACACATCCACTTTGCATCCAACAGGCCCGCGGTGAAGATCGAAGTCGACACCGTGAACAAGCTCTCCTATCCGCAGTGGTCGATGGGTCCGCGTGAGCAGTGGCCCTGGGCGCGCAGGGGCCAGTACCTGCCGCCCCGCGACAAGATCGCCACCGACACCGTCTACCACATGAGCTTCCCGCCGCCGGGACACTTTGTCAACGATTGCAGCAGCGACGTTGGCAACAACGACGACGACGATCGACGATGCGCGGGCGCAGATATGTAGCGCGATAAAAAAAGGAAAAGACCATCGGCGTGTTTGTTTGTTTGTTGGAGGAGAAGTATGTGCGAGTGGAAGAGATAACGAACGGTTGGAGTTTGATGTATGACGTTGAAATTTGTGAGTGGTGTGAGTTTTTGCGAAATTTTAGTTATTGGAGAGAGAGAGAAGGGTTTTCTTTTTTGTTTGTGGAGATGAGGAGATATTTTTTTTGGCTATTTGAGGTATGGGTGTAGGTTGAAAAGGAGGTTTTGGAGGATAATAAATGAAAGTACGAGATGGGATTGACGTTCTCTATTCATTGTTTATTATTCAAACATACATCTGTGCATGAATCAAACAAATACATATTCATTATACATAGAGCAAATAACGCAGCAGACAGAATAGAGTTCTATACTTAAAGTCGTACAAATGATAAAATTTCTTCTTTTTTTTTTCTTTCATAATAAAATAAACTCTAATCTTTGATAAAAAGACTGATAGACAATATTATAATGGCGCGCTCTGGGAGCCGCGAGCGAAAAAAGCGGCTCCTCCTTGTTTGTTCTAGTTTATTTCAGTTAAATTCCTTCTTTTTTTTATAGGTTAGCAGCGCTAAACCTAAACGAACACGACGTGCGCGATATATTATATTTCTATATATACTTATACAACGTAATTTCACGTAATGGCTAATCTTATCATTGAAGTACATCCATGCAACGTCTTGATAGATTCTTCTTTTAAGATTAAAAGTTTAAAGCGCGAAGATACATCTAGAAGAAAAACATCACTTACCTTTGCTCTCGTACATATATAGAATTTACGAACTAGTGTAAAAATTAGTTGTGCTTATAACTAAAAAGTTTCTCGAAAAATATGTATAAAGAAACACGCTTATACTCTTCGCGTGACATATTATCATAGGCCGCCTCGCGTTATGTACGTTTTTTTCAACTAGTCATAGAGCCTCTCGACCTATACATAAAATTAACAACTCGAGCCTTGTATACTGTACACATCCAAATACGTATAATTCTTTTTTCATCTTTTGTTTCTTTTTTCTTAAATGCACAACCAACACGACTTTTTAACATTATCATTACCAACAGCCTCTCTAAATATTACGTAATCGCAAACACAAGCGTCGTATTTATCGTTCGCTACCTATTCGGCGATGAGAAACAAATAATCTCACCGATACTCGTAAGGCACATCAAAGTCCTTTCAATAAAATTGCACCATTAGTTTACAATGTTGTTTTTTACCTCGGATGTTTTTGTAATTTCTTATCGATTTATTTGTACGAAGTCGTCGTGAAATCATAATGTAATCTTCTCATCAATTTATTTTCAAACGTACAAATGATTTCAACAGCCAATAACTTACGCGATATTCAGAACATTGTTGACAGCAATAAAGAATTCCTTTTCGTTTGTTTTCCCGTTTTTAAATATATATACCGTGAGTCACTTCGTTGGCTGCTTAAGTCTACAGTTAAATAAAATCAATTCGATGTATTGAACGCATGATAAAAGACCGTGTCACATTGATTCTGAATACACCCGTAACGTATTTAACTACGAACATCGTCTGTTGGCTTTTCTCCGTTTTATGGCTCCGTGTGTATAATGCGTTTCTCTTACGTAAAATATATGTATATTCTTATCAAAGTTCCTCTATCGATCTGCGTGTAATAAGTAACGTCGCTACTAGACGCTAAAGAATACAATTATAGCATATGCAACAGTTGTGTCGATTCGCTTAAAATGAATCACATTAGCAGTTAAAAGAAAAAGAAAAATAGGAAAAAAATAAGTTTCAATCTTTCCTGAGCGAAACTCAAATAAAACACTTGCTTCTGCCTATAAACCGCAATTGTAATACAAACTAAAGAAGATATCGTTTTCAAGCAAACCTCAGACAATATTGCACGTTACTCAACACACTCAGGTAATAAATAATGCCTTTGAGCTCGAGGTTTCTTTATCGCAACTAGAAAATTCTATTGAGAACTACATATTAAAAACAAAAGAAATCACCGATAGCGCACGTAAAGAATAAATTTCTTACTTCAATCTTTTCTTCCTTCTTTTCGTTCATAAAAAATATACTCGCTCGCTCATTGTTAACGTTACTCATCAACGTTCCACACTTAATCTGACATCTCGTGTCTCTCACTTCACATACTGCGAAATTGCGTTCCCTCGCACCTCAGTTAAAACAATGTATAGTCATTTAAAAACACCCACAAAATGCATTGAAACAGGCACTTCAAGCCTCGACGAGAACAAAGGATACATCACCATTAAAACACCCAACAAAAGGTCCTGCACATAAGCGTCTCAATAAAATTTTCAAGCTGCCGCGGGCGACGTGAAATAATAATAATACAAAAAAATCTAAACGCAAGTTCTCGTCGCGGATAAATCGCGAGAGCGCAACTATGATTCCTCCTCCTGCTCCTGCTCCTTTCTCCTCCTCCTCCTCGTCCAGTGGTGATCCTCGCGCGGGCGGCGACTGGCGGTATTACCTATTGCGGCTTGGCGTTGTACGACTGCATGAATTCGTTGAAGGGCCCGAAGCTGCTGCTCAGCTGGTCCAGGTTGAGGTTCTCGTCGATGGACGTGAGGTCGCTGTGACCGATCAGCTCGACGTAGTCCATGTCCGCGTTCGTCCTTACCGACTGGCCGAGACCCGGAGCGTAGCTGTTGCAAAATCAAAAAAAGCACAACCCCAATCACTGGCAATTCTCAACTGCGACGGTTTGATTTTTTTCATCTTTTCATTTTCTTGTTTTTGTTTTTCTTTTCTTTTTTAAGCAGAGCGTACTTAGGGTATTGTAAGAAACGAGCTATTATTTCGTGGGTTTCATTATAATGCGATTTCTCGTGACCGATATTTAGCCGGATAGCCGGTACAACACGATTAAGGTACGTGTGCAAGCAACCACAGATTGAGTATACGATATACAGCCAGCTAAGAATGATCGGTCACTTTGCATCAATCGTTTCAGGTATTGTCGGGCATATTTCCTTGTCTTATTTCGCAGGCAAGAAAACGTTTATTCAGATCGTTCAAATGCTTATTTTTACAGAAAGTAGTTATTCAATTATTTGTGTAAGGAAAATTTTGTATAGTACTAATTAATAAACATTGCTTTAAACATCAATTCATTAATAAAAATTCAATGATTATAAATATTGTTTTTAAATGATTTCTTTTGAAACATAAATGTTGAAATATAAAAAATAAGAACAATTACATGTATGATCTACATCTAGACATTGAATGCATGGTAGTGATTTATTATGATAAGCAAGGAAATTTGCCGTCTGTATAGAATAAAAATTAAAAAGTGATAATAATGATTTGCCAAGACAATACATGTATAGGTTGACTCAAAAAAAGTGAAACATGCTTTTTGAATGTGATACGCTTTGCACTTGAATTTAGATTTTTATCTCTACTCGATTGCCAGTTAACATTTGAATAACGAGTAGTGATTGGAGTTGCGTTTTCTTTTACTTTATGCACAGTGTTTCCACTGTCATGTAATTTATCAGAATTCATTTTATTTTCTACTAATGTGGTTGTACCGGCTTGCTCCAGGCCTTTGCCTAATTTGTGATTCGCTTATTGTGATCCACTCGTGTACATTTATAGTTCATTCATGAATTTCTATTTTATGAACATGCTAGTGATTGACAGACATATACAATGAATGAGTTACTAATTACTAATTAATTATTGATTAATAATTAATTCCTAGTTTTGCACATCAATTATTAATTATTATATATTTATACATTAATTTATTACTAATGCATTAGTTATGAGATTGTAGTATTCGTATACAAAGATGTTTCAAAGCCATGGATAAGCCGATTAGTTTAAGGGATTTGCAAGATGAATTTCGATGATAAGATGTTGACATGAGTTATCAGTCTATTATAATAAATTACTTTTTCTTTAATTTATGGTCTCAATAAAAAACTTTATTATATTTATAATCAGTAAGTCATATGTATTCAATTCATTAATAGTATGTTATATTTAAGTAAAATTCTTTTATAAAGAGCATTGGATCGAAAATAATTTTTAATATTATTATAATCACAGTTCACGAAGTACCTTATTTTTCACTAAATTCCTTCTTATTGACTGGAATAGTCAAAGCTATGAGAATCAATATTAACAATTTTTTTTGACATGTATTATGATACTTAGCGATCCAATACATCTCTCGTCAAATATTGCATTTGCCAGATATCAACTATAACATTATCGATATTTTTACCTTAGTAGAAATAACTACCTTATAAAAAGCATACAAAATTGGCGATTTTAAAAGTCATCGCTGTAATAAACGCGAAGAGTACTTATGTTTAGAAAAAAAAAGAACCATCAAAAATGAGAATACTGATACAGTATTTGGATAAATGTTTGTAGCTATAATGAAGCTGCTGCGCCAAGTTTATTTATTTTCATCACGACGTAAGGTCAATGAAATTTTACGGTACGTTCGATACTGTACAAACTTATTACAAGAGCCTCTGACCTCTTGTAAACAAAATTTCTTTTCTTTGTGTTGAGGACACTTTTCTATTTTTGAAAATTATTGTCTTTCCTTCAATAACATATAATTCACAAAAGCACCAAACAACATACTTCTATTAGTAAATACTAATATAAATCACTGCCTTCAATACGAATCAATAGTTAAATATCTACTATACCCGGGGTCCGTTTACTTTACTCGACCGCGAAAAGTCTCCGTAATATAAAAAAAAATCTATCGCGATAGAAACAACGAGCAATAAATATTAATAATTTTGGCTGCTCGGCCCGTATACCACCGCAATACGTCCGCTTAATATAATTTAGAAAAATAGAAACCAACTAGCATATATATATATGTATCGCAGGCTCCAATTACTCGAAAGCTCACATTCTCTTTCCTTTCCTTCCTCTCTCATTTCCACCATCCACACATATATATATAAAGATATATAAAAAAAGTACGTTCATAAGAAAAATTGTCTCCAACAAAGAGAGGAAGAGAGAGAGAGAAGGAAACATATAGATATATACTTCAGCGCAACTTCGGCGATCGTGTGTTTATACCATCGTGACCATGAGAATCAATGGAAACAAAGAGTCAGAGAGAGATAGATAGAGAAATTCGCTCGTTCATTTCGGGGTTGGGGTGGAGGAGCGTCTCGGTCTCGATTGCTACATCCACTGGGGCACTGACCTAGAGGCGACGGAGGGCGTGTCGCGCGTCACCGACGAGTCCGGACTGTGCGCCTGAAACATGTTGGACGGCGTCGAGGGATAACTGCCGCCGCCGCCGCCGCCGCCGCCGCCACCACCGCCACCGGCCCCGGGGCCTCCGCCCTGGCTGCCCTGGCTGCCCGGATTCCCACCGATCCCGACGATCGACGAGTGCGAGGGCGTCTGGCCGCCCATCGCGGGACCGCTCCAGCCGGGCACGTGCGTCACCAGCAGAGGCTTCACGTAGCCGTTGGTCGTTGGCTGTTGCTCTGTGGAAACGAGAAGGGAAGAGGGTGGCGCATTAGTGTGGGTTATTCTTGGACGGAGAAGGTGGACTTGTGGCGAGGACTTTTATATTGCGAGGTTTTGTTTTTGTGTATTGGCTAAGGCTTGTTATGAGAATACGATAGCCAGCAGTTTTTGCCAAGAGAAAACAAGACATCTCTTTTATTTACAATTTTGGGAATATTTTTAGACGCTCGTTGGATGGCGTGGAAAAGTTAAACTTCAAATGCGATTTTCTCGAAACTTATTTATCTGATCTTAGAAAGTAAATTCGCAATGAACATTTGGAAACTTGCGGAAAATATCGCTAAATGTATAGTTCTAATTTTATTTTACGGTACGGTAACGTTGAATAGTTGATATGTCAATTGTTAATGTTAAATATGCAGTTTTTCATAATTACAGTTTCAAAAAGTGTCTTATTTATTTTAAACCTTAAAATGAGTATAAATAATAAAATGTGAAAATTCAAAGTTTTGTACATTTTGAGTTAGAAAGTATGGTTAAATTTTTTAATTTACTCGCGCAAGGACTTTTTTAAAAAAAGTCTTATTTTTATCAAATTATAGTTACGAAAAGTTACTAACGTTTTAATCTCATTGGACAAGCCGGTGAGATTTTTTAAAAACCAGTTCTGGTCCACAAAACTTTCTTTTTATCTTTCAAAATTTGGTTTTTTGGATTTTTTGGCTTTTGGTATATTTGGAATATTACTTTCTGAAATTTTCAGCAAAATTCGTCATAAGACGATACGGCGTCCATTCGTTTGAAGCTAAAAAACTACATTTCGAGAAAATTGCGTTTAGTTTCAATCTTGCATCAACATGCATTCAAATAATATTTTTTAAGTTGGTATGTTGCTAGGATTTCTTTAACATTCAGAGAATGAGTACATAGATTATAAAATTACGATTTTTTTACCAATAAATGACCTGAATTCCACCTTAATTTATCACAAGATTAAATCCTTAAAGTTGATAAAGGTAGACGCATCGTTTGTGGCCACATTAAAATGATTGACGTTCTATAGGGTGTGTCGACGTGTATTGACTACAGTACAAATATAAAGTGCAATGATGTATGGTTTACGGCCACGTAATTGTTAGTTTTGAGCATAGGAATATACCAGCTTTGGCCACCAATTGATTGATTGATTGATATGGATTGATTGAATTGACCACCGAAATCTGTTTGTCAAGAGAATATTTTCGAGACTACACGGATGGTTGAACAGAAGAATAAGCTATCTCAGAAAACGCTTGCAGAAGAAACTAATTCAGTATCCTTGAAAAACGGGCTAACTCAGAAATTGCGTGAAGGTCTATTTTAATTAATAATTTCTATAGCTATTAATTTGGGACTGGCAAAAATAAAATATAAGAAAATTAATTTTTCCAATTAACCTGCATTTTTCCATGTTTTATTTTTGATAGCATCACATTGAAAGCGAGAAATCATTAGTTTAAATTTTAGCACTTCAAGCTGAGTTAGGCTCTTCTTCAAACATTTTCTGAAATAGCCTCTTTTTATGTTCAACCCATTGATATTCATTATTATGTTCTTTGTGTGCTATATTCCAGCTATAAGTTCACACCATTTATTAGTCTTAAAACAGCTTAACCCGCGAGCATGCGCGGCGCCTTTGAAACACCACACTTTTTTCAAACGACATTATCTCAGCGAAAAAATTTGTTTTGCATATTGGAATTTTTATGTATTCTTCAGAAATGTTATTTAAGTAACTTTAAATAAAGCAAAAACCAAATTAAAAGAAGAATTCTTTTACTAGCATATTAATAGAAGAAACTATTAACAAAGTCGAAAAAACATTAAACAAATGTTTATTATTGATAAACAAATCACTTCAAACGTTTTCCCACGCGCGTATTTAATTCGCGTAGGACCGAAAAGTGCGCCTACTTGTGGGTTACACAATCTTATTTTCTTAAATTTTTTTACTGTCATATTTCATATTTTCACAAATGTGGTTCCTATCTCAAAATTGAAGTTTTTTTTATTATCTGTCGAATTATGTTAAGCTAAGTGTATTTATGATTATACAAAGTTGTAAAGTAATAAAAGAAAAATTACCGAATTCTACTGTTGACTTAAAAAAAATTAAAATGATTATCTTTATATTAGGTAACCAGAATAGGACTATAGGCCACAAACGGTGCATTCATGTAAAATAAACATAACGCCACCTGTACTTCCTTATTGATAGATATAGATACCAGATAAGAAGTGTTTTATGTTAAGAATACGAACCTTGGAACGGTGTGTAGTATTTCGAAAACGCCTGATCCTTGGATAAGTCAGGATAAAGATATAGCAAATGCTGTAAGTCAGAAACTCTGTCAGCTAAGCTTCGTATCGCAAAGTCTTTGCTGGTAAACGGTTGTAGCATGAAAACTTCTGTTGTGTCTGAAAAATCAAAAGCAAACAAAATACCACATTATTTAAAAGTTCAAGTGACCTCCTTTCGCACCTGTAACTTCGTATGCCTACATAATGAGTAAATAACTGAAACAACGTAGGAATTTTTTCATCTATCGTGTGTATATAATACGCCGGAAGAGAATCTAAGCTAACATGGAACTTGCATGAAAAAATCCATTAAGTCCGTCAGATGGAATATTGAAAAATAATCGATACGTATTTTTTATTCTTTCAATTAAATGATTATTAACAAAGATATGTACAGCAGGTTGAAGTGTCTTATGTCGTCACAAACTCCCACTATATAGATGTACTACGACGGAAGTTTGTGTCGTCACGAGACATCTCAACCTGCTGTAATATCTTTGCATTTAATTAAAAAAAGAAAAAATACGTATCGATTATTTTTCGATATTCTATCTGACGGACCTAAGAATTTTTCAAAAAAGTTAAATTTAAAAAAGTTATTTTATTTACGTTTCTTCAAATGACGTAAAACCGAGATTATATTTTGTATTTTAAAGGATGCCGCATTAACCCTCCTGCGCAGAAGTTTATTTTCGTGTATATGGACTAGATCGAATGTAAGTCTGCAACAATATTTTCTGCAAATTCGTAACATTTTCTAAATAATAGCTATACTATTTAGCTTCAATTTGAGAGGTGTAGATGTCCCAACAAAGTAAAGATTTAAATTTGTGATACAAAATGTATACAAAAATGACGTGCGGTTTGGACGAGTATACTCGGCTCTCTGCGCAGGGGGGTTAAAGGTATGACGTCACGACGATTTTCGAAGCGCTGTACCATAATTTTCTTTTTATTCATTACTTTTTCTTCATTCTAGAATGAACTTTTTATAAAAATAAATTAAAAACAAGAATTTTTCATAATAAACGATTGCTATTGTAAAAGTTCAAAAGGTGCACCAATAAAGTATGTTGCGATCTTCACACGGATTACCAATATTGCTGACGACGTCACAATACATTAAATATTCGATCGCTATACATCTTTGTTGATCATGCAACTCAGTTTCGCATCTCTTATTAACTTCATTCACCAGCCTACGAAACTGCTACTATTCTATATTCTCTCCCATATAATTATACATAGCACACTAAATCAAACGACGTCTCAAGTGCTTAAGGTGATGCTAAAGCCACCTGTCACAGACAAATACAAGGAACCACTTTTCTCATTCAATTTTCAATTTTTAGCAAATACCTTTATGAAACGTTACTGTCCTAATAAAAGACAACTTACCATAGAGATATTTACTTAAAATTGAAAATGAAATGAGAAAAGTGGATCCTCGTATATGTCGGTGACAGGTGGCTTTAGCATCACCAACTGCTTAGTACAACAAAATCTCCATTGAATCCCCAAGTTACCTCCGACCCAGGCGATGGTGACCCCACCGAGCTCCGAGTCCGAGAACCTCATGAGAAAGGTCCCCGAGGCGCAGCTGGCCAGCATCTCCTCGGCCTGCTTCTTCCTGACGAATCCCATGATGTAGCCGTCGTTCCAGGGTCCGCGCAGGTGCTCCCTCGTCAGCTTCATCACCGCGTAGAACCACTCCCAGAAGGTGAAGTTGCGCTCGGGCAGGGGCTCCTTGCAGAACTGCGCCCAACTCAGCAGGAGATTCGTGAAGTCCTGACAGGCGGAGTTGTTGCCGCCGGCGCAGACGCCCCCGCCCCGGAAGGCCTTCTCCCCTAGGAAGCGGAGATTGTCCTCGGTTAGGGAGCGCCCGGTGGCCGAGCGGAACTTGACGTTGAGGGCCTCGGCGACCTGGCACCAGGGCACCTTGTCGGGCACGGCGAAGGGCACGCGGCCAGGCTCGGCGAAGGCGTTGTCCCAGGTGACGGTGGCCCAGGCGTGGGGCTCCTGGTTGCCGTGGACTATCACGACTACCGGTAGACTCAGGGTCCAGACCTGTGGGAGGTGTGGTTTTTTTTTTGTTTCTTTTTTAGTTGGTGACATGTGGACAGGTGGGGAGCGCGTAGCTGGTGGCTTTGTGTATTGTGCACGCGAAAGTGCACGCGAGGCACGATTCTTTTGTGAACGATTAGATGAGTGCGGTGCGGTGTCAGGAGGGTCGAGAAGTGCTTAGTCGACAGAGGTATATACACGTGCAATGGTAACCGAGTATCGTATCCGATTTGTGGAAGTTCGAGCAGTACAGTTTAATAGAGAATGGAGTTACTGTAAATAACGTAGCTCGTGAATGGCTAATCTTTAGTGTGACCATTGATCGTGCTATATTGTATCTGCTATGAGCATTTATGTCGATACATTTATGAAAATAAATTTTTAAATAATTATTAACAAAATATGTAACAAATTATGTTAAAATAGTGAGAAAATGTCGATGATTTTTCACTATATTGTTAATTTTTAAGAAAGTGAGATATTTTTGGAGTAAAATTAAAATTTATCAGAAATCTAATAAACAAGTCTATTTTGAAATATGTTTAGCCTACCCTCTGAGTCTTCATTCAATTTTAATAATAATAAATAATTATGATTTGGTAAAAATCACCCATATAAAGAATCATTATTATTTTAAATTTACTATAAATATATCAAACAATTTAGAAAGATATATAAATATATAAAGGTAATTTAAAGAAATGTACATAATATTCTCATGGGTTTAATGAAAGAAATGATAATTTTTTATTATATGTGCATATAAAGCATTGTTACTTAAAGTCACTGTAAAATTTATATAAAATATATGTATTTTTAAAGGAGTACTATTGGTTTCAAATTCGTGTTTAGAAAAATCTGATATTTTGTATACTAGTACGTTTTGACCTCAAATTTACTCATATAAATTTTTAGAAAGTTACACCAACCCAGAAAAAATATATTAAGAATTTTATATTTATATTTCTTACGTTTTAACACGTAGCCTTATGGGAACTCACGGTTCCGACAGTTGCAATCATGAAATTTATGAAAACTGCTGTTTTGATTTCGACGAAACTTTGAGCAATATATATTCAATATCTCATAAATATAATGCAAAAATCCAAATGTTGATTCACCAATTTAGAGAGCTAATGTAAGCAAACGAATACAATTTTTTACGCTCACTCAACCATTTACGCACACGATTTGGCCTACCATGGAAGTCAAAAACGACCAAACACGCATTTGACTCACGGAGTACCGATAGTACTACCTTAAAAACGGAATGAATAACTAAAAAGAAAAAAAATTTCTTACAAGGTAATTAATTTAAAATTTGCTGTAATCAGCTTAAATCTTATTTTTCTTAACCAGTATCATTTTGAATTTGGTACTCGAATCTTCTACATTTACAATTGACAAAAGAACAAGAGGGAAACAAAATGAAGCAACATAAAAAGAAAGGTATCTATCTAACCTGAAAGACGAGCTCGCCACCGCCTACGCTGAACTGCGACTGGAACAGCAGTGAAAACTTCTCGTCCATGACGGACTCGGTGCCCTTCTTCTCGGCCCTCTTGATCTTCTTCAGCTGCATGTTGCGAAAGCTAACCGACAGCTGTCTCGTCGCCTGGTGATACTCCATAGTCCCTGTGTTGTTCAAAATCTCTCCGCTCGCCTCGCTCTTGTTCATCTTGTCGCTCTTGAGGAGCGCGTTCGCCTGGGCCTCGCTGATTATGCTGACCTTGACCTGGGGCGGCGTCATGTGAACGTTCAGCTTGCCACCCACGAGCAGTCGCACCGTGCTCGTGAAGCGAGTGTTGGTCTTCATCACCTGGGGTGGCTGCTTTTCGATTATGAAGGTGCTCGTTACCAGCGAGCTGAGCAACTGGGTGATCTGCGAGTTGAGGTTGGGCAGTATGTCCTGGACGCCGGGTGGCTCAAGGTTGAGCTTCAGTTTGAGACGCTCGGCTTCTTTCACCTGCTGACGGTTCAGCCAGATCAGCTCGGCAAGGCTCTCGCACCATTCTTGAATGGCATCTAGATTGCTAGCGAACATGGCACCGTTTCCAGCCAACTGCTGGTCTCTTTTCCATCTGTTGAACAAAGGATGTATTTGTACATGTTTGTCGCGAGAGATTGTGAAATTTGAGAAGGTATTGGGTTTTTTATTTACCTGATGAGCTCGTCGTCGAGTACCTTTGATTGTAATAAACTGAGTTTACTGATGGTGTCTTTTAATTTGTCGGCAAGTGTCAAACGCAACTGTAGGAGTGTAGCAACTTTGTGGTTCAAATGCTGCTCCTGTTGTTCCTTCTGTCTACGGATCTTCTTTTCTATGTCGATGCACTGTTGGGTCTGTGGCTGTGTGGCGATATTTTGCAAATGGGCATTCAATTTTGTGCATTCGTGATACGCAATGGCAAATGATTCTTGCTCCTGTTCCATCTTGCGCAGATCTTCACCTGTTTCCTGAGTTCTGCGCCTCAGAGTCTCTAACTGCTGGGCAATCTCTGCCACTGAATCACCCACCATCAGACCTACTCTACTCCCAGCCATATTCATTAGGCTACCACCAAGATTCTCAATTTGTGACACTAAATTCATTTCTGTCACTAGGCAATGCCTGATAATTTTAAATAGTGTGATAGGATGTGGGCTGTACCTTTGCTGCAAAATTTATTTCAGAGTTAATATTTAGCAAATAAACGTTTTTCTCTTACAAAATGAAACAAAAGTTACAAATACTTACACGAAAATTTTTGGCTGCCTCCATTAATTTTATTCTAGTTAGGAAGAGATCTTCTGTGTTGCTTAAAGAAGCTGCTTTGGTTTCTAACTCTTGTATAAGAGATTCAACAAGATTGACAATATATTGTTCATATTGTGGATTGTCTGGCTCAATGTCAGTCCTGTATAAATAAAAAGATATGTAAAGGTATGCACCGAATCATAGCTACTTCCTGGAATATTTAATTGTTATTGTTTTTATAATACATACCACATTTTTTCTTCAATCCATGATGATAAGAAATGACGCACTTCTATTGGAAAATGTTCCCCATAAACTGAGCGCACCTTTTGCAATGCGTCTTGGGGCAATTGTTGCGCTTTGGCCCACAGTGCCATTTTTCCAAATTTTAATTACTTAGGCTGAAACAAAAATAAATATATTTATAAGCTAAAACAGTTGGGAAATTATATTTGTATAATGATATTACTTTTAGTGAGCTTTAATTGAACATTTTAAATAATTATACTTTTATAGTTTCTATAAATAATTTAATAGGTTTTCAATGCGCGAATTCCTTATGCCTCGTCTTCACTGACAGTTTAATAGAGTCTTGCAATAACTGTCAATATTGAATAACATTTATGTTGTTTAGAAAATCAAAACTCTTTTAGTATAAAAAAAATAGCAAAAACAATTCTCTATACAATGGAACACTTAAAAATTTTCTAGCCATTATCAATGTAATACTATTTAATATTAAAAGTTAAAGTGAGCCTCTATTAAAATGCCAGTGAAGATGAGGCATTATACAAAATAAAAAGAAATATAACTTTATAAAAATCAGCAATATTATTAGTGTAAATAATAAATTAGTGTAATATAAAAAATTGAGATTTTAAAAAAAGCATAGAAAAATGTTAATTTTGTCCAGATGACCAATCTTTGCACTTTCTCACATTTCTACACATTGGCCCATAATTTTAGATATTGCCTAACATTTTTACACATGATCTTTCAGTTTTACGCATTATATAATATTTTTGCAATATCCAAAGGTATTTATTTCTTTTGTTATCTATACTATCTAAGAAATGATTAGTGATAAGAAAATGTGAGAAATAATAAAAACATGTAGTAAAATGTGCAAAATGTTAGAAAATACGGGTGTTAAAAAGTGTAGGGAGAGCAGGTCATTGTTGTACACTTTCCTTTACAAAACTTTTATTTTTCACTGGTCCTTTAAAAAGTCAAACCCCTACAATTAATGTAGTCATCAAATGACTATTTAAAATTTGTTAGCCCTCTATTTGATCATTTATTCCATCCATTTTTATTTTTACTTCTAAAGACAAGCACAAGTATACTCAAATTCCCCACTCTCCCTCAAACAAAAGTGTGAGTAAACTCATAAGAAACGCGACGCAAAAGCCTCAGCAAGCGCGACAAAAACATTCTCTCCCAACAACACCGGCAAATATCCACATCCAACTTGTTAAAATTCGAAATTCACAAACGTCATCGTCCCGCAGAACTCAGACTCGACCGAAAGCCAAGAACCGAGCGCGCTCGGCAACAATTGTTTGCCTCGTAAACCAACTGTCTCCCGCATATATATAAATTCCCCCGGATCCGCCGTATTACACAGCTTTCGCGTGCCGTCTGCTGTGTGCTATCCCGTCGATTCCAACACACTCCCACTCTCCTCCGTTTACAGAAAATCTCAATTTAAACGCCGCGAGTCCGCAATGCAAATTTAGCTCCCGCGCTCTCGAAGCATCATATATACACTACACGTCGCAAATAAAAAAAACGCGAAATCGCGCCTGGCGCAACGTCGTACATACGCTCTTTCTCTCTCTCCGCCGAAATCGAAGCTCTTCCGAGAATCGGGTGAAAATCGAGAGCGAGAGCGAGAGATAAAATTGCCGGGCCCCGGGCGCGCGTTCTGAAAAAAACTTTCTCCTCGGCGACAGAGCTCTCAGAGATCCGCAAGAAAGTATATAATGTACACAAGACGACAACGGTGACGTTCAGCTTCGTCCTTGGCGAATCCTGCAACAATCGCTCGGCCGTGAAATTCGACTCCGGGGACGCAGGATTTTCCCGAAAATCCCCCGTTTACCCGCGCGCGCGAGCGTATCGTACTACACGCATATAGGTAGATACATCATACAGATATATAAGCGCTCCGACGACGCGAGAAATGCCAATGGCATTACGAGGAAAAAGAGCGCGCGCGGAGGGAGAGAGAGAGAGAGAGAGAGAAAAACACGATCGTAAAAACCCAGAGGATCTCACGTATAGTACACGCGTATATATATAGACAGACACATAGTTGCTCGGTGGTATAGGCTGTGCTCGCGGAAAGTGACGTCGCACGCGCGCGATAACGTCGAGAAATAATATACACTCTTACGTGCCTGTACGTGTGCGTGTGTCTATATACTTACAGTAATAATACGCGAGCGCGGCTGTGGGTGTGTAACTGTGTACCCACCCATACGTGTGCACACGTAATTAGCGATCGGATAAGCGAAACAACGAACGGGAGGGAGAGAGAGGGGGTAATATCAAACATGCACGAGCGCTCTCCCGCATATAACTTTGACTTTTCAATGTTAAAGGGACGCACGGAGCTGTATTAGCGCGAAATTTAAAATATTTGTAACGAACAAAAGGGAGGAGAACATTTTCTCTTTGTTTACACTCGGTGTGGCGATTGAAATTCACTTGGAAAGTAGATACTTGTTGGAGCGAAGCGTTATACGCGACACTTGCCGATCGCGCCGAGCGCGCGTATTAGTATTGCATTCGTCGCGCGGGGTGCTACGAACGCGCGTCACGACACTTTCGTACACATGTATATCATTGTGCATTCGATATACCTACTGCGCGTTTGCCTCGCTTCTTTTTTGTACACACACACACACACTGTCTGTATTCTCTCGAAAACAAAAAACACAAAAACACTCGGATACTGCACCTGTACAATTATATCTCACAAGAACAGCCGCGTCCACAGTCAACAATATACGAATAATAGAAAAAGCCACAACGACAAAAAGAATATTCACGACGGAGTACGGAGTATATAGATCTTCACGCAGCAGCAGTGCAGCCGCGAGATAAGCGAGAGAGCGGGAGTCAGAACTCAGAACTGCACGACCGATACAGATGTATATATATAGATACAATATAACAACGCGACAGAACGCACAAAAGCTACAGAGACAAGAAGTAAGAGAAGGAAACGCTCACCTTTGAAGCGCGCGCCGGCGCTCGCTAGCTCACTCCTTTTTCCGTCGTCTAATATACGTCTCTCGTCGAGGCTCGTCGCGATATACGTTCGATGAGGCCTCGTGCGCGCCGATGTACCTCGCACACACCTCGTGGTGCGTCTGTATACGCGTGTGTCACAACACACACCACTTATATATATATGTACCTCTGTCCGTATCTCCAATATCGATCGGCTGTATCGATCGCGCGCGCGCTCGCGCACACACACACTACACACAACCCAGCCTCTCCTCCTATATCCTCTCCTCGGTGCGCGTTTCCTGTCTCGCGAACACCCAGAGACAGAGAGATCACACAAGCACACTCGAGGCGACTGCAGCGAGCACCGTCGCGTATGTATATATATCTATATCTATATCACTCGAGAGCGAAGGAAAGAAACGGATCTCGAGAGAGAGAGAGAGAGAGAGAGAGAGAGGGGGGACGGACCGGCGAGGGAGTGCGTGCGGCATGCACGTCCGCATGCGAGGATCTCGCGAGCATCGACTGGGCTAGCTGGCGGCAGCGGGGGCCTAGCTGCCAGGCAGGCGGCGGCGGCGGAGTAGGTAGGTATAATAGCTCCGCTGCCCCGCGAGCGCGCGGCGGGAAGAGGAGAGCCGATTCCGAGAATTTTCCGCGTAGCCGTAAACGGCGGCCGCGGTGCTGGTAAAGTGGGGAGCCGCGAGTGATACGAGAGAGGGAGAGGGTTTGTGGGGGGGGGGGGGGGAGCGGTCACGTGATCGCGAGGGACGTCAAGCCGGTTTCACAATGTGTGGAGTTTGTGTAGGATCGAGTTGGGTACGAGAGGATGAATTTTTTGTAGAAATTCCAACGGGCTGTGATGGTTCGGATACGTGTGTAGAACAACAATTTTGACAATGGGAACCAGCAAATTTGGAAAGCAAATTATCAATAAACAATTAAAGTTGTATTTCAGCAGTTTTTATTCATATTTGGATACTTATCTTGTAAAGTACTGATTATAGCGAATAAAGTTGTTAATACAAGTTGTTCGTTATTAAACTATCTACAAAAAAGTAAGTGGAGGCACTCCTCTAATAAGAAAACCCCCCAACTCGACCTCACCGATTTTGATAATTTTTGGATATGTTGTAGTATATGACAAAATAAGGCACACGTGTTTTTTTATGTGCCAACATCCACTTTACAGGGGTGAAAACCACCATTAAAGTTTACCCTCAAAGACCACTTTTTTTCTTATATCTTAACTGTACTTATGACCCAAGGGATTGCAACCCTTATTTTATATTTAAAAAAACTACATTTCTTATCAATATTTTAATCATGAAAATCATCGTATGAACTCAAAAATATCAAGAAAAGTATTTTCGTTTCAACAATATCAAATATTTAAGTTGACGTATTTCAGGGTTTTTCAAATAACCACCCCCAAGTACTTTTAATTATCTCTTGAAGTGATGGGCTACATGTAAAAAGTAATCCATATCTTTCTTTCTAAGAAAATATTATAAAATACGTTTAAGCAGAAAGTTATTTACAACAATTTAAAATATGAAACTGTTTTTTCGCAAAAGAAATGTCAAGGGGGAGAGGAAATTTACCCCCAGAAATGAAATAAAATGAAAAAAAATTTCAAAACAAGCTACATTTATTACAAGCTAGTAGCTACATAAATTACATACATTACATACATAAAGGTCATGCAAATAAAAAATCTTATTGATATGTATTAAAATTTTTTTGAAATCATCCCTACATGAAGCATATTTTTCTCTGAGATACATGATGAGTTAATAAATTATAATATATTTATAATAGCATATTAGAATTACTATTATAATTACAATCACTGCTGCCATCATTTGTATTATTATTATTATTATTATGATTATTATTATTATTATTATTTTCGTTATGATTTTGATCTTTTTTAGTACTTATCTCATAATTATTATTATTACTAATATTTCGACAAAATTATAAATATTTAAACTCAATTGAAGCTAGATGTTATTTTTGTACACTTATTTTATTTATAACTCGCCAAAGAGATATATGTTATCGTACATACAATAATCTTATCCATGGCTCGCAGAAATGAGTTTCACCCAACTTGTTATTATTGACAAAAGTTTCAGAGAATTGAAGCATTTAGAAAGTCACTTATAGCACTGACTACTAAAAATATCAAATATCTATCTTTTAGTTTCCTTGAACACGTATACATTTCTTAAATACATAAATAAAATAAATAAAAGTTGTATGGATGTGCATACAAATAATTAGCTAATTTCTTTTATCAATCACGTGAGTATTTTATTAACTGTCATTTATCATATGTAATTTTATTTGAATATTTAATTTACGTTAAATCTAACGTTTTTTAAGAATAGTAAAAAGATATTACATATAAATGTTAAACATTATTTTCTTTTTACTAATTTCAAAATAGTGTGTTTGGCGTCTTTAAGCTTCTTTCAAGCAAACGTTCTTATTCGAATTATTTTAATTTTTTTTCTTTTAAATATTATGTAGTATTAGTATGTACATTGTAATTTTTTCTCATTTCAATTAAATTTCTATTAAATAATCGCAATAAAGAATTACTTCAATGTTTTTATTTTAGATTCAAAGATGATGCTATCCTTTAAACGTAATGAATTTATTATTAGCGTATTTTCAAACCTTACAAATACCAGATAGCGTGACGAATTATAAAGAAATTCAGTTGCCAGAAAAATTTAAACAGATATTAATAGATGCTACAAATGACTTAAATGATGTAGACATGATTATTGAAGAGTTGTTGGATTTTCATGAAGAATATAAAGACTATGATGCTAAGATAGTCGAGGATGAAATACAACATCACTTACCTGATCCTGTCGTAGCACTGACAAATCAGTGTACAGAAGATAACGAAGAAATTAGTTTCGAATACAAACAAAAAGGCGTAGAATTTGGAAGAAGCGAAAGAAAAGAAAAACTTGAGTATTGAAAGTGTACAAAAGAGATTCAGAAAAGTCTCATCTATCAGTCAGTTAAAACGTTGGGCTCATACGATTAATAAAAGTGGAACATACAGAAAAAAATTGCACGAATTTGTTAATATACACTAGATAATTTTAAAGCTGCTGTTGAAAGTGCTTTAATAATTCATGATCGCGATATACGTAGTTGGGCGTTACAAGCTCAAAAAGAAATTGGCTCTGAAGATTTAAGATTCAAAGCTTCTAAAAATTAGTTATTAAAGTATTAAAGTTTAAAAAGGCTCATAGAATAGTATTTAGAAAAGTAAATAAGTTTATTACCTAGTAAGGAAAACATTGGAAAGTGGTTCAGAGCTTCAATCTAAAGCAGATGCATTTGCGGCTGACGTTAAGTCGCGTATATCAACAATTGGAATGCAGAAATTATACAATTCAGATCAGAGTGGATTCCAATTAGAAATGCATTCTAGAAGAACATTATCAGTTAAAGGAGAAAAACAAGTGCAATGTCTGGTACAGTCAATTTCATCGACAACGCACAATTACACCATACAACCACTTATATAAGCTACTGGACAACTACTATTACCACTTTTTATAGTGTTCAAGGAGCAAAGTGGTCAATTTGGTCCTATTGTAGAAGCTAGTTTATTTAGACTAGAAAACGTGTATGTGGAAGCATCCAAATCTGGAAAACTAACTACAAGTGAGCACATTTTTGTTTGTTTTTATGCAATAATATAGAAAATCAGTTGATGAATACATTTTTTAATTACAGATCTCTTTAAAGTTTGGTCAGAAAAAATATTTTATCCAAATATAGGTCGTCAGTCTGTACTATTACTCGATTCTTGGCGTGGACACTGTGATAAAGTTATAGAGGAAACAATGCCAGAAAATAAAATTGTTAACATAAAAAAAATACTAACAGGAACAACAGGAAAGAATCAACCACTTGATGTATATGGATTCCGCGTGTGGAAAAACTTCCTTCGACAATTCTCAGATTAAGTGATTTTAATGGATTATGATTTAATTATACATTTAAGAAATAATATCATAAAAATTCAATCTCTAGTCCACAACCAGCTTTTTTCGCCGATATATACAAATATTTTTTAATATTCCTGGTACAAAAGTGGTTACATAGATGAAAACCCAGATGAAAATTGAAAATCCTGTTCATTTTAGTTTTGGAGATTTTTGCAATATACGGTGCGAAGTAGAAGGATGCACAAATATTGCTTTTATACGATGTGGTTGGTGTAAAAGATCATTATTTTTCAAACAAATTTTGTAATTAAATAACTGAAAAATTGCAAACGAAAAATTCTTTTTTAGAACGCGTAATATATTATTTCATTTAAATTTGTACTATTTTTATTTGTATCAACATTTACATACAATTTTGAAATGTATTCCTATGCAGAGATAGTAAATGTTTGCTAACTCGAAAACGAAAATTCGAAAACTCGAGAACTGCAATGCAATCTTATACATGGGGATGTCTCGGGGACTGTAAGGCTTCTAATATACTAAATACACATTGCAGTCCTTGACAATTTCGGTCCCAAGCTTTTTCAGTCCCCGCGACTCGACTGTAATATACAAATAAAGGTGAAGGATAAACACTTAATTGCTCATGTAGCATAACTTTTAAAAACAATGAAGTACATAATTAACGTATTTTTCAACTTAATTTTGTTATTTTTTTATGATAAATATTTTCCATTTTTTAATTGAATAAATCATTTCTGGGTGACTTTTTCTCACCCCTTTAATATTACTATTGCGAAAAAAATTGTAATATATTTGCATTTGTTATAAATCATATTCTAATTACAGGTAGAATATGATACTTTTTAAGAAAAAAAGATATGTTTTACTTATTACATGTGGCCCATCGCTTTAAGGGGTAGTTAACGGTACTCGGGGGTAGTTGTTTGAAACATCCTGAAACACGTCAACTTAAATATTCGATATAGTTAAGGAAAATGCTTTTCTTAATTTTCTTGAGTTCACACCCTGATTTTCATGATAAAAATATTGATAAGAAATGTAGTTTTTCTTAAATATAAAATAAGGGTTGCAAGGGGCCTGCGTAGCTCAGTTAGTTAAGGCCTTAGCTAGCGGAGATACGCTCGCCTGAGCGATCATGGGTTCGATTCCTGGTGGGAGCAGATCGAGGATTTTTTCTCTTGTTTCCTGCCGGAAAGGAATGCAGACTGCGCACTGGTCCTGGCGGAGGTTTTTGCCTACGAGTCTTTCCTCCGTCACAGGTTATCGGCATAGGTAGAAATCTGCCATGTCGGTAACTTGGGTGAATGCGGGATCGGTGTGGGGAAGGTGGGGGTGTTGTTAGGATGAAATACCTCCACACATAGGCGGTGGAGGTATCCTGTAAAAACCCGAAAGGGTATACAGGTTGGAAAGGAAAAAATAAAAATAAATAAAAATAAGGATTGCAACCCCTTGGGTCATAAATACATCTAATATCTGGGGTTTCTTACAAGAAGTATTTTCCATTTTGTTTCATTGAAAAATATTAATTGGAACTTGAGATACGAGGGTAGTTCAATAAGTCTTTAGAATGACCAACAGATGGCGCGCGAATCGCTCCAAATCATCTGTTTTCAGTCAGCACCACTCCCGACTAGATATATGGTGCAGTCACAGTCCACATCTTCTGAGTTTACGTGTTTTTATAACCAATTGAAAAAAAAAAATTGCTTGTTAAGAAAAATGGAAAAAAACGAGTTCAGAGCGGTAATTAAACATTTTCATTTAAAGGGTTTAACTCCATATGAGATAAAAAATGAATTGGACTCAGTTCATGGCACATCTGCCCCTGCCTTAGCAACGGTTTATAACTGGGTAAATGAATTTAAGCGTGGTCGTACATCAATAAGTGACGAACCACGTTCAGGAAGGCCCGTAGAAGCAACTACTCCCGAAATCATCAATAAAATCCACGATATGGTGTTGAAGGATAGAAGATTAAAAGTGCGTGAGTTAGCTGAGGCCACAAGGATATCTATAGGTGCAGTTGTTTCAATTCTACATGAAAAATTAGGCATGAAAAAGCTATCGGCAATTGGTGCCGCGTTTGCTCTCAGCTGAGAATAAACGCAATAGAGTGGTCGCCTCTGAGGCTCTTTTGGCGCGCATAAGTCGGAATCCTGAGGAATTTTTTCGTCGATTTGTGACTGTGGATGAAACATGGATACACCACTACACTCCTGAGACAAAGGAACAATCCAAACAGTGGATTTCCACAGGCGAACCAGCTCCAAAGAAGGCAAAGACCGTAAAGTCAGCTGGTAAGGTTATGGCTACAGTTTTTTGGGATGCACGTGGAATTATACTTATTGACTACTTGGAAAAGGGTAAAACAATTACTGGTGAGTATTATGCATCATTATTAGAGCAGCTGAAAGAAGAAATTAAAAAAAAAACGACCACATTTGGCGAGAAAAAAAATTCTCTTTCATCACGACAACGCCCAAGTTTACACATGCTTCGTTTCAATGGCTAAAATTGAAGAACTAAAATTCGAATTGGTCGAACACCCACCGTATTCACCAGATTTAGCCCCCAGTGACTTTTTCTTATTTCCAAACTTGAAAAAATGGCTCGGTGGACAGAGATTTACGGACAACGAAGACGTCATTGCCTCTGTAAGTGCTTATTTTGAGGAACTTCCGAAAACGCACTTTTCTGAAGGATTAAAAAAACTTAAAAAGCGATTGACCAAGTGTATAGAGCTCCAAGGAGATTATGTTGAAAAATAAAAAAAAATTTACCCAAAAAAAATTGTTTTTATACTTTATTCTAAAGACTTATTGAACTACCCTCGTACATTGGATAATGCATTTCTAAGGGTGGATTTTTCTCACCCCTTCAATACGACTATTGCAGAAAATTTGTAATATATTTGTATTTGTTATAAATTCCATTCTGTTTACCCGAGGAATATTTTTTAAGAAAAAAATATATGTTTCACTATTTATATGTGGCCCATGGCTTTAACGGGTAGTTAACGGTACTTAAGGGTAGTTATTTGTAAAATCCTGAAACACGTCAGCTTAAATATTCGATATTGTTAACAAAAATGCATTTTTTAATTTTCTTGAGTCCATAGCCTGATTTTCAAAATAAAAATATTGATAAGAAATCTAGTTTTTTTTAAATATAAAATATGGATTGCAACCCCTTGGGTCATAACACCTAATATCTCGGCCTTCTTATGAGAAATATTTTTCAATTTGTTTCATTAATAAACATTCATGATATGCCGAGATATACAAAATTTTAAAAACTATATAATATAGATGGACAGCACTTCAACGACATACAGCTTGCAAACCCCCCTTTCAATCATTTTAGGGCCATATAATAGCAATCTATCGATCATTTATTTTGCAAGTCTAAACGCAAATATACGTGCATGATAGAGACTTGTCCGTATTTTATCATTTGAGTAATTGAACTACCAAATTGCAATATACTTATGATTAAATGAACGCTGCGTAATGAGTTGAACCTTTTGAAAACAAGAAGCCAGGTAATAGGGAAAAATCACCAGCGTACTTGAAAATAATATATTACAGTACATATTTTGTAAACAGACCCACACATATACTATTAATTCTCTCTAGTAAATAAACAACAAAGAAGCTACAAGGCAAAATAAAGGTAAATAATAAGCAAAATAAATAATAACACCAGCTACAAGGAAATAATACTAATAATAAACACGTACTCAATGTTCTCAATCATATGAACGATTTCAAACTTCAACAAGAACAGAGACATTTCGAAACATTTACCTATACAAATAGTGCAAATTATAAAAGATATATGTACAAACCACTTCTAGTCTGATTCGTGTCTAACGTCTTGAAATAAATGTTTTACCACTATTTATTTATTTATTTATCTAATTTATTCTAAAACATAACCCAGGCATTGCATGGCAAGTAATTACAAATTTAAATAAACAAAATATACAAAAGTATTATCTACAAAAATTTAAAAAATTAAAAAAAAAAAAAAAATTTTAAAAAATTATTTTAAAAACAATAACAAACTCCTTGCTTAAACGATAATATATTGAAAGTTTTACTGATTACACAGATTTTAACTAAACAAAATTTTAAGTCGTAACTCTATTATTATAACTACACACCAGATAAACCTATTTATCACTAACTACAATAACTCTAAGATGTTTATACCAATCGTGAAACTAACGTGCAAACCCTGTCTACGTATCCATTCATATTAGTCAAAAACGTCAACAGCGGGGATAATATTACAATCTATTATAAAATAAAGAATATTAAAACACCTCATATAAATTAAACATAAATACATTCTTTATCGTCATAATTTAAATTACTTCTACACTAATCCTAATAAAATCATCGCTCTGCTTCTGTTAGACTCATAGCTATAGTCAATCCGGTTTTAAAACACTGCCTGTTTGCAACCTATACGTGAATGGTAATTGCGTGTTATGAAGACCCTTACCTTACCTACCTGTAACCGTACAACATAAACCTACCCAGTCTATACAGTCCACTGAACTCATTTCTCCAAAATCCCCAACAGCCCACCACATTTATTCATCATCACACTATCAAAGTATAGAAAAATGTAAAATACAAAAAATATATATAAATAAACAACAACGAATCGACCATATCAACAATCCCGCACATCAACAGAAACAGTTGCGAAAAATACATGAACAAGACCCGATCAGTGTCCTTATTCAATGTATGACTTCACGACTTTTCTTACGTTTCTGAATCACTAACCAAAAAATGTATCAATATACTCTTATAAATTGACTCTTTTATTGCTCTTATAAACCTGTAATTATACCCTACATGAGAAATGTAATTCCGCGCTTAGTCTTTAAAAAATTAAAATAGAAACTCTTTCCCCTCCGTATGTAACAGTGTATCTTAATCCTATCTACGCATCACAGCTTTCTTTTAATTGTCTCGCTAGATCGTATGAGCTTGTAATACTTGACACGATTTATACGTAATCTACCAACACCAGAAAATCACCCTTGGGAGAGAGTAGATGGTAATGGCCCACAATTGACTCATCCGGGATTATGACCCGGAGAATCAATTGAGAGCTCCGCTCTTAGATATCATCGAATTCCCCAGGAAGAAACAGGATCAAGAAGATATACAGATAACAAACGAGGATGCAAACAGCATCACAAGGTAGTGCTAAATCGGAAAAGAAACAACGCTACGCCGGCGTTTTGGACTTGAACTTTGGTCACTTTTAAGGAGGATGAAGATGGACGGAATATATGGTGGTCGCGCAGGGGGTGGATTATATTATAATTTGGATTAACTACTATTATTATAAACATTGAAAATTTTGTAAATATTAAAACAGAACAATTAAGTTTCAGGATAAGAACCAGAAGGAAAATACAAGCTTGTTTCACAGTACCCAAATCTGTCGCAATATAGCTAGTGCATCCATATTATTCATACCTAGATATTTATTAAATAGATACAAAAATTGCTTTTCAAAATAGTAAATTGAAGATAAGAAAGTCATATATACTTTCTTATTTTGAACATTTTTTCTTTTAGTATACATTTTTTATTAAATGATAACTTGTCAATGTAATATAATTTCTTGAAAATCTGTTTTCAGAGAATTAATCTATAAAAAGTGTATTCAAATATTTTTTTATTATTTCTAATGCAAAACGTGTGTTCTAACTTAATATCATACAATTTTCTTTTAATTTTCTTATAAAAAAATATTCTGTGGAGGGGCATATTACCCGTGTTTTTATTAAAAAAAAAAGAAAATAAAAAAATAACAAGTTTAATTAAGTTATTTTGGAGTATGGTTAAGTTTAAATATAAAATACGTAAAAATACAATAAATAAATTACATTATAATAATTTAAAAATACATTTATTAAACGCAGTATGTAGAGTACAGTATTAATTATTATAAACTTGGTTTATAAATATGTTTATACCTACCACTCTTCATAAACAATATAAATTCATATTCAATAACATTCTTTAGAGCACGCTATTCGTATAAGAACTTTATATTTCATATTACAAAACTAGGTAATAATACTTTATCATATCACGGCATTTAATACTCGTATCTTGATAACGATGCCTTGTCACAGTCTCACCATTTTTTTGTATATATTATTATTGATTAGACAGTAACACTCTTAATGATTAATGTAAATGTACGAGAGAAGTTATCTCATTGATCATATAATTACTTGATAATAAAACTATTAAAATTTTTTATAAAAGAATAAAATATAATGATACATTTTTTGTATTAACCTAATATTACATTATTTGAAATTTCAGTAACAATACCTTATTATAATATCACTTTTCTTCACTAGACAATATAGAATACACTTAGTTCATGTTCTTAAAAGTACGTCAACGTTTTTTGCGCATTATACATCGATGGCCCTTATGAAGACTAGCACATTTCAAACTACCACGAAGAGTAGCACATTTCAGCACTTACCACGAAGTGTAGCACATTTGGAAATCTGCCACGAAGACTAGCACATTTCACCCTTCTCCCAAGAAGACTAGCACATTTCGAAATTCTATATTTTATTTATTCCTCGAGTAATAGAGATATTAATAAAGCTTCTTAGGCATAATTTCTTTCAGAAATGTTTGATTTTATTTTTATAACTTCATATGTTAATTTTTTTTTGGTATTGCAGCAATATTTAACATTTCTACAGCAAAGTCACACAAATCAGATTTATACTCAATTTTTGTGATACTCCAAAATCTTGCTGGGTCATAATCCTTTACTGAATCAAAGAGGCGTTTAAAGTCCTCAAAAAAGTCAAACATTAAGGATGATAGTTCTTTAGTATCATTTAGTTTAAATGTATTTTCTTCTATCTTTTGTAACAGTTCTTCTGTTGCCTCAGTTAAGCTGCAGTTAGGAAAGTTAATTTCCAATTGATCTAAACGCTCGTAATATTTTGCAGATAAACCAATATCACCATGAGTCATTTCTCGTAAAAGATCATGATTGTATCTTAAAAGTTTTAAAAGTACGGAAAAGCACCTTATTCTAAAATACTTGATGTTCTTAATTGCAGCATGCAATTATGTTGAATTATACCATCATAAATTAAAACAAGGAATATTAACTTTGTAAAAACGATTAACTAAAATAACTGATTCATCATAATTCATCACATTTTTCTAATTTTAGCTTTATATCATCATGTTTTTCAAAACTTTGAGAATCAATATATATCGTTGAGGGTGGGGTATAACGGGCCACTAAAATGCAATGACCAATAGAAATTATATAAAGCATAATTAAAAAAAAATAAAATTGCATTTGGTTAATATCCAATTGAAGAATGTCCTATATTGAGATCAGTATTTAATGTTTATTTATTTATTTATTAAACCAGAAAAATTTACATGTAACCAATAGAGATAAAATTGAGTTTACATTGGTATTTACAAGTAAATCCTATAGAGGTAAATAAAATTACCTGTACACAGGCTGGCTTAAATAACCTAGAGAAGAAACCAAAATACTTAAATTGGTAATTGAATACTTTTATTTCTATTATTGCTTGTTTTGGACTTATATATTTCTTTCAGTGATTCATAATGAAATGAAATAGATTCTAAAAGGAATAACTGACTTACAGAAAGAGGAATACATTGCTCTGAGAATCGATTTTTATTTATGATTTTTACTATTTTGTTTTGAATACTTTGTATTTGGTTTAAGGTATTACTATATGCTTCTCCCCAGGCAATTATTCCATAATTTATTAAACTTTGAAAAAATGCATAATAAATTATCATTAGTGTTTTGGATTCCATAATATTTTAAATTTTGGCAAAAAATAAATATTAGATATCTAGTTCTTTTTACAATATAGTATTTCATATTGAAATCGAATAACAATCCTAGATACTTATGATATTCTACTCTTTTTTTAGTTGGTTACCTATATTAATGTTTAGAGTATCTGGCACACTATCACAGTAATTTCCACACGGTATGTAAACAGTTTTACTTACATTTAAAGCTAATTTATTCAAAGTAAGTTATTTCGACACTTGATCTAGATATACATTCATTTTATTCTGTGCCCGTGACCACGTATCATCACTTGATATGATGCTAGTTTCATCGGCTTCAAACATGATTATATCATTTTGCATATCTCCCAGTAGATCATTGACATAGAGTATAAATAACAAAGGACCTAGTATAGTCCCTTCAGCTATTTTAAGAGCATGAGGTCATATGGATTTCTCAATACACATATTAAAAATATGATCTAGTGGTTATAGTATACATTCACATATTGATTGTATTGCTGTATTGTATTAATATTTATATTATCTACCCCTCCGGATTTTTTTTCATTGAAATAATAAATTATATATCTCATTGAAATCTGTAGGGCGAAGAAAAATGGATCTGTGGTTCATTGTAGGAAGTTTCAATTTATCGGTGTTTAATTGTGTAATTTGCGCACTTAATTTAGCGCCCACTTCACAAAAGTAGTTATTCATAGAATTAGTAATATTAGTTTTATTGGTTATTTTTTGATTATTTTCATATATGTGATCAATTGACTTGCCCTACTTATCAATTTTTTCCAATTTAGTATTAATTATATTCCATAACTGTCATGGATTTCCACTATTCAATTTTACTTCTTCAATTCCATATTTGTATTTTGCATCTTTTATAACTTAACTCAATATTTTATTATAATTATTATATTCATTTTTTAGTAGTTGGCAAGTTGGTTTTTTATTTCATAATCTATATAAATTCTCTTTTGTTTTGCATGATACTATTATCAAGCTTGTAATCCAATTTTTTCTCGGCTTAAGTCTTTATTTTTTCTGGTTTCTTTCCAATACTAAAATGCACTTATAAATTACATCAATAATAGCGATTTAAAAATAGTAGGGGTATAACGGGCCCAAATATTATGAATGCGCGCACAAAGAAAATAGACGTTTTCTCTTTTTCAAACGAAGTTCTATTTAGTGAGGAAAAACCATTCAATAAAATATTAACGTGTATTACTATGACGACTAAAAGAAGAATGCACAATTTTATTTAATCCTCTCGCTTAACTATTTTTCTGTATCGTCTAAAATCAACATATTAAAAAATGATCGTTACTTGTCTGCCTATAGCCGTGATAGTCCAGGCGGCGATCGTAAAATCGTCTACGTCATCTATGATACATGAAAAATGTTTGCCTGAAATGAAAGTGTATTAAATAATTAACACAATGCGCCTGGTCTGCCTGATCATTGATTGGTCCAACGGAAAAAAAACAGGTCACTTTCGGTTCAATTTATAATCGACTTTCATACGTCATGTGATACATGAATGGAACAACTTTTATGTTAAACAGCATACTTAATAGAACTAAAATACCTTGGTCTGCCTGCTCCCGTAGGATCATTTTAAGGGGCTGAAAATTAATCAGCTTACCTACGTTATGTCATACATGACTTTATCAAAGCTTAAATTAAAGGTTTTGATGTAATCTTTAAGTATAAATTGGTCTACCTAAAGTCTGCCTGGAAAAAAGATGGAATAAACGACATTTTACCGTAGAACGCGGCTATGGCATAATAGTAAAAATCTGCTTACCTACGTCATGTGATACATGACTTTATCATAGCTTAAATTAAAGGTTTTGATGCAATCTTTAAGTTAAAATAGTCTGCCTAAGGCCTGCCCGAACAAAAAGCAGGTAGACGACATTTTATTGTCGGACTCGTTGGGTGCTATAACAACTTAATTCGAACTGTTGTTATCGCAGCCACCTGTATATTAAATTGCACTCTACGATACTTAATTTACTGAAATACGATGTCAACTAAATTCTTTAGGAGATCTGCAGATGAATCGTCAAATATTTCGCAGGTGCGCTTATGCGTACAGCGTCAAAAAGCGCGAGTAATCGTACAAGACATAGCTTAATTTGATTATGCTCAAAATTGCGTATTTACTAAAGTTAAACATCAAAAGTAGTTAATCTTCATAATAAAAATTAAATAAGATAATTAAATCGTAATAAACAGAAGTAAATTAAAAATAAAACACCCGAGTCAACCCGCATCGGAGATCACTGCACCGACGATTGGGGAGACACTGATAAAGGATTTACTCTCCTGAACCGCCATTTTGTCTTTTGAACCGTCTCTTTTTTAAATGACGCTTTTTTCCAAAACTAGGAAAATTGAGACACACTTTGCGCGCTGAAATTATATCTTCAACATTCACTTTTTAAGCATTCAGTTATCTAAATTACAAATCGAAGATTTTAATTTTGATTCGGAATTTTGATAAGAAATAATTTAAATGTCTAAATAATTTATACTCATAATCATTGCGAATTTATAAGTCAACTGTTATTACATATATACCGTACGTTTTTTTGTTTATTTTCTTTTTTAATTTGTTATTATTTTCTTTTTTCATTAGACAAACATATTGTAAAAGCGTTTAAAAAGTTGCACATTACATAATGGTTTTTAAGAATAAATTATTACTACTCTCACCTGCTGCTATGTAGTATCTTCATGTATGGAATGAACAGATTGAGATCGAAATCGAGTTCGTAGTCCAAGAACACATTTATTGGGCCTTTCATCTTGAGTCTATGAATAAAGAAATGCAGGTTTGAGATTGCATATTCAAATGAATAAGTACATTAATGATTAAAACTAAATTAAAAATTAATAAATTAACAAAATTTAAAAAGTTTTAATTATACTTAAATAATAAAGTTATTAACAATTTAAGGGGAGTACTCCATGTAAATGGCTCAAAAAATCGTTTTCTTTTTCTTTGCGAAAACCGATAGTTTTTAATGTGGAAAATATGTTCCTAACGTTTCAAACTGTAACTCGTTCTCTAAAAGTGTCTGCTGTTTTACCGCTCGAGACGCAGTCGAGAGCGGAAAAAGGCGCATCGCGCATGCGCAAGTCACTTTATTCCCTAGGCAGTCCATGCGGTACTATACGGCCTGCTGAGAGGGCGTACAGTCAGCACTTTACGCGCAGTGTGGTGAAAATTTTTTTTTCTGCCCTCCGGCCGGAAAGCGCCAACTTCCGGGCCGCCGCGCGAAGCAAAGTTGTCGCTTTCCGGGGCCGTCGAGCAGAAAAATAGTATACACACCTTGGCCAGTAAAAATGAAAGCCTCAGATCAACCTCGGTTTCGCCTCGGCCGACAATTACATGTGATCTGAGACATTTCTTATTTTACTGGCCTAGGCATGTAATAAACTATTTGTGTTTTCAAATATGTATCTAATACAAATAAAAAGTTTTAGCGTTATATAATATATTCTTTTCTTATTAAAAAATCATGGTACATTGTCTTCATTTTAAGCGTTTACACCGAGTGCTCCCCTTAATTCTGTAAATTATCATTCACAAGAGACACATACGAATTCATACTTTCAAATATAAAATTTAACTAGCGAACGTCAGTGACTACGTGGTGAGTCAATACAAAACGAAAAGAAAATAGAGAAAGAATATATAGATTTTATGTACGTATTTTCTGTTAGCATCCGAAGTAAAAGCAAAGGAGACCTAAAACCTTTAAAAGGCACATCTTTAAGCCGAGTTCTTTAGAAATATATATTATTTATTTACTTCGGGCGTGTGGTTAGAGCTGTCCGACTCATAAAAGTTGTCCTTATTCTTTTAATAATGTAGATATTTAATAATTCTGATTGAGTACAAAATGTTCATATTTACTAATATTTTACAACAAAATCATGCTGCAGAGCTGACATTTAGGTATATTTGATCTGCATATCATACGATGGGTACTGATTTTATTATTTATTGTTATTAAACATTATATAAAAATATTATATTTGTCGAAAACGCAAAATCATTTTTTTTCTTAATGGCATTTATAAGCATTTATAAGCGTCATTGAATTAACAGTTTCATGAAAATCATCCATATCTATGTAGGTATATTACGTATGTAAGTTTTGCAGCGAAATGTACTGCAATCAATAACAGAACTTAAAGATTACATCAAAACCTTGAATTTAAACTTCGATGTTACCTAAGTCATGTATAACATGACGTAGGTAAGCTGATTAATTTTCAGCCCCTTAAAATGGTCTGCCGAGGGCAGGCAGACCAAGGTATTTTTTTTCTGTTAAGTATGCTGCTCAACATAAAAGTTGTTCCATTCATGTATCACATGACGTATGAAAGTCGATTAATAAATTGAATCCGAAGTGATCTTTTTTCCGTTGGACCAATCAATGATCAGGCAAATCAGGCGCATTGTGTTAATTATTTAATACACTTTCATTTCAAGCAAACATTTTTCATGTATGACATTATGACATAGACGATTTTACGGTCGCCGCTTGGACTATGAGCGGAGCGTCGAGATGTGCACGCTCGCGCTTTTCCTCGATCTTTCTTACTCTTCCTCTTTCTATTTCTATTTCAGGCGGTACAAGAAAAACAGATGGTTACAATAATAAAATAATTAAACTCCATCGGGAACATCCTCCTCACCCGTACAAAAACGAGGGTTTTTGTACTTCTAAAAAGCGAATTAATTTTCTGGTTGGTCTAATTAACATACGACCTGCTGTGCGAACTTCCGTTACCCGTACTTGACCATCGCTAAACATTGCTTTATAAATGTATATGTACTGTTCACAATAATATTATTTATAAGAATAACTTGATCTGAATGCATTTGTACATTATGCATTTCCATTTGTTGAAATTAGGTACTTCATTTTTATTGAAAGTCTTTTTAAATGAAGAACTTATCAATCTTACCAATTAGTGCAGCTATACGATATAGAATTATATATTTTTAAAAATCATAAACGTTATTATCCTTGCACATGACTCAATATATCGTTATTGTCGTTATTAATAATCATTTTCCTTTAGCATAGTTTTATAACATTCGCGTTTTCTAGCCTACAGGCCACGGGCAAAACTATACAAACTTTAATCACGAATATTTTCACTGTTCTCGCATTTGGCCACGCTAGTGTCTGTGGCGTAGGAAAATCTCAATGCGAAAACCTACGTCAGGAACCGCTGTTATATTTACATTAAAAAGATAGATAGATAGTCGCTGTCCATAATAGCTCTCACAGATGACGAGATATGACGCACTGGTGCAGCTCTCGGGAACGGCGCGCTATGACCATAGAGATATTGCAGAGATATTATCTGTAATATCTCTATGGCTATGACGCGCAGTTGCAGCTCTCAGGAATGGCGCGTTATGTCGTGCAGTCTTTATTCTCTAACTCATATCGCAGCGATATAGACTTGTATCGGCGCGATATAAGTTAGTGAATAAAGCCCCTGAGAATCATGCGCTGCTAATACAGATATATCGCCGGGACACTGCAAAAGGTTGGCTGCAGGGTATTTCGTCGTCTAGTGAATCGGTGTTTCGATTTAGCTGTCACTACTCTGGTATAGCAATCTAAGCTGGTTTCTAGCCAGATATTAGGTAGTATTTTTAAATCTGCTTTAATTCTGGTTAAGGTGGTAAATTTTTTAACAGTATACTCATAGTTATATAGCAAAAACTAACAATTTTCAATGAAAATTTATGTTTTTTCAAAACTGTCCTTGCGCATGGGAATGCAAGTATAGCAATTGAAAAAAATTATGTAATATCTAACACCTGTACCACACAGAACTGCGAACTCAAAATTTTTAGAAGCACAATTATAAAGAAAAATAAAATTATATTCAGTTTTCATTGTAATAATAACCTAAAAAACACATTTTTAACTCTATTCATGGGCAATACTTTCTTGATAAAATTTTTTGGAAAAATCGGAGTTCATGATTGTAATGCAAATAAGTTAACTAAGATATCCTTAAAGTTTCAAATTGATTCATTGTAATCCTATGCGTATAAGAATTTCTGAACATTGGAAAACCATAAATAGAGAAAAACCGCACTTTTGTAAAAATAAGAAACAATTTTCTGATGATTTTAAAACAGTTATTCTATCGCAGAATATCCATCAAAGTTTTTTTTAATAATTTTTGAAACTCCGTAATGTGAGAAGCTCAGTTTCTCATGCGTGGGATAACGTGCAGAAAGTGCCCGATTTAAACATTTTTACCGTAGCGTACGCGAAGCACTTTGTGTGCGCGAACAACTGTAGGTATCTATTTAGAAAAATTGAAAAATTTTGTATAAATTGAAAAAATTGGAATTGTAAATTTTTTTTTAATGATTTATAAGTATATTCTTTTGCTGGGGGAGAGGGAGCTTCCCCCCTTGCCTCCCACGCAGCTCCCCTCCGTCCACCCTGCCATGCTCATACACCTATATTTTACTCTAATTTCGTATATCAATATTGATTAAGGACGTAGCCCGTATCAGATACCCATCAATTAAGAAAAAAAAACGTAGCAATGCTTGAGCTAATAATATACTATAACTCACGTTTCTCTCGTACTCGACCTCCTCATACTCATTTCAAAAAATAGTATACGCAACTCGGGCGTATCGAATCGTATATTCATCTTACTATTCGTAAAAAAAAAGTAAAATCTGCAAAAGTAAAATACCGCTTTTGAACACTGTTTAACATTGCGGATCTAATCCAGTGACTTGGTAAATTTATAGTTTCTTATAGTCTATGTTTACTCAGTAGATAATTAAGAAATACGGTAGAAAAATTCACGGTATGCTAAGCGTGACCTGCGTATATGAAAGAAGCATACCTAATCTATTCGAAACTGAACAGCAACAATTTCCGAAATTTTCAGATTTAATTCTCGAGAAGGTAACTAAGTAAACAATTTTTATTTAAATATTAGAAATTTAAACAATAACTTAATTTTCAGGTTTCATTTTCGAAAGGGTAACTGAGTAAACAATTCCTTTTTAAATATTAATAATTTAAACAACAACTTAAGTAATACATTTTTCTGCATTAAAGAAGTTCGAGCGTTAAAAAATAATAATAATGAGCGTAAAAAATTATTATTTGGACGAGTATATGGTAACAGTGTAACCCGAAATGAAGTATAAGTATGGCAACTGAGAGTTAACCTTTTCATTCCTACTGCAGCAGTATGGCATATTTGGCTCTTAAAAGAGATACATATATTACAGTTATGAGGTGTCTATATGCAATCAATGTTAAAGTTATGAGGTGTAGTTACATTCCAGTAGGTATAATGCCCAGAGAATATTCTCTTGAGGAGAGTAGGAAAGAGCAGGTCATTGTGATCAGCAGGTTATTCGGATCTTGGAATTATAACAAATTTGAAGTTTATGTTCAAAAGGTTACTATACAGTGATCGTCGCTTATTGTAATCACACCCAGACCTGAGATTTTATTAACATTAAGCGAATGATATCAATAGCCGGCGGCAGGTAAAGTGGAGGAGGAAAAATAAATTTCAGTTTATTATTCAGAAAGGGACTATTAACTCTGACACATTTTTCTTTCACAGTTTCTCTCTACACTCTCCATTTCCTCATGTTTGTCCTGGCGGGTCGTTGTGGTCAAAACAACTTTATTATGTACATATTTCCATTAATAAGTACAAGTTTTTGTAATTTTTATTTTAATGAATAATAAATTATCAAATTTGAAAGATAAGTGTTTGAACTTGATCTTAGATCCATAAACAACAACCAAATGTGAATATATTTTTTTTATCTAGTAAGTTTTTCTTAAGCGATTACCACAACCCTCCATACTATGAATGAATTTTTTTTATAATAGATTTTTTGTACACAAAATCTAATTCTTAAATAATATATAATTGGGGAAATTTTAAATAACATAATTTGGGAATGAAAGGGTTAAGTACTGAAAAATTTCATGTACACTTAAATTAAAATAAATTTAATTAAAATCGGATGTTTTAAGTTTTTTACATATTGTTTTTTAATATATATAAAAAAAATTCATAATTGTAAATAAATAAATAAATAAATTAATAACAAAAAATTGCATTAAATTCATTAATTCTTAAACGTGTGATCGAATTTTAACTTTGACACACCGAAATCGGCTGCTTTTGAAAATCCAAAACTTCGGCTCCGATTTAATAACTTATAAAAAATACAAAACGTTGACAAATCCTCCTAGACCCTAGAGTTCGTTTCCCCTCAATTCTCAAATTTTACCTAAACTTTCAAAATCCCTTATCACCCGTATTCGATCTCGCATGTCCCAGGAGTATTTGTTATTAACAATAATAACTGTAAATATATGGTTTTTTGGCGATATTTTAACAAATTTGGCATTTAGAAAAAATAGTTTAAATTGAAAGTTAATTACAATCCTTATATATTTTTACCACAAATGGGCAAGATAACTTTTACCCTACGTATTTCGTACCTTATAACCTGGTATCATTAAAATTTTATATGTTTATGCTAACGAAATACATAGGGTACATTACAGAAAAAATACTAGAACGCAAATTTGTTCGCATAAGGATTGTAATTAACTTTCAATTTAAACTTCTTTTTCTAAATTCCATATTTGTTAAGATATCGCCAAAAAACCATATATTTACAGTTATTATTGTTAATAACAAATAATCCTGTGACATGCGAGATCGAACACAAAGACATTTTAATTCTGCAGCATCGAATAAATAGATTTCCATTGAAAAATCATGTCGACCTAGCATAAACCTATCAAATTTTAATGAAATCAGCTTATAAGGTACGAAATACATTGGGTAAAAGTTATCTTACCCATTTGTGGTAAAAATATGAGTATTACATAAAAAAGGCTAGAACGCAAATTTGTTCGCATAAGGATTGTAATTAACTTTCAATTTAAACTTTTTCTTCTAAATGCCATATTTGTTAAGATATCGTCAAAAAACCATATATTTACAGTTATTATTGTTAATAACAAATAATCCTAGGACATGCGAGGTCGAACACAAAGAAATTCTAATTCTGCATGATCGAACGAACGGAATTACATTGAAAAATCACGTCGACCTCGCAAAAATACAGAAAGGTACCTGTCGCGTGTATTACAGTACAAACACCTCCACCCGCGCGAACCATTGCGAACCGGGCTTTCTCTCCTCCGACGATCTCCCTCTCTCTCTCTCTACACGCGCATGCGCAGTCATCATCAACAGCGCCGGTGCTTTGGAGAGCGGGGTTAGCGCGCGCGCGCGCGTCCGGGGAACTGCGCCGACGACGACGACGAGGACGGAGGAGGAGGAAGAGGAGGAGGACGACGGAAGGCCAACTGCGAGAGTGCGAGGAGGAGAGCGTATACGTAAGCCGGGGAAAGAAGCGAGAGGCAACGATGCTTTTCGAGGAACGGACAATTATACATACCCTCCCCGCGCGCAGCTCTTGTACATATATACAACGGAGACTCACTCTCGCGGCTCTCGCCGCTTCTTGCGCGCACACACACAGCCGCTGTATACAGATGTATACGCAGAATGTAGAAGCAGAGAGGTATGCATGAGTGCCGATTCCGCGGCTTCTGTTTTCTGTTTATTTGAATAAAATGTAGATGTATATTGTGTATGTAATACGCGGACTGGCACGGGGCAAAACAAGATGGTATAGACTGTACGTGGATGCATTCATGAGGTTTTGAGTTGTAATGTGATTGTTACATCCTTTGTCGTTGATTCTTTTAGAGGGGATATAAGCTTACTCATCGAGTATACTTGCACGTCTCTTTCGCAAATTAGGAGCGGCATGACAAGTCGCTCGAATGATGCAGAGCAACGAGCGACGCGACACTGCGGAGTGCGCTTTTGATTTGCTGCTGCTGTGCCCCCTACACTTATCTCGATAATTATTTAGCGCTTCGCGTTACGTAAATTACGAAGCGTGGAAAAGCTCTCGGAGCGGAGCTTGGGGCTCTCTTTTGTTTATTTTCAGGGGTTCGCCGTTTCATTAGTGTGGATGTATTATGCACGCGGTGTATCAGGTTCGCGGAAATTCTCCCGAAGGTTGCGTATTGATCTTCGGTCTGGGATTCAAGTTTTTTTGACGCTTATGCGCGCCTCGTGCAGGCTGAATATTTTCGCGGACTTTAACATTAGATGGGATTTATTGATTATTTTTTGCTCGCCCGCAACTGTTGCTCATCATTATGTAAGGCGATTCGCTAACTTTAGCGCCGGCGTGGGCTTGGAAATTCATTGACCAAAGGAGGGTTTCTTCTCGGGTTTCCGGCGCGCTCTTGTTTCTCGAGACGTAGTTTCATTTTATTTTATTTTATCGGGTTGATACTTACAAAGTATGATGATGTTTCTTCCGGTACGGTTATAGTTCGACTCGCGTTTATTTTTACGTTTGAATTTGTTGATTTTCATAGCTATTTATAAAATTAGATCTATGGAGAGCTATAAATTCCTTCTACAAATTAACAGAAGCTGCTGAGCTTCAGATATCAACAGGAAGAAAATAACATGATATTTTATGTATACATTTTTTTTCTTTATTCTCAAATTTAATATCAATATAAAGATATTTTATTTTTTTTAAATATCATAAATATAACAATACATTTGTAATATCACTTTCTTTTGAAAGGGAATAACAGTCATTTCATTTATATTAATTTGTGAAGTTTACATTGTTCATTTGATAATACTTTATAACTTCTTAGCTTAAATATTTAAATATTTAAAAATTTTAAATAACATACTTAAGCTCGTAAAATACTTTAACATTGCAGACTTCATTTTGTTACATATAGCTTGCGTGTTTTTTATAGTCTTAGCTATCATATTATTTGTGTAAAAAGTTGCACTTTTTAATCTATTCTAATACATGTATAAAAATCTACACATATAAAATGTATAAAATTTAGTATTTCGTGAAAAATATTCTCTAAAACACTTAAGTTTAACTTAGTACGATTTTTTACAAGTAGCATTTTACATCACATATAGTTAAAAATGTACTTATATGTGAGGTTTTTAAGGCACTATTTATAAGCGCATCTTTTAAGTTATATTTCTTAATATTAATGGTGGAACGATTAAAGCAACTGCGCCAATTAAGTATGATGTTGAACTTCCAAGACTCCAAAAAGCTAAATAAAATATCATTTGTTAAAAACAAACCGAAATAAAATTAAAAAATTATTTGAAAAATAAAAATAAAAAATGATTTTATAAAAAAAAAACAGCTTTTATTCATAAACCTAAAATAATTAATATTTCTTACCTATTGAAGCAACAATGGGTCCAGAAGCTCGAGCTAATGCTCCTAAGGATCTAAATATTCCAGTTATTATACCTTTTTGATTCTCTGGTCCAACACGAGTTACTAAAGTCATCATGCATGTTACAACCATTGCAGTAGCTGTAGCAGAAAATAAAATTGTATGTTACCACTATAAAATATAATTACAAACTATAGTTTAAAAAATTATACTTACAAACAGCGAAAAGAAAGATTCCAAAATAAAGCATTAATAAATCCTTTGCAATACCTATGCATATAAATGACGGAATAACAAGCCACAGACCCTAAAAGAAATTATGTTATTAAAAATTATGTTCGATAATTTTTAACAATGAAATAGTTGTAAATATAATAATAATTATTATATTAATGTATATGTACCAATTCTGTTATGGCTTTTGTTTTATGTTCAGGTATTCTTCTGACCCAACTACCTTGTAAAATGGCCATAGTTGTACCCATGCCTAAAAACATCCAGCCCTGCTGCATTCTTGTAAAACCGAAGGAATAATGGGTAAGAAATGTTAGAGTGAATTCAAGACCACTGTAGATAAATAAATATACAAAATAGGTCCTTCCTAAACTTCTCAGTCGATGAAGTTCTGAAAAATAATTTTAAGTTTCAAATTATTTATTTTATTTAGATTACTAATTATAAATAAGTTAAATAAAATTAAATTTATACCTGGGCGAGTTAAGCCAGAAACACCATTAAACTGAAATAAATCTGATGGATTTATATAAGTTAAGGCCCCAGATATTCCATTTACAAGGGATTTTGCTCTTCGATGTACTGGCAAACTTTCTTTCATGTGGATTGCAACATAAAATAAATCGCACATTGATAAAAAAAATGCAAACATTGCTGGCAGTGCATACCACTGTCCTTCTCTGTTGCCGATTGACATTTTTGCAAACATCGCACCAATCATTGGCCCCAATACGAATCCCACTGAAAATGCAATGCCTACTAATGCCTGAAAAAAAAAATAATTATTAGAATTACTTATTTATTTATTTTATTTATTTAATCTGTTCACTAGATAGATCATTTTACAAAATATAGTGTAATAGAAGATAAATGGCTCACTTTAATTTAAAAATTATACAATTAATTTTTAAATAATTTATTCAAACCCAAATAGATTTGAACGTAGTTTTGACTTAAACATAAAACTATTCTTAAATTTATAAGAAAATTTTGAAGATATTTTAATTTTTTATATCGACTTTCATGAAATAAAATAAAAAACTAGTTTTGTAAAATATTTATAAGAGAAATTAAAGTTATGAATTTTAAAGTAAAATATTCTTTCAGTTACCATTGCTCGACCTCTTGAAGCTGGAGAAGTAACATCACTAATTATAGCCATGGATAAGTTCACATTGCCTTTACTAATACCTCCAAGGATTCTGGCTAGTATAAATAGACCAAAATTACTGGATAAGGCCCATAATAAATAAGATAAAGCTATTCCCGTCAGGCACAGAATCATGAGAGGCTTCCTTCCATAAACATCTGACAGTGCTCCAATGATTGGTGATCCAAGAAACTGTAGAAAGGAATACAAGGATCCCAAGAAACCTAAGTCAAGGTAGGAAATTAAATTAAATAACATATTATAAATCTGTATTAAATATTCGAAAAAACTTAGAACTATAAACATACCTCCAAATAATACTGTGTTCACATTGTCCGGTGCGTTGAGTAGAGAGCTTAATTTATGAATTTTGTTCAAAATAATGGAGTACAAACCCTTGCCATTGTCGATATTTTCGTAATGATCAAGTAAGGCAGGAAACAGAGGCAGTATCATAGTGAAAGCCAGCAAATCCAACAGCAAGGATATGAATACCACCCTAACAGTCTTGGAGTCATCCTTACTCTCGCTCTCCTTCATTTTGATCGGACTCGAAGTCTTAGCTGTCATGTTGATGCTGGATCCGGTATTTACAATAAACGTACAAAAAAAGCAACACTCCTCAAAGCATCAAAGGCACATCTCCGCCAATCTCTGCAACAAAAGATACCAAAAGCATGAATCCCACACGACACGCAAATGAGACTACGTCTACGTCCGCTGCATCAAAGTCGCCGAGATAAGAGCAAAGCTTACCTTCTTCCGTCTATCATCTGGGAATTCCGGAGGAAATCTTGGCGAAGGAATCTACATAGCCGCGCGCTCACGTTCCTCGAATCGCCAAAGATAACGGCCGCATCTAGACGATAAGGACGCGCAACAAGCTGCCAGCTCTGCGTGTGCACTCCGCGGAAGTACGCACTCGAAAGTAAAAAGTGTTTCGCTGGCCGGAGCACTTTCTATTAACCGGAGCAGCGGCGAGGCTCCTCGTGGCAGTGCGACGGGGCGAGCCACGCCAAAAGTGAAAGGCCTCTTTCTCTCTCTCTTCTCGTAACCTATATTTTCTCCGCATCGTCTTGTGTACTATGGTGCGGTGACGACGACGACGGCGAGTCGCCGTGAGGTGTGTGTTATACCCCCGTTTCGCGGTTTCGCCGCCTCCACAAGGCACGTTATAGGTATTTGTATGTTTTGACACCGATCAGCTGATCGGGTGCCGTCGGTAAGTAAGAGGGCGAGGTGTGGGGTAGCGTGTGCCGCCGAGGAAGTTGGGGATTAGATGGGCCGCGCTCGGGCCTGATAAAGCGTGGGAGGCTCTTATCGGATCGTGAAGGAGGAGGATTTTGTGTAAATGAGCAATTAGCACTGATTGTGCTTTATGTGCGTTTCTTTTTGTAAATATTTGATTCAATGTGGTTGGAATGTGTATGTAGAAAGCAGATTGAAAGTTCAGGGAAAGGAAAACATTGGTATAACAAGATATTTTTAAATAAGTTTGAGTATGCACATAAAAATTTACGACAAATTGATTGTAGTTTCATTCATATTATTTAGAATGTGTAATCTGTTTTCTAAGAAAATATTATTTTATGAAAACGCACGTTTACTGACTGATAATTCTTAACAATTGTCTTTATCTCAGAGCTCAATACTTAAATTACTGACATTGTTTATAAATATTTGTTATGTTGGGATCAAAATAATATTTGTTGTGTGAAGTTCTTGCAGGAAAGTAAAAATCAAGAGAATAACATGGCATTGAAATGTGTTGTTTAAAATAACAAGAGCTATATAACTGTGTAAATTGTAATTGTTTTTGTTCAACTATACCAAATATTTAATTTTAAAAATAGAGTTTTTGACCGATTTACGGGAAATTGGTATACTTCATTGTTAGTTTGAACAATAAATACAATTTGCCCACGAAAATTTAAGAAAATAAAAACGAAGTGTGTATTCTGACAATTATAAAAAGACTCATTTAAATTGAAAATGTCAATGAATACATTTTATCTAAACCTTCAAATGTAAATAACGTGTACATTTGAATTACATAAGTTTAAAATATTTACAATTTTTATATTGTAGATCTACAATATTGTAGGGTAAAAAAACAATATGACAAATTGAAAGTATTAATTTTACTCAATAAAATTTTTCTTCAACTATCGTTTATATACTAATAAGTAGTTTTATCGTTTATATCAAAATTGATGTTTATGTATAAAAACTATTTTAAAAATATACGTTTCATTTAAGGAGATGTGAAAGTGAACTAATAATCTCTACCTTATCGGCATCACATTGTATATTTTTTCTCTGCAATAAATAAATATTTTTAAAAAACGCTATACTATGCCTTCCGTATTCTTATCAGGAACTGTCGGAAAAAATGCGGTTGAAAATTTAACTTTAGTTGTATATTTTCAAACGCATTTTCTCCGAGAGTTAGTAATGAAAGCTTTTGAAAATGTAACTGAAGGTTCCTGGTAAGAATACGGAGAGCATAATATAGCGTTTTTTAGAAATATTTATTTTAGATAAATAAATATAAATCTGATGCTGGTAAGGTAGAAATTATTAGTTAACTTTCACATCTCCTTGATCAAAAACTGCAACCTTCCATAGAAATAATTTCTCAAAATTTAGAAATAAATGAAAAGAATGATTCTCGATCATTTTTGACGAATTTCAATAGTCGTCTAGGTTTAGTCGGTAATCCAGGTTCAAAGCGGCTTTCAATTGCAATGATCATTGCAATTAATTAACATTTTATCTAAATTCATTTATTATTTATTCAATCTTTTATAACTAATGCTCTTTCTATACAGGAGGATTATCATCGTCTCTGATTAGCATTCGATATCGAATAGCATTTATCCGAAATATATAAACAAAATATGTTTCATATGAAAAAACGTAGAAAAATATATTTTATTCATTGGTGCAGGTTATTTTCCGATAAAATCGTCGATATTAAAATTATTCCGCGTTAAAAGTTAATCAGAGACAATGCTAATCCTCTGGTGTAAAAAGAGCATTACCTCAATCATCGAACTAATTAAAAGCGTAAACAATGTTTATAAAAAGATATATTTTGCCAACTGTCCTGATTGACTAGTAGCAATCAATTGGTCGAGTACTAGATTCTAGTGGTCGACTACTAAAGTTTTCGTCATATTTTTCCAAAACATATAGGTACAATTACCCTGAAAATGCTGCAAGCAAGAATGAACATACTATCAAAAACATAAATGAATTTAAAGTGCATTTAGAACCAGGTTCCTATTTGTAAGAAAAGTTATTTTTGAATTTTTTGTAAATAAAGCTTAAATATGTACAAATTTTCTCTTAGATAGCCGACTCCTCGGTTCACTACCCTACAAATGAGAACTTGCATGAAAATGTTTTCCTTGTCGATGTCTGCGATATCGATAGAGATCCTAAACCGACTTTCAAATCCGTTTGAATTTTTCAAAAAAATTGAAACTAAGAAAGTTGTAGCTTCTTTAAGTTTCTTTGTGTCGTCACACTGTTGTACAGTTCATACCGCTGTATCCTCTTTAGATTTTGATGTATTGCAAAAGTTCACAGAGGAAATGTACTATATGATCTATCACAATATGATATAAAAAAATTTCATCCAAATTCCCCATTTGCAATGCAAATATCGATATAATAAATTGCGAGGTCCACTTAAACACCTGCGTGCAAAAACATTTATTCAAAAATTCAAAATTGTATACCGACCGAGTATATTCGCGCCGAAGCCATCGCAGTTCAAGCTCGCACCGCCAGTGCGCGCTGATGTAGCGCCGATCGACGAAAAAATTCAAATTTGAATTTCTCCCCACACCGCTATACCTTATATCCTACATCGTCAAAAACCGACATCATCAACACCAAGTTCGAACGTATTATACCCATCGCTACCAGAAAAAAAGAAAGAAAAAAATCGCCACCAAACAAAATATAAAGCAACCAACTCGCTGAAAGTCATGGGTATGCCTAAACGACGAAAGTGTACATACACAAGCCCAGAGCCAAGCTCGTCGGGCTCGGTGTTATTTAGGCTCCGCCAGTGAAGCGAGAAATAGCCCGAGCGGGAGTTGTGCGAAAGAGAGAGAGAAAGAGAAGCATTATATAGTTATATACGCGAAGGGCGCACCCGTGGGGCATTATATTTTCTGCCGTGCGTCGCGGACTTCCGGCGCGCGCGGAGCTCTCTTGAGAGTGAGAGAGAGAGAGAGAGAGAGAGAGAAAGAGGGAGAAGTGAACGCACACAACTTTAGCTCACTTCCTCGACGAACAAAGATCTTTACAAAGTTCTCTCGGTCGTTTTCGCTCTATCTCTCTCGCATGCTCGAACTGTATAACGTCAATCTATAAGAGCAAGAGAAAGAGAGAGAGAGAGAGAGAACGAGAGATTGCTCCGATCGCTTTGAAAAGAAATGCAATTTAATACCGAGCTCTGCTGTTAGATTGTGTGGGTATATATAGAGATGCACGTGTGTGCAGAGGTATGCTTTAGTTATGTGCTTTTATTTTAGATATACTTGGGGAAATACGTTATTTTGTATTTCAGGCTAGGACGTTGCTGTTTACTAGTTTACAGATGTATAATCTTTGTATGGGGGCACTAAATCGTTTTTCAGGCAATTAAGTACTATCGGTTTTGAATTAGTGTTCAGAAACATCTGAAGGATTGTATACTAGTACGTTTTGACCTCAAACTTACTCGTATACATTTTTAGAAAGCTATACCAACCCAGAAAAATGATATTAAAAATTTTATATTTACGTTTTTTTACATTTTTAACACGTAGCCTTACGGGAACTCACGTTTCCGACAGTTGCAATTGTGAAACTTATGAAAACTGCTCTTCTGATTTCGATGAAACTTTCAGAAACATATTTAATATCCCATAAATATAATGCGAAAATCCAAATGATGATTCACCAATTTGGAGAGCTAATGTATGCAAACGAATACAATTTTTCACGCTCACTCAACGATTTACGCACACGATTTGGCTTTACCGCGGAAGTCAAAAACGACCACAACCCGCATTTTACTCCCAAAAGTACCAAAAGTACTCCCTTGAAAGTCAAACACGTACGATTGAAAACAACCTAAACTAACATAACAACTTGAATTGGTATTTAAAATGAAATCATAAAGTATCTGAATAAAACCTTGTGTTTAAAATTAAATGATAAATCAAGCTATTAAAGCCGTTCCATAGTAATATTTAAAAATGATAATTACAAGTTATATAAATCGAATTAAATACAGATTTTGTCGTACATGTTACTATAATTCTAAATTACTTTTTGTAATTAACGATTTTTTAATTTACTGGATAACTTTAAACTTGATTTACAATTTATGAATATTATATATATAGTACTTTAATACGAATTTTTATTTTAATACGAATATTTTCTATACAAATGATGAAAAACAAGAGAGGCTCCTTTGTGTATCAGATATTCAATACTGCGGAGACCTGCCGCTTGTCTCCGATTTCTGATATACTTATTTACGGAACCGAGAAAAGTAACCTTTTTCATTATTTTTTTTCCAATTCGTATTATTAACTTAACTAACTTAAAGTTTTACAATAACAGTCAATAATTGCAGATAGTTTTCTGATAACAAATACCGTGAAGAAATAACAGTATAAACGTGGTACACCATTTTCACTATATATATTTTCTTTAATCCGTATTATTAACTTCTAAGTGCACTGAGAATTTTTTGAGAAAAATGACCGTGAAAATTGTTACTTTATCTATCTGGAAAAAATTACTCTGTAAAAATAAACATTATTCATCATAATTTTTACCTTGTAACTGTGTAATAATGTTTACCCTAAAGTCAGATGTCTCAGGTTTACTACTATTTTCACGGTAATTTTTATTAAAATATTCTGTATGCCTGTGTATAATATAGTATTCGTTTTACCATTTGAACGGACACGCAAAATCGATCATATTTTTGTATAGAATTACTACCATACTCCCAAACGCTCGCGATTTATTTCCCTTCATCACCAAGTAAACAAAAATCCGCACAAATCGGACACAAAGCTACTAAATTGCAATAAATAAAACGACGCATCCATTCCCCTCTCAATGTACCACACCACACACCCGAAAGGTACTATAAAACCAGCGCAGCTACTACATCAGCATCGCACTCGGGCTCGATATCGAAAGTAAAAAATCTCGCTGACAATGCATCAACAGCAGCCAACAGCGCATTAATACATTTAGAAATTCGTTATAATACACGTGGCGCATGTGTGCTCACATTACCTACACCTATACACACATATACGCAAAACCGTGCCCGTGCGCCGGCGGCAACACACGTGGAGCAAAAGAAGAGAGAGAGAGAGAAAAAAAAATAGAAGCCGAAACACATATACCTGGGGATCTGATTTCGAATCGGGACGCGCGGCGATGATTTCTCTCGCGGGTCTCGCGGTAAGAAATCAGCCGGGCGAAATGATGTAAATGAGCGCGCGCGCGCGCGCGGAGAGAGAGAGAAAAAGTTTTCATCTTCGGGGGCCCGGTATATAACACAGCGCGCGAGGAAGGCCCGGTTACCGTTATGGGATTTCGTGTACCTTATATACCGCCTCTCCTCTCTTTCCTTTCTTCTTTGTTGCTGCTGCTGCTGCTGCACGAGGTGCGCGCGCGCGCTTTTTTGCTCCGCTTCTTCTGGCTCTCTGTCTCTCTCTCTCGCTCTTTTTTTCCTTCCTTCCTCGGGTTGTGGATACAGACACATACACGTGTGTGCGTGTGTGTGTGTGTGTGTGTGTGTGTGTGTGTAGTGTGTGTGTGTGTGTATGTGTGTGTAATGTAGTGTATGGTATAGCACACTTCACTATACGTTGGGGATTTTGGTGAGGCTCGAGAGATATTTTATTTCGTCGCGAGTGTGTGTGTGTAAAGGAGAGAGAGAGAGGCGTCGAAAAGTTTTTGAATTATTTATGGCGTATTACGCGCGCAGTCGAACGCATTTTCCACGCGCGTGCACACCTCAATCGCGGCTGTTATACAGTCGGGATATTTCCCTTTTCTTTTCTGGTCTATTAAGCTCGCGCAATGTAAACACGCGAGAGTGTGTTGCTTCGGATGCGGCGATTGAGCGACGAGGTGAGAGCCGCGAATGCTCAGCTCCGAGATCGACGCGCGGAATGCGCGGTGTTTGAATTGAATTTCGTGTGGACAGTTTTTAAATAATACTCGAATCCGCCGTGGCAGTGTGCGATTGAGGCTGAGAGATATTGTCGCGCGTCGTGCAGCGTTGCTCGTATTTATCAGTTGGGTATGCCAGAGTGCCAGATGTAAACTGATATATCCGATGCTTGTTCGCGTACACTCGGAGAAATTGTGCGTATAGCAAATGTGTACTATTTTATTTCTGTTTGTACATTAGAGAGATACTTGATTCGTATTTGCGATAGGAAGAACCAATAAGAAATTGTACCCTTACTTCTGATCATAGTTTTGCAAGCTTTAGCTAAGATTGAGTTAAAATCCTCGAGTTTTTACGTATTTTTTATTAACTTTCTTTGAAAATTAAGAATTTTGGAACAGATTATGTAATATTTTTGTACGAAACAAAGGTTCTGGATTATTTTTCTAGTGTAAATATTTACAAAGCTATGTTCAGAAGTAGAGGTACAATTTTTCACTAAAATAAGGCCCAATTCAGGGCCATTATGACTTTTTTTATTTGAGAATATGAACCCATTAGAACATACTAAAGGTTCTACGATTCGTTTTTAAGTATCCGAAAATACTTTTGAAAATCTCATCAAATTTCGTTCTCCAAACCTGTGACAATTTCCTAGTTAGTCAAAATTGGACAACCTATATTAGTTTGCACTGCAAAACTAATATGTTTTCATAAATTCTACAAGCAAGTTTGTCTAATTAATTAAAAACTTGAACTTATACAATACCTAGAAATATTACCAAGTCTTGTTCACTTAGATGAACATTCTTGTAAAATCAACTAATATCCCTATGTAGAAATAATAAAATAATTTGCGAGTGATGCCAAAAAAAATAGTTGTTCCAATTTTATAACAAGTGACTTTGTAATATCAACAGATCCTTTGTTTCCCCGCACTCGCATGAGTGCGCGTATTTCTATTCGTGACCTTCGACATCGCTCTTACAAAGTCGATCAAGTCAACCAGCCATAAACATCTTACAAATATTATCAAAATATCGCAATCCTCCGGGTATACCCTCGCTATTACCCACGGATCCGTCAAGTTGCTTCGGCGATACCACGTCGATTTTCATTGTTACATCGCGGGGCCCATCGTAAAGCAGCCCGACATTCGGAAGTCGGCAATTGCCTAAAATAACAGTGAAACTCGGAGCGCGCTACACCACTGCTGCTGCTCCCCTTTTTTCACGATACAAACGGTGCGCACTGCAGGCAGTATGTATGAGCACTCTTTACACGAGTCCTCCAGCTCTGCGCAGTCTGCCAACGGGGAGACGAGCCTCTTGTGCACCTAATAGTTGTTGTACAGCCCTCGCGAGTTGCGCCCGCCACTCGTGCGCACGCATCTAATGCATTTGCTTTTCGGAGAATTTGGCTTCATTGGAGCAAGGAGAAGCAGGTATAATTATGATATTGGACTGTGTTTTTAGGTTTGTTCATGAAGAGTTATAATTTCATTGATGGGTGCTTTTTGGCAAAGTTCTTTTGATATAAATAATAGCGTGGTTGCATTTACAATAGGCTGAGGATAATCAGATTAAATATTGCTTAGAATTAGGGCAGGTGACCAAGTTGTTACAATATATAGTGGTGATCTAGAGGCTTTTGAAGGTTTTGAAAGTTTTCTTAACGTATTCTACAATCTTAGGAGAAGAGGTTGATTGTAATCTATTCATCTACACTAATTAATTTTACGATAAGAATCGTAAAATAAGTAAATTTAAATAATATAGTAAAAAAAATCCATTAGTGTCTTTTATTTACCGAACATTATACCGAATGCCGTATTCTAGATAGATTAATGTAACTTTTGCATTTAATTTGAATATCTGACAAAGTATCCGAAAAAAATGTATCTGAGATGCGCTCTATATATATTTTCTTACAAATTATTTAGCGTACTTTATTAGAAAAATAAAAAAAACTTTTGCCAAAAATATTTTTTTAAATATTTTTAAAAGTGACCTTTAAAATTCGTACACTTGAAGGGGTAAAAAAATTAATTTTTTCTTCAAAAAAGGGTTTCTTGAAGCTTACTTTATACATTAGAAAGCTCCAAATTGCATTTTAAAGCATCCTATAAGTTTTTTTAATATTTTAAAAGTATTTAATTGTATTGGCTTATATGCAATTTGCAATTTTTAATGTCGTTTTACTTAAAACTTCATTTCTGGCCTTAAAAATGCTCCTTGCAAAACAGCGCGCAATGAAATAATTTGAAACTTCATAGGATTATTGTTTTTTATATTAAAAACACATTGTCAGAGCGATGTTTCATATAACCACCGTATACAAATTTTTCGCGCGAACTTATGAAAAATAATGATGTATTACTTTATGATTTATGTGAGTAAAATTTGTATACGGAGGTTATATACAAAATCGCACTGACAATGTGTTTATAATATGAAAAACAATAATCCTGTGAAGTTACAAATTATTTCACCGTGCGCATTTGCGACAGGAGCATTTTTAAGGCCAAAAATGAAGTTCTGAGAAAAACGACTTTAAAGATAGCAAATTGTATATGTCATTAAATAATATTAAAATATTCAGAAAACTTATAAGTTGTTTTAAAATGAAATTGGGAGTTCTCTAACGCATTGAATGAGCTTGAAGGAACACTTTATAAAAACAGTTGATTTTCGGCCTATTCATATATTATACTTTAGCCTTAAAAAATAAATGTATTAACTATGAATGATTCATAACAAGTTTTGAAAAAAATGTAACAAAAATATAAATAAATAACAAAATGCACCTCTACAATTGTCCGTTAATTTCGAAATTTACGCAAGATTTCGCTCCGTTCTTGCTGTAAAAATACTTACGTTGATTGTAAGTTGGCATTTTAAATTGAATTTTAATATTGTAAATGATTAAACAAGTCGATTTTAAATTTTAGTCAGTTCACCAAAACTTATCTTAATTACATAAACTCTAGGTATTTTTTTTATTTTAAATTAAAAGCCAATTATAAACAGTACCTTCAACTTTTTACTACATTAGCTAATTAGTTAGTAAAAAAATTAATTCGGAAGCTTTTATATAATTAGTTGTTTGTTATATGACATTTCGAATTAGAAAAATATATGTTATTCTAATATACAAAACATTATCGTTTAGCATTTTCAACAATTTAACTCGCCAGTAGGCGCGCTTTTCTGTCCCTATTTTACGCACATTTTGAACACCGTTTTTAGTATGTTTTCCTTAAGAAGGCTTTCCTAAAGAAAACATGAAGGTTTCATGATAAAACAGTTTATTTTCACCAAGAAAAAGTCACGTAAACTAGAGTGGGCGTATTAGAGGCACCCACGCGCATTTTCGCGGGTTAAATAATTTTATAATTCTTTCATGTTTTCGTATTCAACCTACGAAGAAAGCTTAAAAATTAGTAAAAACTAATACTGCAGTGTCCGAATTAAGCTACGTTTATCATGAAATTGATAAATCAATGTATTATCCAGTAATTGAGCACGAAAATTCGGCCGTCTACCCTAGGTAGTAAACATTATTCAATCTCAAATGAATGAATATGAAATAAACATCAACAGTTTCAACAATTGCCCACTTTATAAGATTATTTTTAATAAACCAGTAACGCGTATACATAGACATACACGACTATTTTGCCTACTACAGCGCTACATTCCACCACAAATATAAAATCGCGCGAAAGCAAGCTTCTTCTTATACAAACTCCCTCGCGAAAAATCCTCGAAAACAAACTCCGCGCGCATGTGTTCTCCCATAATAAGAACCAGCGTCGGCAGCGGCAGCAGCAGCTCTCCCCCACAAAATAAAACGTATACCTACACGCGCGGCGCTCGCCGGCCCAAGCAATACGCGCTCTTTTTTTTTTTCTCTTCCAACAACACACCGCGCACACACATGCACGTATACCTATATACCCAACCACAGCCACATCCACGCACAAGCTCCTCCGAGGCATTTACGAGAGATATATAGGTAGCTCGAAGAGAGAAAGAGAAAGAAAGAGAGAGAAAAATAGCCGCAGCACACACGCACGCACGCACGCACACCACCGAGAGAACGGGGCAGGTGGCTATATAACATCGCGGCTTCAATTTTCGAAGCGAGAGAGAGGGGCAAGCTGCTGCTGCTGGGCCTGATGCGCTTGCCATCTGGGCCCCGCGCCGAAAAAATATATATATGTGTATATACGTGTTCCATACGGCGCGCGAGCCGTGGCCCCGTGTCGTCGACTCGTGTACACTTTGCAGGGCCTGCAGGCAACGCTGATGCGCGGGCTGATTTTTGTGATTCGAATTTGGGTGTAAGGTGAAGTGCCCAGTACTTGGACAAAATGAAAATTGTGACCAGTACTTGGACAGCGACAAAGATTGTAATTACTGATGAAGATGATAAAAAGATGTATTCATTGGCATTCATACGGATAGTTTATGATGTGTAGTATGTAATTTAGCCAAAATTATGTTAATTTACGTCTTAAATTTGTTATAAGTGTAAATATAACATTATGAGGTTATGTCGAGAACTGTAATATGCCGAATGTATTGTCCAAGTTTCTGTCCACTGATTTTTCTGAACCCAGTAGTTGGACACATTTAATTCATATGTCCAACTAGGTCCTAACTATGTCCAAGTACTGGGACAAGCTTGAGATATGATGTCCAACTACTGCGACGTATAGTTCAATTTTTAAACTTACATTTTTAGTATAAAAAAGTATGTCAGCGTATTTTTTCTTGTACTAATAAAAGTAAAACATGTCGAATTAACGATTAGGTTAAAGATTTGGGAAAAATATTGAGTTTTGGCTCTACAAACATTGATTTCTTATTTTCGTTTCAAAAAGTGTCCAAGTACTACCTACTTTACCTTATGTGTGTGTGTGTGTAATGCACGTTGATGAAACGCGCAAGTTTTGCGACAGAGTTGTTTTTGGGTGTGTTGTATAGGTATATTCTGTTGACTGCGGTGCGGGCCACGCGTGAGCTTGATCGATCTGGGGGCTTTTTCTTTAAGGAGACGTCGGATACCGACAGTAGATTCCTACTATCCTACACACGTATTTCGTTATTTATTTACAAAGTTAATTGTTTAATGACAAAATAATAGCTGTCCCCAATTTGTTTTACAGTAACCTAATTATATGTCCAAGCTGGTTTCATATGATTGTTTTGTTTTCCAGAAAACTTTGACAAACTTAGTATGTAAAGGTTAATCTCCACGTAGTTGGCCCTTTTAGTGTGTCAAAGTTTTCTCGAAAACAAAACAATCATATGAACCCAGCTTGGACATATATGTAGATTACTATAAAACGAAGCGGGGACAACTATTATTTAAAGAAAAATATGATTTCTCTTAAAATTCTGAATGAAAACTCAATTAGACAAGGACAGAGATATCCGGCGTCCCCTTAAGCGTATATCGCGACGTGGATAGGAGTCGATACACACGCTCTTTTGGTCAATCGGAGAGCTTCTTTAAAGAGGAAAACGGCTGTATCTCGAGTGGTGCGTTTGTGGAATAAGGCCCCTGGGATGTAAGCAGCGATTGATACGTACGTATTAGGTGTATACAAATATGGGTTTCCGTTTTGAAGTTGGTGTTTGGGAGAGGAAATGGTACTTACTGTTTTAGCGTGGGATGGTAATGCGGAATTGGATTGGGGTGCGAAAGGTTCAAGAGCTGTTTTTTCATTGATACATTATTTCGGTGTAGAGAATGTATATGTAGCATAGAGAGGATTTTCTAATGAAATTTCAGCGTGGAAATCGCAGTAAACGTGGGAAATCCTGACTTTACGCGACAAATTACCCAGATGAATGATGAAGAATGGCCTAATTCACCGTAAAATGGATGAGGTACCCTGGATTTAACGGTAAAAATTATCCGGAATAACGTTAATTTTGTACGTTCATCGGAGTATTAATTTTGATCATGGAAGAGAGGATGTTTAATATGATTTTCACACTGTAATTTTTGTCAGAAAAGTCCTCTGTGTGATTTTCATTATCATATAATGTATTATCATTGTATAATACATTATATTTATTAATGTCAATTTAAAGAAATTTTCTTAATCTTATTCAGTTACGTATTATCTGATTCAACTTTAGAAATCTAGAATATTAAGGAAGAACACTGTAAAACATTGCAAAAAGTGATTTCCAGGAATTTTTATACACAAAGGATAATTTAATGTGCATCTTTATAATACAAAATCATCTTTCATTGAAAAATAGTGTCTCTAACATAAAATTATTTAAAGGAAAACTTTAATGCTAAATTATGAATTTACACAACGTAATTTATTAAATGCTCTCTTTATATTCGTAAATAATTGAAGAAAAATGTGTAATTTCCTCACTCTGGAAAAGTTTGACAGACCCGTTATATTGTCTTTCCTCGAAGAAAGCCAGCGATAGCCCGGCTCGTAAAAAGTAGGCCTGCCATAGCGTCGCTCAGTCGACACTCGATATGCAGCTGCACTGTTTTGATCACGCTCAGATAGCGTGATGCAGCTTTGTACTCCGATGTTGCTTTCAAGCATGAAAATTTCTTATTTTAAAGAAATTTTATATTTTTCATGAAAATAGTTTCGATTTGGTTATTCAAACAAAAATTGGTTAAATAAATTTTAATCAATGATTTTTGGTTCTTCTACGATAAAATATTACGTGAAAAAAAATTATTTTGGTTTTTTGTTTTAGACAAGACTTAAATACGCTAGTGTATTAGGCACACAAAGTCTTAAAGTTGCCCGATAGCTACGAGTGCACATGTATGGTCATTGATTTTGAATAAAAAAACTAATTTCTGTGCTCGCAAGTAGAAAGAGATAGGGGAGAGTCCCCCAGTATGGACACCCCATGGCTATTGGGCTTCTACCGCTACATAGCAGGATTTTAGACGTTGGATTAAATGAACGTTATAGTTCTATTAAATATAACCAGAGATTCTTGTTTTAAATCAAACCTTCGAAAGTTTTTTCGATAAAAACGAAAATGCCGTTATTCTTCAAGTCAAACGTTATTTCGCAAAGATTAAACACATGTCTAATACGCATCAGCTAACTAAATATTAATTATTTCATATATGATACAATTTCAAGTAAAATAGATTTAAAAACATACTATTTTATAACTTTTACCTATCTTGGAAGCACCATTTTTAAATACTTAAACAAATAATACTCCATCTTCGACTATAGCTATCCATACTGGGTGACACTTTTTCAAAAACTCAAAATCTTTATTTGTCGTTAGTAATTAATACTAAACTCGGATTATTAACTTTGGTCAAAACTAATTTACTACGTCCAAAAGGTCCATTCATACAATCAATTCCATTTTGAAATTTTCATTTTCACCTTGGTACTCAAAAATTATACCTAAAATAGCTATGGGTGGTATACTGGGGTACTACTCTCCCCTACGTCTAATAAATCGACAAAATGAGCTACGACTAAAAATATTCACTATTTCAAATTGACCTATCTGCGTGCATACTGAGAGTAGAATGTATTTAAATAAAGAAATGTTCTTCTCTCAGTACATCTTTTCAGGCAGTTTCACATTCTGTAAACCGCTTTTAAGTAAAGATCGACTTGGAAAAAAGAAAAGGCCCACTTAATATTCCTTCATAAATAATGTTATCTCAAAATCGTTTATAAGTAACAATTGCTCTGTTTGCTTAGAAGCACGCTCCACGGCTATTGCATTGTTCAGAAGTACATTATAAATCACCCATTATTATTTCCTGGCACGATGTTTTCTTTATTCTTCGCAAAAACCATAAAAAAAAACTACAAGGCTCATCATCTCTCAACGAACGAGCAACGCGCCGCATAAAGTGATTAATCCGAATCAATCAGCGAAAACGCGTGTAACCGAAACGCTCATAAATATGCACGTGTCATTAACAGCTCGCCTCTCTCTCTCTCTCTCGCACACACTGCATCCCGAGGCCATTACACCGCAGCAGCAGTATCAACACGAGAAAAAAGCCCAACCGAATTATACGTTTTCGCGAATCTTTCCGGCCGTGCGGCGCGCGCGCTCCTATACCCCTCCTCCTCCTCTTCTTCTTCTTCTTCATCATCTCAAGACTACATCGGAGTTCCTGTTTTCTTTTTCTTTTTCTTCTTGCGGACGCGCAGGTGCTGCTGCCGCACTTTTCAATTGCGCGCGCTCGGCCTGTACGGAGGAAGTGCAACGATCGCACGATGATTCACGCCGGCGCAGCCCGCGGATATTCGCGTATTGTATAGGATATAATATATAATATATATATAGAAGTGCGTGTATATAGGTACATATAGGTGTATGTGTGTGTATGCAATGGTCTCGTGTTTCTGCGCGCGCGAATCGCTCGGTACACGCGCGGCGTACAAGGGACGAAAATCATTGTAATGCGTTGTTGTTTGCGAGGAGCGCCCACGCGGAAAGGAAGTTGAGGAAAAAAAAAAGATGTATTCGGGCCTTTATTGTAGTTATTATAAGACGATCGAGTGGTGGGAGGTGGCGTACTGCAGTTTACTATGAGGTTAGAGTGTGTGTAGGAAAGGATGAATGATGTGGTCTTGAATGTTTTATGAATGAGATTTCGATGTTTGCTTTCTTTTGCAGAGTTATTATGCGCGTGTATATGAGAGCGGTGCTTACTGGGTACACTTTTCAAGATTTTTGTATTCTATGCTTATGTTACAAATTACTGATTCAATGTATATTCATCAAAGAGTAAATTTCTTATAGGTTCATATGTTTGGACGAATATTATAACTTTAAAAGTCGTGGTAAACATAATTTAAATGCACGTTTTAATCCGTACCAAGTATTAACATTTTTATAAACAAATACTTAATCAATATATTAAAATTTGAAAAAATCGAATAAGATTCTTCTTTTATAAATAGTAATTGCTTAAAATGTTGTCCAAAGTTCTACTATGTATAATGCATATGTCTTCAATATGTCTTACTTAAAAATTCGAAATAAGATTGAAATCAAGATATTAGCCATGTACAAGTTAGCTATATTCTCTCTTACTTCGTAGTTCACCTGTTATTAGTTTTGTAATTATTTTGATCTACTGTTATGATCAATGACAAAGGTTCTCATCCAGATTATCCGTTATTATAGTGGTCAAATCATAAGGCTGCAAACTTGCAATAAAGTGTAAAATGCCTAAACCGATTACGGTTTTTGTTGGATCCTGATTGGAAGTCTTAGAAATCACAATCAAGTTGTTTGATATATTTTCTAAGGTTATAAAGTAATCCGATAGTAGGATAATCCTGCTATAAGAGGCAGTATATTAGTCGACTTATAGTGTCTCTCAATTCGATTGACCACTGACTTTCGTTTCGTTTTATTTTATTATTAGGCATCTGATCTATATGTATTTTTCAATATTTCTCTAGTGCTAATAATGTATAATCTAACATCGCAATCGATTATTAGCGATTTTAGAAATTTTCTATTCACATAATATGTTCAAAACGCTTAAATGCATTAAAAAATTTCTGAACAAGCTACTTTGAGGTGGTCCACTTCAAGTGCTTTCCCCTTGGACAAGACACTAAATATCACCAAACTCATTACCTATCTTTAAATCACGCAGAACAAAAGCCAGCAACTCCTGCAATAACGCGCCACAAAGTGCAACTAGTATCTCCCAAATTCACCGAGAACAAAAAAGAAAGGGAAAACCCTAAAGTGCCTGCGAGCCATCCGAACCTCATCGATCGCCTTGTACTGTATAAAAATCAACGGCGCTTTCCCGCCGCGCCCCGGCACAAAGACCTGTCCTCATCAAATCGCGATTTCCCCCCCTATAAAACTGTCGAGCAAAGAAAGAACTAGAGGGAGAGACCAGAGAAGCCGAACAATGGCGGAAAAACGCGCGGGGAGAGATCGACCAGCACGTGCTGCTACCGCTGCACTCCCCTCGAATATCTCCTAGACACGGCGGCTATCAAGAGTCAATAGCACGAGCAGAGAATCCTCTCTCTCTCTCTCTCGAAAATATCGGCCGTTCACGTTTAGTTATAATGCCGGAGAAAGAGAGAGAGCCATAAAAACTATAAAACTTGTCACGCGCCCTGGGAATCGCGAAATTTACGATCCTTGTAATAAATATACTATGTTGCAGGAGCAAGCCCGCACGCACCAGAAGCAGGAATCAACATGTAACAGTTTCTCCCTGTACTCTACTCTCTGCTGTCTGTACGTGTGTGTGTGTGTGTGTGTGTGTGTGTGTCTCCATCACGGTCTCCACGTTCCCTCTCTCGTCAATGTCCATTGTCATTTCTGCGCCCAGGTGCACGGCGCGCGAACAGGGACCGACATACAGAAGAAGAGGAAGAAGAAGAAGAAGAAGAAGAAGAAGAAGTAGAAGAAAGAAAGGCCCCGAGACGAATATAGAAACAACAACCGAGGGCTGCTCCGCTGCTTCTTTACACGCCGCTGGAGTAGGGTATGCAAATCCTCTGCCGGTCGAGCTTTCAGTATTAGCCTCGGCGATTCGGCTTCGGAAGCACGGAAAGCTCCGTAAATTGGAAAATCTTCCTGGAAGACTCGGAGCGGGAAGTGTCCCCCCGCGAGGGCTCTCCCTCACGCCGACAATGGGACAAAGGAGCCGGCTGCCGGCTGCAGGTTAGCGTGTATATACGAGAATGCCTCTCGGAGGTGCACTTGTGTGTATATGTATATGTATATGTAGCCAAGGTGCATCCTGCGCGCGTGAGTTCTGTCCGTCTTTGTCGCGTGACACGTGGAGAAACTCCGGCGCGCGGGGCTGTCGCTCGAGAGTCGACGTGTTGCTTTTTCAAGGCGAGCAATGGAATCAGGGCCTTAAACACCGGCTGCACAGGCTCTGTAGGCTATAGCTCTAGCTGTATGTATAAGTATAACCAGTTGGTTCGAGGGTTCGTGGAGAGAGGGAGAGGGGATTGCTATGCGCGAGGGGTGACTTTAACCCTGTTGGACGTGTGTTCGGCTCTCGGAGGGGTTTCGGATATGGAGTGTGTACGTGCGAATGCTTCGTTTCGAGCCGTGGTTCGAGCGCTTTGAGATATTTAATTTTTAAAGGATTCTTCGATGCTGCTCTTGAGTTACTTTCAAACGAATTTCTAGTGCTGAAGGTTTGGAAGTGAAATAGATGTGTATGTAATTTAGGTCATTTTCAGAGCAATATTATTGTGATTAAAAGTATAATAAGCTGCCGGAACAATAGACCAAAACTCATTCGAAGTTGATGTCATTGAAGGGGGGGATGTAGGCATGACTTTTCTCTTATGGTCTTAAATGAAACGTTCGGTAAAAGTATTGTACAAAGAAATAAAAGAGATGAATATTTTAATCAATAACACTATTTTATGAGTAAGAATTTTTGTTAAATCTAATTTTCCGAATAAGAATTTAAACGCCTTACAGGCCTTATGGAATAACGCAACTAAACATCAATATGGTTATACAGTAATAATTTGCAAGACGAAAAGTAATAAAACATTATTTAAGTATTATTTATCATTTGATGTGTCATAAAATGCAGTAATAAAGTTGGTATATAAATTGTCATAATTTATACAAATATATACTGATAAAAAGCTTTTTCGGTTTATCTCTGATGCACAATGTACCAATATACTAATGACAAATTATACCTGCTACTCGAGCCATTTTTAATTTAATAAACCAATAACAAGACAGTTATCGGAGTGAACGTTATTATAAACTGTCTTGTAATAATATGAACTCTTCAGAACCATAAAGAGACAAATCCATTTTGGAAAATTTTCAATCGCTAAAATCATATTAAATTTAATGACGTCAAAAAGTAATTTAAATAGAGTATTTTACATTAATTTAATAGCAAATTATTAGATGATGTCCCGTAAAAGGGTACTAGGTGCCTATACGGGTTGGTAGAGAAGAATAAGAAAAAAAAAAGAAAATAAATAATAACAATCATTAAAGAAATAAAATTATTACGAGATGTGGGTACGCCGTAAAATATTTTAATTATCATGAATGTTTGAAAAATTTTGAAATGGCACTTATTTTATTACGGTTCTGAACAGCCGACATATAAGTTAAGAATTAGTATTCAATCGTCAAAATAAAAACAACATATATTTAAGCAGGTTCCAACGTTTGTAATTAACCACGAGAAGAAAAAATTATATAGTATCTTGTAAAGATTATATAATTAAAAGAAAACTCTAGCAACTATAAATAATAAAGAAGGGTGCTTAGCGAAATGGAGAAAAATTATTTCAATAAAATCGTGACGTCAGAAGCGTAAATGTTATTAATTTAAAAAAATGCCACTTAAATTAAAGAATTTTCTTTATTTGTCAATCATTTTTAACCGACTTCGAAAAAGGAGGAGGTTCTCAATTCGATCAGTATATATTTTTTTTATTTTTTTTTTTTAATGTTTGTCCGCCGATTATTTGGAAACTACTGAACTGATTTGAATAAACTTTTTTTTTAATCTAAGAGGATGATCCCCATGGTAGTCCTATTACATTACTGGGTCAGTATCCAGCCAGTACTACGTCAGTACTTATTAATTTTTAAGCGGCGAACTTGTAGATAACTGTTTAAAGAAGAACGTAAACCCCAAAATATTAAAAATGATTGACAAATAAAGAAAATTCTTTAATTTAAATGGCATTTTTTTAAATTGATTATATTTAAGCTTCTGACGTCACGATATTATTGAAAGAATTTTTCTCCATTTCGTTAAGCGTTTTTCTTTGTATAATTTATTATTTATACTAGAGAATCTTTACAAGCTGCTACTATATAACTTTTTATTCGTGGTAAATTATGAACGCTTCAACCTTGCGAATTTCAATATTATTAAAGAATAGTGTTTTATATTTAATATTAACGAGTTTATATCTAACAATAACTCGATTCATTTCTACTAAATACTCATCTAAATAATATTTATAACAACCCAAGTATCACTACTACTTTCCTCTACAGTACATTAATTTTCTCCAAAACGCCAATTATTCCCCAAAAGAGCACCTCAAAATCCCACTACCTCCAAACTGCAGTTAAAACCCAAAAATCCACCAGTTCACTCCACCCAGCAAAAATTCTCCTCGAGCTTATACAACCTATACCTATACATATCCCTGCAAGTCTCTCGGCAACGTCGAAGAAATCGCCGGCGTACTTACGCGCGCTCGCCGTACAACCTGGCGCGCGCGCCGCACAAAGAAAAAAAAAAAGACGAAGTGTAGCGCGTGCGCGTGTGTGTGTGCACGAAGGCGGGAAATGAAAGTCGAGATAAAGAGAGAGAGAGAGGGTGCGCGCACGAAGAGAGAAAAAGAAGCATCATCACAGCAAAAGGTGGAAGACGAAGCTATAGAGAGAGAGAGAGAGAATATTACAGTCCACGCGCGCAACGGACGCAACCGACGTCGTCGGGGCAGATGCGCGAGCTCGCCTGCAGCAGCAGCTGCTGCTGTCCTCCTACAAGTGGTGCTCAATCATCCCCTTTTTCCCCCGATTTCCTCGGGCACGCGCCACCGCCCGCCTCCTCCTCGTTTCTTCGCGCGTGTGCGTGTGTGTATAGTTCCAGTTCCCTGACCGGCCGATTTTGTACAAAGGATATATATCGGCACGGCAAGATGTGCGCCACGCGACGAGTATGTATACGGAAGCCGTGACCGACGGTTTTCCTCTCGTGTGGGTTACGTGCTTTTCTTTCTTTGTTTTCGTTGCTGGGTTTTCTGGATGCGCGAGCGCCTGGTGTGGTTAATTTGGGCGAAGGAGGTAGGATGCGTTGCTTCTCTTTTTTTTTTATATCGGAGCCGGAGAGCTGGGCAGCCGGTTGTCGTGAGAGGAGCGTGGCATTTAATTGTCCGTTCGTAATGGAATGGTTAACGGACGGTTTCCTGGTTGTTATTTTGGTTCGTTTTCGGTTTGAGAGGTTTTTTTTTTAAGCGTTGGCGCGGGCATTAGCGCGAGCGTTAGCGTTTGTGGGTAATTGGTATGATTGGGAGTGTGGATCGCTTTTTCTTTGGGAATTAAATGGTAGCTTCAAGAAATACGGGAGTCAAATTTTAATGATGAGGAGACAGGCTTGGGTTAGTAATACTCGAAAGACAATATGAATGTTTAAAGCTTCAGATTCAGTTCTCTTGAAGGAGTACGCGCTTGAGAATCTACAAAAATTAGTTTTGCGAATTTTTATTTCAATTGTAAGATAGGTATGTGTATTTTTTTCAACAGTTTGAAATAATATCTCATTTAAAGTAAAATTGAACATAGTTATTTATAAAGTACAATATATTTATGAACAATAATTTGGAAGTAAAAATAATGATTTCGTTTGCTTGAGTTATAGGCATTGAACTGCCAGGACTCTTTTGTATGTGATTTACGGAGAGCACAGCTACTCCGATATTGGTCAACTGGCATTAACATTTCGAACGGAATTTCTTAATATATAACATTATATAGTTTTTAATCGAAGCTTTAAAAAGAGGATCTGCGACCTAATATAGATTCTTTATTTTCGACCAAAAAAAATTGTAGGAGAGAGTGTCTCAGTATGATTACCCATAGCTATTGTAACTGTTGTGTACCAAGGTGAAAATGAAAATTTGAAATTGTATGAATGATCTTTTTTGACGTAGTAAATTAGTTTTGGCCAAAGTTAATAATCTGAGTTAAGTAATAATTAATAACGAAAAATGAAGGTTTTGAATTATTGAAAAAGTTTCTCTAAATGCTTAAAAATTGTGCTTCGAAGATAGGTAAAAGTTATAAAATATTATGTTGTTTAAATCTATTTTAATTTAAATCATATCAAATATGAAATAATTAGTATTTAAAAAGCTTATATACTGGGCATGTATTTAACCCTGGGGAAATAACTTTTGACAAGGAAATTGACGACTTTTTCGTTATTCTCGCTAGAATCTTCGGAGTTGTGATTTAAAAACAAGAATCTAGGATAATATTTAATAAAACTATAATATGCTGAATTAGATATCCAGCAAATAAAGTACGGCCATCTAGTTAAGCATCATTGGGTGCTATCGTATAGCCATATTGGTGGTCATACTGGGAGTGGGGTAATACTGGGGGACTCTCCCCTAAACGCTGAAAAATGAATTACTTTGATCAAAGACTGTTTTACAGTAAAATAGAATTTTGCCAAATATTGTGGCTACCGCACACAATTTTTACGAATAAGCATGTATTTTGAGAAACAATGTTTAAATATCAAGTGCTTGCGTTGTCATTTTTAAGAATTGATTATTCGACCCAATACATGATTATAAAAGCAATTTTAACCAGATTGAGGCACATTATAACTAATTTTAATGAATATTACAACTGTAGAATACAGTTATTATCACTTCATTTTTTTAATTCTCCTTTTTAATTTTTTTAATTTTAACTTTTCAAAATCAATCCTTTTAAAATTGCTTCTACAATGCACTACACGAACATTAATGCTAAAATTTTCATTAGATCGTCTCCAAGAATACTGAACCAAGAAAAAACATAAATGATTCGTACATCATTTAAAATATCTCGATCGAACCCCATTTTACGTAAAGAAAATGTAATAGTGTATATTTATATTGGTCTTATATTATCCCCTCACAAATAGCATTCCAATTCTACCATAAATTGTCCTAATACGCAAACAAAAAGAATCATTTTTCGCTTCAAAACCTGCCTTTCGCATAAAAAATAAAACTCTATTCCCATCCGAAAACCCACTCGCATCCCAAGGGCCTATATAGACTCAACAAGGCGATGATCGCGCGTTGACAGCCGTATAACACCCAAGCAACGCGTCAAAATCAAACTCCGGGGCAAAATCCAAATATCTCGCGCCTATATACCTACGCACATTCTCGCCGCGCGACATCTCGAAGCAGCGCGCGGGAGGATCCTTTGATGAAGTGCGCATACGTGACTGCATGCACGTTACAGTCGCGCGTGGCACACCTCGCGCGCGAGACGTCCTCGAGGGGCGCCTCTGTGAGATTTCTGCACACCGCGCGTATAATGTATATATATATATACGTGCCGACAGTGAAGAGCAGCTGACAGCTCGTCGCGCGGCGTGGCTTCTTCTTCTTTTTGCTTGCTGCAGTGTCCTTTGTGCACGAGGCGGGGGAAAGGGGTGGGGGTGTGTGCAGAGTCGAGGTTGAAAATTGGGTGCTTTCTTTTTTGCTTCTTTCTTTCGTGGAAAGGTTGTTTCGAGTTTCTTGGGGAGAGGGTGCTGCAGTGGCGCGTGATTATTTTTGATGGCCTGGGTGCAGATAAGGCGCTAATTGATGCCGCTGTGTGTGTGTGTTTGGTTGGTTGGTTGGATTCGGGAAGGGAGTTTTTGCGAATTTGGAGGGTCGTTCCTTGTAGTTTTGCCGAAAAAGAAGTATAAGGCGGTTCTTGTTTGCGATCGAAAAGAATAATTATAAGGAGATCCGGAGGACTTTTAAGTTAACGGTTTTTGAATGAAAATGTCAGTAACGGTAATATAGTGATAAGAGAATTTTCCTAGCTATTTACTTTTGTAGTTTGGGAACAAAATATATTATGACTGCACACGTGAGCTATCTAATATAAGAGTTCATAGGAGAAATCTATAAATTTCATGTGCAACTCGTGTGCTTGCTTTGTAAAAGTGTTGTAAATATACAAGACTTAAGGTGCATTCTCATGGAGCATCCAATTTTTGCGTCAATTTGACCACGTGATAATTTAAAGCGCGCTTTCGCATTTTTCATGTTAAAGTTGTTTAACTTCAATAAACAATTGAACTATTATGCACATCATTAAAAATGTTATCTAAATACAAAGTTTCAAGGGAACATACTTGAACATTTATAAATCATCATTAATGTAAAATATTACGTTTAGGAAGATCATATTTGTATGACAGTGAAATAATATATTATAAAAATAATGAAACTAATGTAAATATTGGGATTCCCCCGTAAAATGTCATGTGGTTGAGTTGACGCAACAAATTTGACGCACCATGAAATTGCACCTTTAATTTATAGGGAATAAGTGGTTCAAACAATAAACTTACCCGCGTGTTTCTCTGTAAAAAGGAGGTGTTACATATTAAAAAAGTAGTAATCTGATGACTGCGTCGTCCGGTAAAATGTTAATTTTAAGGGTCTCGCTCATTACTGACATAAATACGAAGAAATTGAGACGTGCCTCATTTACGTACTCTATAATATACATTCTACATTAGAGAATTGCTTCTTGAGCAAAATTATTTTTATATGAAATGTTACAAGTTCCGTGAATTAGCTGTAACTTTATTTCTCTCCCGAAGTAAATTCGTAGCCCGAATGAATGTAAATAAAATTCGAGCCGAAGTTCCATATAATTTCAATCGACGTGGCCCAAACATTCAGGGCACGAATTCACCCCTATAATTCCCGAACTTCTCTTTCCAATCAAGAAATACGTTCCTCCCTACCCATCCGTATAACGCTTCTTCACTGCTCCAAAACTCTGCGTACAACTACCATATACTCGAGTTCTCAAACCCACCCTCCTCGCGAAGATCTCCAGCAAAATCACCGATCATCTCTCCACCGAACCCATCGCCGATCGACGCTTCCATCTGAACCAGCGCGCGCAATCGATTGAACAACGACAATGCGAGCCCAGTACCCCAGACCCAGAAAAATCCAGAAGAAGAAGAAAAAAAAGAGTGCGCCAACGGAGCGAATCCATTGTGTCGCGTGCACGCACATCTCGATCAAACTGAGCGATCGCGCACTGGCGTTTATAGATTCGATCTTCTCTCTCTCTCTCCTTTGTCGCCAGCATCGCGCACCAGGCCGCGCTCTAATAAAATATCCGATCCCGCGCAGGCCCTGCTGCTGCATTTCACTTCACTGCCGACGAGACATTGTCGCTTCTGGAAGGGAGAGAAAAGAAGGACGCGTGACAGGCGTGAAAAAGAAATTGCCCGATGTTTATACCGGTGTTGTATACGTAGCAGTCGTGCAGCTATCTCCGTGGGTACATAAACAATGCTTTTATAGCGATTCGAAGCAAATTGTGTCTTATTGTCGCTGTCGTCGTGGGATTATGAGGGGGTTCGTAAGCTCCCGCCATTTTTCGAATTGGATGATGCTGAGTATAGTTGGTTTATTTTGTTTGAGTAGGTCGGATTGAGTGTGGTGCAGGTTCGAAGGTATGAATATGATTTCTTGATATGGCTGGGCGTTCTCGGCAGGTTTTAAGGCTGGAGGATAAAATTTATTATATATATTAAAGTTATATTATTATCAATATTTTTTAACGGATACTAGAAATTTTTGTTCATTTTTGGAGGATGCATTGAAAAATGATTAACAGCGAAACAGCAGTATAACGTTAGAATATTGCTTTGATGGTTCATTTTATTTATAAGTCATCATATAATCGACCATTATTATACAAATTTATGTTAATAATAGCAGTAACTTTAATATATTGCTCTGATCTGTTACATCCGATTTAAAAATATTCAATTTTAGACCATTGTTCGAGAAGTTGTTTAAAAAAATTTAATTCAAACACAACATCAGCATCGTTAAGAAGTTATTTTAATAATATGAAAGATGTACACCAAAAATGTCTAACCAATACATTCGTCTGATGTATCGTTTGATTTGCAAACATCTAAGCGATAAACAACTATTAGAAAAACTATTAAAACACTTTCATCGGAATAAGTACACATGACACTAACCGAAATAAAAACAGACATGCAATTTTCAAACCGATGAACAATGTGCGGCTTCTATCAACGCAAAACTACCCTATCAAGGCCCACAAACCATCAAAATGAGAGCGACAAAAAAAGAAAAACCATCTCTCGAATCCACATTCCACGCGCATTGTCATATATACATGAAGCACGAACAAAGGGAAATGTGAACGGTCTCGAGCCTGCAATTAAAATCGCATATTCATCCGGAATGAAAGGCACAGAAGCAAGAAGCAAGACAACAAGAAAAAAAGCAAGAAATATACAGAGCACGCTAAAGAAGAAGAAGACGAAGAAGCAGCAATATATGGGTCCATTTAGTAAAACGCGTCGTTAAAAAATTTTTCCTCGCTTAACACAGCACCTATACAACACACATAACAGGCCAAGAGAGGAGCGGAAAGACGAGGGAGCGCAGGGCCGCCGAGAGAGACTCCTTTGTCCGGGGGTAAATCGGCGCGTGCGATTCGACACAGAGAGAACGCAGCGGAGAAGAAGTTTCCTCTATGAAAGATCACAGGAAAAATTCGACGCACCTATATATAAAATCGCTTTTCTAGCTCGCACGTGCACGCAACCGTTATTGTACCACACGCACACATACGCGACTCCATCCCTTTTATATAAAAATCGAGCGATGCAGCGCGGTGCGTTAATTATAATAGTGTCGCGCCACTGTCCCTCCCTTTATACCGCTCCTCTCTCTCTCTGAAGTACATACGTCTACAGCTCGCTAGAGATTTAGAGAGTACAGCAAAGGAAGAAAGAAAGAAAGAAAGTGGAGAACCTGGCCGTATCTTTCTCCCTCGACTACCTGAGGCCCAAGCTTTTTTTCGAGGATCCGCGGCCGTGCGCGATGTATTATACGTATATAGAGCACGCGCGCGCGGTGCATCGCGTCGGGGCCCCGAAGAAAGAGACAGAGAGAAAGGAGGAAATCCAGGATAGCAGCTGATACAATTTTTGGCGGGCTTTTTATACCCCGAGAGCTGGCCTGCTGCACGCGCGCGAGCCGCATCGCACAAAGGGAAAGGCCGCTGCGAGAGAGGGGGAAGGGAGAGAGAAGGGAAACAGGGGTGCAGTGTGCGAGTCTTGGGGTGTAAGAGATTCGGACGTTGGAGGGATGGAAAAGAGATTTGTCATGATGTATTATAAATATTAATTTTGAAACTGATTCGCAAGAGGGATGCTAGGCTCGGCGGGTATTTTTGGCGCGCTAAAGGAGGTGCAGAGTTTTTGTCTGCATAGGTTGCTCTTGTAGTTTAATACTATATGAAGAAATTTTGAACAATTTCGAGTGATTGTAATAATTTTTTGTCACTTTGTCCGACAGATGTATGTTTCTTAACTGACGCAGTAGTACTAGTCTGCAATAAGTACATTCTGAGTGTTTCTGTTAAAGCAGTTAGCAGAGGTTCTTTAAACGTTGCACACGTAAGTATGGGGCGTTTAGAAGCACAACGAAATAAGTCCATTTTAGAAATTTTGCAAACTGTTGTCAACTTTTAAACGTTTGTGACATAAAAAAAGTGAAATTTTATTAGTTTTATCTCTACCATTATTACTTGAATGTACTATTTATCAGTTGCATAGTTTACAACAGATAAGTTTTAAACTTGTTATGGTCATTTACTAAATTTCGAAAATGGTTCTGAACGCTTCATGATCGCTGAAAATATTAATTGATACAATGAAACAAAATATATAGCTTATGCATTCAATTTTGAGAATTCATATTGTTGTCACATAAGATATAACATCTGTATGTGATGATTGCTTGACCTTTATTAGGCCATCAATGGTACAGTAGTATTATAATGATTAAATGAAACTGGGCTAAACCTGACGTGGCTCTCGGCGAAAAAAGCGTTACGAATCTTAATTGAACCCTGACACGGTGTAACGGTGAAACCAGGGCAACGACATGTGGGTTTTACCCGTGGGTGTTTCAGGGGTAGTTATATATTCCACAAACTCTTTTCTTCATGCGCTAGAAGCAATAAGCTAGACAAATAAGGGCATTTTTTATTTTAAATATTATAGGACGTTAAAGTGTTACGGGGAAAGTAAACTAAATTCATCTTTTTTATTCATACATATTTATTAATTTCTTACCTTTACTTAAGGATTTACTTGGGAAGATTTAATAAAATCAGTGCTGTATGTAGTTTAGCAAGGTTGCGCAACAAACAAATTTTTATTATATTATTATTTAGCTCATCATTCAAAGGAAAACAATCATTTTTAAGTTAGTGCAGTTTTTTTTAAATAATTGAGTTAAAAAATAGTTCTCTCACTTAGGTATTTACGTTTTTGAGAATAGCATGTAGAATTGATAATTTGGTAAAACGGCTCAATGCATTTAAAAAATGCATTTTTAGCCATTTTTATCAAAGTTTTAGTAGTACAATCTCCCCGAATCAATCTTTTTCTGTACAATGATCGGTGTATTTTCTGTGCCTATATCAATCTTTTGTATCTTATGTGTTTTTATTTAACTTCGGTACGTATTGTGTAATCTGCTAGCTCAAGCTGTACATATTTTGCATATTTAAATATCTCTATCCTAAAACTTTAACCCCTAAACCCCAAACACATTTCATCCAAACTAACTTTTTATGACCCATATATAGTCATCTACCTATCTAACACCTATCAAACCTCTCCTCTCTTTCATCTACCTGGAGTTGCGTACTTTTGTGAGTGTGAGTGTGAATGTTTATTAGTGCGAGATATATTATGAATGTATAAGATGAATACAAGGATATTTTCATTTAATTTTTTGTTATTGTTTATTTTTACTTTACTTTTTATTATTTTTATTCTCGATGCGATGAATATACTGAAAGATTAAAGTGTAATTTTGACGTGTAATAATTTTGACAAACATGAAATGTATTTATATTATTGACAAGCTGCCGACAGAGACCAAAATTTTTAGTTTTAATGTTATAAATGTACATAATTTTGACTGTGTGATATCAACGCTAATTTTAACGTGACTAGCAATTTCGATCGCGATTCGTGCGGTTCTTCTTTTCCTTTCAGGCGTGGCATTTGATTTTTTATACTATAAAGGAATATTAAGATTTAAAATAAAACTTTTAAATAGATATGATTACACGCCCGATTTCAGTGACTAATCAAACGACGTTTAAAAGCATACTTACTTATGCATATTTGTAAATACTCTTTTGTACTTGAAAAAAAATTAAAACATCTATTTATAACATAAGAAAAAAGATCAGCGTCGAAACCAATTTTTCCAGCAATACCATAGGTGAGAAATTCTAACAGAACTTTTAATATTCAAAAGTCAACCTCTAGTAATGCTACTACGTCGATTTCTAATGCAGCACATTGATCATCTGGGACTTGAATTATTTATTTGGTAAGTACTGCCCCTCTGATCTGTCAATTTTTACGCAAGTAGGATTCTACTTTTTTCCAAATTCGTCAAAAAATGTCTTAGAAAGGACCTAATAGTAGCGTAAGGTCTATTTCCGTGACTTATTAAAATTGATTTAGAGAAAGAAAGTTTCGCTCGATTTTCCCCAAAATTGTACAGTATATTTGAAGAAATATATTGCCAAGAAATTTTTACTTTAAAGTTCCCTACAAATGTGCAAAATTAAAATTCTATTACTGACCGACAGAGCGTGGCACATCATTCTGCGATGGCTTGAATTGTTCATTTTTATATGAGGCATATGATATAATATTTTTGTAACGATATGGAATAACTTTTTTTCTACGTTGGTGAGAGTATGTTGATACAATACTAACTGACCGCATTTTTGGTACTTTTTAGGATATTTCATAGAAAAGTATTATTCTGTATATATGGAATTTTATGTTTACATTCTTGGCTTTTAAGGGAATGTCGGAGCCCCGCCCCCCCTTTTGCTATCCGACCTATTTTGTATTTCCAATTGTTTGTAAAAACTACAAGTCCGACTGACTTTATCTTGTACAGATCGGTTCATTATAGTAAGCACTACGGTGCTCAGCTCTAAATCTTACTGTAAAATTACATTAAAAGAAGTTATTAGCAAAAGTTTGGTATGATTACAATTTTGAGGTTAGCTTTCAATGCGTAAACACCCTATTGTATTTCCAATTAATCAGAAAAATAACTCATCAGATCAACTTTATCTTGCATGCAAAAGCTTTATTATAAAAAGCACTACGGTGCTCTGCTCTTAAGGTTTCCCTGCATTCTATATTTTAAAAGTAATCACTAAAAGAAAATACACGATTTTAGCTCCGACATCCCCTTAAACAGATAATTTGAGACCTGGTAGAACTATGTGCCTCTTCAGGAAGCCAAATAACACCCTTGGTAGTAATTCGATTATGTCGATTTCCTAAAAGTTAAAAGTTCCGCCGAATCTCTCAGGTATGTGAATAGATCACGATATATTTTCTTTATAAACTTCGTGAATTTCATCAATATCTTGAAAATTAAGAAAAATATGACGCTCTAAAGTTTCTCGTAACTTCACAAAGAAACTTTAGAACGTCATAACTTCTTCAAATACACTTTAGTATCAAAAATACAAAATGCATTGCACTACAAATTGGCATATACAATCTCCTCCACATCCAAATTCCAATATACTCTCTACAACTATTCACCACCTACACCCACCTATCCCTAGCAATCCTCCTCGAGCTCCCTATACCCCATCAACCAACTAAATCCACACCCCAAGAATCTCATCTCATCTCATCCCCCTCCACACCCCTCCAGAGCTTCCTTAATTTCTCAGCTCCACAGTGCCCAAAAGAAGGGGGAAGGTCCCCATCGTCGTTCCTCGCGTCTGGCCCCGTTTTCCTCGCCGATCACAGAGCCACACAGCTGTATCGGTATATTATACACACAGCGATCGCGTCGCCGTGCGCGCGCGCCCCCTCCACAGCGCCAGCCCATTGGCGCGCGCCAGCGACTCCGCCTGTTCGACTATATCGCACGCGCAGTGCGCGCTGGACGACGGGCACAGGCGCGCAGCCGGCGCGCAGGCCCAGGGCGGAGGAGCGTTAAACACCGGCGCGCGCCTCGCGGGCCCAAAAGGGAATAAAGAGACGGGACACCTGGCCGCGGGCATCAGTTTGACGCTGGACGCCCTGCGAGAAGCAAGTATATATATCTCTCTCTCTCTCTCTATCGCGTGGACTACCGAGTTTACAACAAATATGTAATCCCTCGGCTATTGCGTTCGACTCGAGCACGTACGTACTTAAATTCGAGATTCGGTCTGATTTTGGTCGAGTTTATGGTTGTCTTTGGTTGCTTGTAATATGTACGATCGAGCGCAATCGCGTGTGGGTGATACAGGCCACTCCTTAGTCTCTTCCTTACTTCCTTCCTTCCTTCCTTCCATCGTATATATACACGTCCCCTCGTTGGCTTCGGCTCGCTTCTCTTTGTGCGACGTTGTATACTTGCACGCGGAAGGAGACACTGCATTCGCACCCGCGTCAAAGCTGCGTGTACGTACATACGCGCGAAGGAAGATCTTGGAGTTTTCTCAGTGCGCGACCTGGACGAGAACGGAAAGGAAAGACGGACGGACAGACATCAGGAGGAGAGTGTTTTGTGCTTTTGGTCCTGGCCGGGTTTCTTTTATATAACGCATAATAATAATATAAACGCAAAAGTGGAACGCGAGCCCGCCGGCTTATATTCGTGCGTGCAGCAGCAGTTTCTCAGCTTCGGCCGTCGTCCTCGTCCCTTCAAGAAGGAGGAAGAACGAAAGCAAAAAGAAGAAACGGAGACGCGTATGGGATATACTATACACGTATGTGCGTGTGTGTGTGGGTATATACAAGAGGAGAGCTGCAAAACTGCAGGACGAAGGGATATAAGAAGCGGCGAAACGAACGAGACGTGATGGAGAGCGAGAAGGAATTTCGGACAAGGACATCGCTGTATATAGGTAGGCCCCCCCCTAGCCTGTATCTATCTGTGTATATATACACACACGCACCGTATACCGTCCCTGTATATTGCTTTCTGGGGGAGAGGATGGAGAGAGAGAAAAAAATGCGCGCGGTATAGAAAGACACGAGTGCGACAGTGTGTTTACTGTTTTTGTACGTAGTATTGCGTGTACGCGCCTTTGTCCGCGACGCAACGTGTATGCGAGCTCGCGAGGCGATGGAACTTTCTCATTTTTGGCTCTTTTTGGAGAGAACGCGCGAGAGTGTATAATCGTTGGGTAAGTGAGGCGATAAGGATTGCTTTGGGCGCAGCGTGTGCGTGGATTATATACGAGCGGGAAAAAGGGGAGAAAAGTTTTATGTAATTGGGAGAGTCGAGGTGAGGATTATCTGCGAGTTTGACTTTGAGACTTGCTTACCGATTTTGGGTGTTATTGAGAACGGCCAGTTATTAAATGGCACGGGAATGAATACGCATTGAAGTAAGTAGTCTCTGTTGTTTAAATTTCGCGATGTGTAATCGATTACTTTTAGAGTAAGCTATTCTCCCTTTTTTTCGTTTATTGTTTTTGGTTGAAATAGTCGTTATATAAATGGTAAGGGACAGGATACGGAATTGCGAAATCTGCATTGAATATATATTGGTATCGGTCAGCATATACCGTATCCTCGTCGTTTAACGTCGATTATATTTTAGAAGGGACGTAATTTTATGAAATCTATATCTTCCAATGCATGCGAAACTGCTCTCTTCAAACTGTTTCCTTTCACTGTCCTTTTAGAATCCTTTCAAAATTGGTGTATCATGGTTTATGCTACTTACAAATTCCTGTGCAAAAATAGTATAAACTATCACGTAAATCTTTTAACACTTGTATCCCAATCGTAGAACTAATACACTTCCTAGTTATCATCAATAATTATCCTATTAGCCCTTTCCACTTATTAAAAAATTAAATTTACCGTAAAAAAATAGCATACAGTCACGGACATACACTGAGCAATACCGTGAACTGCTAAATTCGTCAAATTCGTAGATACAAACATTTAATTTCTAATTCATAAAAAGCATTAACATTTTCGAATTATCGAAACATACTGCCTTTCATTAATTACACAAATCAAAAATGTTGAATCTATATACGAATTTGGCGTTGTAACAGTATATACACGGCATCGCCGAGTCCACACGTTTATGGTAAAGATATCGGTACCTGTAAACACGACTGCTCCATGAGTCACGAAACCTGTTCCGTAATTGGTACCTTTATCTCAACTCACGGATTCATTACTCATATTAAGATTATTTAAAGTACACATGTATATTAAAAGCAAAAAAGTCAAAGATTTCGAAGCTTCTGCGCGTATATATATATAAGTGCACGTATAAACTCATTATGCAAGTGGGATCGCTCGCGCGCAGGGGAGCCGACAAAGTGGTGAGCGCGAACGCGTAACGAGCGTGGAATGTACTGAAAAGCTGCAGTTACATTGTACACATCCCGCGGCGTGCACGCGGCGAATCCCCTGTGTAATATATTACTCAACCAGTCACCGGCCGACTAATTCGAACGGTAACGTTATTACACGCACGTTTTGCATTACGCGCGGTTCTTTTGAGCTTTCAGTTTTAAAATTTGAAGTTTCTTTTTTCTTGTAATGGTTATTGTTTTACTTTGTGATTTTGGTAAAGAGAAGGGGTAAATTCGTTGGGGTGAAATTTTTAGATAATTAATAATTACTTAAATTGAGTACGTACAGAATTAAATATAGTATATTTAAATAGACTGTACATGTTAAATGTTAATTGTAATGTCGAATATCGTTAGTTTGTAAATGTTGTAATATATTTTTAATTTAATGGTAACTTTTAAAATTCGTCTTTTTTATTTGACTGATAAACTCATTAAACGATAAAATACTTTTAATTTATTGACGATTACAATTTATGACTCTACGAATGTTTCTAATTTTATTGCAGCGTGTTTTGCACACCAGCTATTAAACATTTGTTGTGCTAAATTTGAATTTCGCGCTCAAACTAATCGGACCAGTACAAAAGAATTAAATGTCATAATTTGACATCTAAACCATCTACAACAAATTTAAAATCATACGCTCGACGAATACTTTGAAAACGAATTTCCCCCGCATTTATCACACATCGACATCCTAACGGACAATTCTGCAGCTTTCAACAAAGCAGTCCAAACATCTGTTGCAAGGGTTGGATCGGCGCGCCATCGATCGACCATAATAATTGCGCGCAATCCCCCACCTTCGCCATCCCTTCCAAAAATCCACCAAAATATCCCACCAAAACCGTTTAAACACCGCAAAAACACGTACCTCGTTACACACTTCTGCCTCCGTCGATACAGCACCGACAAATCGATCCCCCGCAATATCAAGAAACAAAGGCACAGAGAAAACACCCACATCTCCGTTTAGCTCCTCCTCCACCGACGACAAAGAAAAAGCTGTATACAGTGTGCTTTGGTGCATCTACAGCTCTATCCGAGAAAGAAAGAGAGGACAAAAAGAAAACGCACAGCTCGAGCGATTATTCGATGCCCGGCTAATAACGTGATTACGGCGCAGTTACGAATCATCCCCCTCGAGCTTCTCCCGGGGGTTGAAACACACACACAAACACGCACGCATAGATCCAAATAGCAAGGACGCGCGCGCGATGCGTCACCCGTACGCACACAACTCCGACAAAAAAGAAAGAGAGAAAAGGGGTCGAATATATATAGGGGAAAAACCAAGCCCGCGCGCGCGAGAGAGAGAGAGAGAAGGGTGTATATACATCATCGCGAGGGGGAGAAAAGCGCGCGTGATTCGTATACTGTAACGCGCGTATAAACCCCGGCACTTTTCGAACGCCGGAGCTCGAGAGAGGGGAAAAGAAGCGCGCGCGCGCTGAGTAATCGGCGAACGACGACGACGCAGCGGCGGCGGCGGCGCGCGGCGCTAGTAACAGCGATGGTGTGTGCGTGTAGTGTAGCCACCGGCAGTGGGGATAAAGGGAGCGAGTGGCGCGCTTCTTGGCGCAGTTTTCGGGCGCGTCTTCGACGGTGAAGGTCTCGGCTCGCGGGCGCAAGCACGTCCTTCTGTACTCGCGACATGCTTCCTCCTCTCGCGCGCGCGTGTTTATACGTATATGTATATATATGTACGTACGTTTTGTTGTTCTCGGTATGTATATAACGGATGGCTTCTTTGTTTGGACTCTGGAGGGATTTTGACACGAGGATTGTTTGCGTTTGTGGACTGTATTATAGCTCGCTGCGTGGTTTTTGGTATATATTGGAATGAGTCGCGCGTTTCTTTGTGCGGCGGCGGCGGCAGACTCGCCGGTCACGTGAGGATCACTTGGTATGTATATAACATTGTGTGATGTGTATTGCTGACAACAACCGCGAGTGATGCTTCTTTTTTCTCTTTTTTCATTTATTTTATGTTTATCGTGCACAGGTGTCGGTTAGCTGTTGGTGAAGTTATCTAGATTATCGGTGTTTCAATCCTAGATAATTTCCCACGGTTTCCTGCGTCGATTTGTCAATTCACACGCGTGTCTCTCGAAGATCCTTCGTCGCAATCGCAACTTGGTAGAAAAGAAGAAAAAGGAAGGATCACCCCCGCGACAATCCCTCTCACAACTCAATTTCCCATCCTCTCGATCATCCTCAACCAAGCGGATGATAAAAACTCCAAACGCCGCGCGCGCTCGGATTCCCCGAAAAATGAATCGCGGCCGCTTGTGGCTTCCTCCTCGAGAGCCGGCGACTCGTTTCGCTTTTGTTCCGTAAAAGCATGCCGCGTGCGCGCATATATACACACATACACTCGCGTCTCTCTCCCGCGCTCGCGTATATAAGTTTTCTATACGCGCGCGCAAATGATAGGCCTCGTGTGTGTGTGCGCGCCGATATTCGGGAGGCTGTCTGTGACCCGTCCAAGGCCACATTGCGAGTAGTAGAACCGTGTAGTGTATGGTGGAAGAGGCCGCCGCGGGTTTTCGAGGGTCTGCCCGCGGCTCCTAACGCCGACATCAGCGGGATCGGATGCCTGCCTCCGCCTTCCTTCAGAGAGCTGTGGCTCCTTTGTGTGCCAGAGGAGAGAGAGAGAGAGAGAGAGAGAGAGAGAGAGAGAGAGAGAGAGAGAGAGAGAGAGAGAGAGAGAGAGAGAGAGAGAGAGAGGAGAGTCTCGTGGTAGAAACGCATGGTTGCCGCTCTGCGAGAGTCTCTTCTTTTCTCGGGGGGCAGAGAGAGAGGTGGTTTTTGCTTGTTTTTTTCGGGGGGAGGGGGGCCTTTTTGTTTCCGAGGTTGTTAACGGTTTTCGTGGAAAAATGGATTTTTTTTTTGTTTGCTTTGGTTTGGTGTGCTGGCTTTGTTGCGTTCGTGCTTGGTGCGGCTTCTTTGCTTTTTTGCTTTGTGTTTGGATTTGGTGAGACGCACACCTGTGCTTTGGATGGTGCAAAAATGAAGGATTATACAGATTGGAATTTTCTTTCTTCTTTGTTTGAATTTTGTGCGATCTCGTGTACTTTGGAAGTGTTTGATTGCCAGTCGGTTTTGGTTAGAATGCGCGTTTGTGTGGGATACTGAATTTATCGTTGAATTAAATAGTATCTGTTGGTTCAATTTTTAGGTGGCAAACAATTGCGCGATTTTTACGGACTGAATTTCTGCTTTATTCGACGGACACTGGACGGATCAAATATCTTGTAGAATTTGTTGAATTTTTGTAAAATAGTGTAACTTCATTGGACTGCTTGTTTTCGTTAACCTCATTAGTTTCGTAGGTTTCTAAAATCGATCAGATATTTGATTCGCCGAGTGTACATTACAAAAAGTTGTAGGTTTCATTCCTAAATAAAATATAGTGCTTTTAATATCAAAATAAAAGAGACCAAAAAGAAACATTTAAGGTAAATTAACGCAATCATTTTCTGAAAAAATGAAGGTCAACGTTATCAATTTTATTACAAATTTGTATCTATCTGCTCTTTGTAACTTGTCTTATTGAATGACGAGCTAATAGTCTTCTGTATTGAAAGCCTCCTATAAAACAGAATTTCAGTTCCTAGAAATCGTTCATTTTTCTAGCCTTATCAAATATCGAGCATTTTACAAGGTTAAATCTATCTACAAAGAAGAAATTTAGTTCCTAGAAATCGTTCATTTTTTGTCGCCCTCAAAGTATCTTCCGAGTTCCCTATAGTACAAAAAACGAAATAACGTAGTTTCATCCACTATCGCAATTAAAAATATCCAAGTAACTTAAGAACCAATCGTCGAAGGCGGGGAACCAAAGGAATCTCCCATCCGCATGGATAAACCGCCGCTATACCCGCATCTCGATAAAGCCAGGATAACGATCTCCCGGCGAAAAGGACCCCGCGATCGCGAAATTTCGCAAGGCTCTCTCCTCTCCGTGTCCCCCGCGCGCCGTTGCAAATAGTTTTGTCGTGTGTGCACAACCGCCGTCTCTTACACGTACGCGCACACGCAAAACAGAGAATCGAGAAGAGAGCCTTACGGCACAGCAACTACAGCTGCCTCTCGGACTTAAATAAAGTTATCCATTTATCTCTTAATTCAACCTTCTCTTTTCCCTCTCGCTCTCTCTCCCTCGTGCTCTTATTCTTCTCTTCCCGTCCTCCTTTTTCTTTTTTGCTCTTGTCTCTCCGTGCCGCCGCCGCTGCTGCTGCCTTCTTTTGCTCGTATACTTCCACTTGCTTTCCCACTCTTTTATGTATACGTACGTACGTTCTCTCTTTTTATCGTGAGCGTGTCTCCCCTCGCGCATATGTAGTACCCGAGCACGTGGTCGCAAGCGCGTTGTTCGAAATTGAACGCATGAACACCACTCTAGACTTGTAATGTATGTTTTCTATACTTGTATTCTTTTCTCTTTTTTTTGTTTCATTTTCCTTTTCTCATGTATTGACCGCAAATTTTTCATTCGCTCATTCAGATACACGGAGAGAGGGAGAGATATATCAACAGCTGCAGCCGAACAAAGAGAAAAGAAGCCCGTTTATATATACCAATATCTTCGAGCTCCTCTCTTCTCGGCTCATTCAAGTCGCGAGATACAGACATACAGACAGACGGACATACAGAGAGAAAAAGGGGGAAGCAGAAGAGCGCGCCGCGGCTTTCCATCTCGCTCGGACGACGACGACGCGGCACAAATTGACCGACCGAGAGAGAGAGAGAGAGAGAGAGATAGAGATAAACAGCAGCAACCGGCGAATAATCGTCAGTCGAAAGGAAGCCGACGACGGCGAAGGAGGTATATATATCGTACTGTACACCCGGCAACGACCCAGAGCGACTCGGAAGTACGAAGAGGAAGAAGCAAGAGGGACACGCACGCGCGTGTTCTCTCCCCAAAGTTTGTTGCATGAAAGATAGGTCGAGATCGGTGGCAATGTTTCGTAATGGCTTTCCTCCTCAATATTGCACTTGTCCCGGCCTATCCGAATGCACTAGTATCTACTCTTCTCTTGTCCTTGCGAACATCAACACACCCAAGAGTAACGATCGTCGCGTGGTTCACGCCAGGAGTTGATACAACGCTAATTACGAGGAGGAGAGTTAACGGGGGCTTGGACAGGCAAGGACGAAGGCACTATTTGTGTATTTAGACAGCAAATTGCACTCGTCCCGGCCTGCCGAAGTTCGTCCCGTATTTGTCAACGAGCGATCGGAAGGCGCGTGAACCACACCATCCGCGGGGAAAGGGGGAGAGAAAAGCGTTGGCGCGAGAATTCTTCGGGATGTGTATAGCGAGGTTGTAACAAAGAGACGATCGTCGCGGGGATTGGCTCGGCGAGAATAATGTTGAATGGTACTTTTTGAGATGTTTTTGATTGTTCGTTGTACGTTCAGGTTAGGAGGTTATTAATGGATTGTAATGTAATATTTAGGTTGGTTTTGTATAACGATGATTGTTCAGGATCAGAATAGCTTTTGAAACTGTAATGTTAGAATTAATGGTATTTTTTTATTTGCTAAATCCATTTTTATCGAGATTTAATAGTATAAACAGTAGAATATTGCTCTTCAGTTTATAACAATTTCGCACACAATAGATAATAACCGAATTACTAAAGGTTTGTTGTTAGTTCACCAGGCGAACGTGTAATTATTATTTGCAGTTCCGCTGAAACCACTCAGGCTGCAAGTCAATTTTCCTTTTTTGCTTCATTAGTGACTTGTTTTTGTACAGCGTAGGGCTATATCTGCGTCGTCGGCGTGTATGTGACAACCGCGTGCGGACCACATGTATGTATTTTAGATTGTTAAAAAGCCGGCGGCGACCACGTGCTGCCGCTGGCGGCGCAAGCGCGCGAGCGCGTCTCGCGTGGTATGTAGATTGTAAGCTGACCGTAACACTACGGTCACGAGAGAATTTTATGAGAATTTGAGCTTCACGTGTGTGTGCTGTTTAAAATTTACTTACTAGAAATACATGATCTTTGTTATTATTGTGCGAATTGTAAAGGAATATTTATATACTTGGCGTTTGAAATTCTAGATATTGTAATTCTAATGTTAATTCGTGATGTCTAATCTGTTAAGGAATGAGAGTCTGGGAGGAATGTGTCTAACTCGATTATTTAACAGGTTCAGTGCTGTACAGTACATGAATGTGCATTACCAGAATTATTTATTGCAAATTATTTTGCATTGTGGATTACTGGAAATGAAACTACGTACGCGCCTAATTTTTCTTTATTATTTACGATTTATGGAAAGTTAAAAACGTTGGTTTTATATTTAACATCTAAATTTTTATTTAATTTTGTAAAAAATTATCTTCATTACATTAACTGCACTGAATCTGTTAATGCCGTTTACAATCTATATATTTTTCAGGTAATACAGTTGAAATTTATCTGGTAATATTATTTGCACTAACAATTAATCTTTTCTCTTTTCGAAGTCCTTGTTTTCGGTGCTTATTGTACCAACTGATTATACCAGGAATTATCACTCAATAATCTACCGACTTACCGCAAATACTCAACACATCTAATATAAATTTGATCTTCGCACCATCGTTAAGAACACGTAAGCATTCCCATTTCCAAACTCAACCGCTGTCTAATTTAAATAACACGCTCGCGCAAAACTCTCACGTTAAACCCGTGCGATCTGCACCCAGACAAAAGAATTGTCAACGACTCTACCTCACATTATCACAGGTATATATACAAACCTACGAAACCCCTGGTAAAAAAAGATTAATATTCAATTAGCCGCGAAGAAACCGGGGGGATTGCTGCACATCTCCGTAAAAAAAGGGGGGAGAAGCTTCCAAGTATATAATATAACAACTGTGCAGCAGCTTCAGCTTTCGCATTGAGAGCGGTCGCGTCTCATTGTCATGCAGATATATAATTCGGCGCGCGAGACGTCGTCTCCTGACCGTCATCGCCCTGTGCTTGTGTATGTACGCTCCTCGTGTGCGAACGAGATTTCCGGCGTCGTGGGAACGTCGGCCGCGGAGTTCTCTCCGGGCTTTCTTTGTATTGTATACACACCCGAGAATCGCGCGGCGCGCTCTCGTTTATTTTTCTCGCTTCTCTCCTCTCCTGCCTTTTTTTTCAAACCATCCTTTCTCCCTCTCTCACTCTCGATTCGCTCTCTTTTAACCCCCGAGCCGTGGAGTGCGTACACCATCCGGGGGGATAATGCAACGGCTGAAAAGGCTCTTGAAAGCGGGGAACACCGATGTTTTGCGTTTTCTGGAAACTCGTTTCTCTTCTTTCTTTCGTGCTCGCGTTTTTTTTTTCCTTGTTTTTTTGATGTTCGAGAGAGCGAGAGTCCTCTCAGGTTCGCTTCTGTCCTCGAGAGCGTTTTTTTTTTCTCCTTGCTCGAGCTGCGTGTATAGTGTGTCAAGGCGAGAGAGAGAGAGAGAGTGTACAACACAACCCGGCACATTCCGAGGGAGGAAATCGCCGTTTTGGTTTGCTTTTGTGCGGAGGGTTGGCCCATGGGAATCGGGTGCGGGGACGCGGGATTCTCGTTTAGTGTTACACACTGCTTTGTAATGCAGTTACAAAGCGGTGAGCAAGAGTTACGAAAAATAAGATGCACCGCGTTCACTAGACTTTGAAGTTTTATTTGATTTATTTTTAAAGAAGAATTAAGCATTTATTTTCCATTGTTATGTCTAGTTTGATCTTATATCCTGTAAAAATAAATAAAATTATCTATATTTAAAATAAGTAAATTCGTCATAGATAGTAAATAGACTATGCCGATTTTTAGTTAAAATTTCGGATTGATCCGGATTTATTTATTAGTCAGGTCCGGTTTTGTCCGCATGCATCCCTATTTCAGTCGCGGATTAATTCGGATTATTTCTAATAAAACCTGATTGAAAATTCAAAAACAGTCGTATGTGGCCGTATAGGCAATAAAATACCGTATCCGAAATGATCCATTTTTGAAGGAAGGTACCGAGGGCTGTATTTTTTGGACGCCTCGTGAGAGTCCCATAGCGTTTTTTGTTTGTAAGATTTATTTTAGTAAACGGAAAGATACAGTTTCGATTGATAAATTTATATATAAAGTATCGCACAATGGTGTGAAAACATTTTATCGTTGATTTTCAAGGTTAGTTTGAAATAACTGTATCAAACGAAATATTATAAGTAAGTCAAAAAAAGTGAGCAAAACGACATCTAATCAAGATTTTCAACAGTTTACAATGAAACTATACAATAGTACATTATGCATCAAGGGAGTAAAGTGGGCAATGTACGCACTGTGTGACGTTGCCGACCTCGCTTCGCTCGGTCGGCATTTCACACAGTGCATGCTTGTCTACTGTACTCCAGAGGTGCGTATACTACTTTTCACCACACCCCCGTAAAGAAATGACTGTACGCATCTCAGCAGGCCGTACAGTACCCCATGCTCTGCCTAGAAGTAAAGTGACTTGTGTACGCGCGACGCGCTGTTTTACCGCTCGAGACGCAGTCGAGAGCGGAAAAAGGCGCATCGCGCATGCGCAAGTCACTTTATTCCCTAGGCAGTCCATGCGGTACTGTACGGCCTGCTGAGAGGGCGTACAGTCAGCACTTTACGCGCAGTGTGGTGAAAAGGTTTATAAATCTGATACTTTTAACTAAATTATTCCGACATACAAATTTTTTTGATAATTTCAAAGATAGGAAATTTGATTGCTTTTCTCGAATACCATATCTTAAACTAGGCATGAAAGGAGGAAAATATATAAGCATCATCACACGAAAGTTCAGTTACATTCGATTGAAATATTATTTAACTTATATTAACATATTAATAATTATAATGCATTTTCTATCATGAATAAATTGTTTTCCAATTTAATAATTTAAATTATGATTACTAGAAATTGGTTATTATTAAATAAATTTTTATTAATAGAAGCTTAAGGAAATAACTTTTGTTTATTATTTGTTTTGTATCGTATATCTGTGAAGAATACGTCAAGATAATTTCAGACACATTTAACCAAATGAAAAAGATATGAGCATTTTGATTGATGAGGTCCCATATGATTTACATGTATTTCAGAAACTTTGATTCGCTTTAATTCGTAAATGAATATTTTGAGATTCAAAATGTTCCACGCGTCTCAATTTGTAACCAATCGATCTGAAACTTTACACACAAGTTCATATACACATTATTTGAACACCAACAGAAGCATTTTTTGATTTGCAAAGTTTTACAAGTTGTATACAGGTTAATATCAGCTATCTAAATAAAAACTAAAAAAAATTTGAACTTTTCTAACAATAGTGCTGTAAGTAGATAAAGATACATCCAATTTTAAAACCGCTCAGTTAATATTCAAATAATATGTATATGAACTTGTGTGTAAAGTTTGAGATCGATTGGTTACAAGCTGAGACGCGTGGAACATTTTCAATATTAAAACATTGAGTTACGAGATAAAACGAATCAAAGTTTCTGAAATACATGTAAATCATATGGGACCTCATCCATTAAAATGCTCATATCTTTTTTATTTGGTTAAATGAGTATCTGAATTGTTTATGTATTATTCACACATACAGACGTTACAAAATAAATAATAAAAAAAATTTTACTTTTTTGAAGCTTCTGAGTATCTTCCCATCTTAATAAAATACGTTTAAACTTTCTTGATCACCAAAATTGTATACTTATTTTTCATAAATCGATAGCTTAATTATTAAGGAGGCAGATCTGAGTAAACCCAAAAAAGAAGTTTTTTTACGATTTCAGAAAACTGTTTGTTTAAATCAATCACTCTGAAATATGTACAAAATTTATTTAGATATTTATCGTCAAGAATTAAAAAGAAAATGAAGTACTTATGGGATGTAACTGAACGATGGAGGGTGAATGCACCAGTGTCGGTCACTGTTCCGTTTCTGGACATATTTGGTTGGTAACGTACAATAAATGGGGAGTTATAAATTTTAAGAAAGGGATACCATTCTCTCCGAAATTTTTGGTCATTTAATGCATTTGAAGTGAGATTTCTACACCAACAATTTTAGAGAGGTATTAGACTAACAGTACCCTGGTAGAAATCTTATCGTGGCGGCCACATTCGTTATAACGGCTTTTATAGGCAAACTAGATAGTACAAGAGTGTACAAAACTCGATAAATCCACACAGATCTATATAGTTTTCTCAATAATAATATGTACGTATAAAATCTGTGAGGTTATATATTATTTATTGAACAGAAGTTTTATTGTAAAAATTAATGTTAAATAAAGTTTAACATGCAAGTTTTCAATTATAATAATAAGATCTACAGTTATATCCATACTATTTACATATAAAAGTAGTCAGAAAGCATATCTAACCTAAGAAATGAAAATTTAGAAACAATGTTCCTTGCATATGAAAAACAGTGATCACAAAATAATGTTATTGATTGATGTAGTTGTTTCTTGAAAAGTAATGTATAAATAATAATAATATCATATGTACAAATATGTACTTTATGACATGCTTTATTTAAAAACTAGAATTTTAATTTCAGAACTACAAATAATTTTGTATCCATCTGCGAGTTTTTATAATACATAAATTGCTCATCCATGACAACATTTTCAAAGACAAACACATTAGTCGAACACATGTAGACGATAATTTTCTTTATAAGTAACAAATTACTATGTATTAACTGGCCATAGATGTCAAATGAAAGTGTTTGATTATAAATTAATCACAGTAGGAAATACAAAAATAGAACATATATATATATATATATATATATATATATATATATATATATATATATATATATATATATATATATATATATACATTATTTCTTTATAAAAATAGAAAATTAATCAGTTGATAATAAATGTGTGTGAAAATAGTTTTCCTTACATAAACCATACAGGTTTGGAAACCAAGCCTGTATTTAGGATGGAACATAATCAAATGTAAAGAAAATAATTTTACATAAACAAAATAAATATATGCACTAATACTTCATATACTTAGTTATTTGGATATTCAGATTATTTTCTTATTTTGATTGTTTAATATATATGTGTAACATAATATTGTTATTGAGTTCTTAAATACAAAAACTCGATGTATCTAAAATTAGATAACCTTACACTTTAGAGGTTATTTACAATTATTTACATTGGTAATAGGTGAACAATAACAAGTAAATACCTTTAAATCAAAATAATAATAAGCATAATAAATTATGCTTCTGTTTCTTAAAACATAACCATTAAGTGGTTGTTATTGTCATAATTTTGCTTATCTAGTTTTATCGGGGCAAATAATATGGGAAACTAGAAGGGTCGACCGTTACACGCCTTTATAGTAACTATCTAGTTTGCCTACATAGATCTACACAGTGCGAGATTATTCTACATAGATCTATAAAGTGGACGGGATAAATTTCTACCAGGGTAGTATAACTAGATAATTTCATAGAATTTTGGGTGTATCGTTAAAAATGATCAAATTCTTAAAAACTTGCGGCTGCAAATAGTAATAAGGTGACCAAAGGTGTATCACCCTAATAATTAATAGTGCTGCTGTGTTAAGCTGATGCTAAACTCACCCGTCACCGGCAATTATGAGGATCCACTATTTTCATTTAAATTTGAAATTTTAGTAAATATCTCTATGAAACGTTGTTCTTCAAATAAAAACCAACACTCCAGAAAGATATTTTCTCAAAGAATAAAAATTAAATAAGAAAAGTGGTTCCCAGCATTTACCAGTAACATAGGGGTTTAACATCACCTTAAATAAGACAAATAAAACTCTTTAATTACCTCCAGTATACTCCAGTACTCTTTGGTTATCTGTTTCGCAGATAGACCTTATTGAATACTCAAGCTTTCATATTAGTGCTGCTAGAAAGTAATGAAAACTCAAATAGCGCGATGAGTACTCAAAGAGCGCGAGGAGTACGCAGAGGCCCGATTGAGTATTGTAAAGTATAAGAAAATTCGAAGAACGCTGATAGTACGTACTAATATTCAAAGGTACTCATCATTATAAGTAATTCTCATTATGTGCCGCTTTCTTCTCCCTACCCTTTACATTAAATATTACAATACGATTTAATTTGTGCAATCTACATAATAAGTGTAGTTTCTTTTTTTCGACGATACTATACACGTAAAAAAATATTTCGTAATATTTACATGACAGTAATTTGGGTACGCAACATGTTGATTCCTGTTAATCTTACAGGTTCTGTTTGTAGAAATCTTGATAGGCCAGTCAAATTAGGTTTTTTCGCTGCAAAAATTTCTGATAGCAATTTTATTGTTGGAAATGCCAGGGACAGTATGTAGAAAAATAATATTTGCAAGAAAGCCACCAATGTTGTACGCTAACTTTTTTATAAACAATTAAAGTTCGATTTCGGTACTTTTTTTCACATGTCCCTCTGCAGTTTGAAAAGTATCATTATTCAATTATCTACATAAAAGTCAGTGAGAGCACCCCTCTAAGTCTATTAGTTTACTTGCAAATTGGAAAAAACACAAAATTCGTCAAAATCGAAAATTGTTAATAACTTTTGAAAAAATTACTTTTATTACATTGATACTTTAGGAAAATGTACTACTCTATAGTCCAAAATAGCATGTCAAATTTCAAGCTTCTATCAATTACAGTTTTTGTTTCATAAATTTCTATATTTCGAAATTTTTTTTTCACAATACGATTTCGATGTGAAAAAATTATTCAGATTAGGCGCCGTGACTTGAGATTAATGTGAAAGAGTTATATTTCAATAAACTTTTTAGAAAACCACGAAATTTTAATTAGAAGAGCCCCTGGATGCTAATATTTATAAGGTGCCTAATTAACTTTTTTCTCGAAGACAAGATTTAAGTTCAATCAAAATCGAATAAAGTCCATTGAAAAGTAATGATTTTTATCTAATTTAAAAAAAAAAGACGTTTGTCTACGAGCATTACGAGCCAAGTTACCTTTTTTTTATAGCAAGCCATTGCTCCGTAAATAAACAAGATATCGTCATGTTTGAAATCGGAAAATGCAGTTAAAGACTTGTAGTTTATGCATAATTATCAGTTGTTGCTCTCATATGGATTTTCAATTGTGAAAACTATAACGGAAAAAAGTGATCGGACAGTTACGCGCGACGGCGCCGTGGGAGACGGAGCGTGGGTGGGCTCGCGCGTTCACAGCTCGAAACTGAAAAGTAAGTTTCAAATCAGGACGCTCGGAATAAAATGGCGTAATTTAGCCAAAAATGCTTCTTTCTTGCTCTTTCTTTTATTAATTTGGGGTAGCGTAACTAAAAATAACTTTAGCGTCGTCAGATATTAGATTTGAATTTATTTAAATAATCAAAAATTAGTACTTTTCAATTTTTCATGTTTACGTGCAATTTTTTTTTTACTTTAATATAGTTATTACATTTAAATTAATTGGAGATAAGGATTTTAATAACTATCGTTTTATTTAAAAAATTTGCATTTATTTTAATATAAAAAAATAATTATATACAAAAACTTATTTATATATCTAACATAGTCGCTGTCTTTTTGAACATATTTCGTCGTCATTCTCGCCATTCGCATCATTACAATCGCCGTTTACATCGTCATTTAACATATATTCTAAACTATCCGTCTCTATATTTTTCCTCCCATGTCTCGAAAAGAAATAATAGTGTCCATTTTTGAATTTTGAAAAAGTATATCGCTTTGAAAATAGTCTTGTAAGTGTCTAAGTAAATATCTTTTGTCTGGAACGGTGTGCTCATAACTGCTTAAAATATCAGAAAGAGAAAATTGGCACTCTTCTTTATGTGCGAGTAAATAGTCAATAACAAATTGAACAGCTAAATATTGCTCTGAATCCACAGGGCGCCCTACGAAACTGCTTGAGCATGAATTAATAAATGTTTTATAACAGATAGTATGATAACGAGCACCTTTTTCGATAATATTATCTACTCCAAGAAGACGCTCATAAACAGTATTACCTAATTTATCATTTCTCTCTTTCCCATACTTAAGTATATTACCTTGAGTCTTTGGATTTGAAATAATCGAAACGCATTTGCGATACTCATATCTTGACTTTAGTTGGCTCTTTATGAATTCATCTGAAGCATCTTCTTCACAGAAAAGGCACGATTGACGAAAATCGAATCCTTGGTCTGATCCTGATGACCGTCTTGAGGTCGAAGGTATAGATTGCATCTTTTTATTTTCAGCGGCGATACTTCTTTCCCGACTGTAGGTGACATAGCAACTATTATGTAGAGTGATCGACATCAAGTTTTTCATGCTCTTATGCTTTCCATCCTTACTTCGTAAACTAGATTGCATAAGAGTTTTTATGCCTCCTGCTTTAAAAGTTTTTAAAGATTGATCCTCCAACAAATCCAAGTCACAAATTATGCACTTCAATGTGGCCATTGTGCTTCAAATTTATCTGTAAAACACAATCACAATAAAACGATTAATACACTGGAATAACTTACAATAGTCGTACAAATTTTAATACAATCTAAAACTGAATGTTGAATCAATTAAATTTTATAAATACGTAAAATGCAAATGAAAATAACTTCATAAAAAAATTAATGTAAAATAAAAATCTGAATTAACAAGTTTAATTTTAATATTGATTTGTACTTTGCTTGAAACTGATTTAACTATAAAAAATAAACATGCGAAATTAGTACATTACATAAAATGTATAACAAGAAATTTGCCATTGTATACTAATAAAGGTAATATTGTATTAATAATTATTACTTACGTTACTTGTTGAAAAATACAGCAAATAAAAGTGATGTATTGGTCTTTTGAAGAAATCTTTACAGCACACAAATTCACTTTATTTAAAAATATAGTAATTAACACTTGAAATTGCAATATAGATATTTGAAGAAATATTCGCAACACGAACATTCACTGCTCCTTGCTTCAACACTACGCTACAACTGACGAAAAGCGTCTGTGCTATACTGTTGACCCTGCAGAATTTTTATATCTGGGGTCCTTGTACCCCCACTATACTATCATATTGCTTTGTATACGGATCACATGTTCACATGTATTACTTCCAGGAAAGTAGTACATTCAGTCGGATCCCGGGACTGGGACTTTTGGCGCCATTGGTGGATCCGTCTGAAATTTCATAGCCCTTACGACGTTAACCATATCATAAAAGTCCTGACAGGAGCCTGTCTATGGTCATTAAGGTGATGCTAAAGCCACCTGTCACCGACAAATACAAGGATCCACTTTTCTCATTTGATTTTCAATTTTCAATAAATATCTCTATGAAAAGTTGTTGTTCTAATCACAAAGAACAACTTTCCATAGAGATATTTTCTTAAAATTGAAAAATGAATGAAAAAAGTGGTTCCCCGTATTTACCAGTAACACAGGGTTTAACATCACCTTAAGGTGACTGTGTACACTTACTGGCGTGTGGGCGTGTAATGATGGGTGGAGCACCTCGGTGCCAATTTATATACCTTCAATAAGTAAACTGTATAAATAATATTTAAGTAGTTGATATCAACACGATTGAATTTTGATTGTTTATTATCAAAATGATGCATATTTAAAAATCACAGAAGACTTTTTGAATATATTTATCAATTTTTAAAGACTAAAAATTATTATTTTGCGAATTTTGTATTACCTCATAACAACACTATTTTATATCATTTTCAGTGAATAACATAATAAAAATAGTCTATAGATACATTAATATTGATAATAATTATTTTTCGTATAAAATGGAATATTGTGTAAATTAATAAAATTTAACAATTGCAATAAATAAAAAAAATTAAAATCAAATTGTAATCCATAAACCTTAAATCCTATACCCAACTTACCTCAAGACGAGCAATTTGCAGTAATACAAATTTGAATAATGAATTATAATCCTTAAACCTAAAACCCTTAACACAACTACCCCAAGCTGAGCACATTACAGTCATAATCAATTAATAACGAATTGTCATCTTTAAACCTAAAACTCTAAACCTGATGTTTTTCGACAAAAATATAATAAAAAATTTGTTCAATTTTCTTAACCTCTGTAATTGTAAGAATGTCTTAGAACTTGTCAGATGTGATAACTTGATATTTTAACAAAGTTATACGCTTTAAATCAAAACAGTTTACATTAGATAGCATACAAAACTGAATCTTCAATTGTCATTTTTAGGAAACTAATTACTATAACTTTAAGAACTGCTTGCGCATAATGTTTTAATGAATCCTTTTGTAACTTTCAAGAAATATTGATTAATATATTTTAAAAAATTGGTTAATATATTTCAAAAAATTGGTTAATATATTTTAAAATATTGGTTAATATATTTTAAATAAAAGATTTTTAAGGAGTAGCAAGAATCAATAAATTTTTGTAAAGTTATAACTTTGGTTTGTTAGCGCTTCAAAAAAAATACATAAATATTTTGAAAACCTACTCATAATCCAAGAGATACGTTGAAATAGCTAGAAAATTGGTATAAATTACTTGATAATAATTGATAGAAAAAAGTTTCAAGTTCATTGGTCAACAAAGGCAACTTTTTCAAAATACCAGAGTCATACCTTAATCTGAGCAATTTACAGAGATAAAAATTTGAGCAACAAATTGTACAACCTAAACCCAAGTACTCCAAAAGTAAATAATTTGGAGTGATAACAAATTTAACCAATACATTGTAATTTCTAATCCCTAAAATCCTAAATCCAACTATTCGAAGCTAGACAATACGCCGTGATAGAAAATGATAATAAAAAATTGTAATTCCTGAACCTTAAACCCTAAAACCATCTACCCCAAGCTGAAAAATAGCAGTGATAAAAAATGTTAATAACATATCATAAACCCTTAACTTAATAACGAATTTTATTCTCGAATTCTTAACCCCAAGCCCAACTATCTCACGGTAAGAATTTTGGAATTAAAGGAACTTCAACGATAAATTGTAATCCTCAAACCTCAAAACCTAAACTCTGAATACAACTACTCAAAACTGAGCCGTTTGAAGCAAGAGTCTAAACATCAAATTGTAATCCCTAAATTATGAACCCTAAAATCAACTTATACCTGAAGTGGAGCAATGTGCAGTTATAAAAATTTTAAAAACCTATTGTGATTCATTAACTTAAACAGAATCACCCCAAGTTTAATAACTTATGTTTTTTATTCGTAAATACTAACCCTGGCAATTTGTTGTTGAAATTTTGTATTACTGCATATTACTCAGCTTGAGGAAGTTAGGTTTAGGATTAGGTTTTGGGTTTAGGGATTACAATTTGTTATGATCATTTTATTATTACTGCAAACTGCTCAGCTAGGGGTACTATGGTCTAGGGTGAACATTTAAGGATAACAATTTGTTGCTCAACTTTTATTACTACATATTGTTTAGCTTAGGCTAGTTGGATTTGGGGTTTAAAATTTTGGGATAACATTTGTTGTTCCTATTTTGAATTCACTGCATATTGCTCAGCTTGGGGTAGTTAGGTTTGTGGTTTAAGGTTAAGGGATTACGATTCGTTAGTAAAATGTGTTAATACTGCAGATTGCTCAGCTTGAGTTAGTTGGATGTACATTTTATGGATACCAATTTGCTTTTAACATTTTTTTATTAGTTTCAAATGCTCAGCTTGGGGTAGTCGGCTTTAGAGCTTAGTATTTAGAGATTCGGAAATGTTATTAAATATTTTTATGACTGCAAATTGCTCAGAGTGAGGTGGTTGCGTTTAGGTTTAAGAATTTACGGATTACAAATTGTTGTTTGACTTTTATTTTACTGCAAGTTACTCAACTTGGGGTAGTTATGATTAGGAATTAAAATTTGTTATTAAATATTTTTATTTTTGCAATTTGGTTAGCTTGGGTATCGTATTTTTCGTTATTTCAACTCAAATTTTTGCTTTCATTGCTGATCTCGATCACCCGGCGTTTATAATATTTCAAGGAACACTGGATGACTAAAAAAATCAATAAAAATTAAAAATTGAATAAGAGTAATGATGAATACGAAAATGTTAGTAAGTACGCAAAGCATATTAGCGCCGACATTCATGCTAAACCCTCCTGTTACCGGAGAAACAACAATACTTGAAGAGCAGTTTTCGTTAGTTTTACGGGCAACAGGTCCTCAATTTTCCACACAAGTCTCAAAAAAGTATTATCTTTAACAATGTTCAAACTCAGATAATTTTCGGATGTGTCCTCGAAAAAGACCACAAATAAATTACAATAAATATAAAACAAATAAAATGAAAAAAAAAAAACGCTTCGAACGGTTTTAACAGCATGCTGTCTCAAAGAGGAGTTAATGAAGAATCTTCTTTTTATCAGCATAAAGTGGCAGTAGAATATAATATGGATGCCTGAGATTCACCAGTCGGGATTCGTAGAATAACTATTAATTTACTAAATATATTAACAAATTAATATGCTCATTACATCCTTAGATAACAATGCTTTGTCTTCACTGACAGTTTAATAGTCTCGCATTAAGGAGGCATACCACCTTTAAAATGTGAAACAAAAAAATTGATTAGGAATTTTTATTTTGATATTTATTTTAATAAGGGTTTTTTTTCTGAAAGTATACATAAAAACCTACCAATTTGTATATTTTTTATCTTCGTTGGACCTTCTATGCCTCCATGGCAAACCAGACTGTTTTCAAAGACTTTAAGCACTGTTCGTAAGATTCCAAGTCTACGCATGGATGGATTGGGCTAAAAATTTATGGAGATACTCATTATTGTAGTACTTTTAGTATGAACGTAGGGATTTTGATTTGAAGGAGTAGAAAATTTTTTACATATATAAAAGTGATAAAATTATTAAAAAATAAGTGTTATATTGACAATGTTCATATAAAAAAATACTTCTACTCGCTCAAATCAAAATCCCTACGTTCATACTAAAAGTACTACAATAATGAGTATCTCCATAAATTTTTAACCCAATCCATCCATGCGTAGACTTGGAATCTTACGGACAGTGCTTAAAGTCTTCGAAAACAGTCTGGTTTGCCATGGAGGCATAGAAGGTCCAAAGAAGGTAAAAAATATACAAATTGGTAGGTTTTTATGTATACTTTCAGGAAAAAAACCCTTATTAAAATAGATATCAAAATAAAAATTCTTAATCAATCTTTTTTTCACATTTTGAAGGTGGTGTGCCCCCTTAAGGGGGCAGGTCTGGGTTACACCCAAAAAAAAAACCTTTTTTTTTACAAGTTCAGAAAACTTTTTATGTTTAAATGTAATCATTCTGAAAATATGTATGCTATCAAAACACAACAATATCTTAAATTTTGCCGTTGTAAAACCTCAAAAATTTTGACCCAGCACATCACAATAAATGACTAATTTCAGTACCATATTTATTAAAGGAACATTGATCCTCACGCGATTCGGAGTGACACGATGAACAAACAATTTATTTTTGAAGGTCATTCGACGCCTTTCGATATGTGTTATAAAAAGAGCGGAGTACTTTATCGTTAAAATATTTGTTATTATTTTCTTTTCAGAGATCCAATAGATTTTTTGAAAAACATTTTTTAATATTCTAAAAAAATTGATTGTATCTTCGAAAAAAAAATAATAAGAAAAATTTTAACAAAAAAAGTCCGCCGCTCTTTTTATAATACATGTCAAAAGGAGTCGAATAATCGTCGAGAAAAAAAATCGTTTACTATGTCACCTCGAATCGTGTGAGGATCAAAGTTCATTTAATAAATATGGTATTGAAAATATTGATTTATTGTGACGTATAGGATGAAAATTTTGAGATTCGAGAACGATATAATTTAAGATATTACTGTCTTTTGATAGCATAAAAATTTTCAGAATGATTGCTTTTAAACATAAAAAGTTTTCTGGACTCATAAAAGAGTCTGTTTTTGGGTTTAACCCAGGTCTGCCCCCTTAATTTTCAATATTGAATAACATTTATGTTGTTTAGAAAAGCAAAACTTTCTAGTGTGAAAAAATAGAAGAAACAAATCTTTACACAATAGAACTTTTTAAAATTTACTAGCAATTATCACTGTAATCCCGTGTAAAAAAATTAGTCTGGCAATACTCTGGCTCAATAAGTCTGGTGAAAGTCTTGCAGAAGTCCGGCAGAAGTATGGCTTTGACCACTATGCCAGACTTTAGACAAAATGTGCAAAACAAAAGCATCGCGTCATGTCAAATTGCCAGTAACCTAAATTTTTGTCTCTTTTTTACAAATATTCATATTTTAAACAAGATTGCAATATGTAAAAAAGCCTTCTCCTATTTTATCGAAAAGTACGTGTTTTCACTATTCTAGTTGATACTAATAATTAATGTACTACTCTAATTATTTACTTGTGAAAAATGAGTTATCTTGACACAATTCCAAAAAAAGTCTGGCATAGTGGCCTAAGCCAGACTTCTCCCAGACTTTTGCAAGACTTTCGCCAGACTTGTTAAGCCAGATTAATCACAGACTAGTGCCAGACTAATTTTTTTACACGGGATGATATTTAATATTAAAAGTCAAAGCGAGACGCTATTATAGTGCCAGTGAAGACGAGGCATAACACATTAGTAGGGAATCTATAAAACTGATATGGGCATGAAAGATCCACAGAATTTTAATTATTTAAACAACAGTTTCCTTCTGTATAAAGTGCAAAACGTGATGAGTTTTTTTTATTAATTTTTACTTTTCAATGTCTGATAATATCTTGATTTTTTACTTATTTTATGTATATAATATTTTGACAAGCTAAATAATAGTTAGTTTTAGTTTTGTAGGTTCACCCCTTCATTTAATCTTCAGCGGAAAATATGAATTTGTTCAAGAGTTCTATTGTCTATTCTATTGTCAGCCATTTTTTGAAAATAAAGTTTGAAATAAAAAATTTGTGAAAATTTGTTACTATTGTATAAACTATAGTACCTAACATCGGTATTCGATAAACTATTACAGGTAAATACCGGAATTATGTAAGAAGACTGTACCAACTACGGCCCATCACGGCTATCCTAGCTATATGCTATTTAGCCGGTAAATGGCTGATGCATTATGTATATTATGTTGTCAGTACAAGCTTTTTCATCAGAAAATTTCCTCATGGAAGCAAAAGGCGATTAATGCTACTGGAATTAACCTGCAGTGTATTTTTTCTTGAGTGAATTCGTCACTAAAATTATTTGCCAATTATTTGTATTTACTGAGATGAGATATTAAATAAAGATGCTGGTCCAAATCGATACTGCCCTTGATATTACTAAGTGCCATCAGCTCTTCAGAAGCATAGTTTATTTTATTGACCGTCTATGCACTTTTTTAGTATAAGAGAAAATGTGTCTACTGACTTATTCTACTGAATACGGCATGTAATAGAAAACATACAGTATTTGTATATTTGGGAGCGCAGGGTCGTTATGATCAGCGTGTCATTCGAGTCTTTACATTACAAGAAATTTAAGGTTTGTCGAATGTTCGAAAATTTACCATATCCTAATTTACATCCTAAATATGTAAGTTACAACTTAACCAATGCTAAAAAAAGTCCAACGAAAGCATGTCTGACAAGGATAGACAAGGTTTTGCCTACTTTTCATCTAAGAAAAGTTAAATCATTTTTACAATTTGTCAGTTACAGTATTGGAGAATTTGAGCACCGTACAAGAAAAAATCAAGCGTTTAAACTTTTAAATTCAATAATTGAGGGTCAGGATCGGATAACTCGCCAAGCGTTCGAGAACGAGCAAAAGTATTTTCCAAGCAATGTAACTGGAGTGCAAACAGAAGAAATTTTTTTATTTTAAAATGCTCATTTAGATGAGCACTATCAATGAGAATGCATTTTTTTTAGTTGAACAAATTTTTGTTTGCCACCTTAGTTTCTTTTTTTCATTTCTACTATATTGATACATTTTTAAAATAATTTTGAAATTGTGTATTGAAATGGGGTCACTGGGATTAGCGTGTATTTAAATGGGAGAAGCGCAAAAAGGGGTTTAGTTAGTATCGCCGTATATTTTCATAAGGTAATAAAACGTTAATAAAAGCACTGTTTCTACATTGTTGTATAGCATACAATAAATTCTCATCCTTAACCCACATACCTAGCAGGAAACGTTGCAGAAACATTGGTCCAATATATGTTTGAAAACTTAGGTAAGTTCCTACCCTGGTAGCACAATCTTCCGCAATTCTGCCGAATTCTCTTAGTGTTTTATAAAAATTGCCGTAGCGATTGTGACAGACACACTGCAGCAGAATTGCATCGAAAATGTGAAAGATAATTTATCATGTTACTTTGCAGCAGAATTGCGATATAGACTTGCGGCTGAAAATTGCAAATAAGGAGTTCGGGTATGCACGCGTGAGTGCAACAGAATTACAGCAGAATTAATTTACTTTAATTTAAGCACAATTGCAGCAGACTCGCGGCAGCAAATATGCATAAATAAAATGTTTAAATAAAGCACTTTCGCGTGCAAAATAATTACATCAAAATTGCAGAAAAACTTGCAGCAGGTATTTAACCGAAGAATTGCGGTAGATTCGTAGCAGCAATAGCGCATATATATATCATAGATTTGAAAAAAGGACTTTCATGTGCAGCAGAATTATGACAGACTTAAAGTTGGCAATTTTAACATTTTAACGCGCGAGTAGGCGCGCTTTTCGGTCCTACACGGACACGCACGTGGGCGCCTCTGAGGCACCTAATTTAGGTAAAAAGTGTTAGCAAGGATTTGTCACAGATCTAAAATACTAAAATCATTTAGGGTAACCTGTTTACCATAACAAACATTTGTTACATGTTTTTTTACTGTGTAAATAGTTTTTCTTTTAATTTGTTAAAAAAGAAACAAAAAAAAATTTAATTTTCTTCAAATTACTTTTTTGATTTTATTTGAAGCTAAATAACATTTTTGAAGAATACATAAAAATTCCATTATGTTCCAAAAAAAATTTTCACTGAGAAAAAGTCATTTGAAAAAAGCGTGGTGTCTCAAAGGCGTGCATGCGTGCGCACGGGTTAACAAAAAATAAAACGTTCAACCCAAAACTTGGGTTTGTCCAAATTGTAATTTTCACAAATAAATAAAAATAGAAGCCTTAAATCCAATTGTTAATTAATTCTTAAATTCCACATGGAAAAACAGTTCATTTTAAATTTTTATTATAGAATTTTGTATGATTATAGACAAACTTAACAATATAACTAAAAGCTTTGTTGTCCCCAAACCAAAATTATAATATTATTTAGAATACCCTTGCGAGTTATAACTATTATAACTAATTATTAGTAATAATTATTACTATTATAACTGTTATAAGTATTTGTATATAATATTAGGTATTATATTAGTATATAATTAGAAATTCTTTACGTTTTCTACTCAAGAAAATCTCAGAATAGGATTTTTGTGTAAGGTCTTGAAAATAAACAAAAATAAATTAATTTTGATTTAAATCATCTCAATTAAGTTATTTTTATAAAAATTATCCAAGAAAATCCTCAAAAAATATTTATATTATCTAATTTTTGAAAATTATTAATAGATTTTTTTATTTAGATCATTTTCTTACAATGGTTAAATTGAAGTTATTACCAAGTATTTATAGTAAAACATTTTTCTGAGTAATTGCATTGAAAGAAATAATAAATATGTACGTTAAATTATAACAAAAATATTTAATTTCAATTTATGCTTAGTAAAAGCTTTCATACCTATATGAAAGTTTCAAGAACGCCGCGGAGACCTTGAAATGTCCGATTTGCGTTGTAAAAACGTTTCTCCGACGTTACTTGCTACTTAAAGATATCTAACGTGTTATTTAGTCCGTTGTAGAAACGTTTCTACGACGTTCCCACAGCAACATTAAAAAACTTTGAGAATTTTAAGTGTGAGGGTGGGTTTTGATAGAGTCTTGAAACATCAAGTTTTTGAGCGGGATGTTTGAATCGTGTTGACTATAGCATCTCTTATTACGTTTGTTATTAGTGTAAGGCTAGAGTTTAAAAATCAACAATTTTTTTCCTTCAAAAAGCTATTCCTTGAAGCTCACTTTATACGTTAAAAAGTACCAAATGGTTTTTTAAATCATCCTATAAGTTTTTTGAATATTTTTATTGTATTTAATTATATTGCCGTATATGCAATTTGCTATATTTAAAGTCGTTTTTCTCAGCACTTCATTTTTGGTCTTATAAATGCTCCTTGCGCAAATGCGAGCAGTGAAATAATTTGAAACTGCACAGAATTATTGATTTTTACATTAGAAACATATTGTCAGAGCGATTTCTCATATAATCCTTGTATACACATTTTCTACACGAACTTATGAAGTATAATTATGCATTACTTTTCGATTTATGTGAGTACAATTTGTATACGGGGGTTATATGAAAAATCGCTCTGACAATATGTTTCTAATGTAAAAAACAATAATTCTGTGAAGTTTCAAATTATTTCACCGCTCGCATTTGCGCAAGGAACATATTCAAGGCCAAAAATGAAGTGCTGAGAGAAACGACTTCTGGCACAGTATCCCGATATCTCGTCTAAACGAGGTTGTTTCCGTAGCCAGGAGGATGAGATATCTCGCCCTGACATTTTTGGCCATAACTTTTGACTGGTACATTTTTAGTGTACCTACGTCCAAGCAAATTTAAAGCTGACAACTTGCTCTTTAATATAAGCTTGGTTCGAATTTCGATTTTTACGCGACCCCGAAAACATAAAGAGATATTTATCCAATTTCCGAACATGCAAAAAAGAAATATGCCTTCAGGAATGGAAAAGTTGGGTAAAACTTATGCAGGGGGGTTAAACATTGCAAATTGTATATAAGCCAATGTAATTAAATACCATAAAAATATTTAAAAAAATTATAGGATGCTTTAAAATGCAATTTTGAGCTTTGTAACGTATAAAGTGAGCTTCAAGGAACACTTTCTTGAAGAAAAAAAGTAGATTTTTTTACCCCTTCTAGCCTTAATGTATTTTAAAATAGTAATGACAGTTTCTACATTAAATTTAAATATTTTGTGTATAATTATATAATAATATATATGGATGATTCCGCCGTAACTTTCCCAAAACAAGCATAAAAACGGCGGTGAGTGAAAATTGTCGATTTTTACCCCCAGCCTGCATTGATTCCCCTGAATTTAGAAGAGTTAACTTCGTATACATTTTTATGTCTTTTCAGCCGTAGAGTCACATGGTGTAAATAGTTTTTTATGTAAATGATTAAAAATGCCTTTTATTCTGATAATACTTTTCATAGGGTGTTACGGAACTGACATTTTACTTTGAAACTGCTCTCATCTCTTAGACTTAATATATGAACTTTTTTGCAAATAAGTTTTATATACTTTATTATTAAGTAGCGAAAAACACTTTTTACTTGTAGTAAAACATGTAGTAAGCAGTATCTAGATAGTAATTTAGTAGAGTTACGGAACTGACCTCTATTGCTTTTTACTGAAATCTGAAGTGAAAAAATTGTTTGTACTCGCGAAATTTTGAATTCCCAGATCTTTCTCCATATACGTTTGATACGTCATAGCATATAGTTTGCGAGTCCACCGTCGGAGTGGTCTATTGTCTACATCAAACTATTGCGCTTTTTGGTATGGATACTGTTATCATCAATATTTTATCGCAAACTGCTGGACATAATATATGCACCTTGCTTTAACGATAATTAGCGAATTTTTAATTTAAAACCAATACACATGTAAATTATTAATTCTATAGTTTACTATGTACACGGAGGAATTTTTTTACCTACCTTACTTCTGCGTAGAATGCCGTTTTATATGGAAATTTGAGTTTTGGATATGTTACGGAACTAACATTAGAGACCTAATTTATTGTTTTGTTTTAAATGATAGCCTTATATATGTTTCCGGCTTTTAACAATTACAGTTGATTATGCCATATACGTGTAAACATTCAGAAGGAATTTTTTTTCCGAATGTTAAGTGTCTAGGATGACTGGACGCAAAGTGGGCCAGTTACTGCGCAATCACCCATGTATATAATACCAATAAAATAGTATTCAGAGTAGTGCTAGTTAGCTCATTTCAAATCTCCCGCTCGAAACTTGAGGTTTTAAAACTCCATCTAAATGCACCCTAACCGTCTCTTTACCAAGTAGGGTGAATCAATTACCCCAACGAAAATATTTGATTAATCCAACGTTTTAACTTTCATCGCCGTACAAATTTATATGTAGCTAGGGGTCTTTGGGGTTGCTGATTATGAATATGTAATCCAAATTTTGGAATTCTAAGGGGCGGGTATAATATGGGCACAGATTCACTGTAGGCCGGTCATATTGGATTAAGCCATTTCAGGGAAATTTACAATTTGGACAATGGATTCTTATTTAAATCCACCATTTTTAATTTCGTATTTCGGATTGTAGATTCGTAATCAGCAACCTCGACAACCCCTGTAACTACATTTTCACCAGCGATCAAGGTAAGAACGTTGGATTTGTTATAGATTTTTTCATTGGGATGATAGATTAACCGGTAATTCCAGAGTTAAAATTTGCTCGATTCGTTAAGAATAGTGGTGAAAAATCGCTTGATTCATTTTCAATCAAGAATTAAATTAATTAGGTTCAATTTGAATCGATGTTAAAGTTTACTCGATTCATTTGAATCTAATTCATTTTACGATTCAAATTAATCGGAGATGAATCAGCGGCTAATAAATGATAGTTTTACACAGCGTTAGTTTTAACGTGACTATACTCTCGACGTAAAGTTCTTCTGTCAAGAACCGTTTGAATTTTTTTTAAATACTGCAAGTTCATTAGATAGAACACTCATTTACGCCAACCTCACTGGAGGATTTCAAATAAATTCAAAACTGTTCTTAACAGAAGAACTTCACTTCGAGTGTATGTACATCCAAAATTAAAGATTTGTATAACGCTTCGAAAATCCCGGTGACATCAAACCCTATAACCTTTTCAAATTAAGCTTTTTTATGTTAAATCTAACGAGAACTGCAAATCGGCTAGAAACCTGCCATACCGCAAGTACCCCCTGAGGGAGAAAGGTGTGTTCATACATAGCAATATTTGGTACCACAAATAACTTCCAGCAGACCTCGCAAATCTACAACCCAAATAAAAACACCACAAGACGAGCCCATACCCATGCATTCTCAATAAACACACACCCAACGTACACACAGCGTAAGTATATACAAGCCTAAACCAGAACGATAATACGAGAGCGCGCCTAGACTCGACCCAGAAAACCCCGTAGGGATTCACCGCGCGCGCGCTCCCGGCCTTTTTTCATTGAATCGCGATTACGCATCCTTACGTAATCCCACGGGCTGCTCCTCTCTTTCTCTTTATACAGCCTTTTTCCTCTCCTTCTCTCCCTTCGCCATCCGTGCACTGCACGCGGAAGGATCCACGCGCGCGATGATTCCGGAGCCTGGAAACAATGTATACACACGTACATATTATATATATCTGTATATAAGTTTGTAACAAAAGAACAAGGAAAAAGTAAGACACAGAGAGAGGGAGAGCCACACGGGGTGGCCCCAAACTCCAAAAGTCCCACGTTTTTCCTGCTCGCGGCTCTCCTAGCTTCGGCTATGGGCTTCGGCTTCACCCGGTATACTCGTGCGCCCGAAGCACGACAAAGGAAATACACCGCGCGCGAGCCATCGAACGCTCTTTTTTGTTTCCCTTCTCTCCACGCGCGACGCATTATGCGCGCGATCGGCTTGCATCGTCCTGCGTATAAGTACACATAAGTAGGGAAAAAAAGGGGGGGTCGGATCCGTTCTCCTACTCCTACTTTTTTTTTGTTGTTCTCTCCGTAGTACTGATGTGTGTACGTGTACACGGACGCGAAACCGCCGTTCGAAAAACGGTTAGCCGGCACGTGGAGTAGAGAGAGAGCGAGCGAGAAAACTAGTGGGGTGGTGTGCGTTCCTTTGTGTGCCCGCGAGCGGGGGAAAATCTCTTTATTCGGGTGGTGCGCGCGTGTGTGCGTACACGTATGTGCGTGATTAGGGGCGCGCGGGGTTCGATTTTGCGTTGTGTTGAATCGTAGCACGTGGGGTGTAGTTAAGCGGCGATGTGTTGCGTCCTTATGGCGAAAAGCTGCGTCGCGCACAGGTCTTATTTGGCGCCTTTCTCACCCCTCTCTCGCATGCGCGTTCTTTCGCTCGGTGATTCTTGTTCGTAGAGCTCCCCGGTTGTAACTAGGTCAATGGTGATTTTGGCGTTTTAACGGTTTGCTTGGGTGTAAGTGCGTTATGCGAGCGATTTATGACTGCACACTCATTCGATATGATTGTTAGGTACTCTAATGGTTAAATTTAAAATTGATTGTTATATAAGATTCGTTTTGAAAGGAAGCTCATTTTGCACCCCTAGAACAAGATTATGTTAACTCTAAATTTTTCCAAATTTTTAAACTTGATTGTTGTACGTGATGAAAATGTATGTAATAAAATTATTTTATGAAAAATATTGCGTTAAGTACTTGATTGCTGTTACAAAATCAGAGAATTTTGAGTTGTTATTATAGTTTTATTCTGGGGTGCAATGCGTACTGCGGAAAATTCCATTTAAGAAATAATATACTTTACGAAGTTCCAACAAAATCCTATGCCAATAATGTTGTGTATCATACTGAGAAATTGTTTCTTGGACCAATAAGAATATTAAACAAGCAGATGATATAAGAGGAAAATTGATTAAAAAGGAAACTTCTTAATTTATGTTAAATTAAAAAAATGAAATTAAATTAGATTAAACAAAAAAGTTAAATTGAAATTAAATTAAATCTTTGTCTCACTATATTCAACAAAGATTCAAGTTAAGAAGATTATGCCAGACCTAATAAGATTTCTTTTAAATCAACCATGTCGTAAATGTCCGATTAAAACCGATTATATTTTTTTTACTCTAAGGAGAATTTCCTATTAAAACAGATTAAATTTAATCAACTCTAGTTGGTTTAATTAAATAGAAAATTCTGCTCCAAAGCGTAAAAATAATTGGTTTTAATCGAGGTTTTAATCCTGTACTTTTACAACAGGAAACATGAATAACGTTTTGGTTAACGACCATTTCCCTACCAAAGGTAATTCTTGATTCAAGAATCTTTTTCTCACTTACATAAAATAACGTACGTTACCTTAAATGAACTAAATCACTCTACAAAATATATCAAAAGCACATAAACCCTAAATACAGAACCAAACTCCTAGTCCACGCATCCGAAGAGCAACAAAGTCGTGGCTGCTTCGCAAAACCGCTCTCCCGCTCTATCCAAGAAACAAGAATAAAAACATCTACATACCGGGACCAGTCGCTTCCCTCCCCGTATAAAACAAGATCAACCCATCGCCCCAAATGAAAAGGAAGAACCACCGAGCAATGCTTTTCGGCTACACGTATCGCACAGTTATACGCGGCACTTCCCTTTGTCTCCATCGCGAGCATCGCCGGCGCGCGTCTTTGTGCTTCAGAGCCCAAACGCCAGCTCTCCACGTGGGTCAACTATTTTATAATTCTCCCGAGATACATATACATATATACGGAGCTTGCGAAGGGGGCGAGATGTACACACTCGCTCTCCCGGTTTATAAGGGAGGCACCGCGCGCAAGAAACTCGATCAAAAAGAACTCGAAGGCGACGCGAAGAAAGAAGAGTGCGCGAGCAATGAAGAAAGAGTGCGTATGTGTGTTATACGTGAGTACGCTTACCCCCTATGGAAAAAAATATAAATCCTGTTTTCCATTCGGTCATTCATTCGTTCGTACGGTTGTGTGCGTGGTATACGATTTTACTCGATGTGCGAATGCTCACGGGTGTATGTGCGCGTGTGTGCGTATGGATGCCGGTGCGGCACGTGTAAACTCCGGCGGTTTTTGTGTGCATACCGGGGGGGGGGGGGGCAGACCGGGGTGGAACTGTAGGATATGCGCGCGGGGCCGATTTGCGTCAGCGTGAATATTTTTTAAAGCGCAGATGGAGGTTGTGGCTTTTGTGAAGTAAGGACGCGAGTGTGAAAAGTCTTTGGATATGAGTTTACGAAAGGTTAGGGATACATAGATATTCATTTACTATGTGATTATTATTCTTTGAACAAGTCGATGTAATTTTTGAAAGTATGTTCTAGCTAATTATAATAGTAGTAAATATAATATATGTACCAGAAATAATAATTTTTATTGTTAGAGTAATTATTAATGTCCAGTTTGAAAAGGCTTTAAATTGAGCTAGGTAGTTAGAATTTATAGAATGTCTTTTTGCGCTTTAGGGAGAATCCGAACAGACATCTCTAGTTTTCTTTTTTGGTATTTATCTTTGTTAAACTATTTTTAGAAGAATGTTAATATCGTTTATTATAGATGTTCGATTAGACCTAGTATACTCGACGCACAATGCTTCTTATCGAAAGCATATGAATTTTTTTCAATTTTCCAATGAGGTTAGCGAATACGTGCGTTCGATCCAATGATGTCGCAGTATTTAAAAAAATGCATACGCGTTTAATCAGATGAATTGTATGCCGAGTATAGGTACATGCTCAAACTAAAAGTGGTATTACTTTTGCTATAAAGGGACTATTATAATTCAAAAATTCATGGTTTGCGTTGAGGCCTTACTCCTCGAAAATAACCGCGTTCCGAAATAAATTGTTTATATCATAACTGTTCGGAATGCTAGCCAGCTAAGACCAATCCCCGAACAAGATTTATATTTAAAGTAAATCTGACTAAATACATACACTTTCCACTAGTACGTTGCTATATTTATCGTATTATTCGTTAATTTCTGCAGTACGACAACGGTTTATAAAAAAAGATCAGGAACCGATCTCTGACCTCGTACCGGTCGTATCCTGTCGCTAATCATACAAATCAAAATTCAAGACCATAAAAGAGACCTACCCCATTTCGCCCCAATCTCCCCTTCGCACTGTACGCACGCATCAACTGCAGCTCTCGGGGCGCGAGTTATATACCTCTCGGAAGAGTCCCACGGTCCGGGGTCCGGTCGGCACAAACCGCGCGTGCACCGCACCTCCTATACATACATATACACATACACATATATACGAATACTTTGACGCACATAAAATGCGGCTGCTGCACCTGGTTAGCGCACGGGGCCCGATAAGGCCCCGCTCGCGCGTGCTTTTTATTTTTCCTCGCTTTCGTTACACTTTTTTCGCTCTCTCTCTCTCTCACGTGGGGTAGGAAATGCTTTTAACGCGCGCGCCTTTAATTTTCGCAGCTCGTATCGATCGCGCGTTCGAGTCCCTTTGTTTTCGACGATTCTGACAGAGTGCTATATGCTGGGTGTGTGTGTGGGTATGGTCTTACGTACGGTGTTTTTATGGGCTTTTTCTGGGCTTTCCCAAGCTGGCGTGGAGCGTTGCTCGGTGGAGTCCGGTGACGATCAGCCGACGTGTAATTGGATTCGAGTGGGGCGACTGTTTTGTTTGCGATGCGCGCGTTCTGGTGGGAATTCATTTTCTGCTTTTCAGCGACGCGTTCGGTTGGGTTTGGGAGAAATTTGCTCTTTAGTGTGTGTTGATTAGGTTGAAATAAATTTTGCGATTATTACAGTGCTCTCAATCGGCAATTTTTCAACAATTCCCATCGTTATATGTATAACACAATATAGGATCGGCTGTTGAATTATAATTTAGAAACAGTAGGGTATTGGTTGAGTGTAAGCTGATTCGTATTTATTTTTGAATTCATTTAATTAAACTATATATTTTTATAAGTCATAGATTAGTGCTGGTTCTTTAAGTAACTTCACTACGTTATAACTTCAAAAGGTACCGTAGCAACGAAATGACTTTACAAAACTTTTAATGATATTAATTTTATTTTAAGCCGAACTATTGTACAGTGAAAATCATAAATCGTAAACGCGTGGCATTCTGACTCCATGGTAAAATTTAACCAGTAGGTATTGATCAGTAAAAATTATAATGAATACCTATCGTTAATTTTTACCTTGAATATAAGGATAATTTATACCATGAAGTCAGCATGTCCCTCGTTTACGATGATTTTGATACGGTAATTTTTATCAGATAATTTTCTCTGTGTATACTTGTCACAGTTTTGAAGCTATTTTGGGAATTCCAAAACTTTACAATGAATTAACTGTCCTAAAATATATCAAAATATTATACTAGCTGAAGATGGGTAATGCCTCGTCTTCATGACAGTTAATAGAGTCTCGCTTTAACTTTCAATATTGAATAACATTTATGTTGTTTAGAAAAGCAGAACTTGTTTAGTGTGAAAAAATAGAAGAAACAAATCTTTACACAATAGATCTCTTAAAAATTTACTAGCAATTATCACTGTAATGATATTTAATATTGAAAGATGAAGCGAGACGCTCTTAAAGTGCCATGGCAGTCGAGGCATAACCGATCGATTATAGCAGCAGCAAATATTGCGTCACAATCTGTAAGTTTTGGAGCAATATGTATTTATTTCTGTACAGCCGCCATGCGACAATAATATCATAATACCAAAAGTGTTATAGGATTGACATCAGACGGCATTTAATATTTATCGTAGTAATATTATTATGTCTGTGCATGGTGAACCAAAAAAAAGACTTAAACCCACTTTTTAAAAGAAATTGAGTAGTTGTTTTGGTATTTATGCATGGTACACTTTCATAGAAAAAAGTCAAAAGTTCATCTGTTACTTTGTCGTTTTTCGATAATCTGTGCTCTTCTTTTTCAAATTAGGTTTAAGTACAGACCAATTTCAAAATTCAAACCTCAGTATCTCTATATTTGAAAAAAAATGGACTCATATCGCTTTTCCGGTTCACCATAGTCACGTACAACTAAAGATAAATAAACATTTGATTGATTCATAATAAACGTAATTTATAATTCGTTCCTTACAATATGTACTTTTTCATTTTACTTCAAGGACACTTATAGCGAGCGTGGAAATAAAGTAACTAAACCCCACTTGCAACTTCGAACACTCAACCACGATAACACAAGCCACAAAATTCCAAAGTTCGCGTAAAAATCGAAAGCGGGGAAAAAGGGAATCGCGTGGATTTTAAATATGACGATGGCAGGGCCCGACGTGCGCCTTTCTTTATTCCCGCGAGCGAACTCCGTTACAAGGCCCAGATAAGATTTCAGCGATCGGCGCTCGCGCCCAAGAGAGAAAGACGAGGGACGTTAAAGTACCACGGAGCGCAAAAACGATCGCGCGGAGGAAGCCCAATTGAAATCCCTCGGATATACCCTACCGCCGTCTCTTTCTACTTTTTCTTCCTTTCTCTCTCGCTCTTTCCCGTGTCCTCCTCATAAACTTCATTGAATTCCTCACAATAAGCCACGCTGGGCTTAACGGAGGGTTATACAGCCGGCTGCGCGAAGCAGCATTCGGATGTATATATATAGGCGATGTAGGTTGCATCGGAACAAGGAACCGGGAAGTAGGGTAGTATGACATGGGGCATGGATTTTCATTCGACTTGGTAAAAGCGCTCTTTGTTTATTGTTCGTCTTTTCAATTAATTTTGAAACGCCGTTATCCGTTAAACTTGTACGTTTCTTTCTTTGAATTAATTTTTATTACTAAGTGTCTAGTAATTGGTAATGTAGTAATTATACTAATTTATTTTTTATTATAGAGAGATGAAAATAAATATTCATTTCTTACTTAGAATTATTGAAGTTATTTAAATTTATGTCTGTTAGGAAAAGTGTGACAAAAGTGGAGTTGAAAACATCATGTAAAGTGTTTTCAATTCATGCCCTGTTTTTAAATCCTATTAAAGAAAAAAAGGTAAACCCGAAGGACAGATGTGCCTAATACCTATAATACCTTACACATGCTTAATAACAAACGATCTTTGATGATGGATGTGTTGAAACATAGTTATAACAAAGATGCACAAACACGCTGTTTTGGTGTTTTTTTATAGTAACCTTATATAACATAAACGATTATAAGATTTTTGTATTCACCCTCTGAATCGAGCTAGGGGTTGTTCCTACATCGGCCACTCAAGTCATTATGTACATACAAATATTGCCTAAGCAGAAGCTAGTTTGTAAGTAACAATACACAATTCTTTTAGTTGACTTTTACTACCAAAAAGAAAAATGTAATAATGTGCAAAGGCTTAATTTCATTGAAAAACGACAGAAAGTACAAGTACAATAAATAATATATTTTATTCCCGACTCAACTGTAATGGCCACTTTATTGACCTCAAAATTGGGATAAAAGTAGAATATGATTCCCGCAAATCTACTTTTTCCCGTAAATTTACTTTTTCCTGCAAATGCATTTTTTTTAAATTATTTTTCTCTATATTAATATACATTTTCAATACATTCTAGTTCATACCGGAAGTCCCTCTTTTTAAGTCAATAAAGTGGTCACAGTTAAGTCGGGAATAAAGTTCTATATGCAACACGGGAATAAGGTCGAGTATTCCCTTGGGTGATTACTGCCCAAGCTTCGCTCGGGCAGTAAACCCGCCATCGGGAATAATCTTCAACTTTATTCCCTTGTTACATAATTTACTATGTAATTAATATAATATATTACTATATCAGATTGAGTAACTATTAGAATACAGACGAAAATGCAAGAAAATTTGAGGATTTTCAGCTTTTTAAATTGAGTAGTTTTCCATGCATGTTTCGTAATCATTTTTGATTGTTCATAACTTTGCAACAGAATATTATTTCTATATGAAACACAGGTTAAATTCAAGCTCTTTTACTCAACTTTTTTTTATCTTATTACATCATTTTTCTAGCAAAATAACTTTCAGAGTTATGATACGAAGTACAGGTACTATTTTTTACTGAAATAACGCGTATTTTGAATAAAAACGGTCATATCTTGATCCCAAGGGCCTATGGTACGAAACTATATGGGTGCTAGGCATCATGTTTAGGTACCAGAAATCACTTCCTGAAGCCTCATCAAAAACCGCTTCCCGCAGGTTTGGACTCTCCTTGTCAGATAAAGGACTTTTTTGTTGAAAAAGGTATTTTCTGAATAATCCTCACAAAAAGAAACACTCAAGTTGGTTGTAGTTTCTGACATCGAACTAATTTTCTATGTTGAACAATATGTTTAGACAAATATAATTGTATTTTATGTTATAAGATAATAAATTTATTTCCATATTATATGGTTCTTTGACATAAAAAAGAAATTCCATTTTCCATTGGCGTAATACAAGAAGTGTTCAGATTCACAATAGAATAAGTCCAGTTTTAAAATTTAGAAAACATCCATAAAAATGTTAAAACTTTCATAAATCTTGTCATAATTTATGTTATTGAATGTATGCATAAATAATACGTTTACCATTAAAGTATTTATTGCAGTAACAAGATTCATCAAATTCTACTCTATTTTGACATTAATGTTCAAATGATTGCGAATGTTTCAAAATTTCCAAAAAGGATTTATTTATTGTTATCGAGTTTCTGACAATCACTGTGCCTGTCTGCAGGCACGCTAAAAAGTCTGTTGGTTCACCATGTGAAGTTAAGTATCAAACAGGCACAAAGGCTGGAATATTTCTATCGTTTCTTATCAATATGGCCCAGTATCTATGAGGCAACTAAAACGACATTTTTTTTGGCTAAAGAAGAGCATTCCTTTTCGGTATGTACACTCGACGTTAAAAAGCTCTGGTCAAATTTATTTGAATTTTTTTTAAATGCTGCAACTTCATTGGATCTAACGCTCGTATTCTCTAACCTGAATAGAGGATTTCAACAAATTCAAATAAATTCGACCAAAATTTTTTTAACCTCGAGTGTACTCATACAATTTTTCACGGGATAATAATGTTACAACTAGAATTCTTTTATGTCCATTTAAAGGTGAAATTCACTTTATACGATCAAAAGATTACTCGCTTGTCGCAATCGGATCGTTTTCCAAGTATAGATCTATTTACACAATGGCTCAGGTACATACTCGGCGTAGGCACACATCCCCTACTCCACATCTACACTAAATGAATAAATAAAACTTCTATCTCTAACAATAACTCGAAGTCATGCACGACAACGCGAATAATACCGTTTCTTCAAGAAAAAAAGAAGCATCTCCGCACAACGTACCACGTACACATTTATATACACACACACAAGAAAAAAATGACGAAGGTAAGCAGTGGACCCGAAAGAGGCGCGCATTCATATGCTAAACAATATAAAATTCCCTGAAAGAAAACGGAACGATTCCCTATCTTATAAAACCGGGGGCGCCGCGCAGCAGCTGTTCTTCTCCTTCCTCATGGGAGGAGTACCTATATACACACATGCCCGGCCGCGTATAACGCACCTCTTTCAAATTAAAATCCCCGCGAGTGTGCCTCTATAGGATATTATTATAGGCGCACGGGTATATACAAGCGGCTGGGCGAGTTGGGTATCGAAAACTAGATTCGCAAGGGCGCGCGGAGGCGGGATCGGATCCTCTCTGCTTTTTTATCGCGCATGTGTGCAAGCACACGTTTATACGTATGCATGTGAGGTTCGCTCCTTTTGCAGTTTGCACACGTGTGTAATGTGTGGATGAGATATACGCGGAGAGAAGGAACCAGTATTATAGCTGACCCTGAACTTCACGCGTGATAAACGCGTCGACGACTCGATTCAGAGGAGATGGCTGTTGTAAGTACTTACCGGCTATTCGCGTTTTGTCGTCTCTTGTTCTATATTACGTTTTTACGATGTGCATTGCACGGGCAGCTTCTTCTTCTTCTTTCTCTTCTCGTTTTCTTTTATACCGCTTTTTTTTGTATGGAGGAAGTGGTGTAACGGATGGATTAAGTGATTTTGATGCAGTTTTTACAGTTGGGAGTCGGAGAGGGTTGATGCTTTGTTGTGCTGCTGCAAGCGCGCGAATGATAGGACCGCGAGTGAAATTTTTTGCTCTTGAAGTGAATTTTTTCTTCGCTGAATTTTTTGTTTCTTGGGATCGTTGTTGTTCGATGAGATGAATTACCGTTTTTGTAGTTCACTGTATTATTATTTTAATTTAGTATTTTAGCATTTTTATATTTTTCATTATTATTTTCATATTACATTTTTTTAATCACAGGGATTCCTCGTCAGATGATGTCATTTAAGAACGAGATTTTTTGAAAATTAACTGTATCACTTCACTGTCAATCTTAAGAGATCCCTATTTCATGTGAAAAAAATGCTTAAAGTCTACCTATGTTAAGATGTATTATGCATTGCGAAGATCAAATTAAATATTTTCGTAATAGTAATTAGTAAAGTGCTTCAAGATATTTTATTGTTAAATACAAAAATTTATTTTTATTCTTATTTTAATTATGTACTGCAGTGCTTTTATTTGTATATTGTATTTTAATATTCAAATCGATGATTTCATTATAAAATATGCATTCGTGTTTATGAACTGTATTCACAATAAATTTAAAAATAATACGCAACTATTTTTCTATATAAGTTTTCGTCAATTTTTATTATAAATTTCGAACATTCAAACATTCAATTTGAAGTATGTAGTCAACGAATGAAACATCATGTTACAATTAAATCGCGCTCCATCTATTTTTGATCGTTAACATTTTAGTCGGAGGGTGTGTCAATCACTTATTGGACTCAATCTGATTTAATATATAGGTACGTATATTCAGTGTACGGAAATGGAGCGCGACTTTGCATTATTTCATATCGAGTTGAATTTATATCGAGAAATTTCAATGGTATTGAGCTATCGAATGGAAGATTTTATTTTTAAATGAAATTGAGATAAAATTAGAGGAATTCATCTAAATTTGATAAAATCAACAAACAAAATACTTATGCACACATACCTAGAAATAACTTGCTGAAACAACTAAAAATAAAAGAGTTCCATTAAATAACAAAATAACGACATGATAGTTAATTAAAAAATTATCGCGTTAAGAAAGAGATAATTTTAAGTATATTAAAAACATTTGTACTAAACAAAATTTATATGTTTTTGTTGATAAATTAAATAATGATTTAATAATATTATAAATTAGAAAAATCTCTACAAGTTAAAAGCAAATTGAAAAATCTTTAAACTTTTATGTTATTTTAAAAATTTATCAAATATGAAAAAATGTACCTTGGTTATTAGTCAATAAAAGACCAAGTGGTTCCCAGGATAAAGGAGCGCGATAGCGCCCGATGGCAAGTACATTTAATAAACGTTAATATTTCTTGACCAAATATATATTATATACTGATCGGCAAAGAACTTACAGTACACTGCAATTAATACTTGAATGGCAAACGTATTATTTATGCATACATTCAATCACATAAATGATGAAAAGATTTATGAAAGTTTTAACATTTTTATGAATGTTTTCGATGAGGCTTCATTTCATAGGCCCTTAGGTTCAAGATATGACTTTTTGTAATCATATACGCGTCATTTTAATAAAAAATGGTACCTATACTTCAATCATAACTCTGCAAGTTTTTTCGCTAGAGAAATAATGTAACTAGATAAAGAAATGACTAAAAGAGCTTTAATTTGAGCTTCGTTTCATATAAAAATATAATTCTGTTGCAAAGTTTTGAATAATCAAAAATGATGACTAAAAATGCGTGAACATTTGAGGATTTTCAACTCTTTAAATTGAGTAGTTTTCCATGCATATTTCGTCATAATTTTTGATTGTTAAAATCATAACTTTGCAACAGAATAATATTTCTATATGAAACAAAGCTTAAATTAAAGCTCTTTTAGTCAACTTTCTTATCTCATTACATCATTTCTCTAGTAAAAAATACTGTCAGAGTTATGATAAGAAGTATATAGGTACCATTTTTTACTGAAATAACGCGTATTATGAACACAAAAGGTATTTTGACCTCAAGGGCCTATGAGACGAAGCTACGGATGTTAAGTATAATTTTAAGGCACCAGAAACCGCTTCCCTAAGCCTTATCGAAAACCGTTTCCTGCCGGTTGTGAACCATTGTGGACTCTCCTTATTAGTTGAGAGATTAGGGCTGCCGCCAACACCAAGACTTTCTTGGTCTTGTCTCGAAAGGTCGAGACAAGATCAACATAAGACCGAGACCTTGCCTTGGTCTCATCGTGGTCTCGACAAGAAGTCTTGTCGTTGCTTTGATTTATAAACTTTGTTAAGATTTTTTTGTTTAATTATTGTGCAGAAGGTTATAAGAAAATAGAAACCAGAAATACTTTATTTATCACATTTATTTATATGTATTTATTAATTTATTTATCACATAAAAACTATTTTAGATCATGAATAATTCTTTTTATTTTGAGGCTGCGATAATTAAATACTTTTTAGAAGTTTTACTTAACAATTTCTATGCTTAGTTATTAGAGGGTTGAGTTACAAATTAATAACTTTTTAACATGTAACCTAACTTGTAACTTTTAAACTAATTACTACCCAACGATGGTTAAAAAGTTAAAATAATTTGATCATATGAAAATTGTTTATTCTAATTTATTTAACAAGACCAAGCCAAAACCAAAAGAAGATTAAAACAAGACGAGAATATAATGTCTTGACCAAGCCTAAGACAAGACCAAGACAAGACCAAGACAAGACCAAGACGAGAAACACAATAGGGAACTTGCATGGGTCTTAATACCACTGTTTTAACACTTGGAATCGATAAAGTAACATGAGAAAGTAAAACGTAGTTGAATGTTTATAACGCTTTAATAACAGTAAAATTTGATCGCTTTTTGAATGGATGTCACGTGACATTGATTCAAATAGTGATCTAACATGTTGCTATCAATAAATAAATAATTAAATAAGGCATTAAAAATAAAACTGTCTCGGAAAGTTTATTATTTTTAAGTATATTATCAAATAAAATTGAATTTAAAATTCATGCAAGTTCCCTATTTGTGATTTTTCTCGAGACCAAGACGAGACTTCAGCGGCAGCCCTACGAGAGATAGTGAAAAGCTATATTATCTATCTGTTTGAAAATTTTCAGGTGAAATTCTTACTGATTTACTCCAGTAATCTTTGAACGCAACGTTGTTGTTTAAATGATGGTCTTTTTTTACAAAAGGATTTTTTTAATAATTTCTTTTTACAATTTTCTTTTTTAAAAATTATTTTATTTTATTGGTAATAGATAAAGACTTAACAATTTTACTGAATATATTGTCTGGATGTTGCTAACAATAAGCGTTTCCGAGATACGAGTGTTAAAAAAATTACGTTTTCGTGTATAACCAAAGAAGATAAATAGTCAATAAAAATTTCGGGTCGGAAAAGGTAAGTATAATAATTCTTATATGGCCCTTTTAAATGTGTCTGCAGCGAATCAGTGTATTATTTCTAAGGTTATAAAAAAATGAATATATACAAAAATCCAAGAATAAAAAAATGCTAAAAACAGGAACGTATAAACAAAAAAAAAATGTTTTTGTTTTCAGATACCATTAAAAAAAATGGACCTACCTTATTTAGAGATATGTTAATCAAGATTTTCACATAAAGTATACAAACATTTTCCAAAAGTAATATGGTTCCTATATGGTCTCAAAACATTTTTCTATACTATTTCCATCAAAACTTTTTCTTTTCATTACAAAGCTTCCTGTATGAGGAAACAAATAGTTGACATTTAATAGTTTTAAATACAATTTTACGATGTAACAAATTCGATACTTACCCTCCCTAGTGAGATATTCTCGTCGAACGTTTTTGAAATAGAGCGACCTCATTGTTTAATTCTTGTAAATTGGAAAGTCATTGGAGCATCTCAAAAAACTTTCGACGCGAATAACTTAAGTATAGGGAGTGAGATTTTGCCGCTGCAGAATGGCAACCGAAAATATATATATATCCAAGTGAGGTTTGGCTTGCCGGTGCGCAGGCGCTATAGTACACGCGACTTCTGCTGTTCAACTTCTAACCTCTTTTTTAAGTCCATCGGAGTAACTGCACTCATTGTTTTTATTAAACAGGATAAATAACAATTAACAAATATGAATACGTTAAGGACGAGGATTATTGACAGGTAGTTTTTCAAATTACGTTTTCTATGATATTGTTGCCATAATATACTAAATTTATGTAGTTAAGTAGTATATACACTTTATAACAACATTGGAAAACACTGAACACTTGCATAGAATTTTTCAAATAATAAGGTAAAGTGAGGCATGTACCTGTTATAACAACCACTTTCGTTTCAGGAGAATTGCTCGAAATGCTATTATACAATTTCAAAAACTGGGAACTTCTGCTACTGTGAATTCTTCAGCAGAAATTCAAATCCCAATAAGAAAGGAGCGAAGTCCAACGGATATACTTGAGGTATCTTACTAATTTTAACAACAAAGTACTTGTTTTATCAACGATTTCAGCTTTAATTATACATTATTGTTTTCATAGGCTCTAGATACAACCGTGTCACGCGATCCAACAGCTCCTGAGTATAAATACATAGATGATCCATTTCTTATTCCAACATCGCTAAGCAAAAAGCGTATGTACTCACTTGCTCGAGAATCTGGTAAAAGAGCTGCGATGTGGATTCGTCAGGAGCATGCTGATCTTCTAAAAAGCAACCTTTCAGAACCTTTAGTTCAGGTATAAATATGTTGTTTTTATTATTTGTTGAGTGAATATAAAAAATTTCATGTTATTTCAGTAATCACTATGGCAAATACTCTGTGTAAAACATTTTATTTTCAGGCTTTTTTACCTACTGAAAAATATGAAAATAAAGAACAAGTTTCGGAAGAAATTTTAATTGGACTAATAAAGCAAGGTCGTATTGATGAAGTTCTCCATGTGTATCATTTGCTAGAGGAAGATGTTACTAAGGAAACAAAACAAGCTATTCTGGAAATGTTGTGTTATTATAATAGTTACGCAAATCAAGTTACAGAAGATTTTCCAGAGGAAAGGTCTTATCAACCAGAAGCAGAAATAAATAAGAATACTTGGAAGTATGTATTTATGTTATAAATGTATAAATTCATTTTTCAATGATATTGAATTTTGATATATTTTCATTAAAGTAACAATCCTGATGTTGAAAAATTATTTGGAGAACTTTCAAATGATGAAGCAACAGCTGCGCTAGCTTATAATGCTTTAATTTGCGGAACTGCAAAATATTTTAAGGTAAATATTATTTTTACTTATATTGTTATCTGTATTATGTAAATAAAAAGTGTTACATAATATGAAAGGTAAATAAGATATTAATATTTTCCTAGATACTTTAAATTATATGAAATACTCATTACTTGATTACAGGTGGATAGAGCTTGGCAACTATATAATGAATGTATTGAAAAAAATATACCTATTTCTGTTACAAGTTATAATTATTTGATTAGTTTAGCACCTTTGTTGAAAGATAATAACGAAGATCGTAAGCTTATGATGTACACATTTTTACAAAATATGGTTAAAAATGGAGTTAAGCCTAATATTGGAACATTGAATTCTGCTCTTAAAAGCACATCAACATTACAGACTCAAGGAATGGCTAAAGATTTTGCTATGTCTTTAATACAAGAGTTTAAGTCTATTGGAATTGAACCAAGTCTTGCATCTTACTATTATGTTTTATTAACTTTCTGTCGTGAAAGTAAATTATCTTGCTAATATTTATTTACTAAGAATAGTTTGAAACAAGGAGATTTTTGTTACTTTAAAGTAAATTTGTCTACTATTTTCTTTGTTAGTTTAAATATTGAATTTATTTTAGCAAAGAAAGTAATACATGCCAACAAATTATATATTGTTGTTAAAATCAATAGATTAATTTTGGTACATGTAAATAAAAATATTTATTATAAAGTGATAACAGTTATCCTTGGTTTGAATATTGCTTTGAATTAATGTTAATGTTAAATATTCTTTGAACATAGATAGTACAACCAGCTACATTCTACTAGAAATTTTAGATGATTTGGAGAAAAAAGATGAAATAGTAATGCAGGACCCTGCAGATAAGAATTTCTTTGGTCAAGCGATGGAAGTTGCTTCAAAACACATTCATGATCTTAGTGCTGGTGATCGAGTACACAAACTCGTTATGAACAAGAATAATTACAAGTTTCTTGGAGGGCGTCTGAAAGCAAGTTTTTATGAATCTATTTATGTTATAAACTTTTAGTACATTCTTTAAGAAATGTTGTAAAACTTTAATTTTCATTTTAGGAAAGTGTTTACTATCGTAATTATCTACAACTTATTTTGACAAGTGAAAGCATAGAGGAATTCTTAAAAGTTTACAACTTATTAGTTCCACAAGTATATATTCCAGAACCGGCTTTGATGAGAGACATTATTGAAATGTTAGAGCTCATCGAAGTAGAAAAGGCTAGGGAGCTGTTGCCCAAATTTTTATCTCAAATTGTTCAATTTGATATGCTGGATAGACATCAGATAATTAAATTAACATTTAAATTAATGACCGGACATTGCACTCCTCCAAAGGATTCTCCTGCGCATCAACAATATGCAAGCATGGCTTGGACACTTTGGAACCATATACAAGTAAGTTGATTATAAAATTTATTTCTTAATGAAAAAGTTAGAAATAAATGTAAATCAATTTATGTGACTAATATAATTTATGAACAAATAGATTATTTAAAAGTGTACTCTGAATTCTCGAATAATGTTTTTGATGACTAATACATTATTTTTGGTAAATAAAGAAAAAATAATAAATATCAATTAAAATCAATGATAAATGATTTAACAATATGTTAAATGCATTCAACGTAATTTTTCCGACAAATCAATTATTCTATAAAGTACTGATCAGAAGTAATTTTCTTCATGTTTATCATTATATTTTCAAATTAAAACACATAATTTGTTAATATTTTTCTAAACACTGAACGATTGATTCCAAGAATTTTTTACAATTTTGACCAATGAATATATCAATGAAAAGCCTACTAACTGATATTGTCCAGGAGGTCAACCAGAAAAGAATGCAGCGTACAATGTGGCCGGCGAACGTATACGCCAACATGGCTGTCCTGTTGCTCCGTGGAAACGAATTCGAGAAGATGCTCACCTTGCTCTATTTCTTGGAGAAGTCCCAGGATGCGGTCGTTGGCGCCATTCACTCGCAAAAAATGCGAGAGATCTTTACGGCTTGCATAACCAGAGGTCATGCAGCCGGTGCACTGGTGGGTCAATTGTTTATGTGCTGTTCTTTCAACGCTTTCGCTACTAACGATGCACAGGGATTTTCTTTATTACAATTTTATGGCTTATCATTATTATAAAAAAATGATTTATGATTATTTATCTCGCATTTTTAAAATAACTATTTATTTATTTATTTATTTATTTATTTATTTATTTATGCTTTCCATCTCATGTGCAGCATAGAATTTTACATAATTAAATATCAGTCTTTACAATTGTGTGAATTGTATATTTTTAAAGCAGCTTGTCATATTTTTAAATTTTCTTTCCTAAAGTATGTATAACAGTTTTTTATAATATTTTCTTTTGTTCTCGCCGCTTAGTTCATAAAATTTTTTTTCTTTATTTTGAGATCTCATCAATAGTGAATTTTTAGACAAATATTTTTGGTGAGACATGAAGTCCACAGCTGTAACATTGAATATATTTAGAAAATGATGTTACCTTTAAAAACTTTTGTTGGACTCATCGAACAACAATTAAATAAATAATCTACACCGGCTTCATTCGATAAATCAAAGTAAACTTTATTAATTTCAGTCAAAAACAATCTTTTGCGATTTAATCCATTACGTCCAAAGCAGTAAAATGGGTGTTGATTCTCGTTTTAAAAATGTCAATTCGTTTCTTGCCCAGAAAATGGTCAAAATGTGCGAAATTAATGATGTAAAATATAATTTCTGAAAGAGATAAACTTACTCTTTCCAATTCAGAAATCAGACATTTCAAAATTTCTGATCAAAATTAAATATGGCCGCCCAAGATAGGTAAAAATTTACTTTCTTCAAACATATTTTGCCAATTTTGGACGGCCATATTTAATTATTATCGAAAATTTTGAAAAATCTTACATCGAAGTATATAGAAAAGACTTTGTCTCTTTTAGAAACCATATTTCTCCATGTTAATTTGATCCATTTGGTACATTTCCTAGGTGAAAAACCAATAGACATTAATATGATCCATTCGGAAGTATTTTGAAAATGTACGATTCATATTCATTCTTTACACTTGCTATAATTAATTAAAAATACATAATAACATTAATTGAATTCTGGTCCTATTAATTATTTGTATTCTTATTGTAATACAGAATAAGAAAAGAGCCGCTACAAATCTTTAATCGTAACACATGCTAACATGCATTGTTAAAACGCGCGTGACCCACATATACGGGTATCATGCAGCAGCGAAAGTGTTAAGAACCTACCGAGCAATAATATACACCATCGTTTTCCGGCATTTTCAGGCCGCCGTGGAGTACGCCTGCGAATACGGGATGATCGAGGCCGAAAGCATGGCCACGACCGTACATGAAACTCTGCCCCTCAGCGCGGCTCAGGAGAATCTGCTGATCACCTTGGTCGGCTCCAAATACCTCAATTCCAAGTCGAACAACGAGCAGGAGAAAGTTTAACGTTCTGATAAACGAAATCCCCGTGTGCTAAAGGAGGATGGACGTTCCTCCACGCGAATCATGCAGTTACAAATCAAATTGCGAAGCTGCGGCGTGCACTTCAGAAGCGCAAACAATCGCTCTAACACGGAGATAAAAATTACTAACTAGGTCAAAAACAAGCTTGGAACTTGCATCCTCCTCGAGCACAAAGCGATTAAATAAAATTCGAGCGATTTTTCTATCACACACCGTGTATATATATAGTCTGCAGTACACAGCGTTGTTAACCGTTTTCACTTATTTTTCACATCGTCGAGTCGTGTAAATATCATATGTTATACGTGTATAGTTACAATTATATTAAAAGAAAAAAGAAACCAATAAGTACTGTACTTTATTTATCTATATCTAAATCAACTCGTCAAAGAGTAGAGCGCAATCACGAAAGAATTTGAAATTAAATGCATAATTGGCATGTCTCAATGTCCTTGTCCCTTGAGCTGGGCGTTCTCTGCTCGAGTTATAATTAAGGGTGTAGTTTGGAGGTTTTGCATTTTTTACAAGGATATTTCAGGAATTCATTTTTACAACAAAATAAAATCCGATCATTTCAAATTTTTTATATGTTATTATTGACATCTTTCTGTTGCAACGCCGTTACCCTAAGCGGGTCCTGGGCGTAGTCGTCCAGAGCGGACGGGTGGGTGCCTATCACCACTACACAGCGCGTCCTCAGGTTGCGGATAGAGGAACGACCCCTGAGAAAGAGGTTAGCTGCGAATAAAGCGAATAAGCAGTCGCGGACAGCCGATAGGCCCAGGCGTGGGTGTGATGAGCCCGCACTGGCGAACGCATTCATCTAGAAACACTACGCAAGCACCGCAACAACTACAAACACTATACAAAATCTCCTATCTTACTTTCTTCTTCTACCTTACTCTGTAATCTATCTCTTTTACCACACATTTCAAACAAAAAATGGGCCAAAAATCCTGCTGTCGTGGAGGATGCGGGAGCGCTGACAACTGCCCTGAGAGGGGATGTGTAGAATGATTCGCCACCTGGTCTTACATGGCAACGAAGCCAGCGAAGGCGCGCTGCCTTGCAGGGGGGCGTTAGGATACGAGAATGAAACCGAGTGTGTCTGACGACGAGTTGACTGTGTCCTCGCCAAAGTCAGAAAGCTCTCATACTTAGTTCTAGGGAGGTATGAGGGTTATCACCCCTAGACGGATGGACTCACCTGCGATCGGAACAGGATCCAAAACGCGCGGGTTTAACTTACTATCATGGCTCAAAGAAAACAAAACCAAACCAAAACGAAAAGAAACTTGAGGGTAGGAACCTGGAATGTACGCAGTCTACACAGAGCAGGCGCGTTCCGGGAAATCATAAATGAAACTGAGAGGTACAATTTAGATTTGGTAGCAATACAAGAAACCCGATGGAAAGATAACGCGATGCTAGGATCCGGTAACTTCACCTTTTTATATGGGGGCGCGAGCGGGCATTCTCTAGGCACCGGATTTCTTGTTAACAAAAGCATCATACATTCCGTTAAAAGTTGCAATTTCGTGAATGACCGACTCTCGTATATCATCATCGACGGAGCGTGGTATAATTACGTGGTTATTAACGTCCACTGCCCCACGGAGGACAAAGAGGAACAAGTCAAAAATCTTTATTATGAAACTTTAGAGCAATTAATCGACCAATTCGCGTCTTACGACACCAAAATAGTAGTGGGGGATTTCAATGCTAAAATAGGGAGAGAGGAAATGTTTAGGCCCACCATAGGCAAAGAAAGTCTGCACGAAACCAGCAATGATAACGGTATTATGGTCATAAATTTCGCAGCCGCAAAAGATCTTATAGTCAAGACCACGTGCTTCAAGCACAAGGATATACACAAGGCAACGTGGACATCGCCGGATGGGGCCACGCACAATCAAATCGATCATTTTCTTATTGATAAGAGGCGCCACACGAATGTACTCGACGTAAGGACCTATAGGGGGGCGGATTGCGACTCAGATCATTATCTCGTAGTGGCCAAATTAAGAGCCAGATTAGTAGCCGGTCAAAATAGTAAGCGAGCGAACAAAGTAGAAACCTTTGATATTGGAAAACTACGAAGCGGGATAGAGCGAATCAAGTACCAAGTAGAAGTTAGCAACCGATTTCAGGCGCTCGAGGAAACGGATGAACAGACGGGAGTAGATGACGATCCGAACAGGTTGTGGGGGGCTATCGAAAAAACTATAAAAGGGGCCGCGAACAAAGTACTGGGTAAGAAAAAAAGGCCGAAGAGCAAACCATGGTTTGACGAAGAGTGCGAACTCTGGTTTGAAAGGCGCAAGAAGGCTAAATTAGATAGTGTACACAATGAAAGCGATAGGGCCGTAGAAGAATACCATGAAATAAGAAAGCAAGTACGTGTGATTTACAGAAACAAGAAGCGCGAGTACCAGAAAAATGAAATTAGAAAAATAGAAACTAATAGTAGGGAAAATAACCCGCGCGAGATGTACAAAGGAATAAACGCTATTAGGAAGGGTTTTCAGAGTAGATCGCAGTTAATGAAGGATAAGGACGGGAACCTCGTGACAAGCGAAAATGAACTATTGAAATTATGGAAAGATTATTTCGATAAGTTATTAAACGTGCATGAAAACTCCGAGGAAATGGGAGACGAAATCCACACTGCTGAACTCTATATGGACGAAACGACCTACAAAGAAGTAGAGGCCGCGATCAAAAAGCTAAAAAACAATAAGGCCGCAGGAAACGATTCTATACCAGCTGAACTACTTAAATATGGAGGCACCGCGCTTACATCTAAAATTTTCTATCTAGTATGTGCTATTTGGAGAAATGAAACAATACCAGAAAATTGGAAAGAATCCATCATCATACCGATCTTCAAAACGGGAGATAAAACAGACTGCAATAACTACCGGGGAATCTCACTTTTAGCTACCTGCTACAAAGTTCTGTCAAACGTAATACAGGCCAGACTCACACCATTCGCGGAAGATATAATAGGAGATTATCAGTGTGGATTCCGGCGCAACAGGTCAACGAGCGATCAAATGTTTACCATAAGACAATTATTAGAGAAAAAGTGGGAATATTGCGAAACTATACACCAGCTATTTGTGGACTTTAAGAAAGCGTACGACTCTGTCAAACGAAGCAAAATGTATGAAATCCTAGTGCTCCTTGGCGTACCAAAAAAACTCGTAAAATTAATTCAAATATGTCTGAACGGAAGCACTGGAAAGGTCCGAGTAGGCGGTAATGTATCCGAATCGTTCATGATACGCGACGGTTTGAAGCAAGGTGACGGGCTTTCAACGGTACTCTTTAACCTGACGCTAGAGCATGTTGTTAGAAAAATGCAGGCTAGCGAGCTAGGCGCAACACTCAACGGAACAACGCAAATTTTAGGCTATGCGGATGACTTGGATATAGTGGGAGATAATGGTGAAACGGTGGCGAGAAATGCGGAAATCCTTATAAATGCGGCTAAAAACACGGGGCTAGAAGTGAGCGAATCGAAAACGAAATATATGATCATGGAGAAACTGGGCATTCGTGAAGCAGAGGGGGATCTCAGAGTCGGAAATTTCACTTTTGAAAAGGTTAGAGAATTCAGATATTTAGGTACAACTATAAATGATCGAAACGAAATTAAAGCCGAGATTAATAAGAGACTTCATTCGGGTAATGCCTGCTTCTACGCTGTGAACAGATTACTTAAGTCAAAGCTACTGTCGAAAAATGTCAAAATAAGGATATATAGGACTATAATAATGCCGGTAATCTTGTATGGGTGCGAAACCTGGGCGCTCACTAAAGCGGAAGAAAATCGTTTTAGGGTATTTGAAAATAAGGTTCTGCGGAAAATATACGGGCCAAAGAAAGATGAGGAAACTGGGGAGTGGAGGAAACTACACAATGACGAGCTACATAATTTGTACGCGTCACCAAATATTAACAGAATAATAAAATCACGGAGACTAAGATGGGCAGGGCACGTGGCAAGAATGGGCGATGATCGTACAGCAGCGCGCATAATGAAAGGAAAACCGAAAGCAACGCGACCTCTTGGTAGACCTAGACGCAGATGGGAGGATAACGTAAAATCAGACATAACTGAAATTGGGCGGGAAGGCGCGAAATGGATGGGGTTGGCACAAAATAGGGAAACGTGGAAGGCTTGCGTAGATGAGGCGATGAACTTTCGAGTTCGAAATGCCATTTAAAAAAAAAAAAAAAAATTATTGACATCTTTAACTTTGCAACAAAATTTTAAGTTCATTTTACAATATTTAGGTAATGCTTATTACGGCCTGTGGCCACTTCAAAAGAAAGGACTGGCCCAGGCGGTAGCGCCAGTCCAGGTAATCTGAAACAAAAAATTCGAATGGATTATTGTTCTGTAAGCTTGTCGTTATCGCAGGTAGCAGATTTAGACATTTTTATTAAAAAATAACAAAATGCCGGACTTCTGAAAAAAAGTTTTAAAATCGTGTTTTCTTTTTTTCTTTGAAAATTGGGATAAAAAGTAGGAAATTTTTATTGAAAATAAACAATTCTGCTACATGCGAGAGGCATTGATATGTAGAATAACATACCCAAATTTCAGCCCAATCGGTTTGATAGATTTTATTTTGCCCCGGGCCGACTGAAAAAATGTTGTTTCGAGAAAAACGCATTTAAAGTTGTAGTAACAGGTTTTTTTATACAAAATTTATACTTACATCAATCATCTATGCCTGATGCATACAATAATCCTTCGATTTCTTCATAAGCATCATTTTCAGCAACTTTTTCTGCTCTACGGCGGATCCTGCCCGATTTAGAGGCCTCAGAAGGTGCTTTCTCTGCTCTTTCTATCCGATGAGCATTGTACAGTTCGGCGTAGGCAATGGCGCGCGGTCCGATTTCGACACCCATGACCTCCATAATTTTCAACACTGGCATAAATCCTTCATTGAAAATGCATGCAGCTATCCATGTAGCTATTTCCAATGTCTTTTGTCCCACAAAAATTTGCTTCGGAGCAAAATTCCATACGCAGTGGTTGAAGTTTTCATTATTGTTTTGCGTAATTTTGCCCAAGCACCTTTCCAAAAGATCATCGGATGATAATTCTTCATATATAGGCATACAAAAGGAGGCATACAAAAGGAGTGTCATTGTTCTCGAACAGTAGGAGTGCTGCGGAATTTGATCGGTCGATGTTAAAAGATAAAATTTTGTCCACACAGCTTTCTTCATGTAAATTGAAGCAAAAGACCAGTTTGAATGCAACAAAAAGGAAAGTCTTTTATAATTTATTTAAACTATAAAATTCACTTACAAAAACATTCTTTCATAAAAAAATTTCCAAAAACCTACATTTTTAAATCTTGATAAATGGCTATAAAATCAAAATGAGTCGACCAAATTTGCTGAAATTTTTAAGCCCCTCCTAGCTATGAATAACAAACATGCATGCAAAGTTTGGTCAGCTTTTACCGCGGAATATTTGAACGCGGATGAACGTCACGCTCACGCGCACACACACACACATTTTGCAAGAGCCTTTTTTGTTAGTCAACGAATCACATAAAATTTTTTTTAAATAGAAAAATTAAAGTATCTTAAATTTAAATTTTTTATAAACCAATTTAAACAAAAAAAAAATTAAAATTTGAAAAACTTTCATTTTTCAATTTAAAAACTTTGTATCCGATTCTCTGACTAACTTTGAGCAAAAGAGGTTATTAGAATATTTTACGTAGCACCTTTAGTTTTCAAGAAAAAAATGTCCTAAGTTGATAAATAATTGCAAAAATGAACCTTAAAAATATCATAACTTTTTAAATAAGCATTTTAGGAAAAAATGACCGAAAAATTATTTTTTTCTATCTTGTTTAAGCAATTGCGTTTTAAACATTTATTTACCACTTTAAACAAAAAGGACCTGCGGATTCGTGTTCTACGGGCCAAAATACATAATAAATGACTACTTTCAGCTTTGGACACCCTGTTGCATTCGGTAAGGTACCCAGCTCCAGAACTAACACCCGCTTAAACCATTTCTTGCATTCCATGAAGTTTGTATGGTGATGTTCTCGTTTCGCGATGTACTGTGCTGTTGATGACCTTTCCAGCTGCGTCCAATATTCAATCCCATTGATCTTGACGGTAGTATAGCAAAACGCTTTTAGGATTCGTCCGATTTCTCGCATCACTCTTTCCACCGGATTTGAGTGAGCGTTATATGGCAAAGTTACTGTTAGCCGTATGTTTAGTCTCGTTCCCATTGACAACCATTCTGACACCCATTGCTTATAAATTGACGGCCTTGGTTTGTTAGAATCTCTTGTGGCCTTTCTTTCTCCTTTTTTTTATTTGTTTTTCCATTTTCTTAGTTACTGTTTTAGCGGTTATATTTGATATGGCTGTTAGTTTGATCAGCTTGGAGAACTTATCCATACGCAGTATCACCTGCTTTTACCTTACTGTGATATTATGAGTGGTCCAAACAAGTTGAGCGACCGCGTCATATTTGGTTTGATTGGTAGCATGTATAACCATTTCCCTTCCGTTCGATTGGTGTAGTATTTTGATCTTTGATACAGATCACAGGTTTGTGCGATTTCTCGGCAAAATCGATCACAGTTTAGCACGGCTGCAAGTTCATTGATGAATATTTGCATTTTTTCACTTCCCATTTGTAGATGTAGTTATCATCACTAACCATTGTCCTTTTTCATTTACTCTTATTAGTCCATCTGGGTCACTCATTGCATTTTGAGGTTTTTCCCTCACTGTTCGTTGCAGTCATTCTGTTAGTCCTCGCTCCTGCATAATAATTTTCCGCAATTATTCATTACTCTGGCGCTTGGCATTCGTGAGAGTGCATCATCTGCTAGTTTGTTGTCTATTCCAGAGACTTTTTCTCACGTTGTATTAAATTCCTGCATGGTCATGGTCCATCTTGCTATATACAGTTTACCAGTCTGTCCGTCCTTAGAAAAGTTAGTGCGATGTGAACCGTTCTTATCAGAGCTCTTCGCGATAGGAAAGAATACAAAATTTATTTTTGATCGGCACTTGTACAAATGATAGTTCTTAATGCTCTCCAGTGGTAGTGTTGCTGCTGACAGGTTTGAATTGAATCTTCGATCCCAATTAACAATAGTCCCTAGAATGCTTGTACCGTTTTCTTGATTTTAGGCACCAATAATGTTAGTACCGCTTGTTTAATTTCGTCATTCATTAGCTATTTGCACGAAATTTTGGACCTTACAATTTTCTGTGCCTTAAGAAATTTTGGGCCTAACGAAAATTGAGTTTTATGACATTTGTGCCTCATGACATTTGGGCCTTAAGAAATTCTGGGCCTGGAATCATAAGAAATTTTGAGCTATACAATTTTTTGGACCTTAAGAAATTTGGGACCTTATAATTTTTTGGGTACCAGGATTTTCTAAGTTTTGTAACATTTTAAGTCTTATAATTTTTAGGCCTTAAGTAATTATAGGCCTTACGAAATTTGGCCATTACGAAATTGTGGGCCTTGTGAAATTTAGACCTTAAGATATTCTGGGCCTAAAGAAATTTGGTCCTTAAGAAATTCTAAGCCTTACGAAATTTTGGGACTTGCTGCCGGTAAGGTAGGGATTATTAGTTCACATTCACATCTCCTTGTCCCCTTAAAAACCTTACAATACGGCACGAGCTCTTTTTTTTAAATAGGATATACGATTTGAGAAAGAGATACTTTCTTATAAAATGATTATAAAAATCAATATTGTCTTTATTTTCGTATATACGGGACAATCAAGTTTAAATTAATTTTTCAGATTTAATACTATCTTCTTTATAAGGAGGTTCGGGTGTTTTAAATCGATCAATTTTTTTTCTACGTAGTTTAAACTTATTAGTGATTTATATATGTAAAAAAGTACACATTATGAACTTAAAAAAATTTGTTTATCAACAATTGTGATGTTGCAAACATAATTATTGACAATTACAAAAAAGTACTAAAAATGCGAAAACTTTTTCGGTATTCATGTAATTTTAATGTTTGAGATCCTAATTTGTTCCTGAAATGTTTTTTTATAAATCAGCCGAAACAAAATTTTAAAATAATTTTTGATTGCTAAGAAATAGCTTATAGTTTAGATTAAAATTATATGAACTGATTGAATCTAATTAAACAATTAGATCTCTCTTAGCAACCAAAAATTATTTTAAAATTTTGTTTCGGCCTATTTATAAAAATACATTTAAGGTACAAAATAGGATCCCAAACATTAAAATTATATGAATACCGAAAAAGTTTTTGCATTATTAGTAATTTATTTTTCAATTTGCAATAATTCTGGTTGTATATTGTCGATACTGATAGATTTTAACTATGTAGAAAAAAATTGATCGATTTAAAGCACTCGAACTACCTTAACCCATTAGCGCTAAGGCCTTGAAAGTTATCAGGTGGGGGACTTACCGATATAAAAATTGCAAAACATCGAGAAACCGGTAAAGTTACAGCCAATTGTTTATATTTTTTAAAACTTGTTTTTTGTACTTTCGTGTTTGTTTCGTGTTTGCTGCAACTTTGCAGATTTCTCGATGTTTTAACAGTTTTATATCGGTAAGTCCCCATGAAATCTCTCAAGGAACAAATTAAAACCTTCCAATTTGAAATTAGATAAAAGACAAAAAAAATTCATAATTATTTATAATTAATTTAATTAATTATTAATTATTATAATTATTCATAATTTACGTGATATCTATTTTTGCAGTATCGAAAGTGTCATGAAAAAATATTTTTTGGCACTTAAAGTACTCCTTTTTTATATTATAACGGTTCTGAAATTGTAACACGTAAACAAATTATTGTATAAATTTTTATTTTTAAGCTCGATTCTCATTAACGAGCCACCTTAAAAGCCACAATAACTCAGGTAATCGAGATCCAGCACGACTTCGCTTGTAATAACACAGACGACTTGATGTAATATATAAAAGCTCAACAGAAATAAAAATTACGAAACGAAAGCGGGTTTGCGAAGATTAATATAGTTGACGCTAAAAAATCGTTGAATTGCTGGTTCCGTAACAATGGCGAAGACGCAGCGAAAGTGCTGACCACGCCTCAAAATTGCGACTGGGACACGCCCAACCGCGGAAAATCGATGTGGAACGCCCCCGAAGTCAAAAATCAATACTACAGCTACTCTCATCACTCTCCTATTTCTTAATAGAATGCACTTAAGCCAATCACAAAATGGCGCTACAAGATCATGATAGTAATTACAAAAAGGTTTATCATTGTGTTACGGATTACATTTTAGATAAAAAGAGGTGAGCGAAGAGCCACTACGTCGGGAATCGAACCGCGAATCTGTCCTTATCTGAAGGCGAACGCTCTGACCACTAAGCTAATCAACCGCGCCACTCGCTGCTTGCTTAATAATAACGTCATATTCGTTGACTTCGACTTCGCTAACTCCTTCCCTGGTGGAAAATTAATGTAGAACTATGTAGATCTATCTAGATTGCCATGGGAATAATCGAGGGCCTCGATAAAACTAGATAATTTTCTACCAGGGTTATTATGTTCTTATATATGTGTACAGTTTTAATTAATTACGAGAAACTTAGGAGGAAAACGAAAATGTCTTCCTGGAAACAAATGCAAAGTGGAAAATGCGAGAATCGTGAGTTTCGCGCACGCCAAGCAAGTCCGAGAAATAAACTCTTCGCGACTTTTCTTAAGGGGGCAGATACACATTTAAAGGAGGATTTCCACGGATTTATAATATCTAATCTGTTAAAGGAGAACGTATAAAACCAATACCATTGGTCAGAGCTTATCAAAGCACGACTTTTGAAAAAGAAATTAACCCCCTAAAGTATGGTGAAAGTTGAGAAAAACGTGATAGAAAGTCTGATAATTAAGTAGAAATTCTCGAGTATGGTTAGACTTAATACATTGCTTTAAATGGCATTAATCCATAGATATTATTTTTTATAGCTTTCCACGAACTTAGGGTCAATTTTGTTTTTAATTCATATCTGTAAAACGAGCTTTACACAATGGGGTTGGTTTCATACGTTCCCTCAATGGGGGTGTCATGGGTGTCCTCCTTTAAAATTAATTGTCAATACATTTTAAGGTAAATATAAGTCATTTATCACATATTACCTATTTTCTTCGGTAATTGTTTGAAAATCGTTAGGTCCGAGGTTAAGTCTCTTCGTTTGGCCATAATATAAACTTGTATAATTCTTCATCTACCGCAAGGTTTTGAGGGGGGCCTGGGAAAATTTTAAACCTCTTTTAGACATTGTTACTGACAGAAATAATGATAATTATTGTAAAGTAAAATTGACAACGAATATAATAATGTTAAATTGATAATAAATAAATATGCTGTGCTAAAGTGATGCAATGCATTAACTACAGCATTATGAAGGAAAGAGAACCAAATGAAATCGGCTACGCGTAAAGGTTGAGCATGTGTTTTTTGTCTCAAGTGCATTTCCCGAAAGAAGGTCGTAAGAAAAGGGCCAGCGTTGGCGCTCCCGACAACAAGGCAGTGCAGTTTAGACTCTCGTATGGTTCACATATTGTGTGACTATTAGGGAAGGCATTGGCTTTTTAACGTAAATGCGTCTCAGAAATATATCGGCTAGGCATTTGAATAAATATAATTTTGAAAGTTTAAACTGTGATTGAATTATTAATTTCTCCTCTCGTGAATCCTGCTTTGTGCCGGAACAGACATTTTAAAATAAGTAAAGTATCCGACGGATACTTTTTGGGATACTTTTTTAAATCGCGTATATCGGCTTAATACATCGTGTAGAATGCGTATAGATATTGATATTTCGTTGTTATTTCTCGATATTTACAGAAAACAGAAAAGTATCTAAAAATATTTTGCGGTCGAATACTTGTCGAACTCTGGTCTCCATACCGTATAAAAACAAAGAAAAAGAGCCCTAAAAAATTAATTTTACCTACCCTATGTCCCTATCCAGAAATATGATTCACATTTACATATACCGATATTTTCCAAAAATAATGTATTATGAATTTCTATGATCTCACAACATTTCTATGTTTTTAGCAAAACTTATTCTTTTCATTACAAAGCTTCTTGGACTTATAAAGAAAAAAACAGTTGATTTGTCAATGATTTTGTACAGAACATTGTACGATGTAACAAATTAGATATGTCTTCTGCCCCTGCAGAATGACAACCGGAAATATATCCGAGTGAGGTCTGCTTTACTGTACGTAGGCGCTGGTACACGCAACTTCTGTAGATCAACTTCTAACCTCTTTTTTAAGGGGGCAAAATACCAGCTACAAATTTTTTTTATGAGCCTATAAAACTTTATATATGTAAAAGCAAACTTTTTGAAATTTTTTTTGCTATAAATACTTGGTCATCTCTTTAATTTCACCATTGTAAAAACTCAAAATCTTGATCTCGCACGTCACGATAAATCACTATTGCCAATACCGTATATTTACGACTCGTGACCACCCCTTGCAGCCTTGTAATCCCGACCTACTTCGATTTTAGTACCGTTTCCCAAGCCGAAGTCAGAGAAGCCCTCTCCAAGGCCTTTTCAACACCGTACAAATACTTCTAGACGTACATGTCAAAGAAAGATATATTATCAAAAAACGTCTAATTCCCATGTTCCCATGAAAGTGGCTTTTTTGCCCGCTGTTGATTTATTTACTTATTTGTATTTTTCGAGACGTGTCTGCAAAAATCCATACACTTGTCACAAAATATATGGTGTGCACCAAGGGCTCGTGGGGTTTTTTTAGACCGTGTGTGGAGTTTGCAGTACTCGTCTTCGGCTCGTAAGACGCACTTGCCTTTAGCTCGTGCTTGCTCGCCTTCGACTCGTACTGCAAATGCCACATTTGGTCTAAAAAGTCCACTTTACGCGCTCGGTACACAATATGGTTTCTGAAAGAAAAAGACTTGCATTTCCGAGTCAGATTTTCTAAAATTTTTAAAATAGGCAAAAATTTACTTTTTTTGTCAAATATATTTCCAACTTTAGGCGGCCATATTTGATGGGAATATTTAAAAAATCTGACTTCAGAGTATAGGAAAGAGCAATTTTATCTCTTTTAGAAACCATATTTCTGTATGTTAATTTGATTCATTTTGCAACTTCCTCGATGATAACCAATAAACATTAATGTGGTCGCGTCGAAAGTAATAAGTATCTTGAAAAAATTCAATTCATATACAATCTTCACAGTTAATCAATTAAAAATAGTTAATAATAATATAATTGTGGTCCTATAACGATTTTTTGAGTTCTCACTGTCACGTAGAATAAGAAAACAGCCACCGAAAATCGTTGGATCAGGTTTCACTAATGCACTAGCGTGAGTCGATCGGTTCATTGTTTACGCGATCGTTTTCTGACATTTTCAGGCCGCCGCGTAGAATATTGCATGATTTTCAAAAATTCGCAAAAATGCATAAATGAATTAGAAAATGGTTCATTATTGATAGTAAAGTATTTTTCAGAATTTCTAAAACTTGAATTTTTTGAGAAAAATGATTATTTATACTTACAATTTTGAATTTCGCGGGATTTTTCGCGAAACAATGCCTATCGTCCAGTAGATTTGAGACATCACGATGCTATAAATTTCAACATTTAATTCGAGAAAATGATTAAATGTTGAAATATCTCATAGAAAATATGTCTAAACAAAATAATGTTGTTACATATCCTTTATAATTTTTGAACAGTAGTCCAATGGTGATATTAGATTTTGGACCGGATGTAATTTTAAGGCCCACTTAAGGTCCAATTTTATTTTTTCAAAAAGACCATATTTATTTTATTGCTTATTTGAATTCCTCATCCCAAAGTACATATATACATATACATATTTAGTTCATTGATCATTTATACCGATTATTAAAGTTCCATCTTATTGGGTTGGGCCCTATCATTATTGGGCTATATCATCTATTGAAATCGCAGGCAGTGGACTTATATACGATTGTATCCGTACGTATTTTGAGATGAGGAATTCAAACGCGCAATAAAAAAGATGATTTCATTTAAAAAATGAAGTTGGGCCTTGAATGAGCCTTAAAATTACATCGGGCCCGAAATCTAATATTACGATTGGATTCCTGGTCGACAATTATACATATTTTCTATGAGATATTTCAACATTTAATCATTTTCCCCAACTAAATTTTCAAAATTATAACATCGTGACGTCACAAATCTACTGGACGATGGGCATTGTTTCGCGAAAAATCCCGCGAAATTCAAAATTGTAAGTATAAATAATCATTTTTCTCAACAAATTCAAGCTTTAGAAATTCTGAAAAATACTTTACTATCAATAATGAACCATTTTCTAACTCATTTATGCATTTTTGGAAATCACGCAACATCCTGAATTGATAACCATACGGGAAACTTTGCCTCTCCGCCCGGCTCAAGAGAATCTGCTGATCAGCGATCACCTACAGCTTCATCGACTCCAACGCACCCAAATCCAAGTCAAAATACAATCAGGAATAAGCTTAATACTCCGATAAACAAAATCCCCGCGCGTGTGCTAAAGGATGATGGACGTTCCTCCACACGAATATCACGCAGTTACAATCCGAATTACAAAGCTGCGTCGTGCACGTAAACAATCGCTCGAACGCGGAGACGAAAAACTAGGTCAAAAACAAGCTCGGAACTGGCATTCTCCTCGAGCACCAAGCTAATGAAATCAAACCGAGCGATTTTTCCATCACGCACCGCGTTGGTACACAGTCCCCGGTGCATGCAGCGTTCTCCCTTAATTCTTCAGATCGTGGAGTCGAGCGGACAGATTATCACATTGTTAATTACAATTACGTTCCATATTTCCCCACCAACTCGCCGAATTTCCCATATATCCTATATATATACACACACATGTAGACGCGAGCGCGGGCATGCTCGGATCATCATCAAGCAGCAGCAGCGGCAGTATCGTAGCGGCAGCAGCCCTCGCTAAATGAAAAGAGTAGAGAGCCGCAATGACGAAAGAAATTGAAATTAAATGCGTGATTGGCATGTATCAATGTCCTTGTCCCTTGAGCTGCGCTGGGCCAGAGAGCGCGGGCTCTCCTCTGCTCTGCGAGTGATTAACTAAATTAAGTAATATCATCGGTGGGAGCAGCGCGGGGGCAAGCCCGCAGTCCATTGCAACTTAAATGCCCATTTCCTGCATTGGGTCGTCGTCGTCGTCGGTGTGCGTGTGTGTGCGCGCGCGCGCGTCGTGCGTACGTACACGGGCTTTTTAACGCTCCGTCTCCTCTCTCTCTCTCTCTCTCTTGTCCGTGTGGCCTGGTGTGTGCCGCGATGGGCTCTTTGCTTTAAAGCTCGGCAGCTGAGTGATAGTCTAGTGACGCATAGACTCGGGCCGCGCACGACCACACGGCTCCGTCGTCGTCGTCTTCTTCTTCTTCTTCTTCGTTGTCGTCTTCTTTCCTGCCGATCGGATTGGGAGGATACAAAGTGTCGAGAGGACAGCAGGGATATAACCACGAGTATGGAGGATCAGGAGCGGGTGGGTACTACCGAATATTATTGATCGATGGATTTTTAATCGATTGGGAAGAGTGTCGAGTAGCGTAGAAGAGAAGTGAAGATTTGCGTTGTTGTTATGGCTAGGACTGTTAATTCGTAAGGGATCGGATAGGAAATGAGGGGCTGTGCGGTAAAACGGAAAATGTACACTATGGATCAGTTTATATATAAAATTATATAAAAATAAATAAATAAATATATATATAAATGTACATATACGTAAATATTTATATATATACATACGTAAATGTTTTTTGTGCATTTCAAGTTGTTGATCGAAACTACGCAATTTCAGAAACAATGTTTTACTCGACTTATACCGGTAAATATTTGAATAGTGGTGTTTAACAATTTGCGTTCGTAATCGGTAAATTTGAGTTTTGGGATGCACGTTATTTCATATTTTAAAACGAGCGCTTTTTGGTCAATCGCGATAACGACATGTTTTTTTTGTTGAACAGTTGATAATTATTTGAACAAATTTTGATAACGTATTTTAATCTGATTCTAAAATAAGTGTTATTTGAAAATAACAAAAATACTTCTATAAATAAATTAAGGCATGATATTATTCATCTTCTATGTATGAAAGCTCGCGTGATGCAGTTTTAAAATAAGGTTTGCGTGAATAACTCGGTTAATTAACAATTCAGTCCTACGTGACCTATAAATGAGTAATGTAATTTTTGTATGTTGTTTTTCCGCAATCAGAATTAAAGGTGCAGTTGTTCACCAATTAAAACATAATAATTGAATGGTCATAAAGATAAATCCAATAGATTTACGTTTTTGTTTTAATGTTAATGTCATTTTTTTTTATAATACGAGCAAAGTAAACAATTCTATATTTGTTTATAGAATTAAAATTCAACTGCTTAGAATACGAATTAGATAACCTAAGATCCTATTAAAAACAGATATTTCATATAAAAAGAAACATCGCAGGAAAATTTTTCATTGAAGACTTGAAGAATTATAACATAATACATACATCTGCCATGCAGTTCTTGCATACAGGAGTCTATTGTGTTTTCAGATCCTAAAATACACTTAAATAAAATTAAAATTTTCCAAATATTGAAAAACTTTTAAATTTGTTGACACTTTTTATATTTGCGTTTGTATGTCTATTTTGTGATTTTTAATTTTAAAGTGAATGTGAATTTATGATGATCATTAGTATATTAGTTTAGTATTTTTTATAACTGCCACGCGCATTTTTTGTTTAATCAATGTGTATTATTCAAATTTATTAAGATACATAGCAATCTCCCATGGAGCTTTCGAAGAACCCGCAATTATTTTAATAAATTATCTCGCATTCTTGATCGTTGACGCAGTCGGAAGTTTTGCAGAGTTTTAGTTATTGATATTATCAAAAACAAAATTCAGTTCAATGTAATTCCTTCCCTTTCAGTTCTGGGCATAAACTACGTTAAAGCCGATAATAGGTATTATGGATCCCCCTTTTTATTAATTTATAATTTTCGAACTATTTTTCCAAGCGGGGAAAGGTATGTGACCCCTCAAGGACAAATTAATATATAAGACATTGTCGTTCACTGTTATGAAACGCGTAATAATAACAAAATCGTACATAAATTATTTAATATTTGATTTCTTTCTTTTTTTTTATTCACTTGATTCACTTTTTTAGTTCTCTTGATAACTAATTTTCAAATAAATTTTAGCTATTGTAACAATATTAAAGTCAAAAGAATAATTAATAATAATAATAATTAATAATAATGATTGATAAAATCGGTTTTATTATTTAGTTTTCTGAAATATGAAATACATACTCGCACATGTATGCAGTAGAAACAGGCCGATGTGGTCAGACGGTTACCTAGTTATACATGATTCTGAACTATATTTAATCACTTCCCAGTTTATCTTTTTCCATTTTTAACCCTTTCACTTTAGAATCATTTCTACTGAGTAAATGTTGATTTATCAGATGTTTAAATATAGATTTTAAATTAATATAGATTATTCTAAAGTTTAAATATAGATTTGTCTAATGGGTGTATGTTATGAATGCATAAAATAATCGAAAAATAACATAAGCAGAAAATACTCAATCAATCCTCATGAACAAGTAAATGCTTTATTAAATTAAAAATAATTATTAATTATTAAAATTATGTTGATGTTTTGGAAGTGTTTTGAATTACCCTCTTCTTTAGTATTAAGGAGGCTGTATTCGTAGTAATAATATGAAAGTCAGTGAATTATAAAATAAGGGGTTTTTAAATGTACGATACATATTTACAATTACCAAAGATATTACATTTTCATTTTTATCATTACTTTAGTTCAATTTTTAATTTTTATTGAAAACAAAAAATAGAATTAAAAATGACGACAAAAACGATGAACACTCGACTAAAACTTCTTCTGACTCGAACAGTTTGAATTTCTTTTAAATACTTCAACATCATTGGTTTTAAAGCATGGTTTCGTTAACGTCATTGAAGAATTTAAAAAAATTAAAATTATTCGAATCAGAAGAACTTTTTGATAATTGTACAAACTTGTAATTGGTTCCAACATCCCCTGAATAAAGCTTTCTAAAATATGTAACTATTACTCGGATAAAGAGTAAATGTTGATATCGTTAGATTAAACAAATCGACTATATATGGCATACAAGACATATGGCGCAGAAGATTTTTCGCTATCAAAATCCAAATAAAATTATCTTTTTGGAATTCTAACAAAACTCAAACTCGCTTGCCCTACATTAATTAGTAATAGACCTATATATGAAGTTTCAGGCATCAAAAACAATGGTACTCTGAAAAATGATTGAAATGAAAAGTTAATAAAAGTTCAATATTGTGATACAAAAAACATTTTGTTAGCATAATATATTACTTATCTAGTTTATAATCGTAGCTCATTTTTAGAGAAATTCATCCGGGCCAAAATGGCGACCTATATTAAAAAAGAGAAATTAAACAGTAGTATTATGTTGTACAAAAGAAGCGTTCAAAAGTTCAATCAATACTTAAAGAGATTTTGGAGCAAACGAGGTTATCGCACAAGATATTTTGGAAAAAGCGTAGATTGAAATTTTGAGAAAAACGCGTTTAAATTTCAAGAATATGAAGCTGTAGGGAATAGTCCCCCAGTATGTCCCCCTCCCAGTATAACCACCCCCGGCTATTGGGCTCGTACCGCTTGATGGTAATACTTTATATGCTGTATAAGATGCATGTTATAGTTTTATTAAATGTTATCGAAGGTTCTTGTTCTTAAATCACAACTCCGAAGATTCCCACGAGAATAACGAAAAAGCCGTTAATTTCCGTGTCAAAAGTTATTTCCCAAGTATTAAATACTCATCATTTCATATATGATATGATTTAAATTAAATAGATTTAAACAACATAATATTTTATAACTTTAACCTGTCTTTGAAGCACAATTGTTAAGCATTTAGAGCAAAAATACTCTTCTATAAATGTTTGGTGGTCATACTGGGAGACACTTTTCCAAAAACTCAAAACCCTCATTTTTCGTTATTAACTAATACTTAACTCAGATTATTAACTTTGACCAAAACTAATGTACTAAGTCAAAAAGGTCCATTCATACAACTAATTCCACTTTGAAATTTTCATTTTCACCTCTATACACAAAAGTTGCAGCTAAAATAGCTATGGGTGATCATACTGGGGTACTCTCCCCTATATAAAAGGATGCTCTATATTTCATCGGATTGACTTGAAACTTTCGGGGAACACATTTTCTAGCTAAAGTTCTCTCAGAAAATGTAATTTTCCAAAAATCGACTTCTCTTATATTCATCATTACAACCGCAGGTAACCCCATTACTTAAGTACCCGTCATTACCTGCAACTTCACAATTCACAAAGCAACGACAACCAAGATAAAAAACTACAGTTCCATCATCCAAAATACAAACAATCGTCGCTTACTAACCTAATACACCACCATCTAAAAAAAGAAAAAACCCCCCTCAACAGACACAGAGCGTGCGACTGGACCTGGACTCGATCCGCGAGCTGATCGCCGCGGAGGAGCCGGACGTGGAGATCCTGAGCCTGGACGAGGCGCCCGGCTCGGGCCGAGGCGACAACTACACCTCGATGCTGTACCGCTCGTGCGTCAAGGGCCGCAAGCGCTGTCCCGACAACAACAACAGCGGCAGCAGCGGTGCCGATTACACGCCCTGGGAGCGCTCGATCATCTACAAGGTGCTACCGGAGTCGAAGGAGCGCCGCGAGGCCTTCAAGAGCGAGGTGCTGTTCAGGAACGAGGTCGTGTTCTACACGAAGGTCTGGCCTGCGCTGATGGAGCTGCAGAAGGCCGAGGGTAGGAGGGTCTTCGACGGAGTGGCCAAGATCTACGTGGCCAGGGACGATCTGATCGCGATGGAGGACCTCAGGGCCAAGGGATTCAAGATGGCGGACAGGAGGAAGGGCCTGCAGGTGGACAAGCTCAAGCACGTGCTGAAGGCGCTGGCTGGCTTTCACGCCTTGAGCCTCACGCTGAAGGATCTGAGGTATGTTCGATCAGGAGAGATTTTTTCATCGTTTACTGAAAGTACAAGGCTTTTATGGCTGTTGGAGATTCTTGCAAATGTTTAGATTGGGATTGGTGGTCGTCACGTCGTTGACCTACTCCTTGCTTACATCTTGGTCTAACAGCCAATCGGATACAGGGTACAGTAGGAGACCAACTGGGTCGTCTAATGTACCCTGCACATCGGATTGGCTGTTAGACCTAAGATGGAAGCAAGGAGTAGGGCATGGCATCACGACCGATATTAGAGGAACTTTCGAATTATATAGAATACTTGTATGTTCATCGGTATCGATTTTTGTAACCTAACCTTGCAAATCAGTCAAAATTACCAGAAAATAACCAAGAGCTTTGACACTACAAGAATCGGTTCGAAACTTGGTTTAGGATTATTTTGGAATTATGGGAAACAAAAAAATGTTTGAAACGTTTTAAGATCTTTAAACTCGTTAAGAATCGTCAGGACAATTTAAGTCGTTTAAGGCTAGAGTACTCTCAGAGGGGTAAAAAAAATCAACTTTTTTCTTGATAAAACTATTCATTAAAGCTCACTTTATATGCTGCAAAGCTCCAAATTGTTTTATAAAGCATCCCATAAGTTTGTGAATATTTGTATAGTATATAATTATATTTCATAAGTTCGTGTGGAAAATGTGTATACGAGGGTTAGGATGTAAAAACGCTTTATAGATATGTTTATAATGTAAAAAACAATAATCTTGTGGAGTTTCAAATTAGTTCACCGCGCGCATTTGCGCGAGGAGCATTTTTAAGGCCAAAAATGAAATGCTGAGAAAAACGACTTTAAAGATTGCAAATTGCATATACAGCAATGTAATTATATACTATAAAAATATTCAAAAACTTATAGGATGCTTTATAAAACAATTTGGAGCTTTGCAGCATATAAAGTGAGCTTTAATGAATAGTTTTGTCAAGAAAAAAAAAGTTTATTTTTTTACCCCTCTAGCCTTAAAGACGTTCTCCGGATAATTGAATTGCTTTAAAATCTCTTCATACTTTTGTTATCATATTTTATTTTCGGTTTGTTTTATATGTGGTTGAAATTTCGACCCCGGCGTATACGTTGTTCCGTTCTGATTTCCTATTATCCGATAAATGGAGAAAATCCGAAACGAAGCTACCAGAATGCCTCTGCGACGGCTGTGATTGGCCTCTCGTAAACAATACACCAATCGCAGCCATCGCAGAGGCATTCTGGTAGCTTAGTTTCGGATTTTCTATATCCGTGATGAGACAACAAAGGGTTAAAAACGGAATCGAAACCACTCTGATTAGTTGACCTCATTTCGGCTTTTCTCTTCCGGCTTTAACACTCCGGTTTTGTTTAGACCATGGGACAACAGCCTCAATCTATTCAGAGTAGAATTTCAAAGACCAAATTGATTCTTCCGTAAAAGCTTTATGAATATTAATAAAGCAGCTGTTGAAAATTTGTCGATTTCTCGTGCATTTACCGTTTTCATCTTCAATTTGCATTTCTCAATTGATATTTCCATAAACAAAAACGAGCTGATTCAATATTACAGCTTTTTCCATGTACTTTATTATCTCTTAAGACTATTTTAATAACGGGTGCTATTTTATATAAAGAAATTATTTCCCGAAGATTCGGAGATCCTCTTGCTAGACTAAATAAACAACATATTTCGTGCCAATATTATCTTGGTTACAAGAATACGTACATATATTTTAAAATACAATATTTTTTCCTGAAATGGCATTGGAATAAGGTATAATTTTCTGCTAAAATAATTTCGTAAAAATTGTTTATATAACGAAAAAACGGTTTTCAAAAAAGCAGAGAGAATGTAGTTTAGAAGCTATATTGTTCAAATTTCAAAAGTCTTGAATGAAATTGACTTCAGTTATGCTACAAGCCAATTTGAAAAAAAATTTGCGTAACAATGCATAATACCTAATGACGTATATAATAAAGGCCTTCAAATGTACCAATTTTACATTCGTTATTATTCACCCACAAAAATCAACATTTGCATTCATAAAATCCTTTTTAAATTAGTTCTTGCATGCAAATGGAAATCAAGGGAATCAAATAAAATTGAAATATATTGTTGACGAGATAGCAATAGTTGGACTCAACAAAATTTCAGTTTAAATCATTGATATTTTATCAAGATGCAACTTTTGCATATATTATGCAAGATATAACTTGTAAAATCGGTTTATTTTATCAGATTTATGACTAGTTGCTGTATTAGTATTAGTTTTACACAACTTTGAAACAACTTTAGAAATTTCGAAATTGCTTATAAATTATAATACATTGTAATGATTTGAATGAAAGTTTACAAATGCAGTTTTCATTTATCTCTTACTCTTTTTATGCCTTGATATCGTATTCCAAAATTGTATTCAATATATCGAGTTTCTTCAGAACTATCTAATTCATTTTTCGTGAAAATGCTTAAAATACACTTCAGTAAAGTACCAACAACTGAATATTCCGCTAAAAAATTACAGACTCTAACAAATCATCCGCAAGAACTGACACCACCACTAAAATCATCTCAAAGTCTATTCCCAATTCAAGCCACGCACCCCCCCAAGCCTCCATCGATAAAAATCATAAATTAAGCGCGATCCATATATTGAAGACCAGAAGTGTTCGCGAGGCTGTCCGGCGGCTCTCGGTCCGATTCTACGTCGGGCGAGGCCGTCCAGGAGGCCCTCTTCCGCATGGAGAACGCCGACTGGTATCGGCAGTACTATCGCACCGCGACGAGCAACGCCTTGAAGATGGTGGCCGAGGGCCTGCCCCGGTCCCTGGAGTCCCGGCGCGACGAGATACTCGACAAGTTCCGGGGCTTCCTCAGCGAGGAGCGCTTCTTCAGTACCATGTGCGAGCTGACCGCAAGTCGGGGACCGCTCAGCGTCTTTTGCCACGGCGACTGCTGGACCAATAATTTCCTGTTCAAGGAGAGGGACGCCGACTCGGACTCTGACGTGAGTATTTTAAGGGGCTCTCGGTGAAGGGTGGCGAGAGATTATGGGGGTGTCAAACCATTCAAATATCCCGCCGAAATTCCTAACCTCAAATTCTTTAACAATTGATTACAATTGATAAATAAACTAAATTATGAAAAACCAAGACATCATTGCCCTCCATAATACAATTATCTACCACTGTGCGAAGTTTCAGGCAAAAACTTCAAAACCTCTACGAATGGCATTCGAACGAAATTTATATTAGTCTATTAGTCTAGACTCGAACCTTCAAATTTCGTTCGAAAGCCATTCGTAGAGGTTTTGAAGTTTTTGTTTGAAACTTCGCACAGTGATAGATAATTGTATTACGGAGGGCAATGACCTCTTAGTTTTTCATAATTATACTTATTCTTTTAATTAAAGCCAATATTTTATAATTCTCGGGTCGGTAAGGTAAGAAGGATAACAATTGACTTTGACACCCCCTTATGGAGGGTTGTGTACTCGTTATTTTAGGGAGATTCTTTCTGGCCTTTTTTGTGAACCGCAATTGGGGTGTTGCGTGCAAAGAAAAGATCGATACCATCAGTCCGTTTGATAGAGTGTCTAAAAATATTCCTCGTATTTTTTCTACTTTGCAATTGGAGGATTATTTACTAAGATACAGCATGTTGAAAAGTCGTGTGACGTCAACCTGCTGTATCTTGGTGAATAATCGTCTGCTAATTGCAGAAGGAATACGTGTCGAATATTTTTCGGCATTCTTTCAGATAGAGCTAATGGTTTAGAGAAAATCTTTTCATGCAATATCTCAATTGTAATACGTACTGAAAGTACTGTAAAGTTTTGAAATTCTATAATCGGTATAAAAGCCGTTTAATTTTTAACCAACTTTAAAACTAGAAGGTATACATGTAAACTCATCGGTAAGATATTCGCGTCGAATGTTTCTGAAATAGAGCGACCTTATTGGTTAATTTCTGTAAACCGGAAAATCTCATTGGAGCATATAAAAAAACGTTCGTCGTAAATATCTTACCGCCGAGTGTATGTTTCCTCGCAAATATCTACCGATCCGCAAGTACTAAACCGATTTTGATGAAACTTGTTGCAATTCGTTTCGTATCGTTCAACTTAGGTAATGATAATAAAAGAAATTCAATATCGGTTAAGTAGTTTCGGAATTATTACTTAAGTCAATTGTGTTTAAAAAATTCTTGTTCCTTCTTATAGTATTAGTATCCATTTATAAACACTTTATCGTTTGGTATACGTATTATAAGATTCAAAGTTTTAAAGACGCAATGGCAAAAATCGCTTGTATATCCAGATTTATTGACAACTAAGATTGAACTCGAACCTGGTCAAAGTTAAATTGTTGTGCAATCAAAGTTAAAGGGCAGCAATGCCGGTATAATATGAACAAATCGTCAAAATCGACGTCCTTGAAGAATTTTTGATAAGATTTAAGCCTATTGTACTCAATTACTTGTAAAGGCACACACGTCTTGCAATTAAAAATTTTATTTTTTACCGATATCTGACAGTATCTACGAAAACTATCAGCTAAACTGTATGTGCATATTTTTTACAGATCTAAATGATTTTGTCGTAGATATTGGTGGACATTGTTTGGAAAAAATCCTTTTTTATGAATATTCAAATTTGTTGTACTAGACTACTTTTATTCAATACCAATATCTATCTCCTGATAGTGATTCAAAATTAGAGTCTAACTGGTTGCGCGCACTTGTTACAACTCCAAATGGTGGACTTTTAATTTTATAAATCAAGGAAATATATCATTTTACTCGGTTTCTACATTATAAGCTGTAAGCACAATAACTTTCAGAGAATCCTCTTGTAATAAACTTGATGACTATATGTATATGAAAATCACAAAATGGAGCATAATTTCGTGTTAAAACCAATTATTTAATACGAAATTGCGCTCGGTTTCAATAATTCTTAATTATTTTTTAATTAGATATTTTCAGCAATAACTCAACTCTATTTAATTTTTTAAAAAAATTACTTCTAAAGACTTATTTTAAAAGCGATTCTAATAGCAATGTTAATAATTAAGTTGTCAGTATTTGTAAGTTGCACACATAAGTGATCTACCTATCTGTGGAATGTAAGCTTGTCATTTTCGTTGACAGGTCGTTTGCTTAGTCGACTTTCAACTCACTCGGGTGGGCTCGCTGGCCCTCGATCTGGCGAACGTTCTTTACTGCTGCACGAGCGGAGAAGTGAGAAAACTGTTCATGACTCAATTGCTGCAGCACTATCATCGTCATCTTATGTCCGCCCTGTACACTCTGAATCCGGCGGCCGAATCAACAAAGGATCCGGCTACTATGTGGAATTTGTAAGTTGTTCAATTCACCGATAAACCACTACCTACGTTACCTTTCGAATAAGAGATATTTTTCAAAAGCGGTATTTCTCGCGAAACTGTTACATTTGGGTCCGCTTATTTTACGAGACACATAAATAAAAATAGTTTGATTTTGTATTATAAAACATAGTAAAATCGTTACAAACCAAAGGGGGTAAATCATTTGAACAATGAGGGATTAAGGGTCGAAAATGTCAGTTCCGTGGTCTCGTTATTATTTTATATATCACTGCTTCGGACTTAAGGCACCCGATGAAAAATGCTCTTAGAAACGTACATTTAAACATAAATTAACAAATTCATTATTTTATAATGGCCTGATATAACCCCAAGTTTTTATATGCATCAGAGAAATCTTTGGTCTCAAGGTAAAAATGTCGACTCGTGGCAGCGATTGTATGAAATATTAATCGTCCATTCGTATATCTAAAATTTATTTTTAATTTGTTTTAAAGTAATTTAAGCTTTATATTGTTTAATATATAAAAAAAAAGCATGAAAGGTAAAAGTTTAATGTTATGTAACAAAAGACAATTTCGTGATAATCAACCATTATGTCTAAATGATTAAAAAATAAAAAACGGTCCCTGGTAGAAATTTATCCCGTCCACTTTATAGATCTATGTAGAATAATCTCGCGTTGTGTAGATCTATGTAGGCAAACTAGATCTCGTAGTTACTATAAAGGCGTGTAACGGTCGACCCTTCTAGTTTCCCGTATTATTTGCCCAGACAAAACTAGATAAGCAAAATTATGACAATAACAACCACTTAAAGGTTATGTTTTAAGAAACAGAAGCATAATCTATTATGCTTATTATGTATTATTTTGATTTAAAGGTTTTTACTTGTTATTGTTAACCTATTACCAATGTAAGTAAATGTAAATAACCTCTAAAATGTAAGGTTATCAAATTTTAGATACATCGAGTTTTCGTATTTAAGAACTCAATAACAATATTATGTTACACACATATATTAAACAATCGAAATAAGAAAATAATCTGAATATCCAAAGAACTATATGAAGTATTAGTGCATATATTTATTTTGTTTATGTAAAATTAGTTTCCTTACATTTGATTATGTTCCATCCTAAATACAGGCTTGGTTTCAAAATCTGTATGGTTTATGTAAGGAAAACTATTTTCACACATTTATTATCAACTGATTAATTTTCTATTTTTAAAAAGAAATAATGTATTTGAGTTATTATATATATATATATATATATATATATATATATATATATATATATATATATATATATATATATATATATATATATGTTCTATTTTTGTATTTCCTACTGTGATTAATTTATAATCAAACACTTTCATTTGACATCTATGGCCAGTTAAAACATAGTAATTTGTTACTTATAAAGAAAATTATCGTCTACATGTGTTCGACTAATGTGTTTGTCTTTGAAAATGTTGTCACGGATGAGCAGTTTATGTATTATAAAAACTCACATATGGATACAAAAATATTTGTAGTTCTGAAATTAAAATTCTAGTTTTTAAATAAAGCATGTCATAAAGTACATATTTGTACAATTATTATTATTTATACATTACTTTTCAAGAAACAACTACATCAATCAATAACATTATTTTGTGATCACTGTTTTTCATATGCAAGGAACATTGTATCTAAATTTTCATTTCTTAAGTTAGATATGCTTTCTGACTACTTTTATATGTAAATAGTATGAATAAAACTATAAATCTTAGTATTATAATTGAAAACTTGCATGTTAAACTTTTTTTAACATTAATTTTTACAATAAAAGTTCTGTTCAATAAATGACATATAACCTCACAGATTTTATACGTACATATTATTATTGAGAAAACTATGTAGATCTGTGTGGATTTATCGAGTTTTGCACACTCTAGTACTATCTAGTTTGCCTATAAAGGGCGTTATAGCGAATGTGGGCGCCACGATAAGATTTCTACCAGGGGTGAAGCATTAAAATTAAAAAAAAGATAAGACACTGCTCTCTAAGATGAGGCATTCGTGAGTGGTTTCAAATCGCCGTAGGTTTGATTTTATCGGCGACAGAAATTCTTCGTCAATCCAGATTTATTGCTAGAATCGAATTCAAGCCTCATGGAACGGTCGCACCTCGTACCTAATCTTGATCAATTAAGTCAAATAGCAGGAATGCCCGTAGAAACAAATAAATGAGACCAGACATTAATTAAATGTCATACAATAAATCATAAACCCCAAAATTACTATTAATTTCTTTACACTGCTTATGAAAAATCTATTTTTCGCACAATGCAATATCAATTAAAAAAAAATACATTAAGGAGGCAGGCCTGGGTTAAACCGGAAAAAAGAATTTTTTATGAGTCCAGAAAGCTTTTCATGTTTATAAAAAATCATTCTGAAAAATTTTATGCTATCAATACTTAACAATATCTTACACTTTACCGGTATAAAACCTCAAAATCTTGATCGTACACGTCACAGTAAATCACTATTTTTAATACCAAATTTATTAAAGTAACTTTGTGCCTCACTTGATTCTTATTCACTCTAAACCTAAAATATTAAAAATTGACGCTAAAAAGATTAAACTTAGAAGTTTACTCAGTTGTAAAAGAGTAAACTGCTGATTTTCTACTTTATAAAAGTAAAAAGAGAGCAATTTATTCTTTAGAAAGAGCGAATTGCTAATTTTCTACTTTATAAAAGTAGAAAATGTCATTTTAAACATTTAAAAGAGTAAAGTAGCGACTTTCATATTTACGGAATGAGTAAATACCAAGGTTTCCGATTTTTAAAGTAGAAAATTACTCCACGGCATTATTAAAGAGTAAATAAAGAAGTTTAATCTTCTATAAAGAATACAATGCAAAATTTCTTCTTTATAAAGTATAAAATGACACCCCACATTTTCAAACGCGTAAACTTATATTCTTATATTCTTTTATAAAGATTGTACGACGGCTATTCGATTCCTTTTGGCATGTATTACAAAATGAGCGGAGCACTTTTACGTTAAAATTTGTTTTATTATTTTCTTTTTGAGCTCCGATCGATTTTTCAAAAGAGAATTTTTATTATTTTTAAGATATTGAGGTTTTACAGCGGTAAAATTAAAGATATTATTAAGTACTAATAGCATAAATTTTGTTAGAATGATTGCTTCTAAACATAAGTTTTCTGATAGACTGGTAAAGAAAGAATCATTTTTTGGGTTTAACTCGAGCCTGCCCCCTCAAACAAAGACCAGCCAAAGCCAAAAATTCACATCTAACCCCCCCCAAACCCCAACCCTTCAATTCCCATCATCTCGCAACCCGACTCTCTCAAATACACAATTAACTCCCTCTTTCCACTCTCATCCCGTACAGACTGAGCGAGGAGATGCGCCGGTGCGGGCGCTTCGGCCTGGGCCTCGCCCTGGACATCCTGCCGATCAGCACGTGCAAGAGCGACCAGGCGCCCGACCTGTACGAGGGCAGGGAGGAGGCCAGCGACGAGGAGCCCAGCGCCCTGGCGCCACCGCCCGCCGGCGCCGAGTGCACCCGCCTCATGACCGACCTCGTCGTCGAGCTCGTCGACAATCGAGCCCTGTAGCTCGCGAAAAGGGGGGGGCTGGTGTACGTACGCCGGGACCGCCGCGCGTTGTATCATAATATATATATATATATATATATTTATGTATAGATATGTCACTTCGCTCTTTTCGCGAACTTTGCTGCGCGGGCATTTTCACTTGAGTAGGGGAGTAGTTCACGAGGGTGCTGGTGTGGGTTTCGGTATCGGATTTTTCGGTTGAGAGATGGTTGAGTTTAGGTAGGGGTGGTTTAGAGAGAGGATTCTTTTTTAGGAAGATTGCAGTGAAATCGTAGTAAAGGATGGGGGACAGCTTGATTTACGGAAAAATTGCAAGAGTATTGGGAGGCATCCTACTTCACGGTAAATAGTATGATGGGCATTTTTTCCATAAAGTCAGAGTGTCCTATAGTTTATTATGATTTTTATGGTGAAAACGTTGAGTGAAGTAGAAAGTTCACTGAGAATATAATTATACATTGAGATAAGGAGTATGGCATCCTCGTTTTTAAGTTTTAATTTAACGAGTAAAGCAATATTGATAATATACAATAAAAACAGATACTTTTACTTTATAACGGAGAAATGATTTATAACAGTGTCTAGCGTTAGCCTTGAAAAAAATTCCCAGATTTCCAGGTTTTCCAGAACCTTAAGGACAATATTCCAGATAAGAGGAATGAAATTTACGTTATTTAGGCTTCATTTTTTATATGTAGAAACAATTTTATCTGAAACAACTGTCATTAATTTATTCATTTTGATCATTAATCAATTAACCAAATTTCTTTTTATTTTTAACTAGGTATTATTTTACACAAGAAACTCTTTCAAACAAACTGTTACCATATAAAGGAATTTCAATACTTTTGACAAAGTCTAATAAATTTTTACAATTGTATGTAATGATATTAATCTACAAAAAAACAAGTTTAATCTTAACTGTTTTTAAAAAATTAAAATTTTCCTTAAAATTGCCTCTCAAATATAATTTTTTTTCCAAATATTTACATATTTCTATATAACGAAAAACAAGTTTTTTGAAAAATGTCTGCGTTTTTACCGCATATATATTAATTCACAACGAAAAATTCATGATTTTTTTAGACAAAATCACGTAGGTTGCCAACATCCCTAGTGCACACAGAATTTTATGTAGTCTGGAAGAATTCCTACTGCTTCGTACCCTTGTCGGCATCCTCTAAAATAAATTATACGGTGGCTGCAAGTTTGTTGCTAACAATTTTTTTAAGAACTGTTGATAAGGTTTTTAATCGACTTTTTGAATAAGACAAATTTTCTGCAATCTTACTAATAAATGCGTCATAATAACGGAATCTTCATTTTCAAATTTTGATATATCAGTTCCAGAAGCCACCTTCTTTAATTATTTTTGCTATCTTTTGGATACATTTTTGTAATAATATTTTCCAACTCACAAGCAGAGTCTGCATTTTTAGGAAAACGGATTTCAATGAACCTTTGTGAAGTGGTTTCTGGTAACCAAAAATGTTATCCAGCATCCGTATAATTTCGTCTCAGTTCAATTTCGTCTTCCCGAAATTGTATCCAATGACGTATTGTACCCGAAATACGCATCATTTCAGTTAAAAATGTCACCTATATTTTGGATCATAACTACAAGTTTTTACGCTGGTGTAATGATACAAAAATACAAAAGCACACTTAAATTAAATCTTATAAAGTCTACTTTATTTATCTTTTGGATAATTTTTGTAATATAAAAACTTGATAAATTATATGATTAAAATTATAGTGACACCGCTTAGAAATACAGTAACGAATATTCCAAGCAGAATAACTCATATCTATAAAACAAGGGTCTATGAGATCAAATTATAAGCAGTGGACTTTATAGGTAAAAGAGAAAGCCTAAAACCTCATTAAAATGCATCTCCCAGAGTTATAACACTCTACAGACCCTTCTTGTTAATTAACAGAGGCTCTATTTCACTATCTAACAGTTGAAAGGAAGCCAGTTTGAATAAAGTATTTTCTATTACGATATAACGTAGTTGAAGATTTTAGCAGAAATGTAATAATAAATTTGATAAAGGAGGATGCCCATGGTTGGCCTATGTCGGCCCAAGGTAAAACACTGATGGGGGACCTATAAAACTGATATGAACATGAAGAATTTATAAAATCTTAAGCATTGACACAAAAATTTCCGTCTTTATAAAGTAAGACCAATAAAAAATAATTAATTCTCTTACTTTTACTACTTCATGTCTGATAAAATCTTGATATTTTCACTTATTATATCGAATTTGGTCCTCATTTTATATAGTTTCCCTTCACTTCCCCGCATTAATTTTTTTCAATGTTCATATTTTGATAAACTCAAAACAATAGTCAGATTTGTACGTCCCCACGCGTTCCCTGACTTACTGCGCATCCGTGGGCATCCTCCTTTAAGCTTACCTGAAAATTCCAGAAATCTCAAAAAATTCCCTGAGATTTCCAGGTTTTTCCACAGTAATTTTATTCCCTGAAATTTTCAGGTTTTCCAAGTTTTCCAGGTGCGCTAGACACTCAGTCAAATAAATTAATTTTCAAGTGAAAATGCCCTTGTTTTAACCCCTTAACCTTCACATTTTTACATCATGTATGCAAGGACACTGCTAATGTAAATTTTATAAATATCAATGACTGTCGAGCTGTTTTCTTGACGAGCCGCGCGATTTTATTCGCGTATGAGGTGACCTTTACAGACTGAAAGCTTACTGTTTGTTCTAAATTTTTTCATCTTTTGTATTCGCCTTGTTAAGACCTCCCAGAAGAGCAATGTATTTCTCTCTGAATAGCTCAGTTCCGTTCTTCGCCACCTCATATATTTTACATGTCTCAGCTTGACGCCTCTGTGCTCTTAACAAGGCGAATTAAGAGCTTTTGTCGCTAGAATATTAGCTAATTTATTTAAGCTGCGATTAGAAAGTACGATAAGAAAATATTTATCTACTTTCTTAAAAGCTTCACTATAGTATGAAATAAATATATAGATCAAAAGAATGACCTGAGTCGTGTGAAAATACCAACGCGAAAAAATCAGAAATAGTAAAATTTGATTTCTTTTCTAATTAAAAGGAACAATAAAAAATGTATTTTAAGTAGATTTTATATAAGTAAGATTATATGTTTTAATGTATTAAAAAAATAAACACTAAAATGTAATTATGTAATTAGTTACAGTAAACTAATAAAATCTATAATCTACCACATATATTCCGTATCAATGCATGAATAATATTTAAGATCGATTATGTTATACTGTACAGATACCAGATTCATAACTAAAACAAGTATTTTTTTCTAATACAAAAACTAACTTCATATTTTGTCACACATACTGCACCAAGTGTTAAGGGGTTAATACAACAATGTTTTCTGGTAAGGGTTTTTGTATGTGTCGCTAAATGACTTGTCACAATTGTATACTTTTGTCAATAGTATATTATATAGGATCGTTAGGTCGATTACAGTTTAATTAATTATACTGCAAAATACAAAACCCACGAACATAAAAAGATTTCTTGTCAAAGTCCTAAATAAAATATTACTCGCCAGTTTTCGCGGCCGTCGTTCAGCAGGAGTCAAATACAGTAATTCGACTCGGCGATGAATAACGGCTCATGGTCCTTAAATAACATTCAATTCACATTTTTTTTATTTCTTACGCAATAAGTTGACCCTTTTCTAATAATTACTCTCAGAATAATACGTCGTATCAAAGGTGAGTGAAGAAACTGAGTCTTTCTCAAGTTGTACACTGATAAAACGATTTTTTTTTCACTTATAGAATCAGGCTTTCATTTCAATCATGCTCCAGTTCCATTCACTTCCTACAAGAATTAGTTCGATTCTCTCATCATCGCACTTCATTTAAATATTCACTTTCTATATGGGTCGATTATCCACGTGAAAGTAAAGTTTTAAAATTTAATTGCACGCTCTGGCTCTGAATTAAACGCGACAGTGGCAAGTATCTCGAATCCTATATAAAGTCCGCGGAAAGAAGCGCATTCTGAAAAAAAGTCCTCTTTCAAGAGAAAAAAAGAAACCAATCATCATTTAAAATTAAAACAATTCATAATTAGTAGTACAAATTTGAGAAATTCCGATAAGCCTAACATCTGTCAAATATCTACAATAAACGGAATGACAAAAAACGCTGTCATTGTTGGCCCTTGGCGCAATTCTTGAAAAATCAATGATCATTCCCACCTCCGTCATCCTCCATTAAAAAAGAAAAAAAGAAAACTGCCATTTAGTTACACAATCTACCCGCGTCTTGGCCGCGCCCCAATGCAATGAAAGAAAAACGAGTTCCCACCCGGCTACACCTGCCTCAACCGCCTCCTCCTCCCTTCAAAAATCAGCAGCAGCAGGTTACCTCTGTACAACTCACTCACTCTCTCACTCTCTCACTCTCTCTCTTTCTCTCCGTTTCATCTCGACAAAATATATAACCGCGTAACGACTTCGAGCCCGCGTCCCCCCGTGGAGCAGCTTTATGCGGCCTGCTGCGGAGGCGTGTGCGGCTGGGCCTGGGGACTGGGCGGCTGCTGTCCTTGCTGCGGCTGGGGCTGGATCGCCGCTGGCGGCGCCGGCTGCTGGGGCTGGGCCGTCGCCGCGGGTGGCTGGGCCGTCGGCTGGGCGGGCGTATTGCCACCAGGTGGCCAGGTGGGCTGCTGATGCTGACCCTGAGATTGCTGCACCTGTTGAGCCTGCTGGGCCTGTTGCGCCTGCTGGGCCTGCTGCTGCGCCTGCTGCTGGGCTTGCTGCTGCTGCTGCTGCTGCTCCTGGGCGAGTCGCTGGTGCGCCTGCTGTCGGGCCCTGAACTCCGCGGCCTTCAGCTGCTCGAGGTGGAACTGCTGGCGCTCGGTGATGAGCTGCTGGCGCTGGTACTCCAGGCCCTCGCGCTCACGCTCCATCGTCGTCTCCAGTTCCTCGAAGTGGCGCAGCTTGATCTCGAGCTTCTTCATCTGGGTCTCGACGAGCAGCGCCACCAGGGACTTGATCTTGCGCTCCTCGACCGCCGCCAGGTGCTTGGCCTTGACGGCCGCGGCGGCCAGGGCGGCTGCCGCCGCCGACTGCAATTGCGCGTCTCTCACGACCTGTCGATGAGTGGGGAATGTTAGTATAAATTGGAAGTAGGAGTATCCGCTGGGCTTTGATTGTGGGATGGAGTCGTGTTCAGGGGCAAGTTTAGATTGAATCTTGAAATGTTCAAAGTAACACTAGAATTTTTCCTTTGAATCTATCTCATTTAGTTCGTTTATACTTATATAAATTTTCCGAATAAAATTGTTATATATATATATATTTTCTTTTTGGATATAAACTTAAAATTGTTTAATTTTTTGCGATCCAGGGTAATATCGACGGTTTAGTGGAAGAAGGGGCTAACTTGATGCGCGCTTAATGAGCCACCTCAGAAATTGCCTGAAGAAATCCCATTTTCACTGATAATTTCAAATTTTCTAACGGCAACGATAAAAAATAGGAAAATTGATTTTTTGGTTTAATATGGCATTACAAAATTGAAATCCCCTTCTTTAAGTGTAAACTGATAGCGCGATCTTCAAGCATTTTCTGAAATAAGTAGTATTTTTTCCGCTAACTGTCAATATGTGTAATAAAGATTATTTGAAAGTTTCGGATTGATTTGTTAAAAACTAACTCTACAAATACGTGCATGGTGAACGTTGATGTCAATATTCAAATTTTAGTAATTTACAGAATTGTGAGGTTATTAACTAACTAACTAAATAAATAAATGACTAGAAGTGGTTCACTTCAAGGAAACGGATTTTTATGAAGATTTTTTTCTAATACCTAAAAATGAAGCTCAACACCTAATACAGTTTGATTTCATAGGCCTTTGTTTTACTCTGAACATGCGAAATTTTATTGAAAAGATTGCGTCTTTACTACTGATAAAAATTGGCACTATTTTACATTATAAAAATTATCGAAAAAGAAAATAAAGTAGATGGAAGAAGTTTTATTTTGAACTTTGTTTTGTATGCAAATATTTACTTGTTTTAAAGTTATGAACAATCAAAGATGGTGCTGAAAAATGCATGAAAATCTGTTAAACTTTAAACACTTTAAAACACTCGATTTTGTATGAATTTTTCGTCACTACCTTAACTTTCTTTCCATCTATTTTATTTTCTTTTAGAGATAGGATAAACTTTCTAGCATAAGATCTTACAGATTTATGATCAAAGTAGAAGTACAATTTTTTTTATTATAATAACGTATCTTTGGATTAAAATTGCTCATATTCGAAAAATTGGCCAATTTTATAGGGACCAGAAAATACTTCCTAAATTTTGATTAAAATGTGTTTCCCGAAGGTAACACATCCTCCTAATGAGATATAAACGAGCTATAAGAAACAAAAGGATAAAAGAGATAAATGAGATAATTGACTTTTTTAAATTATAAAATACTCTCAAGAAATTGTATTGGAGGATGGCGAGCGCCAACCTCGGGTCAGTAGATGGTCTGAGCAGGATAAGACGTAGGGATCACCGCTTCTCATTGTCTGGAGTCTTATTTCACCGTGTTTTCATCCGGCAAAAGTTTGCTAGGTTGCCATATCCTCATACGGGCATTACTGCCTTTACTCAGGTATCGGTTTACAGGTCTGATTTCCGTCACCGAAAAATTCGGGCGGAGGCTGCAGACCCATGGTCTAAACCAAACCGAATTGGCAAAGCCGAACTAAAAGAGTATGTTAACCAATCGGAGTCGTTTCGGTTCCGTTTTTAATCCCCTATTGTCCCACGGAGGGATAAAATCTGAAACGAAGCTGCCAGGATGCCTCTACGTCGGTTGTGATTGGCCTTTCCTAAACAGTCTACTAATCACAACCATCGCAGAGGCATTCTGCCATCAGCTTCTTTTCGGCTTTTCTCCCTCCATAGGAAGTGAAAAACGGAACCGAAACTACTCTGGTCGACGTAATTTCGTCTTCATCATTCCCGCTTTGTTTAGGCCACGAGACAGCAGCCTAACGGGTATATTCGAACCCACACCCCTTGACCGACCGTTGTCATAACCCGTACGCGTTTACCACTTGATCCATCGCCCGTCATTTCGTTTCAAAAAAGAAAAAGTTGAGTGCCCCTCAAAAGAAAAACGCCTGCATTCCTATCCTCCTCCAAGATTCAACCACCGCTCGGTACCTCCGATACCATTACCCCAACCCAAACCTCGAACCCTCCGCTCACCTTATCCTTCTTCTCCTTAGCCTCGCTGTCCTCCCCCTCGATCTTCGTCTTGACCTCGGCGTCCTCGCCCTCCTTCGCGTCCACCTCCATCTTCTCACCCTCCTGCGCCTGCTGCTGCTCGCTACCCTCCGCGCCCTCGGCTCCAGCCTCGATCCCCTCCTTCGGCGTGGCCAGCGGCAGTCCTCCCGCCGACGACTCGCTGCCTCCCTCCGGCGCCGTCGCCGTCGTCGTCGTCGTCGTGGACACCGCAGCCGCCGTGGCGCCCGTTGCCGGCGTGCTCGGCTCGCCCGTGGGACTGCCGGCTCCGCTCGTGCTCTCCTTGGGCTTGTCGAGCAGCGGACCCTCGGGGTCCTTCTTGCAGCTGGTGCCGGCCTCGGGCGACGTCGACGTCGACGTGGGCGACGTCGCCGTCGTCGTCGTCGGCGTTGGCTGGACGCCCGAGGCGCTCTGCTGCTGCTGTTGCTGCTGTTGTTGTTGCTGTTGTTGCTGCTGGGCGTTGGTGGATTCTTCCGGGGACTCGGGCGGTCCGGTGCCCGCGATGCCCGATTGGGCCAGGCCAGCGGCTGGATCGAATTTGCCTGGAATGAGAGGATTGTTGAGGGTGTGAGGAGATGCTTTTTTGCTTGTTTGTTTGTTTGTATGTAAAGTATATATATGATAAGTAGTTCTGAAGCTTCGTTTGAAAATTAAGTAAATAACGTGGCTTACGAGGATCGGTACAATTTGGACTTCTCGGTAAGTACTAATTCATGTAAGGAGCCTATTACTTAACAGGTTGAATGCTATGTGAACCATGTATCGATGGCCCTTACGAAGACTAGCACGTTTGTGGCGTGTGCCACGAAGAGTAGCACATTTGGAAATCTCCCTCAAACACTAGCACATTGAGTAATTTTTCCACGAAGACTAGCACATTTGACGATTCTCTGCCGCCTGATTTTTCAGGTTACTTTTATTTATTCGGGTAGCCTGATTTTCTTAAGTAAACCGATAGCTTTTTGAGTACCAAAATGGTCTAGTACCTGACCCGAACCCGATAAAAAAAGAATCAAGCCGATTCTCCTATTTTACATAGTCTATACGAAGAGTGCTAGTCTTTGTGGCAGAATTGCGAATGGGCCGTCGATATAGTCACAAATTTCTTTCTCCGAGGGCTATATGAGCTATATATGGCTCATAAATTTGTTTTTATGACAATGTTCATGTAGAGATAGACATTTTTATAACTGTTTTGGATAAAAAGGCGCTTGTTCTTCATAAGCAATAGAATACATTAAAGATGAGAACACGTTATAAAAATGCTAAAGTTGGTAAAATACCACATAACAATATCATTTTCCATTGTTTTTAAAACTTTCTTAGCCCCTGGAGAAAGTTACCCAATTTCACGGATAGCACTCAACCTGTTAAACTAGAACGAGTCGTAGAGGAAAATCGTAAGGAGACGGGTAAGTAGAAGAAAATAGCTTTATTTTGTGATGTTGAGAATTGAAAATGTTTGAGTAGAACCAAAGTTATTAAATATCAAAGATCGGGACTAAAAAACTACATGAAAATTAATAAATTTTAATTTCTCTTTTATCCTCGTAATCTTGATATACTTTTAATCATTATTTTTGATCTTTAGTAACTTTGAATCTACTCAATCAATGTCAACACTCAATGTCTCAAATTAAAGCTTTTTCGTCTACTTTAATTTTATTTGTTTCTTAACAAATATTTTTGTACCCCCAGGAGTTGGTCTATTCTCATTTGAATAATGATCTGTTTTATTCAATAATATTAAAATACGGCTATCGTGCCTTGTAACATTTAAATTATGGAACGTTCAAGGGTGCTACTTTCGCTTTTCTCATATTTTTGTATTTGGAAACATATCCCAAAATTTCCCTCTCCCACGATGAGCCTTAACATGATTTAACCCAAAGGCATTTGCACTGTAAATTTTCTTTCCGATTTCCGGAATATACATGGTATCTAGATTATTTACCAACCAAAATTAAAACAATCGTTCGAGTTGTCTTTGAGAAACGACACTTTCGCTTGCCACATTGGTGCCGCCATTTTGAATGCTGAAAATCCGCAATAAGCAAAAGTGCCATTTCTCAAAAAACGTCTCAACCGATTATTGTAATTTTGTTTGCTAAATAATCCGCTAACAATGCACATACGAAACTAGAAGGAAAATTTCTGGTTAAATCGGGTTAATGCTCACCGCGCTCCTGGTAAGCACCAAAACCTCGACATCCCATAAGCCCAAACTACGAAGTCACGTCGTTCTTCCCATTAACCCGCTTGAAACAAGTGCTTCAGTCGATACACCTACCGTCCGAGTTCGCGCTGGCCTGTACATTCTTCAAGTGCTGATCCAACAGCGTCGCGGGCACCTGGTCCTTGATAGCGGCGAACTCCTCCATCGCGGCCTTGGCCGCACTGGCCGCCACCCTCGGATCGACGACGGACGCGAGGAACGCCACCGTGCTCATCACCGGATTGCCGGCCTTGGAGAAGGGTATGGGCTGATAGGCGAGGGGCCCAAGGCCCTCGGGCTCCTCCAGGTACGGATCCTCGATCGGCAGCCGGAGGAAGTGCAGTATGCACTCGTCCTGGGTCCTCGAGCCCACGTGCTCGCACACCTGTTGGACATTGTGAATGCTTAGTGATTTTGATGAGGAATGTATATAGGGGGGTGTTTGTTTTGAGGTTGATGGGCTGGGAGTTTTTGGGGGTGCTCTATTGATTCAGAAGTTTACGTTTTTATAAAGAATTTCTTTTTCAATTAAATTTTACGTACTTTATTTCATTATAATGTTTTCATGAGGGTATCTATGCAAAAGTTGCTTAATGAAATTCTTCGAGTGTTCAAGATTTTTGCAGGCAAATTATCAAATTTTCAAGAAGCTTTCGACATATTTTTTCGTTTTAAATAAGGCTGGTATAGAAAATTATTTAAAATGAATGTTTCAATTATCGTTATCTTAAATCATATAATACTTAAAAACTCGGTGCAAAAATTACAGAGACGCCTATATAAAAAAAGATATCTTCAAATTGTTGGAAATTTGGAAAATCAAGGTCTGCAGAAACGTTAAAGAGAAACTTGTGTCTATCAAAAATGTAAATTTGGTACAAAGAGAGAAGTTTTCTCTATGTTTCACGATAAATTATTAGATTATATGGTGTCATTTTTTGCAATTAATTTTCCATTCACTGATATCCTTAAAATCGACAAAAAGAAGAATAAATGACATAATAAAGCGGAGAAGGAAATTCTTATGACTCCATTTGGGTATTTAAAGTATAAGACATTGTCTTTAAATTCTTGTTGGAAGTTTTTCATTTCATCTTTTTAGACTAATAGGAATATTACACTTCAAAGAGACTAGTAAGTAGAGTGCACACTCTCCATTTCGATAGCTAAAAATACATTTTTTTGATGTATTTTCCTTTAAATTGGAATATCTCTACTTTTCATAGATCAGATGATTTTTTACTATTTTAGTAGAAATATCGTAAAAAATATAATATTAAACATAACTATTCCCTGAGATTTCCAGTTTTTCTCTTCAGGGTTAGAAAAACTTCTTAAAAATTACAAGTTCCAAATTTTCGCAGGTGCGTAACAACCTGACGTATTTTTATTATGCATAAGCTTTGCTCGTTCTTTTTAGACTATATTCCCAGGTGCAGCAGCAGGTTTCTTTCTTTTATCTGCAAGTAGGGTTTCAAGTAACTTTAAGGATACTTTTTTCAAGTTCAAAATCTATTCCAAACTAATAAGAATAGAACGTATGGATGTGGATCAAATTCTTAAATTTCAGTGTCCGCAAATGTATGTTTCAACAGCAATGAATTAAGAAAAGACGCTATAAAAAATGTTTCAATTAAAAAATACAAAGTAAATAAATCTACGCTGCTTACAGAGACTAGCACATTTCATATCTCTCAAAAAATACTAGTTCCTTGCACGTGTCTCTTACAAAAACCACCACTCTACAGCTTCTCCAACCAAAACTATCACTTTCCCAATTATTCTAAAAAGAAGCGTTACCCTCATCGGAAACTCATAAACAGTTCCAAGTTATTGCAAGGATACTCCAAAAGGAACCTTCACCTTAAAATCCCCGTCCAAGCCACCTCAACAAACGCGCGTCTTGCATCCGCCCTCATCGTCCCACCGTCGTCTCACCTTGTTCCAATCGTCCTTGTGCAGTTCTAGCGCCTCGAGCAGCAGCAGCGTCTCCTGCTCCGTCCAGTCCCTCGTGGCGCCGGCTGCCTGCTTGTTCTTCAGCACCGCGGGCTTCCTCGAGTACTGATCTATCTTGAGTCCGAAGTTGGCCATGGGTCCTCCCGCGGCGGCGGCCGCCGCAGCCGCCGCAGCCGCCGCCGGTGGCACCTTCTCCTCCGTCGGCACCGGGGGCTTCTTCTCCAGATCGAGCAGGGTCTTGGCCGCCGGTGGCTGGGGCGTCTTGGGTGGATTGGGATTGACCGGCGCCAGGCCCGAGGGCGTGTCCGAGAGCACGTGGAAGTGCGAGGTCGGCGGCGGCCCCATCGGCGTGGGTCGGGACTCCGCGTCCACCTGGTAATTGATCAGGCCCCACTGCTCGAGGAAGGCGTGCACCCGCATGATCGCGCAGACGTCGCCAGCGAGATTGCGCCTGCAGGCCGTCGACGTTATGTACTCGGTGGGATTGAGGCGATAGGTGTCGATCATGAAGTTGCGATAGGCCAGGTAGATCTCCGGGGTCTTGGACTTGTTCTTGCCGTTGAAGAACTCGGAGAGGGCGCGCTTCTCGATCGTGTGGATCGAGTTGTAGTCGAACCAGGCCGAGTAGCTGGGCACGACTATGTGGTGGGTTTGCTCGGTCACGTTGTCCTCGGGCTCGTCGCTCTTGCTGCCGTCGTTGCGCTCCTTGCTCGTGGCGCGCTCCTCGCGGTCCTGGGACGTCTGGGAGTTGCTCTTGTCGCCTGGAAGTTGGAAGTGACGGGGCTTGGTTTAAGTGGCATTGTCGCGATAGGGAGGAATGAAGATTTTACTTTTTTGATCGGCATTTTCGCGTGTGAAGAACCTAAGTCGACGTGTATTTTGAAAGGAAAATTAAATTTACTTAAGTTATAGCAAGATAAAGATCCTTTCATTAATGTCGCATCGTTTAACAGGTTCAGTTTGACGGGGTAAAAATATGTACCGTGAGTTGTCGCAAATGGTTATAATGTTTTTATCACTGAAAATGTTAAACTTGAAAAGTCTATTTCTGCAGTGGAAATCTTTATTCTCTAAGATCTTGAAAAGAGTTAGATACATCTAGTTTTTATTGAATGTTTGAAATTTGAATTAATTTTTAAAGAAGATCAAAAGATACCAGCCAAAAGTTTACGAAGAAACTATACTTTGATTTACAAGAATTCAGTGTTAACCGAGTATCAGGTAAGTGTAAAAATAAAAGATCAAACCTTCTGCGGGTTCATCGAGATCAGCCATATTTCCAGATTTAAGCGGTTGCAGCTCGTTGTCTTGCTTTTTGCTGCTGGATATTATGCCTCCAGTCGAACTGCTGTTCTGACCCGAGTTCTGCGAGTTGGCGTTGGATGCCACGACTTCGACTATCCTCGGTTCCGCGGGTGGATCCTCCATTCCCTGTGTTAAGTCCTCTTCCTCGTCTGCGCCACCGCGAGATTTCTTTGGAGCTGCTGAGGACACGTTCGACAAGCCTTGCACACCGGAAGGAGCTCGCCCGCTAAGTTACAAAAATTTCGATTATTAAATACCACAAAACATTGAGAATGTGGAGTTTTGTTGATAAAAGAAACAGTAGGACCTTTTGCCGTAATTAACGTTTTACATTCTCAGCAATAATTTTAAATAAATGCAAGATTTTAATTAGTAAATTATTTGAAGAGTGATGTCGTGATCTTACCTCTTCCTTTTACCAAGTTTTGGTGGAGGAGAAGGCGACCTTTTCCTCTTCTGCTTTTTAGCAGATGGTGGTGCTGGTTGAGCCATGAGATCTTCCACAGATAATCTGTATTTATGCACTCTTTTCTGCCCACTATCATCTACTTCGTAATCTTCTTCATTCATCCACTCATTATATTGTTCTAAATCTAGTGCCCAGGTAGCCGAAACTTTATATGTTGACCTAAAAACATTTCATTAATTTATCAATTAATCTCATGATTATAAAACTACTCTTTAATTATAAATGTACAACATACTTTGCAGGAACATTTCCGAGACCTGTTTCGGGATAATCCCATGGAAGATCAATGTTAACCCAGGAGTCGTAACTGTCTGGGAAGTAGTACCAATGCAGTAAGACAGAACGATCCCGGCGAAAGCATGGTCGTGCATACTCTTCTTCTAAAGGATCAGCTGGGGGAAAAATTATGTGGGTGGCATCGTCTTCATTTTCTGCTATTGTTCCTTGATGCCGCCGAATTAATTCCTTTACTTTTGTTGCTGTAGTCTTATCGACATCCGACCTTACAAATATGCTTGGTACAGTCAGACATCTACTTTGAACTAATGCTCGCTCTATCGCAACAAGCATCTCTACCATTCTGTCCATCCGAGTACCAGACTAGAAAGAAGTTTGATGTTATTATCTTCAACATCCAGCTTAAAATTAAAATAAAAATAGTTGAATTGATCATGCGCAGATACCTTTCCTACTGGAAAATCGAATCTCCGCCATCCTTGCTCTTGTTTGAACCTAAAAGCTGTTAATAAAATCTGACACAATCCACCACCTGGTTTAAAATCTAAAAAGCATTTCATCTGCAAAAGAAACAGTAAATAGTTAATTGTCTATACATAATGAAACAGAAAGTTATAAAAAATTATAATACGTACAGAAAGCCTTGTCATAGGTGGCTTAGTAACATTTTTTCCAAGATTATCTTCTTGAAATTGAAGGATTTGTACGATTAAAGTAGATAAACTCTTGTTAGTTGGTGGATCTGTCTGAATATACTGCACAAAAAAAATGTAAAATAAGTAAAATTTCAGTTAAAGTTTGTTAATCTTATCATTATAATCTATTTTAAATATCTAAATTATGTTAATAACATAAACATACAATTGAAAATATTATTAGTGCTATCTGTTCAAATGTAGCTACTAATATATTCAAATATTGTATAATGATTTTCTTTTACGAACAAATATAAAATGGATTCAATTTCTATTCAACTACGGTTAATGGATCAATGATTGTCTTTTACAAAAGTTATTCTATAAAACGGAGTAAATAATTGGAGTAATTTAAATTGTTTATGTTTTACAAGTACTCATTTAAAAAAATGTGTAAACTAATATACAGTCAAGTCAGAATTACAAAAATAAACAAATCTTAAGAAATGAATATAGGTAGCTAATAAATAATACATTCAAACAGTGAACAGTGATTCTCTATGATAAACATTTATACTATAAAATGCAAGTCAATAATTGGAGTAAATTTAAATTGTGTAATTTTCGATAGTGCTCGGTTAAAAATATGTGCACGAATGAACAATTAAGTCTAAATTACACATAATTCAAATATTAAAACAATAATTTATTAATTAATTTATTTATTCATGTATTTTTATTCTACAGCCATTGTTTCCTTTTCTTTTTAATTGAAGAAAAAAAAAATGCCCCTCAACAATTTACCCAAACAATCGAAATCACGCTCCGAAATCCCGAAACAACCGCGAAAACCCAATAAACAAAAGCGCTATACATTTATACCGACCTACCCAACAATCCCCCATCCCAAACCCTAAACCGACATCCACCACGACCTGGAACAAAAAAACTCCCCCGATCTCCCTCGTCCTCTACACACCCGTCTTCCTCGTCGTCGCTGCCCTCTCTCTCCCTCTCCACATACCCTGTACCTACTTTTATTCCTTCTCCCCAGTCCAGGCGATCACTAATCTCTGTACAAATTGCCCGTTCGCCGTGTCCCCATTACCATTCTATGTTTACCCCATACCTCCTCCCGCATCCCGGAGATCAGCTCCGAGCACACACAGAGGCGGCGCGCGCGCGGGGTATAGGTTATGCACCTCGCAGTCCGTCCGTCCGTCGCGGCATCCACCCGCCCCCAAAGAAACCACCTCTCTCTCTCCAATCCGAATTCTCCCCCAAAAACCCCTCAGACAAACCCCCCCAGGGCGTGGAAGCGAATATACGCGTGATGCGAAGCAGCTGCACATCGGCGTCGGCGGCGTTCGGGCGCGACGCCGGGTTCCTCAACGCCAGAGCGAGAGAGAGAGAGAGAGAGAGAGTGAGTGTCGAACGAACCCAAACACAAACAAAAAGAAAAGCGCAAAAGCAAGTGCATACCTTCTTGGCGTTCTTGAGCAGCCACTGCTTGACCGCGTCCAGCTGGGCGAGCACCTCCGCCGAGTCGAAGAACTTGAGATTCGGCCCGCCGTCCTTCTTCGGCCCGAGCGACATCATTTTTCCTCCCGTGTAGGATATTTACACACACGGACACAGAGCCACACTCGTGAGAGAGAGAGAGAGAGAGCGAGAGAGCGCCGCGCGACGTGTATATCCGCGAAAAAGGGACAGGACCGCCGCCGTTGCCGCGCGCACTACCTGTGTATTTCCAACGCACGCACTGCTACGCGCACTTTTCTACCCCCCAGCCTCGCTCGCGTGTCGTCCCGACCGTCGTCCTCTGCAACGGCTCTGCCTCGGCTCGGTTGTGTCTTCGAGTGTGCTTCGCTCTCTGCTTCGCTGCGTGCAAGCGCGCGCGCGCGCTCGTCCAGTTTTCTTCTCTGTCTGGCTGCAGGGCGGTCTCCCTCGCGGCTGGCCCCCCGAGAAAGAGAGAGATATAGATATATATTCGTTGGGAGCATGTGGTATAGTATGTGTTGTCTTATTTTCAAAAATAGCGCCATCTTACGGTAGAGCGACGTGATCGGGGTGGTATAAAATACACTCGATGAAACTAATATCTCTTTAATTACTGTAATGGATCTGAGAATATCCTTATAACGTCTTTTAATAATGAACTAATATAGGGTAGTGACCCCAGTAGTCGGACATCTAAGGAAAAGCTTGTATTCAAGTTATTACAACAAATTCAGAAACATCTTTGTTGATAAATTACCGGCTCTGTTACACTTTAAATAGACTCTAGTTTTGGAGAAAATGTTTATTTTTGCTTAAAATATTTACAGGATAATTATAATATGTGTTTTAATAAAATATGACGAAAGCGCTAGTAGTAGGCCGTTGGATCGCTATAGTAGTCGACCAGAACAAGTTAAGGCAATAACATCGCGCTTTAAAAACATTGTTTATTTTTATTAATAGTGCTACGATTTAAGTTTAGCTATAAAAGATTGAATCAATATTAAATGGATGAAATTAAATATTAATTAATCGTAATGATCATTACAATTAAAAGTGGCTTTGGACATGGGTTACCGACCAGGCCAGGCCGACAACTAAAATTCGACAAAAATTAAAAGAATTCTAATAGTCGATCATCTGTAAGCACGTATCGAAAACCATTTTTATTTTATGGCTCTTGAACTGTTTTAACTTCAGGATTAAAAATTATTAATTTAGCGATATTTTGAAAGAAAATAGTGAAAGTATCCGACTACTGGAGTCACTACCCTATGTCAATTCAAGACAAAAATTAGAGATCACACAAATTGTCAGAAGCTTAGAAAAAATTATTCTCATCGAATGTCCATAACTAGAACCTGTGTATTTCGTACTACCCAGATCACGCCACTCGCCCGTGAGATGGCGCTATTTTTGTGTACAATATCTGCCGCGCTCACAGCGAATAGGAACGCAAAACAGCCGGAGAGAGAGAACACGAAGAGTGTATACCTATATGTACATATACAGCGGTGCAGCTTCAGCCAAACATCATCGCCAGGCCGGAGCAGCAGCAGCGGCGAATACTTGCGCTCTGAAGGCAGCTGCAGACGAAGAGGCTGAGCTCGCGACGTGCCGACGGCGGTACCATTTGGGAACTTGTGTATATATATATTTATATACAAGGTATACGGTATGCCCTTTTCAGTCTTCGTTTTTTTTTCTCTCGTTGATTATTTCAGTTTTGGTATATAGCTTTATTCCTAACTGTTGTTGTACTTGGACGGTGATTTTGTATATTTACCCTGTAAGTGTAATATATATAGAGACTCGATCACGTCGACAATTGACGATCAAATGGCGAGGCAGTGCTCGATCCGCGCGCGCGCGCGCGCGTTCTTATTTCGAGAGGTCGCCGCGCGCGGTGGGTGAACGACTTCGGAGTGTGCTGCTCGTGATTCGGATTTTCTCAAAAGGGAGCAAACGCGGCAAAACGGAGTCGTGTAAGTACGAGACCGCACGATGACGGTTGGGAGTGGTTTTCGGTCGTAGGTTTCTGTCGCTGTCAATTGTTGAAACTTCCTTTGTTTATTCGTTTTTAGTTCCTGGTGGATCGTTGTGGATCAATGGAGAAGTATAGGAAAAATAATGGAAAATTGTGAAAGAGGTCTTTGTTTTGAACACTTTATAGATTATTATAGTTTTTTATACATACTTTTTTGTGGAAGTTATTCAGTCTTGTGGGACTATGGGGTTGCAAGCTGCTAAAATTTATGTTGTAAGCGGTGAGCGTATAGTACGGCCTAATAGTGATTATTATTACTCTCCAAATTGTGCAAATTAAAATATATAAATATATTTATACCCATCTGAGCGAAAATGGCCACTGTTTTCCCTGAAAAGCGAGACCAAAATTACACTTTTTGCCCTCAAAAATGATCAGCGGGAAATAAGTGACTTCACTAGAAATTAGTCCAAATTCCTTTATTTCATCAAGTTCTACCAATAACCCCGATTTTCGATTGTCTTTAAACAGTCCATTAGTCCCGCTTTCCTAGTCAAAAAGTGGCCACAGTTTCCTGCATTTGCGGGAAAAACTGACTTCACTAGAAACTAGTCCAAATTCCTTTATTTCATCAAGTTCTACCAATAACCCTGAATTTCGATTGTCTTTTAACAATATTATCTTGTAACATTCCAGTAGTCCCGCTTTCCAAGTCAAAAAGTGGCCACAGTTGAGATGGGCATAAAGTACTATATGTAACTCGAGAAAAAAGTCGATTTTTCCCTCGGGTGATACTGTAAATTCACCATCGGAAAAAATATTCGACTTTTTGCCTTTGTTACATAATGTACTATTTAGGTACCTGTTTATTAAATTAAAATATATCAGTATCCAAATATTCCTACCCAGACAACACTGAATATTTTAGAAAGATTGCTGCAAAACATTAGAAATATTGGAAACTTAATAAACTTTCATGGAATCCTCGCAGAAAGGTTTCTACAAAGTTGTATAATAATACTGCACCCATTTTTTTATTTAATATTAATGTCATTGTTAAAATTATTCTACAAAATTTTTTCGTGCACAAGATTTAAAAAAGAAAAAAAAGACGAAAATATTTATGTAGAATTGTATCATATAAATGTGTACATATTATAAAGTCATTTTTAACTTATTTAATATTGACAAAATATAATGCCTTTGTTTAGCCAATTCAATTTGAAAAAATATATTAAGCAGGTCACGGCATATCTCTGTTATGATTGCATATACCGTTTCGTCCAACAAACCTGATATCATTAATGCGCGAAATTTGTGTATTGTGAGTACGTTACTGTAAATTTTAGGAATTTTGTTGTAAAAATATGTTTTTGTAACATTGAAACGCTTGACAAATATTTATAAAGCTGCTTTCGAACCTTCAATTATTCAAAATGTTATAATGATGAATTCTCGTTCTCGTAATTAATAAGATAATACGATTATTTTAATGAAAAAAGTTAAGATATTAAAAAAATGTTCTTAAAATTAGTAGCTTGCAACGCGTTTGACGAATTTCTCATTAATAATAATTATTAACTAATTTTCTATAAACAAATATCGTAATTTGCTTTCTTTCTAAAATTTTATTAGTGGAATTTCGCTTGTTAAATTTAAAAACATCAAAAACACTGACACTCTACGCATTTGGAATGTGACAATTACTCCAAAAATTTTAGAATTTTATATAATACTGTTCGTAGCTAGTTAACTATACACGACATACCAAATGCCACATATTGTTAAAAGCAATCCTACTAATTGCTTGGACATTCCAACTGCACAATTCACCAAGAAAAGCACGTCATTCTCCTCCAGCCACCCAATCTCAACAATAATAAAGAAAAACCCCCAGTCAATGTGCGAATATCACAATGAATGAGCAAGCAACAGTCCCTATGACGAAGCGCGACAGTACGTCATCGAAAAAGAAGAAGAAAAAGAAGTAGACCCGATTGCTCCAAAAACGTATAAAAAGACGCGTACGACCGAAAATTCGCGCCGTTATGATGCAGCACAAATCCAACATATATATATATATTTTTTACATATGTATCCATATGTATACATATATACATCGTAGCATGGCCGACGGAAGTAGACGTCAGCAGCAGGCTAGTGCCAACTGCCAACCGCCTGAAGGCGCGCTCTGTTCTGTTTCTTTTCATTGTCCGACTCTGGTGCTTCTTACATGCATGTACATTCGGATTGTTAATCAACAGGCAGCGCCCCTTGGCGGCGCTACGAGAACTACTCGCTCGGTGGCAAACAAGCTTACTCATACGAGTAAACAGCGTGTAAAATTGATAATTCCTGATAAATGTAATGTAGAAACAAATTTGTAAGATGGCATTCAATACATTCGTATACATTTCATCCGAATCTTCAAATTGCAGCTTATCAATAGCTTCTAAATGAGAGAAAGCGAGAATAACTCATCGTATGTAGGTTGAATTTGGCAAGACTTAACCTCAAATCTCAATTCTCTTCTCACGATTCTACCTGCAATTATCCTCGTGTCTCTAATACCGGTCCTCTTCGAAATTCGTCCTCTTCCAAGCTACCAAATACCCCTCCCGTACATTCCTCTCCTCTCACACCTACAGCTACCAAAACCGACCATCTCCGCACACTACTTTCCACACAACCGCGCTCGTTCACCCACCAAAATCCTAGGTTATCAACCGGCCGCAAGTCGCGCTGCAGCCTCACCTCATCAACACCTCCACACCCACACCCGTATAATCCCTCGTGCGTGTATCAAGTACTCTTAATCGCGCAAAGAGCGCCTCAGTGGGTAGCTCTCGTAGTCGTCGGCGGAGGAAAGAAAGACGTGTCCGTGTTGCAGGGTTCCGTAGGCCAAGCTCCTCGCGCGCCTTTCCTCCTGGACCGCCGCCGCCGTCGTCGTCCTCGTCGGGCCCGCAACATCGGGTACGTCATTGACTGGGGCGTGTGCGCGCGTAACATAGTATAGCGTACAAAAAGAAGCGCCGTCTCGGCCTTCGCCTTCGCCAGCGAATGTCTATTCCTCGATTCCGTGTGTGACTGTGTGTGCGCGCATAGTATATACTCGAGAGACGCGAGTGTTGCAGCAACAGCCAGCTCTCTCGTGTCCTCTGCAACGCACACCTGCCAGTGGTACTTTGCGAATACAGAAGCAAACTCCCCCGTGCGGTGCAGCTGTCGAAAAAGTCCGTCGTCGCGATTAAGGTTAAAACGTGTCTGCTCCAGATAACGCGCGCGCGGACTTCGTCGCGTGCACCCGCGGTTAAAGGTAAACAAAGAGACTCCGGGGTGGTGCGGGCTTCTCCCTCGCCCGTCGGAGTGCGCGTGTATACACACAGCGAGGTATAGTCGGGTCGGAGAGGGAGAATTGTTGAGCAGAAGAGCGAAGTGGTGTATTGTACGGTGTTATAGGGGCCATTTCTCACCGTCTCCGCGAGTGCGCGTGTGCGTGCAACATATTATATACGGTATACACGATTTTTCGTTATACTCGCGCGACACGACACGCTTACGAGCTACGAGTATAGGGAACATATGCGAATGTACACGCGCGCGACTTTCTCACGAAACATTCATATCCACCTGTGAAGTGAGAAAGAGAGCACGCGAAAATCAAGGCAATATATCGCGGTGTAAGTGTACGCGTGTTACGAGCTCTTCTCTTTTGCGCTATTTATCCATCTCTTCGATAGTCCGATCGTTGAATACAACAATATATCGTTTATAGTTTACGTAAACACGTCGCACGCGTCACAAGATCTTCTCGTAAAAATCGAATTAAAAGTATGTTAAGATAAGGTCTCGAGTGTGCGCCAGCAGCATTGCAAAGGCCGAGTCTACAATAACACACCCGCGAGCGAATCGAATCGTACGTTTTTAACACACTCCTCAGCTCGCTCGATCTATGTATAAGCCCAAAATAACCACGCAGCTGCAGCTGCTCTCAGTCTCACCCTTCCCCGTGCATATATATATATATATATATATATATATATACATACTACATAGGTAGACATTGACACTCGGGATCACTTTGTATCAAAAACCACTGTCTCCTACGTAGGCATAATACACACAATCTCGGTGAGAGAGGTGATACCAATGATAATAATACGCACATGGTACTCCACTAGATATATACCTATGTACATATATCTCGAAGTGTAAATCACGCTGCTGCTGCTGTACTCGCGTCAGATCCGATATATAAAACGCGCGGCCCCGCGAGAGATTTCCTGTGCCTCGCGCTCTCTCTCTCTCTCTCTCTCTATCTGTCTCGCTCGCGCCACGGAGAAAGAGAGAGAGAGAGAGAGAGAGAGACCACTCCACGACGACGACGACGTGTCTTTTGTTGCAGAGTCATCATCATCGTCGAGAGAGAGAGAGGGCCGCATCAGTTCGAGCGCAGCACAGCCGGGGCACGGACACACGCGCGAGAGCAGAGAATAGCTACATCGCCAGCAGCGAACCTGGAACATGTTTATTTGGGACTGGTTCACCGGGGTTCTGGGCTACCTTGGTGAGTAGTCGTGTGCTGCTTTCTTCATATTGTGATCGTTTTCTCGCGCGCTGCGGGGACTCGAACTCGCGGTCCGTATCCGCGATGAGTGCGAATAAATTGCGATCGGTGCGAGATATATATGTATAACGTGCGTGGTATTTTCTTCTTTTTTGTTCTTTTCGTAATAGTCAAGGAAGTGCGCTGGGAAGGTCGCGGAAGATCTTTGCGAATGTGCAACGATGATCGGGCTCTTTGCTTCTTTTTTTATACGTTGATTTTCGATTCGGGATTTTGGAAAGTTGGATTAGAAAGTTATTGGATGTTTGATGAGAGGGGAAATTTGGGGACATGGATTGATGGGTGTAGGTATGCATTTGATCTTCTTTTTTTTTTTAAAGCAAAATACTACGTACGTTGTGGTATTGGTAAATATTCCTTGTTTATTAGAGTTGTTTTATAAATATTCGGTGAACGAGTGGCAAGAAGTGCGTGGCAAATGAGCAGCAAGAATAAGCAAATGAGTTATTTAAAGCTCTAACAATGCAAAGAAGCATTTAGTTCTTGTAAAGATAAAAAATGTATTAGTTACAGCTGTGACAATATTGTAGAACACAGAGTTTCGATATTTAGTGTGCGTATACATATATAGACAAATTTTATCATAGGATCATAAAGAGCTAATAGAATGCCACTTATCTTATTTTACTTAAAACAGTATGAAGGAATTATCTGAAGTAGAACAGTCTTTTGTAATAGAAAAAGAATTAATTTCACGTTTGCTATCGCAGACTAAGATTGTTCAAACATTGAAATAAATATATCTTATTTTAGCCAATATGTTTCTTTAAGTCGTTTCTTTACCATTACCTTCTATTAGAATAAAATAGTGTTAATTTGGCAAAGTCTTGTCATTGAGATATGTGAGTTCTATAGGTTTCCAAGTGCCAGTTTGTCGTGGACGATTTGCTATTCTTGGCTTATCCAATTCTGGTCGCCATTCAGTAATAAATGCAGCTGTTGCTGAGAATCTGCTAGAACCTGTAGAAGTTTCTATGCAGCGTAAGTAAATTTGTGAACATATGCATGATGCTTGTGTTCTTTGCTTTTCAGGACTATGGAAGAAGAGTGGAAAGCTGCTGTTCCTTGGGCTGGATAACGCTGGCAAAACGACGTTACTTCACATGCTTAAAGATGATCGACTCGCACAACATGTACCCACGTTGCATCCAAGTAACTAACTTTTATACTAACCATTTTTTTTTTGTTTATTTTATTGTTGCAGTTTTTAACAATAAAATTGATACATATTCACAACTGAAGTTTATAGCTAGAAAATACTCAAATTAGGTGTCATTTTGAACATCTCTGATAACACTCTAAAATGAGTTTGGTTTCTGAAAAAACATTTAAGTTGGGTGTTATTTTAGTAAGAGAATATTGTTATATTCTATAACACTTTATCAAATTTTGAATCTGTTGATGTTTCAAATAATTATGTTTAAAGTTTATCCTTTCCATTTAATGTTAAAAAGATTCATAAATAGTAGATATAGTTACTTATTTTTACACTTGTCTGATTTTTTGCATTTTAATCTGAAACTAAATTATGTAACGATACCAAAAATGCTCAACACTCAATTTTAAAAAAAAGCTGACTTATGTTGTTATGCCGTGAACCACAGATATTTAAATCTCAATATTTATATAAAAAGTAGAAAGTAATCTACTAATCGATCAATTCTAAAAATTTGAAATAAATAGAAGTGGTTACCAATATTTCTCTTACATAAGCTGTTATTTCTGTTGAGTAATATGTTTTATAAGTAGTTATGAATATTACAATGATTAATAAATTACTGAGTTGCAAAGTAATGATCTCTTTTGAACATTTGTAGATTCATTGTTTTGCCTTATCACTTTCGCAATGGCTAATGTATACGATATAATAATTTTTTCAATTATTTTTAGGAATGAAAGAGAATAGAAAACATTCAGGGTATTTTCGACCTACATTATGCCGTTTTAATACGAACTAAAATAATGTAAAAGTTATTCAAGAAAATTATTTCGAAACCTGATTATTTTCCAATGATATAAAATATAACAATTTTTTTATAAATTTATATGTGGGTCGTGCCGTCATGAAAGTGGTAGTTTAAGGTGGTCCTCCAGTGATTTTTAAGAAATGTCCATTTTGTCTGATACAAAAATTTCAGTAACTTGTTTAGTCAGAATTAAAGACGGTCAGAAAAAATGTTGATCTGTTTTCATTAATATTTGTTCACAAGTTATTGGAGACAATGCCTTTTCTTTCTGTTAAAATTAAGGTTTTTTAAAAACGAGTCTGGAAAGAAACCATTTGATAAAATTTTTTTTAAAAATTCAACAATATTTTTCAACTTTGAACAAAAATTGTATTTTAACAGGTTAAAGGCGGCTAATATGTAAGCCGATTTTTTCAAATATCTACAAAATTTATTAAAATTTTAAACATTCGATAGAAACTCGATGTTTGTACCTCTTTCTAAGAGCTTAAAAAATACAGTAATCGGCTGCATAAAAAGTTTCATTAATTTTTACGTTTGCAGTAAGACAAAATGTAAAGAAATTTACGTCAATTCATACATGTATATGCGTCACGCCGCCCTCAACCTGTTAATAGTACATTGTGCAACTAGGGTAGAAGATTGACTTTTTCTAAACGAGAATGATGATTGATCATACAAGTCTGAAAAAGGTCTTTCTCTTCCTGTTACACACGGTATTTTTTGTAATTAGTGCATGAATAGACCCTTTTTTATGCATGTAAGACGGACGGGGAATCGAGCATTTTGAGTCGTCCCACAAACCAATAAAAATAAATAGTATATTATGCACCTAAGGAGGAAAAAAGTTGGTCCTCTTTTTCCCCGAAGTGCCTATTTTTGCCACAACAGACCGAATGAACCACAATTTAGTTTCTGAGCCGGGTAAAAATGTGGTACTATCGACCCGCTGTGGCGAAAAATAGGCACTGGGAAATAAAAAAAAAAACACTTTTTTTATGCAATTCTACTTTTATCCGCGGCGAGAAAATTAGATTTGCGGGAATCGTATGCTACTTTTGTTCCACGTTTCAGGTCACTAAAATAAGATTGGCCATTACGGTTAAGTCGGGAATAATGGTACATTATGCAACAAGGGAATAGTCTACTTTAGTGGGACCCACAGAAAGAGAAAGAAAATGCTCAAAATTGAAATAAAAGAAAAAGAGAGAAAGCATTTGCGGGAAATAAAAAAATGCATTTGCGGGAAAAAAATAGATTTGCGGGAAAGAAATAGATTTTCGGGATTCATATGCTACTTTTGTCGCGCTTTTCAGGTCAATAAAGTGGCCATTAAAATATTTAACAACAGTATACCCATACAAAACATTCTGTGCTTTCTTCATTTGGAGTTGAAAAATATTGTTGATTTTTTTTAATAGGTTTAGTCAAATAGGTTTTGAAACACTAAGCACGTTTTGAAATTAGAATGGAATTGGAATGGCCGTCTATAACTTTATTAAAACTTAGAATTTTTACATCTAGCAGGTCTCAAAATGTTCATAAAATTATAACCATTTAAAAACTGTAAATAAATTTGGAATGTTTGGTAAAAAATCACTGGAGGAAGTAATACATTTGTTTTATAAAATTTAAATTTAAGTAAAAGAAACAGTACTTCACCAGCATAATATGCATATTTAATATTTTGTTCAATTTTTAAAATTTTTTACTTTGCAAACAGATTATTAGCTACATAAATCATCAGTTTATATTTGTGTTATTTAAGTACTGTCGTAAATTTCATTGTTTTCTAAAATCTTATTTTTTCTTTGTTACAGCATCAGAGGAATTATCTATTGGCAACATGAGGTTTACCACCTTTGATCTTGGTGGACATACTCAAGGTCAGCATTGACTCATTAAATCTTTATTCTGAAACATTCTTGACAAAGAAAATTAATCATCTGTCTTATTCACAACAGCACGGAGAGTCTGGAAGGACTACTTCCCTGCAGTGGACGCAATAGTGTTTTTGGTGGACGCAAGCGATAGGTCGCGGTTACGAGAATCTAGAGAGGAATTAGATGCACTTCTGACCGATGAACAATTGAGTGCATGTCCGGTGCTCGTTCTCGGCAACAAAATTGATAAGCCAGGTGCAGCGTCTGAAGATGAACTTAGGAATTTCTTCAATCTCTTTGGACAAACAACTGGAAAGGTATTAACACAATACGACTTTCTTTACTCGCCGTTATTTTTTAACGCAAGCCAAAATGTTTCATGCGTTATTTTTTGTCAAACACTAGGGTAAGATTCCACGCAGTGATATTCCAGGCCGCCCATTGGAACTATACATGTGCTCGGTACTGAAGAGGCAAGGATACGGCGAGGGTTTTCGCTGGCTTGCGCAGTACATTGACTGAACGCACGTAATTAAAATCTGAACACTTCAACTCCCCAGTAACTCATGATTTCTAAACTCCGGTTCATTCTGCATATTGGCGTTAGTACGACAGGATGAAATTAATTTTTACGAAAAAAAAAAATTATAAATAAATAATAGGTGAGGGTTTCAGTGAATTCAAAACACAAGGCAGGAACGTTGTGTATGATGATGATGGCGATTAGCTGTAGCTATAAGATCGATTCCTGTGGTATTAAGGCCACAACAAATCGACATACTTCTCTATAATGAAAATGAATTCTATAGAATTCTTTAAAATTTTTATTCTCTAAAGTCTACTTTAGTAAATACAGTGACATACTGAGGAGTGGTTGAAACATTTTGATAATGAAATCGCTAATAAAGTAATTATTTAAGAAGTCCAGACATCTTTACAGCTTATTTCTTTACATATGTTATAAAGCCGGTTGTATGCGTCTAAAAATATTTGTAAATTTATTGGTTTACTATCTGTATACAACATACAACAAACATTTTACTACTTTATATATACATATGATTGGTTCATGTTCTTTTTGGTTAAAAATCCCATTGGTTGAAAAAGCTTTTGATATAACAAAAGAGATATTTACGTGATATTAAATGTTGTTCATTACTTTCAAGTATATCAACACTAATTTATTGCAATTATATAGCAAATAATAAAATTCGCTTTTGGGGTGTTTTCCAAAATTATTGGGATTTTGGTTTTATAGTCAAAATTATAGTTAGAATATTTAAATTATAGCTAAATTGAATTCTAATTCTTTTTTATTTTTATCGACTCATTTCAAATAAAATATTCCAAAGATAGGTAAACTATCATTTTTAACTTCGAATTATGCCGTAACAATTTCTTCTCTGTGTGGGAGAAATTTTATTTTTTAGTAAATTTTTTGTTATTCTGAACAAGCGACTAAGCGAATGAGTACACGAACTAGCAAGTTTACTGTAAAAAAACAAATGATGCTTCATGTTGATTGTGTGATTGGTTTATTCAGCAATGACTGACATGTTCTTCTGTGCATCTGCAATAGTTGTAAGGTACTTAACGTGCATTATTTTCTTGGTTCATTTTACATGAATAAAAACAATGTTTTTGTACTAGAAGCATTTGATTTACACATCTAACAATCAAATTAATTTTATTTTTTCTTTTGTTTCCAAAACTTAAACATTCAGAGAAACAAATAAGGTGAAAGCTATATACAAACTTTGTACAAACTTAAAAAAAAAATAGAAAATTTATTTTTTTATAATATTTAACATTTACAGCTTGGAAAGTACTAAGTCGTTTTGAGATGGTAAAGACGCGAATCTTCGTTCTACAAATTCATTTGAAACTTCTTTTAATGTTTTAGGGCTCCAAATTGGGTTTTGGTCTTTGTCTATTAATAGAGCTCTTACACCTAAAAATCAAATTAAAAATAAACAAATTAAATTATTCAAATATAAATCTAAAATCAAGTAGGTAATAAAGTCATTACCTTCAGCAAAGTCACTGTTTTTATTTAGACAGGCACAAGCTAATCTGTATTCCACAGTTAAACACTCTGCCAAAGTTTTATTGCTGCCTTCGTCAATAGCTTTCTTCGTTACTTTGAGTGCAGTAGGCGAAACTTTATTAAGCGTTTCCACCACCTTTTGCGCCCATTCGGATTTGTTAGCCTCAAGTCTATTGTAAAGAAGAAAAAACGTTATTTAAAAGCAACAACAATTCAAATGTAAAAATATTTATTTCTTATGTTACCTGCTGATAATATCTTCAACCGTTGGAGCGGAAAAACACTCGTTTATAAACTCGACGTGCGGTGACAAACTGAATTCTTGCTTCACATTCTCTGGAAGATATTGCTTTAGAATACCATCGACGTTAGAACTGTCAGCAAGCAATTCTTGAGTTACAGCCTCGAGTTTGTCGGAGGGAACGTAGTGGGTCGCGATTCCAGCGAGTAATACGTCAACGCCTTTTTAAAGTATACAAAGTTATAGTTTCTTCATTACGCGATTACAAACTTAACAGGCTCACCTTTCAAGCGATGACCAGTTAATCCCAAGAACAATCCAAGCTTTCCTTTCAGTTTCGACAAGAAGTAAGTACCACCCACGTCTGGAAATAGACCGATGGCTGTTTCTGGCATGGCGAATAATGTTTTCTCAGTCGCTATTCTGTATTTGCCGTGCACGGATAAACCAACGCCTCCTCCCATCGTTATTCCGTGTATTAATGCAACATATGGTTTTTTGTAAGTACCAATTAGATGATTCAGACTGGAATTGTTTAAAAAAATATTTTCTTGATAGAACATCATGTCAAACTAACAAGGAGAGTATTGTCTGAATTGTGGGAAACGGATTCGTCTAAAACTTTAGGAATTGTTTTACAATGCCTAAAAGCGAAGCATTGTACACTCAGTTTAAGCTCATAGGCTTTAGAATTTGAGATATAACAAAAAACATAACATTGGAAGTATATCTATATGTATATATATATATATATATTTTAGAATTGACTATATGGGTAATGTTAATGTTTTTAGCTATATCTCAGGTTCTAGGACTTAGGTGATTAAACTATGGGTATAGGGCTTTATTTTTAGGTATTAAAAAACAATTCCCAAAGTTTTAGTTGCGTTCTTATAAATGCAACAATAGATCGATTCGCGCGCTTTAAAGAAAACTCGAACGCACGTATATTCTGATCTGAAAAAGTCTTTTCCAAGTTTGTCACCGCCCGGTTCGCCCAAAGACATGACCAAAGATTTGACGTCTCCTCCAGCGCAAAATGCTTTGTCTCCAGTTCCTTTTATTATGACTAAATTTTTCGTCGATTCCCATTCTTTGAGAACTGGATAAATCTTTTGCACCATGGACAGATTTAAGGCATTCAAGGCCTTTGGGCGATTCAGCACGATTACACCGCTGTTGCCTACCTATTTACATGATGGTCGCATAATGTTATAATTCAAATGTTTAAATCAGCACTTTCTTATAGAGAAAGTTTAACTTACATCTTGTATAAGTACGTCACTTTCATCAGCGTTTGCTGCAGCTGAAAATATTTGATCTTTTTTAAAATAATTACATATGTAAGTCGATTTTAAGTTCAATGAGATAAGTGAATGTAAAATATTAAGTCAGTAGCAATTTTTTGTAATGTATGAAATTAAAAATGGTTGTATTACAGTAAATTGAATCATTGTATAGAGAATTTACATTACAAAAATTTATTAACATCTTATTTCTCTTTTTAATTATATAAAACGCAAAGCTAATATATTAAAGACCACATGAAAACCCAATTAACAAAAATTAGTTAAAAATGTAATTATATAATTTAATAATGATATCTAAATGATTAACTCCAATATATTTAATTTTCAAAATTTTGGGTCATAAGCCAAAATCTCATTATGAGTATATTTTCATAATTATGATTTTTATAGTGATCTGATAATGTTGGGTTCATATAAAATATAACAATATATACGACATAAATTTATTTCATAATTTTAAAAACTTCTTAAAAAATGAATTGTAGTTTTTTAAGAAATATATCGAATGTGCTAATAATACATTTTCTTTATCGTATTTGTTATTAAAAAAAATTTTACAATATGGAATTAATTGATTTTGCCTAAAAGTTTTATATTGAAGATCCAAGCAAAATGTTAAATGGAACATGTACTTCATATGGGTGTTTGTCAAAAAGTTGAACAATTCTTGTCCCTACTGTTTTACAAGGTAAAAGGGCATTATATGAATCTCAAAAAAATAGTACTACAACCGGACTATCGTAAGCAAGAATCTGCAAAATTTTCAGAACATCAAGTATTTTCTATTCTCAGTAAAAAATAGAAAACTATGCAAAATGTCTTGTCCGTTCCATGTCCCAAGCCTTAATTTCATCCGAATATACCGAGAAATTTAGTAATACACTAAATTTTAACCAAAAAAAAATTACACAGTGTTAATGTAAGTCTTAGTTAATCCAAAAATGATGCGTGACCTTTTAATGCGTGTATTCTGTTTATGTATGGTCGGTTCGAAATGTGTTCCCTAGTTTTGATGTCTTGTCCGTCCCAAGGGCTTTATTCAAAGAAAGTTCTATTAAAATATTCACAAATTAAAATGCAACCTATTCCTTCTTGTAACTCATATACATTTTGTAAAAAAAAATCACATATAATTATTTATTAGTGTTGCTTTCTACAAATAATTAGTTAATGTTGCACTTCTACTACCGTACCTTTATTATATGTCTTGTCTGTCCAGCGAAAAATTCTATAACGGAGAATTCAGTTTGAAAAATAAATATTTAAATCGAATTTGTCGTTTAAAAGGACAGAGGAATTACTTCTTTCTTAATTTCACATACATCTGGTACATTTAAATAAATAAACTACTAAAAAAATATTTCCAGCACTAATGTCTTGTCCGTCCAATGTTTACGTTAAATGTACTAAAACAATCGAAGTCGGTATCATCGAATACGACAAATAGGTAAATAAACAACATTTTAACCTATTTAAGCGTAGATCATAATCGTTCATATTCTGTAATAAGCGATGCAATTTTTAATTCGTGCTAAACAAGAGATACTTCATGTAAGGTAATATACATCAAACAATATTAAATGAAAGTTATACTCTATTAATACGTAATTTAAAAGAATTGGTTATAAGAAACTTTCAGCATTGTAATATTCTTTTAACTACATAAAACAGTTTTTTAATCTCGCACATTTTAATTTTCTTTATTTATATGATTAATATTATTACATCATATTTTTTATTTTCGGTTTCAAAGACTTTATTTTTTTGAAAATCATACTTTTAAAAAGAGGCAACTTTTTGAGAATCACTCATATATATTTGACATTTAAGTAGAACCAGGGCGGTTCGCGTCAGCCCAATTTTCACCTAATAGATATATACCTACACCCTGCACTTGCCAACTATACGTTTATATTCGATTTTGTTTACAAAATGTTTACAAGATGTAAACAAAAGCACGCATAGAAATAATTATCAATAATTACCTGAGCCACTCGGTGCCGAAAACATTCTGATGGAACTGCGAGTCCCCGGCAGTCTGCTCGCGCAGGTCAATCTCGTCACTGCGTTTTTAATCTAGAAATGAAACCATAAAATTCATGTATTCGCGTAGCGTGCATTCTAATTGATACCAAGATGACTTAACGATTTCCACTGAAACGCTTCGAATCGTAGGTGCGCCAATCTTTTGCTATATTATTTACCATGTTTCGCTGGTGGATAGCTGCTCGAGGCGCGGAGAAAATCTGGAAAGAAAAAAAACCGAGCGTCTCAAAAAAGATTCCGCACTGATTAAGTACGCTAATCAATCCTGTATCCAATTCCCCAAACGTACCAAAAAATCAGCTTACGTGGATAGGTTAAGTCCCGAGACTATCGCTTGTGTGCCTTTTCCCCGCTTCGAAATATACTAGGCGAGCATGCTGCGAATCGAACGTCAATAAGAATTAATATAAATGATCGCGCATAGGTCGCTTGCTCGGCGATAAACAAGCCCGCGCGGGTAGGGATAACGGACAAATCATCTCATGTTTCTCTTTGTACTTCTCTAGTGCGACGATATCATTTATATTTGTCAATTCTGAGCTTCCCCCCTCCCACTTGTGAGCATCAGTCGTCCCTCCTCCACGTGTGACCATGTGCGATCATATGGGACGGGCGACGTGTGCTCGCGCTTGGCGCGCTTGGGTTCGCTATCTACTGGCCACTGCTGGAATCAGTGTAGTGCACTGCGGGATTCGGTGCTGTAAGGAAAATCCGTTTTACCGACGGCCTCGAACGTTGCGTGTTAAAGATGTATGGGGTTGCGAGGAATATAGTAGATTTTGGATGTATTTATATTTTGAGTAATTTATGTGAATTTATGATAAAATTTCACGAGAAAGAGGTTCCTGCTCCGAAATGAAGAAATTTGTGTATTTACATGCAAATATTTATGAAAATACAACATCTTAGAACAATTAATGTATAAATAACAATTATACGTTGCAATTATTTGTGAAAAGTTGACGGCATTTAAAAAGAAAAAGAATGTATTGCTCCGAAATGTAAAATTATACTCATTTATTCGTGAATATTTTGCTATAGTTATGGATTTAAGAAAAATTTAGTAAGAAAAGGAATATTGCTCCAAAATGAAAAAAAATCAGTTTGAAATACTATTTTAGAAAATAAAATTACTAACTAATAAATGTATAACAATTATTTATTGCATTATTTATGCTAAGTCTAGAGCAATCATAAGAAATTGATTGCTCCAAAATGTGAAATATGAGAATTACGTATTACATTACGCAATTTTATAATAATAATAAATATCCCTTATAATTAAAACAAAACTGGAGCACGATTAATGAGGATAGCTATATATTGTGTTATAACAATATGAAAAACAATTAGGTATTTCCATTAGTTTATGAATATTTTTTATTTGAATTTATGCAAAATTCAACAATAGAGAAGCTGTTGCTTCAAACAAAGTGAATATAAAACAAATATTTATGAAAATAAAATTGCTGTAACACTATAACTGAATAATAATTATACATCGTAACGATTTGTGAAGTCAGAGAAATTAAAAAAAAATAATTTGCTCCAAAATATAAAATGTCAAAAAAATAGTTTATTTACATAAATGTTACCATCATAAATGAATCAGGCAACACACAAAACAACAAACATTGTATTATTCAAATACAATCTAGGTCAAATTTTTAAAATTAATTACTCCTAAAAATAAAAAATCCAACAATCCCGCACATCCTCACAAATTCAACAATCGCAAACGAATGCATCCGTCCATCCCAAACAAACGAACAAGAACCAGAACCCAATAAAAGGAAAAAAAAAAAGAAGAACCTCCTAAGTTGCGAGCAGATCGCGTATTATACCGCATGCGGCTCGGGCGGCCCAGGGCGTGCAAAAAGAGGGCGGAATGTGCTACTTTAGCCGGCTATACACATGCGCGCGTCGCATGGTCATGTGCGCTCGGCATGGAAATAATAATGGAAATACGCGAGGACGTGCCTAGCTGTACTTGCACACATATATAAATATAGTGGAGCAACGCACGCGGACATCGTGTAGGCACGGTTAGGTGTTTTCGCGCTATATAATGAGTCCTTCATCGGCGCCGCCGTTGCCATTGCCACGCATGCACACCTTTGAGGTGTGTGCGTGTGTGTGTGTGACAATTTTGCGCGCGAGCGCCGAGATAGGTATATATATGCGTAAGCAACTGCGGCACGAACTGGCGGTAAATTTGAATTCGCGCCCGTTTGGAGATTTGATGTTTGATAAGGGACGGTGGGGCGCGTGGGAGTATTATGAGGAAAATTGAATTTATTGTAATTCAATGTAAACTTGTGTGATTTGTTGATGTTGATTTTTCACGGAATATTTTCTCTTGTGTGACTGGAACTTTTCTGTTATTGCAATACGACGACTCTTCCTACAAACAGTAGCACATTTCAAATTTTTTGAAGGATACTAGTTTTTTCAGAGATTTATTATAAAAATTAATACGCGGTTTAGATTCTCTGGATAAAAAGTAATAAATTTTTTTATTCATAATTACATTGTTAAAAATCGCACTAAAATAATAATAAAACTTGTCTCTCTGTGATAACTTTGTTTACGTGAAGTTCTCATTCGTTTTTATTAAATCTAATAAATAACAGATTTTTCACGAAATATAAGTTTTTAATTGAATTGTCAACTTTATTCCCGTGTTGCATATAGAACTTTATTTCCAACTTAACTGTGGTCACTTTATTTATTTGAAGAGTGATCCACGGAAAGAGAAAGAAATAGCTCAAAATGGATAAAAGGAGAGAAAGCATTTGCGAGAAATAAAAAAAAACTGTATTTGCGGGAATTATAATAATATACTATTTTTGTTTCGTTTTTCAGGTCAATAAAGTTGCCAATCACGGTTGAGTCGGGAATAAAATATATTTCTCAACATTTAATGTTTAAAAAGTATAGTTTAAACATTTTGAGTTAAAGTTGTATCCTCGGGGTGCGATATGCACAGCTTTAAACTATTACTTAAAAATACAGTTAAAAAATTTTCGTTTTTGAATTTATAAATAGATTAATAAATAAATAAATGAACAAATATTTTTGTAAAACGTATTAAACGAAAACCGGCCGTCATCAACATAAACACAACCTTCTCTCAGCAAATCACGCTGTAAAATTCCCAAAAAAACCCCATCAAAGCCCCCCAAAAAAGGAAATTCTCCAAATTCCAAAGGAAAAAGAAGAAAAAGAAAAACAATCTGGCAACAACGCCGCTGCGCTGCCGCATGCAGAGTGTACCTCGGAGCCACGAGGGCCTCTCCCTCTCTCTCTCTTTCTCTCCCTAGCACCGCCGAAGACAAGAGACACGCGGCCCGCACACACACGCACACACAGACACCTCGTCACCCAACCCGCGCTCCTCCATACACGGGCACGCAAGGCAGCGCACAGCGTGCACGTTGCCTGCAGCCGCAGCCAGCCAGCCACTTCCCTGCTCTGACCAACGCAGTTTCCGGCGGGCCAGCACCAGCGGGCAGCAGTGCCATCACACACCGCGGAGAGCGCTCTCTCTCTCTCTCTCTCTCTCTCTCTCACTCACATACACACACGCGCCCATAACCTATACACGCGTGCGTTACACGCGCGGATTGGATTCCCCGAAAACTCGTGGTGCGCGCTCCTCGCACGAGAGCGAGAGAGAGAAAAGAAGACACGAGACACGCGTGCCGCAGCCATCTCTGCGCGGATATATACCCTCTTCGGCGTGCGGTGCTGCGACACACACGGGACACGCAGCGGTACTCGTACCTATACACGCGCGCACCTCGGGAGGTGTCCGCGAGAGCAGTAAACGAGAGAGAGCGCGCGCCGGGCCCCTGCAGTCCCCGTTACACGGTACCCAGCTGCCCAGACCAGAGACAGAGACGGAGACACACACACACACACACACCACACTACCAGTGGTGCGTGCGTGCGTGTGCGCGCGCGCGCGCGCGCGAGTGAGTGTGTATCGCGGAGGCGCGCTGCGGTGCAGTGCGCTCGTAGCCGCCATCCCCGTATAACATACCGTACCATCGGCGCGCGAGAGCAAGCGAGCAAGCGAGCGAGCGAGCCAACGAGAGAAAACGTAGCGGTGCGTGTGGGAGCGAGCGAGTGTGTGTGCGTGCGCGCGCGCGCGGGGCCCCCTCCTTTTTTTTACACTCTCCCGTTTGTACACACCTCGTCTTCGTCCTCCTCTCTTCCTCCTCTCGTGAGAGAGACCCACGGGGAGAGACACACACGCGCACACGCATACGCGAGACCGTCGCCGTCATCGTCGTCGGCGCGTGGTGCAGTGCAGCGTCCCCGAGGACGACGGGGGGGGAGACACCACAGCTGCATTCGCCTGCGTGTGTTTCGTCTTCGAGCTCTCTCTCTCTCTCTCTCTCTCTCTCTCTCTCTCTCTCTCTCTCTCTCTCTCACTCTCTCGTGAGACCCAGACGGCGCGCACGCACGGACGCGAGGAAGGGAAGGAGCTTTGGCCCGGCAGGCTCTCTCTCTCTCTCGAGGTGTGTGTACTTGGTTGGTGCTCGGTCCGCATCGTCCGCCGCAGGCGCGCACAGCCATGGCGAACAGCGTAGCGCCGGACTCGTGGGAGCAGCAGGCGGACAACAACGTCAGCGCCAGCAGCCTACCAGCAGCGGGAGCAGCGGCAGTGGCAACGACGGCCGCCGGCAGCGAGGACGGCAACCTAGACAAGTCCGTCGAGAGTAAGTTCTCCACGCTGAACGTCAACGCGGCGGAATTCGTGCCTTCGTTCTGCATCAGTGCAGCTGCAGCGACACCGGCGGCTCTGCTGCCCGTCGAGGACGACGAGGACGAGGACGAGGACGACGAGCAGCGGGTGCACTCGACGAGGACGACGGGGGCTACCGCGACGACGACGGCAGCTGGTACGAGTCCCGAGGTGCTGGCACCGGCGTCGGCCGCCGAGCTCGCGGTTTTAGCGACGTCGACGAGCACGGCGACGACGACGACGGCGACGACGCCGACGGCGATCGGCCCGGAGGGCAGTGCCACCGCTACCGAAAACGCAGCCGACAGTGCCGAGAACTCGCCGGAGCGGCTGATCGCGGCGCGGGGGGAGTCGCCGCAGCAGCCGCCGCCGCCGCCGTCCTCCTCCTCGTCCTCGCCGCCGTCGTCGCCCGTTGTTGTCGTCGTTGCCGCAGCGGCGGCCGCAGCAGCAGTCGCCGCCAACGCGAACAGCTCCTCCATGCCACCTGAGACTCATCACGGTTAGTTTTCCGCGACTTGCTCTCTGGCGCTACGTTTTTTTCTCCTTTTTTTTTTATTTCTCTCTGGCTGGTCGAGGATCGTTGGATTTTTTGTTTCTTTTTTGGATGATTGGTTAGGAGTAGGTAGTTTGCCCTCCTCTCCCACATTTTTGTTTTTTCTCGCGCTCGTGCCGCTCGACGAATAATTTGGAGACTTTCCAGCCTGTTCCTCTCTTTTTTTTTCCTTCGCTCTCTGCAGGCTGCCTTCCTGCCCCCCCCCCCCTCCCCCCTGCGTATGCATGTGTATACGTGTGCTCTCTAGCTCCATATTGCCCCCCCCCTACGCCCGCACACCGCATTTTTCCACTTTGGATTAAATCTTTGATTTCTTCTTTTTCTTTTCCTCGTATCGCACGGCTATAACTGTCCCCGATGTAAGTTTCAAAGTACAGCTCTCTCTCTCTCTCTCTCCCTCGTGTCGAACTTCGCCGTGCAGCAGAAACGGTAACATATTGCTTGCCCCCGTCGCGGCGTGGCTCTCTCTGGTTTCTCTACATCTCCCTCCCTCCCTCTCTCTCATTTTTCGAATCATCAGGTACCTACACAGCAGTAGGCCTCTCTGGAATTTCTTTTCGCCTCGCGACCAGGAGGGGTCTTCGTCTCCTCGCGCGTGTGCCACCACGGACCTTGAAAGAGCTGTGCGCAAGAGAGAGAGATAGAGAGTGAAAGAGGGGTTATAAGAACATCCGCGTGTTTACTTTCCGCGTTGCGAGCGAGCGAGAGAGAGAATTTTCGCAGTTTTTCTCGCAGGGGCTACAGGTGCCCCGTATCCGCGCCGTTGCCGTACAGCAAAGTTTCGTTTCTCTGCCCCCCCCTCCCCCTCCCTGCGACTTTGCGGAGCCGGAATTTTTCGGAGCGCGAGAGAGACCTCCACCCCCCCTCCTCTTACGGTTTTCCCTTATCAGTTGGAGAGAGTGCGAGTGAGACGGAGACTGTGGGTTTTTCGTGTGTTTAATTTCTTTTTTTGTGTACGTGTGCCCACTCTCTCTCGCGCTGTTCGGAAGTTCTTTCTCGCTCTTGTGCAGAGTCTGTCTCGGTTGGTGTGACTGCTACCGTATACCAGGATCTATTTTTTCCAAGTTAACCGGAGAATACAAGTTTGGTCTTGTTAATGTTATCTAGTATAGCTAAACTGCTGCTCAGTTTGATGTGGTAATAATGAGGCTGCTCATGGCTAGTACGTTTGAAATTTATTAATTTCTTATTCTTTCTTCTTTATCGCTTGGTTGAACGATGAGTAATTGATCATTCTTATTAGCTTTATCTTAATGTGCTATTGTACTCGAGTATGTAGGTTCAAAGTTTAGTTTCTTATGTTGTCGCCGCGCTACAAAAGAATCTTAATTTGTTTTCGTTTAAACGTTTATTATTGCTTAGCCTTGCGTAGTTGAGTGTTTTATTCTTTCACTTGTAAGACCTAGTAACTGTAGGTGAAAGTTGAATTTTATGTATTATTTCGCAGCTTTCACAGCTTAACAGCTGTTGATCTCTGGATTCTTGTATAATTTTTAACCTTTTTCCACGTCAATTTTAAATGCTTTGATGTTTTTTGCTTTTGTATAAATTATGTATAGTAAATATCTTAGTTGAGTACATATTTTATAAATTTCCAGTAAAATATATTGCTTGCGTAATGAATATTCATATACTTACAATAATAAACAAGAATGTTGTATATTATTTGTAATACCGATAAGATAGAGTTAAAAAAGTTGATGATAAATGTTTTAGAATTCAACTAAATGACTTTCTGAAATATATTAATCTACTTCATACGTTACGTGCAGATACAGACACCCCAACCGTTCCACCTGATCCGGTTGTATCAAGAGATGAAGAACCTCCAGCTGGAGGGGGAGCACCTCCTGCGTCAAATGCCGAATCTACAAATGCCAGTCCTGAACATCAACCGGCGGACTCATGGGAAGAAGCGGCAGTTGATGGAGATCCTCTTTTAACTCCTGAAAATGAAGAGGTAAAAGATAATAACCAGTTTCTTATGTAATGTTTTTCAAGTTATTCCTTATGTCACTAATTACTACACTGCAAATGTTTTTAGTACTCGTTACTCGCTACATGTTTTTAGTATACCATTAGCATTATTATAAAGTAAAAATTTGTTTTAAGTAACGGTCATATTATATTTTGTAAAAATTTCATATTATTGCAAAAATGTTGAAAGAGGTAATAAATAGACTCACAAATATCGTTATACTACTCTCTACTACTTTAAATTAACATTAACATGTGATAACTTCCACTGCACATTCTCTAATACTTCAAATCTATTTATCACTTAATACCTACTGTGTTTCAGGCTGAAGTTGAGATTGAAGAAGAAGATGAAATGGTCGTTAAGGTGCCAAAGAAGAAGATCGTTAAAGTTGCGGAAGACACAAAAAGTAAAAAAGAGCATGTAAATGTTGTTTTCATCGGTCACGTAGGTAAGTACATGGAATTCAATTTTCCATCGCCCTGTCTATCCTCAAAATCAACGACACACCTAAAATTCACAACGTTTTACAAACCAATCTTCGTCTTCCACAAACAAGAGCCAAATATCCACACGAATCACCAATCTCCCCCCACGACACTCCGCAATCTTATTCATTTTTTCCCAACAGACGCTGGCAAGTCTACCATCGGCGGTCAGATAATGGCCCTGACGGGCATGGTCGACAAGCGCACGCTGGAGAAGTACGAGCGCGAGGCCAAGGAGCGAAGCAGGGAGACATGGTACTTAAGTTGGGCCCTGGACACCAATCAGGAGGAGCGCGAGAAGGGCAAGACCGTGGAGGTTGGCCGGGCGTACTTCGAGACCGAGAGAAAGCACTTCACGATACTCGACGCGCCGGGCCACAAGAGCTTCGTGCCCAACATGATCGGGGGCGCGGCCCAGGCCGATCTCGCCGTACTCGTCATCTCGGCGCGCAAGGGAGAGTTCGAGACTGGCTTCGACAGGGGCGGCCAGACGAGGGAGCACGCCATGCTCGCCAAGACCGCGGGTGTCAAGCATCTGGTTGTGCTAGTTAATAAGATGGACGATCCCACGGTCGAGTGGGACGAGACCAGATACAACGAATGCAGGTAATTAGAGGGGTTTTCCTTTTTTGCTTGCTTGGGTCCGGGGTTCGAGTAGTACGATGTGGGGAGCGAGCTTCGTAGGCTTGCGACGGAGGGAACGTAGGGGGAATTTTTGACCTGTGGGGAGTTCAAGCATCGAGCGAGATTTGTTGTCTGAACTAGGTGCTTTGTGGTAGTGGAAGTAAAAGAAAAAACAGTAAAATGATTATTTTAGCTTCTGCCATGCATGCATGTTATGAAACTTAACCTAAAAAATGACGTTATACCACGTTTTTCTGATCTTAGGGAAAACGTGCATTTTTTATTTAAACCGAAAAATTCGTTTCAAAATGATTTTTGACGCTTGATAAAAGTTAAATTTGTTCAAATTTCTGTAATTATCTTTGAAAATGTAAATTTTTAGTATAATTCACTGCATATATAATTTTATAACCAAAATGTTTCTTGCGCTCCTGATGTTTCAAATTAAATGTGAAGATTTTATTGAAAACCATAAATGATAATATAAGTGTATCTTTTGATTTATTAATTTTATGAATATTTAACCTGGATATTTATTTTTCAGAGACAAAATTTTGCCATACCTTCGTAAACTAGGATTTAACCCAGCAAAAGATCTCACATTTATGCCTGTATCGGGACAACTTGGAATTGGCTTGAAAGATTCCATTCCTGAAAGTCTCTGCACATGGTACAGCGGTCCACCTTTCATACCTTTCATAGATTCTCTGCCTTCTCTCAATCGTAAGAGTAACGGTCCATTTATAATGCCAATCGTTGACAAATACAAGGATATGGGAACTGTCGTCATGGGCAAAGTAGAAGCAGGTGAAGCTAAAAAGGGACACTCACTTCTCGTGATGCCGAACAGGGTAATTATTTCAGATAACTGTAAAATATTCTTCAAATTCGTAGCTACATTTGTAGATCATATATTTCCAAAGCCTTGTTTAAATCTTAATGTTATCGAGTCGTTGCTCAAAGCAATCTAACAAATTTGTTCGTCCTTCTCTCAAGACTGCAGTAGTGGTCGACCAGCTGTGGTCCGACGACGAGGAAGTCACATCCGTGGGCCCCGGCGAGAACGTGAAAATCAAGCTCAAGGGCATCGAGGAGGAGGACGTGAGTCCCGGCTTTGTGCTCTGCGACAGCAACAATCCCATCAAGACGGGAAAGATTTTCGACGCGCAGGTCGTCATTTTGGAACACAAGAGCATCATCTGTGCCGGCTACAGTGCCGTGATGCATATACACTGTGCCGCGGAAGAGGTCACGGTAAAGACTCTGATCTGTTTAGTGGATAAGAAGACGGGCGATAAGAGTAAAACGCGGCCGAGGTTCGTCAAGCAGGACCAGGTGGCGATCATGAGAATCGAGTGTGCCGGAGTTATTTGCCTTGAAAGATTCAAACTGTTTCCTCAGATGGGAAGATTCACCCTCAGGGACGAGAGTAAGTTTGTCTACGAAATTCTTCATTTTCGCCTTTAACCACTAGAACTTTTAGTACAACACAATTTCTAAACTCTTATACACATTAGAATTATTAAAAAAAATTTCTGATTAAGTTTACAATTTTATTAAAAATTCTCTTTTATCAAATCTTTCTATTTATTTATTTATTTATTTATTATTATTATTATCTTATTCTTTTTTCTTTTATATAAAACAATAGCTAAGTATATGGGTTTATTATTACAGATAAAACAATTGCCATTGGCAAGGTGCTGAAGGTGGTAGAGTAAAATTGCTCACTATCGACTGCCGCGAAGAAGGAGAACACTTACAGTGTGACGAAAATGTGAAAGCAACGATAGGAAGCCGAACACTTGGTATATTAAAAATGAAAAAAAAAATATGAAAACAACTGTCACGTCGATTACTCGTGAAACACTGACATATGTACACATACACTGTCGCGTACGCACTTACACTCGACACCAATTTATACCTTACTGATGAGATTTTTGGATCAGAGTAAGCAAAGAGGTATATGCGAATTATATATATATTATATATACGAAGAAAATATATAAAAAGCCGAAATCCAAGCCACTTTTAATCGTATTAAATGGAAAAAAAAACGACGATTGAAGGCTGCATGGTTTTCCCGAGAAACAAGAACATTTTGAGCGTTGAGTGATATTTCTTGTAAAGGGATATTAATACCTAATGATAAATTAGTAACAAAGTTTTTTCAATAATGTGAAGACGATATTTTTGTTTTCCAGAGTTTCGCAAACTAAACATGAAAAGATAATATCGTAAAAAGCATAACTCTAAGGGATTATTATTAATATTAACATTATTATATTGATTATAATTATCATGATTTGGTGGGTAAGAAAACGAGGTAACTCGAATAAACTAGCTAATATTACACGCAATTTATAATTACTGAATGATTTTTATTATATTATTATCATTATTATTATTAATTATTATTATTATTGTACTGTTTCTTATTTTATTGTCATTAAAAACAAATATGAGAAAAAGTCTATTTTTATTTTGTTTTCAATTTGTACTATTAACAGTTTTTTTTGGCCTTTCATTCATGTTAACAAAAATCGTATTTACAATCAATTGTAAAAAGACTAAATGCTCACTTATAATGAAAATGCTAATATTGGAAAGCGCATGTAAAGCAGCAAAAGACAAAAACGGTACTAAGTTTCGATTCAGATTGCAAAGTGATAGTCCTTAAGTCTCAGCGAGAGTTTTTGTTTTAGCGGAAGTTCGAACAGGCTTGTTATATATCATGCGTATGTTGCCAGTGTAAGACGTTTTACTATTGCTATTTGTTATTACGCGTGCGGCTAGGAGAGTTTTGTTTAACAAATAAAAGTGCGTTTCTAACAACAAATTGATCAAACGTTTATGCAAGGGTTTTTATCTAAACATCATAAAAAATTAGTTTTCTTTTTATTTTAGCAGTGTTAAAAAAAACATAAGCAAAGCAATAGTCATAGTATAACTATGACTTTTTGTAAGACTCGCTTTTTATACAATATTTTGGCCTCTTAGTGGATTTTTGTAAAGTGAATTGGATCTTACTCTATTGCAGTCAACTTCATTCAACGTTGATATTAATAAAAATAATTGTTAACGTCGGAAACATTGTTTGAAATAAAAAGAAAACAATTTTATTTATCGATTCGGATTAAAACCTTTGCGTTCATGATCGCCATACCAATGCCGATTACAAAGGTGAAATTCTCTGCTCGTTCGAATATTTTAGAATGTGATGACGATAAAAGAAAAAGAAAAGAAGAAAAATAAAGAGTAAAAAAATGAGAATATATAAATAGTAATCTGGAAATATTTGTAAAGTATGTGGATCGGATTACGAGCCCATTGTTATTATTAAATATTATTAATTGAACTAATATTAGTTGATACAATTGTGAACTACCAATAATGCTAAAGTATAAAGTACAGTAGGGTGTGATGGTGAGCAACTTAAAATAAAAAAAAAGAATAAAAAAGGTTTAACGATGGAAAAAGGAATGTGAAGTAGATTTCCAAGAGGCTTAGCATGCACCGCAATCTGAGGTCACATGCATATTTTTATATATATAATTGCGCCAACAGTCAAGTCATTCGATTCAATCAATTTATTTCACTCTTCTAATACATACACTTCACTTTGTCGATTATACAGATGTGTTTTTCCATCATGGCTACATCATCCTGATGATTAATATTACGTCGTCATTGAAGCAAAGCAAATTCTATCGAATGTAACGAGGATGAAGATTTATAAAACATACTACGAATTTTCACATCTATTGTTTTGTATGATTTTCTTAATTTACGAAAAAAATGTAAAGTTATTCTAAGCAAATTGAAATCATGTAACAAATGGTGTCCTTAAAAACGTCAGCTTCCAATATATTGGTTAACACTCACTTCTATGTAAGAGTAAAGTTTATAATTTTTGAAAGAAAAGATGTGTCCCTTTGAAAAAAAAATATATTGTAAAATGCGATTTTTATGAAAACAAGAACAATACTACGTGGTACGGAGAATCCTGAAGAAATTGTCATACACTATTGCAAATCATAGCTGTCAGGCTGCCTCGCCTATCATTGTTTCGTATGCTAAATAAAAAGCTTTTAAATGCATTTTAATCCTGTAAATAAAAGAGATATTTTATAGCAGGAATCTTGTAAGATTTTTTATTTTAATTGAGTTTTATTTTCAATATAACATGTATAGTCATGTGTGTAATGTTGTAACCTTAAACAACAGTCGAGGCAACCTTACATGCATTATTATAATAACTGTATCCACGGTGATCGTCTTTTTTATAAAAAAGAAAAGAAAATCAATTCAGGATCCATGATAAAATAAATGAAGAAAGTGACGTTATGAATGAAATAAGGAACGAAAAGAATTTATGTCGTACGCACGTGCGATCTTTCCTTGACAGAATTGAGATAAAAAATACAAAATTTGGATGACATTTTCATATTATGAATAAATGATGTACGATAAAAAAATTATTGAATATTGAAAGTTTTATTATTTTTGTTTCAATTATAAATTAATTTCATAAATTATAATTTTAAAAAATTTATCAAAAATTTGTTTTCCCTCTATAGTTTCAATTCAATTTTATGTTTTTGTTAGTTTGCATTGTTTTTTATTGAAATGTTACAGTTTCGCGTCACACTTTGACTAATATTTATTCTTCTAAATACATAGGGTGTCACCAACCTTCAATAAAAGAAATCTAATGACTAAAACATAATACATAGACAGATGTTAAAAGTTATGAAGGATCTAAATACAAGGTATAACACGCCAATCTAAAATTTTCGTTGCACGCAAATATATATAAAATTTTATTTTTTGCTGCAATTTTCGCACAATTAAGTAATGCTTGCATTGAAAACAAAGAAATATATATGGGGCCCTCTGAAGCACCCACGTATTTATATAACACCTCCCCTAATTAATTATTACAATCGCTCGATCTTAACTTTTTTATTGGTCGTAGGTATCCTTAAATAAAATCTGTTTATTTTAATCAATCTTTTTGTTATTTTTACAAAAATACACATTTATTAAAATGTTTACTTTTTTTTTTCATTTATTTTTAATAGTATATCATATGAAATAAAAAAAAATTGTTAGATACTTAGTATAAGAAATAAATGATTATTTATTATACAGTAAATATTAGGGGGCAGGCCTGGGTTAAACCCAGAAAAAGATTTTTTTATGAGTCACAAAACTTTTTATGTTTAAAAGTATTCATTCTGAAATGTTTATGCTATCGATACTTAATAATATCTTTGCTTTTATTGTTGTAAAACCTCAAAATCTTAATCCTACGCGTCACAATAAATCACTGTTTTAATACCATGTTTATTAAGGTGATGCTAATCCCCCTGTCACCGTCAAATACGGGGAACCACTTATATCATTCATTTTCAATTTTGAGAAAATATATCTATGGTAAGTTGTTGTTTTTGATTAGGACAATAACGTTTCATAAAGATATTTTCTCAAAATTAAAAATTAAATGAGAAAAATAGTTCCTCGTATTTGTCGGTGACAGGTGGCTTATTTAGCGTCACCTTATGTAAGAGTAAAGTTGTGATTTTAAAGGAACTTTTTTCCTCACACTATTCTAGGTGACATGTATTACAAAATATGCGGAGCACTTTTTCGTTAATTTTTTTTTATTATTCTTTTTCGTAGATCCAATCAATTTTTTAAAAAATATATTAAAAAAAAGTTCAAAACATCGATTGGATCTCCATAAAAAAATTTAACGAAAAAGTGCTCCGCTCTTTTTATAATACATGTTAAAAAGAGTCGAATAATCGTCGAAAAAAGAATTTCGTTTATCATGTGACCTAGAATCGTGTGACGAATAAAGTTCCTTTAATAATAATGGTATTGAAAATAATGATGTATTGTAACGTGTAGGATCAAGATTTTGAGGTTCTACATCGGTACCATTCAAGATATTATTGTGCATTGATAGCATACAAATTTATAAGTAATTGTAATGAAAATCATGTTATTTTTTCAATTTTAATTTTTAATTATTAAATATTTTTAATTCAATTATTCAGAAAAACGGCATAGCGCGTTTCTTACACATAAGAATTATACGCGTAATTATTGTACATAATTTAACATTGGTCAAATTATATATAGATATATTTGACCAATGCTAAATTGTGCACAATAATTACGTGTACAATTCTTATGTGTAAGAAGCGCACTATGCCAGAAAAACGATTAGATGTCAAATTTTAATTGTTGACGAACAAAAGAGCGGAGCGATACTTAGTCGCGTTTGCGCAGTTCGTTCGATGTAAGCAGAAATTCGTCTGGTATTTCCCAGTATTTCCGTGACATTAGTATCCAGTATATTGACGTGTTTATATGTATTCATCGAAAATGCCTAATTTCATAAATATTATTGCATTTTGTTTGCATGCGAAGTGTTCGATCGTATTCAGAAGAAAATTGTGATAAGATTTTACATTTTTTTAACAAAGATGATTTACGGTGAAAGTTATTTATATCAATGGAGTGATAGGAAAGAATGTGTAAACTATAATGTTTAAGATACGAATTTTCCAAATAAGTAGATGGTTTAGTTAATAAAAATGTTGAATGATGAAGTAGGTTATTTTTTAGCAACCCTTGCTATTATATTCGTAATTATTGCTGCTGCGTTTGACAGGTTAGTTTTAGGTTGTTTTTTTTATTGGTTTTACCTATCTCTCTGTTTGTTATTAATGAACCACTTGCTGTATATAAAATTGTTGTTTAACATTTTATATTTATTACAGCTTATTATGGGCAGTGTTTCTTACAATCTTGTATGGAGTTGGATTTGTATGGGGAACACAGCTAATTCAGCTTATTCGAGCATCAATTGCTTCAAAAGAAAAGTTTTCAGCTACAGTTGATGAGTCTTGTGGTGTATGCGGTAATAATCAATGTAAAAGGCATCGCAGATCACCACATTTAAATCCCATCCCTAAGGTTCCAAAAGGATTTGACAATGCTTTGGAACGTGTAAGTGTATCGCAATAAACCAATAATTCTTATGTTTCTTCAGTTTTAATTTCTCCGATTTCTTAAACAACAGATTTAATCAATGTACAAATAATTGGCTGTTTTAGCTTCTAGAAGAAATATTACAAACATATGTATTCACATGGTATTCTGATTTATCATCTAATGAAGCATTTATTCAACAATTAAGATTGGCTATTGCCACAGCAGCTACAAATATCACTGGCAGATTGTACAAAGCTGACCTTTCACATATCATTTTCAATCATCTTATACCTATAGCTGTTCATCATGCCCGAGATTGGCAAGAGCTATCGAAAAGAGCTAAGGATTTAGGTGGTAATCCTACAGATCATATTGCAGACTTCTTAGGTTCAAAAATTCATCCTGCTGCTTATTCGAGAGAAGCAGAACTAAATTATCTCAGGGGACTTGTCGCTACACTTTTACCACACTTATTACCCGCTATTCATGTTTCTACAAATAATCAAGTAAAAGATGAAAGTGATTATATAAATATATAGCAATTTGACAGTTACATGAAAGCTGTAATATTTTGTTTAATTATCAGGTTATACTTCGAGAGGTCCTTGCCAACTGGGTTTTACTGCCAGCAATTGATGCTCTTGCTGATCCAGATAATTTAAATATGTTAATAACTCTTTGCACTCATCATGAAGGAAAATTTTCTCAATCTACTGACACCATGTATGTTCCCATGCTTCAAACATGGATTTCAAATCCTCAATCAACTCAAAATTTATCAAACACACTAAAACCTTCACTGGAAGAAGTTCTAAATGATCCAGAATTACTCTATATGTTTATGCAACACATCAAAGACTCTGGTTTAGTAAATTTATTGCAATTTTGTTTAGATATTGGTATGCTTAAACTATTTATTAGATTAATTATTTTCCATTTGAATCTCAAATTATATTAATATTTATTTATTTACCTTCTTTAGACGATCTAAGTAAGCGAATGTTGAATCCAGAAATCACTCCTGAAATAGAAGAAACTTTGTACACTGATGCCCAAAGTATATATTCAACATATTTGGATCCTGAAAGTGCAGATTTTTTAAATTTACCAATGTACATTTCACAAGGAATGAAGCAAAGTAATTACATTGTTTATTTTACTGAAAAATTTAATTCTTTTTTTTTGTTAGATTAATTCTTGTTCTCTTGATTAAAAAGTTTTAGATCTTGGACCGGAAAAAGTACAGGAACTTAGAACTTCACGACCTTTGTATGAAGCTCACCAAGAAGCTCACACATTATTAGAAAACACTTGGCTCCCATCTTTCCATCACACTTATCAAGTAAAAAATTACTACTTTTAATCTTATAAGTTTAAAATCTAACAATGACTTTATTAAAAACTAAATTCTTTATCCTGTACTCTTTAGATATACAAATTTTTATGTGGTGTGCCAGTTATGAATGTTACTGTAAAAACAAACACTCAAAATAGGTAAATATTGCATTTTATTTTAAGTGTTATTGTTCTATGTATTCATGTTATATGTCCCATTGTATTGTAACTTTTACAAATAGTTTTCGAATTTATACTAAAAAGTATAGTAATATAGTCAAGACATTCAAAAATAAAAAATTTACTATACTTTTTAAAAAAATTTGATAAAGAATACAATAAAATGAAACGGTACATTTACAGTAAAACTTGCTGGAAAGTTTAGAACGTTTTTTGGGTATCAGCAGCCTTTGACAAAATTACTATACTTTCTGGTAAACATTTGAAGACTACTTTTAAAATTTACGTTACAATTTTTGTGTAGCTATTATTCCAAGTACTTTGGGAGAAATAAAAAGTATCTATTTATAAGAAACTACTAGATTTTCTAGAGCAAAATCCATATAACAACATTTTTTTAATAACCGTTAGAGGAGGATTCGCTAATGTGGCACACTCGACCGCTTTTTTCTTGTACAACTACTTACTAAATTGATAAAATGCTGCAAAAATGCAAATGATTATATTCAATACTTTAATGAATAGAATGAAATTGCTTAATTTGTTTCATTCAAGGTTGTTTTACCTTAAAACGTGATTACAAAATATAGCACACTGCGCCGCATTAGCTGATTCTTCCGTAAGAAATCTTCAGTAACGTAATATTAAGTATTATTAAGAACATAATTTTTTTATATACCTACAAATATTATAACATATAATATGTAAAAGTAGTAAATATATTTAGAATTCTAAACTGTGATTTAATTTAACGGCATATGTTAGAAAGAAATGAAAGCCAGCCTTACTTTGATACGCGTTTGGCGATGAAATTTGAAATTTCGGACCTTCGCTATAATATAATTATATTCTTTTCGTTGAATATGTTGGTACCAAAATAAGAAAATTTATTACACGGATTCCTCATTTTATATGCTAACATTTCTATTTTACGATTTTTAATAGTTTTTTCAGAATAAGGTAGATTTCTTCGTATATGTAATTTGAAAGTTATAAATAATATAAATAAAAATCGTATAGTGTTCTTAAAATATGTAAAAATAATAAATGTTCAAGTAATACATTAATTACTTAAATAGATGCTGTTAAAGGTACAATTTAGATGTTAGAAAAGTTTATTTTTGTCTTTTAACAAGACTAGGAAAAATCGTAATTTAATTTTTGAAAAATCTGTTTCTATTTTTATTGCGTTTTTCAATAAAGTATATTGAAACGCACCTAAATTTTAATGACCAAAACCAATCAAACTCAATTTTATGGCCAATATAACAAGATTTTTTGTTATAGATTGATGCATATGTACATTAAAAATCCTAACTTTAAATGGTTTTCCTGAAAAATCATATATTCTTGTTCTTACTAGAATAGTAGCTATTTATTTTCAATTCTCTGTCAAATTGCCCTATACATGCATATTTTCAAATAAAAAAATTCAAATTTGTTAGTTTGTATGCTGTATTTTGATACCCAGCCAGCTCGAATTAAATTCGAAGGGGTCATATTCGGTATACTTATCTTATACCAAAATTACAGGGCTTCAAAATTTACATTCCTTTTTTGGAAGCGTTCCGCTGTCATGTATAATAATATCTAACTGAACGAGTACGTCGCTCTTGAGCCAAAAATCACCCTTATTGACTCTTCTCCTGCAGGTTCGTTTCAATAATCTTCGTTGAAAAATGCGATGAAAAATGGATTTTTCAAAAATCAAAGATTTTTGAGTGCCTTCAACCGCTGTTTTTCAAATACTTTCTCAAACTTTTCTATACCCTCTTAATAAGTTCTCAGAGTAAGATGTCACTCTATATAAAAGCTGAAATTTTGCTAAAACCAAAAAGAGTGAGAAATCAACTCCATTAGAGTCAAGCTTCAGAAAAATCCACTCGAATTAGAGTAAAACTTGCCTCTCATACAGTCGAATTGTATCTCTATTCAGTTTTATAAACATTCCAGATACTCTACACCTACATCTCCGATAGTACAAAAATTGGATAAAACGGTCAACAGTGCCCGAGGGCGCTTAACCCATTTCTTTCCAAGCGGCCATTTTATAGTCGATTGGTTTTTTGCCTAAAATCGCCAAAGGAAATTTCAAAATTCTGACTTCAGAATCGGAAAGAGCGGACAATTTTACTTCAGAAAAGTGCTATTGGTTATTATTATTTTTTTTTCGACAATTTTTTAGGCAAAAAACCAATCGACTATAAAATGGCCGCTTGGGAAGAAATGGGTTAAGGTGATGTTAAACCTTGTGTTACTGGTAAATACGGGGAATCACTTTTTTCATTCATTTTTCAATTTTAAGAAAGAAAAGTTGTTCTTTTTGATTGGAACAACAACTCTCCATAGAGATATTTACTCAAAATTAAAAAAAAAATGATATGAGAGAAGTGGATCCTCGCATTTGTCGCGTGACAGGTGGCTTTAGCATCACCGTAACGATCATAAAATCTTGAAAAATCACTTTCTCCCCGCATTTTCCTACAAAGTTCCTTAAAGAACAATTACACAAAAGCAAAATCTCCCTCTGAAACATCCACTCCTCCCACAATCTACAAGCACAAGCGTATCATTTCCATCCACCCGTTGATGAATCCAGCAGCGCGAGCGGCGCGATAGGCGTGGGGGCACGGCTGAGCAGTCAGCTGGGCAAGATCCGGGGCGTGCTGAAGGCCTCGGCGGTCGAGGGTGCGCCCTTCCACCCGCAGCACGTCTTCCAAGCCGAGGAGGCCAACTGCGGCGGGCCGTCCCAGCGGCAGATCGGCACCGAGGCCAACAGCGGCGCCCTCCTCCCCCAGATCGCCACGAGTCGGGACCTGACGACTTGGCGGGTGACGGTGCCGCACGTCGACGGGGGCGGCGCCCAGCCCCTCTACATGGTCTCGGTCCACAGCGTCTCCGAGGACAAGTCCTGGACGGTGCTCAGGCGGGACCAGGACTTTTACGCGCTGCGCGCCAGGCTCTCGGAGTTCCACGGGGACAAGGAGCTCAACGACTCCCCACTGCCGACCAGGAAGAATCCACATCCGTCCTTGACGGCGAATAGGTGAGGGACGAGGATATAGGGTTCTTTTGAGGTCTTGGAGACTGGGGCAGAGTTGATGCGAAATTTCAAATTTCCCGCCGCAATTATTGCAGATCGAATGATACGTAATTATGGTTGTAGTTAGATATGTGGAGTATAACCACCTGAGGTCATTTTTTTTTAGATATTGATGTAAATGTACAGGACTTGACAGGTGAATTGATGTTTTGTGAATGTGGTGTCAAGAACAATATGTTAGTCGCATTATCAAACTTGAAGAATACTTTCTTCTCACTAGAGAAAACACACATACACCTAAGCGCATTTGAAGTTTCGGGGAAAGATCATATATTTATGGATGTTTAGATATTTAGTTTAAGCTTCTGAGTATTTTATTTAAGGGGATGTAAAAGTGTCCGTGTGCATTGCTTACCACGGAAAATTTTCAAAACAGTTTTCCGACTGCAAATAGCAACCGAATCTTTTGAAATTTGAACCTGACAATGGGCATAGTAAGCCTTTTTTTTAAAAAAGAATTTGTTGAATCTCGAGTAATTGTTTAAAAGAAAGAACTCGATAACACAGATCCCTGTAAAAAGTCAATTTAACCCGCCAGTAGGCGCACTTTTTTGTCCTTATTTTACGCACTTTTCAAACATTGTTTTCAGTATGTTTTAATAACTGAAAAGTAATTTTTTCATATTTTTTCTTTTTCCTGTTGAAGCTTAAATATATTTCTAAAGAAAACATGACGGTTTCATGATAGAAACAGTTTATTTTCACCAAGGAAAAGTCGTGTAAAAAGGGGTTGTCGACTCAAAGACGCCCATGCGCGTGCTCGCGGGTTAAAAAAAACCGCTTACTATGCCCTTCGCATTGATATAAACATTATCTGGTTAGATTTACAAAAGATTCTGTTATTATAATCTGGATTCAGAAAACGCAGTTGAAAAAAAAATTAAGCTCTATACCTCTTAAAATACCATGAAAGAACCCTATTAATCGTAAGAAAATGAAGGTAGTTTTCCGGCAAATCTATATACTTTAAATTTCTTTACAACTTGATATAAAATTCAATACCTCCTTCTACGTTAAAATTTGAGATACTTAGCTCTAATGTTTGAATTTATAACACGGGACTCCTATACCGAGCTATCAAAAAAGGAAATTTTTAAGAATGTTGAAAAAATTTTTATAGCACTGTGTGACCTAAACCCGCACTTAGGTCACGCTTATCCGTGACCTAAGTGGCGCTTTATTACACAGTGTAATAATGAATTCACATAGGCCACAGATCCCTACTATCCTATAATAAAAACTAAAAACACTCAAAATAAACGTTTTAGTTCATAATAATAGAAAATAGAAGTAGTAAAGCTGGTAAATACGCATGTCAAGAATCAGAGAACAATTATAAATCCTTAAAATAATGCTTCAAATTTAGAGGTTAGTTCAACTGATTGTATATGACAATTTGGCGCGTATTTTGAATATTCAATCTGAAATTCAATTTAAAATTCAGTATTAATTTTTTTCATGATTAATATTAGAAATTTATTAAAATTTAATTTAAAAAATTTCAATTAGGGTAAATAAATATATTCTAATTAACTGGTAATAATAAACATTTATTATCTTTTCAAAAAACAAAACATCTTATTTATATAAGGTTCTATTCAAACAATATATAAAAGTTGACATTGATTATTAATTAACTAATGAATTTTGGTTAAATAATAATTTGTTTATACGATTTCTAATTTCTTTAATTTATTTTTTATGTTTTTTGGATTATATTTTTATTTTTTTTTATGCGGGGGGGCTTCGCCCCCCCGAAACCCCCCCTCCTGCCCCGCCCTACCCACCCCCACACCATACACCCTCCCCGATGTCGGTGGCGGGTTTATGTCACTCGTGGTACAAAATAGTATACGATACTCGTGACCTAAGTGTCCATAATTGCACGGCGCGACGGTATCGCCCTCGCTACGCTCGGGCGCTAACTACGCGCCGTGCAATTATGGGCCACTTAGGTCACATGTATCGTAATATACTATTCTTTAAATTGCTTTAAAATACTAACATATGAAGGAAAACAAGCTGAAAAGTAACATGAAAAATTTGATCGTGACAAGCAATGCTAATTTTTAAGATCTGGTGATTTGAAGCCATGCTCTAATATTGTTAGAACATCTATATAGTGGTTACCGTATTACCAATATATTATTATTAACGAGTTTTTTTTGTTGAAAATTAACTTTCTGGCATTGCTGTCAGCTGGAGAACTACCTTAACAGCATATACGTTCAAAAAGGATGAATTGATCAAGCTTCGAACATTAATATTATTTTTCGAGTTTTAACAGCTGTTCGTCCCCTTAAATATTACCTTGATATTACCTTAGTATTACTGCAAATGGTATTGTATATAAAAAAGATGTATTTGTTCTCCGCTTCAGACAGCGATATCAGGACTTTCTCCAGAAGTTGCTGGCAAAGCCAACGCTGAGGAGCAGCGAGCTCCTTCACACATTTTTAACGGTGCCTAATCTCAAGCCTTACTTCACGAACTACAGCACACCGGACATCGGTGTGCTGTACCAGAGTATGGCACACAAGCTGAGGAAAGAGAAGGGCCAGCATTTGGACAAATTCATGAGCACGTTCCTGGCCTCCACTAACGCCAAGTGCGACCAGCCAGATTTGGGCATTGAGCTGGTTGGGGGCCACAATTTTCACGAGACCCACAGGAAGGGCCGAGATCTGCTCAGAATGGGACCGTTCGAGAACAATTTGAACTTGGATCCGAGGATACAAAACTTTCCTTACATTGTAAATAAATTGCAGCATACCAAGGGTGCGTGTTTTTGTATCGCCGAGGCTAGTAAGTAAACTCCAGTACTCGAACGAAGAAAAGCTCTTTCATTTTGGGAATATTAGTATTTAATTGAAGTATTCTTCTCCTTGCAGTAGATAGTTTGTTAGATATTTCGCCAATGACCTCTCGGACTTTATGGGTGCTAGCTTCTACCTTCCGCCAAAGTTTGGACCCGTTTATACACAAAGGATTTCACGACATAATAGTCAAGTTATTGAGCGGCGGGAGGGCAGCGGTCGTAGTGAAACTTTTACATTCGACTATTTTTGATAAAGAATACAATGACGCCTCACCAAAGACAAAGGCAGAAGAACATTATAGGAACGCGAAGAGCGGACTTCATAATCTTGTACCGTGGTGGTTGATTGACATACATTCCAAGTGGTGTAAATTAATGGACGCCCTTTTAGATCCGCTTCAGAATGCTTGTTTTAATAAGCATCTGGCATACATGCTGGTTGATCAGTTATTGATAAACTTGTTTCCCGAACTCACGTAAATCGTAAATACTGCGTACATTAATTTTTTTATTGTACGTCAAGTGCTCAATGATACAAATTAACGCACATCAATCAAAGTACTTTTGATTATCCGATTGTTAAGATGTACCTTTCAAAAAGCATTTACAAAAGTGATATTTTAATGATATTAGTTTTAATCTCTGTTTTATCGATGTTTTTGTTTTTCTCTCTATGGATTAAGAAAAAATTTTATAACAATGCAATCACATAATTGTTCTGTAAACTATTTATGTACATATTAAATAAACAAACATCAAGTTCTAAATAAGCGTTTTATTTTTATGATAACGCAAAATTAAAATGTCAGGAATTTACCGAAGGTTTAATTAAAAGCCATTAGCATACTAGTAACAATAATTTATATTTACAATATTTCGTATAAATTTGTACACATATAAGTATTATATGAATGTATAGTATATAAATTGTAATATAATATAATATATCATATAAGATAAGCTAACAACAACCAGTTTTTGTCGATAAAGAAATCAGTCTTTTGTGCATGGATGTGCAATATACTAAATAACAAATCGTCAAGTATTGTAAGATATCTGGTTGAAATATTTATCACGAATAAAAATAATAATCAACACATTTGTATCCGTGTTACAGGAACTTAAACGGTACTAACGTTAACAAACTCATCATTTTCAATGTCTGGATACCAGCTTCAAGGTTTAGACTTTATTCAAAGCAATAACATTTTACCTATCATTTTTTATCTATTAACCTTTTTGATCGGGCTCATATATCCATTACCTATCATAATATAGGTCAATCTTTGAATCTATATAAACTCTAAAAATATTTCAATTTACCAAAATTAGTCGGTATTGTAAGCTCGACCAAGGAATTAGTAGTAAAAAATGGACGTCATTATTTTGTAATTCCTTTTTGGAAAATCGCCTTTTAAACGAGAAACTCCAACAATTCGAAAAGTCTCTCAACCATTGCTGCTGGATTCGCCTCCAAGTTCATGCTGAATCTCTTCTAGCGTCTTGCCCTTGGTCTCGGGAACCACGAAGAAGACGAACACAATACCGATCGCGCATGTGATCGAGTACATCCAAAAGCACGTGTAAGCACCGGCACCAGCTTCCATAGGTGAGTAACTCTTCGTCACGACGAAGGCCATCAGCCAGTTAAAAAGACAAGCGCTGCTTCCTGCTATTCCTGTATCATTAAAAAATATTAATTAAATCTTACAAATTTACAGATGCATACGTCGAGCAAATAACGCGTCTAGAAGAAAATGAGTCAATTACCCTTGACAGTCGGTGAAAAGATTTCTCCCATCATCATCCAGGGAATCGGTCCAAAACCCAAACAGAACAGGCAAATGAAAGTACAAATGCAGAGCAACGGCAGCCAGCCGATGCCCGAAATATCCACCGTGGTCCGTTTCTGCAGGTAGAAGTAGACACCGAGTACGAAGGTCGTGACGAACATGGCGACGATGGACGTCAGTAGGAGAATCCACCTGCCCAGCCTGTCGACGATGAGCGTGCTCAAGAACACGGACACCACCAATATCACCCCGACGATGATCGTCGAGGTGGCCGACGGTATGGACTTGTCTGCGCTCTCGAAGATCGCGCTGGCGTAGAATATGATCGCGTTGATACCGCTGAGCTGCTGGAAGAACATCAACCCGAAGCCGATGATCAGTCCCTTGATCGCGGCCGTGCCCCTGATCGCCCGGCAGAAGGAGGCCTCCTCGTTCCTCTGCGCCACGCTGACGAAATCGTACTGGGCCAGTAGATCGGGCCTGCTGTCGTAGCGAGGTCCGTGCAGCCACTTGATGCTCTCGACCGCCTTGAGGCCGTTGCCCTTCTTCAGGTAGTAAATCGGCGTCTCCGGCATGAAGAGGAAGACGCAGAAGAAGACGAGCGGCATGGCGGCCGAGACGAGCGACAGGTGGAACATGCTGAGCAGGGGCCCCAGGCCGTACGACGCGAGGATCCCGACGGTCATCATGAGCTGGAAGTAGGAGCCGAGCCTGCCGCGGATCGAGCTCTCGGCGATCTCGGCCGTGTACATGGGCGCGGTCACGCAGAAGGCGCCCCCGCTGAGGCCGGTGACGAAGCGCCCCAGGTAGAACATGAGGACCGAGTTGGCGAAGAGGATGAGGAGCCAGCCGAGGGTGAAGGGCACGACGAGGATCAGCATGGCGGTCTTGCGGCCGATGAGGTCCGAGAGGATGCCGATGGGCACGCAGACGGCGGCGGCCCCGAGGGTCACCAGGGAGCCGATCCAGGAGAACTCGTTGGCCGTCAGCTCGATGTTGTACTCCTTGGCGAGTTTGACGCCGTCCTGGCCGGCGGCCGACGTCCAGCCGAGGACCATGCCGAAGGCCATGGCACCGAGGGTCGCGGCTATGCCGGCCATGTACTGAGGGAGCTTGTGCGCCGGGACGACATTCCGATCCTCGGAGTTGGAGAAGGGCGTCTCGTGGGATGTAGCGGATGCGCCTAGCAGCGGCGTGGCCTCGGTGTCCTGCACAAGCAGCGATAAAGATGTTTGGGAATGAAGTAGGTGGTTAAAAGCTGATTTGTTCTTTTTTATAATTAGACTTTCAGAATGTACGGGTGTCTTTTTAGATCTTAGCATGAAAGTCAGAGTTGTTTTTGGCGAACAGATTTTTTTTCTGAGACTTTTATGTATTCTTGGGGGTGTATACTACTCTCTTTGTTACCGACCATTGCGCAGGGGCACATTTTTTAATTTAATTTTCTGAAATGAAAAAATTATTAGAGATGTAACACAAATATAAAAATGTTTTTTTTAAACATGGGCATGAAAAAGGTCTATTTTCATGCCTGGGAGTAGGGTGGAAATTTATGTACTTCAAGCGTGTTTGTTCCAAGGGTAAAAAAAGTTTTTTTGCTCGCTCTGATCATTGTTTCGTGTTTTGCGACTCAAAATGCACAATTTTCCATCCAACTCACATGCATAACAAAAGACCCTATCATGCCTTTTTTAAAAATAAATACGGTGTGTAACACTCGGGTGAGATGTTTTGAGCACTCGTCTGTGTCTCGGGCACCTCCGGCACCATCGATTCCGACTCTCACCCTCGCTATAGAAATAGCTCATTTTTTCTCCTTTTTGCGCGATGTACTATCTTTTAACACATGCATGAAATGGACCCCTTTTCATGCCTATGAACCGGGTAGAAATAGCCATTTCTACAGACTTTAGAGGATTGAAATGGCAAAGCAGGTAGAAATGGTCATTACCACCTTTTGTTTGAATTTTTTTATTTGCGTGGTGCACAGTTTAAAATGCACAATTTCCCACCCGATCCACGTGCATAAAAAGGGTCCAATCATGCCTTTGTTAAATAAAATACTGCGTAATGTGGGGAGGGGGGATGCATTGCCTAGAAATAGTCGCCCTCCCTCCCTTTGTTGCACAATATATTATACTTTTACAATCTATATACGCGCGGTAACAATTTTTACAGACATGAGATATGCTTGTGCATAAGCAAATAAACTTTCTCTTTGATACGCAGTGGTTGTAATATACCGTAGATCTAATATCAAGATTTATTGAGCATGATGAAAGATTGTACTGATCTCTAAAGATATATATCCGTGTCAAAAAAATGAACAGTGATCCGATTCCTTTGATACCTATTAGATACCGTTTTCAAGTGTACTTTACTATTGGAATGAAACATTAAATATTTACATAAATATAGTTATACATTCTTTAATTGGAAAAAATACTTAATGCAATTTTAATTTATTTAAAATTAGGCTTTTTATAATTTGTATGGGTCAATGCATTTTAGTGTCATGATATACCCTAGTTTCCAGTACTATAACAATTAGGATTTTTTCTTCGTGTATGTGATGTGCAGGTTCTTTAGCCTTTTAAAATCACGACCTTTTTCTTCGTCAAACAAAACGAAGCTTTTTAACAACTTGTTTCAAGTAAATATAAACATTCAATTATTCTTTCTAAACAATTACTTTTTAGGGATGCTAATACATTTAAAGTAAGTTATATTTTATTGTCACATGTTTAGTTTTACAAAATTGCATTATTTTTAGTATAGTCAAAGACCCAATGTGCAATTTTGCAGAACAACAATATACACCAATTTCAAATGATTCCCGTTTTTACCGTTGTTTAATTTCTTATGTGCTGAGTTTATACAGTCACGAAGATAATAATTTTATATTAAAATAATTTCAGTAAATAGTTATTGAAGCAACAAATAATTGCGAATATTTTATGATGTATAAGCAGTGGTATTTAATAATATGTATATAAAAATGTATGTTTACAATTAAATCATACGATATAAGTTTTAATTCAACATTGAACGTTTTTACCTTTTTTATTAAATCGTGAGAAGTAAAATACAAAAAAAATTCGGCATTCCTCAATAAAGTTCATTAGAAATGTAAAAAATATTCTAGGCGTAGCCAAGCTCGCAGCTAAAAAAATATGATGTTTTCTATAAACAAATAAATTTCGTAGCAGTTTTAGCAGATGCAAATTACAATAACTTCTTCACTGTATTTACACAATACTATACGGGTATATACATCCGTAGCTGTCGCTCACAATCACCGGAACATTATTATCCAGTTATTATCATATTTTTTAATCATGAATTTCGTAACAATCGGACAATCGCACTTACGGCATTGGCAGTGTAGCGAAAAAACGCCCATAAGTATCAAAGCTTTTCTTAATGTTGTTGTTTGTTTGTACGTACCACTGAGGGCTCGGACTGATTCACACCAGCTGACACGATGACATTCTCGCCCAACATGTTTCCAGCTCAAATTTCACTACCCTTTTAAAGCATCGAAAGTACCATACTAACAATGTGGATGCTCCGTTTCGCGCCAAAACGCTCAAAGTATTCGAAAATTCTACTACGTCGACGCGAACATTTTTGTTTTGTATATTTACTAACCCCTCGAGTTTGACGGTGCTGCGTTTACGCACGGAGCGCCGCCATTGACTGGTTTTTTGTCCTTCGCTGCAGCAGCGCTGTACCTCCTATACTCTGCTTTACTAACTCCGTGGAGTGGTGGGAGTTGAAGTTGCCTTACCTGAGAGTGGGCACACGAGGCAAGCGGTAGCCTTCGTCGGTATGGTACGTAGGCAACCTTTTGTACTCGCGCGGCTGACGGTGTACTTGCTGCTGGTCAATGATTAATTCGAGTTTCAAAAAATCTTTGTCATTATTTAGGAAACTTAACTTACAATGTTTAGTTTACTATGTATGTTGTTCAAGATGTACCCTAAACAATTTGAAAACCTAGGTTTTTAAGCTAATCTAGTTATCTAGTTGGTACCAAATGAAATATAATTTTGTACTAATTTATATACTTTTCAATCACTTTCGTAAGGTTCCGATGTTTTAGTTATAAATGCGAACATTAAAATTGACAACATTTCGATGGTTTTTCTGGGTAGAAAAAATTATGAAAATTTTTAATTAAAAAGATGTTATTATACTTGTAGTTAGAGACAATTAACTTATCCCGTTTTTTATCTCTTTCTTTAGAGGATGGATTATTAAAAAAATTATCTTTAGTTAGTGATGTAATATTGGTATCAGGTTCAAAAAATGTTATCGATCCACATTTGAGTATTAAACCGAATTCGATCATCATAAAATACGTTACCAATTTTGACATTCAATAAAATATTAACCCGTTAAAGCCGAGACCTTAGAAAAATTGAAAAATCATTTATAAATGTATTTTATGCAGTAAAAAATGACTAATGCCTCCATTATGAGATCCGAAATGGTCCACTTTGATCTGATCCATACATTTAGCTTTCATAATTTCAAGTTTATCAAGTAAAAATCTTAAAAAACGAAAAAAATTCATGTATCCTCCGGGACGCATGACCAAAATTTTTTGTCATTTTATTCGACACGTGCATGATTTACAACTGACAGAGCTTGGTTCAATCTTTTCAATGCTTAATAAATGAATTCTGAATTAACTTCTTTTTGAGAAAGCATTCTGCTAAAATAGTAAGCAGTAGTATTTTAAATATTAGCTTTGTGTTAGGGATTACAATAAATCATTCATAGAAGGTTTAATTAAGAGACATGAGCATATTAGTAACAATAATTTATATTTACAATATTTTGTACAAATTTGTACACATATATTACGTATATATGGTAAAAATAATACATAATCTGATGTATCGTACAAGTTAAGCTAACGACAACTAGTCTTTGTCGATAAAACAATCAGTCTTTCGTGCAGGTATGTGCAATACTTTACCAAACAACAAATCGTCAAGTATCATACGATCTCTCGCCTAAGTATCCATCACGAATAAAAAAGAAAATCATCAGCGCTCTTTCTTCCGTGCAACAGGAACTAAAAACGCTCCGTCGTCAACGACTTGTATCATCTTCAACGGCTGGATACCAGCTCCAAGGCTTTAGACTCTATTCAAAACAACGAAAATTCGACGTACCATTTACCATCTTTCAGCATTCCGTGATCGAGCGCAAGCAAGATCTTCAATCGATCTCGGCAACTGCGTAAACTCTAAAAACATGTCAATTCACTATGATATACAAAATAGTCGGTGTATCGTAAGCTCGAGCAAGGAACTACAGCGGTAAAAAATGGACGTATCGTCTTTCTTTCTTTTTTTTTTCTTCTTTCATTGACTTTTGAACAATCGTCATTCGAACGACAACTCGCGAGGACTCAACGGCGGTCGCCCCTCAAGCCTTGCCGGAGTCGCGTTTGGGCGTGGGCGACTCGCCCCCGAGCTCGTACTGGATCTCCTCCAGGGTCTTGCCCTTGGTCTCGGGCACCATGAAGAAGACGAACACCGTGCCGAACGCGCAGATTATCGCGAAGAGCCAGAAGCAGGTGTAGGCGCCGGCCGCGGTCTCCAGTGGCGAGTAATACTTGGTCACGACGAAGGCCATCAGCCAGTTGAATAGGCAAGCGCTGCTGCCGGCGATACCTGTTGATTTCAAATGTTATAAATTATTGAATTCTGCGATTCTACAGATGAATAGGGGAACACACAACACTACCAGGGAAAATGATTGATTCAATCACATGCTTTTGTAATATAATATAGTATAGTAATATGATTAATTAATTTAATGAAATATTTAAATATTATATTATTTTAACTCTTTCTTGTACCAGCTATGTTCCTCCAACAATAGCAGAAACAGTGATATAGTCACGTGACCCACCGATCAGCCAATTATAACGTACCAAGCGGCACACACGGAAATTTTGAAGCTTCTGGCACAAGAAAGAGTTAATAAGCAAGTAATTGAATCAATTATTATTTTGAATCATATTGATTTAACAGGAAAGAATACTAAATTTTTTATCGGCATTTGTGCAAATTGGTAAAGAACTTTAAAAAGAAAACTTAATTTTCGAAAGTTATAACTAAGGTCCTTCGAATGAATATGCAGCATTAAGACACCGTTTTTAAAGATTAACCAGCATCTTCTTCAATTTTGAATATATCGTAAAAATTTGAAAATTTTACAAAGAAAATATATCACGATCTACCAGAATATCCTGTTAACCAAAAATCGGTATTCTTGCCTATTGAGTCAATCAATATCTTTTCTCAGTGTAGTCTAGACGCATACAAAGAATAAATAATTACCCTTGACAGTCGACGAGAAGATCTCTCCCATCATCATCCAGGGAATCGGTCCGAAACCCAGCGAGAACAGGAATATGAAAGTGCAGATGCAGAGCAGCGGCAGCCATCCAATGTTCGACACGTCCACCTCGGTCTGCTTCTGCAGATAGAAGTAGATGCCGAGTATGAAGGTCGTGACGAACATGGCGACGTTGGACACTAGCAGAAGTATCCGCCTTCCCAGCCTGTCGACGATGAGCGTGCTCAAGAACACGGACACCACCTGTATCACCCCGACGATGATCGTCGAGGTGGCCGACGGTATGGACTTGTCCGCGCTCTCGAAGATCGCGCTGGCGTAGAATATGATGGCGTTGACACCGCTGAGCTGCTGGAAGAACATCAGCCCGAAACCGATGATCAGTCCCTTGATCGCGGCCTTGCCCCTGATCGCCTCGAAGAAGGACACCCTGTTCCTCTCCGCCTCGTCGAGGATCTCCTGCTGGGCCTGGATCTCCGGCTCGACGTTGTAGTGGGGCCCGCGCAGCCTGACCAAGCTCGCCCTCGCCGCGTCCACGTTGCCCTTCTTCAGATAGTAGATCGGCGTCTCGGGCATGAAGAAGAAGACGCAGAAGAAGACGAGCGGTATGGCGGCCGAGACGAGCGACAGGTAGAACATGCTGACCATGGGCCCCAGGCCGTACGACACGAGGATGCCGACGGTCAGCATGAGCTGGAAGTAGGAGCCGAGGGTGCCGCGGATCGAGCTCTCGGCGATCTCGGCCGTGTACATGGGCGCGGTCACGCAGAAGGCGCCCCCGCTGAGGCCGGTGATGAAGCGCCCCAGGTAGAACATGAGGACCGAGTTGGCGAAGAGGATGAGGAGCCAGCCGAGGGTGAAGGGCACGACGAGGATCAGCATGGCGGTCTTGCGGCCGATGAGGTCCGAGAGGATGCCGATGGGCACGCAGATGGCGGCCGCCCCGAGGGTCACCAGGGAGCCGATCCAGGAGAAGTCATCGGGCGTCAGGTCGATGTTGTACTCCTTGGCGAGGTCCTTGCCGTCCTTGCCGGCGGCCGACGTCCAGCCGAGGACCATGCCCATGGCGAGGGCGCCGAGGGTCGCGGCCACGCCGGCCATGTACTGCGGCAGCTTCTTGGCCGCGGCGACATTGCGATCGCCCGAGTTCGAGACGAGCGTCTGCTGCGAGATGCCGATGTTCTTTTCCACCATCGTGCTGTGGCTGCTGGTGCTCGCTGTCGAGGTGGAAGCGCGTAGGAGAGGCGTCGCCTCGGTGTCCTGCAAGCAGACCGATGGAACTTCGTGAGTAATACGGTCTTTTTGAAGTGAGATTTACGGTCAACATGTGTATCTCAAAATATATAGTATATTACGCATCTAGGGAGGAAAAGTATTGGAAAATCTTTTTCACCATACCCTGGCCGAAAGTACCACATTTCCTCCCGACTCCGAAACTGAAATGTGTCATTTTTGGCCCGGGTATGGTGAAAAATAATATTTTCCTCCCTAGATGCGTAATATACTATATATGGTAAAAATTTTTTTCTCATATTATTATATTCAAAACGGTATAATATGAAAGAACGACACTTCGAGTGACGAACAAATTTATTTGAACAAAATTTTGATATGGAAAAGGAGGTTTCATTTTGTTCCTTGAATATAGTTGCAACGGGACTTGCCGATAGAAGAATTGAATAATACTCAAAGCCTGAAAAATTATACCCACTTGCTTATACTTACGTGTGTACGCATTTATAAATAACTGGATGTAACTTTTCAAATTTTGATTATTTTTCATTTTTTCTATCGGCAAGTCCCCCTGTAATTATTCAAAGAATACAATGAATCCTTGAAAATTAAAATAGGATAGAAAATAAAACAGATTTCAGTGTTTTGTTAAATCGTTCTCTAGTTGAGGATATCTACTTTTACAATATGAAAATTTTGTTGAAAATAATTATAAAAATATCCATATTTTGAGGCGCATGTTGATGCATGGACCACCTTAATCTATTATTTTTTCTTATTATTCTTTCCAGCGTAAGCTTTTGTTAGTTAACGATAAGGGATATTTTTGGATTTTGTCATGCCAGTAAGATGTGGTTGATCATGAATGACTCATAAAAAATCTGTAAAAATCAATTCTTTTATTTACAGACAACGTATCTTAATTCCTACGCCTATATAGCCCATTAGAAACCCTTTTTTAATTATTGCGAGTTAAATTCCAAGGAGACAATTTTTTATTAAAATAATTTCAGATAATTACTGAAGCAATAAATAATTGTGAGTATTTTATGATGTAGCAGTGTTTATTAATGATACAAAAACGCATATGTTTATACAATCAAGTCATAGGAATAATTTGTGATTCAACAATGAAAGTTTTTGTTTCTTTGTTCAAACGTAAAAAAAAATACAATTCAATATCGGCATTCCTTAATAAAATTCATTAAAACAAAAAGATTATTGTAGCGTAGCCAAGCTGCGTAGTTAAAAAAAATATGATCATTTCCAGAAACAGAAAAAATTGCGTAACCATTCTAACAGATGCCATATTATGCTCTTGCATTATCGCTTCTGGATGGGCGTATGTATTGCAATAACTTTGTGTAGCTATGTTTACGCGCGACGCTACACATCTATATATAAACACGCTGACGCCTCCTACAATCGACAAAGCCTTTCTCTCCACTTATTATTACGTTTTCTACTTTGTTCACGAATTCCCTTGCCACCGAGCATTCATACCAATTACACACGGCGACACGGTAAAAAAGGAACCTAATCGAAGCTATTATGTTGTCTTTTGTACGTACCGCCGAGAAATCGGACCGACTCGGGCCAGACGACGCAACGTCATCGTCGACCAGCATGTTTGCAGCTCGAGTTTCTTCACCCTCCTTTTATCAATAAATCAAACAATACCGCCCGCACAGTTTGACCCTTCCGATTCGCGCCGACAGGTCCAGAGTATTCGGAGAATTCCACCGCGATATTCTCTTTTTTACTTTTACTATGCGCGAGTATAACGGTGCTGCGCGCGGAGCACCGCCATTGACTGGTTTTTTGTCCGCTGCTAGTGTCGTTGTCGCTATACTCCACTGGTACGTCAGTGCATGGTGGCGGTGGTGGTGGTGGTGGAGGTGGTGGGAGTTCAACTTGTCCGGGAGTGGGTTATTCACGAGCAAGTGGAAGCCTTCCCCTGTACGCGGGCAACCTTTCATGTACTCGTGCAAGCGCGGCGGTGCAGTATACTTGCCACCGGTCGTTAATTAATTTGTATTTTGCCATTTTTCGGGCGTTTAGTTTGGAAATTTTCGCCTAATTTGGTGTACTGGATTTACTTTATGGCGCGTTGAATTGCGAATTATGTTATTGTTATTACGCGTGCTTTAGTTACTTTAAATTTTGATGTCATTTTTCGTAATGAGAATAATGCCGTCGTTAGTAGCCGTAATATCGTAGTACATGGTTAGTCCCAATTTATTATTATATACATCGTGTATTTTGTTCGCTACGTGATTTTACTATGTCCGATAAGCACATTTTATGCGTGCATTTATCTTTATGTTCGTGTGTGGTCTTTGTACTATACGTCAGTACATTTTTTACTTCTATCTTTCTAAAATTTTCCATTTTTACCAGAATTGAGATTAATCCGAACAAAGCATTTCGTGCCGAAAACATTCTTTTTATCTCTTTTCTTTAGCTGGATAATTAATAATTGAAAGTTACAAGTATGCAATGTTGATATTACTGTTGACGTGCGATGCAATTATCCGCAATTTACGTGACAAAATGGATTTTTCTTTTATAATCGCACTATGTGTTCTCAGCGCGAAAAAATATCCTCTCGTTGGTATGTAGTAAGTGCAATTTTTATCACGCGTCGATTGTTTTTTTTTTCGATGTCTCAAATCATTTATTCTACAGATTAAAATATTTGTTGTCTTTCGATGGAAACACGAATTGTGAAATATTGTTTCACGCGATTGGCAGTAGATTCTTTTTCACATTTTTCCTGGCTAGATAATTCACAAGAGTCGTACTTGGGGATTTAATTGATAGTTAACAGTTTTTTCTGATAAAATGCTAAGTACGGAAAATTTCAGCTATAGGTATGCAGTAGATTTGAAAATACATTAATATGTTCTACTTGTTTTTATTAGAAACATATAATATCAAAATTAAGTCTTATAATTTTACATAGTAATAAATTATTTAAAAATACCGGTTCCATAAACTACTATATTGAATAAAATAAATTTACAATTTTAAAATTGAGTTATCAAAGCAATGAGCAATTAAAAGTCATTGCTTCGCATTGAATTTTGTAATTTCACGGGGTTTTAAAATTCAATAATTTTCTTTTTCAATAATTTTTTTTTACGGAAATACTTAGATGAAAACTAAAAATTCAATTATACTTTAAATTCTTCTTGAAGAAGTCATAAGGTCGTACTACCCTGTACCCCTCACTATAAAGCGCCCGATCGATATTCTTATTTTAAGACCAAACATTATCTTTCGCAAAGAGCGTTAATGCGTTTTTTCTAACTGACGTTAAAGCCTCTAATGAAAAACGAAGCGAATCAACCTGAATGTTCTCTGATAACATTATTTTGATATTTACGTATATGTACACTCATATAACAACTTAAACGGGACATCAAAGTTGGCATTTATTGTAAATAATAAAATCAAATTACTGAACTAAGTAGGTATATCTTAGAAATATAAATAATTAATCGGCTATCAAATATACACTAAGAAAAAGGATTCTTAAAATCGAAAACGATTTCTTATAGCAATAAAAGCATACGACTTTCCTTATGGCGAAAGAGGCAGTTCTTAACATTTAAGCCGCAGTTCTTAATACTGAATTCATTTATTTAAAACAGCAAATCTTTTAAATCAAATATCAGGCAACTTAATTAATAGTTAAATTAAATTCCCCTCATCAACTATAAATACTATAAACAGAAAAAACTTTAAATACGTCCAAATCCTTAACTACAATTAAACAATCCCTTTTCTCGTTGCACTTCATTCTCTATACTTAACAGCGACCATCCTCAGTTCACCTCGAAAATCCCCGCCAACTGGAAATCCGCGCTATCAACCTCTGAATTAACAATTTCTCGTAATGCACGACGCAACCGAGCGTCGAAGAAAACCTCCCTCCCCCCCTGAAATCACTATATTCTCGCTTGGCGCGCAGTTGGCGATTCGCCGTCGTGATGTGCACTATGCGCGGCTCCCTAATCGATATACGCATCGCTGACTCCACTGTATTTCGATTGCACGCGAATGCTCGTCCGCGCCGAATGACGCTCGTTCGCGAATGCATAATAGGTATATATATATGTGTGTGCCAGCGTCAAAGCGGGCTGACGGTATAATGGCGTTCTATGGGGAGATCGCGCGATGACGATCAGAGGTATAAACAGGGATGTACGGTAGTTGTCGGAGAGCGCGAGTCGATGTCTATAACGGTGACAGTTGTAATCGAGTTATTTGATGGGGAAATGTAGAGTCATTCGGCGTTGAAATGGAAAGATACGAAAAGAGTGTTGAAAAGGTCATTGGCTCAAATTGTTCCTTTTTTGCGAGCTGTAGTTGTAAGATTACGTGATAACGAGGACCGTTGAGATTTTTGAAGGTCTATGTGAGATTTTTCATCAATATTTTAAGAATAATCATTAGGTGGCATACTTGATTCCTGCGAATTGATGGCATAATTGATTCCTGCGAAGTAGCTAGGGATGTTTTAAGAAATTCAAAGATTGTTTTAGAATGATGTTTTATAAGGTGTCGTAGGTGTTTTTATGATATGTAATATTCAGTACTTTAAAAAATTATAGGTGTGTTTCAATTAAAACTAAACTAAACTGAGGCGTTCAAGACCCCACAGTACCAGCTGAGGGACAATTTTTATAAAGTTATGATCTCTTTGTTTTAAGTTTATTTTTGAAGTTAAAACGAAATTTTCGAGATGTTTTGATACTGTTAAATCTTCTAAGATCTACAAAAATTATTTTTAATATATTTATAAATGATCTGAAGCAGTCTTAATACGATCTTGACAGCCTATTAACGTTTCAATTAAATCTCAGAAAAGGAACATTTAACACAATGGTCTGTTTAAGATATTTTTATTATTTTTAAGCAAAATCTTTTATTTATCTTTATCGTTTATCTTTTATTCATGTAGAGTTGAATTTTGTAATGAATGGGTATTTAGATGATGTCTCATGGCGCGTTAGCTTGATAATAAGGCTATATAATGCATTGTTATTAGCAATTACAAAGACGAAATTTCTACGAAATTAGATCTCAAGATCTTAGGTCGCGTGCATACTCCTGCAATTTTGGCTTGAAATTCCGCGCGCGTTTCTCGACGTTCCTCGTTTTACCGCGTGAATTCTCGAATATTGATTGTTTAGTTGCACAAGGAATTCGTCACCCTACGCTCGAGAGGAGCACAGTACATTTTATCGGCATTATGTGTGATTAAATTTGGATCGTTAATTTCACGAATTCGGTGAAGCGTTCGCGAGGTTTTGAACGAACTTTGATTCAGGTGACGTTATATCTGGTGAAATTGTTCAAATTTGTATTTTTATCATTAGGAAATTGGAACTTGAGTTATCATTATAGTGTGAAGTTACGCACAGCAATTTTTGGACATTTTTAACTATACTCTACAATTTATTATGTAGCTAAAAATAATATAAGTACATCACGTGATTTTGTTTGTAATTCATTATAAATGATCTTTAGAATATTAATTTACAAGCGATTTTTAATTTAAAATACCTCAAAGAATATACCCTTAAAGTTTCATTGAAATTCCTTAGTCTGCTATGCGTGCAAGGGTCATTTTATGTCAAAATTCTGGGCTGCAGTGAATCAATTTATCGTAGGTTACTATGACCCTCGGAAACACTTTTAATAGAGAAAACGTTATTTTTTATTTATATAATAGAGTAGTGGAGAATAAGCAAAATTGTTTTCAATATAAAGAAAAATGAAAGAGTGACTATAATCAACATTATTAATAGAAAGGTTAAGTAAATCATTAAAAATGATAAAAGGTACTAGGGAGCCGCCTTAAGAAACGCTCGGAAATTTTCATGAAAATTCAATTTTGACTTGATAAAATGCTCCACGGGAAAATTGTGCTGAATTCTGAGAAATTTATTTAGTCGAGCTAATGAATTTAAACTACTTTCGGTAGTAAGAGCAAGTGCGCAAGTGTGCGGTGAATATTTTTGTTTAATTTCTTTTTTAATTATGAATCGCGCGGATTTGAAATTCCAATTGCAGAATTCTGATTAGACGCGTTTCTTCAACTGCATAGTTAAGAAAATCCGCTTCTTTTTACGACCACACAGTGTTACTGTTTCTCTCCGTTCTAACTTTCTTCATCGTTATAATTTTTATCCATCAAAATCATTACAGAGCTTATTTCAATTATTGCGAATATAAACGTCGATTAGACGTAACGAGTTGAACTGCTGACTCAAAGTACATCAGTTAACTGCATATTTACTTTCTGCAATTATTATAATAATAAAACAACAATTATTCGAAATAATGAATTTCGCACACAATTACGTGTAAATGTTTATCTAATAGCGCTCATAAAAGCTCTGGGTCCGAGAAACGTTCAGCCATAGGCTTTCCGTTTCAACGTCAAGGACCAAGATATATACGTGCATATTATTTTTCTCTCGAGCGTCGCTCGTTTTCATTGTTGGTTTATATAATTTTTAAAGTGCTCGCTGCGGTCCGCGAGTGGAGCAGCTACGCAACCGCGAGAATGAATAATTTACGCCTAGAGCAACTCCGCGGCAGTAAAAGCGGAGACGGAAGTAATAGTTTTTGCGATATTCCATTTCCAGTTGTCTTGCTTTTGATTCGCGGAAAAGGGATCTTTATAAAAAGTCCCCGCGCTCTCTTCTTTGCAGGGAAGAATCTACTTTTTTTAAATGCTAATTTTAATCTCTCCGAAGTAGTTTGCCTTTTGTTTTTTTTTGCGTTTCTTTATCATCGTTATTGTTGGTGCCGTTAGCTTTTTTTACCGTTGGTAATCTTCGTTTGACTAATTTTCCTTGAGAAATGTCAAGTATTGTTTTTTAGATTGACAAGTGATGACCAATATGTTAAATAAGATACGGACTAAAAATTGTAAAATTTCAGTAGCTCTAGAAAAAAAAATTAATTAATCTCTCTCGTTGTGAATATCCAAACTATAGCTGAGTCGATGATCATGTAATAGTGAACTTTTCACTAAAAACACTGCCAAGAAAAAGAGTACTTTACCGGTTCTCTTTATTCTGTAATATCATTTACTGTAGTATATCGAAAAATATTAAACACGTATATTTTTTACGTGCCAACTCAGCTGTTTAAGGGTTGCAAGCCGCGCCTAAAATTTACCTTCAAAAATATTTTTTAGGATTTCTCGATAACTAAATAATATTTCTTGATACCTAAGTAACATGAATTGGTCATTACCCCTTATAAACAGAGTGTTTTTACTGCCAGAGGTTTAATTTCTTTTCTTACAATAAAAAAGTGTAAAATTCACTATGTATATTTGTATTGAAAAATTGTCTATTCACTTTATGACTTTATAAACTCAGCTAATGTTGTAATACTCATTTTTGAAGACTAGATATATCACAAAAATATTAAATTATGTTACAAAAATTCCTTACAAGATAACTTTTTTCTAATCTAAATAATATTAAATAATATTTAGCAGGAATACAATTTTTATTTTTTGTGAAAATAACAACTATCGCGAGTCCGCTGTATTTCGGTATTATTACTATATCCTTATTCTTATCGATTAAACATATCAAAATCCTATAAATCAATCACATAAAGAAAAGAAAACGAAAAAAAAATACCGATCATCCGCGCTATCGTCTACGACATCCGTATAAGCAAAACATCGGCAGATTCCTCGCCACGTACAAACTTCACACTCCTTCCACTACGCCTCATACTCGCTCGATATACATACAACACGCGCTCTTGCACTACATATCTCACGCGCCTATATAGATCGAAAGGTCATTAGCGCGTCTATCTCTCTCTCTCTCTCTCTCTCTCCCCCGTCCGATAAGCCGTTTTCCCTCGAATAATCCCCCCGCGTCTCTTCCTTCCGAATCCACGCGCGAGCGCGAAAAATCGCGCGACGCTCGTATGCGCGTATCGGAATTTCGAATGTCTGACGCGCGAGCTGAAAAATTTCAAGGCGAGAGAACTTTGGGGCCGACAATAGGTAGGCGCGCGATGTGTTACATAAAGCGGCGAGCCACTCCGTGCGCAACGCTTATACGTGTATAACGTGTAACGTGCGCGCGTGTGAATGCGCGAGATAATGAGGAGCAGCGGCGCGCATTCCGAAAGTATTGTGATGGGTGTATGCGATGTGAAGTGGGTGACATGTGATATAATTGGCCTGATGGCTGATTCGCGGTTCAAAATAAGCAGGAGAATCAAGATCACGAATTTTCCGGCTGTCTTAATTGTGTACACTGAGAGAAAGGATTCTTTGCGGCAGAGAATATTTCTTGATTGTTAAGTTTTGTGGATTTGAATACGGTCAAATGGATAGTTCTTAACAGTTAAACGCATTGTCTTAATAGTTAAGAACTGAGTACTTGAGTAGCGTCAACGGCTGACCGCTTGACTTTAAGGTTAATTGAATTTTTCACATTTCTAAGATGTTTATATGACTGTTACATGTTAGTATAAGTTTTCGCCTGCCACGGTTATGTCTACGTATAGGATCTTTTTATATTTTAATGCTTGAAAAGCATCTTTATATGCTAGAGAATCGTTAAATAACCTTTCGCACTCGGAATGTTCATCTTACTCGTATAGACTTTTCTCAACTTCGAGTTCTTAACTATTAAGAATTTAACATTTGCGACAAGTACGCGAGAATTCGATTCCGTAAGTACACGATTCATTTGCCACAAGGAATCCTTTCTCTCAATGTACAGTAGCTGCGATCGGAGGAGGTTATAAATTTGAGGCTATAGCGCCAGTGCGAGATGGAAGAGTTGGCTGAGTCTCGCGAATTTTTTGAGTAATTCCCCGTTCCACTGCTCGACCTTGACCTTTAACATCGGTGGGGAAGCCTTGCGTTTTCACCGGGAAATCCGCTGAATGTAATGAGGTGTAGCGTTGATTTCGATCGCGGAAAAAACAATTGCGGCCGTGCACGTTACACGCGAGATTCTTAATTTGCGAGTAAAGAAAAGAAAAAATAATAAAAGACGATGTATAAGCTTCCTACTTGGAGAGGATGTTACATGTGTACGATTGTATAGTAGCTGGTTACGTCAAGATCATTTACCAATTGTTGGACAAACATAGTTATGCAAAATAACGAATAGAGGACAAATTATTTCAATGTTGACTTCTGTTTTCGGTTTATCTGCCTGTAATTATGAACGGGTGGTTTGATTGTAATCCAAATACATTTTGTTATCAAGCCTCACCGGAAATTCAACACGGAAAAAAACGGTGGACGGCTACGCTGATTTGCTGTAGTATTTTAGATAAATTAGATAAATATTTTTGATCCATTATCAGCAAATTTATTCGATGAACAAGCAACATTTTTAACGAAGCTTCGTTTTTTAGTTGCTGTCCCGATTGTAACACCGGCTAATCGCTGCTATATAATCATATTTTTCACTATTTAGTTAAGTAGAGAAGAGTGTGATACAATGTATAATTATACACTATATAGATAATCTTCGTTGTTTACCGAATAGAATATCTGAAGCAAAAACATATTATTAATAAATTATATGCTGAAAACATAATCTAGTAAAATATAAGACAGAAGAGAAAAAAGTTTTGTTTTCAAAATTCAAATAATTGTTTTGAAGTTGAGTAGTTTATCTTAATAGATTGAAAAAGCAATTACATTTTAAACGTGCTTTGTTGTTTAAAACTATTTTAAAATCTATAGATACGTATATACAAACAGTATTAATCGCAACATTAATGTATAATAATACCCATCGCGTATTTCGACGCGGTACACAATGGGATATACATTAAATTATACCAATCAAACAATTCTATAGAGATTACTCAGTTGGTTCGCTAACTATGCATTTGCACGTCTACCGAATTTATTCAAACAAACCTCGAATATTATTAATCCCTATGAAAATATCCTAATACCCATTGTGCCTCGCTCCCCCCAAAATTCCCTCCACTAGTCATAAACAACAATTACCGCAATACCTCCTAGAAAAACTCCCCAAAGCAGCCAACCAACTTTCCACTAAACATCCTCGTGTAACCTAAATTTCAAGCCGCACGCGCGCGGCGCATTATAATCCTCGAAAACGCGCAAACGACAAATTCGCGCATCAGCAGCGGCACTGCGCAGCTCTCTTCGCTTCTCGCGCGCGTCAAAAGTGTTACAATAACATTTTCCCGCGCTCGCGCGCCGCACCGCGTAATGCGTTTTCATAAGCAAAAGTTTCGTTATAATAAACGGGGTTAACGCGTGGCTGCAGCTGTTGGTGCTGCAGTTCCGCGGGAGCGCGAATAAGGAGAGACTATACGAGCGCGTGTATTACGCGTGTCCGTGTGAGCGGAAGACACATTTGGGATGAAAATTGCGCGTAGCGAGCTCGCGCGCTTCTTGGAATATGTCATTTACAGTAGCGAGTTGCGCGCGTTAGGATTGCAGTGTGGAGAGTTAAGGGGACGCCGGATATCTCTGTCCTTGTCTAATTGAGTTTGCATTCATAATTTTAAGAGAAATCATTTTTTTGCAAAAATAATAGTTGTCCCCGCTTTGTTTTATAGTAATTTAAATGTATATCCAAGCTGGTTTCATATGATTGTTTTGCTGTCGAGAAAACTTTGACAAACTTTGTATGTAAAGGTTAATATCCACGTAGTTGGCGATCATAGAGTGTCAAAGTTTTCTCGCTCGTTATAAAACGAAGCGGGGACAACTATTATTTTTTCAAGAAACTGATTTCTCTTAAAATTACGAATGAAAACTCAAGTAGACAAGGACAGATATATCCGGCGTCCCCTTAAGGAAGAATAAGAAGGTGAGGCGCGCGGGATCGTTTTGTAGTAAGGTAAACGTACCAATGCTCGGACGCTTAAGCCCAATAATCGGACAGTTGTTCATAGCTCTGCATATTTTTAAATAAAAAAATATACGTAACGTTAACTATAAAAATCATTTAATCAATCATTAGTCTATAAATCTGGGGTGATTACGAATTATTTCATGTATCTAATAAACACTTATTTTCAATATTGTCCGATCACAGGGACGTGTCCGATCATTGGTACATTTACCTTATGTACCCGATAGAAGAAATTTCAATCGAGGGGAATTAGTTTTGAGAAGGATGAGTACGCTGAATATGTCTATATAGGAGCGAAGACAAGGAGTGTCGCGTATCTAAATTAGGTTTGTTATCTCGTGTTTTGGAGCTTTGCGCGGATTATCAGGCATTGCAGTTTGGAAGAAGAGACGTTAAAATTCGCGAATCGCGGTTTTACGATCGCTTCCTTATTGTCGTCTATAAAACTAAACGGAAAAAAATTCGGCTGTAAAAGCTGTGTTTATAATGATTGAAGCACGCCTTCTGTAGAGTTTACATTTTTCGCGGAATAACGATAGTGCTCTAACAATGATGATTTCTTGTACAACTATACGCTCGAAGCATTTTGTCGGAGAGTTTCTTTGTTGTCTTGAAAAGAAGAGAAAGACTCGTCGTTATGAAAACTTTTTGTTAGTCGAAATTGATCGAAATATAACTACTTTTTCTTCGGTAAACTTTGATGCTTAAAAGTTATGTGCATTATTTTGAAAAGAGCTTGATTTATCTTAGCGTTGCACAGAGACGCAAAAGAAATACGAATAAATATTCGTTACGAGAGGCGCTGACATATACGTATGTACTTGTATCGATTTATTTCTTTTCACAAAAGTGAATAATGCCATTAAATTTCTATTTAATTGCAGCGAGAAACGTGATTATTCCGGCAATATAAATAACGTATTTTCTACTAAATGTGTAGATAGAAGCATTATTACTTTTAAAAACGAAAGAAAAACACCTTCGAAACCTTAGCACAATTGGACTCCGAGAATTCGAAATTAAACAACCCGGGCTCTAAAACAACATTCAAAGAATCCGGTCTCTGATTTCGTACACTGAGAGAAAGGATTCTTTGCAGCAAAAAATATTTCTTAATTGTTGAGTTTTGTGGATTTGCATACGGTCAAATGAATATTTCTTAACAATTAAACGCATCGTCTTAATAGTTAATAACTGAGTACTTGAGTAGCGTCAACGGCTGACCGCCTGACTTTAAGGTTAACTGAATTTTTCACATTTCTAAGATGTTTATATGACAGTTACATGTTAGTATAACTTTTCGCCTGCCACAATTATGTTTACGTATAGGATCTTTTTCTATTTTAATGCTTGAAAAACATCATTATATGCTAGAAAATTGTCAAATAACCTTTCGTACTCGTCATGTTTATCTTACTCGTGCAGACTTTTCTCAACTTCGAGTTCTTAACTATTAAGAATTCAACATTTGCGGCAAGTACGTGAGAATTCGATTCGGCAAGTACACAATTCATTTTCCACAAGGAATCCTTTCTCTCAGTGTATCATCAAGTCTCGACTGTACAACAAAATTGAAAGCAAAAAAGAAAGAAAAATAACCCACAGTTATCAAACTCATTGTCCAAAGTGAAAGTCAAACGCTCCCCTCCGTTTAAATCTATCCAACCCATCCTTCCCACAGCCGATAATCAAACGACCCCCTCATCCATACCAAAAAATACCCTCGCCTCCCCTCACACTCAACACAAACAATTTAACCGCCGAAAACACGCGATACTCAATCCGTTTACGTACCCATTGCGCTCTCGTTCCACCTTATATCCCTATTATCCTCCATACATACACACACACACACACACACACACACACACACACACCAATCATCATCCTCGTATACCTATACTTGTAATAGAAAGCGCCGGCGGCGCGCCGAGAGCAAACAAGATTGCGTACCAGTCCGCTCGCGCGAGAGAAGAAAATTAAGTCTCGCGAGCGCCGGGGGTGAAAGTGGGTCGCGCGCGTCTTCGATCGATCTTATATAGCCGTGAGAAAGAGAGAGAGAGAGAGAGTGCAGCAGCCAGCCAGGATTTTCGCAGTGCTGCTATTTTCTTTTGCGCGAGTCTCTTATCGGACTGGATGGATCTGGATCTAAATTACTTTCGGGGCGCAGTTGTGAGGCGCGAGCGCGAGCCAAGTTAAGAAAGCGCGCATGCACGCGTTTATTGGGCGAGTGGGTTGTTATGTCCTGTACGTACTGGGAGTGCTGGCATGAAGGTTCGCGAATCTCGGAGCGCGTGCGTCATCCAGGGTGGAGGAGAGTATAGGATATAGTGCAGTGTTGTTGTTGTTGGGAGTTGTATGTGTATTGGTTTCCGATTTAATTTATTTTTGGGACGAGGATTTGGGAAGTTGGGTGGGTGGTTTTTTTTGGGGAGTGATTGGGGATGTTAGAGAGAGAGTGGTTCGTTGTGAGAGTGTATAGGGTAAATTTTGGGAAGGGAGTAATTTAATTTAATTTTGAGAAAGAGGGGCTGTTTGTATGTTTGTGGTTCATTGGGAAAGGTGTAAGCTTCTTTTTTTAACAATTTAGTACCCAGACTTGAGGAAGAATAAAAAGTAAAGTTCTTTTTTCTTTCATTGATTCTAGGTAATGGGATATAGTTTTGGTCGGCAAAAGATTTCTAGAAGTATGTTTTTCTGAACCGAACATAAAAATGACGTGAGTCTTTTTGAGACCGATTTAGGGTAGGATAAAAATATTTTGTAGCTACTGTTATTTAAGTATTTGTTAATTTTCATTTATGGTCATAGTTATTTGTCCAAATAATAAAATCATACAATCAGATTACTACCAACTTGCTGTATTTTCTACAATAGTCACCTGGTGAAAGTAAACTGATCTATGATTTAATAGCGCATTCGAAACTTTTGGGTCTATAATATACCATGTGGGCACTAAAGGGTTAATTATATTGACTTGGTCTCGAGGGATGGAATAAATATATATAATTACATTATCAATAGCGATTTTGGTAGGTGAATTTTCACTCAGAAAAGGTTGACTGTTTTTGTAAATAGAGAAAGTTTCACACTTACAGAGTGAAATCATACTTTTATCGAGTGCAAAAAGTAAAATACAAAGCTGCCTCTCTCCAAGTGGTGATATCTTTACTCTGAGAAAAACTGATATTTTTTAAACTAAAACAACACTCTTTTTCGAGAGTCTTCATCTGACTAAGAGTCAAATAAAGCACATTATCTTAATTTCGCGTGAAGTGCACTCATTAAATTGGAGAGTTATTGATGGCATTTTTCAGCTATAAATAAGGTTGCCGATTGAATTCCAACGGTTTTATGACTTTAGATATTTAACTTCAAAAGGATGAATCACTTTACGTATCACTTTTACATAAGTATTTTATATTCATATAGATGTTGAGATTTCTAATAAATCATTTACTGCATCGGTAACAAGAAGTGTTACATTTTCTACAAACGCTCATTTATTATAAAATCGTGACTGCGTATTCTAGAATTATTGAGTTTCTGTTTTTAAGGCTTTTAATCGATTATGAAATATTTATAATATTTAACACTAGAAGAATACAAAGTCACTAATTGAAAACTATGTTGATGTCAAACGTGATGTCAAAGTATGACTTTTATATACTTGACATGATTAAAATTCAATTGTCTTTAAAGTAGTCAATTAATTATTTTATGCGAATAGAAAATTAAGTGTAAATCGATATCTCTAATTTATTTTACAGCATATAAAAACTTCATTGAATAAACTCATGTTTTATTCATCATTTCAATGTCCTGATGAATATACTTAAGAAAATGAAATAAATAGTCACTATTAATTTCATATTTTTAATGAACAATTTCGCATTTTCTCGTATACCACACATATTCGGCGTTACTTTTTTTTCGAAAATATTATGCTTTTTTGGGGAAAACGTGTACCTTCGTATTTCGCGGTCGCATTCGTACGTTCATTGTTTCCCTTTTTCATACAGCCCGACTGCAGGCTGTATTTTCGTGTTATTTGCGCGGAAAAAAACCCCCCAACAACATACGAAATAACAAAGATGCTCCGTGCGCGCGTGCGAAAAAATGCACTACGCAGAACGGGAAACAAACACAAAAGCGTGCACAGGAGTACAACAATAACAGCTCGTAGGAAATATTTTACTCGCGTGCCCCGTTCTGTCTTTTTTTGTCTCCTTTCCGAGAGACAAAATTTCCTCGTCGCCCGCGCTTAAAGAAGGCGGAAAATACTTTATTGCACGCAACGGCGTGTCGAGTGAAATATATATTTGCTCGGGAATTATTATCGCCGCGTTGACTTATCGCACGAGCGCGCTGCAACGGAGTATCAATCTCGCGAGATAATGCAGCTGTACATGCACGTATACTGTACGAAAAATCTTTGGACGGATTTACGCGTGAATGCACATTTAGATTGCGCAAGTACACTTTTCCAAGCCACTTATGCGCGGGGACTTTTATGAGCGATGGATAATTTATATGCATCTGCGGCAATCCGCTTGCTTGTAAAGCAATTTTGTGGTGTATAACGGACTTTCGCTTTTTCAGTGTAATTTATCGGGGTATGTGTGTATATATATATTATCTATGAGCTGAGCGGCATAAGACGCATTTTTTAGCGGTTGTTAAAGTAATCTGGTTTTCAATATTGCGGTTTTATGAATTTTGGCAGATATTAGCGTGTAGCGTTAGTTGCGAGCAAAGCGAAGCAAAGTGGAATTCCAAGCAGGTTAGGCGGGGTTATGCAGCAAGAGGTTCGAGTATAGAATTGCATTTGAAATCGATATGATGAAATAGTAAAGATATGTTGCTTATAACATTTTGAATGACAAATCATTCTGTTTCTTCAAAATTGAGCTGGGTTGGAATGTAAAAAAACAAAGCTTGTAGCATATCATTACAATTACAATTGCACTATACGAATTTAAATGCAAATTCATTTTGCGTGCTGCATGGGCATAATTACACTGAGACAATTTTTCTTTCAGCACGAACTACAGTTTTACGCGTTGAAATACTTTGCAACGAAGTTTTGCTTATTTTAGTGACACGTAAAATATTGTTCTTTAAACGTATACCTGTTTGTGTTCTCAGTGTAAATATGGTTTGTTTGTTGATTGAGCGCATTGAGACAATTTGCAAGCAGGTAAAAGAAATGTGCGTGTCGCTGTATGAGAGGCACAAATCTTATAATATATGACAGTCTTGAAAAAAGCTTTTAAAGATAAATGTGATCTATTTAATATGTACAGCGCTCTTGAGAAATAGTTTTTCTGCATCAATTGAATTTGTTCGTTCGCATTTCATTGAATAAGATTTCTGTATTTAAGATTCTGCGCAGACCTTATCTAGGGTACTTTTTGCACGATTTTCAATAGTTTTTAGAGCAATTTCGAGATTTATTGCAAAGTTACGTAACGCGATACAGTTTCGTACTCTCAATTTCGAGTCGCGCGGCGTGACTGGAATCCGAGCCGCACTCACGTCCAAATTATGAACAAAAAACATACAACGAAACATGTTGGTATTAAGAGTTATATCTTTATAAGCTTTTTCTCAAACTGTACAAGCGACACATTTTTCGCGATTTCGAAGGTATATCATCCGATTCTATACTAACAAAAAATGACTCCATCGTCGTTCTCAAAGAATCGTTATATCCGCACAATTCTCGCAGCCACTCGCGTGAAACAATGAGACTATGCACGATCCTTCGAATCGGCGAACTTCTTTGTTTACAGTGTATATATCGCTCGATCTGTCACGCTGTACTGAATCCCCGTAATTGAAGTATCCGCGGCACTCGGGGACTATAATGACAATTCGCCGCTTCGACGGAACGCTGTCTCATTCTTGCAATGCCGTCAGTCGGCACGCGTTCGACTCGGCCTCAATATCGCGCTTTAGATTTCTTAAAAAATGACACGATTTTGTTCTAAATGTTCTTTGAATGTTAATAAAATTCTTCTAATACGGTTGCTTTATCAGTATGTTTCGTGGAAATTATTGTCATTTGCACACTGAGACAAGTTTATAGTATCGGTTACTAGGTAACTATAATTTCTAGTGAAAAAGGGGTACAACTAATAGTTTTAACTAAAAAAATGTAGTAATTAATACTACTTACTAAAAAGTTTAGTAAAGTTTACTTCATAAAACGTTTAAATTACTACAAAATATATTCCTATTTTAAAGTTACTCAAAAAAAGAAAAAATAATGAAACAATAATTAATTTACTAGAAAATTGGTATCCCAACTAGAATGAATTTCATTACAATATACAGTACCCGACTCTAATCACTCTTTTCCCATTGCATTACATTTCCGCGTCAAGAAACCCCGACAGTTACATCGAAAAAAAATGAACCGCGAAGTATCCTCGCACGCAAAAAGCCTCAACACTCAATCTGCCCAGCACACTTACACACCCAGCAACCCTCGCAAGCTCCATTATCCTCCACCTCTTATTCCTCATCAGCATACAAGGTACCTTAATCCTTATCGAGTCTCCTCGGTCGTCACTCCGTCCAGCCACACTTGCTCCTCGGGTCTCAACGCGAGAAAAGAATCCAGCAACACAGTAGATAAGTCCTCTCTATTGCAACAACCACACGCGGCTCTCCTCGTCCCTCGGCTATAATCTAACAACAATCCCACTTTGCTTCTCTCGCTATCGCGCCGCTCTGCTCCTTACTTGCTCGGCATCCTGCAGTGGCATTCCTCGCTGATGATGTGCACACCTCCTCCGTTCTTCCCTTGCGACTTCTTCTTCGATTCCGCGCAGCCGCACACAAACAAGAGACAAACGTCAAAGTCTATCTACATATATCTATATGTCTACATATATCTATATATGTATTATATATATATATATATATATATATATATATATATATATATCCAACACGCGGAAAGGGGCTCGCAGCGACAGTCAGATAGCCGCGATCCTATATCCGTCGAAATTGCCGGGCGCCGCGCGTGCGCTCCTGCTTACTATACAGAGAGATATATATATATATATATAAGCGCGCTCGCTCGCTCTTTGCGGAAGACTGCACTGCACTGCACACACAGTCTGCGGCAGCTCGGCGGAGTCCGCTGTGTGTGTGTGATGCGTGTGAGCGAGAGAGGGAGGTAGAGAGAGAGAGAGAGAGGGCAGCAAACGCGCCCGTGTCGATGTATACACTGGTCCGCGTGCACGGCCGGCCGGGGCTTTTAAATCCGAAGGGAAATGTTTCTCCCCCCCCCCCCTCCCCCGCCTCCTCCTTCCTCCCGCGCGGCGGAGCTGGAGCTGTGGAGGCGCGTCGCGCGGTTGGTGTGTGGAGAGGATGAGGCCCGACGTGGAGGATCGCTGACGCGGGCGAGCGATTGTGGATGTATGCGGGGATGGAGTAGGGGGTGGTGAGGGTGTGTATTAGGGGGGGGAGGTCAAGTTAAGGGACCGAGGTGATAGTTTGAGACAGGTATATTTTAGTTTGGTTGTGTTTAATATATAGGGGAGAGTAACTATAATTTCTAGTGAAAAATGGGTACAACTAGTAGTTTTAACTAAAAAAATTTAGTAATTAATTTTTTAGGAAAGAAAGAATGTACTACTTACTAAAATGTTTAGTAAAGTATACTTCATAAAGCATTTAAATTACTACAAAATATATTCCTATTTTAAAGTTACTCAAAAAAAGAAAAAATAACGGAACAATAATTAATTTACTAGAAAATTGGTAGCCCAACCAGAACGAGTTTTACTACAATATACAGTAACCAAGAGGCCTCTAGTATGACCACCCCTCCTCCATCACAGTATGACCACCCATGGTTACGGACCCAGTTCCTGATCAGGACCCAATTCCTGATCATTTTCTTACATAAAATATTACTTCAAACTTGTTGCTACAAAAACTTTTTTGAAGATTGCAGATATAATTATCTACTATTTAGATTTTCTTGTTCAAAGTCTAAAAAGTTTAATTGTAATTGGCTTTTATGGAAATCAGAGTTGATCAGGAATTGCTCTTAGTTGATCAGGAACTGGGTTCGTGACGGTAGTACTTTATATGCTGGGTTAGATGTATGTTATAGTTCTATTGAATGTTATCGGAGGTTCTTGTTTTTAAATCGCAACTTCGAAGATTCACGCGAGAATAACGAAAAGTTATTAATATCCGTGTCAAAAGTTATTTCCCGAGGGTTAAGTACATGCCCAGATATATATGATTTAAAGTAAAATTCTCCCCTACACTGTTGAAGAATCAATTGGCAATAGTTTAGAAATTTAGCGAGACTATATTTGGTGTTGGTAATTTTCTCGGAAAGCTTACTGTTTCACCGTTCTTCTAAACAAATGCGTGGTAAAAACAATTATTTATTATCCGGTACTTCTCTTTTAGTAAACGTTGCACAAATTTTCTTTAATGATACAAGAAAAACCCGATGTAATCCTTTATTTTTCCACGCGGTACTTTCGAGATAGAGCTGCGATTTACCGCGTAAATCTAAAACTAATTTTCTCCAATCTTCGATGCTATTTTATTCTATGCTAATTCTCCCTAATGCCACGCAATTTCCTGCAAGCTGATCGCGCGTAAAGGCCTTTCGGAAAAAAGTAAAGAATCTGAGAAAACGGAGAAGAGCATACACAACTAAAACGCTTAATCGTTACGCAATTTGCTTATAGAACCTTCCAAGTGCTCGCAAGTTTCATAACAGCACGAAACAAACCACTCCAATCAACGCAGAAAACTTCTCAACCTTCGCCGTTGATAAACTCGCGATTCCGCGTGTACATACCAAAGCCCAACCGTGACACGGTGAAGCAAAAAAATAACAAGCATGTTTCTCTCGACACCTTTTTTTCTCCACCCGGCGCCTAGGCCACTTGTCCATACGTGCCACCCGATAAGAGAATAAAAGCGTACACGATTCTCCATCGTGAACGCGCGCGTGTATACCTCTATACACGTCCCGTCCCGTCATCAAGGCGATCGCGATCATACGCGCGTATAATATAATTAATTCGCGTGTGCGCGGTCTCGCAAAATTTGCGCGGCGCGTATATTTTCGCGCGTGGCCGCGACCTTCGCCGCGCACGCGATTAGAATTTTTCGACCGCTCGAAGACACTATATATTCCGCAGTGTGTGTAGAGGATAGGTAGTAAGTGTCGTGTGGGATGACGCAGGTCCTCGCTTGAATCGTGCGCGCGCCGCAGTTCGACTCTTCCGCTACGCATAATTTTGTCAGAGGGACGGGGCGATTTTTCTCGCTTTGTGCGACGCACGATGATCAGGGTTTAATCCATTTCTTCCCAAGCGGCCATTTTATAGTCGATTGGTTTTTTGCCTAAAAAATTGAAGAAAACATTTTCCAACGGAAATTTCAAAATTCTGACTTCAGAATCGGAAAGAGCGGACAATTTTACTTCAGAAAAGTGCTATTGGTTATTATTATTTTTTTTTTCGACAATTTTTTAAGCAAAAAACCAATCGACTATAAAATGGCCGCTTGGGAAGAAATGGGTTAATCGAATATGGGGGCTGATGTTGATTTTCGTTGGTGGTTGATGTAAGAAAGGGGGGGGTAGCTTGAATTTACGAAATTTGTGTTTTAGGTTTAAAGATTGTGTGTTTGGTATGGAGGCGAGTGGATGACTAACTTATTTTTTACCATAGAAGGATACGATTTAATACGTATTGCTTTTTTATATGTATTAATTCATTGTGTTTTTAAATTAACGGATTCTTTCTTTTCCTGAGGCCTTTCAATGACGCAAGATCGAAGGATAATTTACGTTAATAAAATAATACTACACAGTAAACGTCATCTTCTTCGTCACTTTTGTATTAAATAGTTTTCCTTCTAATCAAATATAAAAAAATCAAGTTTGACGTATGAAATTGAATGCTCCAGCTTACGCTGCGCGATAATTTTTCGCAAAGTAATTGATTTGTTCAGAAGTACGGTACAGCACATGGAGACAAAATATTTCTATATATCATTAACGTAACAGTGCTAATCAAACTAACGATACACAATCGAAACACTGGATTCTTATTTTCTTCCTTCGTGACACGTCTGTAGACTTATAAAAGCTGAGAGATGCGAGCTGCTTGTGTCTTTCTCGAATCGCGGTTATTTAAACAGCTGGCGTAATTCCCCAAGGTTCAACGAAAGCCACATGCCATCTAAGTAAAAAATAAAAAAACAATTTACGTTTTATCTTCATATTTTTAATTTTTGGTCGTAACCTCTCAATTCGCATAACATACTCGTTAGTCAGTTTCTCTTTCGCTATCTTACTCTTGTTTTTATTCTGACGCTGTGTGCTGCATAGTAAAGAATTTTGCATACGACTCCATCAATTATTCTAAGAGTATGAAAACCACGTTAACTTTTCTAGGGTTAACAACCTTGCGGTTTGCATTTTTTGATTTTCAATAGTAGCATCTTGATTTCCATAAATTTGCCTTTGCTCGTAAAGCTTCCTTTATATACAGGAAGCATTTAAATATGCGCAATAAACGTTTTTGACGTCCTATCGGTTTATTTATGCTCTAGTCCTTATTTAAATAATAGATTTAATGCTGTTTGTTTTTGGCGATAAACACGTGTTTATTTTTGCATTTTTATATTCGTCTGTAGCATCGTAAATCTGTTTCACTTTCTACATAGTATAGACTTAATCGTATTCCAGACTAGACGGTTCACTGAAAGTTCTGCATTAATGCAAATGATAGCAGTAAGATAAGCTACACATTAAAATGAAATGTAATGGAATAAAAAGACAAAATATTAGATTTGCTAAGTATTTTGTGATTGCATAGGTTCGCGACGACCGCGCATTCATTTTCCATATATCAGAAAAGTCGTTAGAACATCACTAAAACGCATGTAACAAAATTTGCCAGTTCTTTGTTTGCAAATGTCGACTTCAAAAATGAATTGCTCAAAGTACGATGCGCATCGAAAAGTCGCTCCACGCCGGTCTGCAATCGATTGCAAAACTTCTCGCCGTTACTCATATCCATGAAATACAAAAAAATACGCCCGCGCGAAACCTTCGAAGAAACGTCGCCGCCCGGAATAACCCAGTTCTTGCTCACAAAGCGCAGGAACTTGGATGTTTTCAAACTTGCTCAAAAAGAAACAAAAAAACGCATTTCCCCCGCCAAGTTCCGCGAACAGCACAATATACAGCACGCGTAAAACTCGCGCAAAGCTCGCCGAGCATCGAAGAATTTACAACGGCGGGGCGTACGACGATCCTCGGGATTTCGGCTGCATAACGAAAGTTCGAATCAAAGGAAGCGAATCTTCGCCCATTACGGCCGCGCGGTGCAGGCGCAACTCCGAGAGCTGTGCCGCTCGGGCGCGGAGGTATCGCTGGGGGCCAAAGCGCGCGGAAAATTCCTTCCCCCCCCCCTCCCCCCGAGTCGTAGGAAGTTGCGCCGATAAACGATGAGCTGTATACGGCAAACGCACACAATCGTGGAAAAGAGAGAGAGGAGGATGCCAATCGGTTATCTGGACGTTGAACAAGTTGGATCGTTTTTTATCTGGATTTAATCAGTACGCCGAAAGTCTCCGGCGAGGAAAAATGTATTGTGTGTACTGCCGCTTTGATGGAAAGGAGAAGTTTTACTAGGCGATCGAAAAGACCGGATTGATAAACGTGTTGGTTGTTTCTTAGTTGATTATTTTCTTGGGAAAAGTTTGGGTTTTGCTGTAGCGATGTATAGTTGTACTTTCGAGAGTAAATTATTTTTTAGTTTATTGAGAAGTGGGTGAATAAAACCAGATAATTGCGCTTTTTTAATTCTGAGAAAATTAGGGAGAACTTAATTGCTGAATTTTGAGTTTGCATTAAATATAATATCATAAATGTAATGAGAACTATGTATTACGATGAAATACGACACAAAATCAATTTTCACCATACAAGGAATTATGCAGTTTTATATGCCCACTCCTCAATTAGACTTGTTTATATAAAATCTTATAATTAATAAACTTATTATAAAGTAAATACACATTTTAGTTATTAATTTCAATAAAGAAATGTTGATTTAGATTTTGTTAATAAGTCAGTGTGAACTAAGAATTAATGCATATTTCGATTATTATGCATGGCAATTTATGTATAGTTGAATGGAGTCGATATTTAAATATAATTCTCTCTGGAAGTTTGTTCATTTATTTTCATTCACACGTGTACTGCGTAGGATATTGATTAATATTCACTGTACTAATGCATTGTTAACACAGTACAGTAGGTCATACACTATTTCTGTTATTTATAAAATATGCTTCCCTACATTTTTTAAATTCCATTTGTTTATTTCCTTTAAATTTTAACATACAAAATTAAATTAAATATACAATCATCAAAAAAGTATATAACAAATGTATTGCAATCGCACACATCCCGCAGTATAGGCCATTACAAAAAATCTCAATTACAATACAATTATCCATAAATAACCAATTTAAAAATGCGCTATTATATCCATACTAAAAATAACCTCCGCATTACACACGCAATCTAATTTCCAAGCCCAAAAGCAAACGCTCCAAAACCATATATATATATATACCTCGTATATACACCGCAACCACTGCACTCTCTCTCTCTAACGGCACGCTCGGGCGTTTTAAAAATTTTCCGCTCGCCTTTTTCTCCTCGCTCTTACACTACACGTGCACACCGTGCGCACACCTATACCTGCGCTATAAAACGTGTCTCCTATTTCCCGCGCAAATGGTATAGTTACATAGGCACACATAAGCCGTTAGACGTGTATATACACGTCGTCGCATCGGTCAGCGGGTGCTTCGCACACTATAAAATCGGGCGCGCGCGCGCGATAAACCGCGCCTCTCTACTTCGAAACACGTGTATGCAAATCCCCGTGTGTAGCTGCCGTGTGCCGCGGAGGGTTGAACGAAACTCGCGAGTTGCGATAACGATCGAACGTCCTTGGCCGTCGTCGGGGGGGGAGGAGGGGTTTTATAATCTGCGAGAAGCACGCGGCGATCGTTGCTCCGCGTGGGTGTATAAGGTATTGGTTTTCCGAAGGTTGGGGTTGCGTATAGTGCAATGGGTAAGAAGGATGCGGGTTTTGGTTTTGAGGATGGGGTTGGATGGATGAGTTGCGCGAATGTGGTTTTGATGATGTGATCGCGAATGCTTTGTTTATATGGTAGATGAGAAATGTGTTTTTTTGTTTTAACAGATTGATTAAATTATTTAGGTTTGAATTGTTTTGGCTATTGAAATTTAAGGATTTTGCAAATAGCTTTTGATGCGTCATGTTGCCCTAGGATGCATTCCAATATATTTAGAACTTTAACCCTTTCAGACCTGAATAAAATTTGGCCATCATATGATACTTTTTCAAGTGTATTTGGGCGTTTAATGGTCTACATAAGAAATTTGAGAAGTTTAAAGAAAAAAACAAATTTTAAACATTCATGAATATCTATGTTTATATTATTTCTAATATTTAGTATGTTAATTATAATCTATCTAGTCGAGGATTAAAAGGCGATAAATAATTATTTTTACATATTTCGAGTATATCCATTTTAATAGACGGGGATCTGAAAGACTTAAAATTCTATTTTTGCAATATTTTTACAATATTTTCACATTTACACTTCTAAAACTCTTTTTAACAATGCATTTTCTATTTATATGCACTGAGAAAAATTAGACGGTAAAAGTATAAATTATATAGCAAGGATTATAGTTTCTGAATAACGATGAAGGGTATAATAAATATCTATAAAAACTACGTATCCTATTTTCATAGATAATCAGATATGTCCTGAATATAAAGTCAAGTTATTTTTGCTTTATTATACAGTAAAATCTAAAAATAATTTAAAGTTGTATTAACTCTACAATCATTGTCATAGAAAATTCGTTTGTTTTATTTAAAATCAATAATTCGACGGATCCTAAGAAGGAGGTACTCGCAATTCAGCGTATTCGTCTGAACGGACGTAATTCGATCTTCTTTGATAAAAAAATGCGATTCAGATTTTAACTTTTAAAAAGACGTAATGGACATTATATTTCAAAAAGACGCATTTTAATTAAAATTTTAAAAGGCGTTCTTTCAGAAAACCTCATTTTTATGTAATTGTAATTTTACGAAAATAATAAAGTTTGTGACGATTTTAATACCAGATTCTTGATTGTAAATAATATTATTGGTAGTTTTCTCGTCATTGCGTAAGACATCATATAGATTTCAATATATTTATCTGATCTGTTTTATGAAAAAAAAAACGCCTTTTCAATTTTTATTAAAATGCATTGATAATATGCACCGGTATGCTCAGGCATTTGCTTTAGAGATGTGAGCAATTATTCTTCGAGTATGAGCTATTTTAGTGGATCAAGGCACCTCTTTATTCTTTTATTAAAAAGTAATGTAATAGACACAAAAAGCTTCCATTTCATATTTATTTCGTATCAAGAATTAAGCTTTTTTCTGGATGAGTGGAATTATGAAAATAAAGATTGCGATCATGTTCTGTGGCAATGTCCTCTGTATGACGAACAACGCATTGCATTTCTCAGGAAACATCGAAAAAAATGTTATCTTTCACTTGTAAGTATCGCATATTCTGCTCACAGAAGTAACAGTCAATGTGTGAGAAATCTTATATTTATTTTTAAGAGAATGTACTCTAAGAGTTTAGAAATTAATAGAAAACACATATAGCATGCGATTTTATTCAATACTGTATTAAAATACGTATTATATTGTAATCTTTAACGTTTACAACATAATCTCTTTAGAGATTGGCATGGCTTAAATAAAACAAAAGTGTCATCAATATCTGTTTCCCGGAAATGAGACACACTTTTTTTTAATATTGATTCAATTTAATTTTAATCATGGCTCATATATATACTTCTCAAGTCAGAATATCTATTTTAAGTGAAAAGCCAACTGGTGACACGGATTGTACAGTCGGTGCAGTCTTAAACGGTATAATATTTATTGAACGTATCATATATTATTTCTCGAAACTGCCAAAAAATGTCGTCAACACTCTGTATTCTCCAAGTGTCGACGTCGCAAGCGAAAATAACTCGTTACTCAAAGAACACGGCGCGTCAACACTGCTCCATCTAATCCGCAAATATACCGCGTCAGCTCAGCAAAAAGAAATTAGATCAGTCACGAGATCGGGCGCGAGATTTTCCTGTCCAACCTATACATATCGAAACAAAAACGACTGCGACGATATATACGTTTACCCATTACAGCGAGAAGCAAGCGCAGTCGCGTTGTAGAAGTAGGAAGTAGTTCGAGCCTCGAAAGAGACGGACTCGACGAGCCTCTCTGACCTTGATTCTCGTGCGTACGTGCACTCGCGAGCATGCACGTACTTAGCTAGTCAGAAAGGAGGGAAGGAAGGAAAGAAGGAAGAAAGAGAATAAAAGAGAACCGCGTGTATATACACACAGGAGGACGAGAATAAAGAGAGGAAAAAGGAAAGAAGGCGAGTCTTTTGTTGAACGTGGATCGAGATATGTATACATCTACGGGGGTTAGGCGGCGATCGTCGGGATATCGATTCCGAATAAAACAGAGCCAGAACCATATCGTCCTCGTCCTCGGCGATGGCTGATGCTCTTTTTCTCTCTCTCTCGTTCTCGGAGATCGACGTGCATTAAGTGCATCCGTCGGCGAAAGAGCGTTTGCTATATCTCTCTCACTCTTTTTTTCCAGCTTTTATAAAAGCATTAGCTGATTAAAAGAGGCGCCTCTCTTTTTGCGCTGCGCGAGAAGAGCCGGACGAGTGCAGCGTACAGTGGCAGTTGGATCGACGTGCACTTCCTCTCTCTCTCTTACTCTTTCTCTTCTTTGTGTGCTTCCTTTTTTTAGAGATGCGAGCGAGAAAGAGAGGGAGGACCATTAGATACGGTGGGAAGTTGTGTAGTCGAAAGGCGATCGCAGTTTCTCGGCTTTAGCCGAGAGAACGATCGTCGGGCGTTTCGAGCAAATGGAAATTAATTAATTTTGTTAATGTTATCGGGGATATAGGGTTTGAAGGGACTGCGCGCGGAAAAAGGGATTCTGTGTTTTGATAACGAAGTTTCCTTGAAATATGTTGCAACAAATATAAGAAACTTTTATTTCTTGTATTGAAAGCTGCTAATAAATTTTATATTTGTAATTGTATTTTTATCTTTGTTATATTTGTTTTGAATGGATAAAAAGGGTTAGTGGAACTCATCATTATGGGTAAATAGAAGTCGATAAATTGTTGGACGCGAGTTTCTCGGAATGACTTTTTTCAAATAAGCTGAAAGTATCTAAAAAATATTTATTAATGAAAATCTACAGGTGTACAGATATAATAAATTTGATTCCTCATAGACTGAACCTTTGTAATTGGTACACAATATTATTGTATTATATTACGTTTCATAGCAAAATGAAGTTAATTTATATTCTCAACGTTTTAACCCTATTTTAAGTCTCACCATATCATATTTTTAAAAACCAAATGTTTCTTTTTTAATTTTTTATTTTAGACAACGATAGTAGATGCTAAACTATCCGTCGATAACAGAATGAGTGCATTTTTTGAATTAGAAAATACTCATTAAATTCTTGAATTTCTTTCTATATATTACAACATTATATTATTCATTTAAGACAGTTCTAATCTAAGTACCCTAGTAAAGTCAGTAATTATTTATACAAATTATATCCTGTTGACTTGACATGCATGGATATTATTAGTATATTAAGTAGTTATTTACATAAGGATACGTTTAGATTATTATGTTTTTCTTAATTCAAGGATTTAAGGGATTTACATTCTAAAGTTATTTAACTATTTTCTAAATCAAATATGCAGTTTTAAAAATGTACTTAATTTATTTAACATTTTTTTATTCAGACGCTTTAATAAATTAAAAAAAAAGTTAAATAATTTTAGTTTGATGAATAGAGATCTATTATAGTACCAGTTTGATAATTAATACGTGTGATTAATTGTTGTTTAGTTCGGTTAGAATTACCTTAAATTATGCAATTGATAAATTATAGCACAGATGAGTATTAATAATAATTGCGGTGTTATAATTAATAAAATTTAACTATTTTATGTCACTAATGTCCTACAAACGACACCTTCAAATGTCCAAAATAGATATTTGTTCTGTTCTGCTTCTAAACGCTCTATACAGCCAATTCATAATTTACACTTATTCAAAATAGTTTGCTCTTACTTCCTTTATTACACATTTACAAACGCTCAATAACTTTCAATAAACAGTTTCTCAACAGAAATTCCCAAGAACTCGCTCTACACGAGCCATCAATACACCTCCATCCCCCTCTTAAAAACAACTTCAGCTCGTTCATACTGCAACGCGACCGGTGTACTCTCGTTACAAAACTGTAGCAAACTGCGCATCAGCCCTTTTACTGCCCCTACACGCTCCTCCATAAAGATCCTCCTCCCCGGGCATATTTTCCCTCGCGAGCTCTTCCCGCGCACCCCCGGCAAGGAAAAACAAGATCAATCACTCGAACCGCCCGTTTACCCGCCCCCTCACCTGCGCACGTTGTAGTTCACTTAAAAAAGCGGCCCCCGTTGTACAGCCAGTCGGCCGCAACTTCATTAAGCGCTCGCGCGCTCGGCTCCGCTTTAAGCGCTTAACAACCCTCGGCTAATCGCTTTTCCTCAAACACCCCCCCCTAACCAGAGCTAAAGTATACATAAATCGTCCATCTCGTCCGAATTGCGCGTGCCGGTGTGTGTGTGTGTGTGTATAGGTGTATATATATGTGTGTGTGTGTGTGCGTTACGGAGGGCCTTAACGGCAGCTCGTATATACTCGAATCGAGTGTAGTAGCGCTAACCCGCCGCGCGTTAAACTGGACGGGCAAAGTGTCCATCCAGGTAATCAGACGATATTGATTCGCTGCTCGGGATTATAAACGTCGATGGGCGCAGAGCGCGAAGGCGGCTGTACTGGGGGGGGGGGGGGGGGTAAACGTAGCGGCGCGGATTTTCACTTCGTTTGCGTAATGTATGGTTATTTGGGCGTGTGCGTGCGGTGATAAGTGAGGTATCGCAGGCTTGGATGAGGTGACATTCTGATGAAGTATCATTTGAGAGAAGCTGTATAACGTTACTGTAAAATGTAGGGGTTGAATTAGTAATGTATTTTATCGAAATATTGTAGAGGTTTGTAGGAAATCGATGATTTTTCTTTATGCGTCTCAAGGTTTTGGGAGTTCGAATGCTTGGATTGTAATTATTAAGATTTTTATTCGGTTTTGTCACATATTAGCAATTTAAGGTTTAATTTAAAATTGGTTAACTTATGTAATTTTAATAAATTGTAGAAATTTTTGGCTGATATAAATAATAATATACACTGAAAAAAAATTTGTTAAATCTAAGTAAACGTTTCCTTGAATCGTACTAAGAAAAGATTTATTTGATAATAATAAATATTTAATTATGTTTAGACTGGTATTCATCAATTCAATAAATATTTACTAAATTTAAGAAATATTTACTTTATTTAAGTCTTTTAAATTTAAATCTTTTCTTAGTACGATTCAAGGAAAAGTTTACTTAGATTTAACAAATTTTTTTTTCAGTGTATGTCAGTTATGAAATAATTAGATTTTGATTGTATTGAATCATACTGATATTCTTCTAATGTAGCTGATTACTGTAATTTGTAAATTTCACTTTTCTGAGTCTTATCATATAATTCATAATTAAAAGTAAGTAAACTCACGCAACTTCTTCTCAAGGTTTATTATTATAATATTTTGTAACTCTTCATTACTAAAATGAAGTCAATGTAATAATATCGATGAACAAGACGGCATAGTGTACTTAACATACCAGTTCTGTAACATAGACGTTATTTTGCAAAGCAATGTTTAAATATTTTGATTAGAAGCCATTATTTTGTCGTGATTTAAAGTATCATTACAAAAATATAATATTTTGCGGAAGTATAGATCCTACAAATTAATATTTTACACGTACATGGTATTATAGAAAGTAAGTTCCGCATGTAGCATCGTGTATTCAAACAAATTTAACTAACGACTTTGTGCACTTTCTGAAGCATCAAAATTATAATGAGAGAAGAAATTCTTGAACTCAAGTGCGGCGAATTTGCATCGAATGCGACGTATTGACTTATTATGTCACAAGAATCAGTAACGAAGCGCTGCAATTCATTCAAATCTTCTTTTCAGCGACATCTACAAAGTTAACGCAAGCTATCTAAAAAGTCATAAAGAAACATACATACCTAGCAGATTAATAAATGCCGATGGTCGATTTTACATTCACAGACCCAAAAATGTATACGCGCTATGACAAAATCCGCCACATCCGATTACTTTAACATTGCACAACAGAGAATCCGTAATATTTAGAGCTCGGCATTTCGTAACGGCAGCACAACAACTACACACACCCTGTACAACCGTGTACAACATCGTTCCCACTTCCTCGTTCGTAATCCCGAGTAATCGTAATATCGTTCACTCAAGCACACCGCAATATAAATTTCTCGCCACATCGTGCATCTGTTTTCTTTCCCCCAATAAATCCCTCGCCCCGCAGCCTCGTCGAACTTCGAGCACATCGAAATCGTAATATCGGTTTCCGCTGTTGGTCAACGCTCGCGCCACGCGGGTCATCCCGATGGTCCGAGTACCCCGCGATTGCATCGTTAACGCCGCGCGTGCTCGCTGATTGTAATATGACGATGCAACGCAACTGCGGCAAGCCTGCGCGTATGCTAATGAGACGTTGCGCTGGAGGATAATGACCCGCGAGCGCGTAGGTGTATAGTATGTACACTTTTGTTTTGGTTCGGTTTGATGGTCGTGTGCGGGGCGGCTTGTTTGTGTTTACAACTTTGTGATGAATAATGAATATTGATTATTTCTTTATGTGAATGAGTTTCGATGATCAGGGGGTATTTGATGTGGTAGGTTTATTTATACTCATAAAGTCCTTTAGTGGCAGAACGAAGACTATTTGAACTCTTTTATATACGCTGTCCGAAAGATTTTGAGGAAAGCAATGGACCAAATTCATTGACGTTGGAAGATCTGTTCTTACAATACATTCGTATCCGTATGTAAATATTGGACTTTATGTAAGATTAACAACTGTTATTTATTTTAGACATATTATTGATTTTTTAATTAATCTTTGTTTTGTTATTAGGGTATAAGTAGGCGTAACACTTCTTAAATTAAAGGTAAATATGCCCTCGTTTAAAGAAAGATTTCTGTAAATACGGTATATCAGTTACACGAGGTGAATATTTATTTTGTACTTCTGGTTTTAATGGTATTTTGATCCTTTAATGCGGTGTTTTAGAGGTCTGCGAAGAAATTATTTTATTTTTACGCGGATGAAAACATTGTAGCGGTTACAGCTAGAAATTTGTGGCTATGTTTTTTTTATGCACGCATGGTACATTTGTAGCTCAGGCAGGAGCATTTTCATTTAATACGCACTATAATTTTGCAGTTACAAGAATAGAGAAATATTGCAGCTCGTGCAACTAGGTGGCGGAATTATAGTTATCTCGGGTTGCCGAGGATTGCCACATTACATTTAAGTTCGTCAAGTAAAAAAGAAACATTCATAAAAAATATATCTTCCATATTTTGTTCAATAAGCTAATGACCGAAAGAGCTTTGAAAAACATTTTATATATTTAATCTGTTAGCAGTGTTAGCACGCGCGTGGCAACTTTACGACCACAGTTTCCTCAAACGACTATATCTTAGTTTAACAAATTTTGTTATATCTAGATATATAGATATTCTTCAGAAATATATTTAAGTTTCAAACAGAAAAAAAAGTAATCAAAAATATTTATTTTATTAAAGAATGTTAAATAAAAGTGAAAAGCGTTTATTATTATTCAAGAAATATATCCAAATATTTCTGACATTTTAGTTTCGTTTATATTACTTGTTAATATAGTTTACCTGAGTTATGAGTTTAAGAGACGCACAAATGTATGTCTGCAAAGAATAGGAAGGTGCATATGTACGCAATCGAAAGGACTGATCGCTTATTTACTTATGCTTTGTAAACTGTGTTATAGTAATGGGTAAATAAGAAGAAATAATAACTGTACAAGTACTACTGCATCTCCAGGCACAAGAATATTGCGCTCACAAGCGTAAACTGTGTATAATAAATGCGAGCTGTAGGTAGAAATCAGAGTCACAAGTTCATTAACGCCAACTACAATTTTTTTCCCATGATAGAGAAAGAGAAAGCGCGGAATCTCGGTAATTTTCTAGCGTGGTTCTGTATTTTTTATCGTGGACTTAATCGAACAAAAAACTGCGTAGTGCGTAGTGTTATTGTGCTATTTAACCTTAGCATCACCAAAGCCTTTTTACCTTTTAGATGATCAAGTGCAGGATTTCAGCGCAACCTTAATTAATACAAAACCATCATGTATCACACATATATATATATATATATATATATATATATATATATATATATATATATATATATATATATATATATATATATATATATGTTTTCTATTTTTTTCTAGAATTGTTATACAAGAAACATTTTTGCGCTGATTGCAATTCAATATAGCATAATTTTTATATATATATATATATATATATATATATATATATATATATATATATATATATATATATGTTATATTTCGCACGCATGTAAGAGTTTCTGGAACAGTTCAAATCATCTAAATTAAACGATTCAATACGTTTGACGAATAATCAAAAAATGAAAGTATTGGCATATTAGCTATAATAGATCGGCCATTTTAAATGTTCTAATTTCGACAATTGATTTGTAATTACTTAATTAGCGCTCCTAGAAATCATTTAATATAAATTTTGTAGAGAATTTATAAAATTTCTGTGATTTAGACGGTTTTCTTGCTGGGGTTCCGCTGCAACCACATTTTGTCATGGAATCTTTCTATATTTTATAAAGAATGATGTATGAATAATACAACAATCCAGTATTGATTTTGGTTTTATATTACCTAAAGATCGGAAAAAAGTTCAATTTATTGTTATAGGAAGAAGCGAATAAAAATTAAATTAACGAATGAAATAGTTTGTATGAATTAAAATTACCATAATGAGAAACAGGCTCTTTGCTTCTTTTCAGCAAATTCCAGTTAGGTGGAATTTATTTTTAGTATGATTTTTCGAACAAGGAAACATGAGAATCTTAATTAAATAAAATTCAAGTTAATATTAGCCTTTCCTGCATCTACATATCTTATGTCTATTATCTTAAATTAAATTACTTTATTCTGCGTCTGATATATTAAGTTTAAAGAATAAAATTATGAATAGTGTGAAAAATATTTCCCATCAAGTTATCTGAAATGATGGTCTTCGACCGAGCTTCAAAAACTATGAATTATTTATTGTTAAATTATAATTAAAATATAATAAAATCGAAATAAAGAAACGTAAATTTGTATAACTTGTTTAAATGTTAAATTATACAATTTCCGATAAGACGCGACACTAAGTTTTATAATACATTGTATAATTTCTCAGCATCTCTCGGAAGTATGTTAACTATTTTGTAACCTCTTCCTCATTATGAAAGCACGAGATAAGCCTGGGCAGTTCTAGCGTTTTTTTCTCACTTCGCGTATTTATGAACTACTCGTTCGTTCGTGGTGCAATAGCGCAATCCATTTTTAAGAGGATGCCACTTTAATCGCGCGATAGAAGCTTCTTGAATGTCATTTATACAACACGACGACTCTTGATGTGCATGTAACGCTGCACTACTGCTAGTACTCTTCACCTGGAAGTTACAGTTTTTTTTGCTCACTACTTTTTGATCATATCGCTGATGATTCTTTTATTGTTGGTGGATTACAATCACCACAAAAAGTCTACGGTCGATAAACGTTTTTCGCAGTACATATAATCAGTTGCATTGATTGTGTACATATATGCTAAAGTATTTCAGACAATTCACACATATTATGGAAACTTTATAAGATGAAGTAAGTCTATTAACTTCATTGTTTAAGTCAACGTTCAATATAGTTTATCGAAAATTCATTTCATTATTCTCGTTTATAATATTGAAGTTGATATATATCGGTTTTGATACTAGTTGTCTAATATGATAAAAAAATAAGTAAAAAACAAAAGTTAATTTGTTAATGTTCTTATGTACAACTCATCGTATATCAAGACAAAAGAATCTTAGATTTTGATAATAGCCGTAATTCGATAAACGTAAAAAAGGTACTTCGACACTTATTTGCCATGTCAAATGATTTCAATAAGATATAAGGAAAAGTAGGTTAAAATCTTTTACATGTTAGAATGTTTATCTGCATAAGATTTATCGAGGCCTTCTACTTTATCAATGTTCTTTAACAGGTGAAATTTAGCTAGATTAGAATTTTAAATGAAATAAAAGATCCCAGTGATTAAAAAAGAAGAATAACTCATGTTAATAATAAAGTAAGAAAGATACCACGCCAGAACAAATATATTATCACTAAAAACAAACGAAGCTCTTATTTTTTCAATAAACACCTTAATAATCCCAACTTACGAATCCCATGCTTCAAATCAACTTTGTTAAGGATGCAGCTCCTCATTAAAAAATTACGAAATTCTATTTCCCTCCTCCTCTGCTCGCCGAAGGATACTCGCGCACCGGCCAATTTCATCCCGCAGCGTAGGCTAATAAAGAGCAGCTCGAAGCTCTCGATAATTTTCCCGCTGGATCAGCTGGAATTGACGGAGAGAAACTTGGCGCGCCGGGCAAAAGAGAGAGAGAGAGAGAGAGAGATAGAGAAAAAAAGAGCCGGACGCGCGCGAAGATGCTCGACGGACGAGGCGTATAACATCGCCATAAGGGCGAGCCAAGTTTTTCTCTCCCACTCTTCTTAATTTATTAGCCGGGACCGTACTTTTTAATTGCCGCACTTTCGAGCTACTTTAATGAGGAGGCGCGCGCGCGCCTACGAGTTTTTCTTATATTTCTCTCTCTCTCGTCTTACGGCAGTTGCGAGAATTATAAGTATTAAGACGCGTTTGCGCGTGGACGTTTTTCTGTAGCTTACGCAGTTGGCGGCTGGCTCGTCAGACTTTTGATTGGAAAAAGGGGTTCGTCGCGGTGGTCCTTAAGATTGATTCATGTAGATGCTTTTCCACGATAATGCTGCGACGTTTAATGGCCATGGCTTAATCAAATTAGTGATTTATGTATACTAGGGTAAACCCCGTATGAATGGGTATGCGGGGAAAACACTTTTGCGCTTGTAGTACTTACAGCGTAGGAAGATGGTCTTATTTCAACACTCGTCACAATCAGCAGATTTCGATGAATGTATTATGACGTAAGGCGCGATCTGGATAAGCAATAGATCACTCTCGTTAGTCGATTTATCGGAGCGTACACACGAAGTGGCAATGACTCCGGTTATAAGCAGTGTGTCGCTAATCATCGTATCTCGATTCAAAGTATTATTTGCATTCGATTTGATTTTTCAGTCTATTAAGAGATCTGTTTTACAATTTTGTTTCTGGGAAAAGCATATGTGTTGTTGTTGTCGTTAGAAATGTACTGTTTTCATAAATATTTTTGTCTATCCTTATAAGATGCGTTAGTAGAACAATATTAGGCCTTTATTAAAGCTTTTTATTGGTTAGCATATTTACTGCTATTTATTATTCTGTATTGTTTATTTACTTTCAAATTTTAAGTAAAAATCTCTATAACTAAGCTTTTAGTTTAAATATAGTTTAAATATAGTTTAAATATAGTTTAAAAATGTTGTTTGTAAGTAAAAGTAGGCAGATATGTTTTTTAGCTAGTTTTTACTAATATTTAATAGTATGTAAAGGGTTAATTCATTTAAATTCAATCAACTTAAAAAAATACTAACATAGTGATGATTTAAAAAATGTGTGCCTAATATTGGACACGTGTATTCGACATTTAATTGTCTTTTCTAAGATAACTGAATAAATTAAACCGTGCTCGTAACATTCAATTTCCATAATTATTTGGCGTTACACTAATTAATCGATTCTTCGCAAATAGAAGAGAAATTTTGTAGAATTACGAAATTAATTCATGTTTTTGAATAAAGGATAAAAATAAAAGATAACAAAATATTACAAGTGATACAAAATATATTTATTTATTTAAATTCATTTTGGCGGTATTTTACACACAGTTGAATAAACATTAAATTGTGTTTGAAATGCTTCAAACCTGCTCAACTTCATGAACTACGCATATTTATTCTGCACCGGCAGACAAATCAATACCATATTTTCTTGTAATAACTGAACATAATTTAAAGAGGTTGTAATGTTCAAATTTAAAAGTAATACTCTTTTAATTTATTTTTAACGTGATATAATAACGTACTATATCGTTAAAAAAATATGTTGCCAGCGGCTAATCGTAATATGGAAAAGCATTAAAAAAATCTTATTTTTTACACGTTTTCAAAGCGAATCTAATTTATATATACTTCTTAAACCACTCAATCTTCTACTCTTGAAATACCATTAAACATCATGTGAACTAACGGAAATGTCAGTTAAAAGTATCGTAAAAATTTTCCGACAGCCATGACCTTGGGCGAATTCAACAGGCAATCGGCGTAGAACCATAAAAGGGGAGTAATTTTTTAATAATCTCTCCTTAGCAGGATTGAACTGGCTCTATTGCTAGCGTGACTTGTAGCTAGAAAGTAGCAATTTCATCGATTTTCCCCGACCGCTATCGTTTTTCTCCTTTTTTTTCTCTTCTTCGGCTTAGTACGATGAATTTAAAAAAAATACGAAGTACTTCAAACTCTTCCTCTACTGAAAGTACGATTACAGTGCAGATTGCGTTTGTTTAACTCAGCTTAGCATTTTAGCTACCGTTTCGATGATTTAATACACTCCAATAAGTATCTAATTCAGTTGATAATCCCCTCTGATGGATATTGCTAAGCTTACTCGATATCGATTACCTTGATAGTGCAGAGATTCACGAGATTGATTGGCTTATGGCATAATAAGATAAAAAAATGTACACATTCTTGACATACCTGAAATCTTTAACAAACATAGGGATAACGAGGTAATACCGATTATTGCGTAATTCCGGTCACCCTTATAATTAATTATAAACAATATAAAGATTTTTACCCATTTATTCCAGCATGAAATTAAAATATGTACAATTGTTTTTAAATAAAAGAAATATTTCATTATTATAATAAGTATACTTATTAGGTTATTATACACAATCAATGTTGTTACACATATTTAATATAAGAATTTCCGTTTACTAAAAAAGATATTTAGCATACTTTTTACCATTCAAGGTTTTGAGTGTTCTATTTTAATAATTGAAATTTAATGTTCTAACAAAAATGTGTAAATATAAAAACAAAATATGCGATGACTTTAAGGTGTGTAAGTTTATAACTCATTGTAAAAGTATAAATAATACTGTTATCGACTCTATTCTTATTCGCATAGAGCTTTTACTTAAAATAAGTAAATTTCTCTAATCAATTTGCTTTTTTATTTTTGCTTATACGTTTAATATCTCTAATGCTTAGACAAATTTATTTGGAAATATTTACCTTAAAAATTAATTTAACCATATAAAATTAATGCAAATATAAGTTACGCATGATTGGAAATAATTCCTCTGTCTCCTACTCTGGTAGAAACTGCACCATTTACAAAACGCTTTTTAGACTAGAAACAACCCTAGTAGAAAAGTGAACATTTATTGTCCAGGAATAAGCTAGTTTCTGGTTAAGAGTGTCTTATGTCATATAAATAGGCTGCTTTCCGGCATATAAGCAATTTTTACAAAAATCGTCAAGAAATGACTATAGCTACTAGCATCCCAAACTCCTTTCATCTAATCTCAAAATACTCCCTCATCACCCAGTAATCTAAAATCGTTAAATTCAAAACCTTACCAAGCTTTCAAATCAACATATCGCGTAAATCTCACCCGCCTATTCCCACTCAAAATTTCAAATTCTAACGTCACACCAACAGCGCGTCGCGATCTATATACCAAACCGTCGATCGAGCGCGTTCACGCGCAACTTCCAGAAATCGCACCTAGCCGTCATCGCCACCACATACCCAAATACACCGCGACAGCCAACGAAGAATCGGACGTACCGAGCCGTATTTACACAACGTGTAATACACGCTGTCGAAGGTACTCCAAGGCCTCGATCGCGTACATATACATGTATACAGCCGGGTCGTGTAATACGCGCGTGCAGGTGTTCACGTGCGACATGCTTCCGTGAGTTCGGAGTTAATACCCGCGCAATTACAGCGCGTACAAGGGAGCCTGCGAACGCAAGCTAGACAGATAGATATATAGAGATGGAGCGAGATGTCAAGTGCGTGCATCGGCCTCCTATCCCCCCGTATTATACGTACATACACGCACAGCGAGACTGAAATTCGATTGTGCGCGAGATGGCGATTTAGCCGGAGGCGAGGGATCGCTCGCCGGCAGACGGTATTACAGCGTTATACGCGTTATAAGTATACTTGTTGCGGGGTATTGGGATAGGCGATGACGGTCTAGGGTGTGCGGTGTGTATTGTACATGGAGGGTGTGTATCGATCGAGAATTTTTCGAATTCCGCGCTTTGAGCGCTCGAATCGATATCGAGCGAGTGGACGCGTGTTGGGTATGAGATGGATGGATGATGGTATTGAGCTTTTTTGTCGTTGTAATTTTAACATTAGCGATTTGAGTACATGAGATAAAGGATATATAGGATTAAAGAATTATTTTAAAAGTATGCTATTTGATACTTCATGACCCTCTTAATTTGAAATAGTGAAAATTCACTGTTTCGCTGCGAAACAGTGAGATTTCACTGCTTTACGGTGAAATTTCCGAGGTTTCACTATTTCAAATTAAGAGAGTATATCAATTTATGTCATGTGAACTAATAATAAATAATATTCAAATAATGCTTTGATGCAATGTTGTGAGCGCGTAATTATATACTACTTTGCGTTGAGCATTATTATTTATTTTATTATGCGAATATCCTGACATCCTGGATTATTATAATTTGGATTGATAAGATAATTAGTTTATACTTCATGCGAAGAATTTCAAGAATGTTTTCTCTGATGTTGAAGTTCCTAAATTGAAAATATTATTACAAGGCTTCCTTATCCTAAAAACAAAATTAGTCGAATAATCCGAAGAACGAATAATGTAATATTCTAGATAATATCAGATGAAGCTTATTCAAAAATAATTTTACTGTGGAATTCAGTAATAATATACGCTAAAAGTAAGAAAACAGAGAAAAATGAGAGTTGCCCGCAGAATGTGCACTTTTAATGAAGAAACTTCAATTTTATGTTCCAGTAGAGAAATTATGATTTATTATAAGAAATGCCCTTATTGTCTTGGCATATATTATACAAAGTTTTCCTGATATTAATTTCCATCATATTAACCGCAAGACAAATATGTAAGATGGTCGTATGAGCTGCGATAGTCTCCTCTACTACCAAGTTATTCAATTTTATTAGCTACTGCATCTTTATTTTGTCGTAACGGCAATCTGTGAAGTATAATAAAGAGGAGATCAAGCTAAAACAAAAAATTCCTCTCCATTAAATACAGTTCAACATTATTTTAAATAGAAAGTTTTGATTTGATAGTTTATTAATGATATTTTTTGGAAAAAAAGTGAGGAGGAAAAATGAATCATGCTCATTAAAAACAAATCAAGTGCATTTGCGCGACTTGCGAATCAATAAACCAATATAGGAATGAGTAACGATACGGCCAACATTTATATTAAAAAGATATGCTAAAAATACATGAATACTGTATTATTCCCGTTAAATATCATTTTCATATTTTTAGTAAGCAGAAAGATAGTGCATTTATAATGCAAGCACTACATCAATTATGGACTTTAGAATCCGACAATAATATTTCAGAATATTTTCACTGACGAGGAATTGCGCCATAATCATAAAATAATTAGAGTACTTTAGACTCTGGTTATAAACATTTATAATAATATTGCTTGCATGACCTTTAGGTAAGCGCTCCACTATCATATCTCATGGAACATCCTACATTCACAGATAGCCAGCGTAATTTTTTCTCTCCTCTAGCCAACTCGCGACTAGCATCGAATGATTAATATATTTTTCTCCATATTATCGGACGGTCAAGTTCCGCATAACGGCAAGTACGTCGTTTAATATAAAATCAATTTTTTACTGTTTTGTCATAGTTGATTTTTCCGAACTTCATCGCGATCGCGTCAAAGCTGGCTTTCGAGAAAAGAATGATGTTTGCAATTTAAGCACTTATGACGGCACGTGTATACGCAAGATTTGCTCTACATTTCTTTATGCAATTATCGCATCAATGATTATAGAGTTTATCAGGTCATAATGATGACTAGGCATGCACCTCGTTTGAAAGAAAGTAAAGCGGTTTTTAATGCTTCAATAAAGTACGTTATGACTGTTGCAAATTTTTGTAAATTGTTTTCATCATTAATATCTTTTCATATTTTTTTTAAACAGACTATTTTTTATACAGCGTATATTTTATTGTAAATCTGCTTGGATATTTTCCAATAAACTTGTGTTTTTCTATAGCTGTCACAGTTAACTGCGGCTGATTTGTTAAATGATAAAACAGACTAGTGACTTGTACAGAAATAACTCATTAACATTGCCGTGAGAATTTTGCCGTATCGGCTTCATGGCGATATGACTATTTTAAGCTGCGGTCATAGGTCGTCAATACCCAAGAGAAGGAGATTATAATTGCACGATTCGTATAAAAAGTGAATTCCATTTACAGAACCAAGAGAAAATTGGATTGATTAATGAATACTTTTGCTTTATATGAATTCTCTCACTTAATTGCTAGTTCTATATACAGAAAATTTAATAATAATATAAGCGAGCGGCAATTGTACAAAAGTTTTGTAATTTAAATATTATTTTCATTTAGTATCTAAAAGTACCTAAAACAACAAATTTAATTAAATCCATTTTTTGCAACGCAACTACACAAATTAATTTATAAGAACAATGAAGTTCATATTGAAAAAATTAACTTAGTTTGAGGAAGGTATGTGCCAATGATTTGGCAGCTGTCTTTTAATATGTATTTTAAATAATATATTACATAATGTCCCATTTTTCAAATTCAGAATAAAGTAAAGCAATATTTTCAAAATATGATATTGCGCACGATAAGGACGATATTTCAAGTGCAAAAATCACTGTACGCTGGATGATTTTATGGAATACATTTTTACTTAAAATGTATGCGCATACGAAATTAATTATTCTTCTTCAACCTGAACTGGAAATACATTTTTCAATGTAACAAATAAAAGTTGACTTTTATTATGTAAAAACAGAATTCTTTTTGAGGTTTAAGAAAATTCAATTAATAAAATTTATTAACTTCAAAATCAGAGATCATCAATCTATCGGTGATTTTTGCACATTTGGAGTTTTGCCACATGAAATATATTTCTCATTAATAAAACCATACTCTATACAGCTTTTGACAATTTAATACGAATTATGAAAGTTGCGAAGCTCAAAATTTCTTTCCACATCTTTCCAACAGATTTCGTTGCAACGCGGAGTACACGCACTCTCGCATTCGGCGTACTCGCTAATCCAGATGATCCTATCCCTCGCACACCGCCGACAAAGACATCAAAATTTTCCACGTGGCATTAAACAAACAGTCAACAACAGGGACCAGATAGCAGCAATCCTGCAATTCCTCGGTCTACCCGTACACAAACATTTTCAAACGCGCGCATCACCCTAATCTGATCCTATACCCAAAGCATTTATCCACGTGCACCCGAAACGCTTATATATCGTCATCTCGTCGATGCGCCGATAATACAATACACATTTATACACAGTCCGTCCGGCCAGACGAAGCGTCTCGTCTCGATGCGCTTCATCCCATTTCCTCCTCGTCGTCCCCGGGCATGACGCATACCCAAAGCATCCACGGAGCGGAAAGTTTTTCGGCGGCTGTCTATACCCACACCCATCTCTCTCTCTCTCTCATTGTCGCTCTCTATCGGACCCGAAGTCTACGTACACAAGCGCGGAATTTTCCGCAGAGTGCAGGCCGCAGGTAAATGGCCGTCTGCAGCTGGAAAAAGGGCGCTGGTAATTACGGAGTATAGGGGGCGTTCTCGTTGTCTCCTGTAGAGAGTGTACACCTGCCCCTTTTTCCCTATTGTCTCCGTCTCTGTTTCCACTTTGGTACATCGGGGGGGTGGGGGGTATATAGGTATATAGAGGTAGGGGTTCCTTTTATTTGCCGGTGCGCTGTAGTGTGTACATAGGTACCAAATTGTCCGGGCAGTGGAAAATTCCGCGTCGTCGATGCGACGACGGAAAGAGAGGCTTTTCGTTCTGTTCTATTCGGCTTTGTGGTGGAATGGCCGCGTCGATGCGTGGCTCACGTGCGATTGATTACTGTGGCGCGCCGATTGACTTTTTAATTAATGGGCAATCTTGAGCGGCGTGATTATGGCTTTGCGGTGATTTCGTAAGGGGGGGCCTTTGTGTAGTGGTATAAGGTTAGTAGGTGTCTGTATAGAGATCTTTGCGGACTTTCCTTTAGTTGTACTGTTTGAATTTCGCGCTCAGATTCCTATAATCAATCAAATTGACGAATTTTGTGATGCTGGTAAAATAGGTGTCTTTACTTAAAAAAAAAGAAAATAAAGATATGAATGAGAATGTAATAATTATGTAGCATTTTTGGGGAATTATAGCATGCTGATTTCGGTGAGTGCATTTTCTAGGAGAGGTAATTCGATTGAAGGCTGATTTTGACTGATGGTAAATTAGAGATACATACTATATTTAATTACCGTGTTTTAAATTTTAGATAGTACAACAGTTTATCATATAATAATTAGTATATCTATTTAATAAAACATTATGTTATAAGGATGTAGCATCATAATCCAAATCTTAAATTTTAATTAACACTTAAAATTTAAGATTTGGATTTGGGGTCATGAACTTATGAAAATTTGTTTACTTTTTATATTATTATTATAAATAGAAAACTTTTTAAACAATTTTCTTGAACTATTTTCACGTTATTTCCAGTCTTATGAAACCGGTAGACTTGACAAACAAGCCTTTAAACTATATTTTATTTTTCTGCATATCGACAATTGTATAAAGATTGTCTTATAGATTAGTTGCCGCAAAAGCATTATAATTGATGAAAAATATGTATGTGTTTTGCACAATCTCAATAAAAGAATTACATATAACAGTATGCATATATGGGGAAATCTCCAGAACTTTTAACTTTTAAATGTTGAAAATGAGGTCAACTTAACTTAGAAGCACAGCTCTAGTTTTTTTCACACAACTTTTCGAGACTATAAACCATTAATATTTGCCCATGAACAAGCCCGAAACAAGTGCCTACCGAATTAAAAGTTAGAATTTCCATGTGTATATTTTTTCTTGAAAACTGTTCTAAAATATTTGTGCAGCTATTTTAATTTTTATTTTTGATACTTAAACCAAATATTTGTATTGCGTTGATGTTATTTTACAAATTACGTTGATGTTAATGATTCATTTAAAGTGATTGGTAATGGTTCGGTAGACGGTACAACGAAAGACAAGGATGCGTGACTACTCACTTCTGATTCCGAGAGATCCTTTGAGGAGGATGAGGATTCAAATGAGGTCAAAGAATTACATTCCCTTAAAGGACAATAAAAATGATATGCTTTAATTGAGGGATTTTATTATAGTTCGTTTATAGAATCAAAACACCGGAAGTGTAATATTATTTTAATACAAATTCAACTTTTTATGCATTGATTAAATTTAAATTATAAATTTCGCTTATTGAAATTAACAATTTAAACGTTTAAATTGACTAATTTTACCTCTTAGACGACGGAAACACTGTTTTTCATTATATATCTTTCTCTGTTCACTACTTTTTTCCGTTATTTTAACTCTTCAATTCGTTTATGCTTTAAGTACTTTTTCTTCTTTCTCACTTTTACTTCACTCAAAACCGGTCTCATGATTGTAAAATGCAAAGAAACTTCTTCTCGTATTTGTATTATTCAGTTTTGCTAGTTGCAATAAGAGGTTATGATGTTTAAACAAACGCGGGTTGCGGACGGCGCGTTGTGGATGCGACAAATCGATGTAAATTTGCTATTATATCAATACATATTAGTTTTTTAGGTATAATGCAAAGCTATTTCTCAATAGTTTATCAAATACTATATTTTGGTGATTTATTTCATCGATTTTAATTAATATTTATAGCACAAACGTGCGTTGTGGAAGCGACATTTTTTTGTTCGGTTTTTAATCGGCTCACTATGTGTTATTTAAATTTTGGGCATTATGTTTACTAAAAAAAAAGGGATTATATAATACAACATAATACTGTTGATGTATTTTACCCATATTAAATACTTTTTAAGGTAATTCAATTACTATTTATTGAGTTATTCTTCGTGTTGTGGATGCGACACCAAAAACCTACGACAATTTTCAAATGTATTTAACTCCGATTTTATGATTAAAATGAAAATATTATCAATATTATCTTATTCTCTGATTATTTCTTAGTAAGAAATAGTTTTTTTTTATATTTTTATCAGGTCAATGTTAAACACTATTAGAGAAACTATAATTGAAATCCGGAATATTGAACACGAGAAATGTGACAGTTTAGACATTGATTGATAAATTTAATTAATTTATGATAGAAAGTAAACATAAAAATGTAATAAACAATAAGCTTAAGCTTAAAACAATAACATAAGCCTATGTAAAACATTTTAATACAGTTAATATATAAGAAAAAACTGATTGAAACCTCGAGTCATATAGGTTAAAGGTTTGGGAGATTTCCCCATATACAAAAAGAAAATAAACTGCAATTAAACAAATGATAATTTTATTAATTGCATTCCACTCTAGTACATACATTGCCCTTCATCGCAATACGTCAACAATCTGACGACACGAAGCGCACGAATATATATACGAGGGGGTTATAAGCGAATGGTAATTTGCAAATGAAGAAAGAAAGTAGTGCGCCAAGCCAATAGTCGGTCGCGTCTCTCTAGCTCCCTCGCTATTTCTCTTTAACTGCCAGAGGACGGGCAGAACTGAAACGTGATTATCGATTTGGACTTTCAGTGGAAAAGTTTGAATCGACGGCGCGCCGTCTTCCCCCGCTGGCGCGCTCGCGCGCGTCACTGCTAATTTCCCATTTGAATTTATCACGCCTACTGCTTAATTTGCTTCATTATTCATTTATCTGTTTCCCCAGCGCTCGTAATTGGATAACGAAAAAATTGCTTTTTTATAGCGCCGTGTTTAGTGTAAAAGCGAGAGCTGAAAATTCGGAAAATATTCCTCAAATCAGTGGCTCTCCTCGCTTTCTGATATCTGACATTTCTCAATCTTTTATAATTTGACATGCCTCGTAATCTTACCTACTTTATTTTCTGTTAACTAGGCGCACTTTGATAAAATACAAAATATTTTACAAACAAGAGATAAGGCAGTATCGCATGCGCTTACTAATACAGCGTAATTCCAGCGCGCTGTAAGCTGTGGCATAAGCACTTTTTACTAAATCTATCTTGGCAATCAGTTTGCTCGGTGCGATTAGTAAATTATAAAATTGTTGAGGTACAAACATTTTTGCGACTGATACAATATCGTATCTTTGAGTCGATTGAGTGGTAGCTATCGAATAAATGTGCAGTGAATTAGTGGTATCAATAGGCCACGTCGTAATCTTGTAAATTTTTAGAATGTCTGAAATTATGGCGGTTTAATGTTAATCAAAAATTCAAATTTCCCGCCTTGAACTTTATCTGTCTTTTTCTGTCACATCTTAAAAACAATTGGAGCGAAAGCTTGCGGGATTACGACGAAATTTTGTTTGAATTGTTTTTAAAGGTGAAGTTCAAATATGTAGTTGAAACTTTGTAGGATTATTATTCCAAACAATTTAAAAACACACAGAGAAATAACATTTTCTAGCAGGGGCTAGCTGATTACAAAACTTATTACTAAACTGCCTAGTAAATGAGGCATAGAGCGTTTCTTACACATAAGAATTATACACGTAATTATTGTACACAATTTAGCATTGGTCAAAGTATATATAGATATATTTGACCAGTGTTAAATTGTGTACAATAATTACGTGTACAATTTTTATGTGTAAGAAACGCATTATGCCGTAAATGAAAACCATACCAATGCAGAACTGAATTCTATGACTAGAAATAATAAATAGCGGTATTAAATTATATGGTTCAAATATTAAATTTCCTTATGAAATAAACTAGGGTTTCCGCAAGACTCAATAAATTATCGATATTGTCTTCTCTTGTCTAGAAAATCGAGACAATATCAAGACAAGATAAACATCAAGTTTGCGAGACAAATACAAGACTTTTGAATGCCAGACAAGATTTTAACAAGATTTTATGATCAAGATCTTGCAAGATCTTGTTTCTTGTTTTCATTAAATATTTTTTTTAATTTTTTTTATATATTTAATACAATAAATAATTTGTTCTTAAATTAATATGATATTGAATAAAACATTATAATTATTTTCTAACTTATTTCCTTTGATAAAAAATTCATGATTAGTAAAAAAATATGACGTTCATTTTCTTTTATTTTTGTTTTTGTAATTTTTACACCACAACCTGCATCTCCACTCGCGAAGCGTGCGCTTGATATAATAATAATTCAATTAAGTAAATGTTAGGTGATTCAGATTAAATCTGTGTCATTGTGAAGTGATCAAAACATTCACAAAAAATAAATAAGAACTATTCTTTAGAAATATCCATAATATTCGATTTTATAGATAATTATGGTACTTCATGTATTGACATGAATTAAGTCAGGAAAATCACTTAAATATGTGGTGTAACAATTCAATAATAGATAATTGAAGAATTGATGATTATTGCAGTCAAACTGTCCATTAATGGAATCAATTTTACTGAAAGTTTCTATGTTTACATTATTTATTCCGTATAAAGATTAGAAAATCTTATCAGACGTAAAACATTACTTTACAAGTTGCATAAGAAACTTCTTACATTAATAAATATACTAAAAAATTTAAGATAAGTAATTTAATAAGTTCAATACTATTTAACTATGTTTGAAAAATACCGGTTCACTTTATGCCGGGCCTTTCAATGCGGGTTAAAGTTAATTAGAGGATAAAATAAAATATTTTGTAGATATTTTACTATTTTTTGCACAAGAATAGATACAAATGTTAATTTAGATAATAGTAAATATAAAAAGGAATTTAAAAACCTTTAAAATAGTGTAAAATACGAAATAATTAAATATGTAAGTTACGTTGACCCATTTTAGTATAAATACGAAATGCGTTGGAACAACTTTACATGCAATACTAATAATCAATTTAATCAATATATTGATATAACTAAGTCGATATCTCATCGGGCCTTGAAGATTTTGAATGAATCCGTGAAATCATATTTTGCCATTTTTTACCAATTTAGGATTTGAAATTTGAAAAATTTACCGACTAAGCGTTCGATTAATGAAAGACCCACGATCTAAATGATAATAAAGCCGGTATCTCAACGGGCTTTGGAGATTTGGAATGATTTCATGAAAACACATTTTACAGCTTTTAACCCCTAAAACATTGAGATTTGTAAAATTTATCACCTTAGGGTTTGAATTTCGTAAAATATATTTTTATTCGTTGTCTATAACATAAAAGCCATACCATTCAAATTTCAAGTTGCTGGGTTCAAGGATTTTGGCTGGGCGTTTATGAGTCAGTCAGTCAGGCCATGCCCTTGTATATATAGATTATGTACAGTTTGTTTGCTATCAATATTATTATTTAAATATAAATTTCATATTGTTTTATTTTCTTGGTAATGACTAAATCAAATATTTATCAATCACAGTACGTAAGACATTTTGTAGATAGCAAAGAATTATAGGAGAAAAGTTAAAGCCTACCTCATTTCTTTTGATAACTATATTATTTTTCAATGGAAAAACCTTGACAAACCTGCGCTAACTGATAAATTTCAGTTTATTGTTATCATATCTTTTATCTATAGTAACTATAACTTGAGCAATAATCGAATTATGTAAGGATTGGTGTAATTCACATTTTTTTCAATCAGCATAATACAAGGTGTAAGCATTATACGCAAACAACTTTTTTTATTTGTTCAGTCTAATAAATTAATCAAATTTTATTTTTAATTATTAACATTTTTATAAGTTAATTTAAAATGTTTCTGTTTTAATAAAGGTTCGTTATAAAAGCGATCTTATATTAAAAATTAAAATGAAGTAGCACGCATCTACATGAAGTGATTCTATAATTAAATTCATTTTCGACGAGAGGTCAACTTCTGTACCGTCGTTTCTACCACGTTGAACAAGTAGCAATTATTGCAAAAAAAAATTATATATACAAAGCAATGTTAGCCAGCAATATAAATTTATTCTTAATTCTTCCCTGACTTAATAAAAAAAAACATACTACGTTTAATAATAGTGACAGTTCCTCTCTACCCAACTTAATCAATAATCAGCCAATAAACGGCGCAGCCTGAAAACACGAAAAAAAAACATCCAACCACTATATATTTCACACTACAAAGGTGCGCCCGCGCGCCGAGTCCACAAACCGTAAATACCCTCAGTCCGCGCTCACAAGCGCCTTTTTATCGACAATAACTATAGCCCCATATTTACTCTTCTTACTCCGCTTAATCGTCGCGTATAAGTCGCCGCCTTGCCCGGCTCTATATTCGTCCTGCGCACGTACATACCTATGCACACCGCAGCACGCGAGTTCACTGCAAAAATGCAGCGGCAGCGCTATATTACGATTGTGCAACGCGCGTAATTGCAGCGCCGCATGGCAAATATACACACACACACACATATACATACTCGCAAGGATTCTCTCTTTTTTTTTTCGCGCTCGCGCGACCCTGAGATACACGTACCTGTACGAAAATAATACAACGCGTATTACGAGGGAGAGGGGGCAGCACGTTTTAGACGCGGACACACTTCCGCTTCCATCAGGCGAGGTAAACGCGACAATTGACACGCGCACGCGCCCGCCGCGGAATGAAAATTGAATGGAAATTAGGTGCGGTGCGCGCGCGGTGTTCCCCGCGAGTAGACGAGTTTGACATGATAATAGCGCGACGCGTCATGTATCTTTTTTTTTTTCGTTCGGATTTCGACGCTGCTTTGTTCGCGGGTAATTGCTTTGTTTATTTGGGGTTCGCTGTTTTCTTTTTGTTAAGCCGGAGGGACGAGTGCGAAAGTTTGTGGAGTAATTATTGTGATTGTAGGAGTAATTCGTATTATTTTCGGATAGAGTGTATGAGGTGTTATGCATACGCGTTCGAATCTTTGTCGACTGGAACTATATGCATCGATGAAAGATGCGAAAAAAGAAGAAGAAAACCTGCGTTATTTTGCCATCCATTATAATTTCGAAAAGGTGATAATATCACCTTTCTCTTATATTTCTTTACATTTGAACATTTAATTTAGAAGTATTTATATTACAGAAGTTATGTAGTATGTTTTTCTGCCTAGATGATGAGTGTCTTCATGCTTAAATTGTAATTTTTTACATGACTTAAAAAAGGCTATGTAAAAAATTATAATAATATTTAATCATCAAATTAAAAAATTTACCCTGCTTCTATTAATAATAACGAATCAAAATACAATGTCATTAAATAAAAACCGCTGTCAATTCATTTGCACTTAGCTTCCTCTTTCCTCAAATTAAATAAATTCCAAATGGCCCAAAACATGTTTGTAACATGTTTTTAAGAAATCTTTTTTTTTATTATCACAAAGCTTCCTCTAGGAGGAAGCACTAATTTACCTTATCAATTTCAGAATATCGTAAAATAAAAAAAAAACGTTTAAAAAAATCGAGTCTTTGAATCATCAAATTTCTTTTTATTTCGAATTTTCATTAGAAAACGAAAAAAATTAGCCCTGTTTGATATAAATGATAAAAAAAATTTCAAAAATTACATAACCTCAAATATCTTGAAATATAAAGGTTGTTGTGATCTGGGTAAATAACTTGTTCAAGAGATAGTAAAAATCTACCGTCTTGGGAAGTTTCAGATCAAATGCTGCCTATTTACTCCAGTACTTAAAAGAGTTGTTTCTCCAAAAGAAAAAGATAAAGTCTAAAAAAATTACAGAATATTCTTCTCCATATTCCTAATCATCTCAATTATTTTTCAAAAATGTTCCTTCTTATATTTAACGAGTATAACCGTTTGAAAATATGACAATTTCGTGAATAACATAGCACGGAAAATAGCTGAAAATTTCGGATCAGAAAAGATAGGTAATTTTATGTTCTTTCAAATGCATTATCACCCAATCGATGTCATTATTTCTAAGGTATTAAAAAATCCGAAAAACTAAATCTCAAAAATCGAAAAAACCGCTAAAAATACAAAATCGCACTGAAAAACAAAAAAAATATATTTTTAGTCGCCGTCCTTAAAAAACAAAAAAACAATGAGCCTCGAAACATTACTTTTAACCGTGTATATTCAGAATAATCTTGATCCTTATCCCCACACACATACACACACACACACGCGCGCGCACGCACTCACGTACGCTCTCACACCCCCCCACACACATACATATCCATACAGACATTTTCTAAAAATAGTGTATTTTGATTTCCAGGATCTTAAAACATGTATATAACATATTTTTAACAATACTTTTTTTTACCATCACAAAGCTTCCTCTATGTGGAAGCAAAAACTGTAAGAACATTTACATTTGTAGACAAAATTTCACACTTTTTTATCATTTTTATTGGGGTTGGAAGTTGTAACGATGAAATTTACATATGCATGTTTTATTTTCATATTTTTCTCTTCGTTTCATTTGAATAATTTCAATAAAGCTATAAACTTTAATTTTTTTAAAGTCTTTTTATTTTCTAGTATTATTTGTATTTTGTTAATATTTCTTCAATTAATGTTTTAAAAGCGATAATTTTTTTTATTCGACAGCGTTAATAAATTCTTTACACGTTCAAAGGTTGTGCCAGATATTCAATCATTCAATAATCAATTACATACAATCATCTGATAAATATAAGATACTAAAAAATTAAAAATCACAGCCAGATAAATAAGTCTATGATTTTCATTTATCGACGATTGTTTTGTCATCAATATAAATAAACTTTGATGAAATTTATTTTTAGGATTAATATATTGATATTATGTTGAAAATGTATGCATGGAAAGAAATTTGTTATTGGCCTTAGGGGAATTGCGATTGCCCTGAAAGTTACAATATACCCTTATTACAAATCGTGGAATTTTGCGAGCTTTATACTTTTGTATCTGGGGTGTAACAGTTTGTGGCTTACACAGTTATAATTGTTATTAATTGTTATTTACCCATTAAGAACCGTCTATAAATTACGTAAGGCTTTTTTGACAAAATTTAGACCCCCCTGCTCCCACGCAAGACATTTTCACTGATTTTTCTATATATTTAGTACACCGTAATAAGATTACCTTCAGCCCTCAAAGTTTTACGTAATTTATGGACGGTTCATTACAGAAAAAAATTATGTAAAGTATTAAGAAGGAAATAAGAAAATAATTTATTCAATTCTTATATTTATAAATAATTTGTTGTTTAAATGTACAAATTTTTTTAAGCTTTTCTGATCATTTGATCATTGAATGAAATGTAAAAGTCATATTTTTGCATCATAGTTGTTGTTATATTAGATTTAAGCTTCGCGTGGCGGCCCTTGATAACGTCGAGCTTAATAGAACACCGCAATTTCAAAATGTATAGTCTTAGCAACACTAGCTACAATTTTTCTTTTCCTGTAACTGCAAAATTATAGCTTGTAATAAATTAAAGTGCTACCGCCTCCCCTACAAATATACTTGCGTAGAAAGAAAAATCATTACCACAAATTTTCAGTTCTATAACAGCAACAATATTTTTATCCGTGTGCTACATCTGGAAACATATTGAGATATTTTAGTCAACTCTATAACTCTGTAACTATTTAAACTATTCATTGTATCGTACACAAAAACGCTGACATCTGCTTTGGCACTATGCTTTCTCAAAATGATATCAATTATATTGTAATCAATAATCAATAATCAGATAGTAATTAATTTTTACAAAAGATATTATCACAATAAAGCGTATAGATGTCAGGATATATCGTATATCTTTTGAAGTAATTAAAAAATACCCTAAAATTTTTTTCTGATTTTCTGCTTGATTTGGTCAAATAGGAATGTTTTTCTTATTTGAGTTTCTCTATGTAAATTAAAGGTACATAACACTACGGTATATTGACGTAATTTACTCTAGAAAAGTTACCTCGTGCAAACTTGCTTATCGCATTATGTGAAAGCTGAGACCAAGACAAATAATTTTAGGGGTCTAAGAGCTTTTAGCGATAAACTGCTCAAAGTTATGCCAATTTTAAGCTTAGAACAAAATTTTGGTAGTAAATAGATCACATAGTATAACAAGTGAATGCACGACTCCGATCATATTGTTCTTAATCTCAAAATGATGGATTTTATTAGTACATTTCTAACTCATTTAAAATCTTTCGAAAAACCGAAATTTAATCCCGAAAATCTCATGTAAAATTCGAAATAAGATGCAAGTAATTAATTTCCCCGTACTCCATCATGCAACATTCGCCACAATCTTAAACCGCTTATCACTTATTCCGCGCTTATCATCCATTTTGACATCCGGAGCAGGTCTTAAATTAAACCTATCACGATGCACTCCTCAAATACTTGCACCCTCCCGTTATATAAACAGCCACTCCTTGTCAGTCCTTATCGCGGCGCAGTCTTTCTTCATCCCGCCCTTGTCGAGCCATTTCCACTCCGCGCCGCACATATATATATAATTAAGCCCTTGCGCAACAATCGAATTTGCACCGTGTGTGCATACACCGCCGATCCGAGCTTCGCGATATGCATATTTTTTTTTCTTTTTCCTTTTAATAGCAAAGTTTCGCTATGCGTGCGGCAATCTCCGCGAGATGCACACGGAGACGCGTGCGTTTAAACGCTCCGAGCGCCGGGGAGGTGTACGGGTACATACCACGTAAAATCTCTCATGCTAACGAGTGCGCGGGTGCCCACGGGCGCAATTACATGTTAAAACCGCGGACGTGTGACAGGCCAAAGTCTCGCGGGGCATGCGATGCTTAATTGTTACGTATACGCGGATAATGGAAAATTTTTTTTTTTTCTTTCGACCGCTAGAGTAGTGCATATACGCTTGGCGCGCAGTTTGCGAGTATATGGATGGTGAAAGAGATGATGGAAAGATATGAGGTGGTTTGGGTTAGGTGGAATTTGGATTCTTAATAACTTTATCAAGCATCGATTTTTACGTGGGTTTATGGTGAAATATTTTGTTGTTGAGCTGGAGATGTGCGAAAGTTTTTGTGATAACTGCTCATTCGTTATTTTAATGTGGATCAACAGTTATTTTTTTAAAAATTACTTGAAATTTAAGAGCATAAATATTTTAAAGTAAAATAAAATTATAATTCAAATAAAAAAGAAAAATTATTTTACCTTGTTAACTTGAATGATAATGTAATATTAAAATTAAGTTCTATACTTCGAACATTCGAACAAGATTATTATTATTCATGCTATACTTGAGAGCCTATTTCAGGAAAAATACATCCAGTTTGGTTTTTAATTAGTATCAATTTGCAGGGAATTTTTTACTTAAATATAGAATACAATTTAATAGAGTGAAAAATTCAATCGAAAAAGCTTACAAGGGGATTGCATACTCTCCGGGAACCGAATTTTGGTCAGACTTCGGGAGGAGGTTTCTGATACCCAAAAATGAAGCCTAACACCCGTAAATCGATCATTCTAATGTTCCCTTGATGAAAGATACCTCCTTCTTCTAATTACAACTTTACACGTTGTTATTATGGATAAATGACCCAAAAGATAATAAGAAGTAGGCGGAAAGAGCTTTAATTTAAGTTACGTTATGTATAGAAGTATTAATCTAATCAAAAGTTATTAACATTTGAAGATGGTGACTGAACAACGAATTTAAAATAATTTAATCTCTTTGAATATTCATGCAATTTGGGTCACCATCTTCAATTGTAAATAACTTTTGATCAGATTAATATTTTTATACATAACAAAGCTTAAATTAAAGATCTTTTTGTCTACTACTTATTATATTTTGAGTCATTTATCCACAATAAAAACTTATAGAGTTATGGTTAGAAGTAAGAGATACCTCTTCGTTCCTCATATACGAAGCTTCTTTCATTAAAATAACGAATATTTCGAGTAAAATACCTCATATAGTGACAACAAGGGCCCTTTAGAATAAATTACCGCTACTAGGCTTCTTTTTTGGGTACCAGAAGGCACCTCCCAAAGTCTGACCGAATTTCGTTTCCCGCAGGGTATGCACCCCCCTTGTTAGTTATATATTATTTTCTCTTAAAAAGAGTTTTCACTCCATTATAGCACATATTAGATTGAATTATCCTCGTCGCATTGTTCCTCGTCGCATACCTGAAAATAAATAAAAAGCATTTCTAAATTGGATGATTTGAATATAGTAATAAAAAAGTTCTCATTAATTATGGGCTATTAAACTTTCATTGCGCGCATGCGATGTTAATTATTCCATAGAAAAATCGAGTCCGCTTTGACCAATTTGCCAAGCTCAGCTTAGACACGCATACCCAGTGTCTCGAAGTTTGAATCGCGCTGAACTTCGTCCTACGAATAATCGCTTTAATTCAAATTAATTCTCGCTGCATAACTACAAGTAAAATCTTTCGATACAATGACGTACAATGAAAGCGAGCAAAATGTTGAATTATCCACGCTAATTTAAAGAAAGTACGAATGTCTACGCAGAAACTCCTCTATACGATACAGCACATTAAGATTCCTTGAAAAATAGCGAGTGAAAAAAAGGCCTGTTGACTGCCAAGTTCATCGCCACGATAACACTGAAACCGCGCATTGACGAACAAGTCCACGAACCAATAATAACCAATCGATAAGAAAGTTCTGCACATCGCTCGTAATACTTTCGTCTATGAAAAAGCTGTTTATCCAAGCGTCCGATGCAGCGAGTAACCGAGCGCGCGGCCATTTTTTCCGCGACGAATTCCGCTCCGTCTATTATCTAATGACGCGAGCCTCCAAAGTGACGCATTTCTCCTCGGTTAACGAGGGCGACTCGCGCTTCTTCCTCTTTTTCTTTTCTTCTTACGCGCGTAATTTCTCGCATCGGGCGCAGCCAGCCGAAATGAAAATATTTGTGGTACACGCGCGTCGTAACGCGGCGGCAAGGCTCGTCTAAATTGTAATGCAAACAAGGAAGGAGGATGCGCGCTCGAGACATGTATTGTTGTTTGCTCTTCTGTGGTCACGCATCGCTGCAGCGCCTTCGCGAGTGTCTTTGTTTTTCACGGCCAGGCTGACGATGCGCCCAAGCCGAGATCGGAAGTGACATAATGGACTTTAATTTTGGCGCGGGTATTTTTTTAAGGAGGCATTTTTCTTTTGTAGTTCGAGAGGCGGATGATGGTTCAAAGGTTGCTTGTACGATTGAGTTTGACGTATGATTTGAACTTTGCATATATGGATGTATGTCATTCGCGTCAGTTTTGATTTTAGAAGTTGAGTCGATGGAGGTATATTTGTAGATGTTATCATAGGCACCCTAGGGAATTTTTCAAAAACAGAAAATAAAAATAAATGCAAAGAGCTTAATATTGAGGCTTCATTTTTATAAAAATATAACGTGTCTTTACCTAATAAGAGAGTACATACACTACACAGCCTGCGTGAAACGAATTTTGATCAATCTTTAGGAGGTGGTTTCTGGTACCTTAAAATGAACCCTAGCCCGTAATCTTTTTCAATTGGCTTTTGTTCTCGAGATATGAGCTATTTTATTTGATCAAAATTCATCTCTCGCAGGGCGTGACTCTCCTTGTGAGGGATTTACATACTCTTTATTCATTACAGTAAATTTTTATATATCTGTCGAGTTGATTTTTGCGTGCCAATAATTTAGGGTGAAATAAATATTTGTATATCAATTAGGTCCTAAATTAAGGCTCTTCGCATCATATATTTTTTTTAATTTCCTATGTATTTACGAGCAGAGACATTTGTATTTACTCTTTAGTCAGGTCGAATTAGACAAGCGACGTAAAAAGACCTCTAGATATCATTGTAGCTTATTTGCTACATATACATTAAGGTGCTTCAAAATTAGTGGTTCAGTTTATTATAAATATGTTCTGTCTGAAAGTGAACATAGAAAATATGTTATAATGGGTATTACAGGGTTAAATGCAAAAAATTATATTATCTGCCGGCAGAGTCGTCTATACGTATGTTCGTGGGTAAAAATTAATTTAATTTAAGAGCAATATAACTAATCTTGTTTTTATGATCCAACTCTTAAAATCACATTTAGAGCTTGTTTTTCCAAATCATTTTGTTGAAGATTAAGTGATGAAAAAGACAGAATCAGTTCTTAAACTGTCTTTTTTCATCACTTAATCCTCAACAAAATGATTTGGAAAAACAAGCTCTAAATAAGATTTTTAGAGATGGAATCAGTTCTTAAACTGAGACATGTACAAGAAATATAATCGTTTTTCTTTAGAATTCATTAAGATTAAGTGTACCCTCTAGGGAATATTTTTATTTAATAATCTTAAAATATTATACTAATATAGCTTTTAACATCGAATTTATGAAGAATATTTATGTATCAGAAAACATATACCTACCAAAGTATCAGCCATATCCAAGATCCAAACAACTAACTCTCAAATCTCCTTATGTCACATTTAATATTTTTACGTCTGTATTTCAGTGACTTGTATTACTCACGTCACACGAAAGAAAAACTTAAAAAGTACTAAAAAAGGAAAAATATACAACATCGCCACGCGGCAGTGCCGATCGCGAAAGGGGCCGAATTCATCCATTCCACCGCACATGCAAACGCATACTCGCAATAAAAGCGCGAAATCGTTTCCAATAATTCCCAACGAAACGCGCGCCTTACCCTCGAAATTTCCCGCGTACATGTACGTCTTCCATTCCCCTCGACTGCGAAAAAACAAAAAAACGCCGGGATAAAAAAGAGGAGGGGGGGGGGGGGGAAACATGCAGGGAGAAAAAGGCGTAAACAGCGGGTGTGTTTAATATTGGCATGCATATATGTACGCGCGCGAAATACATCGCGAAACGCGCACTCCTCGATGCGTCGTAATATTTTCCGCGCACGTTTCTCCCTTGCCTTACCTATACGATACGTAGAACTGCACGTGTATATATGTATATACGTACAGGCATATATATATATATATATATATATATATATATATATATATATATATATATATATATATATATATATATACGCGGGGAACACACGTGTGGCGCAAAGAGGGAATCGCTCGCGGGGGGTTTCTGCGGCAGAACACGTAGGTACGTATGGCGGGAGGGTGAGGCTGTATACGCGATATTTTCGGATGTATAAAGTATTCGCGTTCGTGGTATCTTTTTAACATTAGGAGCTGGTTGTATAGGTACGTATACGTGCAACGTGTGTGTGTGTGTGTGCGTGTGTCTATCCTGCGCGCGACGGATAACGTAATATCGAGAGAAATGCCTTGTCGCGCACGCGGGGTTGGTTCACGTACTTTTTCTTCTTTCCGTCGCGCTTCCTTCATCTTGTATACTAATATGCGCGAGCGAAGAAAAATTGGTATTCTGTTTGGTTGGGAATTAATGTAATATTTGTATTGCTGAGGAGCTTGAGAGATGTTTGCGGGGAATAATTATGGGGATAGAAATTTCTAGTGAGCCTTAGTGAAATTGGGAATCGCATAATTACAACTTGTCCTTTGTATATTACAAAGTATGGGGTTGCAAGCGCTGTATATTTGTGTAGCTGGAGGTGTTATACCGATTCGTGACTTATGCAGATACAATTGCTTGTTATTTTCCCGTTATCGTAAAAAAGGTTGTAAAGTATTCAGAAGTTTAAATAAGTTATTAATTCGTTCAATTCTTGTAAATAATTTTTGGTTTAAGGAGGGACACTCGTGTTAACCACTGAATTAGAAGGTGATATTCGGAGATTTTTTGTGAAGAAACGGTTTTGTAAAACTTTTGGCATATTTAATTACATTTTTGTATAAGAAAAGAAAGTTTTTCATCTTTCATTGGCATGCAGTCTTATGAACTTTTTAATTTTGTCATCGAACAAAAAATTAAAACGATTATTTTCTTGTTCTCACATTATTTTTAATTTTAAACTTATTTAATCAGTTATAGGTAGATGCATAGCGTAATTTAATAAAAAAAACAAATCTTGTTAGTTTTTTATTTCAAAACCACAAAGGTCTAAACTGCATGACGATTGTCACCGAAGTTATTAAGAACGACATTCATAACTCTAGATAAACAGCCGTTTTAAAACAAAAGATTTGTTTTCATGTATTGAAAACTTATTGAAAATACAGTAAACTTTTTAACAAGTTTTATATAGATTTAACTGTTTCTTTACGAATAATCCACGAACATCGTATCCTATTTTAGCCGTTTACATTAGCCGCTCTCTCCTAAAATGTATAGCGTTATATTCTAAAGCTTTTTCGACCATTTTATTTATCTAACGGAATGTAAAAGTTATATTTTTGCACGGAAATAAATTCGTAGTCGGCCTTAGTGAAATTACGACTCTGATAACTACAACTTACCTTTACTACAAAGTGTGGGATTGCGAGCGCTATATTTTTGTATCTGAACGTGTAGAGATTTTGTGGCTTGTACAACTGAAATTGCTTGTTATTTACTCGCTATCGTCAAAAAGTATGTAATGCATATAGAAGTATATAAGCGATTTATTCTTTAAATTCTTATAAATAAATTGTTGCCTAAAGCCCTAAATATATAAAATTTATTTTTGAAGTTCGTTCGATCAATATCTCATCGGACACAATATTAAATTATTATTTTTTTGTCAATGCTTTTGTTACTTGTCGTACTGAATTTTAACGTGGCCGCTCTTGGCAATGCGGAGTTTACCAAAATTCTGTATGCTAAATCTGGAAACGCATTGATACTTCTACCCTTAACTATTTAAGATTGCACAGGCTATACAATATGCACTAAAAGAAAGTTTTTGACAAAATCGATATAATTTATTGTAAGAAGCATTTTTTCATTGATATATTATACGAGTCGTATATTTTTAAAACAGTTTATGTTTAAAGTCAAACTTTGCCAATTTTGAGTTACGTTTGATTTCCAATATTTATATTATGTAGATCTACAATTTTCTACAGTATGACAAACATTATTATAATAATTTAAAAGTGTTAATTACACTATCTGGTACAAATATTATTTAACGCACTTGTTTAATAATAAATAGTTTTTATTATTGTTTTTTTCAAAATTTATGTTTATGCGCTTGATCTATTTAAAAAATATACGATTCATATGATATAAAAATTGATAGAATCAAACAATTTAACAGTCTTTCAATTATTTTATGTAAAAGTCAAATGCCAACGAAAAAGTCAACGAAAAAAGAACAAAATAGGAAATTAATGAATCAAATAGGGTGCTAATTGGATATTTTTGTAAGGAGAAATAGAGAGCAGAGAACAACGATAATAAGTATAACTGTATTGATTAATTGATTTCATGCAATGTGAGAATTTAACTAATCGAAATCGAGTAACTTGATAAATTCAATTTGTTAGCGTTTAATGTAAAGATAGAATTGAAGAGAGATATAATACTTTATAAATAATTAAATAAATAATTAAATAATATAAATTATGTAGAATTTGCTTCAAAGAATTAGAAGCAATATAATTATTTGATCAATGAAAATAAATAAGCAGAAAAAAATATTCAATTGGATAATGTCATTTATACAAAATCTAAACTAAAATAGAAAATGAGCTCATTAAAAATTACGCATAGAACGTTGTAAAAATATTGGAGTACTTGTACTTTTATAAAAAGAAAAGGTAGAAATCTGCCTTATCGATCAGCGTAGTGCGAAAGTAGTTCGCGACAGGCTTCGCAGAGGTCAGCAGCTACCCGAGTGAGCAACCGCGCGAAAATTCATCATCGACTCGATGGCGCAGCGTGGAAACGTATGAGCCAGAGTTCGCGAAGATATTATTTATTCACGCGCAAGTATTCCGGTACTACGACGAAGAGCGAATGTTTTTTTGATGCTGCAGGTATACATTGTTGCGCGCGCGCATATACGTCCAGAGATTATTGTTTTTTTCAGCGGGCGCTAATGGAGTTTAAATTTTTCATGTCGCTGAAATTATCCCTGCAGCGAATGTATATTAAAATATCTGTGGATCCGATCGAAACGGCACTTTTAATGAGATCCTCGATGTAGATGAGAAATTAAATTTGTAGCACGTATCAGTTATTTACGACGAAATTAAAGCGAATGCTAAGTAAAGCAATAGATAGGTTTTTAACAATTTACATTTTGCGTCGTGTACGTCTGTCGCCTCCCTTCGACCAAAACCAATTTAAAGATTTATAAAATAAAATGTTAAACCTTTATCTCGCGGCGTATAACAAAGTACGAGCCAAGCTTATCAAGCAAAAAACTTTAAACAAGAAAATGTAAATAGCAAAAGTGCACGAGGCGGAGGAAGTATACCGCGCAAAAAGGCAACCTTGCACTCGCAATTTTTTTTTTTCAATATCCCTTCGCTACATGATAAGCACAAGCCAAAGCTCGCGCGTAGATTTGCTCATACATATGCGAGTGCGATAAGAAACTTGGCTTAAAAAAGGCTTGCAGCGCGCTCTTCTCTCTCTCTCTCCCGCTCCTTTCATCCATAATCTCGTCGATGATGGCTATGCACGCGAAGAAAGAAGTCTAATAACGCAACGAGCAGCAGCTGCTGCTGTTGCTGCCTCTCTCGTACTCAAGTGTACATACGCGTATACACGTTGCCGCGCTCTCTCTCTCTCTATCTCTGTCTCTTTCTCTTCCTCTTTCCTCCGTACTCTCGAGTTTTCTCAAAACTTCTTAAGTAACGGCGCGCGTATATGCATAAAAGCTTCGCGGGGGCGCGCTTTTCCGCGTCGGAGAGGAACAAGTGCGGAAGAGGAGAAGTGGTTGCAAACGAGAGAAGAAGGGAAGAGTGGAAGTGAGAGAGAAGAGGTGCAATTTTAAGAGATTTTACCTCGCGCTCGTTCTCTCACCTGATGACTTTCAGCGATTAGAGTTATGATTAGGTGACTCTAATGTAATTACATTAATTTGAATAAAAATTTAGTTTGTTTTTATGTACTTATATTTGGTGCTTCCTCTACAGGTTTCGCTATAAATCAAAAGCAGGGACAAATATTGATAATGTGATACGCATGACATATTTTTGCTGTAAAAAACGATATTCATAGTACTTTATTCGATCGTCGGAAAATCATCGTTCTCAATTTGTGTATTCATAAGATTTCCTTCATTCATAATATTTACTAAATCACTTCTTTTATATCGTAAAAACTAATAAGTAGTACATATATCGTTGTAGTATCGTAACTAGCTCGTCACGCGATCTGCGGCTTGCGGCCTGCAGGCCACGATGCAAGGCATGCGAAAAGCTACGCTTTTATTTGTCGTGCATGTAAGGCACAACCGCTAACGCTTGCGCCACCCTGTGGCTTTGGCATCGTGTTGAAAAGAAAACAAAATAAAAATAGTTATAGTATAACGTAATTAGTTCTTAGTTTTTGTGATAAGAATCGATATTGTAAAAATTTAGTTAAAGAATATGGGTTTTTTCGAGATGTACCTACAACTTTATCGTGGAAATTTTTTGAGTATAACCTGTTAAATTTAAATTGTAGCCCAAAAACGTTTCTGTAAAAAATGTTAAAGTAAGAAAGTTGTGATTTTTTGAGATCTACAACTTTACAGAGAACAAATTTTGTACATAATTTTATGCTATCCAATTGTGACCTAAAAGTCGAGTGTTGATGCCTCTGTTACGCTTTGTTCATCGTTTTTCTCGACTAACTTTGTTTAAACGATGTTTTCGTAAAAAGAGTTGAGTATAAAAAAGTTGAATTTTTTTGAGATCTACAGGTTTTCCGCGAGAAATTTAATAAAATATACAATTTGTTCAAAATACAGCTAAAAATCGATTTTTCAATATCTTTAAAAGTTGTCCTATACGGAAATATAGGAACTCATCGGATGTGGCTGAAAATAGATACGTCAGCTTTCTATGATGTGACAAGTAACCTCTATAAATTTCACCGTCGCCTCGCTGAGTTATTGTATAAACTTGACTCCATACATACATATATATAACCATCATACACTTTTTGCGATGACAAAAATATAAGTATTTCCCCTGGAGCGGTCGTGCATAAAGATAGAAAAAGCTATAACATGATAATTCATTGTTAAATATTTAATTTTATTTTTTTACAGTCTTCAGTCTAATAGACTGTTCTTCGAGCGAGTGGATCACATAAAGTTCAGCACGTAATTATTATACTGTGATAAAGAAATCAGCCTCAGTAGACAATGCTCTTGTTTTTATTATGTTAAGCTACTTTTTTCAATGACTTATACATACCATCTCTACCCTATACGGCTTACGATAGATAACTTATACAAAAATTGTGTCTATTGGCACCTTTAAAATTTCTACGTTTTTAAAGGATAATAAATAACTATTTAATCCAAAAGGTACTTTTACTCTTGTTCAATTTGCAAATAAGATATAGATTATTTATTATATATTATACTTACCAAAAATGCACAGATCTTAATAAATCCAACAAAGATAATTGGTTATATCCAAAATGCTTAAAACTTAATTAATTGAGTAAAGTATTACTTCATTGCTTTTAACCCCCCACCGATAGGAGGATGTTCGATTGGATCCCCATGCGGTTCTGGGGGATTGATAGGAGCACGATGGATTAACACAATCATTAACATTTAAACAAATATTTCCCTTTGTATAAAGTGGTCAACATAAGAGATAGTGAATGTTCTTAATTTTGACTTTTTCACTTATTTTATCAAATTTAACCCTCTCTTTTAAAGTCTCCCTTCATTTTCCCAGATCATTTTTTTTTAATTTTCATCTATTCTCAAACTTTAAAAAATAGCGTTAGCTTTATACGTTTGCCTACGTTATCCTACTTACTACGCATCCGTGGGTATCCTCCTTTGCTTGATTCTTTTCCGGATACAATAACAAAAAATAAAAGCAAACCACCTTGAGTATACTCATACCTAAATTTATTTTATAGTTCTTATGCTATATACTCTAGCATGCAAACGTCCCAAATAGAATATTATTACTACTATTAAATTATTACTACTTATTAATAATATAATTACAACACAGACAACTGAAACCTTAAGTGTGCGACATTAAGTGCACTCACCTTACTTGAAAACAAAATGAAAACATCTAGAGCTGAGCAAACTCTTCTCAAAATGTACGCGCTAAACAGCACGTCTACTCGGTGGCAAAAGTCTCAAGGAACTATTATACACAAGCGCATCAGCACTGCACTTTCGTTAGCGCCATCGTCGTCGACGCCTTCGCCGTCTTCGTCCTCTAATAGAGCCACTTCTTCTTTCCTCCTTCTCTCCTTTCTCTCAGCTCTATCTTAAACATTCCAGTTCAGTTGGCGAATTCCTCGCCTCGGCACACTATTTATCTCGGGCTCGCGGACGCATTTGCTCTCTGCCTCTGACGCGCGCGCGCGCGCGGTTCTTACATTATTATTACGAGGGCGAGAGACGTGAAAACACGGAGGGGGTCGGCTCTTCCTTTACGAGCTGCAGACAAGAGGAGCGAGGGCCAAGAAGAAGAAGAATAAGAAGGCAGATATAAATTCGAGCTTTTTCTCTATATATCGTCGCGCGGGAGCCTGTATGTGTGTGTGTCCTCTTATCTGCGAGAACTTCGTTACGAGAATGATAATAAATTTTGCGTGTTTGGGGGAGGGGTGGGTTGGATGGGCTTAGTGTCTGTGTGTGTATATGCAGATACGTGCGCACGCATTGCCAAATCGGTTTAATGTGCCGCGAGACGTTTGTGCATGTATATATAGTCTGGCTGAAGGAGCGGAGAAGTCGAGGCACGGGAGAGTTCCTTTTTTTATGTTTAGTGTCGCGAAGTCGCGTCGTCCGCGTTGTTCTGGATATATATTGCGCTGTTTCTTTATTTCTTACGGCTCGCGTGCCTGGATGTATGAGGGCTGGGGAGGAGACGGCGATTTTTCTTGTTTTATTTTCCAGGGTGACGGGATGGCGTTGGAAGTGTGCGTAATGCCCGTCGAGGGGGGGCGAGGCGAGAGTTTTGATTTTTCTTTATGGCCCATGTAGGATCGTTTTTATAACGGCTTTTGTTGAGCAAGAGGTTGAATGCACGAAATGTACGTGGGGATTTGCATAGGTTATATATAGTATGGCATACATGCGTTAAAAAATCATGCAGGTTGACTTAATCTTCGAATTTATACAGACAATGTGTTATTTATTAGTGTAATAGCCACTTATAGCATAATGGTATGGGGATTCTCGAGTAAATGTGGTCACACTGAATAAAAAAATTCTTAAATTTTAATAAACGTTTCCTTGAATTGTACTCTGAAAATATTTGTTTGAAAATAGTAAATATTTAATTATGTTTAGACTGGTATTCATCGATTTAATAAATATTTACTAAATTTCAATAAATATTTATTAATTTAAGAAATATTTACTATTTTCAAATAAATATTTTCTGAGTACGATTCAAGGAAACGTATACTAAGATTTAAGAATTTTTTTTCAGTGCAGGTTTTGCCTAATTTTGCCCCAAACTTGAGTCATGATGTTGCGCTAAATTTTGTGTGTCCTTCAGCAAATTAAGCAATCCCAAACTTCTTAAAAGAAGTTTCGATTGACTGAAATATGAGCAATGTCTTGCTTCAAGTATTGCGAAAGTATGGGCAAAGTATATATCGTCGGTTGGGGGGACAACAATACCATCTCGGTCGAGCGATGAAGAAAATACCATCTGAAGTTGGCGGTGAAAAACGCACCATCTCAACTGAGCGGTAAAGAACATACCATCCCGTTTGTGCGATGAAAAACGTACCATTTCCGATGCGCGATGAAAAATGTACCATCTCGGGAATGAAAAGTTATGATCGAGACCTAAGTTGGCAACACTTTCTCCAAATATTCCAAATATTTCAAATATTTCAAATCTAACGATATAAGCTAATACGACGCGATTTAATAGGGCGTAAATGATCTTAATGCACAAAGTAGACGCATTTCTTATTTCAAATAAGAGTTCGTGAATATTCTGTTAATTATTTATAATTAATTTGTTTTATGAATAAATAAATAAATAGCAGAAGAATGAACAAAATATAATTTTATAGTGAAAAGCCTTTGAAGTTGGGGAGTATCATAAAAATATATTTTAATTAAAGTACTTTGTAATATATTACTTAAAATCTACTTTTTCCACTTTTGAATAAATTATTTTGTGATATTAACAAATTGTTTTTTCGAATACCAATATACAATTAAATATTAAATTCTTTTATAACGATTCTATTTAATAGATAAATAGTGCATTTTTCAATTAGGGTCAAGCTTTTTCTTATAGTGCAGCTTATTTTATAACAAAAATTTTCAATAGCATTAGTAATCTGAAATGTTAATTTCTATATTAAAAAAGAACATTTTTAATGAACATTTTTAGTTTTTAGTTTTACTTAGATTGTAAGTTAATTATTAAGTTATTATACACACCGGACCTATGTACAGGTAGCTCTGACTACCTCTATAGGATGTGGGTTACTCCAGATATAATTAATATATCTGGAGATTAACTACAACATGTATTACGATGTATTACTCTGGTTAAATAAATAAATAAATAAATAGTTTTATTTCTTTAAGTAGGCCAAATATTCTATGCAGAGCCCATGCTCTATTTTTTATAATATTGAATCAATAGGAATTCGTTTTGCGATACATGAATTGAAAAATTTACGATATCGTAATTTTACGATATGAAATTTATGACTCTGTTTCCTCAGTGTAGAAATACCTTACAGTAAAAGTAAAATAAATACCTTACCTTAAAGCCTCCCGCCACTGTGAAGAAGTTTGTACGAAAATCTATATAAAATTATATAATTCTTTTTTATAATTTATTCTATTACATTTTTTCCTTTTGAACAATTATTAAAACTTTTTTTTTAAATTTTGTTGTCCTAACTTCTTTTATGAAACTTCTATCACATTTTTTTGGTTTAAACCTGTTCATAAATCTTTTTCTGCAAAGTTGGGACGCGGGGCCCCGCACATACATAAAGCCGACCCTAGAAAATAGTTCTACTGTGCTATCTGTTTTTAACGAAGATTCTGGTCTAAATTATTAATAGTCAAACTAAAAAAATATTTACAAGTTTAAAAATAGTATTTTATTAAGAATACATACTTTACCATATGTTAGAAACAAAAGAATCAGTATTATTATTCCCTTTGTGACATTTCATTTACTAGTCGTCATTTTATGTTCTTTTTACGTTCTTCCCCGTTTATTTTTCCTTATGTTTAACTGTAGACATTTTTCTGCTCAAAACTATAACGAAATATTAAAGAGTATCTTGCAATTTAACTTAAGTTGTTAAAAGATCAAAAAATTTAAATAACGAAAAATGTATAGAATAATATATGGGCGGTATTGGGCATAAGTTGTGTGGACGAGTGGACAATTTGGGTAATACTAGCGCAACAACAAGGAATGATCGATGCACCGAGGTACTTTTGAGCAGATAAAAGTTTAAATATTACGTAAAAAGTATTTCAAAGATATAAACTTATCTGTACAAGAAGTAATGAACTCTGAGAAATAACTTTGAATTTAAAGCAACGACCTCGGAGTACGTTTAATAGCGCTATAATATGCAAAAAATTGTATAGTTTTTTATAAGGGTAATTTTAATAGTTTTCTTATTATTACTGAAATAAAAAACGGATATTACAATAAAAAACCACTGCCAATTCATTGGCACTTAGCTTCTTCAAACGAAATTAATTGTTCCAATACGAAATTCTTTGTTCTAATAAATTAATTTTAGATTAGGAATTGGATTTGGGAAGCACAAACGTGGGAGAATAACCCTGGTCTTCAGAAAAAAAATTCTCAACTCATAATTAAAATTAAAAATAAACGGCAACGTTTCGTCCCTGATGGGGACCTCTTCCAGCCTTTATTCAAACAAAAAACATATAAACATATAAAATTATTTTTACAATATATAGACATCATAAACTTGGTTGTTACATACCATTCGAAAAATACTGGTCATACCATAATAAGTAAAAAATATCAATTAAATATCACATGAGACAAACGTGTCTCTCTCGTTATAAGTATTGTCAGTCTATAGAAGTCACATAAGAAGCACAAGAATGTACGGAGTCTGCGCGGCGGAGCTCACCTATACACACATACATAGACGGCCCATACACACATATATAGACGGCCTATACATAACACAGAGCAAATTTGAAAAAGGGGGAAAGTTATACAGTGACAGAAATTGGTTTATTTAAATATTTATTTAATTTATTATATTGTTTACTAATCGTGTTGAAGTCTTCTTGTTTATTAATATTGTTCTTATTAATATTAATAAATATATTTTCTGATATTAGTTACTTTTTCTTTTAAAGCAAAACTATTGTCAATATGTGAAGCAGGATTTTTAAAAACAAGTCTAAGAGTTTAAAAATCCTGCTTCACATATTGACAATAGTTTTGCTTTAAAAGAAAAAGTAACTAATATATATATTCCTCATGGATATATTTTAGTTTCCCTTGATGTGATCTCTTTGTTTACTAACATACCGATAGAATTAGTGTTATGCAGTTTAGATAAATGTTTTCAAATTATTCAAAGTCATTCTAAAATTCCGTTTGATAATATAAGAACCATAGTCAAATTCCTTTTTGATAACACTTACTTTCAGTTTAACAATATAATTTATAAACAAATCTTTGGTACACCCATGGGCTCTCCTATTTCTCCACTGTTTGCCGATATTGTTATGGAAGACTTAGAAACTACAGTTCTCAGTGAATTAAAAAATAATCATAATGTCTCACCACTGTTCTACTTTAGATATGTTGACGATACAACTTTGTGTGTGAAAGAAGATGAGTTAGACTTAGTTTTAAATAAATTTAATAGTTATAATAAATATTTACAATTTACACACGAGATACAAAACAATAATATGATTCCTTTTCTAGATGTCACATTAACAATAAATAATAATAGTATTATTACAAATTGGTACCAAAAACCCACAAACACTAATAGAGTTTTAAATTTTAATTCAAACCATACAATTCAATTAAAACGCAACATTATTTACAATCTAGTAGATAGAGCTCTTTTTCTCTCACACAATCAATTTCACAATAAAAATTTATTCATAGTTAAAAAAATACTTAGCGAAAATAGTTACCCAGAGAAATTTATTGATAGTTGTATCCGTTATCGTGTTAGATATCACACTCTTGGCAACTCAAAAACTAAAAATAATGAGTCTGCAGTTAAAAATGTTATGTCGATTCCGTTTCATGAAAAATTATTTTTTACATGTAAGTCTTCTTTTAAAAAATATGGTTTTACTATTGTTCCTTGTATGTCAAATAAATTAAATAGTATTATTAAGTTAGGTAAGGATAAGCTGGATAAATGGTGCGAGACCAATGTTGTATACGAGATTCCGTGCATTAATTGTAATGCTACTTATGTAGGCCAAACTAAGAGAAATTTGAAAAAGAGAATAAATGAGCACAAAAAAACTTTTTTAGACAAAATATTACCAATTCCTACTCATATTAATGATTTATCACATAGTTTTGACTTTGCTACTGTTAAAATTTTAGATAAAGAACCAAATAATTTCAAAAGATTAATATCAGAAAGTATATTTATTAATATTAATAAGAACAATATTAATAAACAAGAAGACTTCAACACGATTAGTAAACAATATAATAAATTAAATAAATATTTAAATAAACCAATTTCTGTCACTGTATAACTTTCCCCCTTTTTCAAATTTGCTCTGTGTTATGTATAGGCCGTCTATATATGTGTGTATGGGCCGTCTATGTATGTGTGTATAGGTGAGCTCCGCCGCGCAGACTCCGTACATTCTTGTGCTTCTTATGTGACTTCTATAGACTGACAATACTTATAACGAGAGAGACACGTTTGTCTCATGTGATATTTAATTGATATTTTTTACTTATTATGGTATGACCAGTATTTTTCGAATGGTATGTAACAACCAAGTTTATGATGTCTATATGTTGTAAAAATAATTTTATATGTTTATATGTTTTTTGTTTGAATAAAGGCTGGAAGAGGTCCCCACCAGGGACGAAACGTTGCCGTTTATTTTTAATTTTAATTATGAGTTGAGAATTTTTTTTCTGAAGACCAGGGTTATTCTCCCACGTTTGTGCTTCCCAAATCCAATTCCTAAAAATATGGAGAGAAATAATAATACTCTTAATTTTAGATTGCTATATCTCTTTCTAATTAAGGTGATGCTAAACCCCCTGTCACCGTCAAATACGGGGAACCACTTATTTCATTCAATTTTCAATTTTGAGAAAATATCTCTATGGTAAATTGTTGTTTTTGATTAGGAGAATAACGTTTCATAAAGATATTTGCTAAAAATTGAAAATTAAATGAGAAAAGTGGTTCCTCGTATTTGTCGGTGACATTGGCTTTAGCATCACCTTAATAGCCCAAATAGGTGTGCTTTTTGTATATCATTGATGGTTTGTCAAAAGATAATTTTTTACTAAATTTCAACATTCGGTTTAAATTGCAGTTTCAACATCAGCTTAGAGGTACTGTTATAGACGCGTTGGATTTTTTCTTTATTTTTAAAATTATTTAGAAATTTTGCATTTTCAAAGAGGAACCTTTCTGTCTTTTCTAATTGTGATTAAGATTTACTTTTTGTTTAATCTTTAAAATGCTTTTTGTTTTCTTTTATATTCAACCCTAGGAATAAAAACAATGATATGTATACTCGTATATATAACGTAAATTCCAGCCAACTATTAAAAAACACTACGCAGGGGGGTTCATGAAAATGGTTGCAAATTTTTTATATGCAAATATATGTCAAGAAAAGATGTTTCTCATCTTGATCACCGCCTTAAGTGCCTCGTGGTTCTTGTTATAATTTATTGAATTTTCTAAGCAGACCAAAAGCGGCTATTTTCAATAAATTCTACAGCGCCCCCTCTTAACCATTATCAACTTTTCGGAAAAGGATTTCTTCGTCTTTTTACGAAATTTAAGAAAAAAAAATATTAGATCCCTCCGGCAGCTCAATAAATTACCTCTTCAGAGCTGAATATAAACTTAAAATTTTGTGTTTTTTAGGTTATGTTTGATCGCTTGCCATTTTGCGCAATCGGCACTTTCTGAATTTTTCGACATTTCACAATTTTCAACTTGAAAAGACCTTTTAATATCTTTTTTTGAAACGTTAAAATTTGTCATTTATAACCTAAGTTGCAGCTTTCAAAGTTATGTCCTTTTTCAAAAATCGCTAAATTGGCATCACGGCCAACAATTTCTATATGCTCCAAACTTGATGTTTTACGTCTTAAAAGTTTGTTTAAACATAATAGAAAAGTATCGAAAAGTTTCGTTCTGCCCCCAGGGCTTATTCCGGCGCTATGATATTTTTTTCACTCTCGTTTTGTTGCTTAAAATACGTATATTTTTAATGAATTTGGTTATCGTTTGATGTAATTTACGTTACGTAATTTACATCATAGGTAATTATACACAATTTTATATAAAAACTGACACCAAAACCTTTAATTTACGTGGTCGAAGCACTTCTAAGAACATTCTGGTCAAAAGCTATGCGCAATTGAAATTTATTAAGAAATTAAAGCTGATAAATGGGAGATTGATATATAATATGATTCGGGCCAGTGAAATTTGAAGAAAGGCTGCGCACCTATATTATCACTTTTCTCGTCGTTTTTGTATGAAAGTACATGTCAAAAAAGGCCCTCGAATCAAGTTTCAGCTCTTAAATCCCACGTGTTACCTAAAAGAATATTCTGAATTTACGAAAATGGCCAAAACGCGGCTATTTTAAAAAAATACTAGGGAGCTCAATTTATTACCATTTTGAACGTACCCAAAAATAATTTCTTCCTCTTTTAACCAGCTTTCAAACAAAAATATTATTCAAAAATAATAAAACACACTTCGGGAAACTCATTTGCGCATGTGCATTTTTATATTTTCGTCTGAAAGCTGGCTAGAAGATGAAGAAATCCTATTTGCAATTTGATATCGTTTCAAAATGGTAAAAAAAGGGATAATTCCTTATAATTATTTGAAAATAGCCGTTTTTTTGGGCATTTTCGAAGATTCAGAATATTCTACTAGATAACACGATCTTAGAGGTTGAAACGTTTTGAGGGCCTTTGTCGATACGTACTTTCATATATAAAATCGTCGAAAAAAATGGTGCGCAGCCTTTCTCCCAAAGTAGATTTGGGTGTCAGTAGTCGGGTGGAATGTCAGTATTACGGACATCCCATCCCCCTTTATTTCTATATCGTCTGCAAATTCATGAAAACGTTAGTTCGATCTGGTTGGTCGAATAAATAAATAAACATCCACGAGCAAAGAAACATCACAGGAACACACCGACGACGTTGATTCCCCGCTTTATCTCCCAAGACCGTGCAACGAGAAAACCAAGTGCACCATCTCACCCATCACAATACCGCGAAGAAAAAAGACCAACAAAAGGCGAAGCCAACTCAAAAGAAGCAAAGGAAAACGACGAAGAAGAAGACGAGTAGTCACCGAGACGCAGGTTCTGCATCACAAAGCAGCAGCCGGCGTCAATGCTCAACTAAGCGAAAATATTTATTCTCCCTCGGCTCGGCCAAGTGTATATCTATACGTGCGCGCACAGCTTTCGTCCTCCTCTCGCGGCCCACATTGTGCGCCGAGCTTTTTCCTTTTTTTCGCTACCTATATAGGCACCCCCCCCCCCTCCACTCTCTCTTTCTCTCGCTCGCCCGCTGCACAGACAATTAATTCCTCTCTCCGCGATGCGCTCGAGCGAGATATCAAAAGCGTAGTCGCGCGGCTCGGAGGAGGAAGTCGTCGGGGACACCTATATACACACAGGGAGACTGCAGAGAGAGAGAGAGAGAGAGAGCGCTGAACGGTCGCGATATATAGATATCGCTGCGGCAAGAGACACAGTGGAGAGAGGCGCGACTCGGGGGAGTCCCCGAGGCATCAATTACGGCCGCGAAGCGCGCGCGCGCGCGCCTGTTCTTCCTCTATATGCGCGATCGCAATTAAAATGCAAAATTTAACGATCTGCTGGAGTCTGCGCGCGCGAATCCGCTTTGCCCTGTCTGTGTATCTCTTTATCTCTCTCTCTCTCTCTCTCGTTATTCTCAGTATCTCCCTCTTACTCCCTCTATTTTTTTTTTCACCATGGAAGCGCCCGGCGACGCATCAACTGTGTCGCTTTTCTTTTCCTCTTTTTTGCTTTTTCCTTTTTTATCGTCGAGGTGCGCAGTGAGCAAGGATCGCCCATTGACGCGGAAGGAATTGCTTGGATGGATACACCGAGGCGAGAGTCGCGACGCGCGCACAGTCGAACGTACGCGGGCGTTTGTTTTCGTCGTTATCTTTCGCGTGTCGCGGTGGGCGCGTGAGATGATGCGGCGCGAGCGAAGCCGAGGACCGTGATTGATGCTGACGGATCGCGACTTGACGGTAAAGTATATGGGTTGGATATGCGATGGGAGCATTCGGTATGGTGAAATTTATAATAGGGTGGAATATGTTTCGGAATTTCTTCTTTTTATTTTGTTAGATAGGAAGGATGAAACTCGAGAAATTTTGCAAATATTTCAAGTTTTTGCGACTATCTTTTGAACTGTTTGAATAAACAGATGAAAGTAATCGAAATTTTCGAGGACAACAATTTATTATTGGTAATAAGGGAGAGTACAGTAAAACGGGGTACCTAACAATAGGTTTCGTTTCTGAGTAAGAAAATTGGTCCCTACAAATTATTTTTATGTATTATCATCTTATATTTTACAAAATAAAACCTATAAGAGTGTCATGAAGCGCTTATAAATAAATAATATGAATCATTTTAAAAAATGTTTTCTAGTATTTGCAAAATCTGCGGGGCAAAACGGGGTACCCCCAGTTATTGATTCAGAACATGGTCTAAGTATGTTTAAAATTGAACAAAAATAACTTTTTATAAATTTGATCAATATCCTAATAGAACAGTGAAAATTGTAAGGTTATATTAAACCAACAATTAGCTATAATTGGCCAATCTTTAACGATTTATGTCAAAATGGCCAGTTTCTAGTTTAAAAAGCTATTTATTCACGTCTTAACTATAATGTCACGTAAACAAATTATTGTATAAATTTTTGTTTTTTAGTCGACTTTCATGAAAGAACTAGCTTAAGATGCTAATTTGATTCTTTTTTGGGTTAAATCTACGTTTTTTGTTATCAATTATTTTTTTTTATAAGTCAGAGGTACCCATTGATATTTTTCAAGTGCAATAATTCTTCATCAAACATTTGTCTTATACTACAAAAATTTTGAACAACAAATTAGCTTCACATGCTTTGTAATATGTAAATAAGTAGGACGAATTTCGCATAAGAGCCCATGTGAAACAGCAAAAAATAAAAAAAATCTGCTGTCAATTCAATGGCACTGAACTAAATTAATTGTTCCAATATGAAATTCTTTGTTCTAATAAATTAATTTTCAATTGCTATATTTATTTACAATAATACCCCAAAAAGTGTGTGCTTTTTAATCACTGATGGTTTGACAAAAGATAATCTTTTACTAAAATTACAGTACGATAGGTATCACAGCAATTTCTTCTCTCTACGTAATTTATTTAAATTGTTTAAATATTCAACTTAACTGTAATCAGATGCAAGGAGAGAAATTAGATAAAAGGCTGGCTGCTTCAGACATGTCAATATAACCTCTAAACGAAAAGGTTGAAACTCCTATAAAAAGAAGAATGTAGCTTCAGCGTTGGGCTCATTTGGATTTCAGATGACAGAATCCCTAGGTTCTAGTGATAAAATTTGACATTGTGATCAGCTAAGTTCAGATCGTTGGCGCGAAATGCCGCGCCGAGTCGGATGGGTTTGAGAACACCCTACGGCATTTCGCACCAATGATCCGAACTTAGCTGACCACGATGTAAAATTTTGTCACTAGGATCTAGGGATTCTGTCACCTAAAATCCGAATGAGCCCAACGCTGAGTAGCTCCTACATTTTACAATAGATGTTACTTTTTTTCTGGAAGCTAAATTAACTTAACCTCGAAATCCAAAATTTCAAATTAAGAAAAAAAGGAGTAGCTACTTGTTTTGAAAAATTGTTGTAAAAAAGAACGAGTCGATGAGCCTTTAAATTTCTTTTTAATTTCGAATCTTCATTAGAAAACGAAGAATATGAGCCCTGTCTAGTAAAAAATGACCGTGTCATTCTCGAGATGAACTTGATAAAAAAAGAATTAAAAACACATAAATTAGTCGACCACTTCCATTTCGTAGCTCTGTCGAATCGCTACCGTTCGCATAGTCACAATGTCGATTTTTGGGCTAACTGTCGTAAGACTAGGATCCAAGTTCACATTCTATTAATACATAAGATGGTTGTGTACATAAATCGAAGCAGAACAAACAAAAGTTTCAATGACGGAGGAGTATACTATCATGGATAAGTATCGAAAGACTGGGTAAGATGTCGGAAATTGCCTTTAGCTACGTAATGTTCAACCTTAATTATGAGATTAGAGCAAGTGATCTGACTACTGACAGTTTAACGATAGATTTAACCTATTCTGTTGATTTATATCTTGTTCTTTTGCCAGAACCTATTATTGTGTTTCTTTTATTTAATATTTTTTCTATAAATCAAATTTGTCAATGCTGATGATAACAATAAGAATTTTAGAAATTCGTTAAAATGAAATAAAATAGTACACGTGCAACAAGGGGGGGATTGGCTTTTTTTAAGCGGAGATGATGATTGCGCACGATTGAAGACCAAAACGAGTGCTCAAGTCATCAACCGAGTCTGAAAAAGTCCTTCCTTCCTCTGTTACATACCGTATTTTTTGTTTTATAACAATTTTAGTATCGTCTCAGTGGGCGAGATAGGGGGTGAAACGAAGAATTCGGACAGAATGATATGTTCACAGCGTTATATGATAACACTGTGAACATGCTAACAAACAAATGAAGAGTCGCGTCGATCGCCACCACCACCTTTCAGCATGTTTGTACTCTAGCCTAGAAGGATCTGGCTTCATAATGTGCTGCGTCGTGAGTAGTGTCGTGCACGTGTGTAATTAGTCCGCGTATTTCGCAGTATTCCAGTCAACCGATCAAATTGGATTTGTATATAGTAATGTAATAACGATTTAATTTAATATCGAAGACAAAGTATGGTTTTCATATTTTTAAACTAATGTGAATTGTATTTGCTCCGCTTTTTGGAATGGATCCGCGTGAATCGCTGATTATCCACTCGGACATGACACAGAACACGACGCTATAGAATATGCAGCCAGACTTGAAGGTGCTTTAAAATTACTATGAAAATTATGAAAAATCGTAAATTTCTTTATTACATATCCTTTATATTTATAGTTTTTCGAACATTTTGAGACCTGGTGGATGTCAAAACTCTTAGTTTGACTAAAGTCATAGCCAGTTGAGTGAGACAATTTACATTCATAACATACCTAATTAAAACTTTAAACGCGTTTTGCTCGAAACTTATGTTTCTCAAAAAGTTGCTTGTGCAAACCTGTCTATGGATATTTTATAAACTTGCAGGAAATATAATTAAAGTATTTTAAATATAAGTTTATATATTTCTTTTGAGGTATTCTGGTGTTAATATTTTATTCAGCAATTGTTAGTGTAAAAACAAGGAACTTTTTTTATAAATTTCTTAAGTTCAAAAATGTGATATTTATATTACATTGAAAATTGAGTCAACAGTTTAAATAATATTAACTTTTGTTCATTTTGTTTTGTCAAACAGGTTTTCGCAAGCAACTTTTTAAAAAACGCTTATTTTTATAACAAAAATATAAATTTTCTCTAATAACTTGTAGACAAATCGATTTTTACGGAGTAAAACTAAAATTCAAGATCCGTCTTATTATTATTTTTCTTTTTCATTATAAACTAGAAACTTACAAAATAAATACCTTTTAATACATATGTAAAAGACTTTTGCATTATACGTTGATGTAAATGTTTAATTAAAGCATATTAAAATTAAATATCTGTATATATAAAGCATGATACATAGGCATAGAGCGTTTCTTACACATAAGAATTACACACGTAATTATTGTACACAATTTAGCATTGGACAAATTATATATAGATATATTTGACCAATGCTAAATTGTGCACAATAATTACGTGTACAATTCTAATGTGTAAGAAACGCACTATGCCGATACATAGTATATATTACAAAAAAAATTTAACGCAATTTGAGGTTTAATTTTGGATTTAATTTCTTTCTTAGTAATATTTTGCAAACAAGGTTTTATTTCTGTATAAATACCCAAATAGAAAAAATAGTTGATAAAAAAGTTTATTATTTTTGCCAGTTAACAGAGCAATTTATTTCTCGTTAAAATTTGCATTACATGCAGGCCTCTAAGTCTTCATATATTACAACAATAACCTAAAATGTTATAAAACTTCTTACGTACATCTTGTGTAGATAAGTACACAAACTTTTTTTTTTAAATTAGAGCATGAATAAGCCATTTTTTATGCATAAAAAGGTTGGGTTTATAATTATTAAAAATTTCCTTTTTTGAAGAGCAAGCTTTCTGTTCTTTCTTTCATTATGATTTAAATTTACTTTTTCTTTAAATTTTTAAAGCATATTTTACATTGTAAATGAATAATATATAATATTATATTAGATAAAATTATCACGTACATCTTAAATATATATCTCGGATACATCTCGGATATAAATATTCAAATAATTTTAATAAATTCCGTACGGAGACAAAATTACTGAGATAAGGATTAGTACCTATCGTTCTGTAATTTTAGTAAGAAATTATCTTTTGTCAAACCATTAATGATAACAAATTACACCCTTTTTGAGGCATTATTTAGAAAGAGATATAGCTATTTAAAATTAATTTATTAGAACAAAGAATTTTATATTGGCATAATTAATTTAGTTTTAGGAAGCTAAGTGCCAATTAATTGGCAGCGGTTTCTTTTATTGTTCTAATCATGGACAAATGTTTTATAATAATATTTTCTTATATCGCTGTTTTTTGAAAGTATTTCAAAGTTTAAAAAATCATGTTTCGAGAAAAACGAGTTTTAAGTTAAACAGAACTTTTACCGTAAATAATTTGAAGCTACTTTTTATTATTGCAGTTAGTGGAGTCCTGCACCATACTCTTTGGTCTTATTTTGTCTTCAGATGTAGATTTCGATGATCTGCACGCCTTTTTGTTCTTTTTGAGTGTCTATATTCATTCTGCTGTCTTTTCCTTTTTTGTTTCTGTTCTTTTAATTTCTCATACACATTCAGACTAACTTCGCTAACTTTTTCATTTCTCACTGAAGCTTTCATCATTTGAGATTTTAATATACCATAATTACGTTCTATAATTGTATTCACATCAGCACAATGCATCCTTTTTCGGGATACAAATACCGCTATGGGGCATTTACGCCATACGAGAGATTGTAAACTTTCATTTTGGTTTTGAGTTGCTTTTTTAAAAAAACACCAAGAGTCTTGGTGGGCAGTACGTATGGTTATGTTTCTCATCACTAGAATATCAATGATACAGCGAAGTCATTACTGCTCTTTGCATTGCTGCAACGTCATCAATGTTGTTAATGATTGCTCGTCGATAATATTTTTGCAATAATTGTATTTTATCATTCGTTAACGCACCTGGTTTTCTACGCCCTAGACTATATTTTCACAATTTTCCTTTTTGATAGATACATTAGTATTAAGCATAGTGGTATATCGCAATTTATTTTTCTTGATGGAGCGAGACCAAATATGCTCAACTGCACTAACTTCCATGCTTCTTGATGCACCACTAAAATTTATATTGTACTCACCACTTTGCACATGTCTTTCATGCCTTATTGCATAATCTGGAGAAGCTACATCTAGTTCAGCAGAAGCAGTCGAACACATGTGACATATTTAGACATAATTTGAAAGTCTGTGACTAGACCATTTAACAAATCAATAAAAATACCAATACCATAAAGAGATCTGTGTCCTCTCGTTGGCCAAGTTCCATCGTATGTATTTTTCTTTACAATTCGGATCTTGTGCTTCATAAGCTTTACGTACTGCTACTCTAGATTCTGCTAACACTTTATTTAAAAATTCAATAGCTTCTTCAGTTAAAGAATTCAAATATTTTATATAAGTTTTTGAACTGGGAGGCTCCATATTTATATAGGAGCAAAATCTTTCCATTGCTGAATATCCTGTCCAATGTTATTTGTAGCTTCAGTAATTTTTCTATTTATTTGAAATTCTTCTATAAAAACGTCTATTTCGTAATTTTTTACAATTTGAAATGGTTATCTGTGTTAATAAAACCAAATTATATTGATCAATTTAAGTTCAAAATGCACAAATAACTTTCTGATATGCTTATACTTAACATACTTGGAATTTAGAGCGTTGTTTTGGAAGCTGGTAGAAATGGACTTTTTGGATACCTTAAACCAAATTCGGAAAAATATACGATTTAGAATAATCTAATTTTAATTCATTAGAGCACTTTGAGTAAGCAATCTGCCAAATCAGTTAGCAGAGGTATTTTTTTTTTCAATTATTATTATTATGATAATTATTATTATTATTATTATTATAAAGGCTAAGTAGTAGTGATAAGTAGCAACAGTGTCTGCAGTCATGTCCAACATAGTCATTATGTCAGCTGTAGACGTGGTTGCATCCTCACCATAGCTATCATAACTAATTGTTGGGACTATCTATCCGTAATAGCTGTGTAGTCCACAGCCTTGTTCCAACAGTCGCGCCATCCTTCTCGATTCTCGGCAAAATTATATTACCTAACACAGCCCCCAAGTTCCACTTCGACGCACTAAAATTTCGACTTCCGCCGGAAATGTCGACGAGTTCGACGCAGTCGGCGCGAGCCTCCGCGCTTTGTCCTCGCCTCATACGTCGTCGCGTCGATATATCGTCGTCAACGCGCGAGATACGCGCGATAGATGATGTGGAACGGGCGCTGGGGGTAACTCGAGCCCTCGCACATCGAGAGGCAGAGCGAGCGCGTCGAGTCGCCCTGTAATTAAAACTTTACGAGGAAGGCGCGAGCGCGCGCGCGAGGCATTAATTGTCACGGGAGCTTCGCGCGCGGTCGAATGATCGAAACGCAACGCGTCGGGGACTGCGGTGTACGAAGTGAATCGGTAATTTTACGAGCTCACGTAGACGCGCCGCGCCAGTGCATGAATAAGCGAATCGCGACGCTGAGGGTGACGTCGAGCGCTCTTGCTTTGAGTTTCAATGAGCGGTGTGTGGATTTTTGCGATTGTCGATGAGAGGTTGGTTTTTGAAATTGCGTGATTGAGTGGGGGTTTTCTTTTATTGATTCTTCGTTCTCTGATTTGGTTTTAGGTAATTGTAAAAAGGTTAAGAGGTCTTTTACAAGAAGTTTTTGAATTTAGCATATATTATTTTAAGTAATTTGGGCAAGAAGAGATTGTTAAATAGTAACATTAAATTATGCATAATCTTTTGCGACTTTATGAACTTCAAATGTTATTTGTAAACAACTGACATGATCGCAAGTATCTAATCAAATAGCGCATATATGTATTTCAAATAAACTGTTTTAAATATTTATGTATATTTATGACCATATAGCTCTTACATCAAGCAAGACATTTTTCTTTTTTAAAAATATTGTTACGATCGGGGTTTTCGAATGACGTGAAGTCGAACAGTTGCGAGTCGCCATGCATGATGACCCGCATCAATGTGAACATCGTTAATCTGTGACTGAAAGTCAAATTGATTGGTTGTGCCTCTCATGTTCATTCTGACAGTTTGTCACAATAAAGTATTAGTTTGTGTTCTTTTTATAGACAGAATTCTCTCTATTTATTTAATCTCGAACTCAGTCTTAATAATTTGGGGGCCCCTCCGGAATTTTGTTGCCGCTCTATGCGAGAGTTAATATCAAGGATGACCCCTAGAATACCATAATAATACAACGATGGCGCCCAAATCGATGCCGACGGTACCTGAAATGAACCGTACGATAGGAATTCCGTGAAGGAGATCTATAGATTTATTATTAGAAGGAAATCTATAGCTATAGTGAATCAAAGAAAAATATGAAAATTTTCGCTAGGAACCCGAGGCACGCTGTTTTCAGGAAGTTGAGCTGGCTACAGAACTTCGTCAACGAGATGCTGATTTGATAGCAGAACGGCGACTACGGGAACAACGAGATGCTGAAGATCTTTCACACTCCCTGAGAGTGCAAACCCTCCGATTATGGTTGGATCCGTTGCGTGTCCAGAACCGCATATATGCGGTACGGTGATGACTGGGTTGATAAAGATTTCCGCGGATTATCCCTCGTAAAAAAAAAGAAAAAAATCTACTTGAAGATATGAAGAAGCAAGGAATCATTAAAGAGTCTTTAAGTTCTTGGTGTCCTTCAATAGTAATGACGAAGAAAAAGGATGGTTCTGTGTGTATTTTCTACCTTCAATTATTATTAGTGCTTATCAAGAAGCAAAGCAAGCTTTATTTCTTAAATTATTATTTCTAGTGACTGACGACAAAGAACTATTTATTTTGTACGATATCAATAATATATTGAATAATAAAGAATACATTATTTGCGTAAAATACGGTATTATTAAATGAACCAATTATTTTCATACTATATTTATATTCCAGTAAAATCTACGTTTTACGGTTCACACTGTATATTTTTCGCATAAAAGCGGAAGCTGTGCAATTCGGGCTGCACCTCCAGACAAACATAATTATGAATGCCGGAACACGTTCGTACCGAATGACGTTTATGCCCGCACCACTAATTACGATCGAGCGCAAAAACGCCTCCCCATATAACGCGAGTCGTTCTCACTGATGGCCTGTATCCTCGGCTCCGCTGCACAGAGCTTACTTGGAATCCCATAAATTAAATTGGATGCTCATCCTTTACGATTATCCCAGTGATAAATTATAGGTATTCTTTTACTGCCGGATCGATGCTCGAATAAGTAAATATTACATATATCGTTAACTAAAGTGTACTGTATGTTTACGGTGGGTGATAATTAAATCATCGCTTGGTTTGACGAGAAACTTCCATCTTCAAAATTTGATGCTCGATTTCTCTTTAACAATCGAACATCTGAAGATAATTGATGACTTTATGTCGTCGGCTGAATACTCGGATAAATCCGATTAAAGGCTTCTCAAAATGTTGTATCTATTATGAGATAATTAATACAAAGAAAAAACTTGGTCAAGATATATCGATAGCTACTATTTTGTAAATTTTAAAACGGATTGCTGCCGATTTGCTTTAGATATTGATGGGTATAGAAAATCAATTAGATCAAGATTAGATTATAAGTTTAATGCCGCTAACTTATTTAATAAGTGAGCGAATTTAGACGTAGATTGAGTGTATATTCACTTATTCTAAGTGATTTTCACTTATTCAGGTTTCTAAAAGCAGAAAAACATAAAGACTTAATAACCATGAATTACTTTATTGAATTTCTGTTGTTCTTATTCGAGTGTAGAATTCCTTAAAAAACATGACGTCTTCTTGTATAATAACAGAACGAAGATAGTTTAACTAATTACTTCGAAAAGGAAAAGATATGGAATTTCAAGCTCTTCAAAATGCATTTACACTAAACTACTTACATTGGTTCAATTATTATAACAAAGCGCGAAAAAATAAAATCGAAAAAATAAAAAAAATTGTTTTTGTCCCTATCATGTTTAAAAACATTTGAAAAAATGAGCCCTAAAAATTAAATTTGACAATGCATAACCAGAGATGTACTGATCTCACACATGCACACACACACTTACACACGCACGCATATACACACCCACACACACATACACACATACACACATTCTCTAAGAAAGTGTTTTTTTTTTATAAGAAAGCAATAAGTTCAGAATAATGAAACTTGGTTGCTGCTTGTTATTACCGAACATAACGCACAAAAAGAAACTCCATTACGACGATATCTCGCATGCAAAGTGCATCGGAATGCCGGACGTCCACAACTCTACGTTCTCTCTCTCTCTCTCTCTCTCTCTCTCTCTTTCCTATGCAACGCACGAGTCAAGTTGCCGCGTCCGATTCGCCTTATCGAGCTCATAATTCTCATTCGTTTAAACCGACGACGACGAAGAGGAAAAAAAAACACCCCAAAAAAAGCCCATACCAAAGAAAACGACTCGAAAACTGACCTGTCAACGCGTTCGTGCGCTCGCGTGCGCGCGAATAACGAAAAGCCTCGTCGTCGGTCGGCGAAAAAAGAAATGGCAATAAGAACCGCGCCGGCGACGGCTCGCAGTCGAGGGTCGTTATATTAATGGTAGTGGAGAGAGAGGAATGCGCGCCACTTGCCCGACTGCCGTCGTTTTTTCACCCGCTCCTACCCTCGAATTTCATTACGCACGCAGCGGAGAGTTAAGAATCGAGAGAGAGAGGGTCGCTCTCGCATTGTATTTATACGGGGAAAAGAGAAACGGCAAAAAGTTCGGCGGCGACGGGTCGTCTCGAAGAATTTTCGTACCCTCGAACTATTGCTATATACGTCGGCTACTACTGCCGGCAATTATTCCTGCTTTCACGCTCGATATTTCTCAACTTACGGCCCGTCGCGCAGAGTTTATACGGACGGAGGCGCTCGCGCGCTCAGCGGGATCGCGACGCTGTATAAACCGGTGGCTCTGCGTCGTGGATAAGGGTATTTCATGGAAATTTCGGGTTGATAAGGTGCGGGGCTTAAATTTGTTTACGTTGAGGAACGAATTCTTTTCATCTTTGTACATAAGCTGAATGTGATTATTTTAAGGTTCGGATAAAAAAGTAAGGGGCTATTTGTAAATTACGTCACGCTGAGTTTTAGCTTCTTTACCACCTCTATATGTATGTTAAATGTACGTACAGAAATAGAAAAGCACTAGATTACATGAGTAGAATTTGCTTTATATATTGAATAGAAAGAATTACGTTAGTATTTCAGTAGAATTAGCAACATTTGGTACCTGTTCCTTTCTATAACTTATTTCTTGATAAATTACAATATTTTAATTGACACAGAGTTAGTTTTAGTTTTAATATTCAACGTTACTTGTGTTTCAATCGATAGGTAACAAAAATTCACAACGACAAGAATAACACGAAGAAGGCAGATATTGGGACGGATTATATGTGTCTACGTATTAGTAGAACATGACCGAGTTCGGGCAGACCTACATTATTAAAATACGTAATAAAGCTGGTTGCACAGTTCACATATGCGAACAAATACATACGGTGCAATTTATCTTTAATTAACCAGCTCAAGGTAACGAAACAGAATTTTTCTGATTTCCTTGACGTTTAACTTTCCACAAAGCGCTCTACCGTCAAACTAGCGCCGCGCCAGATGTTTCGACGCGATCCGCTTTACAATGCACGCTTTGCATCCTTTCAAACTCATCCCTTAACTACACACATTCGCGACAAACCAGATTTCGCAGAATTACATTCTCTCGGCGGTATACACTACTGCCTGCCAAAATAGACTCTCTCTCTCTCTCTCTCTCTATCTCTCTCTCTCTCTCTCTCTCTTTCTCTGGCTTTCTCTATGTTCTAGCGCGCAAGCACTACACAGAACACCATTGTCCACTGTATACGTAAAAGCCTAGGCAATTGCGAAATGGCGCTCGCGTCTCGCGCGGCTTAGGAAACGCGGTCTTTTCTCCCTCTCTCTCTCTCTATCTTTCTCTCCCACTCTCTCTAACTTTCTCTCTCTCTCTCTCTCACTTTTGCTCATTCTCCGCGGCTGGTGGTATGTTTAGGCGAGCGAGCAATTACAGCGAGGCTTGCTGCCACTGCTGCTGCTTTTCTCGGAGAAGCCAAGTGCAACAGAGAGAGAGAGGAAGAGAGAGAGAGAGAGAGAGAGAGAAAGAGAGAGAGAGAGATAGAGTGAGAAAGAAAGAAAAAGAGGCAGAGGCAAAGCCAAGAGAATACGTCCGGACTGGCTCAAGGTAAAAGTGTTTCACACTCGGCTTGGCCTGAAGATTCCACTCGAAAGCTCGTGTCTAGGGTGCATGTCATTAGTGGTCGAGCAACACATTAAAGTAAATGCGCACTCCGCTGTTCTGGCTAGCATGCGGCTGCTGCTGCTGCTGCTGTTGTTTCTACAGCATGCGCGCACAACAGTATAGTAGCAGTAGCGGCAGCTTTCTTTTGTCGGGATATTACACGCGGTTGTGTGCCTCTCTCTTTCTCTTGAGATTTTGTTGCGGGCAGAGTTATTAGCTATTGCTTCGTTATGCACGAACAATGCGGGCGAGAGGGCGGGGGGGGGGGGGGGGGGGGGGGTATGACCAAGGGCCGTGCGCAGTGGGTGAGGTTTTGTAATAAACATATGTGGGTTAATTTCGACGGTATGAGGGCTCGTATTCTTTGTTTGTTTAGTGCTGTTGCGAGTTCCATTGTTGCAAGATTAAATTTGTGAGAATTGCGTTAATGAAGAAAACACGTCGAAGGAGGGTTATACATTGTTACTCAAACAAAAATATTTATTTTAAAGTAAACCAAACTTACTTGCATTCAATTGAGTTAATAACACGAAGGTTCAGGTGTTAAAACGAATGGCATCCTAAAAAGTTATTTGTATCAAATTAAAATTGCGTTAAATATGCGTATATCTATCAAATATTAATCACTTAAACAATGATTTCTTTCCGTATAAAGTGAGTTTTTTAAAGAACGATGCCTACGATACATAGGCAATCGACCCTCTAAGTACAATCTATAAAATCTATGCCATCGTTTAGAGCATAAAAAAAACATGAATATAAAAAAATCAGCACCATAGACTCAAGGGAACTTGAGATATTAAGGAACAAAATTTTCAACCACTAAAATACAGAGAACAACAGTAAACCATAAAACAGCCACTTGGCATAACTTTCATCAATCGAATAAGGGCTCAAATGAAAGATTTCAACAAAAGCTATCATTTAAAAATGACTCCAACTGGGTAAACGGATCAGAGAAAAAACTACCCCTAAGGATTTTGATCAAATAGGGTGCGTTAGCACAATTTTCTTTTCACGAACGTGTCGGCAAATGAAAGCTGACGTAAAAAGCTATTGATTCGTACCATCGCCCTTTGGGGGACGTGCTCCCTTAGTAGTATTTTAAGACTATTCTTAAAATATCAGAATCAACCCTTTAATCGTCCTTATCGAATTCCCCTACTTGGCACACTTGTCAGTAATCGATTGGGGGATCAAATGAATGATTTCATCGAAATTTATAATTATAAAAATGACTCCAATTGGGGACTGCTACATTTTAACCCTTTTACAGGGGGTTAACGGTTTAGAAAAAAACTACCCCTAAGGATTTGGGTCAAATATGGTGCGATGGTACAATTTCTTTTTCATGAACGAGCTGGCAAATGAAAGCTCACGAAGAAAGCTATCGATTCGAGCCATCGCCCTTTGAGGGACGTGCTCCCTTAGTAGTAGTTTAAGACTATTCTTAAAATATCAGAATCAATCCCTAAATTGTCCTTATCGAAATTCCACACTTGGCACACTTTTCAACTATCGAATGATGGCTCAAGTGAAAGATTTCATCAAAATCTATAATTATAAAATGAGTCCAAATGGGGGCTACTGTATTTTAGCGGTTAGGAAAAAGCATCATTCATGATATATGAATACAATATTGACTTTTAATGCGGGTGTGTGACCCTTTGAATTACGGTTCTGGATTTTGTAGGTACTGTCTCCTAGTACTTTTACTACAAGAATACAGGAGTGGGTAAAAGTTTAGAGGTCGCCCTTAATTAAGACCATGACTGAGAATCTTTGACAATACTTTTTTATACATAATTTTTATATGATTTCGAAATTGTGTAGTATATCTATATGTCGAGAAATATACCGTTAACCCCCTGCAAAATTGTGAAAGTGCAGCAGCCCCCATTTGGAGTCATTTTATAATTATACATTCGATAAAATCTTTCACTTGAGCCCTCATTCGATAGCAGAATAGTGTGCCAAGTGGGGGAATTCGATAAGGACAATCTAGGGGTTGATTCTGATATTTTAAGAATAGTCTAAAATACTACTAAGGGAGCATGTCCAACAAGGAGCGACGAATCGAATCGATAACTTTTTACGTGAGCTTTCATTTGCCACCACGTTTGAAAATAGAAAATTGTGCCAACGCACCATATTTGACCAAAATTCTTAGCAGTCTTCTTTTTCTAAATCGTTAACCCCCTGTAATAGGGTGAATATGTAGCAACCTCCATTTGGAGTCATTTTATAATAATAGATTTCGATGAAATCTTTCATTTGAGCCCTCATTTGATGCTCAAAAGTGTGACAAGTGGAAGAATTTCATAAGGACGATGTAAGGGTTGATTCTGGTATATTAAGAATAGTCTTAAAATATTACTAAGGGAGCACGTTCCCCAAAGGGCGATGACTTCAATCAATAGCTTTTTACGTCAGCTTTCATTTGCCGTCACGTTCGTGAAAAGAAAATTGTGTCAACGCACCCTATTTGATCAAAATCCTTAGAGGTAGTTTTTTTTCTGATCTGTTTACCCCCTGTAAAAGGGTGATTCAAGCAGCCCCCAGTTGGAGTCATTTTTAAATGATAGCTAAAAAATAAAATTAGTTTTGTACATTCCCCTGCATTCGCCTTATACTTACTACGCCTCATTGGGCATCCTCGTTTCATTCCAGTAAGTCAAAGAATGAAAAAAAAAATTAAAAAATTGTATTTTTTTAAACTACATATATGGGCACTACTGCCCTTAACCAGGTAGAAAAATTAGGACTGACGGTTTATAAAAATAATAAATTAAAAAATTATTGATGTTCATTTTCCTGAATTTTATGTCTATGCTACAGTATTATATTACTTATGATATTATATTGCCGTAACATCACGTTAATATCAAAATGATATATCTACTTTTTCACCACACTGCGCGTAAGGTGCTGACTGTACGCCCTCTCAGCAGGCCGTACAGTACCGCATGGACTGCCTAGGGAATAAAGTGACTTGCGCATGCGCGATGCGCCTTTTTCCGCTCTCGACTGCGCCTCGAGCGGTAAAACAGCGCGTCGCGCGTACACAAGTCACTTTACTTCTAGGCAGAGCATGGGGTACTGTACGGCCTGCTGAGATGCGTACAGTCATTTCTTTACGGGGGTGTGGTGAAAAGTAGTATACGCACCTCTGGAGTACAGTAGACAAGCATGCACTGTGTGAAATGCCGACCTCGCTTCGCTCGGTCGGCAACGTCACACAGTGGGTACATTGCCCACTTTACTCCCTTGATGCATAATGTACTATAATTTTTGGCTCACAATCTACCAAAGTATGAAATAAAAGAAATCATTAAACTAATTACGAAGAGAGGATAAAATATTTTGTATCAACCTTCTTTAATACGCATATCTTCTATTTAATCTTACATCTTATTCAAATAAATAAAATATATAATACTGTTTTATACATCATAGCAACAATCAGATTATCATTCACTACACCGAGTACCGTCGAACACCCACCTCTGCATTACCTGGAGAAACCGCAAAACGAGAAAATCGCAGCGCACACTCGTGTGCATTAAAACCGAGAATAAAAGAAAAACGAAAAAAAAGCGCATTAACCGAGAGAACGAGGCTCGCGAGTGCAATGCGCACGAGCCACTTGGGCGCGCAATGCACTCGCTAGACATTAGCCACTTACGGGGTAAACTTGAGCGCGACGCATGCTAATTTCTCACTCGAGCACTTTCCGGCGCAGTCGTCGTCGTCGTCGGCGTCGTCGCGGTATAGTCACAGGGTATAACAACCGCGGTTTCACACATCCGCACTCGTGGTCTTTGTGGCGCGGGAAAAAAGTACGCGCGAAAAGAACGACCACGAGATGCACCAGTGTGAAACGCAGTGCATGCCTGCATAGTGCTGGTTCCGTGATGAATTGCGAAGTGTGAAGTTCAAGTTTGTCGAGGCAATTTTTAAAATACTGTAAGCGAATCGACTTTTAGCGCAGAACAAATAAATTTATTTTATGAAAGCAATATTTATAGTGCCATTTAGGCCATTTTTGTTGTTTAAACGTTTCAATCACAAATTTTTCTACCGATTGGTTTTTTATGAAAATGTGTATATAAGGGTTTTTGGGGTCGCTGATTACGAATCCGTTGTCAGATTTTTCAAATTCAAAATGGCTGGTCCAAATGGTGAACAAAAGTGCCATTTCTCAAAAACAGCTCGACTGATGATTTTGATTTTGGTTGGTAAAGAATCTAGAAACAGTGCATATTCAAATCCAGAAATAAATTTTACTGTGCAAACGCCTTTGGGTTAACTCACGTTAAGGCTCACCGTAGTTTGAGAAAGCTAGAAAAGAAAGTATTCCGCTAGTATCTGACTTGATGATACTAAATATACTAGTCCAAAAAAAGGTTTGCTGTGTATGTGTGTGTTTGTGAGTGAGTGTATGTACGTGTGTGCGTGTATGTGTGTGTGTGTGTGTGTGTGAGTGTGTGTGTGTTTGTGAGTGAGTGTATGTACGTGTGTGTGTGTATGTGTGTGTGCGTGCGTGTGCGTATATGTGTGTGTGTATCCAATCACAGTTTACAAGCTGTTTGAAATAGTTTTACAAAGTTTTACATGAGTACCCATGTAACAAAAGAGAGTCTGGAACAAGTCTGGCAAAAGTCTGGCTCAGAAAGTCTTACAAAGGTCTGGCAGCGGAGACTATCCTAGAATCTTGGTAAAACATTACTAAACAAACGCAAAGCGTTCCGTCAAGTTGGCAGTAACCTAAAAATTTGTCTCTTTTTTTACAAATATATAAATTTTATAGAAGATTGCAATAGTTATACAAGATTTTCCACGGATTAATCGAATACTATTCTATTTTACGATTCCGGTCGATATTAAGAATAGTAGATGTAATGTCCTTATTATTTATATAAAAAATAAGTTTCCGTGATGTAATTCAACAAAAGTCTGGCATATAATCTGGTTTATAGTCTGGGATAGTATCCGTAGCCATACCTTCGCAAGACTTTCTGAGCCAGATTTTTGCCAGACTTGTCCTAGACTTATTCTTTTATACGGGTATTTGTTGTCGATAATCATAATGTACTCGTGAGTCTTAACGAATTTAGTAGATTGGTTTTTGTTTTATATTGTTTATTCTAAATTTCGAAAAGTAAAGATTTGTCTTTAATATTCTCATTATATAATAAAATTTATTTTCGTCCAACTTCTTACCTAATAAATTAGGCACCAATGCAATAGGATTAATCCTATTTTAAGATTGTAGAAAACGATGAGATAAGCGTCGCCTTTCATTTGTTTTAATGCGCGATTATAAATTTTATTAAAGTGTCTATAACTTGCAAACGACATTTTCAAGTTGCAAAGTTCTTTGTTATTTGAGGAAATAAATAAAATATTAAAAAATGCGTCTATTCTGAAAAAATAGTATCCATGTAATTTGCAGCGTTGCTTTAGAATTTCAAGAGCCTACAAATGTACCAATAACTTTTCTAGCTTTCGACAAATATCATTTAATCTATATATTTTTCGAAAACTCACGTCATCAATATTCTGAAAACTGCCTTTGTATTCAAAATCTTGATTATAGAATTCATTTCCTTTGATTAATCTTTATTTCACACAATATTTGAATGCAACATTAATTATTTAACACACGATCTTCGACATGGAAAATATGTGTATATAAGGGTATAAGGGTATAATAGTCCACACTGCACCAACTAGCAGTAGCAGCAGCAGCATCCAAAGAAGCTCCAAGCTAATGTCATCCCATTACATCCCTGCGCTCTCGCGCAAAAGCTTTCCTCACTTCCTCTCTCTCTCTCTCTCTCGCTCACAACAGCCAACCGACACAACACAGCATACGCAGAAATCCCGCGAGCGCGTCCGCCGCACCCATATACCCACAATAAGACCCGGCCGCGGGCGTCCGGTCCCTTTGAACCCGTCGAGCCACATAAATACTGCACGCTCCTACCTCCCTAATACATACAATAACAGAGCAGCAGCAGCGGCGGCTCTCCGGCGCCGTCCTCGGAGTGCATAATCACCGACAAACAAATTAATCCATCAGCAAGACGACGGAGGGACGCGGCTCTCGGGCACACTGCTTAAAAATGCAATTATACACAAGCGCGCAAATATGACACAACAGTCCGCGTATTATCCGACGCGCGCACTTTTTTCCTTCTTTTTTTCACCACGTTATATTAGCCCTGTGCGAGAAGGACTGCAGGGGTGTGCGAGTGCCGTTTAATTACATTAGTCCGACGCGGCGGCTGTGGCGCGTATAACGTCGGGGCCGCCGCCCGAGTGATGTAGAGAGGCAGGGGTGGGGATGCTTAGCGGGCAGAGCTTCCGCGCGCTGCCCTTTCGGCTTGCCTTTCATCTCTTGTGCTGCGTGATGTGGCTGTTTGTGGGTGTGGGTATACGGGGCATCAGAGAACGTCGTCGACGTAGATGTTGGGTGTGTGTGTGTGTGTACGGAGGAGAGGAGCCATCTCGTCAGGTGCTTTGGCGGATGTGCTGCTTCGGCTTGGATGGTTAATTAATGTGAGACATTTTTGCTTTTTGCTGGGATAGGTTTGGCTTTGTTTTTGTTTTTGTTTTGCTGGGGGGAGTGGCGTGGATCGTGGCTTTGTGCGAAAGGGGGTTTTATAGGGATGGAGGAGAGAGCAACGAATAAGGAAGATTTCTGTTTGTTGACGGGGGAGAGCGGTGCGTGCTGTATTGTAAATGGAAATTGAAAAGATGAGGAAATTGTATCTTTATGGAAGTATAATTTATTATAAAGACAGATTTATGATATTACTGGTGATTGCTTATAAGGGGGGTAAAGTTGAGACGTACTTTATTGGCTATGTTGGGAAATATTCAATCCATTTTTCTATAGCAAATGTGAATAAATTTGGTGGGAATTTTAACTATATAGAATTATTATAGGATATTTCGTAGGTTCTATCTACTTTTTTGTCGGAATATTTATTGAAATGCAAATATTTATAAGCGTGTTTACCAAAATCCCTGTCACGTTCCCTTAATTAGAGACTGTGATATTACATGGAGTTCTTAGAGAATATAAGTTTTAATGTAATAAGAGACACATCTATTCAAGTTATTAAATTACTAACTTGATTGTAAAATATGAAATTTGTTAAAATCATTCTTTCTATGTAAATGAAGAAAAAGAAGGAAAAAAAAACAAGATTATATCGGAAATCAGAAAATATAGTCTTATGGCATAATAACTCGATTCAAATTACTTTTCATTTAATACTGGTACACTACTAAATAATACAAAGTTATATTATATGTATTATCGGTTTTATTTACGGACTCAAGAACAATGTATTTTTGTAACAAGTTGAAATATAAACTCCAACTATTGTATATTCAGCGTAAAATATATTTCGTTATCAAATTCAAATTATAACATCAACCAGTAAATAAACTATATCTGGTACAAAAGCTACTCTAAAAGCATTAAACGTACAAAACAAAAACATATAAAAACACTATTAAACGCACATTCAATGCTAAAATTAATCTTTCTATTTTGTCAACAAAAGCAAATAAGAAAAAGAATATCTAATATCCGGTGCTGCCGAGCTTATTTAAAGGCCGCAGAAAATTGCATGAGAGCGTCGTTTGAAAATTAAGACTCCAAAAGCTCTCTTTCTTTCTGCGCTAGCGCTACGGCGCTATAGTCGGAGCCAAGTAAGCGTCTGGCTTTTACCTCGACTTATTCTACTGCGGCGCAGCGGTGGCGCTGGGCACCCGAGAAAACAGCTCTAGAAAAACCCACCGGCCACAGACCAAATAAAAGAAAGAAGGAGAGAGAGAGGGGGGGAGTGAGTGAGAGAGAGGAGAAAAAGAGAGAGAGAGTAAGGAGAGAGGAGAAAGAGAGAGAGAGAGAGAGTTAGTTAGCACGTCGAAATACAGTTGAGCTCTGATGGTAAAAGGAAAAAGACACACCTAGTCTCTCTCATATTACGAGGAAAGAAGCAACGCAAGGAAGCTAAAGCGGACCCGAAGTTATTTATAATCCATACATAATATAAATAGATTTATAAGCAAGTTGATTTCGTTGTAGCGAAACGAAATACAATTTATGCGTTTTAATCGAATTTGAGAAACTTTACTTTACTAACAACGAGAGTGTCAGACTTCCGGGAAACGCATTTTGCTGAAACTTTGAGAATCGTTGTCTGGTAAGAAAGAAAATGAAGCCAAGTACCCGTAGTTTTATCCTATATTTTATATAGTAGATACATCATATTTTATTAACATTTTTAGTATATCTATATATACAAGAATATTAACATTGAACATACATGGATAAAGCTAAAGCTTTTAGCTGAATCTCAAGTTCTACGACCTATTAGATAAATCTACGGGTGCAGGGTTTCATTTTGACATATCAGAAAACTATTTTTAAGGTTTCAGCGAAATTCGTTTCCCCGAAGTCTGATCTCTCCTTGTAAGCACAATTTTAAAAGCGTTTTTCTTGAAATCTCATTTTTCAAATCGGCTAGGAGCTAAATGTTAACACTTTCTATTCGTTTTACTCAAATATAAATTAGATTCTCTACGGAAGTACGTACAACATATTTACTAAAAATAATAAAATTTTAATATATTTGTATGTACGTACGTACACTCGACAAAAAGTTCTTCTGATTCGAATAGTTTGAAATTTTTAAAAATTCTACAATATCATTGAATCAAAAGTTTGGTTTCGAGAACCTCATTGAAGGATTTTAAAAAAATTCTAACTGTTCGAGTCAGAAGAACTTTTAATCGACTGTGCACTCTATAGAAAATTCTTCTAATCAAATTTGTTTGAATTTTATTTTAAATTCTTCAATTAAATTTGAGGTTGATGAAAACGAGTGTTCTATGATGAACTTGTAGTATTGCAAATTCAAACAAACTGTATCAAAAGAATATTTTATCAAGTGTACGTACGTAAAACATTCGTATGTATACGAAATTCAAGAATAAATGTCATGTAAACTATGAAAAACATTTCAATTTTTTGTTTTACTACAAAGAATATAGCACTTATGCTATTAGCCGCGGAGAATCTTTTCTAAAACGTAGGTACCTTCGATTACTCTGCTATACTTTGAAATAGAATAAAATAAAAATAAATTGGTTTATAAATATATAATACATAGACAATGTATAGGGGATAACGGTGCAGTATGAACAGGCATATAGTATGAACAATTATACGTTTCCGGCTTCAATCACAATATGACAAACAATTACCTAGTACAAATTATAGGTGAATATAACAATAGTTACTTTATTTAACAAAATTGGCAGCCAGCATTTCAAATTTATTGCTCTAAAAGTTATCGTGTAAATAAGCGAAAAATTTAATTTAAACAAAAGTTACGACCAAAATATTGATCTTTCCATTATTTACATAAAAATTCAGGTTTCTAAAGTAGTTTAATCCTTTAAATTAATTGATCTCTAGAGATATCCAAAAGAATATCTGATCGATGGAACAAATATCTAATCAAATTTCTTTTATTTTTTAAATCCGCCAATGATGTTAGCGAAATCGAGGAAATGATCCAATAAACTTGCAGCATTTCGAAAACATTCGAATATAAATATATTATATAATATACTATACTATGAATATAATCTACACTCAAAGACTCTGTGTTTATTCACGAGGTGCACACCACAAAGCAGCATTTTTAATTTACTCGCAGTTGCTTTGTGTGCGGCTCGGTGGTCACCCTCAGGGGCGAGGGGAAGGGGGGGACGGAAATTTGCGCAAAGCAGAATAAGTGTATAACGCGGACGATAAGGCAAAAGCGCAACGGAAACGCGAAAGCTCGCGGCGCGAAAACTTTCGCGCAACTTTGGCTTTCGGCGCTCGCTCGACCGACTGCGAAGAATGGCTGTGCGGTGCGACACGAGTTTCGCCTCTCGCTCTTTTACGGGGGCTGTATCTTTGAAATTTTGTAGTTTCAGACTGGAGGGGTAAACTAGGAGATACTAGAATGAGGATACTAGATTTTTGGGGAGGGGAGTGGTGCTTTGTTTGTAAAGTTCGGTATGAATATGTTTACGAGTGTACCGCAAACAATCCTTACGAGAACAAATACCATTCAGATTTCTCGAAAGTATAAAATGTTCTCTTATAAAAGCTAGCGTATTTTAAATTATCTAAGGATGCTATGATTGACAATGCTTTTTTAGAGTCTCCGAATAAATTATAGTTTTTGTAAGGGAATCTGGAATGTGATAGTATTTATGCAGGTTTAAGGTGGTTCATGCGTCAATAAGTACTTGAAATATAAAAATGTATACAATAATAATTTGTATTCGTATTACGATGTGAAAGACGATATAATATAAAAAACAGCTGCCAATTAATTGGCGCTTAACTTCCTCAAAGTGAATTAATTATTCCAATATGAAATTCTTTGTTCTAATAAATTAATTTTAAATTGCTATATCGCTTTCTAAATAGTAGCTCAAAAAGGGTGTGCCTTTTATCATTGATGGTTTGAAAAAGATAATTTTTTACTAAAATTACAGAACGATAGGTAAGAATCCTTATCACAGGCATTTTTTCTCTGTATGTAATTTATTAAAATTATATAAATATTTAAATTAACTGTAATCAGATGTTAGTACGTTGATTCACCGAATTCCTAATCATCTAAAATATTGTGAACGATTTGCCATCATAGATTTCCAGATATAACCTTTTAAACTAAATATGACTTTTTTCGTGTATAACAAAAGATGGAAAAGAGCCTATCTAAAATTTGTAATTGTAAAAGATAAGTAATTTTATGCTTCGTTTAATGAATTTACACTAAATTAATCATAATATTTCTAACATACCAAAAAACTCGAAAAACAGAACCCAAAAATCCAAAAATCCAAAAATTCTTATAAATAAGAAACGAATTAATGAATCTTTAAATTTCTTTTCAATTTCGTATCTTCATTAAAAAACGAAAAAAATGAGCCCGGTTTGCTAAATTGACCGTACCATTTTCGAGATATAGTCGATAAAGAAAAATTTCAAAACATAAATAACCTCAAAAATCTCGAAATATAAAGGTCATTGTGATCTGGGCAATTAACTCGCACAAGAGATAGTACAGAGCTACAATTTTGAAAACTTTCAGATCGAATGCTGCTGATATACTCCAGTATTCAAAACTGAATAAAAATCGACTTTTTTTACAAAAAGATTTTTTCCCTTCAAAAAAAAAGAATAAAGCCACAAAAATTTTACAGAATATTTTCATCCATATTCCTAATCATCTCAATTTTTTAACAAATTTTCAATCTTATATTTCACAAATACAGCCGTTTGACAAAAAATGACGATTTGGTGAATGACAAAACAAGGGAAATAGCTTATTCGAAATTTTGAGTGGAAAAAGATAGGTAATTTTATGATCTTTCAAATGCATTATCACTCAATCGATGATATTATTTGTATGGTATCAAGAAACCTAAAAGACTAAAATTCAAAAATCGAAAAACTGCTAAGAAACAGAAAGGTATCGAAAAACAAAAAAATTCTCGAGCCGACGTCCTTAAAGAAAAACAAAAAAAAATAAGCCTCGAAACATTAATTTTCACCGTGTATATTCAGAGTAATGTTGATCCACATCCATACATACACACATACACATGCACGCACGCACTCACGGACGCACGCACGCATGCATACACACACTCACACATCCATACAGACATTTTCTAAAAATAGTGTATTTTGATTTCCAGTATCTCAAAACAGGTTTCTAACATATTTTTAGCAAAACTGTTTGTTTACCATCACAAAGCTTCCTCAAATGGACACCTGCAGCGACGAAAAAAAATTTTTCAACAAAATTTCTATATTGCAAAAGTATAGATATCATCAACTAGATAAATATTCGATAAAACACTAGAAACTTTTTTATTTTGTATTGATTTTAATTTTGATGGCCTCATTTTGTTCCTTGAAAGATTTAAAGGGGACTTGCCGGTATAAAATTGGGAAAATAATCAAAACCTGTAAAGTTGCAGCCAATAGTTTATTTTTGTACACTTACGAATTTATAAAAACACATGTATGAACTTACAAATTGTATACCGTCAAGTCCCCCTGAAATCTTTCAAGGAACAAAACGAGGCCATCAAAATTAAAATCAAATACAAAATAAAAACTTTTCAGTGTTTTGTCGAATCTTTCTTTAGTTGATGATATCTATACTTTTGATACATAGATATTTAGTTGAAAAAAGATTTTTTGTTGCTTGAAGTCTCGTTTTATATTATATTGTTCCTTATATTATAATATAAGAATACATTATTATATAAATTTTTATATGTCATGTACATATTGACTTTCGATTGCTTGGGTGAAAATCAAAATTTAAAAAGATATTTGATGTGTGATCGTATCTTTTGGAATTAGCAATACTGAATAATTATCTAAATTAATTATATTAATGACGATCGAAAAATTAAGATTTGAGTTTTTAATATTATATCGTCAAGTATAGACACCTGCAGTTTTTAGTAGTTTTTGTTATCAAAAACTTGATTAATAATAGATACTTTTATTTATTTATTTATTTATACTTTTATACTTAATATATAATTAAAATTTATAAAATATATAGTAAGTACTTTTATTAGGAATAATTACTTTACTTTATATCACAAATAATTAATTAATAAATAAGATAGCTGATACACTCGGCATGCTACTATCATCAAGTATCCATATTGCAAGAGTGTCTCTACAGTACGACTAAAATCCTAAGTAAAAGAAAAAGAAGGGATAGCAACGTTTCATTGTCCTATATAAGCATCTGACATCATTCAAAAGTCAGCAGAAACACGTTCAATAAAAGACGCGTCGCATGCTGCTGCCAACCGCGTGTCACAAAGCAAACGAGCACTAAACCAGTCGCGCAACGCTTTCCAACAGCAGCACGAAGGTACCACAGAGCGACGCGAAAACAAAGAATAAAAGAGAGAAAGAAAGAAGAAAAAAAAAGCCACAAAGTAGCAGTCGTAGCACATTACGACATCCGTTCATTTCTGACTCCTTCTGTACACGCCGACATCCGGAATATATCTCTTTCTCGATAGAAGATGCCTTTGCGCACTTTTAGTGAAAAGCTGCCGGCGCGCAGAGGAGAGTGCGCTGAAATGTATTCATGGGAAGCTGCGGTGGCGGCAGTGGCTGGAAAAACAATCTTCCGCGTTTGCGCGAGCTAGAGAGGACGAGAAGAGGGTGAAAAGTGAATTCCGCGGCGCTTTTCCAGGCTTCTTTGCCACCTGACTTCCGGCGCCACCACCGCGTAATTATTCATATTTTTTTTTTCGACTTTCCAGCGAGTCGCGCCCAAGTGGCGTGGCTTATACGCGGCGTCGGAGGTACTATTATTTTTTTCCCCCCCTTTTTTTTTCTTTACTTCTGCCTTGCTTTTAGCTTTATTTTCTGTGAAATTGCGTAAGCCGTTGGCGCACGTTTGTGTTTCTTCCGCGAATCACGTATACCCAGCCGATGATTGTTTAGTGCAAGCGGAGTCTTTAAGTCGGAAAAGCTATTGGAACGCAAAGTTTTACCGCCGCTCCCAAGTCTGTTTTCAGAGAAACATCCTCAATCGCAACATCGAGATTTACAATACCTCATGGGCAATTAATTAAATATTTAAATTTATTTCACGCGTAAAGTGAATGAAGATTCAAAAGTGTGTCGGCATAATTAAGCTCGCCTCGTAAAAGATTTAAAAGCAATATCCCCGATGCGGCCATCGTAAAGAAAACTACGAGTCACGCTTCGAGTTACCAAAAAATCAGCTGTTTTGACTCCTCGAGCCGAGCTTTGTGCTTCCTGCGCTGCGTGTAGCCCGGTTGTTTTTCACGGCGAAATAAATGAGTATCCCGATGATCGATACCAGCAAGGGCTCTATATAATATATATCTATATGTACGTATGTTTTGGTAAAAAATCTTATAATAAATGATCCGCGGTAAAATGTGCCAAGCTCTCGTGCCACACTTCGCCAAATGTATATAAGATCTAAAAAAAAGGATGGAGAAGGAAGGACTCGGGACGAAGAGAGATAAAAAAAAGACACCTTTCGCAGCGGCTCTTCCCTTCCATCGTCGTTCGGGGGGACGAAAATCTCGCGGCGACGATCAATCAGCTCCAGACAATTCCTGTCGTTTCATCCTCACAAAGGGCAGAGCCGTGTGCAGCAGCGTGAGCCCGCGAATTCGCAGCGATGTGGGTCATACACTCGTCGATGAAGAGAACGATCGTTTTGTTGCCGCGATCTTTTGTGCGAGGAGAAAGAAGGAAATTGTACAAACCTTTTACAATTAGTTTTAGAATAATGATTTTCGAACGTACTAAGGTTATTTAATCATTAATCAAAACTCTTAGAAGTTATATGATTTTATAAACAATTTTATAATTTTTAATGTATATATTTAGATTATTCCTTAATAATCTTTGTTAATGTGGGTCTTTGATAGTGTTTTATTGTTTATAATGATTCAACATTTCAATAATAATATTCATTGTCTTGTTTCTTTACTTTCAAGACAATTTAATTTATTCTATACTACTATTATTATACAAATAAAATAAAGATTAAAAGTGTTTATGAGGGTTCTAAGTATTGTCATATGAAACAATTCTGCGAAGAAGAAGTTTCATGAAACAATTCTTTGTCTTAGAATTCGAAGATAAAATAATCTTTGAGTATATTAAATTCATGGATCTTAATGACATTTGGAGAAAATATTCTGAAAATGTTTGCAAAATACCGTGCTTTCAGTTTTTGGTAAATCGTTATACATATTAAGGTATTGTTTATACAGTGGTAATCGTTTATTATAAATATGTACTATGTTATTTAATGTGATTCAAATAATATGTTCTGTTTATTTTCAAACATATAAAATAATTTACTCGTTCAATTTGAAACAATGCACTGAGAAATAGTGAATATTCACTATTTCATAGTGAAGTTGCACTATTTAAAATTAAAATGTTAGAATAATATAGAATGCACAATTTTTTGTAAATATCCCGATGATTATGTTCTCAAAATTTCATCAAGGTTTATTATGCAAGGATCAATTTCAGCGTACTTCAATTATATTCAAAAATACAAATTGTTATAAATAACTTTTAATCTGTTGGTTTAAAACTTATTAGGTGTAACTTTATTCATTATATAAATATATCAGCAAAGTTTAAAGTCGTCACCAGAGAGCTACATTACCTTTATTCTACCTACAATAATGCCTCGCCTATTTTAACTTCATCTACTTTAATTAGCATTTAATAAAACCTGACAGTTTCTCTGGCAGAAAGTTAACAAGTTTTGGCTATAAATTCGTTTAATACTCGACAGTATCGCCACATTAGCTAAAAATTGGCTTAAAACTCGGCAATATTTCTACCAGGTTTAGATTATAAACAGATGCTGAAAGAGTTTTGTATTGCAATACAAGCTTTTGCTTTGATTTCTATGTAATTTTCACATATTTCTGTCATAAAACATTCGATTTAAAGAGCAAATCACTAAAAACTTGATATACTATAATAGACGGGATATTACTGTATATCCTCAATTTTATTAAAATCACTATCTCAAGAATTTCTCACTTGAAAATCTAACTCCAAATATACTAAGTTACTGTATTTTCACAATTTTAATTAGAATTTCAGTCCAAAATTTACCATTACACTGGGAGTTAGATTGTCAAGGCAAAAGTTTTCAGAAACTACAAACTTATAAACCAAGACAGAAAATACTCCTTTTACACTATACCAAGAAAGCTACTCATGGTCTCTCGTGTCTCTTCTCTCAAGGCTACTCATCAGCCATCCACCTCAGCCAACTCTCTCTCTCTCTCCGCGACAAGCAGCAGCAGCAGCAGCAGCAGAACCCGACAATTACCCCAATGGTTTTCTTGCAGCGTGTAAAGCAGATTACCAGGCGGTCTTTCGGTAAAAAGCAAGGAGCCGAGAGCGCGAGCGCGAGCAAGGAGATACCTAGACAGAGAGGGAGAGAGAACGCGTTGCAGCTCTTTTGAGCTGGCATAACTTGATTGATTACTCCAGGGGAAAAGCCCGGGGATATCGGGTCGCGTATAGTCGCGTCCCCTCCCCCCCTCGGGAACCACGCTTTAACGACACGGAGATTAACATGTCCGACTAACGAGCCTTCCGTCTCTCTCGTCTGCGCTCTCTTGCGTTCTTTCTTCTTCCCCTTCGACGAGGATGACGCGCTCGAGACCTCGAGCAAAGGATCCCCCCCGCTCCTGCTCGTGATATTGCGGAGTGTAAGTATGATCGCGGCCTCTCCGCATCGAATCGGAAGAGCGAAAATTAAAAATCCTCGGGGTTGTCGGACTGGCGGGGCGATTTTTCGCCGTGCTCGAGGGGAAGAATTTTTTGAAGAATTGTTAGCAAATATTTTTGCATATGTATTGATGCGATGTTGCAACAAAATCTGTAATGCAGAATCAACTAACGTAACATATTTATTGAAAGATTCGATGAATGAGATGAGTATTGTTGAAATAATTAGATGCTAATAATCCATAATTCTGTACATAAGTAAAATAAAAGAAAACCATAAGCAGTCTATTATTGCTTCTTTATTTGATAACATATTTATAAAGCATACGTGAAAGGAAAGAATTTAGTACCCTGTGTTTTATAATTTTTACTAATATTAATTTGTTTAATATAACTTTTTGGCATTTATTTTCCAGAATTCAAGTGATTGGCTTAAAAACATTATAGATTTTTGTAATATTATCATGAAATAAGTTTATATAACCTTTGTATACATATATCTACTTAAATAACTAGAAATTCGCCTTATTATCAAATAATATCTTTATTATTAAAACATATATACGGTAGACCGGGGTTACTTTGAAAACTTTTTGTTTAAATCTTTTTAGTTCTTATCGTTTTTAAAATCATTATTATGGTAGGTGATTATCAAGTTTACGCATTTGGTTAGCTAAAAGGAATTTTTTCGATCTGCATGTTCGCAATTATTATTGTTTTACTGTAATTATTTAAATAAAAATTTTTTATGAAGTTGCCCCAACTTTGGGGCAATCCAGAAATTACATGTATTTAAATAAGGAAACTGGAATAAATCACCTTTTACGTGATTCCTATTTCCGATTGTTCGGAAACTTTAAAAACCAATGTAACACATTTAAGGTAGTAGAAAAAGTAATTTTTTACATAAGAAATGGTGTATACAGTGAATAAATATAGTAGGCAAGTGTTTTATGAAGTAGCCCCAACCTACAAAATTTTTTTGGGAATAGATAACTAACCAACATGTTCACTAATCAAGTTGCTTGAGGTGTCAACATCTTTGTTTTAATAATTGTTATATAAATAAGAACTTTCCTATAATGAATAACTTGTTTGAATAACTTGACACAATTTTTATACATTAGCAAAAGTTACAGAAAATAATTAAAAAATCGTAAGTTTCCGAAAGATATTTGCTTTGTTAATATATTGACATGTATTCTTCGGTAAAAATTTTGATGACCATTTCAGTGTAAGTACCGGATCAAAAATTACAAAAGGCGTTGATCTTAAAAGATATTTGAATTATATTTGAAGTTACCCCGTATTCAAAGTAGCCCCGGTCTTCCCTATGTTCTTAATTTAAATATAGATTTTATTCTCACAATTTATTACACAGCTGCTATCATAAAATCTTATAAAATTCCATTTTCTTTTTATACTCAGAAAAATGCCATATATAGCATTAAATTGTCATGCTTGGTTTTATATATTCGGTTCTGGTAAAGGAAAACTCCTTAAACGATTGAGGCGATGTTGGCTCGGTTGCGGATTTCATTCGTATGCGCGCGTCGTACGGGGGAACAACTGTAGACGTCGTACGCACGTGTGTTCGAGACGCCTCTTGTGTATTAGATCGGAGATCCGCGATTGGGAAAGTCGTGCGAGACGTTTCCTCATCGCTTGCCGAGAAATTCCTTATTTTTCCGTCTGCATTGACGTCAATTATTCTTCTTAAGTTGATTTTTGTTGATAAATTATTGACTTTATTTTAAAATTGATATTACATTAAGAGAAAAAGAACGGGTTGTAAATAATATTTGTGTACAGATAATAATGTTTTGTAAAACTTATAAAATAAAGAATATGTTGAAAATTGATTAAAGTTGAATACTGAAACGTAATATTGTTTGGAAAAATAAAATTATTACAAACTTTGTATTTTTAGATAGAGAAAATAATATACTTTACTTTTTATAAATACTACATATAGCATAACTGTACTTCTTCTTATAAATATCATAAAGAATGGATATAGACTGAGCAAAGTTTTATTATATTAAAGTATTTATAGTATTATTATTCATTAAATGTTTCCAATGACGACTATCCATTTTATAAATGAATCCGATAATTTATGTTTTTTGCTTACTCATAGAGGAAGCTTTGTAATGGTAAAAAAGAAGTTTAGCTAAAAACATGTTAAAAATATGTTTTGAGATACTGGGAATCAAAATACACTCACAGTGTTTGTGTGAGTGTGTGTATGTTTATTTATTTATTTGTTTATTTATTTATCTATTCCAGAGTTACATGTAACATTTATAATAAAAGATTCCTGATTCAAGATTCATTTTTTTCAAGCGCGATCAGATAGACATTTCTCAGTAATAATAGTAGTGATTCGATATACATTTTTCAGTAATAATTTTGAATAAAGATTTGAAAATAAAAAGAATTTTAACCCTTACAGGTACGCATTTTTTTTCGAAGGTAAATATATTTTCAGGGAATGGTATAACAGTTTTTGAGGATGATGATTACGAATCCGAGGTCGGATTTGCAAAATTAAAAATGGCGAATTCAAGATAGCGGATCAGATTGATAAAAATTTGAATAAATTGGCTAAAAATTATTACCAGGGGGTTTTGGAGGTGGCTGATTTACGAATCCGAGGTTGGATGTAATCGATGATAAATCAGCACACATTTTTTTAAATTCTAATTAAAAAAAGATATATAGCTATTTAAAATTAATTTATTGGAATAAAATTTTTTATGTTAGAACAATTAATTTAGTTTCAGGAAGCTAAGCGTCAATGAATTGGCAGTGGTTTTTTATTATCTGATTTCGCTGAAGAAAGAGCTTCTAATTATTGTTCGCTTTTTTGTTCACGCAGCAAGCACGTGCAGCGCAACAAAAACGAGGCGAAAGTTCGTAAAAGGGATTCCTTGTTCGACGGTGATTATCAAGGATTATTGAAGGGATCGGTTCGTTGTCCCATGCGAAGCTTCCTCATCACGCCATGGGGTGCTGAAAATTTATTGATCAGACGAGAGATAGAAAGACAGAGGGAAAGGGACCGAGCGAGAGAGAGACGGAAAAGAAAAATACGAAACTTCGCATTTACGCTTCATAAAAGGTTAGTGAACTTTAATTCTTGTGATTTAAAAGCCTTCTGTGCCGCTCGATAATCTTCTACTATTGTATGAGTTTTATTCTACCGTTGATAATGAAAGAACATTAAACTTGTTAGTTTAAAATTTTATATTTATTCTTATAGATTATGAATTAAAAATGTACGTCAATTACTAAATGTTCGTCATATTTATCTCGTATTTATGACTACGACAGATACTTTAATGCAAATAAAAATAATTATTGATTTTTTTGCTACTGAAATAAACTAAGTAGTTATAAAATACGAAAATTAATAATCATTGAAATAAATTAACAATTTCGCAAGTTAAAAATTCTGCCTATTGTTAGAAGAATTGAAAAGATTTATTTGTTGTTCAATATATTCTATATAATGTATGTCCCTTACAAGTGTTAGCCAAAACCTTCTTTACAGAAAAGATGGAATGTATAAACAATATCAACAAATTTTATTTTTGAACCCATTCTATATGCTATTTTGATTTCTTATACAGTTTGCAATTATTTCAGTGTTGCGGAAAATAATTGTAAAATTTTGGCGCGTTTGTATTTATCTCAATCTTTTCAAAAAATATACATATATTAAAAAAAAGGGGCCTGCGGCGGCTCAGTCAGTAGAGTATCGGATTCCCACGCCGGTGACCCGGGTTCGAATCCTAGTCTCTGCCGATTGATACAAGCACCTCTGTAAAAATTACATGTGCTTTGTTTACAAACACACCGCATCCCCCCGTCGTCGATTAGCACCACATAGAAGCACAAACATGGCGACGTTCATTAAAAAAAAAAAAAAATATTAAAAAAAAATTTCTTAGGGACTTTTACGGAACTTTCAAGCAGTAGGGCCCTGGTGCTCGAATTTTATTGGTCGAGATTTCTCAGCTGGCTTCCATCACTGCCCGAAATTTTCGATCCCGACTTGCACTACTTCCCGAAGTTCTACTGTAGCACGCAGCAATATCAATCGGCTCAGAAATAAATGTTCATTAATTCAAAAACCCAAAGACATTTTCTACTTCAGTTATTGAGCGACTTAATTCCAGGAACAAATATATCACAAGAAGATGAAATAATCCTTCCATTGCAACAAACCTAATTTCTACCCAAATTACATCACAGCGTCGAAGCAGGTCAATCGAAAAATGCACTTTCCACGTGAGCGCCACTCCTGCAATCCGTGCAGACAATAATCGTTAGTACAAGCCACCCTATCCCTCCCATCCATCCCTTCGACGTCTCCCTCACCAGCCAGCCGAGAATCCGAAATTAGTTGCACTTCAAAGCAGCAGCCAGCAGCCAGCAGCAGTAACCCCATGCACCCAGACAGCGCGGCATCGAGTTAGCGAAGTCGTTTTATTAAATCGCATCGCGCGTTTATATGTATGCAGGACAGGTCGCCTCGAATTTCCGGCCAAGATTTACGTGATTCCGTCTCGAATTTTTCATTAGGAGGCCTCGCAGCAGCAGCAGTCGCGATTGGTTAGGAGACTGGAGAAAAGAGAGGCCCTAACGATATCCCGCGGCGCGCTTGCTACGTAGTCTACGTGACGCGATTTGCATAATTCGAAAAGGGACACGATGATGCTACCTCGCTCACCCCCTCCGTGCCTGCACTGCCTCTTATTTGTTTCAATCAGTGCTGGAGCTCTGCCTCTCTCTCTTTCTGTCTCTTTATACTTTAATTCGCGACTACGAAGTACGGAGGACGAACTCGAGATTGTCGAGGATACGCCGCGCGAGGATGCGCTTTCGCCCGGGGAATGCCAAGTAGAACGTAAGCGATGGTACTTCGAGGCACTTGAAGGGCAATTGTTTAATTGCAATTGGTAGATCTCTTTTTGAGCAATGTAATTAAGTGGACGATTTTATTTTCTATCGGTTCTCTAATTAGTAACTTTGAATCTCTCGGTATTGGCTTTGAATGGGGCGAATTTTTATTTCGCCGCTACGAGGACAAACGAGGAGGACGTTGAAGGTCCGAAGCGGAAGGATTAGCTTTCGTTTGAGAAATAACAAGAGGAATGAAGGCGGTAAGACACTTTAATTGTACTTGATGACTGCTATAGTTCCCAGACTTCTTTTGAATTATCTAGCGAGAATAATTCAATGTTCTGCCGATTCGTTTCTCAAATTAGAAACTTTGAATTTCTGAGTATTAGCTTTATTACTACAGTGAATTTTTGTTTCATGCATAACGCAGAGTCAATCGAATATGTACAAAAAAGTTAAGGAAGGTGAGAGGGTACATTTCAAAACCGTTTTCTGAATCCAGATAACAACAGAATCCCTTGAAAAATTATCTAGATAATATTTATATAAATACCGTCAAAACCCCCGGCACTGATACTCGGCCAGGCTCCGAGCGCAATAATTTTGTGCCAAATTCTGCGTACATTAATTTATTGTAGAAACGTAATTGTACACTCGATTAACATTACTAATTTAAATTATTTTATATTTACAAATACGAAATAATTGCGCCGTATCAAAAAATCTAAAAACAAATTTAAAAATATGAAAATTTATAAATTGTATAAATTTACAAATAATATATAAAGGTTACATAAATGAATAAACTTTATTAAAGCATTCAAACAAGCACCAGTTGACATGCGTTTATAAATGAATTATTTAATTTATTATGTACAAATGTTAAAAACAAAAAGTTTTACATAAAGAGATTAACAACAAAAACGTTAGCGTAAAGCTTTGTAAAGATAGTATTGTATAGTTTTATAATGGTTATTGTAAATAGTCTTATAAAATCTATGTTAAATAGTTATTTAATTATAATGTAATTCAGTTAAACATGAAAAAGCGTAAAATGATAAAAGTGTATTATTATAAATTTATGTTTAAGTAAGATATAATTCGCAACCGAATAATAATATATAAATAGGCTAAAACCGAAAAATATAATAAGTATAGCAAAGGAAAGGTTTTATAATTTTATAAAGAATTATATAAAAATTTCATTAATAAAACTTTATTAAAATGAATTCTTGCTGTATTTATTCACAGAGAAGCCATGGGGGGGATATGCATTAGTACAGTAGATACGGTCCTGGCGCTCGACGCTTATTGGCCGGCGCGTCGGACCTATCGCAGTATCAAAAATTCATTTTTTACACAGATCTGTATTATCGGCTTCTGTAGTTTAAACAATTATTCTAGATTAAGGAGGTCCTCTAGTTGTTTTTCCAAAAATTTAAATTGCTGCTACTTTTAGGGTTTTGTTTAAAATATAAAGAATCTCGTAGATTCAAATTTTTTGTTTAAAATGAGGCTTACACATAGCACATTCATGAATCTTATTGAAACTGAACTTAAAGATTTCTTTTAACTTAAGAAATATGTAAGTCAGATTTCATTTAATCGAAATTTCATTATTAAGACATTAATTGCATTCTTTACTTAAAAAAGTTATTGCAAAATTAAAATTCTATTGCGAAATTCAAAATTAAAGACTTGGTAATAAAATTTTGTTGAAATGAAATGCAACTTATATTTATTATGCTAAAAGAAGTCTTTTAAATCCAGTTTCAATAAGATGCATATATGAGCTATGCGTAAGCCTCATTTTAAGTAAATTGAGGTCTTTGAAGAAATCATTCATCGAAGAGCAGTTTATATGAGGTATTTTTAGAATATAGAATGCTTTAGATACCCCACAACTAATTAAAAACTGCAAGAATGAACAAACTTTTTTGAAAAAAGAGGCTTCACTAGGTTTCCGAATTTATATAAACATTGTCTGGTTGAAATTTCCATAGATTCCATTGTTATCTGTAAACAGAAAATAGTTTTGAATATTTTCCGTGGTTACTTATACGTATGAGGCCGTTTCACATCCCTTTAAGGGGATATGACAGAAATTTTTAAAACCCACTTTTCTCTTGCTTTGAACTTGAATTGCTTGAAACTTTAGCCAGAGGTTACTCATGATATTTCGAATGCCCTATCTGAGAGTTTTTTTTCCAAGTCTTGAGAAATTTTTATACAATGCTAACTTACCGACTACTCTCATTTTTCTTCAATATTTGCTCATTACAATACACAATATCGAGAAAAATTATCTGGTTGAACCTGCGAAATATCATAACAATCTCTAGTTCAAATTTCAGTTGATTTCATTCATATTTATCAGAGAAGAACGGTATGAAAATTTTTAATATAACGTAACGTGCATTTCTTGAGTTTCACATCCCCTTAAGAAGTTTTAGATAAATATATATTCTGCCATACTCTCTTTGCCTCTGCTGCCATCGATATAACAATTATTATAGTATAATAGTTTAATTAATACTTTTTTTACAGATAAATAAGCACTGGCAGAGGTGTATTTGTTGCCTATCTTATTATGTTATACGTGTGTCCCAAACTTAGCGCCAAGCAACAGCGAATTTGAATTTAATTGCAAACAGTCGAATAATTTATTGTACATGCCCTTACCGCCGCTGCTGCACATACTTAGAAAATCTCTAAACTGGTAGTGTCTCAATCTGGGCGCTATCCCATCCTGGGCGACTCTCCCCTAACATCTAGAAACAGACAATGATTTAAATAAACTAGTTTCCTGTGAATATATAACTATACCTTAATCGACGTGACGTGACATTATATTTTTGGCTATTACCACGAATAAAGTGTTGCAAATTTAATTCATTTTTTAACATTTAAAGCTTTTAGCGCCGACTTTAATAGTGCCCATCATTAGGCGTCTAGACGTATGAAGAATGTATCCTCATTATGAGAACTCCTACCCCCAATAAAAATCTTGTAATCTTCCCTTAATTTTGAATTAAGCGAGATCTGACACCACGACTCCCGAACGGTTGGACTAATTCCTAGACTTAGTGCTTATTAGACGCCAGACAAATATAGCTTCATTAGCGAAGCAGTTTTCCCAAAGCCGGCCGAGGAACGCGCTTGCAATGCGCTAATACCGAAAGAGTTTCGCTCAAATCCCAATTTAAATACTTTTTAATGACGCAATATAATTCATACAAACAGCAATAGGTCCTTTGATGGCTCTGCTTTCATTCGCGAATAATTCGATTACACCAGCGAGATAAAATCGTCAAAGCGTCGTACAGCCTCGGCATACAATGCCAATTAAAGTGCGAATCGCCGAAGGACGAGGGCAAAAAAGCAACAAAAACAAAGGCTATATAGTTATATAATTCAGCAGGAGTGAGAGAGCCGTTCCGTGTTAACTCGCTATCAGAACATCGACAAAAGAAGGAAAGAGAGAGAAAGAAAGAGAGAGAGAGAGAGCGGTCGAGCGAAAGAAAGGGATAAAGATCAAAGAGCAAACTCGTATACCCCTGTGCGCGAGCAAATTATTTCATCGTCCTCGACTGGGATGTATATTATGTACCAACGGTATAGCGGCGCCAGGCCGTCCGATGTAACTTATTTATCTAAATAATTGCCGGGGCTGCCTTTTGTACTCGCACTTAACCTCCGCAGCGGCAGCCCTTACATAACCAACCTAGGTATATATACATGCATATATATTTGGCGTCACATTGCGTGGCCTCAACGACGTCCTGCGTCGGGTCAATAAGTCGACGTGGGGAGGGGGACACAAGCAGGCAAAACTAAATTCTATGGTCACGTCACGTGGCGTGGCGTACGACGAAGGCGATGTGTGTATGTATATATACACACACACGCATTGGTTATAGAAGCCGAGCTGTTACTGCTGATGTTGCTTAACCCCGCGTGTATAGCCAGTGCCCGCTGCTCGAGCCCTAAAATTGTCGCATGTCGACTAACGATCGTTTAGCAGTTTGCCGTTCGGCACGGCTATACCTCTCCCTCTCTCTCTCTCTCTCTCTCTCTTGGTTCGTCGCAGGGGTGAGATTTTAAGGAGGAAGGGGCGAAATTATATGCACTTTAACTGTTGCACGCACTTGGGGGGATGTGGATGTATGTGTGCGCATGTGTAGGGATGGAGTGGTGCGAGCGCTAAAATATTGCGCTACAATGTGTCCAGCAGGTGATTTAAGAGGCAATCGAGACTGTTATATGGCTTTTAAATTGTCTTGATTAGTTTTATTGTTATGACTTTTTTTGCCGCACGCTTAATGAGCATTAAGGGAGTCCGAGCCTTTTTGATTTATTATGTATTGTGGTGTTTATTTGTTTTATAGATATACTCGTATTACAGTTTGTATATAAACTTTTCATTTTAGTTATTTATTAATTTCTTTTTCTACTTGTGGTGGCTTTATTTTTTTATTACTTGTAATAAATCGGATTATCATTGTACTTGAAATAAATTGCTAATATTGATGTATTCTGTACAATAGGAAACAGTAGCTATTATATAAGGATAATCAATAATAAGCATATAAGAAGCTTAAATGTACCTGATAGCTGAAGCTTTGCCGCATATTAATATTTATAACAAAAATATCGCAATATGCCAATAAATTTATTATTAATATAAGAATGAAAAACCAATATTGACTCTGAAGAACGTTCGCTTCCTGTACACAGAACTTCTTGATAATATAATCGGAAAATAATATCGTCTCGACGAAGCTTTAAGCGTTTCTTTTTAAATAAAAAATCGCATATCCATTAATTTCAAAAGATTGAAGTGAAATTATACGCAAATCGATTCTTGAACAATGTCTATACTGCTTTTGTGTCACATACACAACCCCTCTTCTTTGAAAATTAAAAACGCCCAACCACTCGCTACAATTCACCTCTTATACTTATACAACAAAGACCAAAAAAACGTCGCACAATACGCGAGTCTCTCAATAAGGACTCAGAGGAATGTCCATTAAAGCACCGCGCATCGCTCTTTCTCTCTCCTCTCCTGGCTCACAAAGGGCATAAATACTCCAAGCAGTACCTATACGCAGCGCGCGTGTTCACTTATTCGAGCCCTCGTCGATCCTGCGCGAAATTCGATCGTCACTGTCGTTCTTTACACTCCACTCGCAGCTCTCTGTCTCTCTACACACACGCACTTGATCTTCCGAGCGTGCGGAATGTTCATTTAACCCTTTTCCCGGGGCATCGGTCACGTGCCTGCTGCGTCGGCCTCCCCTAAACCCCGCCCGCTGCACACTCGACAATAAGATCTATCTCTTTCACGAGTGCGTATAAATACACACACGCAGCAAAAGTACCGCGCGTCTATTTTCTCTCTCTCTCTCACACGCTCTCTAGAGGGAAAGTGGAAATCATTCATTAGTGCTAGTAACCGAAAAGAGAGAAATACAGCGAGCGGAAGGGAGAGAGAGAGAAACGCGACAGATGGAAAGGGGTCCCACCCGCCATTATAAATGTCAATCACGCGCGCGTAGCTGGCGACCAACGATCGAAAATGGGCTCCATCTCTCTCTCTCCTCTATATGCCATTGGCAATCGCTTCGAATGCGTATGCGTCCGCATTTTCTGCAAGCGGGAGTGGACGCCGCGTTATATTATACGCACACTCGGCCCTTGGGTCGCCGGCCCGTCGTTCGCTCTCGCTGTGACAAATCAACGAGGGGTGCGCAGGCAGCAGCCGCGCGGCCGACCAGCAAAGCTGTTTATCACTGCTGATCCTGCGCGCGCGCGCGCGCGGTTCCTTTAGGTCGCCGTGTGCTGCGCCGGAGCTTCGTTGTACCGGTCTTAGTTCCTTTTAGCGGTGATTGGCTGGACAGCCGGGGGTAAGAGTGTCTCGATGGAAGTGGTTTAATTTGGGCGAGAAGCGCGGGTATTGTGATGCTATGGTTGAATGTTGTAGAACAATAAGAAGAAGAAGAAATCAATTAGAATGTGTGTGATAATGCATGAATTTTGATTTTAACAGGTTATTTATGGTTTATCACACACACACACATAGATATGTACACGCATGTACGCCTACACCCACCCACACCTACACCGACATCCACTCCCACATACGCACCGACTTACACACACACACACACAGATACATACACACCACCCATACCCACATACCTACACCCACTCACACCTACACCGACACCCACTCCCACATACGCACCCACTTACACACACACACACACACACACACATACATTCACGCCACACAAGTATACACGTACATGTACACACGCACATTCACAGACGACCACGTGCACACACGTACAAGCACACATGCACACATGCATACACACATACGCGTACACATATACACACGCGCGCACATACTCACACTCCGAACGTACATACATACGAACCGATGCATACATATGCACATCCACATATAGGTACACATGCACACAAGCACCCATGCACACACGCGCACACAAGCATACACGCACAAATGCGTATATTTTCTGAAGATATTATATTTTTCTCCCTAATGCCTCAAAGCATGTTTCTATATTGTTTTCAGCAAAAATTCTTTTTCGTAATTTTAAAACTTCTACGATTAAGCAAAATTCTTCTTTCTTTTGTTTATTTACTCCCCTGATAGAAATATTATTAGCTGATTATTGGCCACGAATGAGACTGAATTCTTCAGGGCTCAGCGAGGCTACATGATAAAATAGTACACACGTGAAAAAGTTGATTTCTGCTACTTATTACAGTAGATGTATAGATGGAAAATCGAGTCTCGCAAACGTAGAATGTTATTTTAGGTAATGCACGGCATTTACCCTATTTGGTTTCTTGTATGACTAAGGATTAATATAAGCTCACTACATTTTTCAATTTGAATTGGAATTCGACAAATATTGTTTCTTTTATGCGAACGTTGGTTTAGCATTAAAGAAGGAAAAGTGTGATTCGTCAGGACGATGAGTACGAATGGCTATGGCTATAAACAATAGCTTGTCACAATTCATTAATAACTCGTTTATTTTGAACACCAATTGATTAGAAAAATTTGAATAATGTATTCAATGATTTGCATTTGAAAACAATAAATGATTTGGCTCTTTTATCTAGCTGCTAATTAAAGTCATGAAAAACAAATTATAATACTTTATGTATTTGCCAAGCAATATTTCAATTTTTATACATTCATCATTTTTGACCAAAAAAAAAGTATAATTTTTCACTTCGAATACACCCCCAATGATACTATATCAAGCTTAATTAAACGTGCAGAATGAGCCGAATGATCTGCCAATGCACATAATTCTACGCAACATTCACCGACAGCACGATATTTATATGCTTTCTCTCTCTGTCTCTCTCTCTCTCTCTCTCTCTCTCTCTCTCTCTCTCTCTCTCTTTCTCTCTCTCTTTGCGCGTGATTAGGATTTACCCATTCATCGGGTTGAAAGGCAGGGAGAAAGGTCCGCTCATACAGGCGGACGGGGATCTCCTCTTTCCTTATTTCGATACGTGTAATTTTGCGAATTAGAGGCCGCAGCGCCGCGTCGCTGCCTCGCGCTTTTGTCCACTTGTCCACTTGCCATCTGATGCGCATTCAAGAGTCGCTGGTTTTTAGGGGACATGCATTCAGTCAAAATGCAGGCTATAACGTTGCCGATTCGCGAAAGCACACAGGTTCCTACATGTGTTTTTGTGCAACGAAAATGATATATGCACGTGTGCCTTTGTGCTTTTATCAGTTTTATAAAATTACTGGTTATTACAAATGTTTATTATGCTTTTTAGTTAGTTTTTATTATAGATTCATTTTCTTATACGTATACGTAGATCATAAACCTAATGCAACGATATTTTTCTTATTATCAAAACAACAAAAACAAAGATTAATTTGAAGTTTATACATATATAGCGAAGAGTACCAATTTATGGACACCTATAGCTATTTTGGCTGTTTATTTTAAATTATATCACATATAAAATATTTGTACTTACAAGGAGAGTCCACAACTGGAATGGGTCCTTATTGTCATGATATAAGATATTTTACTCTAAATGCGTACTATTTCAGTAAAAAACGGTACCTCTACTAGTGATCATAACTCCACAAGTTCTTATATTAGGAAAACTACCCAAAAGGTAATAAATAAAAGGCAAAAAGAGCTTCAATTTAAGCTTTGATTCATACAAAGTTATTAACCATTGAAGATGGTAATTAAAAAAGCATGAACATTCAAGAATATTTAACTCAATCTTTTAAATGCATTGATTTTTCTTAGCTTCATTTTTAGGTACAAGAAAATACCTCCCAAAGTCTCATCGAAATCCGTTATCCAAAAGTTGTGGACTCTCCTTGTTAGTTGACGTACTGGACATGTGTTAACCTTTGGGTAATAACTTTTAACACGAAAAATTTCATATTGGAAGTAGGTCTATATTGGAAGACTCTCTCCTATATAAAATACGGACTACTAGATTTGATAAAAAATGGGTGAATTCATAAGATAGATGTTTAGGCTAACTAATCTCTATCATCGTAAAGAAAACAATTCTGAATGTAGTGTGCGTTCTAATAAGATAATAATGTTATAATCACATTTTAAGTACATCTGCCCTAAAAATAAACAATAATATCTCTATGTAGGACCAAAAACAAGATTATAATCAGCATTATCATAAATATACACCGTTGACAGTTAAAATACTTAAAAAGTTATATTTTCGTACAAAAGAAATACGCACATGTACCTCAGTGTTTTGTACACTAAACCAACAACTTTCAACATGTGCATCAAATAACCGCCAGGCACTTCCACAGTACTCCTTATACGTGTCTCTTGACGTATTTGAGCAATAACAGGAGCAGGCTCTAACCTCGCGGAAAATGCGGCGAGACACGTGAATGGTGGAGACGAAGAACAGAGCAGCGTCTGCTGCTGCTGCTGTTTTTTTTATTAAACAGCGAAATTGATGATGCGCACGGCTGGCTTCGTCGCTTTTTTCCCCCCGGCGCCGCGCGCGAAGGTGGTGATTAATTGTCGCGGGAGGCTTGAAGAAGCGACTAGATATACGCACAAAAGGAAAGGAACGCGGGCGCGTCGAGTGTATGATTCGGACGAATTTTATTGTTTGCCGATGGGGTGTGCAGCAGGTCGCTTTGATCGGCTGTTTTTCGGCTCGATGAGTTTTAATTATTGAACGTAGAGCCATGGTGCTGCGAAAGCTCTTTGGCTGTGCGACTCGGGATTTCTTTGGTGCGCTGCTTGTCTTTTTGATTAAATTACACGGTGCACGTGTTGAGTTCTGTTTGAAATGGAGAATGGAGATTGATTGTTGAAATTGAGGTATTTGGGGGTTGAGTTATGGTGCATACGTTTCTAATTAGGAATTTGTTTTTGTTTGACGAGAAAGGAGGCTTTTCAATAAGATTAGCTTGAATTCTTATCATCAGAAGCTCTACGTTAAAAAACCTTCTGTTGAAGCAGAACCGTATTGTATATCTATATTACTACTTGTTCGTAAATTGATTACTCTGGGGGTTATTAGGCACAACCGCTCCAAGGGAGAACCTTATATTTTCGTCATCGCAAAAAGTGTAATATCTTTAAAACTAACAAATTATTGCATAAAAACATGTTTTAACACTATAAGAACACATTTGAAGCATCTCCGTAGATGTATGTATGGATGTATGATGTATACTGGCACATCGGCGTCCCCAATCGGATCAACTGCCATCAGTAAAGTAGACTAATAACTCGCGGTAAAACTGGCTGAAATGTATAGAGGTTACTCGTCACATTATAAGAAGCTGACGTATCTATTTTCTATATCTTGAATAAATTTCATATTTTTATTAAATTTTCAACGGTAAAGTTCTAGATCTCGAAAAAATACAATCCTTTTGTATTCAACATTATTTACGTTAACGTTATTTAATCAAAGTTTGTCAAGAAAAACGAAAAATACAGCAGAAGAAAGGCATACAAAATCGAATTCAGCTGTATCTTTAATAAATTTAATATTTTTATTAAATTATTAAATATTCTACGGTATAGTTACAGATCTCAAAGAAACAAAACCTTTTAGCGTTTAACACTTTTACAATAATGTCACTAAAACCGAGATCAGTAGATAAAATGAAAAATATTGGCGTTTAAAAATGTTAAAAATTTGTTTGTTGCCTTCTTTAATCATGTCAAAACAAGTTGCCGAAACTTTAATGTTTTTGAACAAAATGGAAAGATGTTCTTTACATCAGTGGTGGACCAGATTAAACTTAACATTGTAAAACTGATTTTTATTCGGATCTTTAGGTATAAAGCAGAATATATAAGTTAACAACGAAATTCACCTTCTTGCATATTAATCTTTCAATGTTCCAAGTTATTGATAATTTTTCCCCTTTTTATATATCACGATTTTAGTGTGTCTTTTATTATTTAACTACATAAATTAATATTTCCTTTTCGTTTTTTTTAATATGTTAAACCAATGGGGAGTAATAAAAATAAAAGGCGAGCGCGAAGCGCGAGCATTTCCGGTCGAGCCTTACATGCAAAAAATGTAGCTTTTATTGCTTTTATCGTATTTTTATCGTTTGCGATGCAAGGCGCGGAGACGTTTCAGTGCGAGCAAGCTCGCGAACTTGCTCGCTCTGAAGCGCCGAAGCGGCGAGTTACGTGGCCTGTTGGCCGCAGGCCGCAGACCGCGTGGCGAGTTAAATATAAAACAATTTTATTTTGTATAAGCGTATTTTAAGCTAGAACCGGGAAAGTTTCTAGTGAATTCACATTTATGTTAGTCTACCTTCTCTTAATTTTAAAGCAGTCATTGTAAGATTACGAAATCGTGTAAACTACCAACAATCTAATAATTGTACGTAAATCTTGTAATAGTACCGATTTCAAAATAGTTTTAAGAGGAGTCCGTATCTACTGTCCTTGTCTAATCACATTTTTGCTAATTACTCAAGTAGTAGTTTGATAATTGAAAAACTAAAAGTTGGCCCCAATTGGTATTAAAGTAAGGAATATTTTGAGACCTTAAAAAGTATTTAACATTATTTCCTTTTCGAGGAAACTTCGGAACGCGAAAATTGAGGTTAGCTTTTCCGTTCCGAAATTTTCTTGAAAAGGAAATAATATTAGATACTTTTTAAGGTCTTAAAATATTCCTTATTTTAATACCAATTGGGGCCAACTTCTATTTTTTCAATTAACAAACTACAATTTGAATAAATAGCAAAATCGTGATTAGACAAGGACGGAAGATACGGACTCCTCTTAAGTAAAGATCCAATAATTTCGAGGAGAATCAGTGTAATTCAATTTTTTGATAAAAGACTTTTTGCTTGGAATATTATACGAGTATATAGTATATTATGACACTGTTGTGGGAGATGGTTTTCTACCTTGCTCGAGGGTTTTCGCACGAGCGAAGCGAGTGAGAAAATCGAGCAAGGTAGAAAAACACCTCCCACAACAGTCTCATACGATATTTTATAGCACAACAACCTCAAAATCGACAATAAAGTTGGCATTTTGAGGTTAGTGTGCTATAAAAAAAATAAATACACAGTCCTCAATTAACTACAAATATCTATTTACCATGTATACTAAAAATCTATACAAATTGAGTATCCGAAATTTTAAAGTTAGGATTTGTAACATAATTTGTGAAACTAAACTACAACTGAATAGTACATTTTCAATTTTTAAATATGTTTACTGTGCTCAAAATCTCGCTCAAAATAGGTTTCTTAGTTTTCAATTCTAAGATTAGAAACTTTATACGGGACATTCTTCAGTGCTTCTGCAAATTGAACTTCGAAATATTAAACTATGAGGGATGTCTTTAATATTGTTATAACCGAGTTTCAGGTTATTAAATAACAAACACGTTATTTATAAAATATAAACTCAAACTTTATTAGAACTATTACAATACAAAATACGTGAATACAAATCGTATTGTAAATAAACACGGCTGCTCGTATCAGCTATCATCAGCGGACTGTTGTTTTTCGGGGTTATGGGTCGTCGTCAAGCGTGACGATTCACGCTGTTCGAATCGCGTGGCGTTTGAGCACAGACATAACATAGCTCCCCCGTCTCAAATTGTCGTCCGGACAATCTAAATCTTTCTATTTCTTCAACTTTCTGTTTCATTTCCAAGCGAGTTGATCCTCTTCTCTGTAGTATGACTACTTTCAGGATCCATCACCAACATCCTCTACTTTTCGAGTAATGCTTCCAGGTATGGACTCCAATAATTATTCCAGGAATTAGAAGAAGGACCCGTATCTTGAAAAATCATCTCTTAACAAAAATCTTTGGTATTGTTTTTGTTCTCATATTTGGTAGAGGAAAAGCCTTAACCCATTTTGTAAAACTATCTGTCACTACAAGTAGGTACCTATTGCCTAAGGATGAAATTGGAAATGAACCTATATACACTTGAAGTCTCTCAAATGTAATACCTGAGTTATAAATCTTCATCTAACTACGTCCTCTATATGAACGGCTCGGTTTAGAAATACTAACTTTACGTGACTAATTTTGTTTAAGGTTTTATTTATTCCGAAATTACCTCCAGAAGGAAAATCATGTGATTCTGCCAAAATTTCATTAATTTTCTGTCGAGAGACCACTACCTGTAGAGTTTTTGATTTTAAGTCAGGTGAAATCCATTCCCTATATAGAATCTCTTTAACTACAATGAATGAATCCAACGGTGAACAATAGATCTTTGTGATCTCATCCGTTCATGAAATATCTTGCCATTCTGGTTTAATTCCTGATTATTTGCTTCTCAGAATGACACAGATAGCTTCGTGATGTTTTTGATCATCACGCCAACTATACGGTGTATTTTCATAAGAAACAATGCGTCTGTTTCTTCTAACTGTTTCTTCAGTAGTCCTATATTTGTCTTCTATTCCAAACAGTATTTACAAGAACTTTCTTCTCACAGACGTCTTGAAAGTGCATCAGCGGTTTTGTGGGAATTTCCTTTCCTATGGATCACCTCATAATCAAATTTCCTTAGTTTTTCTATACATAGAGCTAACTGACCATCTAATTTCTCAAAAGATAATAACCATTTTAAAGCTGAATAATCTGTTCTAATGATGAATCGCTTCCCGACTAAATAATGATTAAAATCTTTAGTAGAGTCTACGACACCTAAAAGTTCTCGTCTAGTAACATAATAATTCCTTTCTGCTTTATTAAGGACCCTACTATAATATGAAATAACACGTTCCTTTTCATCCTGAATTTGTGTTAAAACTGCTCCTATTCCATGATCAGAGGCATCCGTATCTAAAATAAACAGAATACTACGCGATAGAAAACCTAAAATGGGTGGAGTCTTAAGAATTTTCTTTAATTGGTCAAACACTTTTTGACATTCATTAGACCAAATAATTTGAACTTTATTTTCTTTAAGGTTATAAAGAGGTTTCGCAATTGAAGATAATCCTTATATATAACGACGGTAATAAGAACAAAATCCTACCAAACTTCTAACACTCTTCTGATTCTTGGGAACTGGCCAATCTTGACAGATGAAATATTTTTTGCTCGTATCAGCTATCATCAGCGGACTGTTGTTTTTGGAGTTACGGATCGTCGTCAAGCACGGTGATTCTTGTTGAGCACAGACATAACAATATTATATTGTACATTTTCTAATGATCAATTCAAAACAATAAATATAAACTTGGTACGACTTTAAAATATATTCAAATGAATTATGATTCATCGTCTAGCTAGATAACCATTTTAACAACATCTGACTCTTAAATAACTTAACAATTAATCTTTTCTCTAGGCACATTGACAATTTAAATAAATTCTTAAGTGTTTTGTCTCCGACCTGACCCGTTCGACCCTTCGAATTCAATCCCGATCACTGCAACTAAATAATAAACCAGCATTCCGTCAATTAGAAAACCGACTATTTGAACCACGTCGAGAATCCATTTCATCGACATCACCCAAACACTGTGCACAAACTCGCACAAGTAAACGGAGCAGGGTCCCCGTGTAAAAGCGTCTTCATTAACCCTGCAACATCAGCAGCAGCTAAAACGCGAAAGACACACTTCGTCGCATGCACAGATCTCCGCACACCGCGTCATTACGATCGAATATCCCTTACACGTGTAACCACATAGAGTCACATATACCCCTATATATATATACTAATACCTCCTATCTCCAGGTACACACACCTTCGTACACTATACACTAATCCTTCGTCCTTCGTTAGCGGTACACATACTCAAGCAAGCATCTGACCGCACCTGTATAATATATATATATCCCAACTTCCGGGCGTTCGACGGCGCAAAAGGAGAAAACCACGGGCAGCGGCCTGATCAAAGCGCCCCGACGAAATGGACGAACTTCGCGACAGACGCGGAGATGTATATACAGTCCGCGAGCGAAACTACTGGAATATATACCTAGACACACTCGTGTGTCTTTCGCCAGTCGCGAGTATACCGCGCGCGCGCGGATCGGGAGAGACGATACGGTGTATATATGTATACAGTCGGTCTGTCTGTAAACTCGTCCGCCGGGATTTTCCGATCATCGGGGTGAAACTTATGCCGGACCGAGTAGCCGCGTCTGTATCCATCTGTCTCTGTATGTCCTCGCGGGTTCATGTCTCTTGTATGCACTAAGGAGTATGACGTCGAAGCGTATAATGACAGATGTCGTACTCGTGCGCTACTCTCTAAAATTTTTGGAGTGGAAATCTCACTCCAAATGCAATAAATGACTATGATTTCATGATTTTAGAGTGAATTTCACTTATTGCACTTAGTGTGAGATTTCCACTCCAAAAATTCTAGAGAGTGAAGGAAGTAAAGTAGTAGATATTACCGGACTTGTTGGGAAGTAAGATATCGGGGGTAATAGAGGAGTAATTGCAAAAATTGATATACTAAGAGTTACAAAATTTTATATGAATGATTACTAAGGTGGGTGCAGGTAATGTGGTCATGCAGGTAACGTGGCCACCTACACGAAATCTCGCTGTACACGATATTTTGGGGCACCGTAACTCCTACAGTATATGTATTGTGATAATAGATGTTGAGAGGCTCGATAACCCCGCTGCTAGCGCCCTCTGATTATAAGATAGTGTCATATTTACGTGCGAAAGCATCAAAACTCTGATTTATTAGCAGTGCATGCATGTAAAGAAACCACTTTTGTCAGCGTGATATGAGTGAAAAAAAATGTGCCAGTTTTTGTCGTAGAGTTTATTTTCGACGCAAAATTGCAACTTTCGTTGTCGTTTATCGGTTGGTAAAGTGGTCACACGAATGCATTGTAAGACAAAAGGCAATTGACGCCGATAAAAATGGCGGTTGCCTCTTCAAAAGTCATAGGCGTACTAATCCCAAAATATCGACACCAAGACCTATACTACGGCACCATGTAGTTAAATAACACATAAAGGAAGTCTCTGCTAGGCTAGTATTGACTTTTTGAAGCACTTACTATACGACTTTACCATAAGAACAGATAGATGGCCACTTTACCAACACTATTTTACCAAAATATTTTTTAATTTTGATAAAATATATTTTAATTAATCTAAAAAATAAGTAATATAATATGATGTATGATTTAATTTTATCTCATATTTATGAATAAAGGAACTTTATTATGAAAAATGTTTCATTATTATGTCTATATACCAGTATATTTTCAAGTTTGATAAACATAGCTGAAATAAAATATACCGAAGAATAAGTGTAAAAGAGTACTAATCCAGTATAGACACGCTAGTACTGAGTTTGCCGATACTGATTCAGTATTGGTATACTATCGGCAAGCCAGTACTGGACTTATCGATACTGATCCAGTATCGGCCCAGTATTGACTAGACGATACTAACATGTTGATAAAGATACGTTACTTGTGCAATATCGGCCCAGTAACGGCACGCCAGTACTGTCATGTGGATACTGGCCAGTATTGTTTTTACGATCGAATCGGTACTGGCATTTTTCCGGTATCGGTAATTTTTCTACGGGGATTTAGCCCAGTCTTGACTCCCTCAGAGAAAAGCGTTTCTTATACATAGATAGGACAATTTTTCATTCGCTAACAAAAGTTGCAGTGACTCTATTTGATCAGTACACGGAGTGCATATAAGCCACTGCATCAGCATCGATGAAGAGAGAAATCGAAAAAGGAAAGAATCGCAATGGGACGGGGAACGCGCACATTGACTCGGGCTCGAGGCAGCTTCTCTCCTCCTCCAACTATATATATATATGTATATACTCATTCACCGGGGCCGGATGAAAAGAACGAAGAGATAACTTTCCAACTAAAAGTTACGACGTTGCGCGCCGGCCGCCTCCCCCGCATGGCAGATAGAGATCGGACCGTATATAGCAGCTCTCGGGCCGAGTTTTCCGCGGCAGGCCGGAGATTGATTCTTTCTTTCTTTCTTATACACTCATCCCTCTCTTCCCTTTTTTTCCCTCCGCCGCCGTCTGCGCATTTTCCGCGCCATTTTTTTCCACCCCGTCTCTCTCTTTATTTCGCCCCGCGAGCCGTGTGTATATAGATATATACACGCGAGCGCTGCGCGTCGTCCGTCGCTCATAATTTAATAAGAGCCGCGAGAAGGGGATTGCGCGAAAACTTTTCCTTAGCCTCCCCGTGTGTTTGTCTGTGTATGTGTGTGTGTGTGGAAGAGAGTGGAAGAGAGTGAGATGAGGAAAAGTGGACGCAAGTTTCTTCATTCGTGCATCTGCGACGCCCAAGTTTTACCCCTCTTTTTCGCCGAGGACGATGATGCGCTGCTGCTGCTGCTTTTCGTCCTGGCCGCTGCTGCACAGTGCTATAACGAGCGCAAAAAGTGCGGGGCTGTTTTTGCCGATAGTTGAATTTTCAAATTAGCGGAAGTTTCGTTGTATTTATAACCGGCAATTTGCGCCGCGACCGCGATATTTTGTATTATAAGCGAGAGTACGAGTGCGGGGAGAAATTGGCTTTTTCTCGCTTTGCGAGGGAGAGAGAGAGAGAGAGAGAGAGTGGGTTATGTGCGCCGAGCGACCGCTCGCGAGGATATAATATAAGTTTCGCGATAAAGGCGGATTTATCGGTTATACAGGTTTTGCGAAGCGCTGCGTGCATATTGCAGTTTTTAGGGAACGAGATCATTGAAGGGGAAATGATGGTTTGTGGTTTTATCGTGATTTTTTTGAAAATTACATTGAAATGGGATGGATAGATTCTCTATTGATACGTTAACCAAAGGAAATAAGATGTGCTTCTGTTGATAATCACTATTTAATTTTGTTATACCGATAAATACGGGGAACTATCTTTCTCGTCGAAATTTCAATTTTGAGAAAATATCTCTCTAGAAAGTTGTTTCTGATTGGAAAAACAAAGTTCCATAAAGATATGCGCTAAAAATTGAAAATTAAATGGAAAAAGGGGGCCTCGTGATTATTGGTGACTGGTGGATTAGGCATCCTTTTAATTTTAAAACATTTATGAAACCTTTTTAAATAAAGGAAATTCTTATAATTGTTTTGAAAAATGTGTCAGTTTTGAAGTTGTTTAGTCATTTATCAAGAGAACCAAAACATACCACACTAGTCGTATAATAAATACATGTAAATAAGTAATTACGCCATAAATTGTTTATTTACTATAATTATGTATAAAATAAAATTAAAAAATAAAATTTTATTATTTATTTTATTTATTTATTGATTATAGGTCGCATAGCAATATTTCAAACTTTATATTCAGCAAAACATTATATTTAGTCATCGATGTACGTTACTACAAGAATTATATGAAAATAATAATTAATTGATATTAATATTAATAATAAACATTATATTGATTATTAAACAGAATTTGTAAACAACAAATATGTTTCTGATAATTTATGGTACATTCTTTTTATACTGTTCTTCATAATATAATAACCATAATATTTATGATTGAAATTGAATAATTATATTTCATAAGCTTACAAAAATACATAAAATTAATAGGAAGTTTCGTGATAATGTATTTGTATAAATCTTTTCTATGTATAATAAGAATTATTATATGTACAATAAAAATATTTTTTCATAGTCTTTTATTTAAATCTGAGATACACTTATCCTTTTTGAAATTTTGTTTTCATTGTGGTAAAAATAAGTATAATTGTCAGTAGAAATGTTATTTGCCTTCATTGAATTTAAAGAATAAAAAATGTAATATATTATTTGCGTTTGGCATGTAGTGGCTACTGGAAGATTTAATAATTCGGATATACCTTATTTGAAAATCCCATCACGTAGTCTTGACTAATGGAAGCACTCCCTAAACGGAATTTAGTGTCGAATGAAGATAAATAATGAAGACAGAGAAGATTTCGACCTAAATATACGCCTTCAGACTTCAAGTTCTATATTTGAAAGTTTGCGTTTTACAAAGTACATGGGGCTTCTCATGAAGTATCGTTAACGATAATCTATGCGAAGTTCGCTACCTTTACTTTATATGTGAAGTTCAGGGGTATCCCTACCATTTTTCTTGAAATCCTGCCTAAAATACCAACCGTTACATTTTTACATATACTTTCCAAAAAGGAAAGTGTTTTTGAAAATGTTTAGTTTATTTTAGCTTTACTTTATATGTGAAGTTCAGGGGTATCCCTACCATTTTTCTTGAAATCCTGCCTAAAATACCAACCGTTACATTTTTACATATACTTTCCAAAAAGGAAAGTGTTTTTGAAAATGTTTAGTTTATTTTAGCTAGATATTTTAGTAAAGATTATGTAAATTGCTCATGTTTCTTGCACATAGACAAGAGTACTCTACTCTATTCTAGTATGACCACCCATAGCTATTTTAGGTATAACTTTTGTGTACCAAGGTGAAAATGAAAATTTCAAAATGGAATTAGTTGATAACTAAATTAGTTGATTGATAACGAAACATGAAGATTTTGAGTTTTGCTAAAAGTGTTTCCCAGTATGACCACCTAATGTTTATATCAGAGTATTTTTGCTTTAAATACTTAAAAATTGTGTTCCAAAGATAGGTAAAAGTTATAAAATAGTATGTTGTTTAAATCTATTTTAATTTAAATCGTATCATATATAAAATAATAAGTATCTAATTAGCTTATATACTGGGCTTAACCCTCGGGAAATAACTTTTGACACGGAAATTAACGACTTTTTCGTTATTCTCGCGAGAATCTTCAGAATTGTCATTGAAAAACAAGAAACTTAGATAATATTTAAATGAACTATAACATGCATCTAATCCAGCATATATATTAAGTACTATGCCATCTAGAGGTATAAGCCCAATAGTCACGGGTGATCATATTGGGGGTCTCTCCCCATCACATTTTTTTATAGTCTCGACAAATTCCTACTTACTTTTTGTATGAATTTGAAAATATTTAGGTATTTTTATAAAAAATGAATGAAAGTAACCGTAATTAAATTTTATAAATAATTTTTATAAATATCGTTTATAAATAATTATATTTCATTCTATCTAGTTTTTATACTTACTCCTTGGTAGTACATACATTTCTTCATAATGCGGAAATGAATATGTCCTATTGATTTCAGAAGGTTTCAACATAAGTTAATGCGCACGGAAAGTTCAACGCGAAATAGTAGAAAAATGTATGAATTTGATTGGTAGAGATCTCCCTTAGTTGTATAGGGGGAGCAAAGTATGTTATGCCTACTAAAGTAATAATGCACCACAATAATAGTAGTAATACACCAATAGTGTATTTGAGATAATTGAAGATCCACCGTTGGAGAGCAACCGTCTTAACCGCCATTTTGTAATAAAGAAATAAAGAAACTGGGAGAAGTCTGACAATATTCTTGCTCGGAAAGTTTTACAAAAGTCTAACTACGGCAACTGCCCCAGACTATAAGCCAGACTATGTGCCAGAGTTTTGTTGAATTAAGTCACAAAAACTTACTTTTACATACGTATTGCAATCTTCTACGAAATTTAAATATTGGTAAAGAAAGAGACAAATATTTAGGTTGCAGACTCGACGGATCCCTATACTTACATTTATTTAGCATTTTTTGCCAAAATTCTGAGATAGTCGCCGTAGTCAAACTTTTGCAAAAATTTCCGAGCCAGACAATTGTCAGACTTTTCTTTATACGGGACTTCAATACACAGCCAGTAGATGCCTGAAATGCATATTTTCCTTACTCATTATTATCCTCCACCCAAGAATTCCGCAAACTTTAAAAATTAAGGGTCCAAGTTGGTTAATTGTTATCCCTTAATGAAATGAACAAGTACTCGCAGCTAACTTAAAATTTCCACGCCATAAACCCTGTCTTCCAAGTGCCTAACAAAATAAAGCGCACAAAGTACAAAAAGAAAAGCTACAAAAACCCAACATCCCCTTACACTTGGACACCTTTTTTCCACCCTAAACCGTACACCCGACTTGCACAGCCAACAGATTCGCAAGGTAATGAGTCGCACGCTATCCACCGAGCGCACATACATTTGCTTTCCCTTTCTCCACTTCCCCCCTCCCTCACTTTTTTTCCAGGCGGTATAATGAGCGGATTGTTTGCGCAGACCAGCTCCTGCGGTCTGCTCCCTCAACCGGACACGCGCGCTTTTTTCTCCGGTCTCTCGAGTGCGCGGCCGTGGCTTATTGGGTTAAAACGCTTTCTAGGGAGGGGGGGGGGGAGTAAACTTTACCCTCGACCAATTAGCGATGCACTGCGACGGAAGAACAGCAGCCGGCGTGCCTTTGGTCATCGCGAAAGTGTAGCCGCGGGTAATACGCGCGCATTGATTTTTGTTGTTGCCCGTATACACGAGGTGGAGAAGAAAGGATAGACAGAGAGAGAGAGAAATGCAGCTGTAACAACAGAGAGAAAAGTCGTTTGTTATAATGCAAGGGCAGGGGGTGGGGAATGGCTTTACTTAGCGCCGCCGGTAATAAAGCGCGTATAATGCAAACTTTGCCTCGCGGCATTAAGATAAAAAACCCTGGTTGGGTGTATATATGTGTGTGCGTGTGTTTGTATTATGCGTGCGGGCTTGCATCGCTCTGTATGCATATTTAAGCGAGACGAGCGCGCGCGCGGTTTAGCGGCCGGCGTAATAATTTCTCCGTCGAGGAGAAAATCACTGCAGGTCGCTAAGCTTGCGAGAGCTTGGAGACGCGTCGATGATTTGACGCTTGCTTCTGTTGTTTTTATTGTCTTTTTACCGCTGCGATGCTGCTTCTGCGAGGCTTTTAATTAGGTGTTTTGCGAATGCTGGATTACCACTGCGTTTCATCGTGCTTTCTGGGTAGGATTGAGAATTTTTCGCGGAAGGAACTTTTTTCGAATGATTTACACGATAGGAAGTTGTTGTATGTTGACGTCAGGCTCTCATCTCAGCTTATCAATGCGCAAGCAAACATATTTTTTTTAAATAATTTAGTCGATACTAATAATTAATGTACTACTCTAATTATTTACTTGTGAAAAATGAGTTTTCTTGACATAATTCCAAAAGAGTCTGGCACAGTGGCCTAAGTCAGACTTCTACCAGACTTTTGCAAGACTTTCACCAGACTTGTTAAGCCAGATTAATCCCAGACTAGTGCCAGACTAATTTTTTTACATGAATTTTAAACATAGTTATCTTCTACGATAAAACGGTTTTTGGCTGACGCCGTTGGTTGAATATATCTAAATTCAAGTGCAGAAAAGTTAAAGGTGCTCTTTTGGAAAAAATCCTTGTTATTGAAATTTTTTCTTGTTAAATTTAATAATTTCTCATTGAAATAGTATGAGAATACCTGTGCAAAGTGAAAATACCGTGTTCATAATATTTGAGCTTAATGTATATGTACTTATTTTAAAACTCAATATGGTGGTATCATAAATGATAATCAAGAAAAATTTGCACTACAATAAATACGGCGGCTGATAACGCTTACTATTGCTAATTGACTTAAGAAAGCTACAAATTAAAGTTAGTCCAAAAAATGTTGTTGCTGTATTATTTTTATATCAAGTCATCAAGCATAATCCTGCCAAATTTGTATACGTTTAGATAATCATGCTTACATAGCCATCTCCGAATCCATTCAAACGAAGCATTAACCTATAACGACCACATCAATAAGAGACCCCCTCTCCGTCTCACACCTGCGCTCCCACTCCCGGCAACAAAACCGATAGATTCCTCTCCCAGCCCCGAACCCGCGCCCACATAACAACGCGAAACTTCGCTAATGACTGCTCGAGGAAAAATCGTTACCCCCCCCCCGCGCGCGTCGACTTCCGCAGGAGCACGCCAGAAGCGCGCAATCACGCCGATCGGCCGCGGCCCGGCGATAAGGACGCGAAATCGTCATCAACCGAGGGCGGCCAAGCCCGAATAACACCCCGCCGCAGCCCCCGTAACGATCCATTATCCCGAGGGAAGAGGAGGATGGAGTCGTAGTGATTTCGCGATTGCGGGAGAGCGAGCGGCAAAAAAGAGGGAAAAAAAAAGAAAGAGGAAGCGAGGCAAGGAGAAAAACCCAGAGGAGGAAGAAGAAGAAGAAGTGGAGCAAAGAGTCGAGGAGCAGGCCAAATGAGAACCAAATAAACCGGGCGGGCTAGCGCCAGTTCCCCCTAACGAGAGTCATGATCGCGCGCTGTAAGGACTTGCGCGCGCTATATAGTGCTTCGGGGAACTTTTGCGGAATAGCACACACTAACACACACACACACACATACGTATATATATAGAGAGTAGGGAAGCTGCAGATGAGCTAGTCCGGAAACTTGAAATCGCGCGAGGCGATTTTCCACCGACAAAACTTACCGCTGACGCTACGGAATCGTGTGCCGTCGCTGTCGCCGGGCGATGCTCGCGCTTATTCGGCGCCTGCCGCGTGGGCTCGCGGGCTTTGAGAATGTGTGTGTGTGTATACACCTGCGTTGAGTCGTCGGGGTTATATGCCTCATGACGAGATTGCTGTCGTAGCATCATTAAGAGGAGGCCGTATCTACTGTCCTTGTCTAATTACATTTTTGCTATTTATTAAAATTGTAGTTTGTTAATTGAAAAACTAAGAGTCATCCCTAATTAGGATGTTGCATAAAAATAGAAAGTTGATTTTTCGCATGAAATAAGTAGAATAGCGAAAAATAATTAGGTCGTATTTTTTCATTTGCCATGAAAATGAAAATTTTGAAAGTTACAGACGTTTAAAGTTTCCTAATTTTCGATATATATAGATATACTCTAATACTACGTGACGTCATGAAAGTATACAATCGTGACGTCACGCAAATTTCAAATGGCTGTAATTACTTCAATTTTCGTTAAATTGAAAAACTAAAAAATACGACCTAATTATTTTAGCATAAACTATTTGAATATGAAATAAAAAAAATCATGCAACAACCGAATTCTTCGTAAAATAAGGAATATTTTGAGACTTAAAAAAATATTTAACATTATTTCCTTTCCGGGAATGCTACGAAACGCGAAAATTGAGGTTAGGTTTTCAGTTTCAAACTATTCTCGGAAAGAAAATAATGTTAAATATTCTTTTAGGTCTCAAAATATTTCTTATTTTAAAAAGAATTGGAGACGACTCTTAGTTTTTCACTTAACAAACTACTACTTGAGTAATTAGCAAAAATGTGATTAGACAAGGACAGTAGATAGGGCTTCCTCTTAATGCTCGCTTTTGTTCTTGTATTTAAAAAAAATGGTTTCCGTTGACTTTTTTTGGGGATATGAGAGGTTTCGTTGAGTTATTACCTTTGCGCTTGGTTGTTGTTATTTCTGGGATAAAGTAGGATGAGTTTATATTAAATAAGATTAACACAAATAATTTGAATTATAATTAAAATATATTAAAATAATAAAACTCCTAAAAAGCTAAAACAAACGTCTTATAATTTAACCTAAATATTGCCGAAATAATTACAATATAAAATATGAAAATATACAAACAAAATCTTCTAATTAGCTAGCTAAACTATAGCGTAATCTAAACAAATGTGAAGCTACTATGGCGGAGGGCTAGAGTGAAGTGAAGTGTCACTCTCTCAGTGGCTCGTCGCTGCAATCGGCGCTGCAACGCACATGGCCCTACCGACGATTGTCGAAGAAGTACGAAGTAATCCGAACGCGTGCCTCACTTTTAAACAATACGAAAAACATAGACAGGAGCATAAGCACGCGGCGCGATGCCTCTTACGGCTTCTATCTCTATAGCATGACAGCCACAGGTCAGCCTTTAGGCTTTCCCATGCTGAAGTGACCTTCACTGCGGAGACAAGCTCCCTACGAGGTCGATGATAGTCTCGGGGCGACCACAAAGTCGCCCCTAACTAAGGGCCTGAAGCCAATGAATCGCACATGCAGATTCGCGCGAGTCGAGAAACAAGCCCGGAGGAACAGCCGCCATACTCTCAATCCTATAAATCATACGGATAAATTGCATTTTATACGCGCGCTTCGTACATACTTCATGCTTCTTTAGCACGTGATATTTCTATCCATAAGAGTTGTTTTGCAGTTTGTATTGGAGTTGATACATGTGCAACTATGAATATTATAAAAATAAACCAATAAATGAAGTTGGGTAATTAAGTTGTAGGGCTATTGGATAATTGCTCTCCGAACAAATAAAGTTAAGTGATTGGGATGTTGGGTTAGTGGATTATTGAGTCTTCTATTGTCCCTTGCGGACAATCTGTACATGATCCAATTATCGAATTTCATGTCAACGCGTGATAAAAAGAATTGTTGTAGGTAAAAGCTGTGTATACAGGTTGGATATGGTTATAAAAGTATGTATATATATTTTCAAACCGTAGGAGAAAATATATGCAGAGTTATAGAATCTTTAAAAATCTCATTTATCTCATTTTTTTGCTAATAGACTTTGACGAATTCTTAGCTCAAATAAAAGCATAACAACAATTTTTGTTCCAAATTATCTGTAGAATGTGTCTGAATTTTTTCAAACCTCAGTTTCAACGTTTTTGATCGACTGACACAATATGTACCTAGTTGGATCATTTTGAGGAAATCGATTAATATTTTTGGGTCTAAACGTTCTCTTCAAAATGAACCCTTTGGGTTTTGGGGTCTGCAAATTTATATGCAATACTTTTATAATCATATCCAATCAGTAAACAAAGTTTCGGCTAAAAAGAATTTGTTTCTATGGGCTGACATAGAATATATATGCCATAGCATATATTTATCGCAATTTATAAATTACTATAAAAAAATCCGCTACCAAATCATTGGCACGTAACTTTCTCCAAACAAATGAACTGTTCCAATATGAAATGAACATTGATATAATATTTTCAAGCGAATGCATATTGGATCCGTCATTTTAAATTTTGTATTTTTAACACCAAATTCGTGATAGACGACCCCAAAATTCTGCAGAGTATCAAATTTTATCCAAATATATTACCGTAGAAAGAACGTAATAAAGGGTTAAGATGCGTGACTGTTGTCCAAGCGGCATCAGTGCGATCACCGATCTCTGCTATATTTTGATATTATTCCCGATAATCACAATAATACTAATTTACATGCTAAATAATAAATTGATACCAGCAAATTATTATAATTAGTAAAATATTTAGGTTTATGAAGAGTGAATCTATTACATCACCACAAGAAAAATCATGGATTATAAAAATCGTTATAAAACCAAAACGAATTGATGAAAATCAAAAATTCTTTTTAATTTCGGATCTTTACCAAAATACAAAAAAATGGTCATACCGACTTTCTTTTAAATAATTTTATAATTCGGGTGTCATGAACTTTTTAATATCAATAATATAAACAAATTTGAATTAATTCAGTCTTCTTATACTAACACTGAATTGAAATGGTTCAAATCGATTCGTTCAAATTACTATTTATATCGCATTTTCTGTTCTATTCTTGGAGATCCACATATGTCTATAATATGAAGACCGAAATATCAAACTGTCCTTTTATAGAGTAACGAATATATAACATACAGAGATATTCTTCTTCAGCACCCCACGCTTTTATGTCAAGTAATATAATTCTAAAAATATTGCAATATCGAAAACAAAACTTATTTATTCCCTTTTAGTATATTTTTAACGAAAGCGTCTTTCGCATTATTTTTGCCGTTGATTGTATTGTTTCTTTCTTTTCATCTCTGCTCGACTCCTCAACCCTGCACGTCAAATCGAGGCGAGCGAGAAAAAGGTTTTTGGCTCTCTTTGTGTATATACACAAGGGGGCTTCGGTCTCCCAATTATCGACAGACACGCCATTCGGGATCAACAGCCCGTGATATCTCGAAACTCGGAGCTTCCTCATCTCTGGCTCTCTCGGCCGCTTTTCTCGGTCGACCGCCGCCGCCAATACTTGCGGGCAAATTGTCCGAAAATCATGCCAATATGGCGTAGTCTCGGCAAGTCCGGGCCGCCGCTGCCACTGCTGCTGATGGCGATAAAAGAAAACTTTTCGTCAGCAAGCATTATGAACACGTCGAAGGATTGTTAAATCGTCAGACGGATTATTTTGTCGACGTTCTCGTTTTGTGAATGATATCATTGTTTTTTATGAAAATGATTTTTATCATGAGCCTTTACTTCTCTATCGGCTATTCGCACGTTCAAGCAAAAGTGGCACATCTGGTGGCGAAATTTGCAAATGCACTAAGTTATACCAAAACAAAATGTCTTAACCTGGAATCACACTAAATGTAAAAATTATTTATAACGTACATAACAGCATAAATGGCATCGAATGTAAAGAAAGCAAAGGTCACACGGAAGAAGACAGGTCACATGGACACTCAATTAGAAGAGATTCTCTATAAATGAATTGATGCTACAAAAGTGCCGTGTGTAAGTACTTTGTTCTCTTTTCCGGTTTTCTTCTGATTACCATTTAAACATGGTAATACATACATGTAAAAGAATAATTGGAAAGTATAGCGATTAAATCTTCTACAAAAGTTTCGTCTCGTTCAACTTCGATGATTGAACATGTGTCAAAGTCACATTTTCTAGCCTAGTAAGCATGTACACAACTGCACTTGCTCGCAATGAACATGATGAGTTTTCAAAGTTGTTTTATTGTTAACAACTTTAATATAATTTAATGTCTTAACCAAAATATCAGCTGTAATACCTTCATCATTTTTAAGGCATTTAAATTCTATAAGGATTTCATTAATAATCTGCACTGTACCCAAGCCACGACGAAGTTGGTAAGATAGTCCTATTTCTTGAACTACAGTATTCTTTTTCTTCTCATAAGCTTTTCTCGTCTTATTCTCACATTCCTTACCACGTAGAATGTGTTTGTTTCCTTTAAATGATGACTTATACGCACTAATTATATATTTTTCATTCATCTTCATTATGATTATTTTTCATGTATGTATATAAATTGTAGTAGATCGAATCAGTTATTCGCTTGCTTCTTTCATTAAACCATGTATTGTCATTTTGCTTTACTCTCTGTAATAATACGTCTTTGGCTCGCTCAGTCTTAAGTAATACAAACTTATTAAAATACGCAGCCTTTTCTGGTTAATCTTCATTTGAAAGTTTTTCCGATACTTTGACCAAATGTTATTTTTCATAAACTGCTCAATTAAATTTCTATATTTTTTATAAACTGCACTCTCCTCAATTATATTTTTTCTAAGTGCATATAATTCATTTAAATTAAATATTACAAGTGCAAATTTGGTGTTTGAGACTTTATTTTCATCTAAAGATTTTAATACTTGTTTTGGTAATGATAAAGGTGCTGGGTTTCTAGATTCAACCGATGATCTATAGCATCTATTGTACTGAGGGCATCAACATCAGTCTCACATAAAATTTTAAATATTGCTTTGCGAATTCCTGGACTTTTTTCATATTGTGTTTCTGATTGAACACCATGGCAAACTTTATTGAACGGTTCACCTTTATATGCTTCACTGACCTTTTCTTTGATTTGTCCCCATTGCTGTCGCAAATCAGTATATCCTAACTGACCAATACAATCTTTCGTTCGTCTAATCAAATACGTAAAGAATATTGTTTACCATTATTAACATAATTTTTTTGCATACACTTACTTACTTATTCAAATAAAATAAAACGCATACTATATATTTGCATTGACCTGATACGCCAGCCTGACAAATGCAACATGCTTCAATAATTCTTTTATTTTTTTGTACACTAATTGTGATATTTATCTCGTGTGGATAATTTGTTAATGAGGTTGATTTCAAACACAGCGCAAAATATTTATTGGTTGATTATGATGAATTACACAATCAACACAAAAAATATGTTTAGAATTTAAAATTCTATTCCATTCTTCAAAGCGTCGGGTTAGACGTAAACTGTACTATCTGAAGTTTTCGTTCAAAACGATACTATCTGAGAGCACGCTTAGAAACTATACTATCTGAAGTTTCAATTCAAAATGGTACTATCTGAGATCTCGCCTGGAAACGGTATATTACATTCGGATGACCCTACGCATACCATATTGACCTTCAAATTGCTTAGACCCACCTAAATGAGAAGTATCATAGGGATGGTACACCATGTTTAGGGGCCTAAGCAATTTGAAGGTCATTATGGTATGCGCAGGGCCATCCTAATGTAATACTATTTCCATTCGAAATCTCAGATGGTACAGTTTTGAACGAAAACTTCAGATAGTGTCATTTCCAAGCGAGCTCTCAGATAGTATCGTTTTTAACGAAAACTTCAGATAGTACAATTTACGTCTAACCCGACGCAAGGATCTGCTACCTCCATTAACGTAATTCATTAATCCGAAAATGTCCACAATTTCACATGCAATTTTTCTTTACAATAAAGATGTAAACATTGCATTTTACTAAAACCTAATTTTTCAAGTTTGAACTTGTCACCGCAAATCACGTGACATTAGTATAACTTAGAGACAACGAAAGCGAACTCTCATGGGACTAGGACGTGCGAAGTTTAGGTACCGTTTGGTTATTCGACTGATGAAAGATAAATTAATAAGACTTGCTGAATTAATAATATTATTGAACCAAAATTACTTTTGTGTAGATTATGTACCTGGTCTTTTAGAATCCAAGGTCAGATTTTTTAGTTTCCTTTTACCGGAATTCAATATGGCTTCTCAAAATCGAACAAAAGTAACGAAATTCAGAAATAATTTTAGGTCGATTTTAAAGGCCAAAATTTAATTCTAGTAAAAAAATTTTTGATTTTTGACCTTGGGCTTTGCGACACCATAATTTTTTTGATTTCGTACTCTTTTCAGTCGAAAAACTAATCGATACTTAAATTATCACTTGGATAAGTAATGGGTTAAAGAGTTAAAGCACTTTAGATATAATTGCTATACATATATTTATGTAAAAATGCATGTACATGTATATTTGAATGTAGAAAATTATTTTCACGCAAAACAATGGTATGTAAAAATTTTAACGCGTTTAACCTCAAAATTACAATTTACAAATAATCTAGAAGTATAATTTTAGCAATTTTTATTCAGATTACTTTTTTTTACATAAATATTTACAGTATACCTTCTAAATTAATTGTATACGGATTTTAGGACAGCTATAAACTGTTTTTGTTATAAAATTTACACGAAATATTTCTTAGTTGAAAATGATAATTTCCAAAAGTTTATGTCACGTAGATTATGAACATATTTACCATTCCTTATTTCGTTAAAAAAATCTGAAAGTTACACTACGTTTTCAGGTTTCTAAAACGATTGAACACTTTAAAAGAAGGAAGAATTGAAACCTTGAACACTTCAGAATGATAAGCGGAGAATCGGAAATGCAAAACAGAATACAAGTTCGATGACTTCGACGCTTATTTATAACGAGTATATGTATATAATTACTGATTGATTATGCAAAAGACTTAATTGAAAAGCATTATTCATTCTCGCACTATACACGAACACACGTAAGTACAGGTCTTTTGAGTAATTACTAGCTTAGTGTACGAAGAATAATCGTGATGTTTCTTTTAGATAAAAATTACTCATTCACGAGGAAAAAAACCTTATGCGGGATATTCATAGTTTTTGCAAAATGTTATTAATCGCACATCAGAATTATTTTGTCACAATGCTATTGTCAAAGAGATTAATCTTAAATTAATAAACAATCAAGCTCATTGAATTCTTTACCGGTGTAATATAACAATTAATGATCCTGTCAGAATTCACAAGTATCATGTTATTACATGTAAAGTACAAGGAAAATTCAATATCTTCACTTGGTAATGCTGTTAGATCTGTGTAAAATTATACATACCAGCATTCTTCCCGAGGTAATACATCATTCCGAGATCATGTCACGTTGTATCACTTAGCGTTCAGCTGGCTGCGGATTTCCAGGCGTCAGTATTCCGGAAGTGGTTGATTGTATGATCGTTAGTCTTCACTGCTTGGTCTGTGATAGTTAGAAGACAAATTATTAATTAATATACGGGTTATGTTTGCGGAACTGTCATATTTCCATTCATAATAAAGCCGTATGAATAACATTGTGTACTTCTAAAACTATCAAAAGTAATTAGTATCTAACACCATCTATATGTTTGGTTATTTAAAACTAAATATTTCACTTTCAGATTACCTGTATGTATAAAACCTAATATTTCGTTCGAAGTACAAAACTTTATATTTCATTTAAAATGTTATGCCACAGAAATAAATTATCACAGAAGACAGAATTTATAGAAATTTTATAAATACTTAAAATTAAATCAGAAGTTTATCAATTGCAGAAATGATTCATTCTGTTGTTTTATTCATTCATAATAGTGTGACATGATTCATTTTTTCTTTGAATCATTTATAATACGTATATCTAATGATATTTGCTTTATCTAATTGACTAAACTTTTAGAAAACGATATCATTTGACGAATCGAGGGTCAGCTGAAAAAGCGATTTTAAAACGAGGGGCGCATTGAGTAACTTTTTTTAGAGGTTCACAACATTTTTTACAGAAATGGTACACTTATATATATGAAGCAGATCTCGATTCCTTTTTTGAAGAAGAATACATTCTCACAAGAAATTTTAACAAACTTTCTTCGTTAAAATAATAAAAATGTAAAGTATTTTATTTTTCTTCAAAATATGATTCTCAAAAATATTTTCTTCAAAGTTTTGCGTCATTTCATAAAGACTATTGCAAACTTTATTCTTTTATAAGTGTTGAAAGGAAGAAAATCTTGACTAATTCCCAATGCAAGTCCGTGAAAAATCATAAGTCTTTGATTCTTGTATGCAATAACGATTATCGCCAAAGTCATAAAACTTAGTGTAGGATGTTCTTTAATATTTACTATATAAGAAATAATTTTTTTAAGTGTGCTAACATGTTGAACTCATAGGTTTTATGTGCAGTTTCCTAAAAGTCAAAAGTTCCGTAGAATCGCTCGTATATATAACACTAGGTCACGAACTAGTATACATGGTTAAGCAGAATTTAAAAAAGTACAAGTAAAACGAGCGATCGAAAATCGATAAGCAAACGTTATCGCCCTCCTTCCTCCCTCTGTTCCTCAGTCTTACACTGGCCAGTAATTAATTAACGAAACGTGTTCGTTATACAAGCGGCGAACAGGTACACCCACACACACATCAGCTACCGTAGATGACGTTACAATCGATAAATAATACATCTTTACCCGTGCATATCTCCCTCTCTTCATTCGTTTTCTCGCCTAACTCCTCTCTCTCTCTCTCTACACTGTACAGTGTTTAATGATGCGACGCTACAACGGCAGGGAATCGCCAGGTCAGGCCCGATTAAGTGTGCGGCCACCACCGACTGCCTCTGCCCAGCTCCTGGCTCTTTGCCTTCTCTTTTTTTTTCGCACCCCCTCTCTCTCTGTGTCGGTCAGCGCGGATGGCTGGGCGCCGCTATTAATTAAAATAACCGCAGCGTCACCCCGCGCCAAACTCTCACTTTATTATGGCTTTTATACGCGCGCGCGCGCGCGTGTATGCGTTGTAACGTCTAAATAGCGCGGGCGCCTGTTGTGAGATGTATAGGCTGTATAGAGCGATGCTGATGTTGATGGTGGCCGGGACGAGGCCTTTTCGCGATAGCCGACGATGAGCGAGGGTGGGTGAGATGGGTTTCTGGTGATTGTAAACAAAGATGTTTGAGTTGGAGCGTGTCTTGATGAAGAGAGGATTTTAAAATAGGAAAGAGGCTAATTTTATGAAATTAGGATTATAAAGGCAGGTGCTATTGAAAATTGGCGGTTTCAATGTTTTATCATTGGGTATACAAAATATTATACCTAGTCCACGCGAGAAGTTTTTTAAAATTATCTGAGAAATTTGTAAAAATGTTTCAACAAGAAATATTAAACACACTGAAAAAAAAATTTGTTAAATCTAAGTAAACTTTTCCTTGAATCGTACTAAGAAAAGATTTACTTAAATAAAGTAAATATTTCTTAAATTTAGTAAATATTTATTGAATTGATGAATACCAGTCTAAACATAATTAAATATTTACTATTATCAAATAAATCTTTTCTTAGTAGGATTCAAGAAAACGTTTACTTAGATTTAACAAATATTTTTTTCAGTGCACTATAAAAGATATTTAGCGTAGGATTTAGTTGTGTTTGAATCTACTCCTGCAGTTGATATTACTTTTTGTTGAAACATTGTGTACATGTTTCTCAGATAATAACAAAACTATTCTTGTACGGGTTTATCATAACGTTTTGTATATCCAAAAATAATAAGTAGAATTCGCTAAAACGCCAATGTGCCTCTCGTTAATTATCCTACACGGAAAATAATAGCCGGTTATTCCTACAAGAAAAAACGTGGATACTCCAGACCGAGTCATGTTGAGTCTGTATCGCCCCCGTGCGTGATCTTGGATACTTTGCACACGCGGCTTGGGATTTTACCAAGCCAGCGGCTTGGAGACTTGCACCTGCTTACGTCCGTGTAGCCTCGCATTTCGATATTTCTTTCAGTTATATAATAAAACTATATATTAGTTGAAAAACAATCTACTTGTTTGGTTATTGATAGTTTTCTTCGTGTTTCAAAAAATTTAAGCAGATACACGTGTGTGATGAAAAAATCACTGTCTTGTAAATATTACGAGATATTTTTTTCCGTGTAACGTATATTAGATGTGTGGTCTTACCACACTAAGCTTTTTCTACTTAATGATGGTGTTACGGATAGACGTAATACATATTTTTAATAAATGAATAACCTCGTTTAATAATAATTGTATAAATGTTTGCGTAACGAAATTTAACGAATCATGAAGATTCGAATATTAATTAGAATATTTTTGAGTACTGACTTATATTGATATATCGTGATTTTAATAAACAAAGTAATAGCGTTACGAGGTAGCTTTGACTATTATTCAATAAATGCATATCAGTATTGTTTTAGACATAGATACGCAAACATGTCACTAATATTTCGTGTAAGTTTCGCGATTCGGTGAATTTGGTAATAAAGTAAATTGATAAGTATTAATATCTCCTACCGTGTAAATCTGACTGTAGCGGATACAGATGGGAATTATGTGACTATTCAAGGCCACGTTCTGATTATAAATATGCATGAGCTTAACGAGACATCTTAATCGTAAGTAAGAATAATAGGTTAGTGAATTTATAGCACACGGTAGTGCTTTACAATAATCTTTAATGCAAGATTGCTTGATAGCGCATAACCTACTTTTTTGCTGACTCATCCACCGGCCATTTGCTTTTTTTTTGACAAAGATATCTCTATTCAAACGAAATTTTTCGCACCAACTTCAATATTTAACGTTCAGGCTTTTTAAATTTATTTCATCGTCTTTACATACAGTAAGATTAATTTACGTGGAAAAAAATTGAGGCTAGTGTCTTTTTTTTGCGTGCAAGTTGACATAAATTAATGTTGAAACCTTTAGTTCTAATTCTTTTCAGAGTTAAAATTTTTACACCGTTGAAGGGAGCAATTTGTCACTCTTCAGAGTTAAAATGTGCACACCCTTTCTAAGGGGTGGCGCGTGAAAAATTGTTTCTTCGGTGTTACATTTTACTAGAGTGCGCTCCGAATAATTTGTAGCACGTTCGGCCGTTAAAAAAGAGCGTGGAAAATTGCGGCCCTAAGTGATAAATAAACAGTTTTTTTAGTATTTATTAGAATTTTATCGGCTATTGTTGATACAGATATTAAAATATAAAATAGTATAATACACTTATACATTATTATTATACTTTGATTATGTATCGTGCAAAAATCTTTAAATATTAAAACGTGTCAATTAGATAATTTTGGAAATAATTTAGATTCATTGTAATTTATTAAATTAAGATAAACTTTTTTAATACTGCAGTAATTCGCAGAGTCGTACGTCCATATTTGATACATGAATATATCAAATATTAAATTTAATCCAAATTAGATTACTCTACATGCTGCACAAATTGTTTTCATAGTTAACTGTCAGTTATCGAGTTTATGCAAATTGATAAAGCCATTATTAAACGAGTTAATAATAATAATCATGAGTTAATAATATTATACCCTTGGAAACGTTCAAAAAGCGCCAGCAGGCATGAATATGGATTAATAGATAAATATTACTCTACTCATAGGCAAAATTCACATGGCTGTTGATTTGCGTCGCAATCGCATAGATAAATGGAAATTGTTCAGAAAAAATATCTAGCAAAAATTACAACCAATTATTTCATGTATTTCATGTATTTATTTTCATTGTTTTCAAATTTATGAAAATACGATTCACTATTAACAATGGATCTTTGTTGAGTATTCATTAAAAAAATGAAGAATGATTTTCCTTGTATCAATCAAGTCTCAATGTATTCACTTATAAAACGCACTTTTCGGGAATTTTTGTAGAGTGAAAATTTGTTGTTCCATTTACTTGTATCTTTACATTTCCAGACACTTTGATCTGCAATCAATAGATTTGGTTAACGCATTAATTCTTTTATTTAACATTTTTTACGAAAAAAAAACCTTTTTTCGAACATATTTTTTCCAAATGCACCAAATATTGAACTCTTTTTAGTATTTACTTCGACTTTATTTTAATTCTATTATAGATCACAGTAGAGCCATACACACACATTTTTAATAAAAACTTTGATTTTGTCATGTCCTATTTCCAGATTTTACGTACAACATTCAAACATGCCCTGTCTTAATCATCACGTACACAACCACTTATTCAGGGCATCATACACAAAAATCATTAATTATTAATATTATAAAAATCCACATTAGATGAATGTTTCACACCAAATTTGGAGGACCTTTTTTTATCGTTCATTTTTAAGCGTACAGCATAAGATGGGTAATAATTGACCATATGTAACATAATAATCGATCAAAAATTATGCGAGTGTTAACCGGAAGTATCTCAAAAATAAACTGATAGTGATTTTGCTACACGTTGAAATTAGCTAACATGAATTAATGGATGTCGGTTTCATTCAAAATTCGCGAGAACCGTTTTTTATCGTTCATTTATAACTTTACAGCATAAGATGAGAGATAATTAATCATGTGTGACATAATAATGGACCAAAACTATGCGGATGTAAACCGAAAGTATCTAAAAATCAAACAGGAAGTGATTTTTTTACTCGTTGAAATTAGCTTACTTAAATTATTGGATATCTGTTTGATTCGAAATCCGTGGGAACCGTTTTTTATCGTTCCTTTTTAAGCGTGCAGCACAAGATGGAAGATAATTGATGATGTATGACATAATAATGGACCAAAAGTTATGCGGGTGTGAACTTGAAATTACTCAAAAGTAAACCAGATGTGATTTTTTTATACGTTTGTATTGTATCTTACTATATATTTACTACATATTTTTTAATATCTCAACTACACAGTTTTCTCTTATGCATTACACATAGCATGTATCGACTTTTTTGTAATGTATACATTTTTTTAAGCAAAGAATAGTATGTGCTTATTCGTATGCGTGTAGATTAGTTTGCAAACAAATTTGCACTTGCACATTTAGATAAATAAAATTTAAATGATATGAACAGCCATAAATATTCATTATATATATAGGGGTTAATGGAGCTCATGGAGTCACCTAGTGTCACTTTCTTCAGAGTACTGGTCTCGGTACTAAATATTTTTGGAGTACTTATTTAGTATTCTTACTAATATACTTAAATACTTTAAATACCCAAGAGTGTTAAAGGCGAACGGAGCTAGCCCGCCAGGGGAATCGTTCTGATGTATCCGTAAACCCTGATAATTCCAAGAATTTTATATTTTTTAATCACTCCAACGAGAGACAGATATATTGCTTTGGGCTCCATAAACGCCTACTATCGTATATATGTACACATATATTTGTATGGTATCTAGGATCCCAGTTTCATACATTTAGTGTTTACATTCTTCATAAATATATATATAATATCATTTAATCAGTACATCATCCATAAATATCTACCACAAAATTATACAGAAAAATATTTTAAAATTTTTTGATAAATACTAATAAATATATTAAATTTTTATGTCTAAAACCCTATCTAAATTAATATTTAAGAAATTATTTGTTTATTATTTATGAAACTATTTAGGTATTATAACTCATGAGCTAGACGCGGAGCAATTATGCGCCTACACTGAGAGAAAGAATTCCTTGTGGCAAATAAATCAATCATTTGTCGCAGCGCGAGTTGATAGTATTTGTGGCAAATGACAATTTCTTAACAAAAAAGTAATAATTCTTAACTATTAAGAACTTGTTCCTTTGAGAAAAAGCATCAAAATTTCTTTCGCAGAAGTACACATTTCCTAACAGTTAGAGAATGTGACGTTAGATGAAAATCAAGTAAAAAAATAATTGTATAATAAATATATTATAATTACAATATTCACGATCAGTTGAATAAAATATAACTCTGTGAATATGAATCGCATTTTGTCAAGAAAGTTATGCATTCACGAGCCGGTTCACTTTTGGGAGTCCCGATAACCAACCGTTACTATGACTATATGGCATCTTGCGGCCGGCGCGTGTTTTTCCCGGATTCAAAGCTCGCGTCCCAAAAAAATTGGAAAATACCCGGTTGCCAGCCAAATATAAAAAATAATTAATAAAAAGCTAAAATGAGTGTATTTTTGTATGCATATATATGCGTATTCTTGTTATTTTTTATGTATCATAATATATATTTTTGTCAATAACTATGATAATTAATGCTAAATCATTTTTATGAAAATTGCGTGGGTTATTAGAAAAAATATACATGTGCCCCAACGGGGCCCCCGTAGATACGCGACTACGCGGGGGAGCCACCTTACTTAGTAAGTAATTTTTGTAAATTTTTAATACACTTTACATTCTATATCATGAAAGTAAAAATAATTATCGACAAGTTTATACCATCAATTGCAATCTCCATATGTACGCAAAAAATATAGAAAGTATATCTTATAATTTAGTGTATTTATTTATAGTTCTATTAATAAGGAATAAAAACATCAATTCCTCATTATAATCAAAATTAAATATTAGTCATTGATATCTTAAATGTTAGTGATTGAATTCTTAACTATTAAGAACTAACGCGTTCAACGTCCAATACAAAATTTAAGTCACCGAAAACTTAACTGTTAAGAAATATTCACTAGCCCGTATTCAAATCCATAATTCTTAACAGTTAAGAAATATGCTTTGCCGCAAGGATTTCTTTCTCTCAGTGTATCGAAGAAAAGCGCCTTACAATATTAAACTTGTATATTATTTATAAGAACTTTCAGATTTATTTAACGTGTCCAGAGTACCAACTAAAGCTAGTGCAATAACAAATGTGTACAGATAAACTCTATAAAGCTATTCTTTATACTCATACAGTTCTCTCACAAACAACCCCAAAAAAAGCGTTTCTCTTGCGCATGCCCACACAAGACTGCACCCCTAAAAAGACAACCAACCACCTCGACTCGCACACGCGAAGCGCAGCAGCGCTCCAAAGGATACGTGAACCACCGGACAGAGAGAGATTAAGCCCCTAACTCTCTCTCTCTCTCTCACTCTCCTTTTTCCACGTTAGTCAGATCACTTAGTGTGACGTCGGTCAGAGCGTCTCCGTGGAGCGAAGCGCCGCGAGAGATCTTGCACAACTCGCTTCCCCGCACCAGTTCTATATATCTATGCGGGCGGCGCAAAGTTTAGGGCCACGAGAGTAACTTGGGGACAAGGTACATAGACACGAGCCAGAGCCTTATCGCGCCGCACGTACCGCTATACCAAAAGATACACCGTAGCCCCGTACACGCGCATATATACGTATATATACACATTATACACATCGGATGCACATATATACATATATATATATATATATATATATATATATATATCTCCCTGTAGCCGCTCTTTATCGGGATAAAAGGATAGACAGCGGCCGTGTATAGCGAAGCTCGGGCTGCAAAGAGCGCCGTAAATTGGAGAACCGAAGTGGAAGAACCGTTAACTACGGAGCAAGTGGATTAAGCGATTAAGTGACCTCGCTTTAGATCGCATCACACGCCAGAGCAGGGCAGAGGTAGATAGATAGAGAGAAAGAGAGAGAGAGAGAGAGTGGAAGGGTGTAGAGGGCTTCTTCTCCTCGTCTTCCTCCGGCGCTTTGCTTCGTTAGCATTCCACCGGATATTTAAGCCTTTTTAATCACTCTCTTGCGCTCTCTCCACTGTATACCTTTGTCGCGCTTTTGTTTCGGCTAATCGCCTCGTTACTGTCCTTCTTTCTCTCGATGCCTCCCGTGTTATTCTACTCTTTATTCGGGGCGTTTTTTTTTACCGACAGGTAGAGGATAAAAGGTACAGAAGGGAAGTGGGAGTCATCGTTAGTTGGCTTTTGAACGCTGTTCATTAGCTCGAAGTCGGATTGTTTGAAAGAGATGCGAGTGAAATATAGGATTACGCGAGCGTTGCCGGGTGAATGAGAGCGAGAAGAAATACCGGATTTTTCGCGAATAACGGAATGACCATTCATTACGTCGTTGGCTTTCACGGAGCATTGTGAGGATGAACATTTTGGAATCCGAGATTTTGACGAATTTCGAGGTTTTCAAGGCTGCCGAATCGGAACGTAAAGGGTTTTACGAAATATCTGCCGATATATGTCTGTCGTTCTATATGTAAATATCGACGTACCTTACGAAGACTAGCATACTTCAGATTTCTCGTAAAATACTAGTTCTTGTCAGGAATCTCCTGCGAAAATGAGCAAATTTCAGAATTTTATACAATGACTATAATTTTCTTAGAGGAACTGAGAAAGTGTTAGTATTGGTTAGAAAATCTAAAAAGTGCTAGTCTTCATAAGGGACGTTGACACGTACGTGCGTGCATATGTTGTGTATACGTATTTGTGATATTACAACTGTATAAGGCAGGGATATATACCATATACCATAGCTTCTCTCGTTTGCATATAACTCACCCATTAAATTTGAGCAAGGCTATAAATAATTCTTGTGTGACTGTATTACAAACAAATAAACAAACTTTCATATTTATAAATTAATAAGGATTCCAATGGTTCATTACTTAGAGTTTACACGATGTGGTGATAAATAAGTAAACTTCCCTGGTAGAAAATTATCTAGTTTTATCGAGGCCCTCGATTATTCCCATGGCCGACTAGATAGATCTACATAGTTCTAGATTAATTTTCCACCAGGGTTAGTATTGATATTATATTATACTAGTAAAATACCCCTCAGTCCCTAACGCTCCTTCGAGGCAATGTATACGTATTATTTTAACTAATTATTAAAAAAATTGTATCATTATCATAAGCAATTTTGGTTTTATTATCATGCAATATTTAATAAAATAATTGTTACTTATTGTTATTATATTATTAAAACAAACACCTTTTTTATACATTTTATTACATAAAATATTTCTTCTTGATTCGATTTTAGTAAGCGAAGTATTATAATAGAGCATATTAATATTATACATATTAACGAAGGTACAAACGAACCTAAAGTAAGACACCCACGTTGAATCTTCATCAACAAAAATCCGCGTCTCACTCTTTCTCTTGCAATTCTACGATTCCATGGTCATTCTTCTCTCCAGAAACCAATAACCCGTTTAATAATTAGCTGCAGCCATTTTTCAAGCTGCGCAACAGAAAAATCCAGCCGCGCGCGAACAGTCGCGAAAAGCGCGCTTCGCGGAAATCCCATTGAAATTGCGCGCGGCTCTAATCCGTGGCGCGTATATGCTCGAGAGCGAACGGCAGCGCGATTACATTCCGTCGATGCGGGGGGGCGCACAATTTATTTCCCGAGTACATAGGTTCACAAAGCAGAACCCAATCGCGCGAAGGAGAGAGGGAATTTCGCGCTTAACCGGGAGATTCGTCGTATTCCCGAAAAATAATCGTCGCGTCGCGATGCTTTTTTGCGTCGCTATGACGTTATACGGTCGCTGCTTCATGTTTTCATCGCTTTTGTATTAGGCTCTTTCTCGTATATCGCACCCTTAGGATGTGGCTGTGAAAAGTAACAATTTTACGGTTTTGTAAAACGAGGTAAATAATGTCAATTTTTCATGTAATAAGATTTTTTACTTGATTTCTAGCAGATAATGTAGAATTTCTATAAAATAAAATATTTAATATCTCTTGGGATATTTCTATTTTCTCTGTTTTTAGTACTGTATAATATTTTCTTAACCTCAACCAATTTTTGAAGTGTAGATTGAAAGAAATAATTACTTATGATAAATGAGTTGTGGCATCGCATCTTTGTGTATTTGGCGCACATGACACATTCGATTGAACTCTAAACTCCAAAACTCTTAACTATACAGTTAATGAGTGTGTGATTTCGACGCCTCATACGAAGACTAACAGATTTCAGTTTTCCGAAAAAAGACACTATGTTTGGAAGATTTAAAACTATATCAACATGTTCACACTATCGATATATTTCATTTTTGTACTTCACTGGAATCTTTTTTGTTATCTTTATCAATTTGTCATCTCATGAAAACTAGACGATTTTTCAAAAAGCTGAAATCGGTTAGTCTTCGTATGAGGCGTCAATTTGTGTATTTGATACTTATGATGCATTCATTAACAGTTGAACTCTTAAAAAATGACAGTCCCACTTTATATTTTATTGTTTAAAAAGCCCTAATCAGTACTTTCTTTGTTTAATTCTAAGTAATTGCTAAATAGACACTGCACGAATAGCCAGGCCAGGTACCTATTAACTATTAAAAATGTTCATTTCGCCATATTCAAATCTACAATCTTTAACAACTAATGAATATTCTTAAGTACAACTCATTCTTACTGTTGGTGTATGACGGCCTTTGATTTGCATGTCAGCTATTTCGTGTAAAAGAATCAATTAATACAAAATTTTAAGCCGTCATAGTCTTGTTTTGGGGGTACGTTACGTCATATCCGTAAAACGCGCTCAAACACACATAGCGATTTATAAACCGGTTGAATCCGTCCGTTACGATTGATCGGTAATCGATGGCTCTGGCGTAATTGAAAGTTACACGCTTAAACGATATTCGCGCACGATTAGTCCTCTCTCTCTCTCTCTTTCTCTCTCTCTATATATCTCTCTTTCTCTTTCTCTCTCTCTATATTTCTCTCTCTCTCTCTATCGCGGCTCGAATTTGTTCCCGGTGCTATCGGCGATTATTGATCGCGCGTGCGACGGCCGTTCTATTATTCCGATATATACGTATCGCGTATCCCATGGCCTTTTCCCATTCCACGTAAACGCGCGTATATACAAGTTTGTAAGCGCACGAAGCCAGACATGCGATTGAACTTTGCGTTTGATATTTATTGTGCCGAAAGAGAGAGAGAGAGAGAGAGAGAGAGACAGTGACAGAGAGTCGCTTTGATTCCATGAGCATTATTGCGTTCCGCCGCGGCCGAAGGTTAAAAGTATTTTGGACGTCGCGCGATATAAGCTAATATGCGCGTTATACCATCGAAAGCCGTTCGCGTATAGGTGCTTTTTATTTTTTGCTTCAAAGGATAGACTAATTGCAGAGAGAGAGAAAGAGAGAGAGAGATACGTGCCGAACATGTTCGCTCGGTGGTTTTCATTATTGGCATTATGATGAACAAAAAGCCGATCCGAGTGCGGGAAGCGGTTTTCACGGCAGGTTGATGTGTACATCGTGCTAATGTGAAATTGCACTCGTCGAATGAATATCCATTTTTTTTCTTTTAATTGTAGTGTGCGAAACTGTAGATTCAATCGAGTTACATTACAAAAGGCTCGTTTCTGGATAAAAACGTGAGCCGCGATTGCCAAGGAAAATGCAGACGCAAGTAATTACAATTTTATACGGTTTTGTAAATAACATTTAATCCTTTATTGTTCATTGGTTTATCTGGCATTATCGTCACAATGCGGCGCCATATTACTATAGAACAATAGTAACATCGTCAACCGCTAATTGTTATTTATTAGCGATGCGCGTTCACTTGACTGTAATCGCCAATCGCTCGTGGAATCGCGTTAACATCAATATAGATTCATCGCATCTAATATTGATTAGGCATTAAACTGTGAACAATCGCGTAGATTTTTTTATAGGGGCAATATCGATAATTGCTTAGACAATAAAAATAGTGGTTCAGATTAACATGCTGACGAGTTTGTGATCTTTTAAGTATTTATTGAAGTGGAATTTTCATTGCGGTGCATTCTCGTGTACAAGGCTGTGTGCATTGCACACGTTTATTATGTGTTCACTCTATGGCATTCTTTAATGTCGCAGGTGCGTTTTTCAAATTTTTAAAATGTCGTAGCGTGATAGGTTGAGCTTATTTTTTGTTTCTTTGGAAGCGTTGGACGATTTCAAATATTCGAAAAATGTTTGCAACAGTGTAAGATGCCGTCGAGTGGATGCATGAATAGTTATGTTGGAATTTATGAGTAAGAATTTCTTATGATCATCTCCGATATATTATTTAATACGAATGAATCACGAATTTAATGAGAAGATACCTTTTATTTCCAAATTATTTGCATCTTTTAGGATACCTATGAAATTTATTTTTCTAATCTAGTTTAATTGGAGAAAAATATCAAAATCATTCTGAGTATCCCTTTAATAGTTTGTGTATACATTGTATTCTAGTGTAAAATTTCATTTGTTCATTATATAAGTAAGTATTATTTATAATACAATTCAAACAGGAAAAAAGTAGTTATTTTTAAAACTGATAAATTGCAAATGTATAGCAATCTGAAAATGGCACTTGAGTTCCTAATTACTGAAACAAAAATGTTTCTAAATAAGTCACTAAAATATTGTTAAACCTTTCTCAGACTAAATAGTACAAGAAGATATTTTATAAGATTTTTGATCATATTTTACTACCTCTGTTCATTCGATATAAATGTGGACACTGATTTGGAACAAATAAATTTTATTTCTTAAATTAACTAAATAGTTAATCGAAAAATGATGTAGCGCAATAGTGTTCTAAATTAGTGTCTACATTTATATCGAATAAAACGAGGTAGCAAAATCTTATCAAAAATCTTCTTTCCATCTCATTACAATCGCAAATTTCCCTTGAATCACCGACAACTCAATTTTCCCCCGCGTCAAACAAACACTCACCTTCCGAACCATACGCAAAGCAATAAACCAATCCCGCGCATAAATACATCCCGCGCTGCAAACGATCAGGCGGAAAACCTAGCATCCCGCGCGCGTGCAAACGAAATGACGTATATAAATACGCGTTCCGCAGCTTCATTACACCGGCAGGCGCACGAAAAACAAGTTTAGTCGTGGGAGGAAAAAGGCAAACACGCGCGTGCACATCTTATACACCTATGTGTGTGTGGGTGTGTGTACATATACGCCGCAATAAAGAGTTTCCAGCTATTACTTATATCGCCCGAAGCAGAAGCAGCGGCAGCTTCAAGCTCGGCGCGGCAATAAAACGAATTACAGTTCTTAACGACTTCGGTGCGCGCCGCGCGCCTGAAGTGACCTAATCATGGCCGCTCGATATTCGACGCGAGCGATATATATGTATAAAGAAGCTTCTGTCCGTGTGGCTGTGTACATATAACGTTCGAGTGGAGGGTGCGGGTCGGTGGTGTATCGAGTGCATATATATCCCCAGCGCTGCGCCAATCAATTATTGCCGAATACGCGCGCGCGCGCGGTTCGGTGGCAAAAAGATGGAAGAAGAGGAGGAGGAAAGGGACGCGAAATATAAATTCCCTCGATGAAAGGCCGCGGTGCGCCCGGCCCTCGTTATGGCTAGAGGGGAGGTTTTTCTGGATATTTCGGCTTGGGATTGGAGGGATGACGCGGGTTATGCGTATTTCGACGGTTTAACGTTGTGAATCGAAAGAGTTTTTTGTTGAACTTTGGATTGTTTTTCGTTTTAATTTGTTGGAGGAAGATTGAATTGTTAATGCAAGCTTGAAAGCAATTTTTAATTTGGACGTGAGAATTCAATATCCCATTTTCTCAAGCTTCTTTGTAATTTAAATAGGTACATCAGGCGCGCAACGATTTTATACATAGGCAACTGCAATTATTATTTTCTTTTGTTTATGACACTGTTAATGCAATGCGAAAAGTACTCTAGGATAATATGATCAAGAGCTATGCCCATTTTAAAATTAAACAAAAATTCAGGTAATAGATTCAGAATTAAGTATTGTAATTGGGTTGTAAAAAAAATAAATTTCTGTCGGCATGAATTTATTTAGTAGAATTCGTAAGTCGATGTATAATACATTTTGAATTTTTGATATTGAACTTTATTTCAGAATGTTATGGGGTTCTAAAGTTTCTTTATGACGTCACGATCATAGCGACATCAACGGTGTCGCCGTATGATCGTGACGTCACCAAGAACTGTGGAACACTATATTTCTTTCAATTTTCAAATATAGACAAAATTCCAAAAGTTTACAAAGAAAATATACCACGATCTATTAATATCACATTTTAATATCCTCTCTTTAATAAGATAATAAAACTGTCTAGCTAATTCCAGTATCGGAATAATATAGCTGATATTATGTCATATTATTAAATTTTCATATTGTTATACTAGTGCATTGTGTACCAAGGGCGAGAAGTGGGCCTTTTTTGACCGAGTACTGCAAACACACGAGGTAAAAAGGCCCTCTTGCCCGTGATTCACACTATATTTTTTGTAACACATGTATTGATTTTCACAAACCGAGTTTAGGTCATTTTTATTCTCATTTCTATTGGCGGAACGAGCGGGCGTAGAGTACTCATTTTACGCTAGCGGTTCGGAAAACAGCCATTTTAGGCCCGGTTTTATGGGAAAAAATCGTGAAACTCGTGCGTGTGTTACAAATAGTACATTATGTAACAAAGGCAAAAAGTCGAATATTTTTCCCGCGGGTGAGTTTACTTAGCGAGGGAAAAATCGACTTTTTTCTCGAGTTACATATAGTATTTTATGCCCATCTCAACTATGGCCACTTTTGGACTTGGGAAGCGGGACTAATGGACTGTTAAGAGTCAATCGAAAATCAGGGTTATTGGTAGAACTTGATGAAATAAAGGAATTTTTACTTTTTTCTAGTAAAGTCACTTTTTTCCCGCAAATGCAAAATAAAGTTACTTTTCTCCCGCTAATCATTTTTGCTGGCAAAAAATGTAATTGTAATTTGCAAGTGCAATTTGTAATTTGTAATTTGTAAGTGTAAGTGTAATTTTGGTCTCGCTTTTCAGGGAAAAAAGTGACTATTTTCGTTCAGATGGGCATACAAATATTTTACTATATTATGGGTATTTCAAAGTTCATTAAAATTTAAGATTACCTTCTCAGACCCTATGAAATAATGTAATATTTATTGAAACTATATATTATTTTGTTTATCATATAATACTAAAAGCTACGGTTAAATTATCGCGTAAAGTCATATCTAATTATAAAAACGATTACTATCCATGAGTAGAATAACAACACTTCCGATAATCCATCAACAATACTTCAAAACAAAACTTAGCCTTCATTCATATAAATCCCCTAATCGCGCCGATAACACCTGAAAACCAATAACATAAACGACGCTCCCATCAACCCAAAGTCCAAGAAAAGACGAATGAAAAACCAAACGAAACCAGCATATCATCGCCGCGATTACTACATCAGTCGATTCATCGCGCCTCTCCCTCCAGTAATCGCGCACGCACATACACACACACACAGAGAGGAAAGCGCCGAATCCCCCGCGATGCAGACGCGATATAATAAACCCGATGGCTCGCCTCGTTCCCTTCCCATCTATACATACATATATACACATCGAACCGCTGACTCACGTTAATCAGAACTTCGCTCGAGCGCCTATATATATATATATATATATATATATATATATATATATGCACCCCTGTGCGCATTACCGCGACAGTTCGATATTCCGATATCGAGCGCGAAAAGAGAGACGAACGAAGTGCGCTGGGCGGACGTCTAATGGAGCGGACGATTGGTTATGGCCGCGCGCTGAGATGAGTCATGGGCCAATCACTTACATTCATCTCGGCGAAGTGGTTCGAATGCCGAAGGAGCTCTCTCTCTCTCTCTGCTCATCCCTCGATGTACTGCATCAATTCGGCGCGGACCGCGGGTGCGTGCGCGTAAGGGGGAAAGTGGGGCGAGATGCTGCAGTTCTTATATATTTTTATGTATTTCTTACATTTGAATTTATTAGGATTTCATTGGATTTGAATAAATTGTACGATAACTTGGAAGTGTACGCTAAAGCGAGACAATTTATTTTTTTTTATATGTTGAGATTTTTAGTAGTTAGGACTACGAATTTTACGGTAATTGAAACTAGACGTCAAGTAACAAGGAGAACTTTGACCCTACGAAACTTGGACTTTGATGAAGCTTTAGGACGCTGTTTTGGTGCCTAAAAATGAAGCCTAGCACCTTTAATTTATACTAATGGGTCCTTGTCGAGGTCATTGTTCTCGACTACAAGCCATTGCACTCCATATATGTGTTACTTAATGTTATAGTGAAATATAATACATGGCACTTCTACTTCTGACCATAACTGAAAATTTGTATCTTCTAGAAAAATTAGCCAACTCAAAACAGTTAAATTTTCTCGAATATCCATGCAGTCTTTAATTTTGTAATAGATCTGGATCAAAAGTAGAAGTGTCACTTTTTAACAAAATATTGCAACTTTGGAGTATAGTGGCCGATCAGCAGAATTTATCAGTGCTAGGCTTTATTTTTAGGCACCAGAAAACACCACCAAAAGAGTCATCAAAATCCAAGTTCTGCAGAGTTAATGTTTTCCTTATAAGTAAAGCATCAAAATAAAGTTTACCTTAGTACTTAATAGACAGAAATTTATGCACACTATATGACTCTTTGTTTAAAAATAAAACAAGAATTTTTTTATTTTGGTGTAATTAAAATACAAATTATCTGATAAGTGAAAAAAAATCCGTAGTATACGTAAATCCAAAAACTCTGTGGTTTTCTCTTCAAATTTGTTGATATGACTATATCACACCTAAGTATCAATCACATATGAGTGATTTTTATACCCTGGTAGAAATCAATGCTGGTTTCTAGTCAGATATTAGCTAGATTTACTAAATCTGCTTTAGTTCTGGTTAAGAAATTAGCTAGAAATCAGTTAAAAACGACATGCTTTTTAGTTAATTTCTAGCTAGATTCTGCTTAATATTCTAGTTAATATAAAATTGATAAACTAAGTAATTTATGTATTAGTTAATAATGGAAATAATAACAGCCTTATAATAATCAAAGTAATACGCAATTCTAATCATACTACATTAAGTATATTACTAAATTAAAGTTAAAAATGTACCTTATATGTCTAGTAGTAATGGCGGTCAAGTTATTTGTTTACATAACGACGCGTGCATTTAAAAAGTATTATTTACACAAAAAGTACCAAAGCCCCGTGTAAAATTTAAGTGTCTTTATTAAAGAGATTTATGTTATAAATTATAGAATGCATGTAGTCATATAATTATTGTTATTTTAAAAATAACAATAAAAACAGAATAATGTAAGTTATGACGAAATTTGGAGAATTGGTAAACAAATATTTGTAGTTTTACAATGAAGTTTTATTACGAAATTTTATTTTCGACATCAATCACAAAATTTTTGTTGACTAAGTTATAATTGACTAATTTTTGGAAAGGAAATTAATAGTTATCAAATACTTTTAGTATCGCATATACATATTTCTATAATCTCGTAAGTTGTTATTTGTTGATAAAAATATTTATTTTGGCGGCATACTATATTGAACATTCAAAAAAGTATAATAATGTATATTTTTAAAAACTAATAACTTTTCAAAACAAAATATAAATAGGTTAGATTGCAAACAAAATATGTTCTTGCTTAAAGCATAGTCTTAAGCAGATTCTAGCCAGATATTAGCTATAATTTGACTTATTAGTAGCTTATTAATCTGGCTAATAATTAATAAGCTAACCAGCCATTCTAGCTAACTTTCTACCAGGGTACGTTAAAATGACAATACTTAATACTTATTAAAGCGAATGACAGTAAAGCATAAACCAAATGTATCTATAATTGCATTAACAATCCAAATCATTGATGACTCAATCATCTTTTCCTTATAAACATTATTCCTGTTAAAAGCTCATTTTCTACTCACAGTGAAACCGAATGCCCAATTAACCCCGACAGAATCAGCTAATCGAGCCCAATTGACTTTTTACGTTTTACATTCTCACTTAAAAATGAACCGTTCTCTTCCGCCTCGAGCCAAGTGCAATTTGCATTGAAACATAGATTAAGAACCCCAGCGCATTACACTAATCACGTCATCGGCAATAAACACCAAGATACACATCGGCAAAGCAAACAGTGCCCGTCTCGCCCCGGTCTCCCTGTACTTTTGGGGGCTTCCCTCCTTTCCCCCCTCGCGCGCTATACGTATTTGCAGAGGCGCGCATCTCAAGAGGAAAAGGGACGAGAGAGAGAGAGAGAGAACCGGCGAGGGGTGCATTCTATTAACGACTGCGAGTCCACGTCGCCACCGACGCCGCTGCAAGTAGTCGGCCGTAAGGACAATATTTACAACGATAACAGAGTATATAGTGCGTCCACCCAGTGCAGATTCTTCTCTCTCTCTCCCGCCGCATCGTCGCGGTGAATCGAAAATTTTACGCCGGGGCGCGCGACGGATGATGATCGATAGGCGGGCCGCCGTTATGTTTACATTAGTGGATTTAGAGGGGAGCGTGGGCGGAAGGGAGAGAGAGAGAGAGAGAGTCGCGTGAAAAAGCGCCCGGACGCGCCGGAGAGGATTGAGTCCACGTCGCCGGTATAATACGGCTTTTAGGACGGAGAGTGGTCATTTTTTATTTCGCTGCGAATGCGCGCGATGGATTGTGGGAGAGAAAATATTCTGCGCTTGTTTGCTCGCGAGAGAGAGATGGAGGGAAGATGTTTTGTCGAGGGAAGTGCGCGGATTCGGGATCTCTCTCTCTGATTAAGTAATGCGCCGGATGCGAGTGCGAGTGTCGGATGAATGACGGAGCAAATTGTGTTTGCGCGCGGATAGAGTGGACGCTGCGGAGATTTCCTTGGGGCGAAACGTAAATAATAACGTCTGCATAAATGTAAATTCGTGATAACTTTGGTGAGCTTGTGTGCAAGGCTGATTTTAGGATACTAACTTCTTCAATGTTGTTGTTGACCCTTATCGGGAATTTATGCGAACCCATTACGAATATGAAAACATTGCTGAAGTCCTTTAAAAGCGAAGCGAAACATCTCATAATTCTGGATAATGTCGTAGAAGATAATTTATCTCGAGAAGAAACCGAAAATTTAACTTTTCATAGTCGAAATAATAAAATATTCGCAATTCTTAAATAAGCCAATTCTTGTTTTTTTTAAACGAACTAGGCATTGAATAAATTTATATTTTCACACTAGAGCATAATTCAGGATGGAAAGGGTTAATCCTGATTTTTATGTGGGTTTACCGTAAATCAATATTTTGTCATATATCCAGTCAATCCGAATTTATCTATTCCAAATGTCGCAAACTACAGTTTCAGCATGTGTCAAGCTCTCGTCAAAGCTCAATATATATATACACATATATATATCTCTATATATCTATCACTCTCGATTATTATCACTTCGCCTATCACGAAAATTCCCGATAAATTCCAAAGCCCTCATAACCTCCAACCCTTTAAAAATCAAACGACCTGAATAAAAAACTACATCCGACGAAGCCCTTCTAACTAAATTGCCATAAAAAATGAAATAAAAACAGTAATCAAGGGGAAAAATCGCATGCATGCGGGTACGGCATACGTACCAACAATGATGGGCATTACTTATATAAGAAAACCGTACATATGTATCAAATTGTTTATTTAATTCTATTTAAATATAGTACTTCAGAAAATGTACTTTAAGAAAATACGTAGAAAAGTATAAGAATTCTTGCAAAAAGTATAAAAATACTAAGGAAAAAGTACAAATTACTTGGAGGAATGTACACTCGGGGGACATTGATTCTTAGCGAAAGTATTTGAAGTTAACCTACAAAGTATATATATATATATATATATATATATATATATATATATATATATATATATATATATATATATATATATGGGTGGTTCTATGTCAATAGATTTTATATATTTTTGGACATGCTCACTTGACATAGAACCACCCATATATATATATCAATCATTTTTGGTCAAATAAGGTAAGAAATATAAAAAAAAATTTATTAGACCCTATTGTGATATTTTGTGATCTCATGCATTGTAATATATTGTGATATTAAGATTCTAGAAAAACGCCACAATTTTTTACAAAATAAAAAATCTTTAAATTTAGTTTTTTTTATTTCTTACCTTAATTTTACCAAAAAATGTTCCTACACTTTTTTCTCAAAAGTTCTTGGTTTTTGAGTTAAAAATAAAACAATGTTGGCAAAATTTCAAAATATTTAAAAAAACGCATTTTTTAATCTTTAATTGCCCTTGACATATAACACTTTAGGGTCTGAAAATTTGTTTACATACTCTGGGTACACATACCAACATTTTTGTAGAGTTTCAGACATTTTTATTTTTGGACGTGCTCACTTGACATGGAACCACCCTGTTCAGAAAGTAATTATACGAAGAATTTTGTTAAAATTATTGATACGCAATTTTTATTTAAAGTAGTTATTATTATATACATTGGCTGGGTTGTTACAACGCGCATTGAAACTGCTGTTCTGTACAAGGGCTAAAGTATACCTGGCCTCTGCATCATTCTTTTTTGAGCTAGAAATGAGCCGCTATTCGCGCCGCCGAAAGTCGCCGCCGACGACCGCCGCAAACGTATACATAAGAAACTCGATACAGAACGTATAAGAGACCTTTTGCAAAGCAACTTATTATACAGTTACATTTTTTTTATTACTAATGAATTCTATCCGTAACACACCCATATATATATATATATATATATATATATATATATATATATATATATATATATATATATATAAACGTGTTGGAATTTAACCTACAGAGTATATTTATATATGTTCTATTTATATATATATATATATATATATATATATATATATATATATATATATATATATATATATATATATATATATATATATATATATATATATATATATATATATAAATAGAACATATATAAATATACTCTGTAGGTTAAATTCCAACACGTTTTCTAAGAATCACTGTCCCTCCAGTGTACTTTTCTTATGCAGTCGTTCCCATGCAGTACGTTCCCTTACACTGAGAGAATACATCGGTCAGACTTGCTGAACTGTTCGGTAGTTTTGACCGAAATGAGTTCGGTAGTATGTATACGGCAAGAATAGCGGAACAAGTTCGGCAGCTGAGTCTCCGTAACCTCACTTTTTCACAAATAATGAATATTTTAATGAATTTCTTATTTTTTTGTTACTGTAACCCTTTTATATATGATTAGTTAGTCTAAGTTACATTTTCGATGTTCTACTTTAACCTTACTTCTGTTTTACCTTATCACAAACGTGATAATGAGGCTACAATAGAGCGCAACACCACACATCACTTTTAATACACATCCGCCAAAACAGCCGAACTGTTCCGCAGTTTTTACCGAACTCTTCAGTAAGAATGACAGACTATGGCCTCTGCAAACTTAGCAATGCGACTTCGGCAAGCCTAACTGAACCATTCTCTCAGTGTACTTACTACTCAACCTTAGGCATCCTTCTTTGCAAACAAACGCTTTCTTTAGGGCTTCAAAATTTTCTGACATCTTCGTTTTGATCCTACTTTCTAGATGTGGCTATGTGGTCCAGATCCAACCAACCACATATTCCAGCCTACAGGCAAACTTGTGGTACTCAAAATCTCAAGCAAAAAACTACGATTTCGTCCATCGCTTATACGATCCTCCTCTCCTCTCTCTCTCTCTCGAAGACGCTACACCAGATCCCGCAAGCCGCGCTTGCGGTGTACACAGTCACACACGAAATTCCCGTCACGTCGGCCCGGCTACTGCATGCACGTGCGATATGCCCGTGTAACGACGAGGGGGGGAGGGGGGCGAGGCTCCTTTGTCCTCGCGTCGATCTCGTTGTCGTCGTCGTCGTCGTCGTCGCTGTCGTGTTCCTGCGACGGACGCGCCTGTCGCCTTTGCGCGCCCGAGGATATGCAGGTCTCCCTAATTCCGGCGCGGCCCCCGTACGTGTGCCGGCTTTCCTTTATGCATTAGTCTGTTTGTGGATGACGATGATAATGACGACGATGACGATGATTATGATTATGACTACGATGGTATGATGATGGCGAGGCTGGGGGGATGACGTGCTCGAGGGAAGCTTAATGAATAAGGTAAAATTAGGTTGGTTGAGGACGTAGGGAGGAATTAATGATTCTCGAGGAGATTTTTGAGAGTTTGCTGGGAAGAAGGGTATTCGTTGCTGTTTGAGGACTTTGTACTGCGAATTTCTAATGTGCAAGATTATGTAAGCTAAATGTGTTATTTTAATGTACTTGGCTTGTCGAGAATTTTACAAATCTGCATTTGTGTTATTTATACATTTAAAAGTATACTCTCGAAAATTTTTGGAGTGGAAATCTCACTCGAAATGCAATAAGTGACTGTGTTATCATGCTTTCGGAGTGAAATTCCATTATAAAATCATGATAACCCAGTCACTTATTGTAGTGAGATTTCCACTCCAAAAATTTTAGAGAGATTAGTATAATATAATAAACTACATTACAAAAATGGAAATATTGGGAGAAATGGAGGAGGAGTGAGGAGGAGATAAGGCCGGACTGAGGGAGAGCGATATTCCCGATATTATATTATAATTCAGAGACGAAAACTCAATTGCACACGTACAAATATGTAAAATTATTCTACACTTCGATTTGCAGTGTGTGGATAATATAGAATCAAATAATATAAGAATTTGTTATGTCTGAATAAAAACAAGTATAATAAGTTCAGTGTGTTTTTGGAAAAGTCTTTGTTGTTTGTATTTCTGTAGTTTTTAAAATAAATACCAGAATTGATTAGATCTAATCGGATTTTGAAACAAGTTCGGTTTTATCAGATCGGAACTTTGAACGCTATAAACGTCAAGCCATATTTGATAACTGAAAATAGTTATATGGCTAAAACTGATTCGATCTGAAATTACGATATTACCGTAATATCCATATCGGATGTAGCTATAGCTATTTTAGATATGTATAACATACGTTTATTTGCCATACGAGCAAAAATCGAACTGCCATGGTATACTGCCATCACTATTCATAAGAAATAAGATAATATATAGTTAAGTTTTTCTTCTTTCTTTTGAATTTTATTCCATGTTAAAATACACTTTATTATTCGCCTTGATGAGTGTAGCACTAGCGCTAAAGGCAATGCTAAATTTGTATAAGGTGGCTAAATTTGGAACTACAGTAATTAATTATGGAATTACATTAACAATACTTAAAGTATGTAGCTTTAATATTCATTGTTAACATTCTTTTCGTAGCTAGGAAATCATTATAGGTATAAATCATTATTTGCTAGAGATATCTCAAGACATTGTACAGCGTAATAAAATTATCATTTATTCTATCTTTGCAATGCACCGTACCGCCATTATTGTAGTCCTAACTTTCGCCACCTTATGGGAATTTAACACTACTTTTGGCGCTACTAGTGCTACCCATACCAGGAGTACCAATGCAAATAACTTTGCTATAACAAACTTCTAAATAATTCAGTCTCCCTAAATCAGTAACGCGTACAACAGACTCTGACACGTCATACCTTAATCCCGGAAAGCAGCGTTCAATTCGGCAAACTTATGGCGCACTCCGCGCAACGCATCATCGACTCGATATCTCAACATCTCGTCCATATATAATAATAACAACACAAAAGCTCGCGCGTATCCACATACGTACACATCCATATACACACCGCTCATATTCACGTTCAATTAGGAAAGTGGATTTGCTCATGCGCATGTATAGCTATGCGATTATTCCGATAGATAACGGCCTGGCATTCAAGATTTATCATCGATGCGTTAAAGTAATTGATAGAGTGTACGCGTGTCCGTGTGCACGTGTAATATATACGCGTGTACGGGGGGGGGGGGGGGAGATCGCGAGCGGTGTAGGCCAGATTTGTGAGGCAAAGGCCGTGTGTAACGCGCCCGGCATGGACCCCCCACCCCGTGCTTTTCCGCCTGAATAATCATTATTCAGAGAAGTATCGCACAAACGAACGAGCATTATGTGTGCGTGGAGGCCCGCGTACGATGACCCTACCCCTCCCCCCAAAGCTGGCGAGCACCGTGGATGTGTAATGCTCTTTGGCCCGGAATTACCGAACTTTGTGTACGCCCGATTGCCAATTGACATAATTATTTGCCATTCATGGAGGATCTACGCGCGACGTGCATGCGTGGAATAGGGGCATGGGGTAATTTATGCACGTTTGTACAGGGATATGTTTACTTTTTTCGGATACGATAGGCAATTTGGTGTATGTGCTGTTTTTCACGCAAAAGATTTTTTTTTTTAATAGAATGTGTAGTATTAAGGATTATTGTTAGGAAATAGAAGAGATTAAGATATACTTATGTCATGGAAATTTTGTTTCTAAGCGAAAGGATGCTTATAAAGTTTTTAGGTAGTTTTTACTACTGTCTAATAGAGGAGGGTGCAGGTAATACGGTACATAAAATTGTAGCTGTTTTTACTTACTTTAAGATGCATGTGCTAGTTTTTGCCATAGAGTTTATTTTTGATACAAAAATTGCAACTTTCGTTGACGTTGATTGGTTAGTAAAGTAGCCATAGGAATGCATTGCAAGGCAAAAGGAAATCGACGCCGATAAAAACGGCGGCTGCTTCTTCAAAATTCCGAGGCCTACTAATCCCAAAATATCGACACGAAGGCGTAAGCTACGACACCATGTAGATAAATAATACACTAAGGAAGTCTCTGCTAGGCTAATCTTGACTTTCTGAAGCACTTACTATACAACTTTACCATAAAAACTGATAGGTGCCACTTTACCAACAGTGTTGGTAAAGTGACCAATTTTTAACTACTTAGAACTTCTTTAGTTAATATTAAGAGAGTACATTTTTTGCAAAAAACTCATGAGGAATTAGAGTTAATGATTCAAATAACATGTCTCAATAGTTTCGAAGTTCCAAAACCCTATATATATATATATATATATATATATATATATATATATATATATATATATATATATATATATATATATATATATATATATATATATATATATATATATATATATATATATATATATATATCTACTGGGAAAGTTCCTTAAGGTAACCACACTACCTGCACCCCCTTAGTATACAAAGGCTCAATTAAATTAGCTCTTTAGTGCCCAAGATTGATTGATTTTATTGACTGAGGACTCAAGGATCAAATAGCCACAGCCATTTACAAATGAATTACATAGTGGTAGATGCACGTGAGATAATATTCGCAACTCGAACGAGGTCTGGGTTCATAAGGAATGACTCTGGTGTATTTAAAAAATCTACCATTATTGACCAATCAACTTCAAATTTTTTTGAGAAAAATGGTGCTTTTGATGAGCTAATAAGAGTTCACACCGGCTACAATATTTAGTACTTATTTAATATTTAGTACTTTATTACTTGCATTAATTTATTTGCACGTTATTTGAATTCTATACAGTATAGAATGCGAATAACGTGCAAATAAATTAATAAAAGTATGAAGTGTAAACAATATCATTTTTTTATTGAATACTATTTTTTAATTGCTGATAAAAGAAATAGTAGTAGTAGTAGTAGTAGTAGATTCACCGACCAACATAGGCCATCCATGAACCTAGTCCTTTGGCATTAATAATTTACAAACTTTACAAACAGCTCCACAATGTTAAATTTTAAAGTCTCAAAAAACAATATCCGTGCAGTAGTCGCGGTCCGGTCGCGTCTTCCAAGAAGCTCCACAGCGCGAGCCCATCCCGTATGCGTACACAAACTTTCGACAGTTTCTCCAAGCATAGCATTTTTCCAGCCCAGCCAAGGGTACACACCAACGCTGCAGCTGTATACACACCCAGTCACACGCGTGCGGTACATGGTAACATGAACGTCAACGTCGCCGAGAGAAAATTGAATTTCGGCCTCCAGCTCCGAAGCGAAGGACCACGCGCTAGCTCGCTTTTCCGTCCGAGGGAAAAAATGAGAGAGGAGGAAAAAAGACGCGCCGTAACGGATCGACCGCGGAAAATAGCATTTGTCTAGTAGACGAGGACTATGTGCACGCAGGTATCGCTATGGACCCTTTTTTGCGTGTGTGTATATATATGTAGTCGCGTTGTCCCCGAGGCGTCGCGCGCGTATCTTCTTTTGAGCGCGGATGCGCGCCTGGCTGCACATAGCCACGCGCCTCGTCTGTTCGAGTTTATCTTCGGGCATTTATATGTAAACAAGGCACGATGCGCGGAGGGATTCGCACTTTTTGCGAGCCCTTTGCGAGCTTATTTTTCGTGCAACGGAGCTCGTTGATGTAGACAATGGAATAGGGGAATTTTTAGGGAATACATTTTTTTCTTGCTTTGTTGATAATGGATATGCGGGTTAATATATTTATTTATAATAATTGATAATTGAAACTATATGGTTCTGAAATGTAAACTCTTTAAGTACAGTATGGCATTTAGGTATATAAAAGTACACAGTATAAAAGAAAACTAGTTAATTTCGTCGCATCTTAAAATTAGTTTTTGTCATACATGCACGATCTTCTTGGTTTTTCATGCCTCAAAGCGGGTGCAAAGCGGCTGTCTTCCGACCGGCGAACGAAATAGTATATTGTGTGCCAAGGGCAAGAAGTGGACCTTTTTTGACCGAGTGTGAGTTTGCAGTACGAGTCTTAGGCAAGCTATACAACATAAAACACACGTACAAGAAATATAATAATTATTATAATAAGGTAATATTTTATTTAAAAAATTCTAAAAACTAACAGTGAAACATATTTACGTGATTAAATTTGGATTAAGCAAAAGTGTCCCAAAGTAGGCGATACTTAATTCTCATTTCTACCTTAAATCGCAATTACTGTAATTCCAAAACTTAATTAAACTTTGGTATACTGTTTCCTAGTATTGGGACTTGTAAAATTAAATTTGATCAACAAACAAAGATTTTATACACAAAAATCTTCAAGTGTCCCAAAGTAGGCGACTCTCCTCTACCTGCTAAATTTCAGTCCGGTATACGGTGGCCTTCAAACGTTATGGTAATCGCAAAATATTACTACTTACGTACATACACACAGATATACACGTATGCACGCACGCAGTCATACACGCACGCACACAGACATTTTGAAAAACCTGCGTATTCTGATTCAGCGAACTCAAAAACATCGAAATTCATCAAAATCTTCGTTTTCGAAAAAATCTTCGTTTTCGAAAAAATCATCGTTACAAAGATTTCTTATTGAGAAAGCAAAAAATGATTTAAAATAATAATAATAGTTACTTAAAATAAGTATTTATTACGTTTTATTTAATAAAACAAATTTGTTTTTTAAATAACGATTACTTTTTGTTGTGCATTTTCAATTAAGCTAGATAATATATCAAAGTTTATCTCGCACACTCTACGTTATAAATTCCTCATAATAATAGATCCTATTAGCCTTAATTAATAATAACATTAATTAACCCAATTTAGTGTGTAATCGATCCACTACAAAATTTGATACTCAACTATTCCGCGATTTGCAAATTATTAGCGCAATTTTTCTTATCATCGGATACATTAAGGCTAAAGACCAAACTGCCCTTCCGCTAACAAGCTAATACCATTATCGTTCGCCAGCAATCAGCCTCTAATTCACCAAACTGCGCAAAAAGAACTTCAATTCCATCCCTCTCTCTCTGCAAAAATACAATAAGCAGCCCCTCTGGATCGATACAGTTTTGCATTTAGAACAAAAAGCCAGCTATACACGTGCACCTATACACACAATGCGCGACTTGCGGGCCGCAGCTTAACGCGCGCGAGTCGCGACCGCGGCACAGTTTCATTACCCGAGGAGCTCGCGAGATTTCATTTCAGCGGCTCTCGAGGACGACGCAGAGCAGTCCCCGAAAGGGGATATAGCCGCTGCGGCCTTCCTTCCGATTTTCTACTGCAGTTATGAAAATAATACCGTATAACCTGTGTGTGTGTATATATATATATATATATATATATATATATATATATATATATATATATATATATATATATATATATATATATATGAATACGCGCGAGTGAGCGCGTCCTCTTTCTCCATTTTTGCACGTATAGGAATAGCGCGCAGCGCAGTGCAGTGGCGGAGTCGCAGTAGTCCCCCGACGATTTTCCCGAGGTCGCGTCCTAATATTCGCGAGCAAAACAAAGGAGAATGTGGGAAAGAGAGAGAGAGAGAGAGAGAGAAGTGCACATAGTCTTTTCGATGTGACTGTATATATATGCAAGAGAGATAGAGAGAGACTATATGCAGGTCGGCAAGCATTGTTCGCGGCAAAACAGTTATGCCGGTGCCAGCGGTCCTATATTGCTCCTGCATGTAGCTGAAGCGCTGGGAGAGGAGGAACGTTATGAATATTCTATATTTAAAGTTTGTGTGCGAAGTACAGAGGAAGAGAGGAGCAGCCGCATTGAGTTCGATTTCAAACTCTTTTCCAGCATTGTCGTAAATGCGCTGAATCGGCGTGATGCTCGGGGCGTGTTTTCGGAGCCTTTCATTCCAGAAATTGCTCCGCAATAAGTGAAAATGTGCATTTCGAGTAGGATAGAGGTCGCACGCTTGAGATCCGAAGTACAAGAGTAAAAAAATGTACAAGTTAAAGGAAAATACGCTTACTCGAGCATCTCCAATAACTTACAGTGCTAAATCAACCAGTGCACTCGTTCTTCTCTCGAGTGCAACACACAATAAAACGAGAGCTAAAAAAGAGCTATTCGTATAAGACAAAATCCTCGCCTTCATTATCGGCGAAACACAGCGTTCGATTAGAAGCACAAAAAAGCCCCCGCCCCCCGGCAACGAGGCAATATTTAAGGATCAAGCGGCGCGATTATCCCCCCATTACACTCGGCGCCACTTCGGAAACAAAGGAGAGGAATTAAAAAAGTACAAGCGAGGCGTAAAGAATCGCGCCGCACCGGGAGAGCGCGGATTTAGCCGAGAGGATACCTATATTACCTTATAGGTAGCAGCTGCGGTTTCCCTCGCTCTGCCGGAGCGCACTCGCGCACCGGCCAATTCGAGAGGCGAGAGCGCGATCTCCGCGCGCGCTTAGAATTAACATTTTCCCGATTCTCGGTACAGCGCAGGGTGGACTCTTTGTCTTCTCTCTCTCTTGTTCACCGCTTTTATGATACCGGGAGGAGAGGATCTGCTCTGCTCTGTTCGTTCGTGGCTTTGCGGTGGCGGCTGGCTGCATGGCCGAGTTGTGCAAGCTCGCTCCGTCGGTTTTCGCCTCTTCCTTTCCGCGTCTATTTCCTTCTGGCAGCTGCAGCTGCTGCTGCTGCTGTGTTTGTTCGTGTGCGAGAGTCTTTTCAGGGCGGTCTCATTTTCGCGAGGGGGTGGAACGGGGACTGATGTGCGCGTGGCTGGAAATCGGAGAAACTGCGAGAAAAGTGGTTGATGAGAGAGTGAGGGGGAGAGGGGTGAACGGAGGTGGAGGGTATTGGATAAAGGGTGGAAAGAGAGAAGGGCAGGAGAGAGGAACAAGTGAACGGTAGAAGAAGAGAGGATTTGTACATACGGTTCGCCACTGGAATTTATACTTGGAAATTGTTTGCGCAAAGTGTTAAAAGTTAGGCTTTGCCGGTTGGGAATTGTACGTTTGCCAGGTTTGCCGGTATATACTAGATTTCTTTGTGTTAGCTAATTACGTGGGTAAAAGATACTATTGTTTCTCAGGTACATTATAAAAAGCTACAGTGTATCACTATCTGAAGTTGGAATCATGTTGTATATTTTTAAACTTTATTCATTTTTTTATTTTTTATAACTAAGTTTAGTTATATGAAATTTGGGCAGGGCGTTTACTGGCGACCATCATTTTGGTCCTCGCAATCAAGGTTATTTCATGGTGAAATTTATTTTTTTTAAACGGAAACCCTATTTTATTTTTACCACATTAATCGAAAGAGGACAAAATTTTACCATGAAATAACCTTGATTCCGAGTTCTTTTTGGGTCAGATTAACCCTAAGGGTCATGATGTCAATTTTTTTGATAATCAAGCATGACTTGACCTTGATTTGACTTTTGATTTCTGTGGTTGGACAAAGTTTCCATGATATTACTTTGATCTGCCTTTGGGTTGATTTGACCCATACTCACGACCACGTATTCTAACATAAAATTATCTCTTCTACTGATTCCGAGTTTCGCATTCCTTTTGAATAATCAGATTTGACCTTGAAATAACCTTGGAGGCGAGGTGAAATTCTGCATAAAGCATTTTTCTAAAAGTAAAATTTATATAAAATAATGTACCGTTTCTTAATTTTTAATGCGCACTGTATATATATAAAGTACGACAGGACGCTGTCTTACTATTCTCGGTACGTATCTACTTACAAGAACAATTTACTTACCTACAGTTATATTCTATAACGTATTCATGGAAAGAAATAAAATGTTAAAATCACTGCTTTGGACACTCTAAAATAATGCTTCGAAGAAAAGTTAAAACTATTTAACAAAAAAAGAATCTTCTTTTCTTCTGAAGTTAGGCATTTAATTAAATCCCAAAAAAGAAATGTTTGCTTTTTTAAACGCCGTCATAACCTACAAATATAAAAAAAGGCAAAACAGCTTTTCATTAACGCGGAATCAACGTTCATTATTTTTCTCTACGAATATACAACACAGATAGTCTCTCTATACCTCCACGCACTCTTCCAAACAACAATAGCCATCGATAAAACTCCAGTAACACTTCCAGCTCCCTTAACCAGCAGCGAGCCAAGCCAAATCGACAAAACTACAGTGACAATTATCCCGAGCAGACGGCAAAGAGACGATATCCCGCAAGACCAAGACCGCGCTCTCGCCTCTCGCCTCTCGCATAAGGGCACAGGGTAATAGTTAAAGTTAGATGGTTAAACGGGGCGCTCGCGCGCTCGCGCGCGTCTATTCGAGCCGAGTCCAATCAGCGAGCATCGACCTGCTCCTAGGTACCTCTCCCCCCTCCTGCGAAAGAGATACCCGCATTTGCATAGATACCGGCGCGCCGGGCCCCATATACCTGCGGGGGCTCGTAGCGCGTAAACTAGATTGTTATTTTCTTTGCTCGCGGGAGCGCCCGATATAACCCGATGCTGCTGCTGGTGGTGGTGGTAGCGAAGAGCGCCCCGGAGCGTATGATAGTTTCACCGAGAGAGCGAGATGTGGGAAGTCTTTAGGGGAAATTGCGCGGCAGCGGTGCTGGTTCTGTATGGCTCTGGTATACTTGCGCTACTGATACAAATGAGAGGAGAGAGAGAAAGAGAGAGAGAGTGAGGGTCGATAGTGTGGTTCGGAGAGTGGAGGAAGATTTCTTTTTTTATATCCAATCCTTTCAATTCGACGTGTGTGTGTTTCTTCTCCTTTTTGTGTTTTTGTTCTGCGTAGGTTTCCTTTGTCGAGTAATTTCGCGGAGTGCGAGTGTAGCTTGCTTTTATCACTTGTTCTTTTTTGGTCCGTGCTCTTGGAATTAGTCGTGGGACGATAAAGTATCGAATGCTAGGGTTGCAGTTTTACTTCTTGCGGGTAGCTTGAGTGGGCCATTGTTATTCTTTTGCATTAATATATTATTAATAATTTGTATGTTGTTTACAATATTAGCTTTACTTCATTATATGAGGATAGAGTGTTATTTGATGTCGTTGATGGAAACGTTAATTAATTAAACGCGTGAAACTCAATATTGAAGCTCGAAGCGGTACTTTATAATGCCAAGAAAATATGGCTATTATAATTTGTTTAGTATTTAATAAAAGCATAATCATCTTAAAAGTTGTGAGCAAAGCTTATTCACTATATATACGTAGACATCGTTAGTTCGCAGCCTAACTGATTTTCATAATGCGATAATTATTTTCTAGTAGTTGTTCTGAAATAATGCGGTGAGCTCATTTTTACGCAAACTATAACTCATTTAAAAGTATCTACTTACCTATTAATAGATTTTTCTTTTATCATTAATGTAAACTTTTAACAAACGTAGTATTTTAGTCTTGTTTCTTTTTTATTCTTTAATGCGATGTATAACTACTTACGGTTCATTCTCAGTAGCGCGTACCGCACGAGTACCCATGCATAAGCATCACGAAAACGGCCTAATAAGAGGTTTTTTACATTCCATGAGACTTTAATTGTTTAACATTTAACAAAACATTGTTTCTGACAAAGTTTAATGTCACTTAAACCATTTTTTTAACAATAATTATATAGGTTTGCACACGGATACCCGAGCGGTACGTGCTACTTAGAATGCACGAATAAGAGATTTCGAATTCCTCAATTTGAAATAAATGAGAAAGAAAAGGAATTAATACGTCAACGTTGCATAGTCTTCTTATGAATGTTTCACATGTTGTCACGTGAAGTTTTGCGTAGGTGATGTAATTTATGTTCCATGTTAATTAGTTAATTTTCCTCGTAGGTATATAGTTTTGCAAATCTAGTAATATGACAAAGAGTACTTCAATGGAAAAAAGGTCATGTTGTTTTTGTAAATTTGAATTGCTAAGTGAAAAGCGTCGAAACAAGACAAATGAGTTTCTTTCGTAAAAATAAGCTCAAGTATTAATTAATTAAATATCTGATAAATCGTTGATACTAATGATTCATAAATATTAACTTCAATGGATTCCAAATTTATACTAAAGTATTTTTTAAACATAACTCTAAATTAAATGACGATAGTAAAATAAACCATTCACATAAGCCGCTAGATACTCTATCTATTGTAACCGATAAAACTATTCTACAAAAGCAATTTCTTATCAATCAATTATACGGAATCTTAAGCACTCTAATGACTTTCAGCATTTATCAATATTTTTTAGATATAAGAATAGACACTGTATTTGATCAATTACTTTGTTGATTCTAATAAATTGCAGAACAAATTGTACTAATTATTTATAGTTATTCTCAACCCAGGAAATAAGAGATTTTAAGATTAGTATTATTATCTATATGTATTACGATTATCTACTTCCGTTCAATTGCATTGTTCTTCATCGTTTTTGCAGCTTCACCATTGTACGTATAAGAATTTGAGAATTGATTTGCGTAAATTTTAAATTTACCTCTGGTTAGACTCAAATAAGTGTATATATGTATAAATATATATAACTTGATCAGTTACATGACAACATTTCGGGTGTCTCTTACACCCTTCTTCAGGTCAAAGGAAAAATGATTTCATAATAAACTTAAATCTAGGTAATTTATCTAGGCTGCTCGCTGCATTCCACACAACCTATAATTATTTTTTTGTAATTTCTATCTAGCTTATTATAGTTCTTACACGCAAGCTTATGTATTGTACGGGTGCTTTAGTGGGCTCCATACATCTTCTATGATTTTCAGATTGAAAAAAGTATGAAAAGATAAATAGAAACTTCACTTATAAAGTTTCGTATAAATTATCACATAAAATTATGATCATTTTTTGGTTTTAAGGTCAAATAACTTCTTCAAACCTTCAATGACTTAAAATTTGCAATGTAAATGTAAGTTTTTTGTTATCATTAAAAAATATATGCTTGCATTTTTAAACATTTCCTTCGGTATGGTTTTATTTATAATTAAAATTAACAAAGTGAAACAGCAATTTTTCGTACATCTGTATCAAGATACGATTTTCACAGTTTAGGGGTATTAAGTTTTTTTCTTAAAAATGTTTTCATTTTGTCAATTTTTTATATTTTCAATTTTCAACATAATAAAGTTTTTTCTGTTATAGTCCACTGAGACAGCCTGTACAGTACATCCAACTTTCTTCAAAAGCGCATGTTGTATTACTTACAAAAAATCTTCAATTATTTACAAAAACATCTTTGTAAACGGCTTTGATATAAGTATAAGTTCAAAAGAGTCCAAATAACTTGGATGATATGTACGATGATATATACGTATATGCATATGCCTAAAATACGCTAGGAATAATAAACTTATAAACTATTGCCAAAACAATCCGCGAACAACTCAAACCAGCGTCAACAACCCAATCTAACATTCCACTGACCCCCAACTATCGCCACACATCAACAATAACTCTCAATAATCCACGCGATTCCCTTGACACTCGCTCTCTCTCCAACTACACACCTCGAATCAAAAATAGCCGAGAGGGAATCCCCATCTCAATCCCACTCCACAATTACAACACCCACGCAACGCCGGTTCTCCATCCTATTATCTCGCGTATCCTCCACGTTTCCCGCTGCAGATAGCATCGGTCGGTCGCGTGCGCGCGCGCACGGCCGATTAAATTCTGCCGCTTGTACGTCAGCGTCACCTGTGTGCACGAATTCTCTCTCTGTCTCTTCGCACGCTACACAATAATCTCCCCACCTCCGATCTTCTCGCATTCCGTGAAAAACCTACGCGGACAGCGGCGAAGTTCCCCGCGCGCGTGAGAGAGGAGAGACGCTGGCGCTTGCACGAAGACTCATCCGGTGATTAACGAGCACCGGCTATAACCGCCGCGTGCATATTCATGAGTGCAGCGGAGAGCGAGCGCACCGGCGGCTGCTGCTGCTGCTGCTGCCGGTGATGCCGGTCAGAGGTATTTAGTCCCGGACGGAGCTCCGCGGGCCAGAAGTCGTTCGACAGCTGAGAGATCATCATGGAGGATCTGAAGCAGGAGAAGCAACAGCAGCAGCAGCAGCAGCGGCGGCAGAAGTGGAGCCACGTGTTTTGCGCAGCCTTGATTGGAGGTAGTGTCAATGGATGCGTGTGCAGTGGAGGGTTTCGGTGGTGTTTGGTGTGTGTTAAGTGATTGGAGGGTGCTTTGTGCTGGACCGTGCTGTGGGAATTGTGTTGGGGATTTATTATTTTTGGCTTTTTTCTTTGTGTGTGTGTGTGTCTGTGTGTGTATGAATTGTACGGTGTTTTGGGGAAGATTTGCAGTGGGTTTTCATTTTTTATGTGTACAAGGATTCAGATTTACGATTTTAATTATTTTCATCATATTGATGCATTAATATGCTGCTAATGGTCACTAAAATTACTTTTGGAAATTCTTTAATAGTTATATTGAATTGTTTATTTAAAAACTATGAAGCAAAACACTATTTTCGTTTCAGTCTTATAACAGTGAGAATCTAATATAGAGTCACCAATCATTAGGAGTGAAACGAAACAAAATTGTTTGTTTTAAAATAAAAATATAACCACAATTTCACTAAAGACCGAAAGCTATAGTAAATTTGCAAGCTTCATACATTTTTTTCAAACTGTATATTGACAAGGAATGTGCAACCTTTAAGATACGGACTCAATTAATAATTATTAATTATCTACATATGTATATTTGAAGTCTAAAAAGATAAAGCAAACTTTACTTTTATTGAAACAAGAACTGATCAGAAATCAGTCTAGGTTGATCAAAAATTGATGCCGCGTCGTAGGTACCTAAAATAAAACCCATCATCATTAGTTTATGCTAATAGACCCTTGTGTTCGAGGTATAAGCTATTGTACTGCAAAAACACATTATTTTTCTGAAAATTAAATTTGTTTCTGAATACATTTTTATAACATATAAACAGAAAGACTTCACTTAATATTATGTTTACAAAGTTATTGCAAAGTAATATAAAAGTTAATCTGTTAGCATCCATCTAAAGCCTCATAAAAATCTGTTTCCCAAATACTGCTCAGTCTACGTGAATTTTTACTTTAAAATAAAGAATCATTTCTTTGATTCACTATTCATGATTTGTGATACTATCAGACTCTCCCCAATATGATAATCTAGAAAGAAACTTATTATTTGCTTCGTGGTTCTTGGAAAAGTAGTTAACTATAGTATATTATTCCAGATAATAAAGAATATTTAAAAAAATAGTTCAAAAGTCCATTAGAATTATATTCGTAGCAATTTAATATTGCGTAAACTTTACAACATTTTTTGGAGATATGATATATGGAAAAAGTATTTTTTTCCGTGTAGACTTTATGTGTTTGTACAAGTGTTTGAAGTAATTTGGTTGATGATTGTCAATCACATATATTTCTCATGGATGGATCGAATTTATCAAATCTTTTGAAATGATTCTTACTTGATATTATTAATTAATTTTTTTATTCATGTGAATCATCAACTACAATGTAAACAAAAAGATTAAATATAGTGGCTTGCATTTTAAAATACAGTTGATCCTTGTTATATTGCCTACGTTATAGCAAGAGGCACTTGTATTATTGAGTACAACAAAAAAGAATAAAAAATATCTTTCTAGTTAAGTTATATTTGAGAGCGACAAGATTATAATTAAATTGATAGCTGCGTAAATAGGTGTCTAAATATGAAAATTAAATAAAAATGTTAATGAGTGTATATTTTTTCTAAAAACAGCTTAAATGTTCAATTTTATGCTTAATTATATTATACACATAACAAGAAAGTTGGTAAATCATCAAAAGAAAGAAATTATTTAACCTAACCCATTGCTACCGATTGTCGGCATCGGTAACTCCTAAAATAACACTATCACAGTTACCGTAGTATATTCTTTCAAATTTCCAGTTTTTTGACCTAAGAATTTTGTTTTCTACATTTTTTGTATTTGAATTCATGGCAGTGACCTAAGAAATCTAAAGCTTTTAGAATTTGATAAAAAAGAAATATTTTAAGTTGTAAAATCATTATTTTAACTAATTTGTTTAAAAAGAAAAATTGAAAATTATTTTCTATCTTGGTTTAAACTCAAAAACCTTTAGGTTATTTAGATTACTGCCATGAAGACATGTACAACGAATGTAAAAGAAGTTTGTGTAGCTCAAAAGACTGAAAGTTTGAAAAAATAATCTACGGTAACCATGATACTGTAAATTTTAGAAGTCACCGATGAAAACGATGGGTAGCAATGGGTTAGTTTGGATAATTTTTTTCTATTGATGATTTATCAACTTCCTTGTTATGCACATAATATAATTAAGTATAAAATTGAACATTTAAGTTGTTTTCAGAAAAAAAATATACACTCATTAACATTTTTTCAAATTTTCATATTTAGAAACCATTTTACCCCCTTAAAATACATTTTTTCATTGAATATTACATACAATAGTCTTTTGATACATCGGCAATATTACGAGAATCCACTGTAGTATATGGCTAAAACAAAGTAAAATTTATGCGTATCCTTAATTAAATTATATTGAGCAAAACCATAACTTATTAACAGAATTTCTTCCTTATATTGATGAAAAAGAGGAATTAACTGTTTCTTAAGAAGTAAAAATAGAAAAGAATAGAAAGAAAACTTATTAATTTAATTGGCAAAATATGATACTCTTGATCCGGATGATTTAACATTGTTTAGATATTGTTTAGATATGCGGTTTCAAATTGATAAGCGTTAAAACTCATTAGAATGGAAACAGTCAATAATCATTTAAATTGTGGAAAACATAAGTCATGAAGTCTAATTTCTTTGACTTTTAAACAAATTTTACTCCAAAGTGTATCGTAAATTTGTAAGGCAGCGTACGTCGTACTTTTCATTTTATTTACATTCTCTAACAATTATGTGAGATAAACTACTATACAAAGAAGCTATAGTAGCAGTTATTATACATACATATACTACAAATTTTAAACCATTATTTCGTTATCAATTTTTCATAATTGTTAAATAAAAATGCTTACATATACGTCAAAGGATTTTTGAAATGTAATAATTCATAATGTTAAGGTATAATATTCAACACCTTTGTATGTTACCATTCATATATACCATTTGATTACATATTTATTTTATGAAGTCTTTTATAGTAAAATTGGCAGTGTATTGTAAAAATAACGTAAGTGTAAATATTTAATACTAAATATGTCTGGAAATAGAAAATGGAATTTTAAAACATGGTGAGTTTTGTATATCTCTTAAAATTAACATTTTGTTACATACACGATTTTACTAATATTTTATCAATCGACTTCAAACATTCCAAGCATTGTTAATGTTATCTTTGTTTTGTCAGACCATTGGGTAATAAGGTAATAAGCGACATTTCAAAAATATATGTAAAATCTGATTTTTGTAGTAAAATAAAAAAATCAAAATTTAATACAATACACAATACAAATTTAGTTTTTTAAAACGTTTGCATGTATGAATTTCAAATATAAAAATAATATTTGTATACGCAAATATCGCGCATAGTTTACACTAAATAACAAAAAAAAATTAAACAATTATTTATGAAAAAATAAACGTTTATATATGATTAAAATAGAATACCAAGAACTGTACCTTTTTTACAAGAAAACAATTTTTTCGTATTGATACTCAATTCAAAATTTTATGCTACATATTTATTCAAAAATAATATCTGCTAAAATTGAAGTTCATATCCCTTTCCTTTTATACATGCGTGTGTAAAATCAAAACATACGATCGAAACATCACAAAAATATTATATATTTATATATGAATGTCCCCTTGACCCTACTGATGGAAATAGACAGGCAAATTGCTCAAAAATGATTTTTTTGTGAAGATTTGTCATTTCAAAAAAGATTCTTAAATTTTACTAAAAATCTTTTAGCTTCTTAGACTCTCAGTTTCCTACTGAACCTGTGAAAAAACGACCAGAACGAAATTATAAAATGAGCTATATCAAGTTTTTTCCTCGAATTTGGGAATTTCAAAAGCTCATACGCAGGATCAGTAGGAAATAACATATTATGTCTGAATCGTAACACGAGAGAACCATACAGGTTTTGAATCCGAGCCTATATTTAGAATGGAACACAAAAACAAATACATATATTCTCCTTATGAGGAAACTAATTTTATATAAAAATAAAACAAATAGTATCTTCTATATATATTTCCGCGAATCTCAAATTTGCTCAAATCTATATTTACTTTCGTTCCTAATAATTTAACATTGTATAGGTACATGTTTATATGTAATATGTATGTATGTATGTATGTATGTATGTATCTGTTAGTATGTTATTATTAAAATTTAAATTTAATATCTTTATGTAATCCTTTACTTAGCAAGCGTGCTTCCAGGCACTAATAACGCAACTAATAACTTTAAATTGAAATTTCCATAAAAAAATAAACGTGTCCATCAGATCGAAGTGTACCATTTCCGATCTCGTAATGTGGGCTTAAGTCATTTTTAACCACATTGAATTCGGGAAAACACAAAAATTTGTAAAAAGAAATCTATTATGCTAAAACTACCAAAAAGTTCTGAAACACATTTCTAAATACTTTTCAGAAGTTTTTTTTTCTCAATATTTAAGGGTCTGGTAACAGGGCTTAACTGTGTAAAACCTCAAAGTCTTGATTTTACGCATCACAATCTATAACTATCACAATTTATATCTATAATTGTTAATACCTTACATATCAAAGGAACTCTGAAATTATAGATCGTTGACGCGCAGGATCAATATTTCGAGGTTTCCCCAGACTTAACACAGGTATTCTCAAGTATTTACAGTTTAAAAAAGTTTCATAATGACTGCTTTTAAATAAACCTCTTCACAAACTGATAACAAATTTATTTTCGTAGTTTAAACGCGTTCATTCCAGAAACAACAAACCACTTATCATATATATATATATATATATATTCGATAGAATATGTACCTCGGGAATCAACGCGTCAAATAATCACAACGAAAACCCTCATCCATTTCTTTTGTTTGCAGCTTGCCTGAACGGCTTGGTGACGGGCACGCTGGCCGCGTGGCCCCAGGCGGCGATCCCTCAACTACTGTCGGACAGCTATGGCTTCACCGAGGCCCAGGCCTCCTGGATCGCGGGCATCACCTTCCTGGGCATGCTGGTCGGTGGCTTCGCGTCGGTCCCCATCGCCAGTTCGTTCGGCAGGCGTCGGCTCTTCCTGCTGGCCGGGGTGCCCCTGGCACTCAGCTGGTCCGTCATCGCCGTGGCCGCCTCCTTTTGGGTGAGCGAATGTCAGGAGATGTAGATGTAGCGATCAGCGCCACGGGCGACGTAAACGATCGGTCGACGGCGCTTTGTCGGGATTTCTTTTGATTTCGGGTAGGTGTAGGGTGGGGAGGTTGTTGTTTTTAATTGTTAGGTGGAGGGATACGGTTTTGTTTTTGTATGGCGGTATTGAGATTCCTGGACTGATGGATTCGGAATGATTTCGTTTGATGTTGAGAGGGTTTGATGGGACTGTGGTTGTTTATTGTGGGTATTCTTTTTTGTTTTGTTTGACATTTAATTACGAGCTCGAGGGAGTGCATTGGGGTAGAGTATTTGTTTAGTTTGATTAAGAGGTTATATTAATCATGGACTGTAAGCAAGTAATTCCTCACTCAACGAAATTGTGTTGAACTTAATTATTAAGTGAAAATTAAATTTAGGTGGGAAGGTATTCAGAAGCTTAAAAAGAATAACATTTTTTTTATTATTTATTTTGTATCGTATATGGGTGAAAAATACGTCAAGAAAATTTTAGATACTCATTTAACCAAATAGAAAAGATATGAGCACTTTAATTGATGAGGTCCAATATAATTTACAATGAATTTCAGAAACTTTGATTCGCATTATCTTGTAACTCAATATTTTGAGATTTAAAATGTTCCACGCGTCTCAATTTTTAATCAATCGATGTAAAACTTTACACACAAGTTAATATACGGATTATTTGAACATCATCATAAGCATTTTTTGATTTGCAAAGATTTACAAGTTCTATACAGGTTACTATGAGCTATTTAAATACAACATTTTTTAAATTTTGAACTTTTCTAACTAATAATGCTGTAAGTAGATAAAGATACATCCAATTTTAAAACCGCTCAGTTAATATTCAAATAAGATGTACATGGACTTGTATGTAAAGTTTGAGATGTATTGGCTACAAACTGAGACGCGTGGAACATTTTCAATATCAAAACATTTAGTTTGGAGATAAAACGAATCAAAGTTTCTGAAATACATGTAAATTATATGGGATCTCATCAATTAAAATGCTCATATCTTTTTTATTTGGTTAAATGAGTGTCTGAAATTTTGTTGACGTATTCTTCACACATATACGATACAGATAAATAAAAAAAAATTATTTTTTTAAGCTTCTGAGTATCTTTCCACCTTAAATGGAATTCTCGGTTTTGGAAACATTAGTTTCCAATTCTCAAATTTCAGGGCGTGTTTTACTTTTTTTTTGAAAATTAAAGCGATTTAACATTTAAGAAATAATTATTTCATTTTTAAAAATTGTTAGAGTATAAATCTAATATACAAGTATTACTAGTACACCGAGAAAACGATAGCATAAAATATTACGTAAAATATTCAATATAGTAAATTTTACGATATTGATATCATAAATTCTATGATATAATTATTGTAAAATAAAAAATTGTATTTAAAAGTTATATGCAAAATTATATCATCTTAAAAAAATTATAATAGCAATTTTTACGATATGGGTTTTCTCAATGCACACAATAAAAAAATGTAATTGTAAAACGACCAGCAATAAAAACTTGTTTAAATCACTTTAATTACACCTTCATGTTTGATTGAGTAATTTTCGTATCTTTCTCTTGAGATGTGGTAATTTTTTTTATTTCATGTTTTATATAATCTAAGCAAATATATATTGATTAGATAGATTACTTCGTCAGGGATTTCAATCTAAACCCCGCATAGTAAACACATATGCATAGTATATCTATCTTTGTTAGTCACCGATACATGCGGTAAATGTTAACTTCCGTTTGCGGTTTTAACGTGTATATTCCGTGAAATGCGATATCGGCTGATTAGGTAGCATAGCGTGCCAAGAAAGATTTTTTCTCCTTTTGCAATCGAGCTTATATCGATTGTTTTTCTTTATTTCCAACTCTTTTTCCCAGGAAGGAAAGGAAACCCAATATCGGTTATCCGGCTTACGGTATGAGATGCGATGAGGTTCCTCTATCTCGATCAGTTTGCTCCACAGTTCCGGAATTTAATCCTGTTTTTAAATAACAATTACTACATGCTCACTTTTTTAAAACAAAGCTTTAGTTTCAGATAAACACATTTTTATTTGATGCATTTTTATTTGATTGCATAAATTTATTAATATTTACTTTTGCGTATTCTTAATATTCAACGGCGACTTTATACAATAGTTATTAAAGAACAGTAAGCGATATGAACGTCAAAAATAGAAGATCGTTTTCTCCGTCACAGTACTTCTTTTAATAAAGGAACTATTATGAAACGGTTTCTTTGCATAGTAACAATCCACTATTGTACAAAGTTTCGAACAAATATTTCAAATTTTTCATAAAAGCTCCTAGGTAACGAAGTAAAATACAATTCTTTGTACACTTTGTACAATTACTTCCACAACGTGTTATAAAATATTCTTTTAAAACTTTATACAATGCCGATATTATTACAGTAAATTACAAAAAAAAATACTAATTAAACATAGAGACATTCTCCTTTAGTACATCATTCGTCAAGCTTATTGTCCATTAAATTAACCGATTACAGATGCACGCTACAATAAACATTGCAAGTTATAACTAGAACAAACCAGACACATCGTGGCGCGAGTCCTACAAAACTCATTCCACACCTACCTCGACTAAAAACCACTCTCCCCATTTTTCCCCCCAGCAATTCATGTTCGGCCGCTTGATCCAAGGCCTGGGTGGCGGCATGATGTCCTACCAGACCGAGATGTACATCTCGGAGGTATCGCCGCCCGGTCAGCGCAGCAAGAATACCGTGCTGTTCTGCGCGAGCATCCACCTGGGCGTCCTGCTGAGCTTCGCCGTCGGGCCCATTCTGACCGTCAGCTCGGCGACCGGGGTCTACCTGAGCCTGGTGCTGCTCCTGGCGGGTGTCTACCTGGTGGCCGCGCCGGAGACGCCCTTCTGGCTGGTGAGGAGGGCGCGCAGCCACGAGGCACTGGAGACGCTGCGTAGGCTGAGGGCCACCAGCGACGTGCACGACGAGTTCGAGGACATCGTGGAGTTCGTGGAGAGGAGCGCCGTCGCGACGAAGGGGGAAGGCACCTGGAGCAGCTCCGGCAGGGTGCTGGAGGACCCGGCTAGTAGGAAGGCGATTCTTCTGGTCGTGCTGCTTACCACAGGTTAGTTGGTTAGGTAGTCGAGGAGTGGGTTTCTCTTTTCGGTCTTTTTTTGCTACGGTTGGTTGGGGTTTGGAAATGTTTGAGGATGCGTGGGATATTGATACGATTCGTGTTGTTGTGGGGTGATTACTTTTGTATTTTGTACTCTGTAGTAAGTAAGATTTTGGTAGAGGAAGATCTTTTGCACGCCCGTTGTATTTATACTAGGAAGCATCAGTTGAATTAACAAGAGGTTTAGTAATTAACCGTAGGAGGTAAACGAATTTAAAAATGTTAAACTATTTTGGTATAGTTGTTTTAAAATGTATTTTTCGTTCCTACTTATTCTCTTGAAAATTTAACTGAAGATTCCTGATATGAATAAGGAGGACATACAAAAGTGTTTTTTCTTCGAAATATCTGGTTATTACAAAGAAAAAAATTATAAAATCGAAAAGCCGATAAGATAGGAAACTGAACGGTACTTCACACTCCCTTAAAGGGGGAATAACAATAATATTGCAATTCAAGCACTCAGAAATGTAGATATTGTAAAATTTGGCGTTACATAATTAAATCCTTATTTATTTTATTTTTCCTGCAATGAATTTCATCGATCTATAGAAATACTATTATTATATAGAGGAAAATGTAAAAAATTGCTCGGAATTGATATAGATATTCAAAACTCATTTTTATAAAAAAAAATTTTATTTCAATTGCATGCCCATTCAATTTGATGGACAAGAAATATTCAATTTTTATTTAATACAAGGATACAAAAAGAATATATACACACACACACAAACACACACACACACACACACACACACACACACACACACACACACACACACACACATATATATATATATATATATATATATATATATATATATATATATATATATATATATATATATATATATATATATATATATATATATATATATATAAATAAAAAATTGGATTCAATATCATCCATAAAGGTGAAGTCTAACAAAAAGTCCGAACATTGAAATGAAATAAAAATCAATTGCGGTGCCATATAAATCCTCCCTTTGAAGTCAAACGTGCAGAAAATTCGCGCATCAAGGTCCAATATACGTACCACCAGAGCTCTCTGTTCTTCAACCATCTTTCTTTTCCCATGCTTCTCCTCACCCTCTGCATACCTAACCATATAGCAGAAAAGGTCCGACATTCGCATACTGAGAAAAATGTAATTCAAAATGATTTATACGTCATCTATATGATATTATATATTATTTTCCCTACAGAATATATATATATATATATATATATATATATATATATATATATATATATATATATATATATATATATATATATATATATATATTACTCAATTAAATAGAGTTGTCATGACTGTTTTGTTATCATTTTTAATCTGTAACATAAAGATTGTCTGAAAGTGGGGAAACACTATTAAACTCTGAAAATTTTTACCCGAAAACAATGACAATAGTACTTTATAAATTGACATTTTAACAATGAACATATTTGCTATTGTATTTAATCTATATTTCTAACCTCAAAAAATAGAAATGCGTAGAGCGTTAAAAAATCATTCTAGGTCCTTTTATCGCGCAGCCTCCCAACTCATATGTATAATATAAATGTTCCTTTCTACTGACAGTTCGCAGATTTTTAATTTCATTCAATTAAGAAATTTAATTAACATAAATTCCATACAAAAACGAAATCCAGTACGCGTTTATCTAAATATATAGCTGTGTTCGCTAAATGTTTTAATAATAATTCAAATAAGAAAAATATTCAGATGCAAATACAACCTTACTTTCAGTAATACGTACGAGGTCTTGAAGCGTGTACCAACTACTGACAGCGATAGTTAATTAGACAACTAAAATATTAATTAGCAAATTCATAAAAACCACAGTAATAAGTGTGTTGCGCGTATCATTAGCGATATGATAATGAACTATAACTACTTAAATATTTCTGTCAAATATTGAAATCATAATAACTTGGCATAGTGTCAGTAGTTTGGTGTCAGTATTTGGTTCAACATATTGAAAGTATCAGTAAGAGTATAATTTATTTTTTATTTAATTTTCATGAACCACTAAAGATTCTCATCGTAACCATGGATATTGAAAATTTGTCTGTACGTTAGACCAATTACCCAACAGAATCTACAAAAGTACTACTTTCATTTTTTTTTAAATAAGTTACAAAGCAACAAAATATGCTACATCCCACCCTCACGTACATCAGCAGAGGCCCCTCTACTAGCGGGTCCATTTACCCTACACCTATACTTATAAACTCAATCCCCCTAAAACTCACCCCTCCACTGACCATCACGTCACTGTAATGTTACACAGCTCAGCAGTTCTCGGGCATGGGCGCGATGTACACGTACGCCCAGCTGATCTTCGAGAGGTCGGCCAGCGCGATACCGGGCCGCTACGTGTCCCTCCTCATCGGTCTGATCGAGCTCTGCTGCACGACGGGCAGCAGCTGGCTGGTGGGTCGAGTGGGCCGCAGGCCCCACGCCGCCCTCACCTCGATAATCTGCGCCATCGCCATGGCCCTCATGGGCTGTCACTTTCACGGGACGTTCGGGGATCCGATGACAGGTGGCGGGACTCTGCCCATCGTCTGCATAGTCGTGTTCTCGCTGGCTTACGGCCTGGGCTTCTCGAGTCTGCCGACCGTCGTCGCGGCGGAGTGCCTGTCCATGGACGCGAGGAATCTGGGAGCGGCCACGCAGAACATGACGACGTGCCTGTCGGTCTTGCTGGTCACCAAATTGTGGCAGGTGAGTGTCAAAGAGAGGTGTTGACGCGCGAATATAGGGGATTATAGATATTTCGTGGAATTCTTTTTTAGTTGAATCTATTTGTGGATGATATTTGTTGAGTAGCATATTATCGTTTTTTACTATGAACGAACTTGGTTTAGATATTTTTGTGAAAGAGACATAATGTTTCTAATCCTTTTTATGAGAAATTACTTTTGTGGGTTGAAATGCAGATACGCACTCTCTTTATATGCACGGCGGAATATGTATGCCACTGGTTTCGATCTTTGGGCTTTTTTATTTTCACGATGTACATGTAAATCTCTCGACATTTTCAAATTCGGTTTGGCGAAAGATTAAAAAAGAAATTCGAAGCACATCTTCTAGAAATATTTTTTCTTCTTTTATAGGTATCAAATAGTACTGAAACGGTGCCATTATTTCTTTTATTCCCGGCATAACTGTAATGGCCACTTTATTGACCTCAAAAGCGGGATGAAAGGGACACATTATTCCCTCTTTTACTTTAATCTTGCATATGCGGGAAATAAAGTACTTTATTTCCTCGTTGCATAATATACTATTACAAGGCATTTTATGCAAACAATAAATTGCTTTATAAATAAAACGAAAATAAAGAAATGTCACGTTATGGGCTTAGAAATAATTTTTCTTGATTCGTTACCGTAGAGCGGGGTAATTTTGGCCACCCTTTTTTTCATAGTTTGCTGAAAGTTACACTACTAAAATTTTATTTTTATATTAATTATATTTATTATATTTATTACATATTATTAATTTTTATTATTTATATATATAACGAAATAAGAAACAATCATGTAGTTATACGAATTTGATAAGTTCGAGAAATTTACACATATATTGCCGAACAAAGCGATATCTAAAGCGTCTGGAAGTTGAACGTCTGACGAAATATCACGTCAGAGAGTCTGCATCCCATACACTATACTCATACGCCATTGGGACTCGTGCGCTCGCTCGCGAGAAGACAATTTCGGCGCGGAGATAGGCCTTTTATCGAATCTGCGCCTGATAAACTCTTATCCTCATACGTGTCGAATCTAATATACCAAAGGTGGCCTGCTCCATAACACTGGGGAATACCTAGTCCTATGTTTTCCTCCCCTCGACAATATAGATTAACAACGACCGTGATTCATTGATTCAATTCTTTTGAATGTTTTTTTTATTGTTAAACATAGATTGAACCCTTGGAGTATTCAAATGGGGCATTTGGAACCCCAAACTCTATTTTTATTAAATAAAGAGCAAACCAGATAAAAATGTAGGTCTGAGAGATTTCGGGTCGAACATGAAGTCCAAACGAAAGAAAAGTAAATAGTGGGACTTGATATAGCGGACATATTGACGGAAAGTGATTAATTTGTAATAATTTCCTTAACTTGTAATAATGATCTCTGTTTTTCCCAGAACTCTCTGATCCAGAGTTTAAGTTTAACAAGGTTGAATTATATCAATCGATATTGAAAAAAAATCGATGCACATTCATTCTTATCCGTCCAAATATGTTAAAAAACACTTTCCCTTTATGGAAAACTCTCTCGCCTCACCATATACTTTCATAAAATTAACTAAACCTTCAACGCGCTCTAACCCCCCCCCCCCCCCTCACTCGTCAAGGTCCTTACCTACACCCTCACACCATGCAATACAATGACGGTATAATTTTTACATCCCGGAAATTTCGTTCTCTCACCAATACACATTACGCGTGTAACCGCCACCCCCCTATTTTCACGTAAAGCCGAATATAACGAGAGGAGAGCAAATAATAAAAAAAACTCTGTTTTTACTTTTAAAAATCAGTTTGTTAAATAGCTCAAACCGATGCATTTTACTACCTAGTAGGTAATCGGCACAAGTGTGTAAGGAAATAAATAAATTATTTGGTAGATTAAGATTCCAAACCTTTTGAACTATTTACAAAATAAATTATTTATTTAATAATAAATAAGAAAAATAAATAATTTATCTTACAATTACAAACAAATTGTCTTCATTGTTAACTTTCGAAGTCTTATATATCTACTTTACGCAATTTTTTAGTATTAAATATTCTGAAATATTTTGTTCTGTATCGTACTTTTAGTAACTTTTAATCTCTTTGCTTTGTAAACTAATTTTTTCCCATTGAAATTTTTATTATATTACTATAAGAGTCATGGCCAGTTACTAGGACATCAAAAGTTGGACAATGGGACAGGTCGATTTTGGGTTGCCATGTACTGATACATCGGACTATCTAACGTTTTTATTTATAATTTACTTAATGTCGTGAGAAATAGTGTTTTTCCGCTTAGTTTTTTCGGTCTAAATTTGATTTTAATGCTTTATATTTTAGATATACTATCTTCGTGTTACTAAGTGCCCAGTTGCTGGCACATGTCCCTTACGCAACGAGATTCGAATCTGTACTGTCCGACGCTTATTGTTGTCAAAGTTACCAACACTGGTCCTCTGTTGCTTACCCAATCTCTCTTAAGAAATGCTCTCAATACAAACATCCTCATTCTTCTCACGTGAACAATATCACATTCTCCAACTCCCATCTTGTTCTAACTATCCCTCTATACATCCCCAACGCTAAATTACTCGATTATTCCTCAATCAACATTACATCCAATTCTCCATCGCTCATTTTCAAAGCCACGCGCTATATCTTCATCCGCGACTAATTCCCCTCTCCTTCTGGTTCCTCAACAGGTGATCGCCAGCTCTTACGGCCAGGAGTACTCGTTCTGGCTGACGGCCCTCATCACCGCCGGCCACACGATCGCCCTCCTGTTGATCCTCCCGGAGACGCGGGGCCTCTCCCTCGTCGAGATACAGCGCCTGCTCGTCTCGTCCTCGTCATCGTCCTCGGCTTCCACGACCTCGTGCCGCAGCAAGTCGACGATGCTGCTGGAGCCGTCGCAGCAGCAAGGCCTGCGGAACGTGAAGATCGTGCCCGTCGGCCAGTCCAGCTAAGGGCACGCTATTGTGTGCGAAGAGAATTGTGTTAACGAAATCGCAAAGGTGTTCGCGGTGAACGTTGTGCGGTGAACGTATGAGACGCTGCGAGGATACGAATTATACTGGTTTTCGTAACGGAGTTTGTCGCATACCGCGAGGCGTTATATAGCGTTTAGCGTGATTTATTGCGAGAGGAGCATATTTATGTTCTTGATTTTTAGTGACGTGTACCTAGTTGATATTCTGTAGAGAACCGGAGAGAAGACAAGATAGCTGATTAATATACAGCTGGCAGCTCATTGTACATCAATTTTAGATTCAGTGTAATGACAGGGTTATGCAGGTATGCATTAAACAAATCTACACTTTAAAGAAATATGACCTAGCGCAGTGATGTTTTTATAGTAGCTAAAAAATGACTTTTAGTCGGACCTCGTCCACATGTAATTGTTTTAAGGATATCTTGATAGTGGACTTTGGACAGTGTGCTGGGCAACTATGTATTCTATTATTATAACTTCATATATTTCAATTTTCTGTCAGTTTTATCCAAGGATCACATAGAGAATTTTTATTTTAACAACGCGTTAAATTTACCGTGTTGTACGATACAATTTATTTCAAAATCTGTACAAATCTGCTGCAATGTTACAACGTCCCGTACTTATCATGGTATAAACATGTCAATTTTTACTATAAATTTTTCAGAAAACTATATCGTAAACTACAAGATATATAGTCTAGCTCACGTAACACCGCATAGTCAAATTAACGATATAAAATTTCGTAAAATTAAGAAGAAAATTAAATGCGTGATACACATTACGCCAATTAAAAAGAAATTCAATGTATCGCGATGTAGTTTTATCAGTGTTAAAGATTCTGAAGTATGCGACAATTCAGACGTGATATTGAAGAATGTGTATATTTTTGCTTTGTGAACATAATTTATTAATTTGTGTACGTGTTGCACGTTTCTTTTTGTCTGGGAAGCGAACAGTAAGTCAATTGTGTTAAGAGTCTGCTTGAATGGCTTGATAGAGCAATTATCCTCGATGAGGAAACATTTTCAATCTTCTAAGGATTATATTAATTCTTTAGAGGCTGTCAGTAAATGTATTTCAGGATAAATTCCTGTTTCTAGAGAACGTGCATCTTTTGCTATGTTATACGAATGAAAGCGTATTGTTTGTTAATAATACTAATTGTATGTAATAGGCATAATATTTGTATGATAAATATTATATTTTTGTATTGCAAAATATTTAATTATAAAAACAATTTATAAACAACAAATCGTTGTACTTTTGAAATATTACATGAAAAATGACCTCACGCAAAAATGCACAGACAACTTCCCACTAAAACAGTGTCACCTTCGGAGCATCAGACGCGACACCGAGACCAAACTTTGGCGACGGATCTTACTCTCTCCAGATCGTCAACCATCATCCGCAAACCGCGATTTTATATCATCGAAAAAACAGCGGATAATACAACGTGTATATACTTCGTGCTTATGCGTGTCTTCGTAACTATTGCGCGAGCCGTTCGCACGTGCATTCGTTGCTAGGTACGTGTCCGGAGCGCACCGCAAGGTCGCGCTTGTTATCGGCCGCAGTTACCAGCGGCGCTGTGCGCGAGCTACAAACGAACGCGACGCGACGTGACTCTCGGTCGTATTTGCCGCGAGCGCGATTATTATACCGAATCTGTCTCGCTCTACGTTCTCTCGATCTCTCTCTCTCTCTCATTCTCTCTCTCTTTGACCCTTTGGCGTTATTAGTCTCGAGCTTGCTCTCTCGATTGTCGAGGTAGTAATGTATAGGTAGTATAGCGAAGTGAGCTCTGTACGGAATGTAAATTTGTTGGTGAGTAGAGGAAAATATTATGTTTATGAGAGATTTAGATTTTTTGTAGATTTAGCGAGTCAAACATTTTAACTCTGATAGGAAAAATTCTTCGGTTACGTTTCAGCTTCAATTAGTAAGGGCCTGCTCTAGGTCTATATTACCGATTGGAAATGATCAGTCGAGTTCGTTTTTTGTGTAAACTACGTATGAGAATAAATTTACTTTGTTTTCGATAAATGAAGGGCGAAAAGGTACCAAGATGGTACAAATTAGTTAAAATTTATTAGACCATTAGAAAATCGTCGAATTGATGCTACGATTGAGCTCAGGGGTAATTAAATTAAGAACTCCTTATGTATTAATAAAAACATAACAACTCGAGCTTTATTAAAACCTTAGACACACAAACGTTTATTTGTATACGCATCTGATCAGATAAGCAGTCGCAAACATACTTACTATTTACAAAACAATATCAGCTGTTGACATGTGGATTAGTAATGCAAGCAAACTTTCATGCTAATGTTCGAAATTCTGACATAGTTTTACAAAAAATTAATTTTTTTAACGTTAACCTTATTTTACAACTCGTTACTCGGTACTTTAATCGTTTCGGACCGTTTTGGCATCCTTCTGTCTCGTATCTATTGAAAAGAAAGCAATTAATCTATAAGAGAAGAATTGATTCTAATACGTAGTTTTTATAAACACAAAACTTTCTACTAATGTATTTTAGTCGTAAACTTTAGAGGTAGCGTTTTAGGAAATGCGTTAGATCAGATTTACCAGCCGATACACATATCAAAAAACGCCGCCAACCGCTTTGGCACTATGCTTTCTCAAAGAGAATTTAATTAAAATTATTATATAACTATGGAAGAGCTGTGCAGTACCGTCCGTTATGATTATTTTCCTATCTAACTATTTTCATTTAGTGATTTGTGCCCTACGGAAAAATGAATATTTTTCAATAAACATATTATCGTATATATCGTATATCAGGGTGTCAGCGATGTGTCATTGATTCTAAAATCTATATTTATCTATAGAATCAAATGAAATCTATACCTATAAAAGATTGAATTAATGTTTTTTTTTCTTTCATTGCAAAAAAATTGCAATAGACACAAGAACACATCATTCTTTAAAATTACTCATTTAAAAATTTTATTACTACTTAACATATACCACTTCACCAATTCCATTATTAAAATAGTACAAATATTATAATTGTTATATGCTCTATTATAGATAGATACATATTCAATATGGCAAAAATAAATTATGTCATTTTAAATCATTTAAGTTTTTAATGTTTTGAAGAAAATTAATAGGTATAGCAATTATATAAAGGAATTAAAGTCTTTATCCATATGATGTTTCTTTCGGAAATTGTTAAAGTATGTTTATTTGTATGGTTAGATAAATTTCTAATTGTATAAAATTTACTAAGCAGTCTACTAATGATGATGAAACCTGCACTAGCTTCGACCAGTATCTTTAATTATGGCACTCCTTCTATCTTTCTCAATCTCCAATTGCAAATCCCTTCCATTTCTCTACTGCATTTCCCTTCTCTCTATTTATTAACGAAATTAAGTCGCCAATGAGATAATATGAACATGAACACATCATGATCAATCTGACTAAGGTAAGTCTATCCTCGAATCCGAAAACACGAAAACACAAAGGTACTATTTGCCCGTCACCATATTAATTATAAACATTAACTAATTCTATTGTTATAATCCAATCCAATTTGCAGTCATTTTCGCAATATTTAGTTGCCATGTAAACTTTCGTGCATCCACCACAAAGTACATACAAAGCAAAAGACAAAGAATCCTTCGCCATTACAGTACTCATACCCTCCTATTTCACTCATTCTACCATCGTAATCACAAGTACGTACGCGCGTTTCGCCAACCAAACGCAACACGCGGCGCAAGCTCAAAATATCGCCGCTATAAAGTATCAGTTTAGCGGGGAGTATATTTTATTTCGATAGTGCTACACGAAACGCGGCGCGTGGCGCTTCGCGGCGTGACCTAACCGGCGCGAGAAAACGCGCACACGTTATACGAGGTGTATAGGCCAATTTAGTGCGGTTTTCGCTTGATTTTCGCGGCCGTACCGCGCGCGTGGCTTTGGCAGTATACCAAATATAACGACGCTCCCCGCGCTTTGTGCAGCGCGGCGGTGTGTACGCGGGCGCGTGCATACGGCGAATCGTTAATTACGACAACCGGTCGCGTCCAATTTGTAAAATTGCTCGAGACGCGAAAAGAGACTTTATTTATGGTTTGAGAGGCGAAGTGTGCTTTGAAACAGTTGCATTGTGGGATTTGTGTGCAGAGATTGGGTTTTTACGTCGTCTGTATTGAAAGATTCTTTTCAATGTTTTCAAACAGGCAGTAGTGTGAATTGGGATACGTTGTAAAGATAACGACGACTTTTCAGATCTAATTTTATTTGAAGAAATAATATTCATAAAATCACTATTAGCACTGTATTATATGATGATCAGAGATAATTATTTAAAAAAATTTGTATCTAAAATACGTTCGGCAATTCGATTCGTTGAAAATGATATATTCATTCGCAGGGACAAAACGAAAAATTTAATTCAATACCGCGTATGCTGTATAAAGTGAAACGTAACCAAAGGTTCCCAATGCTTCCACGAAATAAAATCAATTGCGCCGCCATATAAATCCTGCCTTTGAAGTCAAACGCGTGGAAAATTCTCGCGTCAAGGTCCAATATACGCGCACCAGTAAAACTCTCTGTCCTTTGGCTATCTCTTTTGTATCCCTCGCTTCACGGTCCCGAGTGATATAACCAAGCATATGGTATTCGTGTACTGACTATAATGTTATCGTTGAATAGACATATTTATTTAAATTAAAGAAAAAATTCTTTATTTTGAATTAAGCTGAAATTTTGTTATAAATTTTTTTTGTAGAAAAATTATGAGATCTTATAAATTATATATAGGTGATAGTGAAGACGTATATATGGGCTCGGCGGATAAAATTGATTTTTCATTCACTAATAAATTAAATACTTTTTATTACAATTTCTTTTATGAAACTGAACATGTAAAATCAAAGTACATATATTCGGAGTATTTCTCATTATATTCTAGATGATGTGTGTACAATGTTAATATATAAACTAGTAGATTAATAAAAAAAACTAAATTATGACATTAATAATTCGAGTATTTTTCTAGATATCTAGAATAGAAAGAGAATAGAAAGTATACAAAGTTTCAATTGGAATTAATGGCATGATTCACTTAGCATAACGACTTAAAATGTACGAAGTAACCCGAACCTAAGTATTCAAGACGCAATGCAAATGTTATTGGCATTTAGAAGCTGCAATGGACCGATCCAGACGAACTAATGCTCTTTTGGTTTAGGGTATAGCGGGCAGATTACGATTACTGGGTAATACTAGTCACTTTTATTGAACATAAAATAAAAGGTTTTACACGCTTTCTTCGATAATTATAAATTTTAGAAGTTATTTATTTTGATATTTAAAAGATTTATAATGCAAAATTAAAGTTTGAGGTATTTCAGTATAAAACTGGTACTTTACACATATACTTTAACTTTACGCACACCAGACAAGAAATGTTGTATGCAACTCGTTTAAGGGGTCAAAGCCGAAGTTAAATTCTGGAAAAAATCATTGTTCATTTTATAGTCGGCAAAAAATTTTATAAAATTTTCATTCTAGTTATTTTTTAGGGTGCCGTTGTTTTTAACGCTTCAAACTTCAGACATAGGTCCATAACTGCTGAATGGAGGGCTAGCGAGTTCGGATTTTAGCTAAATAAACGTAATTTTGTTATTAAAATAATAATGTATGGTTCAGTCGGTAATATATTTTTACCGTCTACAAAATGGACCATGATTTTTACCGAACTTAACTCCACGCTTGACCCCTTAATTTGTGCAAAAAAAGCTCACTTTATGCCCTTGTTACATAAACTACTATTATGCGCATTTTATGCTGATTTCCTTGTTTTCCTTTGCTATCTGATAATACATTAAATAAACAAAATAACATAGTAAATTTTATGTTATGAAATAAAAACAAAAATGTAAACTTTCTGCAATTTTATATTGTATTACCATTGCTGATCATATTCTGACTAGTATTACCCCGATAGGTTTGCGTAATGTCAGTCGCCAGGAAATCTTTTATTTACAGATTATATTTTCAATATTCTTTATATTTATACAAATTTCCCTGTAAATATTGATAAACTAAACTTGAAATTAATTATGTACTATAACCAAATCTAATTATATTTTTGAAAAAGTTGATTAAGTAAACGTTTGCCTGTTGTTCAGCTTTTACATACAATGTACTTGTTACACGCGATGATTTCTCAAAATTAGCCTGACTTTCCACATCACAAAAACCGCAAAAATCGTCAGCCATCAATATTACACAAATCCCCTTTTCGTCACTAAATTACAATCCTCAAAAGTCCATTAAACACTTCTCCAGCGTCGTCCCCGTACTTCCCATCACCATAACCCTGCACGCACGACGCGAAATCTGGTCTCCGAGCGATTACGGCCCGGGCGCGTCGGTCGCAGCTCGATATCACCCCGCGTCCGTCTATACTCGCGCGTACACTACTTGCGCCGCTCGCCAGAAGACAATTTCGATGCGCGGAGATAGGCTTTTTATCGAATATACGGGGCCCTTATTCTCGCACGCGGCAAATCGAATAAATCAGGGGCGGCGCGCGCGCTGTGCCGTATACCTATGGCTCTCCGGTGCCCACGTTCGTGTGTTTTGCTCCGTGCTCCTTCGCCTCCTCCTCCTTCTCCCAAGCGGTGTGTAAGGAGAAACTCGATTCATCGAACTGACTCGTATAACTGATTTTTGCGCCCGCTCCGCGCTTATTCTCCAAGGGGTAGTACCTTTTTTCTTTACTCGATGCTCTGACTGTCGGGCTGTAGTATCTTCTTGTTGTCCTTCTTCTTCGTGTGGATTTTGGAAATCTTGTTTTCGCGAAACAATCAGTTGTGGGTAAGCGGTTTATCTTGGACTTTATAGGTGTTGAATGTGTTTTTAAGGTTATTGCACTTTTACGGTGTTTGAGAATATATTAAATGCATTTTGTGCAAATTGTATTTTTAATAGTGTAAGTTACGTTACATCCATATGTATATTTAAAAATAAAACGTTTTTATAGAATATTTGATTGAAGAAGTATTTCAATTATAGGATAAACTGAGTAAAATCATCGATTAAACATCAATAGATAAGAATTGAATAACTTAAAATCGAGCAAAAAGTGGTATCATCTTAATTAATAATCCTAGATCGGCAGTACGAGAGGTTAGGTTTTGTAAATATTTAAGTAAATATCCCGGGAACATGCATGATTTTCCATTTCAATTTTATTTAAAAGTTTATCAAAAAATAATAATTTTCTCAAGGCAGTTTTTCTTTTAATGTGATATTTGAACTTTCATGATATATTGAAGTTACGTTTGATTTTAATAACGATTGAAACGCCTGTGACGTCAGCATCTTCTTGGTCAACGCGCTCTATCGGCGAGCCTCAAAGCTTCATTTGGAAAAATTAAAATGTCCATCAATTACGGTCACACCATTTACAACATTTGAACTTTGTTTTGAGTCTATTTTGTTTCAGTCATTATGTGATGGTCATGTAACACTTTCTAACAGATATAGCATTTCGGCTAAGTATGTGTGACCGTAATTGTCGGACGTATTAATTTTTCTAAATGAAGCTTTGGGGCTCGCCGATAGAGCGCGTTTTCCGAGAAGGTGCTGACGTCACAGGCGTTTGAATCGTTATTCAAATCAAGCGTAACTTCAATACTCTGTTAAAATTCGAATATCGCATTAAAGATAAACTCTCTTGAGAAAACTATTATTTTTTGATAAACCTTCAAATAAAATTGAAATAAAAATTTAACTACGACCCATGCATGTTCTCTATTATTTGGAAATATAAAGGGTAAATAGTCCCTTTAGTGATAGTGATTGCACTATATTGACAGATCATTATACATTACTACTTTGATAAAACTTAGAAATTTAATAAACGTCTTTAATTTCACACGAAAGTATCTGGCTGCGATCGCTGAAGTTTTCAATAATTGGTAATCCGAATATAAAAAATATTCATGAATGCATCTGTAGATGCAAATATAACTTTATTGCACTCGATTTTGACGCGTTCCTACGATGACGTCAATAAAATGTAGAATATATAATATGGGTAACCAAATATATAAACAAAGTTATAAATATGCTAATAACACTATTATTGACATTTAAAGAACGATAATCACTCAATTATAACCGTCAACTATTAGAAATATAGACTTTCTATTCAAAGTTACTATGTTGCATACCAGTAGTTGAGTGTTATTACTTGCTTCAGCATATTCAAACTGTCACAAATACAGTGTCTTAATTTTTCATTTGTTTTTTATGATTTTTACAAATTCCTCATACTAATCATCATGCGCATTCAACTATTGTTTCATCAAACATCAAAAACCTCATACTCACCACCAAGCTAGAAATCACCAACAAATAAGTCGCACCTACCTTCAAATCACCCAAACGGAATTCGACACTTGCCCCACTTCTCCATGTAGCTACAAAAACAAACTCAGCCCATATCGTTATCGCTTGTCGAACAACGGCTCGCAGTCATGCCCGTCTCCTCGCAGTTATCTACGCGCATAAACACTGACCCACGCGCGCGCTCGTTCGTACCTGAATCAATGACCCCGTGCATTGTGTCCCGCGCGATCCTTTCACTATATGATGGCTCTCTCCCGCGCCTCAACAGGTGATCGCGCGCGTCGCCGCACCAACCTCGTATATATATTTATATATATTTATATATATATATACATATACACGGGCGAGAAGTAGTCGTTCGGAGTACGTATATAGGCGGACGGTATAGCCATTATACCGCGGGACACACGATCGTCACGCCGATAATCATGCTGTCGCTCGCGGAGCTCCGGCCGCGTTTATTGGCGGGCCGCGTTTATTGGCGAGCCGTCGTTCTGTTCGGGTTCGGGTTAATAGGAGCTTGCTTGTCGAGCGCCGCTCGTAGATCGGGACGATAGTGGCGACGGCGAGACTGGAGATAATCAATCGAGCGGGTGGTGGGTGAGTTATGGCGCGTTTTTCGGCACTTGGTGCGATGAAGGCACTTGTATCTCAAGATTGGCGCAAGGAATTGTCCGATGTATTGTTTTTATGTGTCTTTGGGGTTATAAATTGTAAAGGAAAGTGGCTTAACACGTTGACCCATTAGTGACAAAGCGACCATATCGATAATTGTGCTTTTGGCCTGGATAACGTGCAAGATGGAGGGGATCAACAATGAAAAGTATCGTGTCTAAACGAGAAATACTTCCTCGTATCGATTCTGAAGTCAGATTTGAGAAATTTTTCAATCGAAGTGAAATATGTCCGCTCGAAGTAGGGAGAATATGTTTGGAATGAAAGCAAGTTTGTGCCTATACGTTAGGGGGTCATATTTAATTTTGGTAGAAAAATGTTGAATATCTCACTTGAGATTTAGAAATAACAAGTCTTTGTCTTTCGCAAACTATAGTTGATCCGCAATATTGGATCAGCCAAATTGAATTTAGAAATTCTGACTTTAACCCTTAGCGGCCACACCTCAGCCAGGCCACATAGCGGCCACATGGGGTAACTCATTACCCCACGCTGAAAAACCTAGTTGTACAAGACATATGGGTGTTTTAACACTTATAACCGATTGTTTCATGTTTGTTGAAGTGTTCTTCAATATTTCTAATGATTTTTATCGGTCAATTTATAGATGGCGTTCTAAAAACTGGTCAAATGTTTTAAATGTTTTAGACCTCCAATTTCACTTTTTCTGAGCCTGGGGTAACTAGTTACCCCGTGTGGCCGCTAAGGGTTAAATTGGCCTTCGGTAACCCTAAAAATATAAACGTATATATGTACATATGGTGATCAACCCAATTACTAACCCCCTAGCAAATACTGACACCTTAAGTTACTTTCCTTAAAAAAACAAATAAATCTTGCAAATTAATATGTACGAAAATTCTAACACAAAATTATTACTGTTTTTGCCAAGATTCTTAAGTAAATACATTACTATTTCTTCTAATAATTTTAATAAGTCTTCAATTGTACGGAGGTGGGAGTGAAAGCGATAAAAATGGCGTCGTCTGTAACTCGAACGTAAGCTAACCTTGCCACCGCAGTTGTTTTCATTAGTAAACGATTATACGTTACCGTTTTCTTAATAAAAGAGCTCTTTAATTTCAATTATTTATGCCGTTAACATGATATACTAGATTATATAATTTGTTTTCAACACAAACTTCATAAATACGCTGGGTGTCAGTAATTGGGAGGTCAGTAATACGTCGATAAAACTGCCGTGTCAGTAATAGCGTAACCAAGGTGCATTTTATTTTATTATATCTCCGATTTAAATAAATATTTTAAGGCTTACTGATATTTTTTTCATAAATTAGATATATCAAATATTGATAATGTCGAAGAAAAATTTATATTTTTACTGCATAATCGTCAGAAAATAAGTAATAAATAAGAGTCAGTTTTAATGTATCAGTAATTGGGTATATCACCATACCTATCTATTGGAAATTGAATTTCTGTACTTAAAGGATGTTTCGTTGGTACTTATGCATCATCAAATTCGGTGCGTCATCAGTCCACCCAATACTACGCTTGCAAATTTCTAATTTCTTTTTCGAAATTTTCATCTGTAAAAAAGAAAGGTAAGTAGTTAATGTATTAAAAACTAAATTTATAAAAGAACTCATTAATTTTTTAACAAATCTCCCTGAATCAGAACTCGAACCCCCTTGTAATTCGTTTTAAAAAATTATGCTTTTATGTACAATAAAGGAACGAAAAGAGCTTTTCGGGTCGAACGATATTCTTTTTGGGTCGAACAAAAGAGGTAATCCAAACTTATTATAATGTAGTTTCACTAAATTATTTAGATCGCCTGTATAATACCCAAAACAACACGATAAACTAGAACCCAAAAAATCGATAATTTGCTGAACAAACACAAACATATCCATCCAGACATTTTCTAAAATTCCTAGTGTCTCAAAACATGCTTTTATAATAATTTTAGCAAAACTTCCTCTATGAAAAAGAAAAATACATATAAAGATGCTAAAATCGCTAGTGTTAATGGACGGTCGTCTCTGGTTACTCTTCATTCTAAAATTTTAAACATCGCAATTTACAGCAATGCGCAACCTTTTGGAGAAAAATTTTTCAGCGATCCACGCGGGAATAATTTACGCCCCTAGCGCAGAGAAACTCAAAGTAAAAACCTTTCAGATGCTCTTCCAGGATAAAAGCGAGCAGACTGGCGCGCAGTCAAGGGCTTGCGTCAGTTCCTCTGCGTGTGTGCGCGCCGAGCTTCGTAAAAGCCGAATAAATTAATGATGACGCTACGGAGGAGGAGCGAGGGAAAAAAAGGAGAAAATTTTCTAGGTACGTACAGATATAGCAGCCAGCGCAGCAATTTTAGAGATAATCCGCCTGGATTTGAGCGCAGTATTCCGGGAACTCGGGTTAGAATCTTACCAGAACTTCTTAAGGAATATCTGAATTAATTAAAATTCTTACTTTGAAAGCAGTTTCGTAAAGAAAAGAGACAAATGCAGATGAAATAAGTAATTTAATTAAATTTATTATGTATTCTACATAATTGAAAATGCAATATGTTTATATAAAAGAGCATCGCACAGTCCTTCATAAACAAGCAACTTATAGTCTCTATTTCGGGCAAACATAACGTGATTAATAATGCCATTCGAATAATAATCGAATAAGTTGACGTTCAATTGTAGTAAGAAAGATTGAAATCAAAAAGTAAAGATATCCGGCAGCATTAATTTGTTATTTACACTGAAGAAAAAAAAATGGTTGAATCTAAGTAAACGTTTCCTTGAATCGTAGTAAGAAAAGATTTATTTGATAATAGTAAATATTTAATTATGTTTAGACTGGTATTCATCAATTCAATAAATATTTACTAAATTTGAGAAATATTTACTTTATTTAAGTAAATCTTTTCTTAGTACGATTCAAGGAAACGTTTACTTAGATTTAACAAATTTTTTTTTCAGTGTATGTTCTTCGCGTATTTATTATACGTTTTGTTTCCCCTCAAACCTGCTTTCTTCCGTAACACCTCCCCGCCTAAAAATCGACGAAGCATCGCGCCACGCGAAAACTCGATTGCGAGCGCCAGGCGAAACAAGCGCGGTGTGTCGCCAAGAAAATCGTATGCGCCGAGGCATCCAAAAACTAGTTTACCCGTCCCCAATTCAAACTCCATCCCATCATAGTCGATTTCGCAGCGTCTTCGCATCCTCCTCCTCCGGGGGGCTTTCGCTCCTTCCCTCTCTCCGCATCCCAAACTCGACTACGACTACATGCACGTTGAGCCCCCCATCCGCGCGGGTACGAAGAGGAAATCGCGCGCGAACCGTCGCCCCGGCAATTCGCAGCATACGCGCGCGCAAGTTTTTAGACCTGCGAAATGGCCCGGAAAACTCGCTGAAATATTCGGGGAGGGGAGGAGGCGCCAAGCATTGACCTCGCGCTTCGCGAGAGACAATGGCTGAAGCTCAAGAAGAGAGGGAGGGATCCACAGCAGGCTCCTCCGCGCTGTATATAATGTACAAGGTAACAAACTTCGGGCCGGAGTGTATATATGGAATATTGGTAAACTTGCGCGGCGGCGATGGCACGAGACATGCGTCTAAAGGAGCGTCGACGAAGCAAGGGGGGGGGGGGAGTACATAGAGATTCAGTTTGGATCTTATAGTTCGCAAGCGGATATATAAGATTATAGCTGGCTTGGAATTCGGCTTGCTGCGCACGGTTAAGCCGGAATTTCTGCAGGAATCGCGCTGGCTGGCTCGGGAGCGCGCGTCCCGTTCGACTGCTCCCGAAATCTCCAGCTATACGGACCGCTGACGTTATTCACGCACAGGATCCCGTCGTATAGTCGGGATCTTGCTGCCTGGCGCTGCTGCTGCTGCTGCTGCTGGCTTTCTCTGCTCGGTCGCTCTGTATCTTAGCTGTGTATAGCCCCGAACTAGCTTAGGCGGAGTTTCGAGTCGAGCAGAGACGACGACGACGACGTTGAGCGGAGTAGAGCGGAGTGGAGCGGAGTAGAGCGGAGCGGAGCAGAGAAGAGTAGTATAGAGCACGCGTCGATAGACGTTACGTATAGCCGGGGATTTGGGAGGAGATAAGACGCGCTGACGGTGCGTCTACCCTTTGTCTTCTGCTGCTAATTCCTGGTCTTTCTGCGCGCTTGCTAACTTTTTCTTTTGGGAGTTGAGATCGACATTGTGTAATGATTTATGTAGCTAAACTTGACTTGTTCTTGTGAGCTATGTAATTTTCATTTAAAGTGTTTATTTAAAGTTTTTGTGAGTTATGTAATTTTCATGCAGAATTTCTGACTTCTCTATTAAAAATTATTGGAGATTAAACAAATTTATTGGAAGAAATCGGCGTACTATGCCCTCCGAAATTGTTTAAGTATTACCTGGTTAAAATTTCAAATCATTCCATTGTTATTTGCAAACAGAATACGGTTTTAAATATTTTTCGTGGTAAGAAATGCAAATGGGAACCGTTCAGGTGCCCTAAAAATAAGAGGAGACTGGAGTATAATGAGACCTAAACTGAAGTGTGTTTTAAAATCTGCAAAAAAGTATACTTTTGAAACAAAAAGTGAATTCATATTCCTTTATTAGTTAGTACTTGGTTGGCAACGCACGCGCTATTTCTTACTCTCTGAATATCGTTAGCGATATTCTCCACTAAAATATCGACCTTATCGAATGCGCGAGCATTTCTGCAGACATTACAATCATTTAATTACACCTATTATAAGGAAACGCGAGAATTTACCTTATCTTTTTTCCTTCCACGTCAACACGTTATCTTACTTACACATTTAAGGTCCCCCACATCATTCCTCTTTTCATGTTATGCTCTCACGTCTTCCTCTCCCCTAGCCATTCAACCACTAAACATTACAATCAAGGAATTACGTACGTCCAAGCGATAGTGCCCTCATCCCCTGGCGGATGGGCTTGCTACTGCTAAAAATTATAATGTAAACAAATAAATATTTTACTCGAATCAATACAAAACGCTAAATGAACTTATAATATTCACTTAAAATGCTGGATTTATAATTAATGAGAAAATAAAAAACTAAAATAACTTCCCTTTGCGTAATCCGGAGCTTTGTTATAACTTTCAAGAATAGCTTCTGCACCACCTTACGGGACTTAAACTTAAGACTTTCTGTGTGATGGTTTAAATAGGACGGTTAAATAATTTTTTGTTACTAAAAATTCCTTCCACCTTCCACATTTCTCCCTAATTTCCACACCACACCTTTTTACACCTTACGCTCCCAAGCTCTCCCATTTCCTCTCCATCAACCGTCTATGCAGTACGTCATAGTAAATGAACGTGTATTTCTGCATGAATTATAAAAGGAATCTAAAGAGATTATTTCTATCTTTATTATTATTATTATTATTATTATTATTATTATTATTTTTATCAACACTGAATTTTGATATTGTATAATTGTAGCTACGTACACTGATCACAATACATTGAAAATCACGTTGTTTAAATATGTCGGAGTATATCCATAAGCGCACTGAGAAAAAAAAGTAGTAAGTAGTAAGCGACTACCAGGGGGTAGGAATGATTACTAGACTCTCGAGAAAAAAAATATAATGGGGTACGGTTAGTAATGATTCACAGCCAACATAGGACTGAGTTCAATTATTTTAATTAATTAAATTAATCTGGTTGATCACACTAAACTACGTATTGCTGATGTAACAATACTTTGTTATTGCTCTCACAACTATAAACCATACAATATCACCGACAACCATAATATAGCAACGACAGCAATATGTATGGTTACTCGAGCAATACCGGTATAGTTATCATATAAATATAAAAGTATTGGTGTGATACCCAATCCTTTTTGCCAATGTATTTTTATATATAAGTTATAATATAGTATTTATTCCTTAGCAGGATAGTAAATATTACAAGAATATCTAGTACTGAGTTTCGTACAACCAAAATAAGATACAATTGGCACTCAAAACAAGACGTCTAGTATTCAGTCCTAAATTTCATAGTAATAAGTAAAAGTTTCCTACATCATATTGGATTTACTAGAGGGTCTAGTAATCCCTGCTCAAAAGATTCTATTGGGAATCGGGTACTTTCCGATACAAATTCCCGATTAAAACCGATTCATTTTATGTTAAATATTTATTGCGACGTGATATATTCTGGTGAAAAGGGTTATTTTTGCAAAAGTTTATGTGTTCTCCAGATATCATTCGTTGTTCTTATATGAACCACTCTTTTATTATTTTTAACTTAATTTTAATAATCAATAGCACTTTTTACAATATATGTTGAATGGGTCTGATTATTTTTTCAATAGGATAATGTCCCATTAAATGTAAAAGTTAAACCCATTAAACGTGCATTGTAAAAAACATTATTAATTATTAAAAATAAGTTAAAAATATGAAAAAAGCTGCTCACATAAGAGCAACGAATGATATCTAGAGAATACATAAACTTTTGCAAAAATAACCCTTTTCGTATGAATATATCATGTGGCGATAAATATTTAATATAAAATTAATCGGTTTTAATTGGGAATTTGTATGGTGAAATACCCCATTCCCAATAGAATCTTTTATGCAGGGATGGTTACTAATTTTTTCTCTCATTGCGGATGCAGATAAAGCACATGAACAATTTTCTTTCGTAAAATAAATCGTAGGTGCCAGTTGGAACTCGAACTTGACTCAACAGTAAACTACTCCGATTATCGTAAACATTTTATATAACGTATTAGGTTGGCGATTTAATAGAAATAGTTGAACGAATCTTACGTTCTTTGTCGGGTCTAAATTTCTAAAAGTTACGCGGCTTACATTCGACCTTTGTGAAATACTCGTTTCTTACCGAAATTCATCGAAATAATAATTCATAGCGGAAATAACAAACAATATTCAACTTCGGGTTTCCCCAAAGCGACAAACAACCATCGGCGTCACGCACACAACGCAAATATCCTATACAGTTTCTGATCATCGTGCGATTATTCCCGACCGCAAGACACGAGACTCGAGCGCGCCATCGGCATACATCGCGCCATATCGAATGCACAAGTGCACTCGTATCCACCGGTGCTTCTTCGATTCTCATATAATACACGTGGCCGTGTCTACACGCGCGCGGCCGGCACTTTATGCGTTTATAACCCGCGCAAAATATGAGGCAAAAGAGCACGCATACGTTCAGCTTATGAAAAATCCCGCCCCCTCTCCTTCTCCGCGAACGGTGCGGAAACAATAGAGCGAGAATAACGCGTCGATATTGGAGAGCGAAGCTCGGGAGAACTTTACTGCACGGAACGATACCGGCGCCCGCGCGCGGTCCGCAACTTTGCGGCTTGCGCAATCGCGCAGTCGTTTTTCTCCGCGGTGTAATACGGAAGGAGAAATCGAAATACGGCGTATTATACGGCGCGGGCGCGCGCGATTACGCAACTATAAACTTTCCGCGAGTCGTTCGTAACGTTTACGGCGCGGGGATCCTCGTTTCGTTGCTTTTTGTTTCTCTTTTTTTTTTGGTTGTTTGTCCGCAAGCACAATGGAAAGTTAACTTGCGCGGAGCGGCGAAAAATGCTCTCGTCGGAGTTATCGAAGCTCGGTGTTGCGCGAGCGCGCGTCTAGTTTTTTATGAATCGCCGCGCGTCGCGACGCGCCACGGCTAACTTGTTGCATTTCTGCTTCGTAATAGGTTTATTGTTCCGGTGTTCATTACTCGTGGAATTTGTACTTTCCTTTTAATGCAATTATGAAACATTTTTATTTTTTTTTTGAGTAATATATTTTTTTAATAAACCATTTAGTTCTCAAAGAGATGTATATGTATGGATGAAAGTAATCCTTACGGTGTTGTGGATTTTGTGTTGAAAATTCTAAGTAAAATTCTTGTTGTATTTCTATAGATAGTTAATTTGTATAAAAAAAAAGATATTTAAACTAATTAATTACACTCTATATCTCAGCGATAAATTTCTTTGTTAATAATTATAATAATAGAAGCAGATACAACTAAGCTTTATCGAGTTAATATTTACTAATTTTACGACTGAATTCACACGAGATTGAGTGAATGTTCTTTATTTGACTTTTAGCTAGATTAAAATTTACCTGGAAAAGAATAGGAATTTTTTATATCTATCTTTTGTATATCTTAAATACAAACAAAATTTTTTTTAATATAAAAATTTTGTTTACAACTAATTATTTTATCAGAAAACGTCCTAAATATTATCTATTGAGCTCCAAATTCTAATCAGTTCTAAGTTCAAACTTAACCAATATGTCTGCAAACTTTCAGCGCGTAACAGGCTTCCCTGCAAGAGTTATTGTGTACACAAATTTTGGTTTCATACATACTTACACTCACATACACACACACACACACACAGATATGTGTACATGCATACGCACACACACGGACACGCACATACAGACATGTTTCAAAACACATTTTCTAACTCAGGAACTCTAAAAACATCAAAATTCATCAATACCTTAATTCGAAAATGTTCATCGTTACTAAGCTTTCTCTTTGAGAAAGCAAAAATAAATAAATAATAATCTGATTAAAACTTGAAAGACATTCGCGCGAAAAACAGATATTTTAATCAATAAAATAGTTTTAACTGCAGCTGAAATATTTATCAAATGTAAAGATCTTTATGATGTAAATAAAGTTGAAGATGTGTTTGAAATTTAAATGCAGAAGTTAAAAATGATACACTGAAAGAATCCAGAATTAAAATAATTGGAGTAGATAAAGATATGTAAAAAACGAATAAGGAAGTGATGATTAAATTAAATATGACATCAGATAAACAAATCCGGTGAATGAGCATCAAGAGTTGAATATAATACATAAGTACACCAGCTAGAAAACTAATATATTGACTCTAATTACAGAGGCAATTTTTGATGTTCATGCGAGAGTCATCAAAGACGTAGAAAGCAACAGGTGTTAAGCTTACGATGATTTTAATGTAAACTCATGTTATAAATGCAAAAAGTATGATCATAAACCAAAAACGTGCATCTATTGAACTATACTGCATTGTTTGCGCTGAAAGGAATAAATATTAAAATTGCACTAATAAATAAAATAAAAAGTGTATAAACCAGAGTTCGGCAAGTATTCGACCGCAAAATATTTTTGGATACTTTTCTGTATTCTGTAAATATCAAGAAAAAACAACGAAATATCCACTTCTAAGTATTGTACACCATGTATTAAGTCGATATACGCGATTAAAAAAGTATCCGAAAAAAGTATCCGTTGGAATGTGTATCCGAAAAAAGTATCCACGGATACTTTCGTCGGATACTGGGTATCCATAAATAGTATCCGTCAGATACTTCTTTCGGATACTTTACATATTTTAAAATGTCTAAAAGAGGTCTAAAATTAAGACGACTAATAGTTATTATTTTTAAATTTCGCCTTAAAACTCACATTCAGAGCTTGTAGTTTCTTCTGCGTGTATAATAAACTATTCGATGTACGTAATGGGATAAAGTTTTCTAGTTACCAATCTACTTCCTATATTCTATTTTAATCAAACAAGGGCCTCGAGTATTATAATGCTATACACGAAAACAACCTTGATATGCAATCAAAAATAAATCCCTCCCATGGCAGAACATTCTTACGTCCCGTTACTGGCCGAACAATCTTTGTCTTCTCATTCAATACTTCAACAACCCATTCAAAGCAATATTTCCAAATTATTCAAAAAGACAGCTATCCAGCAAGTTCCCTTTGTACTCGGAAATCAAAAACTGCGTACCCAGCCCAAGTGCAACGCCTGCGTTAAAATCGAAAGATCTCGTCCGCCGCATAGTTTCCATCCGGCATGCGCGAAAAACGCATCGAATCTCGCGCCTCTCCGGTGATTGATGGATTTTATCCGCCATTCCCCGCAAGTGGAAACATCCTAACCGCGGCCTCGCGCGCCCCCGCGGCGAGAGAAAGAAGATATCGGCCTCGCGTCTGAGTGCATCCACTTTGGCCCTTCCTTCCCGCCTGCTCTTCGCACGCCCTCGTGCCAATTTAATTCCGAGCTCGATTCTTCCTCCGCGGCGTTTCGACACTTCTCGTCATCTGCCTTTTCCTCGGTACCTCGCGATGCTCTCGTGTTTCTAGTTCCTTTTCCTCGGATTCGATTCATCGTAAAAGGCGCAGCGCAGGTATGTCTGTGCCACTTTGTTTGTGCCACGGGGTGTTTCGTGGGAGAAATACACGATTCGAGAAGTTGAGGCGTCAATCGTACCGACGTCCGAGGCAATGCTGACTTTCATTTTTCAGCGCGCATTCTTTAGCGATCGGTGACAATTTCAGGAAATTATGCAGAAGAATTTTATCGTAGCGTGTATTGAGGAATTTAATGAACAGCGGTTCTTTCGAAACTGTGTGCATGGCGAGGAGAAAACTATTGCGTAGTATGTCTGACGCGATTGCTTACCGGTAGAAACATATTTAATTAAACTCGAGAGCAGACTACGCACACTCGGTTTTTTTTTTTTTTTTTATTATTATTTAACGTCGCCATGTTTGTGCTTCCATGTGGTGCTAATCGACGACGGGGGTCTGCGGTGTGTTTGTAAACAAAGCACATGTAATTTTTACAGAGGTGCTTGTATCAATCGGCAGAGACTAGGATTCGAACCCGGGTCACCGGCGTGGGAATCCGACACTCTACCGACTGAGCCGCCGCAGGCCCCAATCTCCCAATCAACCCACACTCGGTTGAAATGTTTGCTTCTAGGATGCTCTTTAGTAATTGAGTGCAACTATTTTAATAAAAGCTCAATTGCATGAGTGCTTTTGTAGTTTCTCAAATAGAACCTCGAATATTAGAACATTGAGGATCGTTCAAATCATAAATAAGCATTTTAGAAGAGCCCTATCGTTATTAGGATATACTCATCATGTGATTACTTAAATAATTGTTTAGGTAATAACATTTGCTTAAAAAATTATGACTATTAGATTTAAGAAATTACTTATATTACACAATTGATTACACGAAGAGAGTTTTTTGATAAAAATTACTGTGATAACAATCGTAGTATACCTGGGACATCCTGACTTTATGGGGAAAATTATTTTGATGAACAATAAAATTTAACATTATTAATCATAATTTTTAACACGAAGTCAGGTAATTTTTACCGCGAAAAGTTAAATTTGCTTATTAATTTTTAAATATACATTTGTATAAAATATAAGTTTGACAAAAGACATATATTTAAAAATATAAACATAAAATTCTGTTTGCGTGTACCTAATCACTTGCAAAACTTATAGAAACTCAAATAAATCTTGCTCACTTTCCTAAAAAATTACTGAAAATTTAATATTTCAATCCAGATAAATAACAAACAACACACTTCTCGAGCGTATTCTAAATTTAAAGCACCTCCAGCTTATTAGAAAATGCACCCCTCCTTAAAACGAACCCTACCGCTTACCATCGATAAATAGGGCCACATAAAGCTGCAGGTAGCCGAGAAAAAAAAGGAAGCGAGGAAGGAAGCGCGCGCCGCTCCTGTTAAAGATAGATTAAATAAATTAGATTTGCCGCAATTTTTCTCTTATTTCAGGCACGTACGCCGAGAGCCGAGGCGTTACAACCCTCCTTTATTTATTCTCACGCGCTCGGCGAGCACCGCCACCGCCGCCGAAAGTCGAGGCTCTTACATCTACTCGCTCCGCGAACTAAAAAAAAAAGGAAAAGTTGGGAGAGCAAAAAAAAGAGCACGGACGCACGAGATTCCCCGTGGAATACTGATGCTCCTGGAAACTAATAAAAAATTAATTCGATTAGTGGTCAGTCCTCGGTACACTTACACTTGCACATCGGACTTTCTCGGTTGAATGGATATACACGGAAAATTCCGTTTGGAATAATCTAGTTAAAATGTTGCGTTTGAACTGATATTGCGAGCTGTTTATTAATTTAATATTTAGCGCTTTGTTACGTAATTGAGTACATGCAGGATTTTAACAAATTTTTTAAACTCTGAGAAAATAATATTGTAACTGGCAGGATATATGAGGAATTCTACAAAAAATCCGCCGATAAGTGGTTTGAAGAGTGATGATAGATAAATGATTAGGCACGCCTCTGCAACATTATTTTTAATATTGTATATGTCCTAAATTGTACGAGAAAATGTTCAACCTGCGAAAAAGATTTTTCTTCATGCATCAACATGAAAATTTTGGACTAAAAACGATCATCATTGACATAGCAATTACTTGGCTTCTAAGGATGCAGCAAATTCTTTCACGTAAAAGAATTTAAAGTAGAAAAAATAGCTTTAATTTGAGACCTGCTGCGTTAAAAGAGATTAACAATATCAAAAGTTATAAACAATCAAAGATAGTGAATAAACACGAAAAAATCACTAAATTTCATAAGTACGCATTTTTTTACTACTTTTTGCTGTGTATTTACTGTCTTTGATCGTGACAAGCAACCTCTGGAAGTTGTAACCGGTTTGACGGCAGTTTCGCTGAGTTATTACATAAACTTGATTAAATATATACGTATATAGCGTTAAAACATATTTTTATGTGACATATGCAGTCGTGCGTAAAAATCATTAGTACAAATGCTCCTATAGTCACGCGCTTCTACTATTCCTCTCCCCTCTATCAATATGCAGTAAGTTACATGAATGTATGGGTCATGTCATCATTTTGTCTGCCATTATAGTTCAATTAAAATTTAAATTTACTTCAATTTCCACGCAGAATAGTTATATTATGAAATAGATTTGTAATTAAAACTAAAATATTCAATTTATTTTCAATGCTAGATCTCAATTAATAATTAAGTGTAGCCTATACAGTTACAAGTAGAATATTTCGTTTATTTCGTTTCTAACTCAAGTGCAACCTGTCTATCAGTGATCTAGTATTCCATAATTGAATTAACTTTAAATTTGTAAATGATATACAGATATAAAAAAATGTACAGGAGTACAAAATGCACACGTCCCATTGTTTCCGTTATAAATTTATTCAAATATACGACTGAATTAGCCTTCTACCAGAATAAGCCACCAAGGGTCGAGTTATTTTCCACAATTGTAACTTCGACACTTCTGGATCTCAAACTTTCAAGGACTTCTCATTTTTACGCACCCCACTCGACATGGAACTCCCCATCTGCATCGGTATCCTATACATACATTCCCGGATCGTGCGGGCTATAAAAGGGCGACCAGAAAGTGGGAGCGAGAGAGCGAGAGGAGGGCGCGAGCTTTCGCTTACTGCACTGGCCCCTCGCGAAAATTGGGAAGCCCGTTCCATTCGAAGAAGCTCTAAATACCCATTGCCGCGTGTTACTTATTGGCATGATTACCCCCTCCCCTCCACTCTGTCTCTCTTTCTCCCCCTTCGTAGCGGCAGTCCGCCAATCGCTCGTGTACTTCGACCCCATTCGAAATTCCGATCGCGGAGATATATATACGCCGGAGAGACAGTGGATAGAGAGAGAGAGAGAGAGGGTGGAAAGTGAACAGCATCAGCAGCAGCGGCGGCAGCTCGTCGGGGCGATTTCACCCTCTCGCTTCCGGGAAAAGTTTAATGGTCCCCGGGCGTATAGAGAAAAGGGAATGAGAGAATGACAGGGCGAATGAGATAAAACGGGCGAGAATGTCGACTGGCTGGTTGGTTCTGGTGTGCTGCACACGAGCGAGCGGTACAGTGGCAAGATGGGAAATTAAAGGGAATGCAGAGGAGCCGCGAAAGGAGTGAGCGAGATAGAATGAGAGAGAGAGAGAGAGAGAGAGAGAGGGATGGGGGTGTAAAAGAATTTTCATATATTTGAACGACTGTTTGGAATTTCGTGGAAACTGATTCCGCTGCAGTTCTAATTTTATTTTAACGATTGTACGTGCGAACATTGGAAATTTAGAGAAATTTCAAGCTTTGTGGACGAGATGTAGTGTGCTCCGGTAGTGTCGAAGAGCTTTTACAATATAGTATGAAAATTGTTTTGAGAATTTAGTACTATCAGTTTCAATGAAATGGGGAATTAATATTACTGTATCAAAAATTAAGAATTGTCGGGGTTATATTTTTAACAGATAAAGAACTTAATTTGAACTATATTACATGAAGATCGAGCTTTGCAAGTGTTTCTTATAGAATTTTCGAAACGGTTTTTCGTTCTCGTGTCAAAAAGAAAGAAAAGAGAAGTAGACTGGAAATTATTTAATGGTTACGATGAAGGCTAGTTTCTTCGTTGCGATAATAAAAAAACCTGCTACCTAACCATACATTATATAAACTAAATTATTACTTTACTTTTACTTTTTAACTTGAAAAATCGAGTTGAGAAAACTAATTTATAAAATTAAAAATAAGAAATATTTATATTAAATTTACTTCTAGAACACTATTTGCGTAATTTAAAGTCCGATCCTGTGTCACTTGCTCATTGTTGTATCAATAAACATGCTGCTTATTTTCTATTTTAATATGATAGTAGGTATTATATGAAAGAAGGGCTTATCACACGACGAAACAATTTTTTTAACAAAATTTGTGATATTGCAAAAATAGATATTGTTAAATAATGAAAAGAATGATTTTTGTACTTTAAATACACGGCGACTTTTTATTTTTCATCCGATTTTAATTTGGAAGATCTCATTTTATTCCTTGGATAATTTCAGGGGGACTTACCTATGGAAAGAATGAAAAATAAAGTAACTCAAATAGTTACACCCAATGTATACTTACGCATGGATGCACTTATGAATTCTTTGGGTTAATAAAATGAGACCTTCCAAATTAAAATTGGATGAAGAATAAAAAATCGCCGTGTGTTTTAAATACAAAAATCCTTTTTGTTCATTAGTTAACAATATCTACTCTTGCAGAATAACAAATTGTGTAAAAAAAATTTGTTTCGTCATGTCAAAAGATACGTTTTATTAAAACTACAAAAATTTAACAGAAGTGAAGTATACCTAATGTGGCCCACCTGAGCTTTAAGCATTTACTATAATTGATGTACTGAAACAATTTTATTTGGGCCGTTTGGATATCAAAATATAGTATAAAAACTAACATAAGAATTTCATTTTTTATTTGATAATATGCATCTCGGGCAATTCTCGTGAAAAGTCATTCTTTCATATTAAAATATTTCAGCAAAGTGCTAAAAAAATGTTATATTGAATGGTCATTTAGAGTGCTATATATCATGCAGGAGCCACCTTAAGTTCTGTTCATAAGCTCAAAAATACAAAACACATTAGTTGATATTATGAAATTGATTTCTCTTACATGCTTAAATAATATCAAAAACGCATCTCTAGTTTCGGACAAGCTAAATAGCATAAATAGAATAAATATTAGTTAAAAATGGAATTTATTTTCACCAAGGGATCAAATATTTTCCTAAAACTTTCTAAATTGAAAATTGCCATCATTACACTCCACGCAGCCGCAAACCAATGTATCCCATCTAACTCCAAATGCAAATCGCAACTTTCTCACTCCGCTATCAAATAAATAGTCTTAAGCAAGAAAGCTACGCTAAACCAATAAGGAAAAAGTCTTACGCGTGCGGAGAGACTGCATAGGAGGGGAAGATCGGCGGTCTAACTCAAGAAGCAACACAAGAAGTAAGGCAGAAAGAGAAACATCACCGGGAGCCAGACTACCGGAAACACGAGAAGATGCGCGCGCGCGCGGGAGCTTACGAGATGAGCGCGGCGCCGTAAATATTTCAGGGGGGGCGGACGAGACGAATTGGATCAGCAGCGGAGAGAGGATCCCCGAGATGCGGCTAAACGCATTTCCGCGCGCGTTGGTGTGGTTTCGCGCAAAAGACGGTCTCTGCGGCCAAAGCTTCGGCCCGGTGTCGCTTTCAACCGGCCGCAGACTTTTGCAGGAGCTTTCGCGAGCTTCGCAGTATTCATGCACGCGGGTCCTGTTACAGTCTTATAGGTATTGGCCGTCTTCGAGACAGGAGCTTACCTCGCCTTTGGCGACTATTCGAGAATGTTCGGCCTGGTAGCAAAGCCATTGAATTATTCTGTTGCAATTTTCTTGCTTGTACAATGGTAGGAACCTCGCTGGGTTTCTAGCTAGCTGATGTGGCGAAATTTACGAGGTTTGAATAAGTTTCTATAGGTAAAACTCGCTCGTTTTCTAGGGGGGAGAATGGAAATTGCATCAGCAAACGTGGTCTGCTTTAGATTATATTTCTACCGACAGATCATTGTGTAAGTTACTTGCGACTGAATTGCATCGAAATTGCAAAAGAAAAGATACGTTTTAGTATATCTATAATGGCCCACCTGAGTTTTGAGCATTTACCATAGTTGATGTACTGAAACAATTTTATTTGGGCCGGTTGGATATCAAAATATGGTATAAAAACTAACATAAGAATTTTTTTATTTGAAAATATGCATATCGGACAATTATATAGAGTTTCGAAAATAAAGAGCTAGTTGAACATATTGGGTTTCACGTGTATCCAATATGGTTCGTCATTATTTTTTATTCTTCGTTTACTAATAAAAAGCAAATATATGTATCGGAAGAGGTTAAAAAAACCGTTGCAAATTCATTGGCACTTAGCTTCCTCAAACTAAATCAATTGCTCCAATGTGCAATTCTTTGTTATTATAAATTAATTTTAAATGGTTATATCTTTTCGGAATATACCGTTTAAACTAAAAATGAAGTTTTTGTGTATAACAAAAAAAGGGAACGAGCCTATCTAAAATTTGCGGTTGTAAAAGATAGGAAATTTTATGCTAATTTTAATACAGTTACACAAAATTAATCATAATATTTCTAACTTGTCAAAAAACCCGAAAATCTACATCTCAAAAATTGAAAAATCAATAAATCGTTAAATTAAAAACATATTGATTAATCTTGAAATTTAAAATGAAAAAAATGAGGCCTGATAGGTTAAAAATGACCGCGCCGTTCTCGAGATATAAGCGAGCAAAAAAAACTTCAAAAAACACATAACCTCAAATAAAAATATCATATAAAATAAATTATCTCATGATTTGAAAAACATAAAAATTATTTTTTTCCCAACAAAGAGAAAAGTTAAAATTAAAAAATGTTACTGAACATTCTTCTTTGTGTACTTAATTGTCTCGTTTTTTTGAAAAATTTTCCGTCATAACCTTATCTACAACCTAGGGGAATAACCTTATCAATACTTTCAGATCGGAAAAGTTAGATAATTTTATGCTCTTTCAAATGCCTTTTTGCTGAAATACTAAAACTCAAAAATCAAAAAACCGCTAAAGAAGCAAAAACAAATCGGAAAAGAAAAAGAAACATTTATTGTGCCGTCTTCCTTTCAGAAAAAAAAATGAGCCCTGAAACATTAATTTACACCGTGTATATGCAGAGTAATATGCTGATCTACATCCACACACATAGACACACACGCACCCCCCTCCCACACACACACTCACTCATACACACGCAAACACGCATACATCCATATAATAGGCAATTTCTAAAAATAATGTATTTTGATTTCTTAAGTCACAAAACATGTTTCCAACATGTTTTTAGCAAAACTATTTTTTACTATCACAAAGCTTCCTCTTTGAAGAAGCAACAATGAAATGTTAAAAGTAATCCGTTTTATTAATAACAAAGTTTAGGCATTCATAGTCGTTGGTATCTAAGCTCATTTTTAAGGATATAAATAACGTATAAAATGCAAAAATTACTTGAACACATATTATTTATATCTTTTCCCCAAATTAATCAATAGTTTCTTTATTTAGTATCGCATTAAATATAGTGACTTGTTCAATAAAATATTCCGATGAAATAGCTTCTACTGACATCATAAGTATACATAATGCATCAGCTACTTAGCTGCTTAATCGCGTAATAGGTAGGATAGCCAAGGTGGGTCATATTAGGTACAGTCACCTTACTTTACGAAATAATCCAAACTGAAATAGCAATGCATCAAATTTATCATTTTTTTTCTGAATTTTGGTAAAATTTGTTTCTGCATATTAAAATTGTAACATTTTCCGTATTCAATTAAAAAATTAAAATGATATATAACAGAAAGAAAGTAAATAATTAATGTGATAAGGTAGTTATTAATGGATTACTCTCCATTTCTATATATAAATGCAAGTCGATATTCATAACTTGACGGATAAATATTTCCGAGATTTTGCCATGTTTGATAATCAAATGCAGCAGCGTCTGTTATTTTCAATTTTCAATAAATTTGTTCCTTCCAATACAATATATATCATATGAGAATCATTTTCTTAATTTCATGTACAATTGTTTCTCATTGTTAGTAGGACCATTTCTAAGGCTTCTTTTTTGAATTACAAAAATTTTGTTGTCATTTAAGAAAATAATTTCTTCCAAAACAAATAAATTTGATTACGTATTTACAGAAAATTCAATTTTTCAAGTGCAACAATTTTCAGTAAAATTGTTCATAGTGAAATACGTTGCAGCCGAGCTACGGCAGATTTGTGACAGAAAAGCGCAAAGTTTCCATCGTACAAATTCTTTGTTCGCACTTTTCGCATTCTAATTCAAAAACACAGTAAAACTCCAAAAGCAGACTACGCATGCACCACGCAACCGCGCGAACGGAGCAGATCGCGCCATCCGATCCAGATCTCCTCTTCCTTCTTCTGACTCATAGGAAACTTATCATAGCGATTCCTCTGAGAATTTTCCGTCTCTTTGTTTGCCCTCGCGCGCACTGCAGTGGCAGCTCTTTTATTCCCGCGATCCTCCTCCCCGCGGGCTGTTTTGCATTCTTCCAGGGCGGAGAGTACATACCTTGATCTCCCTCCATATCTCCCTCTCCCTCTCTTTCACTCGCGGCGGCAGGGATGCCGGCGGGAAAACTGATAGACTTCTGATTACTTTCGAATAACACAGATGCACACGCGCGCGTATATAGGTACTGAAAATTTACATTATCGAGTGAGCGAGAGTCTTTGCTCGCCTCTTTTTTTACCCCGGTCTCTTGAGAATGAAGCGAGGGGGAAGGTGGGTAGATATAAGTGCCCCCCCCCCTCTCCCTTCTTCGTGAATTTGCTTAGCCTCGGTAAGTCGCTGCAGCTGGGGCTCTTCCGGGATATTCGACTCGCAGACGGATAATTTATGTCTTCGAGGAGTATAATGTAGTTTACATTTTCTTTGTACTCCCGCTGCCGGCAAAATATTATTCAGATTATTGTTTGTATTTTTCATTTAATAGTGTACTGTAAATAATCGGAAGTAATATTATTTCTCGATTCGATTGCTTATTATTTTCAATTGCAGAATAGTACTGAAATTAATTTATACTGTAAGCAATTAGAAGTTACCAGTACTTCTCGTTTGATTGCATTACAACGCAAAATTACGGAATCACGCAATTAATCGTGAATAATTACACAAAGAATGTTGTAAATCCGCTACTTTGAGCATCAGTTGATATTATTCATATTCAATTTTGCATAAACTTTTTTACAGTATGCTCTTTTTATGCGACAGTAAAAAACATCTTATTGTCAATTTAATTTTTAGAAAATTAAAATGTTCCTTGCCATTTATGTGTTTACAAATTTTCACAATATATTACCTTCGAAAATTATCAGTAAGTCTAAAGAAATGTGAAAGCTAATTTTTTTTCCATCATAAATTTTTAACCCGTATATTTACACCCTTCACCTTTTGAACATAGAGTAATATACAGCTGGCGCGATAATACGTTTTGCTTGACCTACTTTTCAAACTCATGACTAGAAGCCGAGCAGCGTCGATATATCACGTCTTAAATATTTATTGCCTTACCGATACGGGAAAGCATGTTGAAAGTAGATAATGTCCGAGATTGGCAAGACTCTCGAATCAAATATTTAACTTCTGAAATCTCGACTTCCGTTTACACCGGCACAGATTCGAGAATTATGCCAATCACAAGTTCATCCCGCGTTCTAGTGATCGAGACGACAAATTTAATTAAAGTATTATAGCACGAGTTTGTGTATTATGCAATAGGTATCTATATTGAGGCGAATAAATAATAAAGCTTTGAATAAATTTAAGTTTTAATTTTATTTTTAACAACAAATATAATTTTCTCACTGTTAATTTGCAATACACAGCGCATTTTATATCCATTTAAATGAAAGAGATATTTGCTTACGAAATAACTTTGAGCAGTTTCAAACTCTACCCGCCAGATGGCATGGACTTTCGCTTGGACATTGCAATTTCAAATGTTATTATGATCTATTTAATACATATGCTACATGTCAAGTTAGTGTTTATACATCGCGAATTATGAAGTATTTCGCTCTCTTTTAGAAAAATTAAACACTCCTGTGGTTTAATGAAGGGGGGTCTCTACCATTTGTTCGACCAAAATATTGATTTTTTACTTTTTCGATTTTTTGATTTTTCAAACCTTTTCTCAGTTTGATAATAACATTTTAAAGTATGAAAATATTATATATATTAAGGTAAATGTACTTTTTCTAACAAAAACAGCTTTTTCTACTGTTTATGTTTTTCTTTATTCAGAACTTTCTGAGTGCATTAGCTTTCGTCGAAACTTATAGAAATTAATTGAACACATTCTTTTCAGCATTATAAAGTATTGCATACATCGCCAAGGTGCTGTGTGTCGATCTTGATCAATTAAAAAATAATTATTTAAAAAATATATATAAATTATGAAAAACACTGTATTTCTATAAATAAATTTACCTCATTTTTAATTATGGTTATTTGTATTCAATTTGACAAAGATGCATAAATATTTTCCAATTGGTATGTAAAAAGTAAGTAGGAATTTGTCTGTACAAAAAATTCTGTATACACTAGGAATATTGGCAAATATACATAAAGTACAATATCCAGCAATTTTTCGAAAAACTTTTTGGTTATATAAACATACGTAAAAATTAAAAAAAAATGTACATTTAAGAGGAAATTTTAAGAAAAATGGTATAGAGATCACTCTTAATCCTTGTCTACTCATTTTGAATTAAGGATAATTCAGCAGCTAGCTTCAATTTGAGATTCTGAAAGTGTTAATACAGTGATTGTCCTTAAAATTTACATTAAAACCTCCAAGCCAAAATCAGAAATTTTACCCCGAGTCCGACTCGAGTTACACAGCAGCGGAGTGAAATAAAAGCATCACTAAATACAATGTTTCTCACAGATGATACATTCAACTAGATTACTTTTTCTTAATAAACGTTCCAAAGGAAAAATGATGCCTTTTAATAAACACCAATATCCTTCGTAAAAAAGAATCTTCGACCTCCTCGGAGCCGAGAAGAATTTGGAATTTTAAAAGCCGAGCGCGCCGTATCACGGCGCGAATTTCAGCTCGACCCCATTGTTATGACGCATCGACTATCCCTTCAATCCCATATTTCGCGGAGGCTGGCGAAGAGGATGCCCCCCCTCCCTCCTAGGACCTTATGAGTTTTTGCGAGCCGCACGCCGGGCTTAGCCGTTGTCGTCCCCGACACGCCAGTAAAATACACGACTTATATAAGAAAGCTATGCGACCGTAGCTGAGTCACGAGGATGTTCAAATTCCATATCGCGGCGTACGGCCCAGGGGTATATTGACGCGCCGAGGCTTTTCCCGGAGATGCGAGCTTGACGATTTTCCCTGAAATTCGTTTTTATTTTTGTTTTGTTCTTGTGATAAACGAGTGGATTGTTGTGTAAAATGGAAAAATAGTACGGTTAAGTTTGGGAATTGTTTTTAGGGCGCCTGCAGTGTAACGAATATTTCCGAAATTTTATGAGTACCTTTATGCATATTGCAACAAGTTGAAAAAAAACATTTGTATTAGAGAATGATGGTTTATATTACACTTTCGTTGAATTTATCACAAAAAAATGTATTTAACTGACTTCACTTACATAGATGAAAGGAAAAAACTTTTTGAAAATCGACGTTTTTTAAAACAATTCCGTCGAATTCGGCCCTATTTTCATTTGAAGGTTGATCCACGGCGTGATTTCATTCGAAATAAGAATCCTTTTGATTTTTTCAATACAATGAACCAACAAATGCCACAGCGAAATATAGTAATTTCTCTTTCATAAGCGGCTATTTTGTTATACAAATGTTTAAACTTCTCATAATAAACGCAAATATATATATTTAAAAAATTTGAAAAAGGATTTGTTGTACTGGTTCTTTAACCCTTTAACGCCGACGGACTTTTGTTGATAGAGAAATTCTTTATTCTGTTAAGTTATGCTTAAAACGATCCCAAACTAAGAATCCATTCGTTATAGTCGCACAAAAAATACATAGAATACGATTTCCGAAAGTGATCTTGGCGACCGTCCAGGCGTTTACGGAGTAAAAATGATCTTCTTTCCAAAAATCGAAAAGTTAGTATTTCTGCAAAGATTTCAGTGGTAGGAACATAATTGAAGATATTTTTCTTATTGATGAACAGTAAATCATCATTTATTATATAAGATTATTATTATATAGTCTTACTTCAATAATATAGAATTCCCAGGGGCGCTGCGTTTGCCTGTATTACATGCTGCTTTGTTTTCTGAATATCGGGACGCTTAGCTACGTTGATATTTGTGACAGGAGAGGGTGCTCGTTGTTCGACACTGATGTCAGAAAGAGAATCATCTCAGATATCTTCGCCATCAGCGATCCAGTCATTCAGATTCTCCTCGTCATGGTGCACACCGAGGGTGTATATAAAGTATATATAATATAACCTTATCATATAAAGGGTCGGTTATTTTAGATATGTTAGACTCTGTAGGAGTACCAGCGTGAGTTTTTCTTCTTATTTCATCACTAGAAATGCTGAAACATTATATAATAGACGTATCATGAATTTTTGTTTTTAACACTATTTTACTCGTACACGCCTGGACGGTCACAAACGACCATCGAACTTCAGCATGCGATACCAAACTAGAAATTTAATTAAATCTAACTTAGCCAGTGCATATTTTCTAATTTAAGATCTCATATGTGAAAATATATTGGTAGAAATATAAAAGAGTATATTCTACTCACCCTTTTTCAAGCAAAATCTGCATCAATTTTTTGAGTTGCTTGAATTTTGTTAGAACTCGGTCACCAATTTGATTTTCCTGAAAGGAAGACGCGTTTTTCTTACGTCTACCGTGCCCAATAGTTCCTTCTCTATTCAAACGAAAGTGTCAAAGTGGTTTGGAAAGTTTTTTTATTAATTGCTGATTTTTGGGGAGCACCCGAAGATGGGCAGTTGTGAGCAACCGTCTCGGTCTTAAAGGGTTAAGAAACATTCTAAAACTTATACAATTTTTTTTTCATTTACATTTGAAATACGTTTTGAATCACGAATTTTAAGACCGAACTTTGATACAAATTGCAGATTACAAGATACATAATACAAATTTATGTATTTAGTATACCTATATATATTGTAGACATATATATGCTAGTATATATACATATATACTAAATACATGACATTGTATCTAGTAATCTGTAATTTTTATCGAAGCTCGTGCGAGGGCCTTTAATAAAATTATCAGGAAAAAGTGAAGAATGATGTATTGCACTTGTTTAAGTATTTACTTCTTTGCCACTATTATTTCCATCTTTAGTAACTTTTATCTTTACTATCATCTAGTTTCCAGCTATTTCCGAACAATCCCTCCTATCAATGCTCCCGGCGTAAATCACTCGTAGACATCCACCTAAAAAAAAGCAACAACAACAACAAGCAACCACCACCCGACCACTCCATTGAAATATCCCGTCACGCAGTCATTTCCGAAAAACCGCGCTAAGCGATTTACATTTTTTTCCCATTCGCACCTGCCATCCACCGGCAAAACAAAAAGCAAGAAATCCCCATCTCCACCACCCCCTTCCTCCACAAAAAGAATAAACATCCAAATCTCGGCTTATAAATCACGCGGGCGTTTCGCGCTTGGGGCTTGGCCCTCGGCGAAATCTCCGAGAAAAACAATGTCGCGCGGGCTGCATCGCCGAACGAAGACAAAGCTTCCGTCGGACGTAAAATATGGGCACGCGGGGAAGCTGCCGCCGCTGGCCGCCGCGCCGCGACTCGACTCGACTTTTATCGGGGCAGCGAGCGAGACCCTGCAGCACAACACGCACATGCCGAGGCGGAAAACTTCGCGAGTTCGCGACGCGGCGACGCGCGTCTGTTCCACTCGATCATTTATCGCGAGTGAGGATGGTGCGCGCGGGTGGGGATGCGCGAGGAGAAGGGGGAGGGGGATGGTATTCGTAGCAGAGGTTTCGCGTTGGATGGGCCAAGGGAATAAGAAATGATGGAGTGGAAAGGGTGCGTTCAACGTGTGCGCGGGCTGTATGATCCGAGTTGAGAGATTTTTTCTTCTGGTTGAGAATGGATAATGATTCAGTATGTATAAGGTTCGGAGAAGAGAATATTATTGATATGAAGGTAAAGGTATATTTAAAAGATAACGTTTATAAGTCGGCTGTAACTTTATAATATGTTGAATATCTTGTAAGTCAATATCTGCCACGATTGCAACCAGTTCGTCATAGTTATATGTTAACATTAATAATATTTATAATATATAGTTTTTAAGGCAGCTCGTTCAATTTTTGGCTTAGTATATCAGTGGAAAATACTTAACTGATTTTAAATTTTTTTTAAATTTCGAATTTTATTAAAAATTTTATTCTTTTAAAAAATTTTTTTTTTTAATTTTAATTGAATTTTAATTTTAACACCGGTTTGGCAACCACGCTTGAAATTATCAACTTTCTATTCGCTTTACATGCATGGAAAAGGGCCTATTTCTTGCACGTGTTAAGAAAAATATTTTATTGAAAACAACGAAACATTCTTAACTTTAACATGGCTCATTCGGTTCATAGTTTATAAGCATTTGTGACCAATCTACTAATTAGAAGGGTTCACACACTCTAGGTTACGAATTTCGAAAAAACTTTAAGATGTTTTCTTTTATAATCTAAAAATGAAGTCCAGCGAAGTTTAAATAAATAATAATTTTAATTTCTTTACTTGAATCTGCCCTTGTTGAATAAGCTACATTGCTACGAAAATAATCGAAGTTGGTGATCGAAAATGAATCAAAATACAACGATTTTTAACTCTATTTGGTGAGTATTATGCATTCTTCTAGGCTATCTCTATTATTAATTATTTTAGTATAAACTAAATTTTTTTTTCTGCATACTTTTATTTTTTTAACGTAAAAACTTTTATGATAAAAAGTGTTTATGCGATGTTTTTAACAAAATGTGCATTTAGAGTACAATAACTTATATTTTGAGAATACGGACTTGCTTAATGATTAAACTACGAGGACTGGATTTTATTTTTAGATATGAGTAAACGCCTCCCAAAGTTTTATTAGCATCTATAACCCGGACAGTGTGGTCTGTCTTAGTAAGATTAAAATTAAAAATAAATTTTAAATTTATTTACTATCTACTTTATGTAAAACTAACTATATTGACGCAGATGTGGACAGTGCAGCAATAATAGCAATAAACTATGGATATATGTTTATTTGTGTGCGTATTAAAAAATATTAAAAAAGTATAAAAAATGTATTAATAATAATTACTTCTCTGCAAAGGATAAAAATTCAAAAGAAACATTTCTAATGAAAGTTGTAAGAGGGAAAAGTTTTGTATAGATACATTTCATTACGTCAGCTTTTTCATCTTTCTTTTCCTTTGTTAATTTACTTGACAGTATCCGTATTAAAAGAAAAACTTAAATATTGAACTTTTCGCTTTGAATCATGATGGAGTTGGCAGCTGCTTTGTCAAATTTTTCTTTCACATTATTTTTTTTGTTATTACAGAGTTCGAAATAAAAGTTTACACGATGTCTTATTGATGTGACATTTTCCAAGAATCGTCTCCTTTACAAGCCCACAGTGATCAGCGCCGAACCAGCGCCTAATTATTTGCTCTTCGCATTTGACGAATAATCCCTTACATAAGCGCCAAAGAAAGCAAGACTAATGGACGATCTCGCCCATCAATCGCTGCTCTATCACACACCCTTTGTATCATTTTTCCCCCCCACCACTCGCCCAACACATCCAATTCATCTCGAGAGTGCGGCCAGCGGCGCTAAAATCACACTTTTTTCCCCGTCTCTTTGGCCACGAGATTTTCGCGGCTGCTGCAGCAAAAGTCATCGATCCTGCCGCGCCTGCGACGTGTCGCGCCGCGGCGTTTGATGGATGCGCCTCGCCGCGCCGAATTTCCTCCCTGTCCCTTTTGTTTTTCCCCGTGGCGCGCATTGTGCCGCTGTATATACGCGACGTTGCGCGTCAAATTCTTTACTCTCGGACTCGCCGAGGGGCGAAATCGCTTCTGGATATTATCAGATGACTGCGCGCGCGCAAGAGACAAAGAAAAAGATTGCGTGTCGGCGTCGCGCAAGAGAGAGAGCTCGTGAATCACCGGCGATGGAAGTCACCTTTTTTTGCGCGGCTCCTTGATACTCGAAGAGTCGCTGCCCGTCGGCTATATACTTTCTTTTCTTTTCTCTTCTTTTCCGCTCTTGGCTTATTTTTTGTCGGTCGACGCGCGCGCCCGCGCGCACTGGTGGGGGAAGAGGATTTTCTGCGGTGGTGGACGACGGAGACGGCGGCGAAGCTGCCGGGGCGGTTTTTTTGCGGCGCGCCGCGTTCTTTTCCCGCTCGATAAAGTTTGTTAAGGGCGCGGACGCCGAGCACGGAGATTCGAGAAAAGTATTTATTCGTTGCTTTTGGATTAGGACAAGCGTGGGCGGACGCAAGAACGCGCGCGCGCAAGTGTTTGTACGGAGAAGTTTCGCGAGATGGAGGATTAAAGTGACGCGCGTTCGTCTTTACGAGCTTTTTTTTTCCTCCTTGCTGAATGACTTTTATTGTCATGAATAATTATCCAGAAGAAGGAGTTCTTTTGTTGGTGTTTGAGTTAGCGCTTTTATGGTCGGTGTGTTGTCTTTCTTGGGAAAATGTTTACGTCGAATGCTAAGTGACGTGCGTCATGAATTAGTTAAGTATTTCAGTTTCTGGGTAATAATAAATTTATAGATTGTTTTACTTTTAGATATACATAATGTGGTTATAAATGTGTATAGTAGTTCAGTTTCTTTATCGGATGAGAAAATCATAATTATAAATGTTTTGCTTTCACCTAGAGAAAGCTTTGCAGCAATGAAAATTATTGAGTCCTGGATTTCGGTGAATTTCCATGTTGTCAAGGTTGCTGAATTAGAATAAATAGAAAAGTTCAAAACTGAAAAACAACAAAAGTCAAAATGCACAATATTGAAGTCACGCTGTTTCTAAGAGTCTATGTTTTGTTTTTTAAGTACACTTTTTAAGTCAGTGCATACAGTGTTCTATTATTAGATACCATAGTGTACATAGTATTCTACTAAATATAAACTACCATCTAACCAAATGACCAAATATCAAAGTGTTTGGTTAGACGCGGAACAAGTTATAGCTTAAACATTGTATGAACTTTTAGAAATTACACTTTTCGTTTCATCATTTTCAGGCACGTTTATGTTCTTTCTACACCTGAGCTTTAAACATGAAATTAGCCATAATGTAAAAGCAATTTTTTTATTACATATTATTTATTAAATTAATTGAAAAAAAATATAGATTATTTTGTCTGTTAGTCAAAGATATTTCAATATTATGCAATTAAAAATGCAATATTATGCAATTAAATTAATCATTATTTTGAAGCATTTTTCATTGCTCATTTGACATTGACTGCATTTTTGACGAGTGGTCCTTCGAGCTGGATTTTGGGAGGGTGCAGTTCGTAAAAGAGGATAAATATATCGCAGAAAATAGTTTAAGTGAAATTAAATTGTCTCTCTTGAGCTAATGAAGGAGAGTTTTCGTCCTTCACTCAATACATTTTTCTGGAGCACAAGTGAACCTGTGCAACCATTAACATTCCAAATATAAAGAAAATATAAAAGTCCAATTCATTCCATTCAATTCATTCATGCCACTCAAATTTTGAACACTAAGCTAATTTTGTTAGTATTTGCACTGTAGATATACGAAATATGTTTGTGCATATGCGTATTCTTAAACTGTACCGAATTCCCATTTGATTTACATTTTTGACAAATAATTTAAAGCGATTTTTCAGATAGCAACGCAATTTCTAATAATTTGTACGTATTTTTATTGTGTGGAAAGTTTTGACAAATCAAACAAATTTTTGAGGTACAAAACATACGCATACCTAGATTCTATATTAAAACTTACACACTGAACCAATATTTTAAAGCAATATTAAAGAAAAAATGATGATGTTGGACAATTTTAATTTATTTGAACACTTTGAGAAATCCATGATAAAGCAGCTAACATCGGTTTATTCATATATAAAAACATCCAAATCGATGTAATCTAAAACAATCAGTTTGTAAATCTCGACTTGTTGTTTGTCCAAAACAAACAACTTTTTCTACTTCGCAGTCCTACGCAAAATCAATATAAAAAGTATATCAAGATAATAGCACGAAGAAAAGAGAAAATAACTCGCTATTTACAAAAACAAATAAAACCTATGATTGGCTCGTCGAGCACGAAGTGTACCTCTAACGCTATAGCGTAATCGACGGGCGGCTGCCGCGCGCGGCTATTTCGACGGGAAATCGTCTCATTTTCATGAATATCGCGTCTCTGAAAATACGATGCAATCTGCGGGCCGTCGCGAGTCACGCCCAGCACCGCGCAGTACTTTAATGAAAAATAAATACGAGTTCGTGCTGCCACTGACGATAAGAACTTGCGCGCTCGCTGCGCAGAAGGAAGTAACCGTTCGGCGGCGATGACGGCTATATATAAAGCACACGCCGCCGCAGCGCACGACGACGTATTATAACCGCTCGGGGCGCTTGACCATATTATCCCCCTTGCGCTTGCGATGGGATTTCGTGACTCCGTGTAGCTCCGATGCGATGGCCAAGGCACTGCTCGGGGCAAAAAATTTCATTCGTTCTTTTGTTTAGTGTGTGCGTGTGCAGTGGTGAGCGCTGCTCTTTCGTGAGCATGCGAAAATGTAGACTTTGTGTGTGGGGCTGATTGCGCGAAGAATTTCGCCTTTTTTGTATGCCGAGAGTTTTCGTGCTTCGATATGGGGTTATCTGGAGGTATTAAAGTCGCTTTTTAGGGTTGAAAGTAATGTATCGCTTTCTGCATGTTATGAAACGGCGACGTATGTGTTGATTCAATAAGCAATTATGAATATTTTGTAACTGTGTAATAAATTGTAAACTTTCTACATTTCTTATTTTGCCAGCACATATTTAAATTTAAAAAACGGCTTTCATCCGTATGATTATGCAATAAAGTTCCGTTTTATATATTTCTTGAAAAATGTATTTTTTATCATTATGTAAGAAAAGTAGGTTATCTTAAACAAAAGATATTCGTAGGGTTGCATGCCAAAGTCGCGTATTTCCTTCTCTTATAAAAAATCGTTTTTACCTTAAAATGTCATTAAAATGCACATTTTAAAGAAGGCTTCGCATCTTTGAGTTAGATTAAAGAACTTTTACTGCGAGATAGTACAAAAATTAATAATTTATTAAGTAGAACCATCAATATCTTGTAAAGATTTTAAATATTGTACGAAGTATATTTAAACTCAGAAGTGATATAAACATACATATCATTTATAATATAACTATATTTTTTAAATATTCTTAATTATTCAGATGGTGATATTTCGATGTGTTGCCTTGGTCGAACTCAGGGTGAAAGAGGGCGAGTGAGTGCATTCGGCGCATGAATTAAGGTGCTTAGATATTTTATGGACCTTCTCAAGCTTCTATTTAATTTAAATAAGAGTACGCCTGTACTTTCATTCGAGAAGACATAAAGATGAAAAACGCCATATTATTATTTCATCTCCCGTTGGCTCGTGGAATTCCAGATCCAAGCACGCAACCGCAACGTAATATCTTTTCTCAAAAATTCTTAATAGGTACTTAAACCACGCCTACGGTCAGTCTCAAGTCGCATATCCACCAAAAGACACTTCCTCCCCTCGTAATTTGCATTTTCCCGCCCAGCCTTCAACAGCGCACGTAGCCACGTTCTTTTTTCTCCCCTCCCAATATAACTGCGTTTTCTCTTCCTGCTTCGCGTGATATTAAAGTCCTACTTCTCTCTTTCTCTCCGGTAGCATCGTCGCGTGCGTGCAATTTATTCGCGCCGCTCGCATCGTAGCCGCGCGTGCGTGTCATCAAATTCGTAAAAGCGCGGCGCGTATATTATACGATATTACGGGCGCGAAGGGCCTCTATATTTCATCCGGGCCGATCTAATTTCGGCGGAGGAAGAGGGGGGAGAGCAAAAGGTGTAACGGCTGGGCGGAAGAATCTCGCTCTGTTTCATGCTCGCCCTTCAGATATTCATATTTCGATTTGCGCGGACGCGCGAGAAAGTATCACGGGAGGCGCGCTTTCGTTTTTTTGGTCGGTGTTTCGCTCGTGAATTATGGATTTTATCGAGATTTCGCACCTGTTTTTGATGGCGCGCTGTTCGAGGAATAATACAAAAACGGGGAAGAGAGAGAGAGAGAGATCCAGACGCCGATCATTGACCATTAAGTGCGTTTGATTCGACTCGAGCGCGTTTTTACGAGTGCGCGAGACTGGTGGAGCGCGGCTGGCTTGATTTATTTTTCATTATTTTCAGATTCGAAGACACTCGCAGGATGTTTTCTTATTCGTGCTTTTTACGACTGCGAATGCACGAAGTATAATGTGAATTTTCATAATGGAGAACTCGTGGATTTACATACTGTGGAAATATGGAATAAAATACGGGTTTACGAATTTGTTATTTTAAGTTGGTTTTACAGTCAAAATAAATGACAAAACAATTCTTATTCCTTTTTTAATAAAATAACTATAAAATAATAGTATAACATTTCATACAATACTGTAACTGATTGTGATTATAATTATAATCTAACTTTTTTATACTGTTTTCTAGTAATGTTTTCTATATTAACAAAGATTTTATACACAAAACCTGTAGTGTCTCATACTGCGGCTCTTCCCTATACTTTCATATATGATCATAATATATGATGGCCATATAGAGACAAAATTCATATATGGCCATGCCTCGTTTTACCGGGTCTGTAAAAGCTTTGCAGACTTTCAATTTGAAATTATAAAATTGTCCCTTATTTGTTATGCAATAATAGATTTTTTCACCAATTTGATATCATTTCATGCCTATAATTATTGTAGTTATAGATGAAATCGTATTAAATTCGTATAAAGACCATATAATTCTTCATTCAAGAGTCTTATAACACTGCAGCGCTGATTCCAGCCTTCCCCAACTCTTCTCCCGCAACGCACAAATCAGCGAGATTGTTATTGTGAATCCAACGCGAGCTGCACTCTCACACGGCCACTGCAGCGCTAAAAATAATAAGACCAATCTCCCCCCAGAATACACAACTGATTCACGGCCAGTGGGAGGAGCTCGCGAAAACGCGCCGAGAGACGCAAACGAATGGCTTGATTTCGCGAAGCGGCCCCTGCAAATTATTCAAGACAATCCGGGGGGGTCTAAGTTTACGCTTCCGAAAATTATGGCCGACTGCAGCACGGCTAAGAAGTCGCGCAGTACAGAGAGAGATAAACGCAGTAGATTTAATTCTTTCGCGCAAATCTCGGAATGATTCAGGCCGCGAATTTCCTCGTATATTCCGCGCTGCGGGGTAATGCATCCTGGGCCCTTGTCTCTCTCTCTCGTTCGCTTGCCGTTTCGAGGCTGCGGTGGCAACAGACGGCGCAGCGCAACACCGCAAAAACACCGCCAGCGCTGTAAATACGCGCTCGCGGTTACTAAATGAAATTCCCGAAGAAAATTATCGTCTCGCGAGCGATAAATTCGCGCGCATCGCTCTCGATCGCTTCGCGGCGTCGGATTAAATTTGCGCGCGAGTGTATTAACGGCGCGTTGCGCGCACCGCGAGTTTCGGTGGGATTTTATATATAGTGATTGCAGGCGAGCGGTGGTTTTTCATCCTTATGGCAGCGTGGCATAGGATCGTTATTGTGAAAGTTTCGACGCGCTTGCACGCGCGAAATTTAATGCCGCGGAATTCTCTGCGTGGTTGTTTTCTCTTTTTTTATTTCGTAGGTTCCTTGAGTTTTAATTGCCGTGGTCGCTGTAGGTGGATGACATCGATTGCGGTGAATATTGTAATTAAGTGTAATTGATTGCACTTTTATAAGTCTGTTTTGTAAGTAGCGTGCGATAATATTTCATATCTAACGTCAAGATTAATTACTGGCATCACGTGAAAATTTCTTGTAAGTAAGACGAATGCCTCGGATAATTGCGAGTAGCTTTGAAAAGAATTTACGAAGTTATCGTGCATTTTACGGAAAACAAAACGTCTGTGAAAGTTTCATAATATTTTTCTGTGGCCTTGTAATTATTATGTAGAAAAAAATTACCATTAGCTTGTTTCACTAAAATGACGTAAATATAGTAGAATATGTAGCTCTACATCTCTAAATTTCACAGAATTTTATTTATAATCCATATTCTAATAAAAATTCCTGTGAAAATCATGATAAACTTTGAACATTACAGTAAAAATGAATGTCCTTGATGGAAGATTTATAAAAATGAGTTTATAAAAATAGCTTAACTTAAAAACAAAGTTGACCGGTTTACGGTTAAGCACATAAATAGTAAACATGCTCACCGATGCAACAATGAGTTATCAAAATACAATATTACTAATTTGCAATTTTAAAAATAAATTTTCTTACGTTTCATTGCATTATGTACATATACCAGCCATTTATAGTAATCCATTCCACTAGTTCCAGCACATCTATTTATATGCAAATTTCAACCCGCATCATTTCAACCACACGTTTGTACTTTTACCCCGTCGTCAAAATATCCCACATTCACAACGATTTTAACGTCAATTTTCACGCGAAAATCCTCCCCCTGTAAAAAAGCCGAAAGTTAAAGTTCATCCCTCGGACTACTTTACACGAGCGCGCATCGCACCGACGAATATTCTCCCGATCCGCGCAAGGATTCCCTCTCCCTCGCTCCCGTACCTATCTTACCCGACCCTCTTCCGCTCTCCCGCTTTTCAATGAATCTTCTCATCGGGACTGCCGAAGAACATAATGCGCCGCGCGGAATAAGATCGCTGCGCGCGTAAGCCCCGTGGTTTCGCCCCGGCTGCGGACCAGGTCGCGAAAGTCGATTACGCCGGAGCTTTTCCCGCGTTCTCCCGCAGCGTCGAATCTGCCGAGAATGGAGGTGTTATATAGGTATAGCGGCGGCATACGTCACCATTCTTCTGGATGCGAGTAATCCCCGCGTCGCCGCAGCTGAGGCTCGAATCTCTTTCTCTTTCTCTCTCTCTTTCTTTCGTCGAGCGAAATCCGCAGTGTATAGCGCGAGAAGGAGAACGAAGCGAGGAAAAGGACTTCGGGATTTTGGATTCGCGCGATCGGTGCGGAATTTTTAGGCGAGATTTAATTGAGATGGCGATGGGTTAGTTAGAGGAGGGGAAAAATGTTTGTTGTTGTGTAATGCTAAGTGAAGAGCTGAGGGAATTGATTATGATTTTATAACTGAAGAAAATGCGGTGGCGATCTTGACATAAATATTGATAAATCGACCGCAGCAGCATGTCTATGTAAGCAATTAAAATTAATTATAAAAGAAAAATCATTCATAATCAAGCATCCTTCATTTTTACAGAAGAAAGTAGTACGCTAAAATTTCTGAACATATATTGTTATTATTTTACTGAATTCTTCAGAGTAGGTACTACAGCAATAAAATTCGATTAATAATAAAATAAATCGCTGATTATAATCAGCCTTATATCAGCTGCGTATACTAATTATAATTAGTATACGCAGCTGCTAACAATACACATGGTAAAATATTCCTATACCAAACTTCCGCTGTAAACTTAAAGTTCTCATAAAATCATGGTTTCAATTATTAATTGTTGAATTATCGTTATAAAAATCGTTTTTATTTATACATATTGTAAAAAACCTATAATTAATTGTATATTTTCTATAAGTGTACTGCTATCTATTGTGTAAAAGTATAATGATATAAGTAGGAAGTATATACAACAATTCAAAATTATAAATAAATATGACGAAATCTAAAAAAATACACTTTTCAGTAATAAATGTTGAAAAAAGAACACAGTGTAACAACTAAAAAACGATTCATATAAAATCATTTCCGGTATCAAATGATGGATTTTATGAGTACTTTATTGTGTAAGAAATTCACTTTCTTAAAACTATTCCTGCATTGAGAAAAATTCAAACAACCGAAATTTAACAATTCTTAAATTTTGAGAAATGGCCATAAAACCCGATTTATACGACCATTTTTGCTGAAACTTTCAAGCGCACACCGGGTATTGATAGCAAACATCTGTGCAAAGTTTGTTAAAGTTATACCGCAGATAGAACGAATGGTGATATGCCACATACTAACACACACATGCATACAGACATTTCTTAAGACCAGTGCATTCGGACTCCCCAAGGCATAAACATGTTTATCCGCTACAAAAAAATGTCTACCATCACAAAGCTTTCTCTTTGAGGAAGCAAAAGAGACAGCTCCGTCGCGAAACAACTCGTACACCGCGCTCTCGCAGCATTCGGCGCAAAAAAGAAGCGACGCACCCTCGCATCCACCGGAGTACACTCGGTCACCTGCCCGCGGGACTTCCTTCCTTTCTGCCGCATCCCCTATACCGACCACGCACGCTCGCACACTTCGCAAGAAAAGAGACTATACCTAACACACACCATAGCACAACAGAGCAGAGAGCGACACCCTCCCGCGACGTACTGTCGGTTCTCGGGGCGAGTGACAAGTCCTCTCTCTCTCTCCCTCTCTGCCGACGCCTGAATAGACCTGATTGATAGAGTTGCAGCACGCGAGGTTATCAATAATGCCGACAGTACCCGTCGGTAGCGGAAGAGTTCGCTCGATTGAACGATGGCTGTCGGCTGTCCGCCTCCTTCGCGGGGCCTTTAAAATATGAAAAAAGAGCGCCCTCGAGATCCTTGAGCGACGTACACGTGTGTGTGTGTGTATGTCGAGCCAGTGAATTTCGAGACGATGGCTAACGGTAGACCCTTCGTGCGCCACTCTTTCACCTCGTCCCGCGTTTAACTCTTTTGCCGGGACGTGAGCGACGCTCTTTCACGCTCTTGCGCGGTGGAGTTCTTTCTTTTTTGAAGTGGTAGTTTTTTTTTGGAGCGATCGATTTAGAAGGGAAGTTTGAGAGAGCGTTGGGCGAGACGTGCATGACGATGTTATTTCAGGGAAATTGGAATGGACGACAACTCTTTTCTGCGCAGCGTTAATTGTTTTTCTCTTTGTATTAAGAAACATGGTTTATAAGTTTTATTCTTGTAATCACGCATATTTCACTCATCTTTGGATTGCGAAAAATAAAACTTTTAATTTAAAATACGAGAATTCTGTAAAAGATGTATACAATCAAGACCTCAAACCTATACGATATACATCATTGATTTTGTACAATAAGTCCTCAACAATTTTCAGATACTGAGGATTTTCCCTTAAAATCCATACAGATATTCTCACCAGCATCTCTCTATTTATCGCATGAAATGTAGGCCAATAGTTTCAAGCTTAACCGAACGTTAAAGAATCGCAAGATCCTCTCTCTATATACCGCATTTAATCAGACATACTACCTCCGCGAGTGTAATCCCACAGTCTAAACTCTTCAATATTAATGCATTCGGAGATAGCGACAATTTAGTAGTCGCATTATTCTCGATGAAATCTGGATTAGCGCGAGACCTAATCTGGATTGTTGAATTTCAATTTCCACGGGACATCTCCACTCCCTCTCTCTCTCCTACTCTCGCTCTCTATCTCTCTCACAATGATATCTCGCCCTGATATATCACACCACGCGCCCGCGAACTCCCTCCGCTCTTGGCAAAGTTTTCCATTAAAATCCAAAACAAAATGCAGTGCTGCCGCGCGCAGCTGCACCGCGCGGCGTGTGTACACTAGTTGCGAATTCTCTCCCCCCCTCCGGCCCCGCCGCGAAGAAAAGTACTTCCCCGAACTCGCTGAATAAAGCAAAGCTCGCCTCTGGCTTTAGCGCCACCCGCGTATACATCGCGTGCATATACGCGCGCGGGTATAAAGCGCGCAAAAGCACAGAAGCATCGATAACGTCGTTGCGTATAATAATTACGCGTCGGGTTGTATAACAGGTGACGTATAGCGCCTCGGTATCGTCACCTTCCGCGTCGTTAGAGCGAGTGTCGGCTGTGCAGCGCGCCCGCGTCATCTTCGTCGCCGCTTGACGAAGGGAGGGAAAGTGAAAGAGAGAGAGAGAGAGGGAGATGGAGGATCGCTGCCTCCGCGTGCATTAGCGCGACCTCGTTTATAGTGGCACAATTTAACTCCGTTAGCGGTGCGGGGCGCGCGCGCACGGCTTTTTTTTTCCCTGCTCTCTTCTCTTTTCTTTAATGCTTGTTTACCGTAATGTACTCCGGCAACTGCCGGCGGGAGTTTATATGCCGCATAGCACTTTCTTTTTAGCAGGGATAAATTGTTTACTTTTCGCGGCGAGAGCGCGAATAATTAATTTAATGCGACGAAAGTTTTAATTGAAGCGTCCTTGGGGCCGATGCCTTTCGTAGCGAGTTGATTTAAAAAAATCCAGCTTCATTTGCACGCGGTTAGCTACGCGAGGAAACAAAGTTTGAGTACTATTTCAATCTTCGTCGTTGTTAATTATAGTAGGATTATGCTTATTAAGATTTCCTTGGGTATAATTGACGAGGTGTGCAGTAAAATAGTAGGTACACGAAAAATCGTGGTTCGAGAAAATAAGAATAATGTACGAAACGTATGTTAAATATTCGTACTTTTGTAATGCAATAAAGGCTTAAAGATCTCAATAATACGCATGGTCGAGTATTTTCGATATTAACTATATCTATAAAAGAAATACAAACATTCAATATAAAACGCTGATTCGATACGCGAGAACGAAAATAAAAAAATAAAAAAATGAATTAGCTGAATAATTGAAAATGAATATTTTGAGTCATACAATTCTATGTAGATCAAGTACATATTTTATTGCTATTCAAATTCGATTGTAACAAAAATATTTTTTGTAAATAGTATTAATAAAACGTATGTATGGTTTAGTATTCTATTTTGTTACGGCCAGATATAAAACTAAAATAAAATAATTGAAGGAAACAAAGATAATTTGACGCACTGCACGATTACTATGAACTTAGTGTTATAGGTAAAGAATATTAGAAAAATTCTTGACCTATAATTAAATGCGAAGAATTATAATCAAAAAATAAAAATAATAAAATTGTAAAAGACAATACAAAAGTTGCGATTGATGCGATAATGCAAATGTTGCGGAATGCGACTAAGGAGGCGCCAGAGTGCAGGGAAAATAGTAGCTATCGAAAGGTATCGCGCGTAAGCGGATACCGCAGAGTGGGGGAAGCCGCCGGTAACACAGAGAAATATAAGCTCGTATGACACGTGACCGTAGAGTGGGGGAAACCGCCGGCAACGCGGAGAGATAAAACGAGTGTTTGTTTAGGATTTAAACAGCAGGAATGCACGTTATCAACCGGTATGACTGGTGAAATCTTCATCTACCGGATTTAGTTGGCAACGTGGTCGTGCGGTTCTGATGCAAAAGATTTATCCCTCGCGTCTAAGACAGAGTCTTCCTAGGCCTTACTGACGAGTCCTAGGCAGACCTTTGACGAAACGATACATCCGTTAGAAGCCATTCATACATTACGAAATGTTATCTTTTTAATTTTAAGTCACTCCTCCTCCCCCTACATAAGGCATTTTCACTAATTTTCCTACCTATTTAGTATATACCGTGAGTTTAATACAGAACCCCTTTCTCCGTAAAAGTCTTACGTAATTTATGGGCAGCCCTTAAAAGCAATAAATTGTTCACGTCATTTGATCCTTTCCTCAACCCATATGGAATAATTTTATTTTAAAGATATATATAATTCACGCTTTATATTTTTATATAAAAAGAATATTTTGTATATTAATTGAAGTTGCTAATTCTTTTTAATATGTGATCTCCGAAAGAACGGTATAACTCGACTTATACCGTTTTAGCGTGCAGCTCCTCAATTGTAAATTGTAAAAACACTTTAGAAATGAAACAAAAGTGGAAACAAGAAAAGTGCATTAAGCAATGCTATTCTCACAAATGATCAAACTTAATAATCCTAAAAATTAAAAGAGCTACATCCTTAAGTGAAAGATCAATAGAGTACAATATCACGGCTCTTCTGCGCCCGTCTCTCAGTCAGCCCGTCTTTCTCTCCTCTCTCAAGGGGAGAAAAAGTATCTGACTCAGGTTACCACTTTATTCTCCGGGATACATCCAAATAGAAAGAAAGAAATAAAGAAAGAAAGAAAGAACGGAAGCAAGGAAAAAAAGGGAACAAGAGCGAGGTGCAAAGTAGGCAGACGCACTAACGGGGGGTTGAAAGGGAGAAAAAAAAAGGAGAATACGAGCCGAGAAGATCTTCCTCGCTTCTTCCTCGGTGAGAAATGCAGGCCCATATATATTTCTTTCTGATTATGCCCCGCGTGAATCTTAATGCAGCGGTGCCTTCGTTGTTCCATTATCTCCTCTGTGTATACCTATATATCCATCGCATCGAAGGAAACGACGACGACGACGGCGACGACGATGTCTGGGGCTCGCTGATGCATAAAAGATTCGGCGCAGAGATATCGGACGAGCGAGCGCGCCAGTAATCGAACTACGGCGCGAATAAACAACGGCGCGGGGGCGCGTCTGCCGAAAAAAAATACACACACACGCACACACTGTGCCTCTCCTCGTCTCTTCGTGTTAGTTTCCCCGCGCTTTTTTTTCACGCCCTCCTTGCTTTCTCGATGGCACCGTTAACCTTTCGCTCTTCTTTATATGCGCGTAATGTAACTCTCGTGAATCCAATAAGCGAGGACTGCCGATGAGGCCGAGCTTCTGCTGCTCCATTTTTCTCGTCTATAGCCATGGTCGTTTGTATGGATGTAGCTGTACGGCGAACGATCGTGCGTATATACAGGGAGATTGCTCGGAATCGAGCTTTAAAGATTTTCCACTGCTGCGCGAGCTACGTATCTCCTTGATGCGCGCGGGCTTATTGCGAGAAAAATATTTGTCTTCGACAGTTTTTCGACTTAAAAGGAAAGTGCGGATTCGAGGGGATAGGATGCTTTTGTTCTGAATTTACTCTGTTCGGGATATAAGTAAACTTTCGAGTACTGTGCGTATTTCGTTCATTGTTTTCATTGCGCAGTGATGAGGGATTGTGTATGAAATAATGAACAGCTTGTTTTTCCGATATAAGCCCGGATGAGAGGGAACAGACTCGATCATATATACGACTTTTGAAGAAACGAAATAGTAAAATTAATGAGTAGATAAATTAAAAAAAAAAACTATAGCTTATAAAATATAAACAATATTGGATTTCAAATCAACGGTTTAGCAAAAGTTCCGTCTATCTCAGAAAAGCATGCAAAGAAGGATTATTTTAGTGGAAAATTTATTTATTTAAAAAAAATTATTTTAGTGCGTTTTTAATTTTTTAGTGACAATACCGAAAAAATAGAAGAACGAATTGAAAAATTAAAAGAGAACATTTTTCGACTGAAATAGTCCTCGTTCACGCGTATCTTACACGGTAAAAAAACTTGAGCGTAAACTGTTAACATTTTTGTCAGTGAATTGTCTGACAGTAAAAATAACTGACACGTGTCTGTAAAATTAACGCGAAACTATATCTATATATAATCCCCGTTTACAGACAATTGACTGTTAAAGATGACTGACGAATGCCTGTTTTAAGACGAATACGTGTTTTAAGAGACAATCTCGTGTAAAAAAATTATTCTGGTTAAATAAGTCTATTTATGCGGAAGTCTTACAAAAGTAAGGCAGAAGTCTAGCATAGGCCACCATGCCAGACGTTTGTTAGAATTATGTCACGAAAACTCAATTTTAACAAATAGATAATTAGAATAGTACACTCATCATTAATATAGGCTAGAATAGTAAAAATACATACTTTCAAATAAGATAGAAGAAAAGTTTCTTTATGCCCATCTGAACGAAAATGGACACTTTTTTCCCTGAAAAGCGAGACCAAAATTACGAGATGGGCATAAAGTACTATATGTACTATTCAATATTGCAATTTTGTTTAAAATATAAATATTTGTAAAAAAGAGACAAAAATTTAGGTTACTCCCAACTTGACATAACGCGATGCTTTTGTTTTGAAAATTTTGCCAAAAGTCTGGCATAATGGCCAAAGCTAAACTTGCACCAGACTTCTGCTAGACTATCGCTCGTGTTTCACGCACATTCTTAGATAGCACCTTCTGTCAAACCAGTCAAACCACCTTACAACGTTAAAATTCGATAACAATTCAAAGCCAAACAACTCGATTAACCAAGATTCAATCATCCAGCTTTCTCATTTTAAAAATCCTCTCCACGTTCACGCACAAACCGCTCTCGCTACGAGCGTTCCAAATTTCGAACAACATCCCCTTAGATTAACGCTCGTCAATTATTCCACCGATATCCCTCTCCAACTCCCTTCCACGCGCGCACGTGCACGTGCACCTAGGAAAAAGTTGCCTCGCCCAGTCGGCCGGCAAAGGCCGAAAGAGGATTTGGTGGATGTATTGGAAATCGGCCTTGCGTCCGTCCGTCCGTCCGTACCCCCCGTACCCCCGTAGAATCCGGCGAATGGGTTGAAACGAATCCCTCGCTCTCGCCATTCTCGTTCCCCGCGAGTCGGCGCGCGCGCGCGTGTACTACGGCTTCGCCGCCGTCGGGATAATAAACCGCGGCCAAAGGCAAAACGTAATTTGTAGTTTCGCCTGTGCAGAAGAAACCGCACAAATTGCGCGCCAGCTCGTCGCCAAGTAGGAGTTCGTTTTACTGCTAATACCTTGGCCAAATTATATATATATATATATATATGAATACGAGAAAATTAGCTAGAGAGACTGTGAGACTGTTGTATCATGGTCAGAACGGAAAAGTCAGAGTGCCGTTGACCAATCTGGAGCCAGAATCCGTTTCGGGTTTCAGTTTCCAAGCCCCTGACTATGTCCCAAGGAGCCTATTTTATCGATGAAATTTCAAACTGGTCCCTACTGAAAAGGATCACGTGCTATTATTAAACAAATAATTACGTGTTAAAATGGGACAAAATTTATATCTGGATCTATTTCAGATCTCATAATAGTACGTGAATGTCACACATAATTCAAGCAAAAATTTCAAACCATAAAACCTTTTCTTTGCAATACTTTATGTAACTGTTTTCGGTTTTAACCTGTTTATGTGACATCTTTTGGTGTTAACCTCTGCACATACAACTTTTGATGTTTTACAGCATTGCATAATAATTAAAAAACGAATTAACATAGTAGATTTTATAAAACTATTTATAAAAATCTTTAGAATACCAGGTAATACTATCTTTTCAAAGTTTTATGTTAAATTCTCGGTGTTAATCTGTTTATATAAATATGAAACTTTATATAAGTACAAAATAATTTAAATCATTAAAGTTACCCTGGTAGAAAATTATCTAGTTTTATCGAGGCCCTCGATTATTTCCTTGGCAAACTAGATAGATCTACATAGTTCTAGATTAATTTTCTACCAGGGTAAATGAGTTTTTATAATAATATAATGTACGCGGCCCCGCGCATGTAATACAAAGGCAGACCTAATCAAGTGTCAGTGCTATGAGGTTCAGACAATATCAGTGTGGAAGAAATAGTGACGTGAGTATCAGTGCCGGAAGGTTCGACTGTATATCACGAGTGACATGACAATTGACATGATTGTGCCCACAAAAGAGCATATTGTTTTAATTCAACCAATAAGTGCCTATACAATGTATTTACTATACCTAGCATTCAACGAAGTTCAGGTAGTGGTATGATCTTAAGAAATGTTATGTCTAATACTTTTTTTCAGGACTGTTTGCTAATGCCAGTATAGATAATTTGTTAACACCTGAATCCTTGAACCGTTTAGCACAAATGATGCCTATTTAGCTCTTCGTCTTCGTCTCTATAATGGATTAAATGGATAAACATACCTTTAAAAATTCCCCTCCTCTGTCACTTTCAAACTTTAAGTGATATTCAAACTATGAGCGCTTTTTTTAATGTGTTTTATTAAACCATCAAGATTATTTGTGCAGCAAGCGACTGTTTTGGATGCAACTGAAACTTTATCAGCCTTGACGTGAACAAAGTCAAAGTTTTTAGTGCCAAAATAATTATCAACGCACTGATTTTTAATCGACAGTTTTCTTTTCAAATTAGGTTCCACGACCTGGCATTTTTTTGTAGCTATTCGTAAAACTATAGGCATAAATTTAATATTTGGTTACTAGTTTGAAAATGTTTTACATTCTAAATTTCCAATGAGTATTAAATATTTGTAGACTTACTTTTGATATTAAAATACATTTTTAAAACTTAAAAAATCTAAACATAAAATTCAATATCGAAAACATTCACGATGACATACAAAAAATGATCACTTTTTATTTAAACTCGATCGAAGCGCGTCATGTCTAGAACAATATTATTTCATCTTAATTTCCACAATACTATTTATTTTCTATATATATTTATGTGTTATTAACCAGCAGGTACAATAAATAAATAAATTAATGAATAATATGAATTATAGTGAACAAAAATAAAATAAACGTTGATAAATTTTTAGAATATACGAGTAACTTTGTGATATGAATGTGTTATAGTTTATTTGAAAATCAGTAGGATTTTTATTAAAAGTAAATATATTTTGTATTTTTTTTTTATAGTAATCTTAAAATAAATTATTATCAATAATTTTTTTCAGTTTTATCACAGGCACCAATGTTACACACATAATTGGCACACTAGTGCTAATTCGCACTGTAAACAACTTTTAATGTGTCTGGTTTGGAGACCAAGATTTAATGATGATCGGTTTGCTACCTGATACTATAGAGTATATACATACTTAACATAGTGGGGGGGGGATCAATACAGTTGCGTCTCACGAAATGTCAGTAAGTTGAAAAGTTTGCTGGTGCGAATTCGCATCAGTCTACCATTTGAGGATTATTAAAATAAAGATTTTTTGGTTAATTAGTGACACGTCCAGGTACTTATTTCATTTTCTAGAAGCTGGTCCATACAGAATTAAATAATATTAATCCAAAGATCGTAAATCTCACTTTTGATCATAACTACATGAGTCAAAACTTGATGTTTCCTTTGTAATTTATATATTTCTCGTTCTAATTGCATTAAAACAACATGAAAATAATTCTTTTGTGCTATTTTTATTTTACATACATTTTACATACATATAAAGAAATTTATGTAGATTGAGATTTTTATTTTTCAGCTTTGTTTTAACTCACATAGTTGGGGGATAACTACTTCAAGGTAGGACTATGGTAAAAAGACTTTTCTATTGTTCAGCCTTATGAACTTAAATTTTGAAGGCTTATGTAGGGTGATATTAATAGGTTCTAAATCAATTTTTAGCTCAAGGTATCGATTATTTGCCGAGTTATTGAAAAAATACGGTTTTCTTAAACGAAAATGACCAGCTTTCAAAATGTCACTTGCGCATAGCATTTTGAGAAAAAGCTCTGAAAAAAATTGAGTCACTTCCTTGATTGGTTAACAAAATAAACAGTTGACAGAATTTCAAAAATCGTCTTCTACTTCCTCAAAACAGAATGACTAGAAAATCTAAACAAAATTTAAATTTAGTTAACATTTTATGTTCTATATATTCTACGGTGTATTTTCTGAAAGTTTCAAAAAATTTCATAAAAATCTCATACGCAAGCCACTTTTTTAAGTTAGGAAAATTAGTTGCGAGAAAAACACGTTTAAAGATTCAATTTTGAACGTTATCTAATGTAAATTATTTTACTTAAATGCGTATAACTTTCTTAAAACATTAAGTTTTGAGATCTGATAGGTTTCAAATCATTCTAACAATTACAAAGATTAAAAAAATTAAATAATTTTTTTTTAGATATTTTGGCCAAAAAACATCAGAGCTTCACCTCAAGCAAATTTCAAACAGCGCTTCGTCTCGTTTTTCATTTCGTATTCGTTTAGACCACGGGCTATACAGCAGCCCGAAAAGCTTGCGCGGACACTGCGGCGAGGAAATTTAGCCTCGTTCGGCAGCCAGACGCGCGCACTGCCCAGTCCGAGGAGCGCGGAAAAGACCTTACGCTGGAAACGGAGAAAAGACAGGGGCAGGAGGTAGATAGTTGGCTTTGGTCTGACGAGCTATAGCTGACGAGGTGCCGATACGAGAAGAGATTGAACACGTTTTCCAGTGGGGTGTTAACGTTCGGGCGGGTTTTTCCGGCCGAATCTTCCCGTTCGATCTCGGACTCATTGCTTTCGGATAAAACCATAAAAGAAGATTGACGCCGGTTAGACGGCATTCTAATTAGATTCGCAACCGCGAAAGTCGTGAAAGCATCAACGGATTTTAATTGGACGGCTGATTTTGAAATATTTTTGGAAGGTAAATTGCGCAGCGTAATATTTTAATGGCGTATTTGTGTTCACTGACCTGTGCAATCGAAATTTTTCGTGAAATTTTGATAATGCAGAGGAAATTTATATGCACAGTCCACAGTTGCATAACGAATCTTCATTATTACTTGATGAACTTTATTTTAATGTGACTTTAAGACCAGCTCTTTTCATTTCGTTTTGCATACAAAAGTAACTGAATCCACTTTTTCGTTGCATAATACAATAGGCCATTACTAAAGAAACGCCCATTGTTCGAAATGGAAATGTATTTTTTGATTATTCATAATGGAAGCTTAAAATCTCTATCGAGAATTAAATTTTTCCGTTGGCCGTCCTCAGAATCCTCTTACAACAAGTCAGAAAAAGCTTTTCAAACCAAGTTTCCGCAAACTTCCCTTTGTCCACTCCTCGGAAGCATTTTAAACTCAATCAAACCAATGAAAAATTAAATTCAACATTACAACGACAGCGAAAAACCTTTTCAAACCCCATCTAAAATCCCCCAAAGAATATAAAGAAGAAGAAAAACAACACGGAGGACCACCCCCGCGATCGTCTTCGCATACCGAGACAGTTATCGTCATCTCGGAGGGGTGCTCGCGAGGGCGGCATCGCGTCGTCGAATCAATAATTCCTCGCCGACTGCATAATTCAAAGGATATCTCGACGGCGAGAGCCCGCGGCCTCTTCTCTCTCTCTCTCTCTCTCGTTCTATTGAGTCGTCGGCGTCCGCCGCTCCTAAAAAATGTATAGAGAGCCGGAAGAATTGTTTCCCCGCGGCCTCCTCGAGTTGATACGCGCACACAGCGAGGCTGTTTTCGTCTCCCCCGTGCGTCTGGAGGTCCTTTAAGGAAGGGCGCAGCTGTGTAGTCCCTTCGCGTGCGCGACGTTCTCAGCTCTAATTCTGGTGCTCTGCGTGGGAGGAAGAGGATGCGCGCGGCGCGACGGCGGACCTTTGTGCATTGCGAGGAGAGTGGCGGCGAGGGGATGAGGGAGAAATAATGAAGGTCGCTTGGTGCGAGGTGGAAGGATTTCAGAATTTTTGCCGGGAGTTCAGAGGTGCGTTGGAGGAACGATGCTTTTGGTGTTTTTTATTGGGAAGCTATGATTCTTGGCGAGATAAGGATTGTTTGTTTCATGCGTGCATTATGACGTGCATTGGTATCAAGGATATTATATGATAAAAATAATTTTGTTTTCTTTTTCTTTTTTCATGAATAATGAATAATAAGTAATGAATAATGAATGATGATAATGAATATGTACAGTTAGAACAAGTAAACTGTGGCAATGTTCGTATTGAGATAAAGAAAAAAGAAAAACATTTTGAATGCATAGTGTAATTATTCACTCGTTTCAATAAATATAGAAACTATTTCCTTATTTACGAAAAAATATTGTAAAAAACATAAAAGAACCGCTACCATTTCATTGGCACTTAGCTTCCTCAAACTTTATAAATTGTACCAATATGAAATTATTTATTCTATTTAATACTGTGGTGAAAAAATAATAACAAGTCTATTGCTTTTTAATATGTCGAGATATATGTATATATTTAAATTTTTGAATTTGTGAATTTAAATTTTAACTCAATTAAATATCATTCCTTACAAATGGAATTGGAAAAGAAAACATAAGAAATATATCAATTAACTATAAAATGCTCTGCAGTCTTCTTTTATTTAAAAACTGTTGAATAATTTATTTTTACAAGTTGTTGGAGTAAATGCATATTTTTGTAATAAAACAGGGGTTTTGAGAAAATGTTCTTTACGCATGAATGAATGAAAGTTAATATTTTTGACTACGTTTAAACTCAATTTATGTTCTGAAATAAATAAATCATTTTTTGAACCTATTCAAAACTATAGCATAGATAATGAAAAAATATTTAAATTGTGTAAAAACTAAAAAAGTTTTTGCATATCAAGATACATTTTCTTCAATTATTAATAATAAATTTTGCAACAGTATGATTGTTGATTACATTTTATTTATGAATGTAATGTATACTACTTACGTATACTGACAACGGGGAATAAACACAATACTATACGGCAGGGTATAAAAAAAACATGTTTCTAACATGTATTTGAAAAAACTTATTTTTTACTATCACAAAGCTTCCTTCTTGAGGAAGAAAAATTAAAAAAATTTCTAAATAAAATATTTCAAAGATATCGAACATATCTCACTTTAAACATATCTTTGTTTTCATATTTTAGTATAGGGGGAATTGGGTTAAAACGGGGAATCTAATAATTTAATTTATTCTTATAAGAAAATATATTTACACAAAAAACTATAACACTGTTACAGAATACTTATCTATAATTAATATGAACAATTTTTGAAGGTGTTATATTTGTCATTTTCAAAAACTACTTTATTTATTTAATATTTTATGCATGCTTTTGGTACTCTATTTTGCCCACCCCGTTTTTCTCCCAATTTTTTTTTAAATGAATAAATATAAATGGCTTATTGTTCACAAACTGCAACTCCTAAGATCCATTTTTTTATCGGCTTTATTTGTTCGTGAATAAGTACGCAAATAAGTAAATAATTTTAATTACTAAGTAATGTCAATTGATTTTGAACGACGCAACCATTTATGGTACGAAATGCAGCCGAGACCTGCTTTTGCCTCGCACTCTATTTTTCCCCAGCTTCCTGTATATTTAAAGCCTAAAATTTATTTAGAATATTTTTTATACTGTATATATTTTTTATTAATTCGTATTTACGTACGGAAATAAATATTGACGTATCAAAACAATAGTAAATGAGGAAAATCTAGACGCTCTGAGTTCTTGAATAAACTGTTTGTTTATTGTTCTCCATTTCCTCGTAATTAGTAATTTTAGTAAAGATTGCTTGCAAGAGTTTAATTTAGCGATTAGAAAAATTTGGCGTATTTATATACAGCTGCAATCATGTGTACACAGTTATGTAAATGACGGTATTATTTTTCTTATCTTTTTTCCTCAATCATCGCACCTCGCGGCGTATAAAAGACTTGCAATTTGAGAAATTCTTTTAATCACACTTTATTGCACATTACGAGAACTTATTATTCAAAGGACAAGCCTGCAACATGAAGTTTCTCAGTTTTATTTGTTTTCTTCTCATTTCGCTGGCATGCTGTTTCGCTACAAGACTAAATCCTTTACGGGCTATTAATCAAAGTAGTAAGTCATTATTTATTTCCCACATACTTGCTGTTTTATCAATTAATTGATTACCTAATGCGTAAATAGTGTTAAATTGAAATTTTAATATTATGTTATGTACCAAGGTAAAGAATGAGGCTTTATTCGACTAAAAGGCCTCTCTCTATAATTAAGCACATCATCATATTTTACTTTGTTACACATGTCTAAATTACGCATTTTGTGAACCTATGGAGTGAAATCTTACGTTAAAAATATTACTTATAACCAATGTTATCAACATATTCCTACAATCTGTGATTTATTAAATTTTTAATTACCATTGCCTTTGATTGTTACTAACTTTGAAAGTAATATTTGTAACGTACACTGAGATAAAACTGGTAATTTTTGCCAGAATACATCGAAAAAATTACCATGTTGTTCGAGTAACTTTGGAATATTCGGTAAAGATATTAAAAATTCAAATGCAGCATGGGAAAAATTTATAGAAAATAATGTAGAATATCGATAAAGCATAATAATTATTACTTTATTGATTTTTAAATTTTACAAGATCAACATGGGACTTTTTACTAGTTTTGTTTAGGACTACTTCCAACGTAGCATGGGATCTTTTACTAGTTTCGTTTAGATCGACTTCCAATGTAGCATGGGAATTTTTACCACCAACACTAGGAATTTTTCCATTGCGATTTTGGAAAAAAAAAAAGAGAAATGAAACTCGACTTTTGATCAATATTTTCTTTTTAATTTACTTACAAGGAAACCGCCTAAGGTGTCCGCCTCCGATTTTCCTGAATTTTTGATATGTTGTAGAGGATCGAATAATAAGAGACACGTATTTTTTTTTATCGGCCCAATCCGATATTATAGGGATATTATAGAGGCGAAAACCGCCCCTAAAGTTAACCCCCGAAAAAGGTTTTTTTTAAATACCTTAAGTTCTAATTAATGTTTTGAAATTAAACAAAATGGAAAATACTTCTCTTTGTACTATTTAAACGTGCAAAAGTAGTTTAAAAAATATGGTTTTTCTGAAATAAAAAGTAAGGGTTGCCACCCCCGGGGACGTAATACTTTGTATAAATGACTCTTGTAATAATTACTTCAAGCATTGTAAAATTTCAAAGGTAGCATCATAAATAGTATTATTTTACCATATATTCCAAACTTACAATCAAAAACTGGGAATTTTTCTCATACTTTTTTCTCACTGTAATACGTCTCTAATTACAGCTCTTTTTATCAACATTTATTTTATTTTTTTAAATTGTGTTGGATTTTTTTTTTAAATATTGTATAACAAAGAATAAGAAAAATTTGTTGCAGAGGGCAGAGGTGCGTGTACGTAAACAGATATTTTTTAAAATTAATTTTAATCATACATATTTAATTCTAGTATACAAAAAAGAAAAATTCGACTGTCAACCTCATTATTACTAATTTGAAAACCACTACAAAAATCGTGCATGAGTTACAATAAAATAATCATTATTTCTACAATTTTCATAATTACCTATGAATTCCAAAACGTGGTAATATCAAAAGACGTAGTACAACTACTATGGATTCAGTGAAACTTTATTTTGAACTAATATAAATAATAAAATTGTCTATGTCATTCTTTCAGGTTGTACACAAGAGCAGTGTACTGCCATTTGTGCCAAGAGAAACGAAAGGGGTATTTGTAGATCTTCGACGGACTGCTTTTGCATCAGGGACTAACCGGATACCAAGTATCATTACATCAACTAACAAAGAGCATTAAAAGATATCATTTAAAATACTGAAAACGACTTTTGTACAAATTTAGAACATTTCTCAAATAAATACATGATAAACATCCACGCTGAATCACCTGCAGTCGCTTATCTTTAAAACCAAACAACCGCAAGCCTTCTCCCTCGATACAATCTCCTCGACTGTTTCCCACCTTCATCCCACTTTCCAAAATTCCTTCCTTATCCTTCAACAAGACGCAGCCAAACTACCCGATGAAACGTTCCACCGAAGAAGCAACTCCACCCACAACCGTATAAACAAACGAAAGATCGAGTCGAGAGCTGGCGCGAGAAACAAGTCGAAGCACCCCCCGCCTGCTTTCGCATTCACCGAATCGGAAGGTAAATTGCGCGCCGAGCGTCGAGTCCACGTCCGAAGATATAATTCACGAGGACCCCAAACCTAGAAGACAAAACGAGACTAAAAAACAGACCGAGTCGACGCAGCCAGAGACGGAGAGATAGCACGCATACACTTGGCAGGAGGCACGAGGCGACGAGCTCTGCTTAAAATGCACGGCAGTGTCCGGCAGTCGGAGCGCCTCCGTCGTCGTTGCCACCACCCTCTCGCTTTCTTTCTTTCTTTCCTTTCTTTCCACGTCTAGCCCGTGCATGCAGCCACGGTCGAGGAGAAAATATAAGGCGACGGCGCGGACGATGGAATTTCGCCGGGTTGTGCATTCTGCCGGCTCGAGTGCGGACGGGCGTAAGCGACGAGAGCACCTTATATACCTACGTGCAGCGCGGCGCGAGGTGCGCCAGGCGCGAAGAGGAGATGCGCTCGGTTGTTTTTGCATTATTGCGAGGGGTGGGGGACGAGTGTGTTTTTCTCGGAGCCTGGGGTTTATGGTGGCGCGATGGGGCTTGGCTGGCATTTTTCAAAGCTGAGGGTTGGAGCTTGGTGGGGTAGAGTTGAGTGGGACGTTTTTTGTCGTAGTGCGAAGTTGGACAGCGATGGTTAAATATTTTTAGCAGGTATATTCGAAATTGTGTATGCAGGATAATGTATTATTCTGGTTTTGCTTGGCTTTGGCGACGTCGAAGGGAGGGTTAAGTGTTTACTATTCTATATTGTATGTTTGTGGTATTTTTTTAAAGTAAAAATAAGATAGGAGAGACTCGGGTATAACGAAGTATGGGGTATAACAGCATGGGGTGTAGGGGAGCAGTTGTGATAACTTTGCTTTAGAAGTGGCGTCATCTATTTAATTGCATGTTAGTTTACTCGTAGTGATTATATGCGAGTTAATTGCACTTTCCCATGAACCGTTATCATGCAGAATGAATTCTAAAAATAAAACATAGTTTGAGATCGTGAGAAATAGTAAATTTTGTAAAAATGGTTTTTTAGTAAAACGCGAAAAATTTGGTGTTATTATTTCTGTTTTCTATACGTAATCCAAATTTTGTTTAATTTATTTAGGTAGCAATTTCTGTATGTTATAATTATAACAATAATTAAAAGAATTAATAACGTGCTCTATGTACTGTCCTCGTAATAATAGCGTAGCGTTCTAGTATACCCTAATTGACCGCTTCGTTATACCCCATGATTTTGAACATCATGATTTTCGATCTATTCTGATAATAATTATTAAGTACTTTTACATTATATTAATTTCAGTAGTAACGTAAGATAATGTTCTTTGCATACCAAAAAAACAGAAAAAAATTTTTTTTATTGAATTACATTTTTTACGTAGTTTAGAGCATATTACATTTTAGCTAAAAATATATTCATATAATTTTGTTTAAAAGTTGCTGAAATACCCTACTTTATTAATGATTATTTATAAATAAACTTGATAGTATTAATTTACTTAGGCTCTCAACAATACTTTAGATACATAAAATACTCTTTTTGTTTTTAAAATAGTAGTATGTGGAAGAAACTTGTTTTCAATGTAAAATAATGAAAAGGTGAATAATATTAATAAAAGAGATGATTAAAAATAATAAAAAATCACTAGAGTTAGCTTAAGAATGGTGATACACGAAGCTTTGAAAATGTTTAGGTTCAATCTTGAGAGTCAAGATTTTCCATGCGGGATTGGGATTTCAGAGTCTATACGATATCATTCGTAGCTTTTCAAGGAGTCAGCGATTGTAGGAATGTTTTTTCTGGGTAATTTAGTTTATATTGTACGTTAATATCAAATAATCCAAACATGCACACGTTACACACGCTAGAAACTATATTTCCTACATACATACAGCAACATACCCTTTCAGCTAGATTCCAACATTCAAATTCGAAGAAATCATTATAGCCGTTTCTCGTTCTCCCAGGAATACAATAGAATAGCAGCTTCTCACTATACAAATAAAACTTTTCCAAAAATACATTTCGCAACGACACGCCTCCTCGAGAACAAGAATCCCCCCCGCGAGAGTATCAAAACATCTCCGAAATTTTTCCTCCAGCGTATAATAAACGCATTGTTATTCTCGAAAGCCGGCTTTTGTGCAGCCTCCGCGCGCTCTACTCCTCTCAAGGATGCAGACAACAGACGAGGAGGAGAGCGCGAGGATCGAGGGAAGAAATTCCGCGGCTCGAGAGGATTGACGCGCGCCCCGCCGGCATAAGACCGCTACGTGCTGCACCGTCGCCAAACGACAACTCCGCACGCGTCCTACAAATTACAACGAAAAGTCGTCGTGTAAAAGGATGCATTGCAAAAGGTTACAATTTTAATTGCACATAATTTCTGGTATTTTCGTGCACTGAAAAAAAAATTTGTTAAATCTAAGTAAACGTTTCCTAGAATCGTACTAAGAAAAGATTTACTTAAATAAAGTAAATATTTATTGAATTGATGAATAACAGTCTAAACATAATTAAATATTTACTATTATCAAATAAATCTTTTCTTAGTACGATTCACGGAAACGTTTACTTAGATTTAACCAATTTTTTTTTCAGCGTGCATTTTTATTCGCGCTAAATGCAGCTTTTTCTTTTGAATTGAAAAGTGCTTTCCACAAGAATCTATCGTTTTTACTTTTCAACCCGCAAGCTTGCGTCTTCGCCTAGCCACCTTCCACCCGCGAATTTTCGACTATTTTTCACGAAAATTCTGCCGAATCCACCCCTTTCCCCAAACCTGATACAGTAGCTCTCCGCCGTAAGACGCGAAATTTGTTACGCCCTGTATAACCTTCGGGTACGCTTCTCCTTCCCCGGGCCGCGGAGAAAGAACGAGCGTGCACGAGAGAGAGAGAGAGAGAGAGAGAGAGAGAGAGAGAGCGAGGGAATGCTCCGCGGCAGTACGTTCCTTTTCCTTCTCGCATTTTTCTCGATGCGCCGCGTCGTCTGCTCTGGCCCCTCTCGCGAATATCCCTTTTTTCGCGCTTCTCTCCTCGGCTATAGCCCGGCGTATATAGTCGTCGTCGTCGTCGTCGGCGGTGGCGGCGCATAGATCACGCGGGCTGCAGTTTGTCGCCCCCTGGGCTGGCGGGCAAAGCCCTTTTTCTCGTAACTTTTGCAGCCCGCGTGCGCTGTACGTAAAAGAGAGAGGGAGAGATAGTAGTCCGCCGCCGCCTCTTCTCGATTTATCCGAGAGTAGGAGTGACCCGTTAGTCGCGGAAAGGAGGGGGGGAAGAGGGCGGACGAACGAGTACATCTGCATAATGGAGAGCGGCTAGACTCGGGGAAAAAAAGGCCGGTCTTATGTGCGTGCGTATAGAGAAAGCTTGGACGTGCACGATGGGTTTGTAAATAATAGGTCTGCGAGGGGTCTTGGGGATGGGCTGGTGAGCTTTGCAATTTTGTTTACTGGCTGGCGGGGGTATTGGGAAAGGGTTTTTATCTTATTGAAAGGTTAGATAGATCGAGGGCTGTTGATTTTAACTCGAGCGGCTTGTTTAGTGGGCGTCTTGTAAGATATACGCGGGTTTAGTAGTTTGTGAAATTGGATTGTTGTAGTTATGTCTACGTTAAGGTGAACTGTGGAAATAAAGTTACTTTTTCATTGTAATGAAAGGATCTCGTGACGAGAGGGGAGGGTTAAGTATTGCGTGATTTTAATAGGCTGACCATGCCCGATTGTTTCTACTTAAAATGAGGCATTGCTAAAAATTGATTTTTCAGACATTTATTTTCGATCGTTAGATGTGCAAAAGATTTTGTTAAACTCGTATATTTAAGAAGTTATTTAAAATTATCTAGGAAACGTGTAGCAAAATGTTCAGCAATAACCATTGAACATTTTAGAAGATAGATTTCAACGTATGATTTATTTTTATAAGCATTCTAAAAAAATCTATTTTTTCCAAATATTTTAAATATTTTTGCGGTTGAAACTTTTTTTACGTGTTTCTTAAATGATTTTAAAATATTCTTGTATGTGTTTGGCCATATTATGACAAAAAGATTCATTTTGGGTAGTACTTCCTAATCCAGCACTGCATGCGATTTAACGCAAATCGATGTCTCCGACTAAATTTTTAATATATTTGTACGTTTGGTCCGCAAAAAGTTATATACGATTTTGTAGCACATTTGAATCAAAGAGGTCTGTCCAGTATTTACGTTAAACCTACAGTTTCTGAGATACAAATTCCTAAAGTTTGAGAAAAGCGATTTTATATATAATTTTCAATATCCCCTTATGATGCGGAATAGGTTTAATCTCGAAAATGTGTATAAATATTAAAAGTCTCGCTAGCATTTTTTCTTTTGAAATTATTTTTAGGTAAATATAATATCCCAACAGAAGATGGGAATTAATTTTTTACACTACTACGTTTTTAACCCCCCTGCGTAAGTGTTTTACCTCACATTTCCGTTCCCGAATGCATATTTCTTTTTTACATGTTCGAAAATTGGATAACATCTCTCTTTATGTGTACGAGGTCGCGTAAAAATCGAAAGTTTAACCCAGCTTATCATAAAGAGTAAGTTGTCAGCTTTAATTTGCGTGGTCGTAGATGCTCTAAAAGTGTACCAGTCAAAAGTTATGTGCAAAAATGTCAGGACGAGATATCTCGTCCACCTAACTACGGACGATATATCCCGGGATACTGCGCCAGAGGGTTAATAATTATTAGTTCTCTATCAATCTAAGATAATCCATGTATAAAGTTTTTCTAAAAATTTAAAATCGATTTATTAAAAATAAAAACTTTAGATTTTTATACTTCATAGAAGTACAAGGCACTAACTGAATGCGATAATGCGTCAATGGATGCTAGCATATCTTACTTGCACATACAACTATACAACAGTAACTAACGTGAAAGCTGACCCGTATTAAATTTTCAAACTCTTATGCGGTGAGGTATATTATATTAGCATAAAGAAATGAGTATCTATCTAGTAAAATATCATTCTTAACGCAACCCCAGAAATAGAGAATAAAACACCGAAAACACACCCTTTCTTAAACTACTATAACAAAAAAACACAACTGAAACAAAAATACGAAGAACATAATGCACGACAACTAATCGCCATTACCATTTCAATGAACCAATTTCTCCCCATTGCCAAACCCCCAATAACGCTCCATTCCGCGCTGCAGCGCCATCGCCCTCGGCGCCATTAATTCCGCCGAATTCCCGCTGTGCAACCGTATCAAAGACCGAGGCTACACCCGGTACCCACCTCCGGCAGAGTGAAAACACAAAAAAAGAAATCTCATTGAGTAAACATTGCGCAGTGTACCCAAGCAATTTGCGCCTGCCTCGCTGCTCTTCCCCCTCCACTGAGCGTAACGAAATAAAACGCGCGCCGATGTATATCGACACACACACACACACACAGACGCACATACACAAACACACACACACGCACACACACAAACACACATATACACAAGTATAGAGCCGCGGGGGCTTCGAGTGTCTCATTGCGTATTTTCCTCGCTCGCGCCAGACAGCAGCAGCGTCTATATACCTCCCCCGCGTCCAAAGATTCGCACACTCTAAAGCTCACCTTGTAGCGCACGGAGCGGCGCGCGCCCGCGCGTAACAGGGCGGATACACAGGTTCTCTGGGATTTAGGGAGAAAAAGAGACGGAGAGAGAAATTCGGAGCGATGCTGCGTCGAAGAGAAAGAGTCGAGGGGGGGGGGGGGGGGGGACGAGCGATGAAAAAAGCTTGATTCCGACACGGACGAGGTGACTGATCACCCGGGGGCTCAGCCGCGCCGGCGAGTCCGGCGATCGACGCTCGCTTTGCCGAGTGATCCATCTTATTTCCGCTTCGTTTTTCTTTTTCTTCTCTTTTTCTCCGCGAAGCTTCGAACTGTTCCAAGTCCCCTCTTCGTACGTCCGTGTTGCTGTGTGCTCGAGTCAGTTGGCACGTTGGGTCCGCGTCGCGCGAGATTGTATAGTGAAAAGCGCGCGGTGAAAGAGATAGCGCGCGCGTGAATAAAGAAGACGTCTGGTTTAAGAAGTAGGGGGGGATTTGGTGAATGGAGAGGATCGGGGATTTTAGCTGGGGGGGACAGCAGTAAACAGGCGATTAGGCGGGTTACGTGGCAGGATGATTTGGGGAGGGGTAGGGCTGACCTAGATCTAAATGATCTTGAGAAGGCTAATCATGTGTACTGATATTAGATAGCTTTTTTATATAGAGGTAAAATTGATGGGTGGAGAAACTTTAGGAATAAAATTGTATAAGTCATTCATTTTTTAATACAGTTTTATGAACGCCCGAAATATTGCATTAATATATCTTTTTTCTTAAAACTGTAATTTGAACGCGGTTAATCAAATCATAAAAAAATGACTTTTTACAAAAAAATAATTCACTAGTTTTGAAATTTCAAATACGTTTTAATAATTTTTGCAGGTACTTACTTACTTTATGTATTCTAGAGATACAACATTTGAGAAATAAAAATGTACGATAGTATGCGTTGCAAAATATTGGGGGTATAGTGCACCTCACACTTTGCAATCTACTTGGCTTGACTATCCGGAAAAAACTGACGCCATGCAAGGAATGTCTGTCGTTCTATCGTACTGTGGGTACTCTGCACTACCGGTATATGAAGGATTAAGTCCAATTTTGGACTATTAACTTAGAGAAAATATAGCTTCTGTTGGAATCTCGTATACCCCAGATGTACAGTAAAGGTTAAAATTGATGGGTTCTAGCAAAAAAAAAACCTGCAGAAAAGTGGGGTTTCTTGGGCCGGTGTGATGCTTCGGGCTATATAATTAATATGAATTTCATTGAGTTTTTAAAGCTACTGAGGATAAGCTAATCGGTTTTGATCGAAATAAATGTTACTTTGAACGATTTAATAGCACTAACTTTTACTTAGGGGTTGACAAGCATATGAAAAAATTTAACTTTTAAGGTAGTGGCACATGCCAGCACACCACAGAAAGAGACCTCACTTAAGGGTATCTTACGCGTTACGATTAGACAATACCTATCTTGCGCATTGCGATTAGAACTAACTTTGAGAGCATAAAATTATTTACAAGATCGTTTTAAATTTAAACTTATTTTACAATTTAAATTATAATTTTCATTAATTCTTTAATAATATTGCTGTTAGCTTATCATCTTTATAAAACGACATTAAAAGTGAGGATTTAAATCGTTTCATAATAGCTTTTCAGCATCAAATACAACCTCAAAAAAATATACGACGTTTCTGATTGTAAAGCGAAAGATAGCTATTTACTAATCGTAGCAAGCTTTTCATTTCTCCTAGGACCTATCGAAATAATTATTTTACCTATGTAGGTACATTAAGGTGGTTTGTGAGTTTATAGTGCAAAACAGTAATTGTTTTTCCATTGAACACACATTTTTTATTTTAATGTTTTAATAAGTACTAAAAATTAAAATGGTCTATGACAAAACTTAATGTTCATAGAGCACTCGATACTTATATTGTTTCTTATCAATTTTTAATATTAAAATGGCCCGAAATTTTCTAATATCTGGTCATCCGTAATAATTGTTTCGTAGTTTCGAATAGCTGTGCAGAAATAAATCTACGACAAAAAATCAATTTAAAAAAAAAGGTTCCTAAACTAAACGAACCCCTTGACGCGCCGTCAAGCTGCGCGCGTGCGTTTAGCGACGTTTTAATAGGCGTATCATATACGAGTATACGCGGCAGAGCCCGATATACATTACAGCGACAAAAAGATGATTGATCGACGCGGTAATTATTGGCGTCGCGCGAGTTGTTGCGCTTAATTTGACAGATGACGGTATTACGAGGAGACGCGATGTCGCCGTAATATAGCCCCGATGTCGCCGAGTTTAGGACTTCTTTGTCACGGCGTTCCCATTTTTTTCTCTCTCCTCTTCGATCTAACGAGATCTTCATCATACGTCAGGATTAAGTACTGATCCCATCCGATGTACCATTGCTACAGAGACGCGTTTCGAAATTTCTCCCATAATATCAGGTATGAAAATTCGCGCGGCTGACGTTGCAGCCGACAATCTCGAGATCCTCTCATTCCTCTTTCACTCTGACTCGTAAATATGAATTCGTGGCTCCATTGCAACAGTACAACTGTCGTTCATCGCGAAATTACGCAACCAGCTAATTTTTCTCCAAATAACCTTCTCCAAAATTCAACGCATCCCGAAAAACTTGATTAAAAAAGCGTAACGGTCGAATCTCCTCAATTCGAACACCAGCCACCTAAAAATAGAAACCCCGTGCCTGTCCTCTAATCCGCGTAATTAACCGGGCATAAAAAACGTTCGAGCTCGAGCGGCAGCGGCCCTTTAACGGGAAAGGCATAAAACGAGGAAAAATACGAGGGACACTTCATCCAGTCGATACATCGACGTGTACTAGAAAGCTAACGCTCGCTTCTCTCTCTCTCTCTGTCTCTTTCTCCCTCTCTCCCCGCCTACGTAATTTTAATCTTATTCCCGTAGTTTAATTACCGCTCTGTAAGCTCCTACTTAAGCGTGTCACTAGCCTCGAGCCCGAGCCTCGGGATCAAACGCGCCACTTGGCCTTTTCTCGCAAGAGAGATTCGTTCCGAAGCTTGCCCTTTAAATTAATCGCGAGAGCGGAAGGGTCTTCGCTCGCTGTCGCTGTCCCCGCCGCCGGCGGCGCCGGCTTACGATTTTAAATATTGCCGGGAGAAAAAGTTTAATGGTCAGGAATAAGTTGGAGGAGGAGGACGGGAGAGCTATCGGGCGGCGAGCGTCTGCTGCTCGGCGGTGGCTCTTTTCGACGCGATCAATTCGCTTCGAGAATCGAGCTGGAATGGGAGGGAGAGAGGAAAGTTAGTCGACTCGTCGTTCCTTCTTTTTTTTTGCCTCGCAGTCTCTCTATCCTTCCTTTTTTTACTTTTTATTTCGACTCTTTCTCTCGCTCGCTGTGTGTCAGACGCCGGCGGGAGGGCCATTATTTTTTTCTGCGGTATGAGGGAGAGAGAGAGAGAGAGAGAGAGAGAGAGAGGGCTCGAAAGTCGAGGAAATAGTTGACGCTTCACGATGACTGACTGAGCGGCTGCCTTGGAAGTGGAGATTTGAGTGAGTATAGAAATTATGAATGTTAACGTTTAATTGCTTAGTATTTCAAGACTGAAGTACGTACGAGTTTGTATTTTAGGTTCTTTTTATAACGATTTAATACTATGGAGTTAGCAGGAATTTAAAATAATATTAGTTACTGAATGAAGAAAGCTTTACTGGCTTTATTTTCTTTTTGTATTCAGGAGTATACAAACTTCTAAAAATACTTATTTCATAGTTCTAAATAGTAGTTTAAAAAATGACTGACGAAATACAAAGCTTTATAATATCGATGTTGATAAAATTGACTATTATTTTACTACTTACGATTGGTTACTGCATCTTAAAAAAACGATTTTTGTACTTTGGTTTGCAACTTACAAAGTTAATTAGCTTTTTCACACATTACCAACCGTTATATTGTAATATTCATTTTATCATTATTTTAGTTATGACAAGTCATAATGTGAATAAAATGACTACATTTCTCCAACTCAAATCCAACAATCTTGTAATATTTTAACCCGATGGTTATTTTTATGTTACCATATTGTATTGTAGACTGAGTACATACTTGTAGATTTTCAAGTTTTAGTATCATAGACATGATATTTTCACTTTGCATCTAAGGATATTTCGATGAGAAAATGATATCGTATCCAACATAAGAGAAGCTTAAATAAAATACGATTTTTTTCAAAACAATGAACTGCCACTATTTTGCAATTTTCTTTAGTTAAGACATATTTAAAATAAATTTGGCCAACGGCATCTAAAACAGTGACTTTTGTTAGGTAGTTACAATACGATTATTCTGAAAACTGTTCATGCCCGCAATATTTTGAAAGTGTGAACTCTAAACGATTAATAATATCTAATATCCAATTATTTTAAGAAAACAAATTTCATAAAGAAAATCCACATATATTTATTGCTTTGAATGGTTAAAAGACACTCATTAAAAAATGTTTTCTTGTTATATAATTATTAAGTTAATTTTTTTATACTTCTAATCTAAGATATGAATGCTATTCACCAAAAAACACATGCTCTTTGTACTTCTGTAAAAGGTCCTCGGTCCGTGTATTATCACAAATAAATAAATAAAATTTTAAAAATTAGAAACTACATAAACGTCATTACATTAAATCGTTCGTTATATGAAGAATCTAAAACAACAACAATTAAAGTAATGAGATTCTCAAGGCTCAAAGCTCCTTCCCCTACACGAAACCTTTCTCCAAAATTACAAACAAATAATACGCAACCCTTAAACTCGCCATACCTCGTCTCGACGCGCAGCCCTCAAAGACGCTTTATTCCTTTTTAATTACATCGCCCTTATCGCTCACCGAAAAAATCCGCCCACAAGAAAAAGGCAAACAACGCCGTAAAGAGGGAAAGGAGCGCGGGCCGCGAGAGGCACAACTTCATTTATAAAATATATACGAACGAGGGGGGGGGGGGGGGGAAGGGGGATCGCGTGAAGGCCGATCCTCTTGCGCGCCGCGCGTTTACCCGCCTGTCAACGTTCGACAATTTTCCACGATAGAAAAAGTCGGCTTGTGCGCCGGTTGCTTATCTATCCCCCTCGTATGCCGCGCGCGATCCATCTTTGTTACGCGAGTGCGCGCGTGCGAGTATATATATATATATACATGCGGAGCTCTCGCGGCGGCCGATAGCGGCTTTTGACTGGAATGGGCGCGATGGGAGCGGGTGCGTGCTTGTGTGCACGGGGGCAGATCCGTGGACGAATTGAATGGTTGGAAAGTTGAAGAAATAGAAGAGAATAATAGTCGGTTGAAGAAGAATTGGGTTTTGTGTTATCGAATTTTCAGAGCGATGGTTTAAATACGTGACTTGGCGGGAGTTGCGTAATTGAAATTGACATGGCTCAGATTAAAATTATAACGAAATAGTGCACATGTGTCCCTATAACAAATAGTAAGTTTTAGGCGAGTTGATTTTCAAGATGAAATTTTAGTTTAATTCACTTTGTGGTGAATTGAGTAGAACATAAATAATTTGAATTTCAAGACAGAATACTTTAATCATGTAATAATATTTCTAAAATGATGTAAGATTGATTAATACTTTGTAATTTAAACGTTTTTAATGCTTTTTTAATTGAAAAGTGTGTGATACACTCTAAATATGATTAAAAATTTATTATTTATTATTTTTTAAATTATTTTATAAATTATTTTTAACATTTTTCTTTAGTTTCAAGTACGTAATGCAATAAGCATGTTTTTATAAGTTTCCACACCCAAAATCAAAGTTTAATAATGCATTTTTCATAATTTTATATTCCATTTTATTGTATTAAATTATTAACAAAGTTAATTGTTTTCAGAACCAATGGACACGATATGAATTTCATAATACAATATCATAGAAATTAATTTTCGAGTAAAAAGAGTAGGAAGAGGATGCTTTGTAATAACTAAAATTGCTACAATTAAAAAAAATTAATAATATAATTACAATATTAAAATTATGTTCTCTATATACATTTTACTATGTTTACTGTATATTATTATCATTTAACACATTTCTTTAAAAAATGATAATCACTATAGAATGTTTTCATTAAATTAAGGAGGATCTTTCGCTAGATATAGGGCATAAAACAAAATATCGAATGAGAGTTTAAAGATCCTATGATAAAACTAATGATATGTACTTAATAATAGTCCAAAGCTACATGAAAAATAAATTGTTCCAAAATTATCGTGATGTCACAAGTATAAATATTCTCAATTTAACCCTTTCAGTCACGCAATTCAATTCATTTGGTTATGGAAGTGCAAATATATGTTTCCAATGTATTTTTGAACGAAGAATCCAAATCAAGTGTCAAAAATTGAATAAATATAAAAACAACCCCTCAAATGGGGTGAAAACCACCCTTTTAGTTAAAAAATGCAATTTGTTTGGTAATGGAAGTGCAATATATGTCCACAATGCATTTTTGAATGCAGAATCCAAATCTGATATCAATAATTTTATACATATAAAAACAACCCCTCAAATGGGGTGAAAACCACCCTTATAGTCATAAAATTCAATCCGTTTGTTATGGAAGTGCAATATATGTTTCCAATGTATTTTTGATCGTAGAATACGAATCTGATATCAAAAATTGAATAAATATAAAAACAACCCCTCAAATGGGGTGAAAACCACCCTTATAGTCATAAAATTCAATCCGTTTGTTATGGAAGTGCAATATATGTTTCCAATTTATTTTTGAATGCAGAATACGAATGTAACGTCAAAAATTTTATAAATATAAAAACAACCCCTCAAATGGGGTAAAAACTACCCTTTTAGTCATACAATTTAATTCTTTTGAAGACTATATATTCTTTGAAGACTATATGTTCACAATGTATTTTTGAATGCAGAATCCAAATCTGATTTCAGAAAGTTTTATAAATATACAAAAAATCCCTCAAACAGGGTGAAAACCACCCTTTTATACGTACAATTCAATTCGTTTCACTATAGAAGAAAATATATGTTTCCGATGTAAATTTTAACGCGGATGCAAATCCAATGTCACAAATTTGAAAACATAAAAAAACTCGTAAAATGGAATAAAAAGTAACATTGCAGTCACGAAACCCTGTTTGTTTTGTTATGTTACTGCTAATATTAGTTTCTGATACATTTTTCAACGCTAAATTTGAATCCAATGGAAAAAAATTCAGTAATCGTAAAAACGATCTCTAAAATTCTAATTGGATTACTACGAAAATGTGAATACTCAACGTCAAAGCACTCGATAGGACCTAAGAATATATAAATAGAATTTAGAGCTCAAAAAATATATTGAAAATCTCTGAAAGCCATATAAATTTTCTAAAACACCCCTTGTTACAATCCCCTCGAGTGAATGATTTCAATCCAAACTATATTTTGAAAAAAGAATATTAATAATAATAAAAAAAATTGTTTGCAAGAACTTCAAAGGATCAAATCTAAGTTTATTAGGTAGTTACATAAAATTTCTATATTTTTCCTATCAAAAATTTCAATATCATTATTCGTTCTAAATTATCAGTAATCTCACAACATTGTGAAATTTGTTTTGGTTTATTCTAAAAAATTTTTATCATGGAATATGCTGAAATCACCAGTGATAATGAAAGTGAAGATGAATATGATGATCCAGAATATGATTCTGAATGTGATGATGATTCGGATATTGACAAAAATCAAATTGATGAAGCAGTAGCCTCGTTAGAAAATACTTCATATAGTGAAAATTCTAACGTGATTGAATATGAAAGTGATAGTGATACTCCGTTGAGTGACAGATTAGCTGCTTTAGATGGTATTTGGGATAATAAAAGAAGAAAATTCGACGAAATAATTTTTTCCGAAGATTGCGGTCCAATGGTTCCTTCAGATATTCGTTCACCTTCACAAATTTTCCTTTGCTTATTTTCAGAAGTTTTGATCGAAAGAATTGTCGAACAGACTAATCTTTACGGGCAGCAATCAGACAAGCCATTTGAAGAAGTAAATAAAGCAGAAATATTGAAATTTATTGGCATGAATATCATGATGGGAATAAGTAGGTTACCCGCCATTCGGTGCTATTGGTCATCTAATTCTCAATTACACAACTCTTATATAAGCCCTGTTATGCCTCTCAATAGGTTTTTTGCTATCCTGTCTCATATACATTTGAATGATAACTTATCAATGCCACAAAAAGGTGAACCCAATTATGATAAGCTATATAAACTAAGACCCTTACTTGATATGCTTTCAGAAAATTTTATAAAATTCTACAAACCATCTGAAAAACAAGCTGTTGATGAAAGTATGGTCAAATTCAAAGGTAGAAGTACTCTAAAACAGTACAATCCACAGAAACCTATAAAAAGAGGTTTTAAAATTTGGGTTAGAGCAGATGAACATGGTTTTGTATGTGAGTTTCAGGTATATACTGGAAAAACTGCTAACTTGGTTGAAAAACAATTGGGCGAAAGAGTTGTAATCGATTTAACCCATCAAATTATTTCAAAAAATTATCAAGTTTATTTCGATAATTACTTTACTAGTGTTAATTTGATGATTGAACTCAAAAGTAAAAATATATTAGCCTGTGGAACAGTACGAAAAAATCGGAAAGGTTTGCCAAAAAAACAAATAAACGATAAAACAATGAAAAGGGGAGATTATGAATCTCGGACTTCATACAAGGGTATCAGTTGGATAAAATGGAATGATAACAAACCTGTCCAGTTTTTATCTAATTTTCACGATCCTTCAATCAAAACTACTGTAAGTAGACGACAAAAAGATGGTACTAGCATTCAAATCAATTGTCCACAAGCCACTCGAGACTATAATAATTATATGAACTGTGTTGACAAAGCAGATCAGTTGAAATCTACATACGAGATTAGTAGAAAAAGTAAAAAGTGGTGGCTTCGAATATTCTGGCATTTTATCGATGTAACCGTTGTAAATTCTTTCATCATTTACAAGCAAAATACCCCTACTACTAAAATGAATTTGATAGATTTTCGACTAAAGCTGGTAACTGAGCTTATTGGGTTTGCATCACCTAAAAAAAGAGGTACCAAGACAAAACAATTTACTCCTAGTAAGCGTAAGCCTCAAATTTCAAATGAAATAAGATTTTCTCAAGCCCCGCACATTCCAACTAAACTCAAAATACAAAGAAATTGCACTTGTTGTAGTTCTAAAACAAATCGAGTTAGAACTTCCTACATGTGCACAACTTGCAATGTTCCATTATGCATAAAAGAAAAACAAAATTGTTATGAAATATATCACAAAACGTAAATGTATATAAGATAAAAGAAAATGAATAAATATCTACCTGAAAAAGATTTAGAAAATAAAAAAAAAATTATAAAAAAAAAAAGAAAAAAAAACGAAAAAAAAAATAAAAAAGAAAAAAAGAAAAAAAGAGAAAAAGAAAAAAAAAAGAAAAAAAGAAAAACAAAAAAAAAAGAAAAAAACATAACTCTGCCACAGACGGTCCCAAGCCCGTGTTCTAATGAGGAGGGGGTTTTTTTACTTTCATAACCAAACGAATTCAATTTCATGACTAAAAGGGTGGTTTTCACCCCATTTGAAGGGTTGTTTTTATATTTATAAAATTATTGATATCAGATTCGTATTCTACGATCAAAAATACATAGAAAACGTATATTTGTACTGCGATAACAATAGAAATCAAATTTTGTGACTAAAAACAATAGGGAGCCGATATATCGGCTTCTGTGACTGAAAGGGTTAAAAAATATTTAGTTAAATCCCAATTTTTTTTTATTTCTTAACCAATCTTAATGTCTTGGGGCTTATTTTTTTCCTTAAACATTTATCTATAAAGTTAACGAAAGAAAATTTTAAAATAATATATCTGCGATTAGAGAAAGCCAATTGTTTATCAAATTTTACGCGTTTACTTATTTATAATTAGCTTTCTCTTATGACAGATATATTGTTTTTAAATTTTCTTTCATTAACTTTGTAGAGAAGTGTTTAAAGAAAAAAATAAATCGGAAACATTATAATTGGTTAAGAAATAGAAAAGAAAATTGGGGTTTAACTAAATATTTTTTAAATTGACAAGATTTACACTTGTGACATCACGATTTTTTTGGAACAATTTTTTTTCATGTAGTTGTGGACTATTATACGATTTTTTGGTGTTTGCCCTATATCTAGCGAAAGACCCTCCTTAACGAGTTTTACTCGATTTACCCATCCTAATGGGGTTATGAATACAATTTTCAAACTTTTATATCTTTTATAGTGACTTTACACTATAACTTAAAACAATGGGCAGATAATTGTAAATAATATGAGAAAACATATTAAATGTAAAATATATAAAACGGTCTGAATTTTTTAAAATAATAGTTTTGATATGATACACTTAAATAATTATAATTTATATTCGATGCTCCCCCGAATACAGTACGGTTTAATACTTAGCTTATAAAATAAATGTATTTTCTTACAAATGTCTATATCTTGTAAAGTTATCACGGAATGATCCGTATGTCTCCATCGGCACGTAGACTGGGAAATTGCACGCATATGCTCATGCACGTATAATACATGCACCCCTCTGTTTGCTACGGAGGAACGATCCGCGAAAGACGAACGGCGAGGCAAGAAGAAAAAAGCTCAAGGCACGATAACGTCCCCTTCTTGCTATACTCAAACTAGCTGATGTTTTGTCGCGCTTTTCGTCGTCAACACCGTTCGTCCGTTCACGGAAGCCATGGAAAGGCCTGATCTTAAGGGGGTATTATAGTGTAGAATGCCGATTTCGAAGCTTAATTCCGTGATTTTTTAAAGTGAGAAAAAAATATTTAATCTATAAGGCGTTTCGTCTACATATTAAAGTATATGTAAAGTAATTCTCCAAATTTAGGAATAATTTTTATTGAAAATATACAAAGTTAAAGATGATTTTGAATGTCTCCTAGAAAAAAAAGGTCTTGTATTTTCCCACACCTACAGGTCGTTCTACTCATCCGAAATGAAAAAACCAAAGTGAATTAACTTTGTTACGATGGTATCCATAGTCTAAACCACTTTTACCAATCAAAACAATTTTTTTACAAATTGTTGGCACTTTAAAGAAAAATGTTCGATTTTCGCATAAAATTTTGAAGGTTTTTGGTTTCTTAACATTTTTCTATACAAGATGCAAACAAGATGAATATAAAGTAAAATGGCCTAATACTTTTTGAGATACTGTTATGCCTATATCTGCGAAATTAATTAAAATCGAGATAAACCCCTTTACAGATATATGTCCAAGACCAAATACTATAAGAAAATTTAAAAAAATAGTCGATTTTTCCAAAATGCTACACTATAATACCCCTCAAGATGGCATGAAAATACGAGTATGATTTAATTTAGGAATGCAGCTACTGAGAGATACTTTTACACTTACAAGCACTCGCACACACAGATACTCACGCACTCACATACAGGCACTCTAGCACTCACAAAAAGACATTATTTAGGATATTCAAGACAGATAATCCGTTTTAACGATAAAAAAATTCAATCCCAATTTTATCCAAACAATGTTTTCTCTTCAAGAAAGCAAGAACTGAAGACTTACTGCTCTTTAATTCTGTTAAAAAATGTCACTCTAAATAAATGAGTTAAACAACAACGCAAGATTCACAATTCTTCTCGCAATAATCTCAAATAAGTACATACGCATTCACGATCAACCGTTTAGATTCGATAAACGAGCGGCCCACCCGGCCGCCATCAAGCCGAGGCTTATCTCTCAGGAATCTCGGCAAATCTCCGCGTAAACAGCTTGTTTCGACGCCGAAGCCAGAGCCAGAACAGGCGCGCGCGAGAGGAAAGCAAAAAAGTCACGAGCAGCGTCGAAATCCTCCGTTAGCGAAGAAGAGAGGAAAAAAAAATTATGATAGATAATAAAAGAGGGCGAGCCCCGCAATGAAGACAAGGATCAGGGTGGAAAAGCGAGTGGCGCGCGGCGCGCAGTAAACAGGAGCAATGAAAAGCCGAGCGCCCGAGCTAACGGATGCCAGGACTCGACGCATGCGTGTCCCTCTATACCTACGTTGATATAACGCAGCGCTGCGCGAATCTCCTCTCTCTCGCGTAATGCGTGACGTATAACGTCGGGGGGCCACAGAAAAAAGTGAGAGAGAGAAACTGTCATGCGTGCGAACGATGGATATACGCGTACGAGGCGTATACGCGGGACGCGTTATTGCGAGGGTTTCTTATTCCGCGGAGATCGGCTTTTTGCATGCATTCCGCGCGCGCGGTATGGTATGGCCTCTCGTATTGCGTCTCGTATTTCTTTCCTTTTTTTTCACCAAAGAAATATGATAATTTCGGCGTTTCCGCGCAAGCGTAAGGTTGTATAAAAGGAGAATGGCTCCGGACGAGGCGCCTTCTTTTACCCTCGATTTATGGGGACAGTTTAGATGCTTATCGCCCCGGGGAGGGTGGACTTGCTCTCTTTTTTTTATCTCGTTCATTTTTTAATACCCTCTGGTATTGGTTGGTTGGATGGTTTCCATTGTGCGTCACGCAGTCTCCAGTGTGTACCAGAGTGGTGCTAGGAAATACGTTTCTTTTATTCGCGTATTTAGTTGCGTTTCTGCGACGACGAGTATTTGAATATAATAATTTTGGATTGTTACTTAGTGCGTTGACGCAAATTAAATTAGGCGCAGATAATTTTTCAAATAATTTTAATATTCATTTTATAAATTTATTTATCTTTGCTATGAATGGGTAAAACGTACTATAGATAACTATAAAGTACAATATTATATGGCATCGAGTTAAAGTGGGGCTTTGATTTTATCTACTTGGAGGTTGTGTTAGTTAAATTGTCTTACAAGGAGAGTATCAGGGGTTATGGTCACTTGTTGAAACTTTGGGATACGTTTTCTTGTATCTCAAAATGAAGACTGCATGGTAAGAGCATCTAGCGTTGCTCCAAACATGAGATATAGATGTAAATATTAGTATTATTCACATGTACAATGTTAACAAAATCGTATATACAGATATACTTGCAATGTTACTGTTTCTAAGGGTATCTCATAATTAGTAAGACGTTAAACTTTCTTATCGTGCAAAGACATCATTTTGAGGTACAAGAAAAAATATTCCAAAGTTTTAGCAAGATCCGTGACCCAACCCTCTGGTACTCTCCTTATTAGGTTAAATTTTAAATGTCTGTTTATCTTATAAACGAAAGTAATTACGTCAACAAACTTTTTATATATGATATATTTTAAGTAATTACATAAAACATGGTCTCAATTCCAAAAAAGGTTTAACTATTTTTATCTGGATTTCTATTCTGATGTCCCTAATTTGAAATAATGATGCTAGGTGGTACTGTGTATCAAAGTTTAAAATATATAATAAAATTTATATTTTTATATTGATTACAATAATAATTATTTATTTATATAGGAATAAAACTGCACTTTAATACGAATTTTTACAGAAAGGACATGAAACGAAGGTGACATTTTAGGCACATTTGATTAAATTACTAAGGCATGCATTACTAAACTTTGTTGTGCTCAACTTAGTATTTTTACATATTTCATTGAGAGATTTATATATTCAGGTTATTTTATGCTGATAATTATATCGAACATGAAATTTGACAATTTAATGAAAATCACCCATATATTAAGTTTAACATGAGAAATGTTACTGCAAAGTTTTAATAATATTGATTGATTTGATTTCAAATAATAAATAAATATCACCATAAATGAACACGTCTGACCCGACCCAACTCCATTTTATCTGTTATTATTTAAAAATATTATTACGAGAAAATGTTTTAAGAGAAAATAATGCAGCAGATCGTTATTATTTATTTTCAGCTACTAAATAGATCAAGTGTAATGTCTTCAATTACATACTGTGAGCTTTAAAGATCACTTGAAATCTGTCCCTCGATTTTGATTTCACGTCTGTCCCGTCGCTTCAAATTCATTTTAAATATATAAATACGTGTAAATCGATTATTAACACAGGTTATAATTGTGAATTTAAGCATTACTGTTCATTAAATAATGATTTCAAAACGTCTTATTGTATATATTTTTAAGTAAAGTTGAATTATAACTTCATTCCGTTGCACATACGTTAATTGATTTAACGTCAATCCCGTGCCATAACTAAACAGATATTAAGAGATTTTAAAAAACAACTTAAAAAACAACCTTATCATGTTAAACAATACAAGAATTACTTCTAGAAGTTTCATTTAAGTCTAAATTACAAGTAAGAAGATGGTTATCGTGAAAATTGTATGATGTGCTTATCACGCCTGTCTCGATATTTGATTAAGTATACTATATAATTTGCGCTCGCGGCATCACAGTGGAGTCGTCCACGCATTGTCGCTGCGCATAGTAAAGCAGTAAACAAACATAACGTTAATCTCTTAAACAATCGTTCTTTTGAGTTACAAATGTTGTATGAAAAGCAAGCTAGATTATTTTAATTTTATTTAAACTGTGCACAAGAAACGGATTTGGTGCAAGAAAATACACGAAATGAACGACAAAATGTGATATTAATCATTATGAGAATGGTCGACTTTTTGACTTTTACCCATATACTCAGCTTAACTTTTTAAAAAGTTTCAGCTTCTTTTTAGTCATTTACTATATTTGTTTTTAGTTTTATGAACATGGAACGGTGACAGTGTCCAACTTAGCCCTAGTCTCCTCTACAAATTTTTGCATACTTTGCATGTAAATAAACAAAAGTTTTTCTAATACACAGTAATCCTTACCCAGTGATGGGCAAAAAAGTACTTTTGTCTGTGTATTTCAAGTACGAGAAAATGTACTAGAATGTAAATATTCAAGTACTAGGCAGATAAGTATACATTAATATTATACCATAAATAAAAAGTGATTTTTTGACGATCTATGTAATCGTATCGAACTAAATTAGCATCATTTCAATACAAATGCAATACATATTAATGAGTACTTAATTAACAAGTACTTGTACCCTTTCATTCAAGAATTTTTCCTCGCTCTTGAACCGAAAAGACAAAAGTACTTTTTGTTCATCAGTGTCCTTTACCTTTGTGATATTATTAATAGTTATATATGTGCTCTTGATCGTTTTACCGAACCATTTTCCCCGTTAACATCAAATTTGATGTTTTACTGTGCGGGATGCAATAAGTCTATCGCATAATAGTACAAGATCATAGTTGAAAAGACTTTAAGAAACATCAGTGAAAAAAATACCTCTACCCAGGCTCCAACTGGGAACCTAGATCGTTCTCCCAGAAAGAGAGAGAGGTTCCCAGTTCGAGCCCGGGTGGACGCATCTTTTCACTGATGATTCTCAAAGTCTTTATAACTAACATCTTATACTAATATTCAATAACCAACTGGCATTCCCAAAAATAAAACATCAAATTTGATGTTTACGGGGATAATGGTTCGTTAAAACGATCGATACGACACATATACAACATTTCCCCGCGTACCATAATAAATTCCTCATTCTCGTCTGCCGCACTCGCATCTCTGGCCTTTCATCCCCAAAATACCCAGTCCTTAACAAAAAATCCCAGAAAAGCCCCTCGCCAAAACAAACCGCCAAATAGCCCCGCAATGCAGCTAAGTAGTAAAAAAGCGCAAGAATCCGACCTGCAAAAAAGCAGCGCGAGGGGTCCCAACGGCTGGATTGAAAAAAAAAAGCAAAAGCCTATAAAATACTCGCGAGTAACCCGAGTAAAAGGCAATGTCACGTACGGAGCGAGTGTAGGTGCGTGCGCGGGTACCACCGCAAACACACGAGCGCGCCGGCAAGGGTGACGACACGAGGGCAACCAATGTAACCGAATACTTCTCTAATGCAGTTTCCTCCTCGCGGCGGCGGCGCGAGCGAGCGCTCGTGTCGCGTAATGCCGCTATGGTGACGAAGTGTCGGGCTCTGCTCTCGCTCTCTCTCTTCTCTTTTCTGCGGCCTCCCCGTCACTTTGTCACGGAGCGCGCCTGTCTGCCACCTATTGATTCGTACTACTACCGCTGCTGCTGCCGTGGGTGAAAATGTGGGTGCGCGCGTGTGTGCGAGTTTGCTGGTATTAATAAAGGGGAGGAGAAGAAGGAGAGAGAGATGAAAGCGTTAGTCATTTAGGGGGAGGGGGGATATGGGGATCGAGTGGCTGATCGTGTTCTTTTTCACCCGTTGAGCTTTTTAGGGATGATTTTTTGCGGGGCGCGAGAGGTGAATCCTCGTGGCGACGGTGGATGATGGCTTTTTTCGTCGTTACGGCGAGAGAGGGAGTGTTTTCTTTTTCGTTAGCGAAAATGGGAGCGGTGAGATATTATATTGGATGCGAATGGAAACGTTTTCTTGCGTAAGCGTAGGGTAATCGAAAATAGTTCATCTTACGAGACGAAAATACGCGCTGTGTCTCCGAAAGTAAAAAGGAGGAGGTTAAGAGATTACAAAATTTTGGAATACAAAGGAAATGTAAGTGTGTCATAATTTCTCAATATAGTTAGCTAGTAAAATTATATTTTTTTTCATAGTATGAAAATCTGCATTAAATTGTGATTCAAACACTATTAATTATGTATATTGATACATTTTCACTACATAACTAAAATTTTAATTTTTTAAAATGTTCCCTGAATCTAGAATAGTAGAACTATAAAATTTAATTTTATGGTGTTAAAAATACTTACATATCATGCAGATTTTACATTTCCTCGGAGCGAAAATTCTCAGTTGTTTAACATCCTTCGTTACTCGTTAATTTATTACTGAATAAAATACAAACCCAACTTACATTGAGGTCAAATTTACTAATTCAACGACGCCTAGTCGAATTGATAGTTAATCTAGAAATGACTTTAATGTAGTATAAACAGTACTTGAGAAAGTTATGCAAATCACGATATATACGGTCACTGCACTGAAATTATTGGAATATAAGCAAACTACACCGATCGAACTCAGTGGTGCACAGAAAATTGTTTCTATTCCACTACTACCAATTTTCGATAACAAGCGCGCATCGATCCAGTAATAGAACCGAAGCTCAAGTGAACAGCATCGCCGGAGAGAACGCGAAACTTCACCGTATTACATTGCATCGATTGAATAATATATAGTTTCTAGCTTGTTACTCCACTTGTAACGATCAATCATCAATTCGTTGCATCAAAACCTTATACCTCCCCATTCGTCGCTTTCTTTAAAACACGCGAATTCCGTTGGATCCCCAATCGTTCGCGAACAATAACGATTTCAAAACTTCCTTTAACCCTCAAAAAAAAATCGATAAAAACAAAGATTCCACCGTGCCAGCGGCTCTGACACTCGCGGCTTTCTTTTTAATGACTGCCGCTCGCAGCAAATACACAGATAACTCTCGGCAACTCGTTCTCTTGCTCGCGATGTCTGTCTGTTTGACTTTCGACGCTCGTGGAGCTGGAAAAACTCTCTCTCTCTCTTTCGCTCAAACCGAATGAAAAATCTAGCGCGGAACGCTCGGGCGCGCGGCGCACTTTGAGCGGCTGTTATATAAGTTTCTTAAGCGTCACGTCAGTGGTCAAAGCTAAAGTTTAATGAGTTGACTCTCGGCGAGCGATCTATAGGTATACGCGGGGGCCGCGCGATCAAGAAGCCCGAGGAGATGAAGATTTAGCGCGCGCGCGCGCGCGTTGCGAGCGAGGGGAGCTTTTTTTTATTCGCAGGGTATAGCGGAAAGTTGAGGGAACAAGTGTAAGGATTGTATAAGGAGGAGAGCGTATTTTGATGGTTCTTGTGAATTCAATGCTTCGTGGCTAAACGTGGTTTACGTGTAATTAACTGTGATTGTAATTGTATTTATATACGACTACATTTAATCGAAAGTTTTTTACTCGTGTTTTGGTGTATAATTGTATGTGATTGTATCTTTAAATATATTTAAAGACACCGCGATGGAATGTAATCACGTTAGAACACATGTCAAGTAAAAACTTAAAAATAACGTAATATGGATATATAATAAGGTTTCATTATACATATATGTTTATATACAAGCATACATACCCTGGTAGGAATCTAAGCTGATTTGTAGCTAGATATTAGTTAGATTTTCTAAATCTACTTTAATTCTGGTTAAGAAATTAGCTAGAAAACAGTTAAAAACGACATGCTATTTGGCTACTTTCTAGCTAGATTCTGCTTCATATTCTAGTTAATATAAAATTAATAAACTAAGTAATTTATGTATTAATTAATAATGGATATAATAACAGTTTAATAATAATCAAAGTAATACGCAATTCTAATCATACTACATTAAGTATTTTACTAAATTAAAGTTAAAAATGTACCTTAAATGGCTAGCAGTAATGGAGGTTAGGTTATTTGTTTACATAACGACGCGTACATTTAAAAAGTATTATTTACACAAAAAGTACCAAAGCCCCGAGTAAAATTTAAGTGTCTTTATTAAAGAAATTTATGTTATAAATAATAGTATGCATGTAGTCATATAATTATTGTTATTTTAAAAATAATAATAAAAACAGAATAATTTAAGGTATGACGAAATTTGGAGAATTGGTAAAAAAATATTTGTAATTTTACAATGAAGTTTTATTACAAAATTTTATATTCGACATCAATCACAAAATTTCTGTTGACTAAGTTATGATTGACTAATTTTCGAAAAGGAAATTATTAGTTATCAAATACTTTTTGTATTGCATATACATATTTCTATAATCTCGTAAGTTGTTATTTATTGATAAAAATATTTATTTTGGCGGCATACTTATTCAACATTCAATAAAGTATAATAATGTATATTTTTAAAAACTAATAACTTTTCGAAACAAAATATAAATAGGTTAGATTTGCAATCAAAATACGTTCTTGCTTAAAGCATAGTCTTAAGCAGATTCTAGCCAGATATTAGCTATAATTTGACTTATTAATAGCTTATTAACCTGGCTAATAATTAATAAGCTAACCAGCCATTCTAGCTAACTTTCTACCAGGGTAATAATATGTAAATATATACATTTGTAAATAAAAATATGTAGTAGTATAATGTTTATTATATGTTGGAGTTTATCAAGTGTTCAAGCTGAAAGGATTTTATTTGTGCAAATGTGATTGCATACTATCGACTTTATACAGCGGTATAAAATTTTAAGTGCAATTACATGTAATCCGTTTTTATATCTGGGTTTTACGTTCTTTAGCGTCAAAAGCCATAATTTAGAGTAGTAAAAACCAAATTTAGAACACTGCAGAACACACAAGAAAAATTAATATTTTTAGATAATATAAGAGCAGTATTTTATAAAACTGCAATCATATCGGGCGAATCCAGGCTAGACAAAAGAAATGACGAGAAAAGAAAAAAAAAATTATAATATAATTTTCGTATGCCGATTCTAAGAGAAATTAGTTCTCTTCGTGATATTTATCATTATACATAACTAAAGAAAAAAAACATAATAAAAATTCCTCTAAAAGCTCATAATTATACGGCTACTAAAAATATGAAATAAAACATTATCATTTCATTCTATCAGCCATTCCGCAAACACGCCACGCACGCGATTCGGCCCAAGGTAGAATTTTAAAAATCGCTCCTAAAGCCCTTACACATCCACATCTAATTTCCAGCAAACGCCCCATAAAACTGAGATAAAACTAAAACGTGTAAAACTTTCGTCTCGCAAAGAAAGTACCCCCGTTTAAACCTTCGAATATCCACCTCTCCCCCCCCTCTCATCCTCCACATAAAAGAAGCTCGCGAGCAAAAGAGCAGCCTCGTTCCTCCCTAGTAAAAACTTACGCGTGCTCGCTAATCACTGGAAAGTGAAATAAAGACCTTCTTTTCAAAAAAGTAAAGAAAACAGGCGCGGGGGGGGGGGTGGTAGAAAAGAAGTACCTACACAGCACAGCGTCAGGGCAGCCTTCCATCTGATTTGTAGTACAGAGCGGAAGCTACAGAAGGAGGGGGATGTAGCGAGAGTAAAATACTTTGGGCTCGGCGTGCGCAGCAGCCCCTATTAGCGCGAGGGCGCTTACACCTTCCTGCGCAGGGTGGGGGTGATTAACTCTTTTCCTCTGGCTGCTGCTGCCGCCCTTTCGGACCCGCGCGCGCGGCTGCTGGCTTCCATCCCTTTGGTCTCGGCTCCCTCGGGGGGCTTAGGTAAATCCCAGCGGTGCCCTGCCTGCCTGCCTCTCTCTCGTTGGCCGATGTCTCGCAATTAATGCGCAAAGTTGCCGGAGCTGGCCCAGCCGCGTGCGGCTTCTCACGGGCTTCGGCTGCTGGAGCTCTATGGCTCTTTGGGCAAAGTCGGCTGCTGCTCTTTCGGCTTTTTGCGAGTCGCGGCTCTCTTGACGTGCGCGCGGGGGATCGAACTCGCGGGCTGCGTTACGGTCTTTGGTGGATAGGGTCGAGGGGGGCTTGTTCGGGGGAGATGGTGTGTTAATTAGGAGGGAGGGTTGGTTGGATTTTTTTAAGTGCGATTGGAAAATAAGGGGTTTTGGGTGGTGAGGTGCGCGCGTTCGTTGTTGTAGGTTGATTTTGAGGAGTGAGAATTGCAGTCTGGAATAGAGTTGGGGAGGAGAGTCCCTTAGTTTGGAGTAGGTGCAGGTTGTAGTTTTGTCGAGTTTAATGTGAACCCGTTGTTAATTCGCGGCGTTGACAATTTTCGCGAGAATGACGTGAACTTCATTATTCTCCGAGTTAAAAATTGTTCTCGAAAGGTTGAACGGGTGTCCGGTGCATGAGCTAGTTAAATATTAAATATTTCGTATGTGATATTATTTAGAATAAATAGTCTCAATAAAGTACTATTTTATAAGTTTTACGTGTATTTTAAGTATCAGTTTTAAGAATTTGGACCGAAAATACTCTTCAGAAACTGAAATTTACATTAATAATTCATTCAAATAATTAAATTTGTCTGAAACTTATTAATTGAAAAAAGATTGTTCATACAATGAAATTATTTTTGAAATATGGATTTTTACCTAGATAATCACGTTACACCTAAAATAGCTATGAGTACTTATAGCGGGGTACTTTCCCTTATTTGCGACAAATTATTTATCTCATTCGAAACAGAATGCATTTTATTCAAATAATTCCTCGCATCAAGTGAGAGTAGAAGTTTATACACTCTTTCGGTATGTAAATTTTTACTTGAAAAAGGTTAATTATATTTTCTTTTGTTACATAGTGAATAAATTTTTCTTTTCAGAATGAATTACTCTTATATTTAATAAAATCTAATGCTTTCACTTTTGCAGGGTGATTTCTTTTCTCTCAGAATAGAGAACATTTTTGAAAATGAAAATCTAAAATATATTTTGATGAAAACCTATACAAAATGTATATTCTCAAAGAGTCATTTTACAGTCGAAAGACTACACGAAAAAGTCCTATTAAAAACGGTTGAAATTGATATTTTATAAATTTTAAAATTACGTTTATATTATAAAATTCTCAATTTTGCTTCCTCATAGATTCACAAAACTAAAATGTATTGATTAGTGTATACAAGAAGAACAAGTAATTATTAATTATTTATATACATAAAATTGAAAAAAGTTATAAGCAATTAATTTTTTATCTTACACATTAATTTTGACATAATTTTAGACAATAAAATTAAATGAAAAACAAAAGTTTCCTGTATTCAAGTGACTTATGTATTGTTTAGTTATTTTGTTCAAAAAATTTGTTTCAGTTACGTCAAGTACCCTTCTTTTGTTGTCTTTAACTGTCATATAATTTTTATTCTGTGTGATCGGTTTCAGCGTTCGAACCACATTAAATGAAACAAATTAAACCAAATAAAAGCAAAGAAGCAAAGTTAGTATCAGTCGTTGATACGGGGCCGTCGACTCGAGTGCAGACGAGACCGACGCAAGTTTGGTTAACGCATGCACGGCTTCGGAATTTGTTAAACAAGACTGATGTCACTTCAGTTTGATGAAGAAAGTTCGCCCCGCGGCTGCGGCGGCGTCGGCGCGATATCGCTATCAAACGCGAAATACTTGGCGCATGACAATGAGATCACGCCCTCTTAATACTGACATGTGCATATAGTCGAATTTCATCTCTTAGGCGAATTTCACGTATTTTGCCATTACGTGACGCGCATGCCGGCTCGAGTTTCAAATTTGACTGAGCGTTTTTCGTAGACAATTGTGCACGGAGAGGAAATATATATTATACAATTAGTTATTACTTTATGAATATGAATAATAAGTTCATTTAAAAGAAGTTGTATGCGTAGATATATGTCATAAAAACAAACATTTATTACTACAATTTAATCTCACATAATGATACGAAAGTCAATATATTATAAAATAAGGGATTTATGTCAAACTAAAAAAATTTCTTTTATCGAAATTCTGTTATTGTAAAATTAGATATCGTCAACTTTAGACTTTAAAAAAGAAAAAGTTGACAAAACAGTTCAGAGTCATTTCGTTCCTTGGAAGATTTCAGAGGGACTTACCCATATAAAAATGAAATAACATCGAATAGCCTGTAAAGTTACTGCTTATAGTTTATAAATTCATACACGTGTTTTTCTAAGTTTGGGCATATACAAGTATAAACTATTGATAGTAACTTTGCAGGTTATTCGATGTTATTTAATTCTTATATGAGTAAGTCCCCCTGAAATCTCCCAAAGAACAAAATAAGACTTTCGATATTAAAACCGGATAACAAATAAAAGAGTCTTCACTACTTTGTCAACTTTTTCTCTTTTAAGTCTAAAATTCACGATAGTTTATTTTTCAATAATGAAATCTCTATAAAAAAATTTTTTTAGTTTGACAAAAATCTTTTATGTCATAATACATTGACTTTCATATCATTATGTGAGATGTTTATTTTTTGTGACACATATCTACGCATACAACCACCTTAAAGTAAATTAAAAAGTATGCTTCAAAAAGTTCGCGGGAGAATAATATGGTGTTGGAAATATCCGCCTGACCAATTCGGCACATTACTACTTAGGCTCTGTACAAATTAAGAAGTTTCCATGGATACACTTACTGCGCTTTCACCATAATTTTTCCATCCCTCTGTCTTCGTGCAATTATCGATTTTCAAAATTGTATTACAAGAATGCACAGCTTAGTAAGACTAAAGTTTTTATATCGCCGAGAATTTCCCCGATAATCAGCAGCAATTCTCAGCGCATTTTTACAGACAGCTCGAGTTTCGAGGCAAAGTTCTTTTCCCCGTCTCAAAAGGAGAAGGCAGGTGAAGTTCATTATAAATCCACAAGAAGCAGAGGAAGAAGAAGGAAAAGTAGAAATGGAAGTGGAAGTAAAAGAAGAGGATATAGCATTAGCCGTAGGAGTAAAATCTTAGTTTTAAGTAGTAAGTATATGTTCTTCCGCGTCCGCTAGAACTCGAAACGCGGCTATAGAGATAGAGAGTGAGAGAGAGAGAGAACGCGCGGGAAAATGGCGGAAACTTAGAATTTCCTTCTAACGGCCACTCAACGCGCCTGAACTTTTCATTGAACTTTTATCGGCGCGTCAGTGAAAGAGAGAGAAAGAGCGAAGGGTTCGATTACAGTGGAACTTTTAAGAACCACTTCGGTTCCAATCGCTGCTTCGTACACGTCGTAGAAGTCGCGCAGGGGGACGAAAATCCTCAAGCGGATACAGCTAATTTTACCGCTCTCTCTCTCCGCCGTCGTCGTTGCTCTATCAATCTGCGAACTTTTCACTCGGCTTTCATTTTCCCTGTCTCTCAGCGCCGCCACCGCTGCTCGCTTCCAACATGTCAACTTTTCCACGAGTAGTCCGGGGAGCCGAGATCGAACGAAGTGTGACTTTTGTATCGCGACAAGCTCTTCGTTATAAAGCGGAGAAAAAGCCGGTGGACTCGCGGAGCTGGGAGCGGGAAGAATGAACTCGGCGCTACGTGTGTTTTCCGACTTTCGCTTTCGTCCCTTCGCACTGTCTCGCTGCGCTTATTGGTTTGCGAAGCCTTAGCTGCCGCGAGACGCGCGCCGACATCCGCGGAGAAGTCACCGCAAACTGGATTTGTTGTGTATGCATGCGTAGGCGGACCGTGACGCGGGGCACCTGACAATGTTATTTCCTCATCCTTCAGAACTTCCTTCCAATCGCTGAATAGGCGCAAATTGCCGAAGCCGACTCTCGCTCTTTTCCCGTTTTCCTTCGACGCGTATTTTACTTTGCTGTCTGCCTTCTTTTCTGTACACAAATGTGATATGTAATGACAGCGACATTTTTCTGGAAAGGGTTGACAACAATTTTTAATGTTAAATCTGGTTTGACTTTAGTCTTACATTCCCGTATGAGGAGTAGAGAGGATATGTGTACTGGACAATTTACAGTACTTACGTAAAGTCGAAGATATTGAGAATACTTAAGTTCTGGAAAATAGAATCATTCTATTGACTCGAAGAGGATGATTAGATTCATTTTTTTATAATTTAAAAAAGTATAAACGAGCGACTTTTTCGAACTTCATATGTACTGATGATGGCGCACAGAAAAATCCCAGAGTCGAAACACACTTTAACTACTGCATATTCTTTTTTGACCAAATTTTTTGAATCGTAGTCTTTATATTTAATAAATTGTTCCCATTTTCAATTTTGACTCATCTAGATAGGAATATTCGCAATATCTTCGGCGGTAGGTAAATGCTGTAACTTAAACAGTGTAACTAACCGTTCTGGGAGATTGAACCATTCCATAGTTTAGAATAGAATGATTTAGCTCGTAGCGATCAATAGATTAATTTCTTCAAGTAACTTATATTGTTTAATGAAGCGTAAGTTGAGGTAAAACGCAAAATATTATAGAAAGTATTTGGCCCAAAATTTAATTTTCTTTTATTCTTGTTTTATTTAAACAATATTTTTCCAATGCTACTTGATACCTATACAAAAGAAGAAGAAAAATACATCTTAAGGTGTGTCTTGAAATGCTCTTTTAATTTTTCTAAAGACGAAAATTCAAAAGTTCAAGATACTTACAGATTATAAACATAAAGTCACCTTTTCTACCTCAATTTTATTCTACCATTTACCTCAATCGGCCACATAAAAACCCCAAGTGAAATCCCCCCTACGCCCTCTATCAAAAGCACCTTCAGCGCCACCCAGCCCATTTTCGAAAGATTACACTCTACCTAATTAAGCGCCTCGTAAAAATTCCTCTCGCATTCCTAAAAATTGATAGCCCCTAAATTACCCCCTCCTCGCATCACGACAGCCACCGAATACCCTCTTAATTAACCAAAAAGCAAGCAGAAGCATTATCGCACAAGCAGCGCGGTATCTCGACTCCTGCAAGACGACGACGACAACGAGTCAAAAGAGGGACAAACTTACACACAAAAATGGGAGGGGGGACAAAACGCGCGCCAGTCGTCCATCATTAAAGTCGGGACGCGTGTCGGGCTCTTAAAAACGTCAACGGAGGGGACGGGACGGACGTGGACGTAACGCGAGCAACGCGTATCATATGCTTCGCGAGTTATCGATCGCGGCGAGCGCCCCGGCGGGCCGTCGTATTTTATTATTGTCAAAAGAGCGAAGGTGGAAAAAATATCAAAGAGCAACGAGAGAAAGAGAGAGAGAGAGAGAAAAGGGTCGAGTGGGCGTATAATCGGATTATACAGAGATCCGCGGCGGCCAGTGGCCTCGCGTGCTGTCGTCGCGCCGACTCTTTCTTTTTTTGCTTTTCATATCTCGAGAGAGAGAAAGAGTGAGAGAGAGAGAGAGAGAGAGAGAGGGAAAGTGTCGCGACGTCCACCGCGAGTCAGAACGACAGTCGTATACAAAACAGAGAGAGAGAGAGAGAGAGAGAGAGAGAGAGAGAGAGAGAGAGAGAAAGGATATGGGATGCGTGGCTTCCGCTATCGACCTACAGGGCGTCTCTCTCTCTCTCTCTCTTTCTCTTTCTCGCTAGGGAATATAGCCCCTCATGCCGTGTACTTTTCAACCCTATCTTCTCTCTCTGGTTTTGTTTATTTATTTTCTTTTTGCTCGTCGCTGGCTTTTTATTTTCGTCGGGTGGATAGTGCAACGCCGGCGGAGAATTCACTGTGCGCCCGACGTCGTGCGTGTGTGTGTGTGTGTGTGTGTGTGTGCACACGGTGAGCTCTTATCGATTGGATCGTCGGCGGGGGGGATGGGTATAATGCTGGCTGACAATTGGCGGAGATGATGATTGCGAGTGTTAGAAATTATTGATGCTGTTGATATTGCGAGTGGATGCTACTGTTTGCGCGAGAAGAGGTTTAATCGAGTGTTGCGAATTGCGAGCGTTTATAATTTCGGGGTGAATATCAAGCGGCCGTAAAATTGTTTGAAGATGTATGCGAGTGAACGTTTGAAATTTTTAAATAAATTATAGGACATTATGTCCTATTGTTTCGTTAAAATGTTGTTTCTTTTTGTTTAGTATACTGTTTTATTGTCTTCCCTCTTAATTTGAAATAGTGAAAATTGACTGTTTCGCAGTGAAAAATCAGCCACTACATGAATTAGTTGCTGAGTTCTCACTGCGAAACAGTGAGATTTCACTGCTTTACAGTGAAATTTCCGAGCTTTCACTATTTCAAATTAGGAGAGTTGTCTATTGCATATTATTACAAAGAGATACCTTAAATTTATGGTACAATGTTGTATAAAAGAGTTAATGCTAAAAAGGGACTATCGAGTATATTGGAGGGTTCATTAGCGTTTATTACCTAATTATTACGTACCTTTGTTAGTAACAATAATTGTATTGAGTTTCGCGACGTCGAAGCGTTTTGCATTATTAAATACTCAATAAGCATAAATACGCTCGACACTCGTGCGTTATATACACGCTGTAACGTTACGCGCGCTTCGTGGAATTCAAATAATGTCGTCTTTGTCGTTTGCGAATTGCGTAATTACATTACCGAGTCAAAAGACTGTTGACATTTCGTTCCGCGGAAGCAAATACAATGGCCGCCGAGGGGGAGAGCAAACAGCAAGCCCGATATATACTATCATCCCTACTTTTTTCTTTCTTCTTTCCCGGTCAACCCCGGTATAGTATGAGCGGTACAGAAGTGGGTAGAACGTTAAGAAAATTCGCCCGAAGATTTAATAATGATTTATTTAAACAGGTTATTTAAATATATCTGTGGAGAATGATTTTATTAAAGTTTAATGGATATTTTGCTTGTTTATAAATTCTTTATGAAATTAATGATAAAAACTGCCATCTAATAGAAATTGATTACCATTTTAATATAATCAAAATGATGATTCCTTGTTTGACACGATAAAATATAAAAAGAGGAATTTCCCTATTAATCGAGTACAAAGATTCAGAAGAAGAATAAATATGATTATGCAGAAATAGACTCTTTTTAAAACATTGAAAATTGCATTAATATCGACAAAATTAATCATATATACCTCCAGAAATACGTGAGCTACGCAGTTGGTGCTTCGCTCAATAATGATTATTTAAAAAATTACCAAGTAATACAGTTTCATTTCTAACAGAATAAGTTTAAAGTATTTTTAAATTTAACTTACATATAAGATATACTGATTTGATATGAGTATAAGTTATTTTTAAACTTTATTGAAAATGCAATAGGATAGAATAATTTCATTTTAGTATGAACTTATAATTGAAAAAGAACGCGCACAAACTATGTAGAATCTTGAAGAATTTATTGCTTGAAAGATAAATTATTGAATAAATAAGAATTAAGAGACATTATTAAATAGCTACCCTACATATTATATGATAATTGTTTGATTCACAAAGTTAGAACGCACTTCTAAAGAAAACGCCCCAGGACCCAAATCGCACGACTGGAACATCTTCGCTCCTTCCCATCGTCGTTCCGCGGCAGCAGCTTTCTCCGGAAGGCGAAAGCGTCGATGCGTTAAATAACACGATTCGCTCGTCACCCCTTTGGCATTTAAAAAGTCGGCGCGCTTTTTGTCGCCCCGAGACTGTATAAGACGGACGAGGCTCTCTGCCTATGTTTTTATTCAGTCGGCGCGGTGGCGGGTTCGAAATTGACGGGGGGATTTGAGCCTCGAAGAAAAAAGCAAGAAGGGGTAAAGGACGAGGCCGGGGAAGGGGGAGCCGACGATACTTAAGCTAATGACATTCTACCTAACCACTTTGGCATGAATAATTCAGCGGAGCATGAAGAATTTGATTTGCAAAATTCGCGGTCCCTTGACGCAAGCTGTCTGCGTATGCGCGGGCGGTGCGTTGCGCCCGATTTCGGCGATACCGTTTTAATCCCGAGCATTGGGTTGGGCGACGTGGAAGTCGGTCTCGTCGGGTTGAATTTTTGCACGCAACTGTAAGAATATGAAATTTTAGATACTTGCTGTGGATTAGATGAAATTTGATTTAGGGTTAATTTCCAGTGTGAAGCTTTGAAAAATTGTCATTTTGGGGACAAATATCCATTTTGAGAAATAAGATGTCGAACATATTCCGAATTTTGTCTATTTATAAATACACATTTGAAGAGCACAATACAAAATGAATAAACCGTACCGAATTTCGAACCTTAAACTAGCAACTTCCACCATTTACTTATTTTTTCGTTGATCAAAATAATTTTGGTCCGGTCAATTACAACACTAATACTGATTCATAATTATTTTCTTATTTTCGCTTCTGATGAATACTTTTGACCCAGTCAACTGAGGTAATTATTAATCCATTCTTAGTGGAGCTAATTTCGACCGTATTAATTACATTTAATGAAAACTTTTAAAGATAAGAAATTTATTAACACTTTTAATATGAAGTTATAAAGTGAAATTTAATGTGAAATTATAAAGTAAAATTTAATATAAAATTTTAAATTGAAATTTAATATGAAATTATAAAGTGTGAGCATTGCAAGTTGCTTGCTTAGTTCTTTCTATGAAAAAAATCTCCCGAAATTACAATTTTTCTGGCCATCATATTGATAAACCCCTTAAAAATAATTTAAAAATTTTGTATACATTATATAATTTTTGCATAATAATTTAAAAAATGGGACTATTATTCGTTAAAATAACAATAGTGAAAAACAATAGCATATTTTAACAATTGTCAGTCAAACTAATACAGAAAAAAGTAGTTTATTCGTGAATTAAATCTAAAATCTAGGTTTGGAGATGAACAGGATACAAGTCTTTTCCATTCGTTTGTTTCATTACCACACAACTTTCAAGCGACGATTTCGTTTTTTGGACAAAACAAATAATCGAATGCAATTCGCACTCGAATAACCATGGAATAATCGAATAATTAAACGCCGCGAAATGCCCCGTACGCCGCGCTAAACCGATTAAAGACTAACGCAATCAATACTCGCGAGCGATTACTTAGTCGCTCATAACGAATTTTCGAAGTTAGCTGCCGCGCGCCCCGGAGGCGCGAAAAGTCGTCAACTTCGAGTGCGAGCCGCACGGCGGCGCAGTCAATTTAACATAAACCCATTCGTTACCATGCATAACATATTAGGTCTATTTGGCGTCTTGAGGAGCTATTCATTTAGGGTAATTCATGATCCGACGTTGGCGCGCGCGCCCTCTCGCGACTCAAAGTGCAGTAGCCACAATATTTGAATAATATGCATATATGCAGAGAGGGAAGGGGGGGGGGGGGGAGGGGGCAAGGAGGAGAAGCACGACGCAATGACGACGGCACGCAGTATTTCACCCCTAATGCACGCCAGATATAACTTCTAATCCCGAATTTCAGCCATTTAGATTATTAACGCCCGTGTCTTGAGTTTATTGCGCCTCGTAATTGCTCGCCTTTAGTACTCTGAATATGATGGGTGTTCGCGCGCGTTCTCTGTCTCTCTGCCTCGAGCTATATATGTGTGTGTGTGTGTGTGCATGCACTCGCGTACGGCGCTCATTGAGGAATAATGGCCGATTCAGCGCTGCAGAGGGATGAATCACTTCATTTTAATGCTGGTTAATCGGTGCTTTCATTTCCTGATAAGTGAGAGGCGCGCGGGCTCCCGAGCTGCGTTTTATGACACCTATGAATGAATTTATAGAATTTGAGGCGTTTCCTAGACGCTAGGCAAAATGAAAGCTTTTACTGTTCTCTTATTGTAAAAATGTATGAATATTTTTAGAAAGTAGGCGTCATGAATATTTATTAATTTAACACGAAAACGGAATTTTTAGGTGTATTTTATAATTCATTATATAAGGTAAATGTCTATAAGGTACCTGGACAGATGCTGGAATATTAATTTCTATTATGAGTAGAATTATGTATATTAGTAAAATAACGTTATGTAAAATTACGATATGTTAATATATCTAGCTTGATATATTTAAATTTGTATATAGAACTGTATTGGATTTATATTATAAAAAAATTGTATAATAATTGAACTATTGCTGGTCAATTATTCACGTAAATATAGAAAAATTACTTTTAAATATTTGAAGTTAATTTGAAGTCAATTTTTTATACTTAAAATGATACAGCGTGATTAGTTGTGTTTGTTATTTTATTTTTGTTTCGAGCACTCTCATTCGAGAGTATTTGAAATTTTGAAACGCATTTTGCAAATCGAAGTTTGCGCAGGGTGAACTACATACACGTCAGCCAACTAGCATGCCTTCGTCAGCTTTAAATATGTGAGCTGCGTACTTATCAGAAATAAGCAGAAATTAGCGTGTCCGTGTATTGGCACGACAGTGTCCAGATAGTGGGATGTGTTTAGCTACTGATATACTAGAGCAAACACATTTTGAATGGTTTCTCATCTTATGAAGTGTAAGTGAACAGTTTATGAATTTGATTTGATAGAAAATTAAATTCTCTTTCAACAGGGTACAACATTTTATAGCGTAGCATTCATTTCGGCTTATACATTAACGAATATATTCGTTCCCGCACTAAACGTTTAAGTACTTTATCTTAAGGTGATGCTCAAGCCACCTGTCACCGAAAAATACGAGGATCCACTTTTCTCATTTCATTTTCAATTTTGAGTAAATATCTCTATGGAAAGTTGTTGTTCCAACCAAAAAGAACAACTTTTCATAGAGATATTTTCTTAAAATTGAAAAATGAATTAAAATAGTGGTTCCCCATATTTACAAGTAACACAGGGTTTAACATCACCTTAAGAGAAATACTTTATGTAAAAGGTTAAAATGAATGAAATTTTTCGTGATTTTTTGTACAAAAACTATTTATTATAGAGACGCGCTAAAACTTTATGATTGTATTAATTAATACATAGTTGAAGAAGAAAAAAAATCTTTTTAGTTATTTTGAATACATATATATATTTCGGCGTTGGAGGTACGAATCGACGTGCAGCATACACTGCATTTTCTCTAGCAGTTGTGAACCAATCTGTTTTCTTCGTCTTTTCAACATCTTTTTTTCTGTTTCGATTTTGATTTTGATTATTTAAGCAAATCGATTCAACATCAAATCTATAATTTATATCAAACACATATTTATCTTATTTCTTTCTGAAAAGTTCAATAGATATTAATTTTACTCTAACCTGTAAGGTGTTTTTCTGTTTTGAGTACTTTTTAGAGATATTCTATAAATATCTCTCTAAAACGCCAGACAACCCTATTTTTATTATATGTACATACACTTTCAAAGCTAAGGAATTATTTGATATTTTAATATTCTACCAAAGTTTCTTAATTAAATACCTTTTCGAAATTCCAGACAACCTATATAACTGAAAATTTATTTGTGGACTCAAATAATCTTTATTAACAATCACAAAATAGATTTGGGTCTTAAAGATCAAAATTACTTTTTCGCTCATACCCCTTTAAGAAACTTGTAACTTTGCTACAGTCACACGTTGAGTCGTACGACTAGGAAGAGAATTGTATAATTTTAAAAATTAAACTATTTCAACAAACGCTTTAATAAATCGATACTAACTAAACCTTCATAAGACTTGTACTTCTATTCTCTTTTAATTTGATAACAATAACTGAGAACATGATCACAATATGCGATAAATTTGATATGCTTTAGTATACAAGTGAATCGGTTTCAGCCTACTTTGATAATATTAAGCGGTTAATAACATTACGCGCATTTGTATAATTGTTTTTTTTAGTAGGATAGCATGACCGAGCTCTAGTACTAACATGCAAGAAGAACTACCAAAAACGCTTTCCGATATTCTTTCGTGTATCAAAACATTAACTGACTTCTTGATCAGCTAAAATGCTGAAGATTCTTTGGACAAATACATTGAAGGTGCTCATATTATTAAATTGAAAAATTACATTTAAATTTTTTTAATTACTATAATAATTTAGTCCTACATATAAAGGACTAATTGAAGAGTGAAAGTGAGTCTTTATCAAAAATCATTCTTATCAAAATATTTATCCAAAATCACGTTAATGGGAATAAAAACTATTAAGTTTTGCAAAGAAAGAAAAATCGATTTTTAGTTGCATATACCTAACACTGTATGATTTTTCATACTTTAAAAAACAGGTATAGCAAACGTAGTGTTAACAATGATGCCGTTACTGGAGAAATTTTATCGTTTTTCGCAAGGATTGCAGCAGCACAGCCGATAGATAACAGCTGTCCAAAACCAAATGACAGATACACATTTATTATGTGTAATTTCTTATTATCATTTCAAATTTTGCATAGAAACATGAAAAAGTACTATCTTTAACATATTTAAATCTAATTTTAGACAACGTGCAGGAGTTGAAATAGTAAAAATAATTATATTAAGTAGAAATTGCCAAGTGTGGCCAGACGTATGTATATATACCGGGCGTTCTTTTTACTTTATACGAACAAAGAACAAATTCACGATCCTGCAAAACTATTTTTAAAATAAGAGCACCAAACATCGAGATTCATTAAAATCTCAAATTAAATCTCTTTCTTTCGACGAGAACTCAGGCTCTATCCCCTCATTGGGAGCTTCAATTCGCAAACGATCATTCGGAACAAAGAAAAAGCTAGAAAAAAAAGCCTCATTCCTCATTCATTGCAACGGGGGCAAAAAAATGGGTTAAAGAGCTCGCAAGAGAGAGAGAGAGCGCGCGCGCGCGCGCAAAATCTCGTCCCCATTATTCAGCCCGGCGATTTCCGATTCTCTCGCTTTCCACCGTTGCACAACTGGCAACTCTTTCTCTCTTTCTCTTATACCTCTCTCTCTCTTACTATACTCGGCAATATCATCGGTTCGCATCTCCTTTGAGGAAGAGCTTTTTGCGCGGCGGCTAATTTTTGCCCCCTCCCCCCCCCCCCCCTCCGGGATCGATAGTCCAGCCTGGCAGCGGCCCGGTTCTCTACGAGCGCTTAATTAGCCGGGCACACGGCTCGCGCCGATATTTCGCGGCGCGCGAAACGATTAATTAATTCGACCCAGCTGGAGAGTGTAAACGTTAACTGCGTTTTCGCGTCCTTCTTCGTAGCCCGCGCGCTGTTAATTGAATTTTTTTTCTCCTTTTTTTTCTTCTTTTTCATTGAACGCGCGGGAAGCGAATTATACGTCGTGTGTCGAATCACAATTAACGCCGCTAGCGGCCGTCTAATTTGGGGCACGGGCCCGAGCGTTGTTATTTGCCAGCGGGTATTTGACTGCGTGTGCTCTTCGTGCTTTTGTGGACCGCGGTGAAAGATTGATTGTAACGGAATTTCGCGAATTGCGATCAATACCTTTTTTGATGGATGGGTAAATAGATGTTGGATTCTTGGTAAACATTGCAATAAGATAGGTTTTTGAGCATGATAATTTTTTGTGTTTTTTATTTCAACGTATTGGGAGTTTAAACATTTTAGCATCTGAAAGTAGCGACCGCTGAGCACACTAATAAATATGATCGCAATGTAGATTCAATCAGTATTTTTTTGCATATAAGTGAGTTGTTTTTCAATACTAAATGAATAATTTGTATATTGAGCAAAGGTTTTATAAAAACTAAATATAGTGTATGAAATGGAGTTTCTACCTGAACACTGAAAGGAAGTGGTAGTAACACACATGTATGAAATATGACTAAAAGAGTCTGTAAAAAAATCAATTTAAGTTACCATCAATTTAATGGATACCTTAGAACATTGTTACAATTAGAAACATTGCATTTGTTTTGAGGTTATTTTGTACGACCTTTAAGATGCTTAGCAAATTATTATGAAACGATATGAAAACTACCAAAAAGTGAACGAAAGTTATAATTTAAAGTTTCTTAGAATAATTTAACAACCTCAAAGATAAATAATTTTTTTTATAACCCATTGTAATGTTACATAAAGGAAGCGAGAAAAAGAGGATGCCCACGGATGTGTAATAAGCAAGGGAATGCTGCGGGATGTGCAAAACTGACTATTGTTTAGAGCTTCTCAAAATATGAACATTAAAGAAAAATTTTAACCCGGGGAAGTGAAGAGAAACTTAACAAACTAAGTGTAAATTTCGATAAAATTAGTGAAAAAATCAAGATTTTATCAGACATTCAGTATTAAAAGTTAAGAAATGAATTTTTTTATTTTTTTCACTTTAGGATTTTTTTTAATGTTTAAGAGATTATAAATCCTGCATACTAATATGTGTTTTATAGGTCCCCTATCAATATTTTACCTGGGGCATTACAGTTCGCAGCATTTTTTTACTTCAAAAGATATTTAAATTAAGCTAATAAGAATATTCACTTTGCAATAGAAACTTATTCACAAACTTATTCAATATTAAAATTATTCACAGGAAATGGAAGCTGCTAATGAAATAATCTATTTATCTATATTAATCGTAACGGTGAGACCAGTCGGCGCACTTAACGGATCCCGGAAATATTTTATTGAAAATAAAGCGTAATTGGTACTTCGATAAATGCTAATTACAAAATAGTTAACTGTAATATTTTAAAAGCTTTCTTTTATAGTTCGAACCATTAAACATTTTGAACAACATATTTTTTAAAAGTATATTTTAATTTGACTGTATTTGTTTACTACTGGGATCAATTTACCGGCTGCTATTGACTGCTATTACAGAAACATAATAATCGGTTTTTTATTTCTCTTTTATACGTCATTTTTAATTTTTCAGACCGAATACCAAATTACGAGTTCTAATTAAATCGGATTCATTCGAATTTCAAAGATAGTAAAAACGTTTTAGCGATTCTACCCGAATTTAATTACAAAGACCGATGGCTCACTCTTAAAAAGATCATCAGAACTTTCTAATTCCGCTTAATCCCAGCCATCGGCCCCTTACAAAATTAAACAACTGCGCCACGATAATAAAACCGAGCGTTCGCAATTTCATTACTCCCCATCGACTCGCTACCTCCGCTATTCCTCAGACTTCCGATTGACTAAAAAAAGAAGTTGCTCCCACTGCGCCGTCGACGACAATAAAAGTCACTTTCTAGGCCCTATACACACAAATTCCGAGGGCGCTACCGCTGCTACAATACGATACCCATGGAACTTTATACATGGTTCCTAGCTCTCTCTCTCTCTCTCTCCCTTACGCTAAGCGCAACAAGCTTGAAACTCTTTAAAATACGCTCGGCCTATCGTACGCAACCTAACGGTATGTATGCGTGCAAGTAAGGGTAATACTGCAAAACTCATTCCAATACGTTCCGAAGCGGATATTACAAATATACTTACTGCGACTGCTGCTAAAGCTGCCGCTGCTGCTGATGCCGCAGCCACTGAAAACTTTGCAGCTACTGCTGATACTGAGAATCACAAACCTGAGAGAAATCAACCGAACAATTCTTGAAAACTAGCCGGCCGAGCGTGTTTATCTGTGAACCGGCCGTTCATTGCAATAGGTCACACAAACGTAAATAGATTAAACAAAACTAACTTAAACTTACTTGAGGTCCACTGTACAGATAGTAACTTCGACATTCTTGCAGTAACTGAAACTTCTTTAGCGCTGTCGGAAGATGATGCGCTAGTTTCTCTCGAAGGGTATACATTTCATCATCTCAATCAACTCGGTAAAGAAGGCGTGTATATGCGAGACAATTATAAAATTAAACGTCTTTGTTACTCCAATGAACGGTTTGATAACACTCCTGAATACACGATTCTAAAACTAAATGTTAATACAATCATTTTTTTGTTCGCTGTTATTTATCGTCGTCCCGGTGTCGCATACCTAATTCAATTTTTTTAAACAATCACCGACCTACTCCCGTCCTATGAACATGCCGTGATTATGAGGGACTTTACCATCAATATGTCTACCTCCAATCCTGCTTCCAACCATCTCTTATCTGCCATTGATGATGCGTTGCTACTTCTTGAACCATCAGATGCCACTAACCATGTGGTGTAGCGCAATCCGCCATCGCGTACTTGGATAGATCTTTTCATTTTGCACGACAAAACCGCATTAAGATCCTACAGGAAATCTAATTCGCTCTTTACAGCAGGTCATGACTTAATAGAAATTGAGTTTAACATTATTAAGCCGCAACCAAAAGCTAAATTTATTACAGAGCGTAATCTTAATAAAATTGATTGCAGCAGACTCGCTGAAGCTATCGAAAGAAACGTATCACGTCTTCTTCCACCAGATATATTAAATAACTCTTTCGCGACTTCTGATATTAATGCTCCACCTGTAAATAATCCCTCTCATTTAGATATTAGTAATACCTTTAGTTCTAACTTACAAGTCCATACCTTTAATTTAAACTCAAACCTACATATGAATAGGCAATCCGAGACAGACGCGCAGACTATCTCAGCATCTCAAAGCTCGAGCGCCGGTATATAAACCATCTTGCATCCGACCTTAAGCGAGCTGTAATTTCATCATTTAATGAGAGTGTACCGATCCGTAGGATTAAAATTGCGGCTAATCGCAAACCATGGGTCACACCGAATATCCGTGCTCTTATATGGCAGGGAAAGCCAGGCAAAGTTAATTTCTCAACGAGTGCACCGAGCGCTGCGCTCTCTAAGATACCATCGGCAAGCCCTCTCGAAAAACTTGGGTAAAAATGTAGTAGAAAGCCTTATCTTTTCATACTTTGATTACGCATGTGCAGTCTACCATGACCTTGACGCCACGAGAGACTTAAAAATGCAGAGACTCTTGAATGCCTGCGTACTCTTGTGAATGGTAACATACCGAGGAGAAGTCACGTCATCCCGTATCGGCTTGAGTTGGGCTGGCTCTCCACGCAAATACGCGGAGAATATTCTATTGCTTCTCTTGTCTTCACATCAATCGTCAACGATAAATCCAATTACCTTGTACACCGTTTCAGTCGTGTAGGCGTTGACGTCACTGTAAGACGATCCGATCGGCTTGCTCCTCAAACTCTAGCATCACCGAAATACAAAATTTTTGACAGTGACGGAGCAGACAGTACATAAGAACCAACCACCTACAAACATCAGCAGTGCAGTGTTGCCTTTCCTATTTATGTATAAATTTTGCACGGGGACACGCCGTTCTGCGGAATCGAGCACGCTCACCTCCGGAGTATTACGAACGAAGCGCGTGCATGTTGGAGCGAGTCCGCGCGCTTATTCGCGTATTTTTTCCCGTATTCGCTCTCGTTATGATTAGGTCGACGATGAAGGGAAAAAAAGGTTGTGTACACAAGACGAGTGCGGCACGAATGACTGAGTACGCGGAAAAAATGTTACAGTTCCGAGAAGCTGGAGATTGTGTGACTCGATATAATCATGTGCTACTGTTGGAAATGACATTGCGAGCTGTTACACTTTCGATTGCACTTGTAAGAGCGGTAATTGCAAGTATAGAACTCGGCGAGTGCTATCTGATTGTGTAAATTGTAAAGTAAACATACTATTATTTGTTTTGCAGCTTTTAATAGTTAATTGGGAAAGACCTATGAAGTAATAATTCTTATTCAATATACTGTAAACAAATTTGTATAAAATACGAATCCTGTGTAATTGCAAATTTGTGTAAATTATTTTGTGTACAATTTTACACAAAATGTGTGTAACTTTTATAAAAAGTGTTGTGTAAAATTAGTATGTGCATTATCTTAGAGCAGGCATATAAAAGTTACACAAACGCTTATGTAAAGTTGTAAAATTATATAAAATATGTATAAAAATCGGAAATTCATATTTTACACAAATTTTCTGTAAAAGCCGGATCCGATATTTTACAGTGTAAGGTATTTCTTGATGAAGGGTAGAAATGTTTGGTCCTGAAAAGTTTCATAATTATATTATTAACTTATTTATCGAAAAATTAAAGCTATAAATTGAATATAATTTATTCGCAATATAAATTTTGAATACATATAAGGTATACATTTTATGTATTTTTACGAATATTATAGAATAACTCCTTTGGACCTTCAGTAACTTAATATAAATTTTAGAAACAGAGTCTACAATAAATTATTAAATATCGCGGATTTTTTCCCTTGATTTTCTGGTATCCTGGCCCAAAATATTACATCGCAAAAGTTATTAATTCACGGGCAATCCCTATACATACAAGTTTCGAAAGTACCTGTAACCATTGGCTTCACAGAAGAACTATCTTACAAGAATTCTCTCGTCACCCCGCACTCTTCTATCCTCATCTCGCGCAACTCTTCTAGTAATTATCCTGTTCGAGAGTCAACACGCTCACCTCGCAGACGAAATTCCTCAGCTCCTCCTCCACTTCAATTTAACCCTCCGTAAAGACACCCCTCTCTCTATCTCTGTCGCTCTTCAACGAAACGCCCTCCGACACTGCGATCAAAAAGCTCGCTCAGTCTATACGAGAATACTGTCTCTGCCTCCTCGCGCAGTGGAACGAATCGAGACACGCTCAGGCTGCATTACACCCGGTGCGAAATATTCGGCTGCAAATAGGAGTGAGAGAGAGAGAGAGAGAGAGTACGGCAGCTGTTATTAGGGGCTTTTCTGCTCTCGCTTTCCTGCGAATAATACGACCTTATGTATAGCGCGTCGATGCGGGAGGGAGGGGGGCAGAATAGCGAGGCAGCGCGCGCTCGTCAATGCGCCTCTGATTAGGGAATTAAAGGGCGGAGAGGATAATTATCGGCCTTTGCCGGGTTAATTGTCGACTCCCCCGGCTCCCGCGTCGTATAGTTTCAGCGCCTTTTTGCTCCTTCCCCTCCCGCGGTGCTTCGCTAATTCCGATCATTCGCGAGCGCTCTCTATCTCCCTTACTCTCTTTCGTACTTGCTTTATTCGTCGCTGCTTTTCACTGCTACGTACGCTAAAATAAAGCGGCTCTCTGGCTGCTCTGGCACTCGGTAGCAGTATAATAAATGACGTGGTGCTCTAAAGGAGAGTGCTGCTCTCTGAAATTTCCACTTCTGTCTTGGATTGTGAAGAGAAAATGCTGTAGTCGAATTTGAATGAAGAATGTGCGTTTGAGGATATTGCGATCGTTGGAAAAGTGGTCTGTTAATTGGTTTCGATGGGGTGAGGTATAGTCATTTTTTTTCGCTGGAATAATGAATGGAACTGTATGATATGCATGCGCTACTTTAAAAAGGATTCTATTTTCCCAGCAATCATATCTTAAAAAGGTTTCATGGGGGTACTATTTATGTAATTAATTTTAACGAAGGTATTCAAATTTTAGAACTATGAAATACATTTTTGTAATAAAGATTCTATTTTCCCAACGATCACATCTTACAAAGTTTTCATGGGGGTACTATTTATGTAATTAATTTTAAACGAAGGTATTCAAATTTTAGAGCAATGATATACATTTTTGTAATAAAGTATAACCAAGCCAGTAGCGTAAATTTTTCATGAAATACAATTTATTTACGTTAATTTTATCATTAGTATTATATAATATCAAACTTTTTAAATCAAGTTAAAAATGTTTATAGTTGTCATAGTTTTATTCTGGGAGCACAATATGCACTATACATGCGCTTCTGGTACTTGAATTTGATTGGCCTTACAATTTAATTTTCGCAGTCACATTTCCCAGGGGCACTATTCGCCCATCTAAGCGGGGTAGAATTCTCTAAACTGGTATTAAGAAATAGAGCTTCTCGAATTGTTTGAAGATGAAAACGCTAAACTTCCAGTTAGTAAGCAAAGGGACGTCGAGAAGCACCATTTCTTAGTTCTGGTTTAGCGAATTCTACGTCGCTTAAATGTGCGAATAAAGTCTCTAGGTGCACTTCGCTAGATATTAAACTACAAAATACTTGTACAATATTATACCTACCTTTAACACGAATAAAACTTTTATTTCCGACCAAATAACATTTCGTAACGCGGTGTCTCATAGCAGTCGTTGCTTCCATCTCAATGCATCATAATACAAAATTTCATTACAACCTAATACTTCCCGACGCAGCGAAACACACGAGGCGCGCGCCATCGTCCTCCCTGAGCGCTACATGAATCAGACCCGTGTATACTTGCTCGTCGGTGAAAAATGCAAAAAATAATTTCTCGCGCGGGGAAACATCCCGGAAAAACAAAGAAGGGGGCCGACCGATATATCCCCATCTATCCCTGAGCCATCCAATTTTTCAAGACAAATTCTCCCTTTCGCCTTTATTAAAAACGAGAGAATGGTGAAAAACGAGCCTGTTTAATAGATGCTCCCTCCTCCAAATTTCTATCTCTCGCGTCTTCTAATAAATGCTCCTCGCTCCCGGGCGACAATTGGCCGCGCGTCTGCATACCTACACCCCCCTATTTTCCAGGGGACGGGGGTATAGGAAAGGCTGCGGAATTTATATGCGTCGCGACGCTCGATCATCGGAGAGTGCGAGCGAGGGCCAATGAGGAGTGCAGGCAACCGCTCAATCCGTTTATTTCACGGATGATAACGCCGGACTCGGACAGATTTATTTCCCCGGGCGGGCGTCGCGTCGCGCCTCGCTTATCTTCCGACTTTCTCGGCGCGACTTCGGCCGAGGATAAGGCCGATCGAGATATCGCGCCGCTCGTTACAGTGGCTCGCCGTGGTCGCGTCGGTGCGAAAACAATCACTTTTCACGCGAGCTCGCACTCGTGTTATGATTTTGCGCGTGGTGGGTTTTTTCTTTTACGGCGGGGTGTCGAAGCTCGGACGCGTTCGCGGATGAGTGGTGATTTATAGCGTGGTGTACGAGTATCGGCTGGAGGCGGGTTTCTTTTTTTTAGTAAACGACGTTGAAGAATTGTTAGATGGGTAATTGAAGGGATTGGTTTGTTTATGGCTTCGTACGAGTCGAGAGATTCATTGCGTGAAACTTACGGCGGTGTCATAACATAGTATATGTCGACGGCCATTACGAAGACTAGCACATTTCAAACTGCCATTAAGAGTAGCATATTTCAGCACTTGCTACGGTAAGTAGCACATTTTGCCCTTTCCCTAAGACTAACACCATTCCATTAAGTTGTTCTGTTAAACTCTTGGTCGATTCTTCTTTTATCGGGTTCGAGTCGGGTACTAGACCGTTTTGGTACTCAAAAAATTATCGGTTATACCGGTGTACCTCGGTTATACCGATACACGGTTTACCCGAGAAAATCGAGCTACCCGAATAAATAAAAGTGTTAGTCATCGTGGGAAAATTGCGAAATGTGCTAGTATTCATGGGGGAATGGCCAAATGTGCTGTCTTCATGGGAGATTTCCAAATGTGCTACTCTTCGTGACAAACGTAGCAAATGTGCTAGTCTTCGTAAGGGCCATCAATATATTGGTTACGATTAAGAAAGTAGTAAAACTTAGAATTTTTAACGGAAAAATACAAATGTACTAGTGATTCATTGATTTTTATAAGGCAAAAAAAAACATATAATCTTATAGACAAAAAACATCAAACATGCTGTTTAGCATAGACTACTGTTGTAGTAAAATAGTGTGAATTTAGGATTTAATGTTATCGGCTCCATGCCAGTAAAGTATTGATATCGATATTCTTATATAGCATAAATTACACATACTACGATAGCAACAGATTTTTCTCCATGTAGAAATGCCATATTTTACGAATTAAATGTATATTTCCAATATGGTAGAGCATATAGCCTGTATCTCATATTTGGGACAGCGAAAGTCGTTCTTACCAATCAAAGTCTTCATTTCTAGAAATTAGAAAACATGTCGTAAATCTCGCGATGACCCACTAACTCTGTAAAGACGGGATCGTCAAAGTATTAGTAGCGTTTATAGTTAATGTAATAATATAACTGTAGAAAGAATGAATTCTTAACTATATTCTCAACTGAATGCCTAGGCCATCTTGAGTTAACCTTTCATACTTTTAGCCATTATACGCCAATAATAGTATTTTTGATAACACGTACATTGAAGAGACCTCTTTTCCATGCGTGTAAAGCCCGTAGAAATAATTAATTTGTCATTTGACGCAAATCGAAAATGTATTGGGGATTCAAATAAATGATTCATTTAATGCAATGAATCCTTTTTCTTAGTATATGATTAATTGTTCAGAATGAATGAATGTCTAAGTGTAAAAAAATTGAGTCTTAATTATTAAATAACATGTTGTAGCTGCTAAAAACCGTTTCATAACTATTAAGAATCGTATCTCAATCTCAATTCATATTTAATTGTAAGAATTCTTTCTCTTAGTGGAATATATAATATTATAACTTTAAACCACCTAAGGAGACGTAAAGTAGTCAAATCATTTTGGTCTTATTCGCAAACTCTGCCGAGTTTTAAGTTTTACACGAAAATTGTAGAAGAACAAAAATAATGAACACGGAGAGAAATAAAAAGTCGAATCCACTGAAACGCACATTAATTCTACGCAAAACGAAAGTCTATCTTAGTAGTCACGGGGCAAGCTGTAGCAGCTTACAAAAAAGTAGCTACTCGTTTTTTTCTTAGTTTGAAATTCTGGATTTCGAGGTTAAGTAAATTTAGCTTCCAGAAAAGAAGTAACGTTCATTGTAAAAGAAGGAGCTACTCCTTTCTTTTAAGTATATTCAATCTTTTCTCTGAGAGGTTATATTGTCATGTCTGAACCAGCCATTCTTTTATTTTATTTCTCTCCGTGAATGTTACACTAGTACAACATACATCCCTGCTGGATTAAAATTGATTTTCCACGTGTTTCATCATCTCAAAAAAACAACGATTTTTAAATAATACTTAACAATCCCATTATTCCAATACCTCGACACTCGCACTTGTACACACAACGAGCACAGCGCAGAATACAGCGGAGGCGCGCGCGCATTCACCGATTCATCGATAAGCGTCCCGACAAGCTTTAAACGCCGCGGCAATAAAGTTCTCGCGCGCGGCGCGCCTCTACAGCCCCAACTCCGCGTTTACACAACACACGCGCGATCTCCCTCCAACCCCTTGCTCTAATTTACGTCCTTCCGCGAACTTGGAGTGCGCGCTGTATCGTCGCGCGCGCGCGCGTGCCCGCGAGATAATCATCGGCCCTTTATACGAGCCATCGGCTCGAATTACCTCGCGCGCCGAGCTCAACGATCGGAGAATAGTTTCGACTTTGAAAGCTCTCGGGCACTTGCCGAATTCTTCCCACCGCCTGGCCGGGTATAATACTTGGAGAATTCGCTGTTTGAAGATTGTGCATCGGTCGGCTATCAGTTTCGGCCGACTTCGAAATTATGTCCGGCGGAGGCAGGCCCCGCGCCATCCGGTAACGGGGGTGGTACCCTCCATTAGGCGCATACTTCGAAGGGAGGGAGGGAGCCAGTAGGCAACTATTCGGAATAGCCGAATAATATGTGCGCGCACTAACGCGCGATGTATATTAGGTTGGACGAGGAGAATTCCGCCATACCCCCTCCCCCCCTCCTGCCGCGCTGAATCGTTGCAGAGAGGTCGAAAGTTTTAAATCGCCGTAGTTCGGCGAAGTTGAGGTATTTTTGCTGGATGGCTCGGGAGAACGGCCTTCCTGAATTCTTGACTTTGGATTCGTGTGCTCTCGTTCCCTCTGTTTTGAGAGGCGATTAATGAATGATTATTTTTTTTAATCCTTTCATTACCAAATTATTTTCAAAACATCAGGGTTTGACTGCAGAAAATTTATCTTAAGAAAATAGTTTATTCAATGAATACTCCTGCTAATGTATGTTCTCTCAGCGAAATGGAATGCAACTACATCTCAGTTTCAGATATATTTCATAAAATTCTTACAAATGCAATATCTTTTTTAAGAGCTAAATGTGCCAAATGGCATAGACTAAAATAAGAATATAGGCTGGACAATGATCAGAAATAGTATATTGTATATCAAGGGCGAAAAAGGACTACTTTCCGCCCGCTTTATATGCATGAAAAAGCATAATTTCGGTGCAGATAGGATAAGAACACATTTTTCAACTGATAGTATAATACTACATATAATACTACTATAATAATACATTTGCATAATCTTTTATTTCAGGAATTTGGATATAATGTTTAATGCTTCCGGTGTGGCAATTTTTTCTTTTAAAGCTGAAAGAAGCATTAAATGAATTGATTATTGATTGTTATGAGAAAGAAAACTATAATCTTGCAAGGTTTCGTTCTCTATGTTGTAAAATATTTGTTGAAATTCTAGCCTCATTGCCCATAGTTTTATGATTAAATACCTACACTCAGAAACTTTAACCGCTGAATTAATATTCGGGATCCCAAGAAAAAGCGCCATCTGTATATCCTGTGCGGCGATTCCATAAGAACCTCAGTAGAGGGGTGGGCACGAAAAAGCAGCTAGAGCCCTCTGCTCTAGTTCTTATGGACTCGCCACACGAAATTTGCAGATGGCGCTTTTTGCTTGGGATCGCGAATAGAAAAATTATAAATTACGCAGCATTCCCTTGACGCGGAAATATCGCAATACATTAACGTCCTGAAGATATTTATACACAGATAATATGGCGCTTAGTATTATTATTATTATTATGTAGGACAAATAGTAATGATAGGCAACAACAGTACCTGCAGGGCAATAGCTATTACACAGTCTTTATGTCGGCTGCAGACGTGCTTGCATCATCACCATTACTATCATAACTGCTTGTTGGGCCTAGCTATCCGTAGATGCATAGTCCATAGCCTTATTCACAGTCACGCCATCTTCATCTATTGTTTGCGAATTGCATCCAATCCTCCTCTTAACCTATTTCTCGTAGGTAAATTTTAATATTGTCCTCCCACTTTCGTCTCGGTCTGACTGGGGATCTTGCGCCTGTCAGTTTCCCTACAAGCACTCTAAGTACTGCTCTATCATTTCCCAGCCAAGCTGCATGTTCAGCCCATTCTAGTCTTTGAGATTTACTCAATCTGGTAATGTTTGGCTTCCCGTATAGTTCATGTAATGGTTATGTAATATATTTCTAAGGACTCTATTCTCAAACACCCTAAATCTATTTTTCTATGCGCCATGGGAGGTAAAATGGCGACCCCATAACATGTGTTAGCCACCCTCGCCATCGGCTCGAGTGGCAATTGATACAAGCTATAGACTCGACAATCCTTTACCTACCTAGATGTATAATATACTATTCTTTCCGTTTGGTTAACGCCCACGATTTGCATCCGTATAGAAGTACTGGTATTATGATTTTTCTATATATTTCTAATTTATTCTTTTGCAATAGTAGTCGTGATTTTAATATAGTACTTTTCGACACTCGTGGGTACATTAGCTTTTTATCGCATGGGACGGTTTTCGCCCGAGTGAAACGAGGGAGAAAAGTCACATGCGCTAAAAATCAAATTACCAACCAGTGTCGAACAATATTTTATACCCTGAGAGCCTAAAAATCATGTCAAAGTTGTGATTTTTAGGTTAGAGTAGTATAAAGTTATTTACCGAATATAGGCATGCATTTCCCTAGTGCAGTCTCTTCTTGATTTCTTTATGAGAATCATTTTTGTGGTCTATTATTGTGCAAAGGTATTTAAACTCGTCTACTTTTTTGAAAGTTTTGACCGAGACTTTCAAGCTGGTATCTGCAATCTCCGGCCCTGCTCTGCTAGTGACTATGTACTGGGTTTTATCTTCACTTATTTCCACGCCTATTTCCTTAGCTGTTTTTATTAGTATTTCTACGTTTTTATTGCGGTTTCTCCGTTGTTTACTATAACGTCTATGTCATCTGCGTATGCTAACAATTGCGTTAGGGAGCCATTTATTACAATTCCCTCTTTGTTTTCTTGTACCGTCCTGGCCACGTATTCTAAAGGTATGAGTCAATCTAGCGGTACATTAGAGAGAATTTTGTAGAATGTACAGATAAGAGAAATGCCTCTATAGTTATTACAGTTTGTTTTATCTCCTTTTTGTGTATTGGGACTATGATTAGGTCTCTCCATTCTTTGGGCATTATTTATTTCCTCAATAATGGTGCAAATAAAATTATGAATTATTTTCTTAAGTCGTCGCCCCCCCCCCCCCCTCCCCCCCATTTACCCGTAAATGGTCTACTCCTGGGGCTCTATTATTTTTTAACTTATTGATTGCCTTGCAGACTTCATGTAGTCTAAGCTGCTCAATGAGTAGTTCAGCAGTGAGGATTTCGTTACAGTCTAAAGCGATTTGTTGTTCGTGTACGTTTAGGAGCTCGTCGTAATAGTTTTTCCCCCTATTTAGTAACGCATCTGTGTCCCATGTTTGTCTCTTAGAAAGTTAGTTTTTCTTTGGGGTCCTTTCCTTATTAAGTTTATACCTGTATACATTTCCCGAATATTATTTCTATTACTATTTTCTTGTATTGTTCGAAGAATTCGTTTGGTTTGTTCCCTTATATTACAGTATTGTGTGGAGGTAATCTCATTTATCTTGTTAAGGCTAAGCATTCTTGCTTTTTGCCGTTTTTTATTCCACTTCTCGCATTCCTCGTCGAACCACGGTTTTTGTTTGTTCTTTTTCAGCTGACCTAACACCGTCCTAGCAGCTTGTCTTATAGAACTTTTGATATTTTCTCAGGTATTTTCGATGTCATTCCCTTCCTCCGAGTCTCCTACCCTACTGCTATCCGATACATCTAGTTTATTTGAAAGCTGCTCCCTATATCTAGTTTTAATTAGCAGGTCATATAAATTTTCGAGATTAAATTCCTCTGTTTGGCATGTATTATTCTTATTTGTGTTTACTAGTAAATGAGTTCTAATCTTAGTTATAACAAGAAAATGATCTGAATCGCAATCGGCTCCACGGTAAGTTTGAACGTCCAGAATGTCAGCATGTCGTCTTTGGTCAATTAAAACGTGGTCGATTTGGTTAACTCTGCGTCCACCGGGACTTCTCCACGTTACTTTGTGTCTGTCTAAGTGGATGAAATATGTGCTTTTGACTATAAGATTCTTAGACGAGGCAACATTAATTAATCTCACTTCATTATCGTTACTCCCGTCATGTAATCTTTCTTTTCTATTGTCAGTCTAAAATTTTCCTCTTTTACAATTTTTGCGTTAAAATCTTCTAGTAATATCTTTGCGTCATTGGTTGAAAATCTATCAAACACCTGTTGTAGGTTTGTGTGAATGAGACTTTGTATCGTCCGTATCCTCCGTTGGGCAGTGAACATTAATAAATACGTATTTGTACCATCGACTTTTGAGGATTAAGAGCCCTATGCGATCATTAGTGAGTTCAAATTTAATTTTCGCGTTCATTAGTCTATTACTTACTAAGAAACCCGTCCCTAGATACCCTTCTCTTTTCAATCTGCTATAGAAAATTGTGTATCTGTTAATATGATCTACCTTCGGGCCTCTTGATCGCATGACCTCCTGCAGAGCTACTATATCTATTTTATACCTGTCTGCCTCCCTTGTTAGCACCACTAATTGCCAGTTCTGAGCTACGCTACCAACGTTCCATATATGCCCACCCTCAACTCCGTTTTAGTTCTCCTGCATGTTTCTTCCCCGACAGTCCCCTCCTGGATATAAAGATGGGGGACATCTTTATGTCCGGACTTGTATGTTTCCAGAAAAGAATTCGTGACTTATATTTGTGGATGACTCGCCGCGTTGGATTAGTTGGTCAATCCCGTAAACGTTCATCACGCCTACCACTCGCACTCCGTGACCTGTGTAACATTTGTAGATAAGACTCCGCGTTGGATGTGGTGACCAATCCGGTGTTGGTTCATCACTCCTACGGCCCGCTCTTCTTCTTAGTTCGTTTTTTTTTCTCCGATTTACCGGGCGCTTCGCGAGCGCGACGGTCTCATTTTTTGACCTGCCGAGTAACGTTTATTAATGAAAAGCGGTAATAAAGGGGTACTCAAGTTTTACGGCTGTAGATTCTGAGCGTAGGCCTTTGGTAACTCGCGGTCCGCCGACTCCCGATTTGATGCCTGCACAATTATCTGCACACACACACACTCACTACACAAAATATTCAATCGTTTCGCGTCTTCATTGTAAGAGCCAAGAGTCTGAATGTTTGTCGCACGGCGTTTTTGTTTGATAGCATTCCACAAACTGTCGGGTAAGTGTTGGGGAATAAGAAAACCTCTGCTCCGCTGGTTTTTGAAAAAAAAAATTAACGAGCTTTTCGCTCGCTGCGTTAATGCATGTGTCTTCTCACGTCTTTTCTTCACATTCTCGCAGTGATGATTGGCTCGTATTTGCCTTTGCTCGTAAGATTGGGCATTTGTAATAAATAATGTGTGAAAAGACAGGGTTAGTTTTCCGGAAAAATAAAGTAAAATAAACGCGGGTTTGCGTGAATTTTAACTGACATAATTTTAAATTATCTGTAAAGTACAATAAATTATAAAATGGAATAGCGCGAATTTTTCTTTTTTTAAGAAAAACTTACATAATTTTAAGTGAGAAGTGACATCGAAAAATTAAAGTTATGAAAGTGAAATGGTGCCAAGTATATTTATCTACAATTCTTTCAGAAGTATCTATTCCTTGAATTACAGAATCACACAAAATGTTAAATTTCCAACCTGCCACGTTGACGCGAACGGCGCATACTATGCACAGAGGCCAAAGATTTTCTAGTATACATTTCCGCACGAGACGACTTTCGAGCAGCTGAACCATGTGGACGGTTAGCCGGCATACTCGAGCGTGACCTGCACGCGCATATAATATGCATACAAAAATGACCGGGAAGTGCTTTTGGTCTCTTCGACAGCAGCGCGGCGCATGAATAGCGATGAACTCGAAAAGTTTTTCCCGCGTCCTCTCGCCAATGGTCCTCCGATTTCAATGCGCGTTCAACTTTGTAGTTATTGCGATTCGTGTGGGTCTATAGGTAGTATATAGCAGTGGCGTCTCTATTGCACAGAGTTCGCGCGAGCACTTGTGTATCGGCATATACCGCGTTGCCGTCTGTGGATATTCATTTTTGAATGATATAGGCTACGACGTGGACACTTATCTGTACGAGAGTATGAGTAAATAATTAAATATCGCACGAGAGTGACTCGTGCGCGCGGGCTTGATGGAAACACCGGGCGAAATGAAAGGTTGAATGGATAACCAATTTTTTTGCTAACGGATTACACGTAAAAAAGAGAGCCTTTTCCTCTCGAAATTTTGAAGAGTGATGTTTTATAGGGTTTGAATGACTTGTATGACTCGATTCAAGTGAGATTCGAGTGTAAGCGAATTGTAAAAGTATTAGTGGGTCGGGTATAAAATAATAATATTGAGAGAATATATGAAAAGGCAGAGATAGATTTATTTTCGCAAATCAGGACATAAAATGACTATCGCCGCGTGGCGCGTATTCGTCAAATCTGTTTGGAATTGGCAACCTAATAAACTACAAAATAAATACGCAAAAGTACATAACGATACCGCTTTGTCACCATGGATTCAAAAATAAATAATCACGCAACTATACTGGCTTTAAGAAAGGACCTATTCGTGCACTAATTAAAAAGAACGGTGTGTAACAGAGGGGAAAAGGGCTTTTTCAGACTCAGATGATGATTTGAGCCTCCCCCCCCCCTTGTTGCACAATGTACTACTTCTTCGTCGCTTGAAATATCCTTCTTTTAAAATATATCGTTTCTCATGTTGCAATATGAGAACAAATTAAGGGGGATGCAGGTAATGACGGTAATGTGGTCACCTTAAGGAACTTTCGATTTGCAGTAGATATATATCGGGTTTTGGGGCTCCAGAAACTACTGAGACATGTTATTTGAAACTTTAGTGTATCATCAGTCTTTTGGCAAAAAATGTACTCTCTAAATTTTAATTAAAGAAGTTCTAAGTAGTTAAAAATTGGCCACTTTACCAACAGTGTTGGTAAAGTGGCCACCTATCATTTCTAATGATAAAGTTGTATAGTAAGTGCTTCAGAAAGTCAAAGCTAGCACAACAGAGACTTTCTTTATGTGTTATTTAACTACGTGGTGCCGTAGCGTACGCTTTGGTGTCGATATTTTGTGATTAGTAGGTCTAAGAATTTTAAAAATGCAACTGCCGTTTTAATCTGCGTCGATTGCCTTTTGCCTTGCAATGCATTCGTATGACCACTTTACCAACCGATAAACATCAACGAAAGTTGCAATTTTCGCATCGAAAATAAACTCTACGGCAAAAACTGGCACATGCATCTTAAAAGTAGTTTCTTTACAATCATACACTGCTAAGAAATCAGAGTTTTGATGCTTTCGCACGTAAACGTGACACTATCTTATAATTAGAGGGCGCTAGCAGCGGAATCTCCATGCCTCGCAACATCTATTATCACAGTACATATACTGTAGGAGGTACGACACCCCAGAATATCGCATGTAGCGGGATCTCGTGTAGGTGGCCACATTACCTGCACCCACCTTATTATATAAATTTCTATATTTCAGGTACATATTGACGCACGAAAATTAAATACTAGATATCCGTGGGTATCCTCCTTTGAATTGTATATGATGCTATTTCTAAATGTATATAATAATAATAATAAGGTCATTAAAAGCGTAATAGCAGTTTACATTAATAATTAGAACAATTAATTTCATATTGAAACGAGAAATTAAATTTGAGGAAGCTAAGTGCCAGTGAGACGGTGGCGGTCTTATTTATTATATCATTTATCCATAAACACAGTAGAAGCGTAAACAAAGAAACGTAAGTTGTCACGTGCTAGGAGTATTATAGATGTTGCAAAAATTATTTACAACAGTAGAATCAGAAAGTATATAAACCTAATTAAAAATGTTAATTGCGTGCATGTTTAATGAACGGTTATTATTAAAGATACGGTACGGCAAGCGCGCGTTGTACGGAATTATCTTAAAAGCAATTTTAGTTCATTTTTAATTTAAACAGCTAAGGGCTTTTGTGTTGGTTATACGTTAATCGGTGGAAGATCGATGGCGACGGTTCGCGTGAGCAAAGTCTAAAGCAAGCAAATTATGTACGTTCGTCAAGAAATTGCTTCAATATTTACTTTTTTACAGCCGTCTAATCCTTTAACAAAGTTTCTTCATTATTTAAAATGTTTGGTTGCAGAAAAAATTGCAGTGTACTTGATGCAAATATTATTCCTTGAAAATAAAATATCTTGAAAAATTGAAGTATTATGGAGTACAGTATTTGGAAATAGAAACAAGAGTATTAAAACAGCTATATAAAATAATGGTTGAAGTAAATGAATTATTCGCGAAGAATAATTATAATATAAATATTTTTTAACTTTACATTTAATTTATTTAATAATTTAACTTCTGAAATATATTTTAATGAAGTGAAACGCTGATATCTACGTTCGTGCAAATAAACTTAAGCTTGTGTTTTTAGGAACATCCCAAACGATAATCGGTTTTGTGAAGCATAGTGACACACTTTGTTCGTCCATAATCAATATCTTGTCACCTCTTCTCACGTTTCAGTGCCGTGAGCTTTGAGACTGGATTCGCTTCGTTGCAACACCAACAGTTTATAGCTTAACCGTAAAAGTCAAGAATTTGCATTCGCGTGCACACACGTGCTAAAAGCTTTTCATTTGTAAATAAATTACAAAATTCTTGAGAAAAAAGTCATTGTCCTATTAAACATTGGAATATGATAAGCGAACTCATTTATCTACTGGAAAACATATTTATAAAATTATCGGGGTCTATGTAAAATATAATAAATTTTGTAAAAATAACTCTGTTTTATACTTTTAATATATAATAAGTAATTCAACAATAAGTTGTTCATGAACTGAATTTTCAATGCTTATTTTATATTTCATTTAATTTACTTTTATCTAAATTAAAAAAAAAGCATGATTGAAATAAAATCTAATTATTCAAAAGACACATCGCTAAAGGACTTTCCTCTATTTTAAAATCTCTTTTTAAAGAATCTAATGTTACAATTGGCGAACTTCTCAATTATTCATTCCCTGGTGTTCCTACCCTACTATCAGCCCAAATTACTTTCTTCGTCTACATTTACCAAAATAACCGACAGCTCACGTGACGCATTTCATACCGAAAAGTCGACACTCCGCTTATCGCGAGATAAGAATACCCTCTCTAAGAAAAAAACACAGCGAGACTGACTTTGCTAAAAAATTTACGGAATAGACCCCTTCCGGGGGGTAGGGGAGTTAGCGACGTCATTGTCTTCCCGACGCTCTATTTTGGGCGTTGTGTAGAGCGGGCAGGGAGAGAGAGAGAGACGAGACCGCGGACGCCAAGGGGAATGAATTAAATGGGCGGTCGCGGGCGGGTGCGAGCCGCAAATTAAGACAAAGACAACGAGGGGTCGTATATACATCGAGGCAGCGCGAGCGGGAGAAGACTGGAAGAGAGAGAGAGACAGAGAGCAAGGAGTTGGAAACAGCCGCTCGTACAATGCTCTGCCGCGATGTCGCGCGAGTCCGGCACTTTACTTTATTTCTCGCTCCATTAAGGTCGTCTCTTCTGAGCGCTGGTCCGCCGTGCGCTTGTTTAGAGAACGAGCCTTTTGCGAGTGAATTTTTCATGGTAGAGGGTGGCGTTGTGTACGGCTGATCATTGAGTGTTCAATGTATTGTCTCTAAAGTTTCTGGGGTTGAAATCATGGAGTGGAAATTCACAGTTAACAGATAATACGTAGGATATGTATTTTCATGCTGGGTTGTTTCTACTTAAAAGCTATATATTACTTCTGAATTAATACATCCGAGGTCTTGAGTGTGTGAGGCAGACTAATAGGAAGAAGAAACTTTCTTTTTGTCTTACATGCACCTGAAGTATAGTGTTTCATGAATATAAAACGGACGGAAAGTGGTTCTTTATTTTCGCCTTCAGCTCGCCTCAGGCCGTTCGGGTTGTCTCGGTGGTAATCGCCTACTTTCCGCCCTTGATACATAATATACTATTGCTTCCTCATACAAGAAATTTTGTGATGGTAAAAGAGTTTTGCTAAAAACATTCTAAAAATATGTCATAAGACCTGGAGGAAACCAAATTCGCTATTTTTAGAAAATGTATGTATGGATGAATGTATGTGTGCGTGCGTGCGTCATCATATCGTTGCATATATTTGGGTAAAACTAATTTTTTATAGATCACTTTCTTTGTTTTTTCTGCGCACGCACACACGCACGCGCCACAAGCGCACAAACACACATTTTGTTTAACAAAAAATTAATAAACAATGTTTCACGTTGTATGTGTTGTATCAAAACGATGTTTTCTCTTCAAAAAAACGAAGTGGAAGTATTTTTTTCTTGCAAACAATGTTTTAATGAAAAATTATAGTTTAATATCCTGTATTTGTTCTGAGCAGACAAAATTAAAGTTTGATAATTAGCTCATGACCAAGAAAGTCGGCTCAAGGACACAGTAATAGGAGTTCCTATAATCCTATGATAAAAAAATTTGATTCAAAACTACATTCCTACAATTTAACAAAAACGCACAAGCGCATTTCTAATCTAAAATCCTGTGCTCCCGCGCATTGACTTTGATTATATCCTGCGTTCTCTTTCTCTTGGTTTCTTCCGCAGTGGCGTGTGGCAGCAACGCCGGGCGGAGATTATTCCGAAAGAGAGAAAAAGAAAGAGAGAGAATGAGAGAGTTTCAATTCTACGTTCCAACGGTAATGTAGAAACAGTTTTCCACGAGGACAACCATTATGGTTTTAATCTCTTAAGAGCCGCGGCACTGGTCGTCGCGGTAATACAATTTCGCGGCGAAAGATTAAATTGATCGAGCCGATGGCGATGGTAAGAGGTAGGGAGAAAGAGTGAAAAAAGGGGGAGAAACGAGGCTTTTGTCAGCGCGCAGGTCGCGCTAATTATCGAGAAAATTTAACTGTAACCGATAGCGGGGAAATTATGCCTAGCGGGTTACGCATAATGAAACGGAATAAAAAAGTTTTATAAAGTCGATTAACGACTGGAGAGCAGACGAGGAAATTCGAAGTTGATATCTATTCTTTCGTGACTGAATTTAAAAGCGATTCTGCATTTATGCATTTTATGTGGCTTTATGACTTAATCGATCGAACGAATTGCATGTAATTAGAATATACTGATGAAATTAAGAGAACGCCTTGTGGGTTCAACTTTTATAATGACTTCTAGTTCCAGTTCACATTAATCTTTTAACTCCGAGACTTTCTTTCCACTCAAAAGATATGCATGTTTTAGTATCATCTATCTAAAAATGGTCTGAATTAAAATCCTTCAGTTTTAATTGACCGGAAATGTCTGCAAGTATATTTTTTTTAATAGAGCACAAAAATATCATTTTACTTTATAAACTTGAATTTGAGCCATAATAAATGAGGAGTGGGTGAACAAAACGAGACAATTCCACTTATGTAAATTTTGATCAAATTAGAAAAAACTGTATTTTTGTATTAGTTTAAATGGAATATTATATTTTAGTTGCTTCTTTAATAACTGAATGCTGAGCTTGATTAAAAATATATAAGACCATAAATGAGAAAAAAATGTATTACAATTAAGAATCACACAAAATAAATTTTTACCAAAAGTAGAATCATCAGGCTTTGCTCGTCCTCTCCTCAAATATATTGTTGTCAATTCTATTTCGTAACAAGTTAATTTAAATGTAATAAATATAATTATTTTTACAAAAGCTACTGAGAAATATGTAATTTTAAGCTCACAATCAATGCTCATCCTATCCAGAAGCTATTTTTTATTATTTACTGAAAAACTTTGATTTTATACTTTTTCTTTGGTGAAAAAAAATATTTTTGTCTCATTTAACGGTGATAATAAATTAATATTATTACGAACTATATAACTGAATCGATTGAAAATCTGCTTTATTAATCAGAAATGGATATTTTGTATGGCTTTGTAAGCGGCTTGGTCACCAGTGATACATGCGATCATGGGAGTTAAACTGTATTATATTTTGAAAATGTACACAGATGTTTAAGGCCTCACAAGTAATTATTATTCAAGATTTTCGTAGAAAAAAAAGAAAAACTAAAAAATCGAAATATCGAAAAATTTAAAAATAGCTAAAACAACACTATACACTATATTTAGTATACTTATTTAGCAGATTATCCTACACTCGCTAGTACATATTAATAGATAAATAGCAATAACTACTATTTACGTAGCATTACTATTAAAATAAAAATAATTATTGCGATTGTGCAACTAACAAGGGGGGGCCACGGAGTCCGGGTCACCGATTTCGATGAAACTTTAGGGATCGTTTTCTGGTACCTAAAAATGAAGCTCAATACTCGTGATTTTGTCTCATGGGCCTTTGTACGGTAGATATGGCGTATTTAATTAATGTTGATAGTATATATATATATATATATATATATATATATATATATATATATATATATATATATATATATATATATATATATATATATTTTTTTTTTTTGTAGCATTGCCTATATGAGCAATCCTTATGTTTTCTGGTACTATCTCAGATTTAAAGTCTCATAGGATATAACTCTACGGATACTGGGCTCCATTTTTAGGTTCCAAAAGTCGATCCTCAAAGTTTCATAAAAATCCAAGACCCGGATTCCATGGTCGCCCCTTATAAGTCCCACCATTACCATATGAAATATTAATTTTTACTAGACCATTTTCCTTCGTGTAGTCACGTTTTTTTATTCTAAAAATTATTTAGGAGAAAACAAGTCGATAAATCTTAAAATTTCTTTTGAATTTTGAATCTTTATTTTAAAACGAAAGATATGAGACCTGATTGGTAACAAACGACCGCGCCGTTCTCGAGATATAAGCGATCAAAAAAATATTTAAAATAACATATAACCTCAATATCTCATAAAATAAATTATATTATGATCTAAATAAACATGCAGGTCATGAGATAATAAAAATCTACCTTTTTGTAAAGTGTCAAATAAAATACTGCCAATTTAGTTCAGGTATAGTTGGAGAAAGAAAGTCGATTTTTTTTTACAAAATAAGTTCTTTCTCAATAAAAGAAAAAGGTCAAGACTCAAAAATATTACTGAACATTCTTCTTCATATTTCTAATCATCTCAAATTTTTTCAAAAGCTTTCCGTCATATGTTTCCGAGATATAACCGTTTAGACAAAATATTACGTTTTCGTGTACAACAAAAGAAGGGAATAATCTTATCCAAACTTTCAGGTTGGAAAAGTTAGGTAATTTTATGCTCTTTCAAATACCTTTTCACTGGATCAATGATATTATGTCTGAGGTATTAAAGTCCCGAAAAACGATAACTCCAAAATAAAAAAACCGTTAAAAAACAAAAAGGAATCGAAAACACGCACGCACACACATTCATACAGACATTTTCTAAAAATAGTGTATTTAGATTCCCTTAGTCTCAAAACATGTTTCTAACATGTTTTTAGCAAAACTTTTTTTTTTACTATAACAAAGCTTCCTCCAAGAGAAAGCTTTATTATACAGGTTTTTGCTTCCTTTCTCTTTGAGGAAGCCAAAACGAAGAAGATGGTGCACCTTTACAAATTTAAAAAAATGCAGAAAAGTATTTTTTTCAAACGTAATTTTTTAATGACCACCAACTTCTCAATTTTTTTTTATAAGGACAATTTTGGTTTGACCGATAATTACATTGATAATAATCAATACAATTTTTGAGTTGTTTTTTTTTTATTTCGGATCGTTCTATATTTTGAGTAAGCAGCTTCGATGGATGTTTTAGTATGTAAGAAATTCTTTATACGAAAATGCAAAGTACTATTATTTAGCTCAACCACCGCTATCACAAATTACCCTACCTAAGCCTCCTCGCTCATTAATCAAGGACCAGCCCATCAAAAATAAAAAGGCCAAAAAGGCGCGCCAATGCATTACCGACGACTATTGAAGTTCGTTACGAAGTTTGATGCCCGCGCCGCTGGCGGCTACGCGAGTTTGCAAAACTCGTCGCTGCTGCTGCTGCTTCGCTGCTCTTCGATGTTCTCTCTCCCGCGAACTTGCCGCGCACACATAGAGTATATAACAGGCTCGTAATGGGCGCGCGTTATCGGTGCGCTCGCTGCGCCGCGAGCTAAAACTTATCTCTCTCTCTCTCTCCTGCGCTCGCGCTCGCGCGCAGAAAGAGGCCCACAACGCTGATAGGCCACGGAAAATTCGATGCGTGCCAGGCTGCATACACGCGCTTGTATCGCTGCAGGTACAGCGACTCGTGTATATATGGAAAGAGGACCATGGTGTTTCCGCCGGAGCGGAGTGTACAAGACGAGAGAGCCGCTTTTCCGGAGGCGGAGACTCGCGCTGCCGGAGGTTCGCAAAATTATTAAGCGCTAATTATGCGGAAAGTAATTAGGAAGTTGCGACGGGTAAGTGGCTTGTAAGTACTGGGGAGCACGAGAGAGGACGACGCTGAATTTATCGGGGACGTAATGAGGAAGGCGATATACGGGTGATTTTATTTGGGAATAACGATGGATGAATGGCGCGTGTTTTCAGGGAAAATGGGCTGAATAATGTTGTCAAGTATGTTGTATTATGTGGAAGTTAAGGGGATGTGAAATACTATTTCGGTTCCTATTTTACTGGTTTTGCAGTATTGTGATAAATAAATATTCCGAATTCATACTAGTAATCTTTGGATACATTTTTAAGAGATTCTATCAGTAGCTGTAGATTGGATAGAAAAAATATACTATGTATACAGTGAAAAGCTTTAACATTTTTCAACATTTTTTCATCCACGCAGTTATATAATAAAATATTATGAAAATGTAACTCAAGATTTAAATAATGATTAAGTAAGTTAATTTAATAACTGATTCCGTGTATAAATGCAGAAGTCGTATAATGGCGTTATATTTTCAAATATTTATTGTTTACAAAAAACAATTTATTTAAAAGTTAAAAGCCGGTGGGGTAAAAACCAGGACAGTATTTCACATGTCCTTTTACGCTATGTATATAGAAAGAAGAGTGCTTTTGTCTGGCATTGGTTGCTTAAAACTGAATATTTCATTTTCATATCTGTAGAAGGGCTAATGGATTTCGTTCACAAAAGTATCCCACGCAAGTTACATTGCAATATAAGACAGCTTTTATCGAAATATAAAATCTTTTATGTACGATTTATTCTGTAAAATACGTTGTTTCTATTACTTAATTTATTTATAATAAATTAGGGTTGTATGAAAAAAAGTTATTAATTGGATATAGAAGAATCCGAAGATTATATGCTGGTTTTCTACATGTCAAGAAGTCTCGAAAGTGAAATTTGCGAGATACAAATCGATGATAAGAAAGGTACTGCGTATTTAAGGGGGATCCTTTAAACCATTTTTCGTAAAAATTATTTCAAATTTTTTAAGAAGGAGGATGCTCACGGATGCATAGTAAGCCAAAAAAAGGGATGTACAAAACTGACTCTATTGTTTAGAATATGCCAAAATATGAACATTAAAAAACATTTAATCTGGTAGAAGAGAATGGAAATTTTGAACAAAAAGACCAAGTTCGATAAGATAAATAATCAAGATTTTATCACGCATTAAGTAGTAAAAATTAAGAGAATTAATTATTATTAATGGTTTTCACTTTATACGGACGGAAATTTTTGTTTAAGATTTTATAAATCCTTCATGTTTATATCACTTTTATAGATCCCAATCATTGTTTTACCTCAAGCCGGCATAGACCAACCATGGGCATTTTTCTTTTCACATATGTTTATATAAGCAAAAATGTAAGTTTTTTTAAAAATTTCTGCCTATTTACCGTACATATATATTGATATACAACGAAAAGTTCATGATTTTTTTAGTCAAAATGAGGTTGATTGCCAACGTTCCTGGTGCATACTGAATTTTTTACACAGTCTAGAAAAATTCTTACTTATTATACCATTTTAAAAATATTTGTGCATTATCATCAAAATTGAATACAAGTAACATAATTAAAATGAGATCATTTTATTTAAATAAAAAAACAGTATTTTGGCATAATTTATAGCCTTTTTTAATAATTTATTATTTTTCATTTGATCTAAATCAATACACAGCACCTTGGCGATTCACAAATTTCTTCATAATGCTAAAAAGAATATGTCGAATTAATTTCAAAAAGTGTCGACAAAAGCTAATGCATCTGGAATGTTTTGAATAAAGAAAAACATAAATTGCAGAAATAGCTGTTTTTGTTAAAAACAGCACTTTTACCTTAATGAATAATCGTAATTTTTAAATATCATTTTCAAACCGCAAATTTGATAAAAATCAATAATGCGATGCGTTTCTGTGTTAAGAAAGGTTTGAAGAATCGATGAATGAAATAAAATAAATATCGATTTTTTGGTCAAAAAATGGTAGGGATTCCCCTTAAATTACACTTATTTTTATTATTCTTGTTTTATTAACTTATAAGAAAGTGAAGCGATGAGGATGCTCCGAAGGGGATATTTTGAATGGTATTCATTATAAAAGGAGGGTGCCTACGAATGCGTAGTAAGTAGAGGAATGAAACGAAATGTACAAAACTAACTCCATGTTTTAGAGCTTGTTAATCAATGTAACTTACCAACGATGTTGATCTGGGGAAGTAAAGGAAAGCTTTAAAAATATAGAGTCAAGTTCAATAAAACAAGTGAAAATAAATCAAGATACTATAAAACATGCAGTAATAAAAATTAAAAAAATTTTGTTTAAATGCTTAAGATTTTATAAATTCTTCATGCTCATATCAGTTTTGTAGATCCCCTATAGAAGTTTAACCTGGGGCCGTCTAAGCCACTCAAACGGGCACCATCCTTTGCAATAATTAAAATATTTCCTTCATTTAACTCATAAAACTATAAGAAATTGATAAAATTCAAAGAATTCACGTGTTATATTTTATATTTTGCACCCTCCATAATCCACAAAACAGAATATCGTGATATTTAACAATCTTGTAAAAATCACCCATCTATACATTACATCTTTGTCACACATAAACTCACAGGATATTTCGCATAACCGGAGTTCCGTCGTGCGCACAATGCACTTCTCTACCACTCTCATCGCGACCTCCAATCCAACAAATTCACCAAACTCAAATCAAAGCCACCCCTCCCACCCAAAATCAAACCAACACAATCCCTCGCAAAAAAAGCAGCAGCCCTCCCCTCCAGCACACTGCAATTACGCACTACCGATCCGCGAAAAATCGTTTCCATTCAGTCGCCGTCGTCGTCGTCGTCGCCCGACGCCCTCGAGCGAACTTCCACGAGAAATGCCCGGGAATTCGCGCTAACTTTGCGCCCCGTCAGACGAAAAGGGTCGTCTCGCGGCTACAATGAAATCCACAACTGCGCGGAGCAAAAAAAAGAGAGAGAAGGAATCGAGAGGGGGGTCGCGTCGCGTCGAGCTTTGTATACCGGCTGGTGCGCGCCGCGGGCGAAAGGGGTGCGCGAGATTGCGCCACGCAGCAGCAGCAGCTAACGCCGATCGCGGCACTTATATATACCAGAACGACTGCGCGTCTCGCTCACGCCTGCGGAACGCGAATCGGCTCGAATGTATATATACACACACACACACACACACACACACATATATATATATATATATACACCCACCCCCCCCACACACACACATATATATATATATATATATATATATATATATATATATATATATATATATATAAGTGTCTGAGTCAGGGAGGCGACGTGCACCCGCAGCGACTTTAATTGAGTTTAAAAGCTGCGAGTGGTACTGCGGTATAACTGCGCGCGGTTTCGGCTGCGTGTAGCTAGTGCACGGATGGAGGAGCCCAGTCGTGCTGGCTTAGAGAGAGAGAGAAAGAGAGGGAGACCATGGTGTTATAGGGAGAGAGAGAGATGGCTGGTGGCAATGAGAGGGAGTGCAGAGGAGCACATGGGGCGCCGGTAACGAAGCGATACCGAATCTCGTTGCGCGGAGGTATGTCGATGGGGCGAGAGCGCGTGGTTTTGTCGAGCGATATCGAGTTTCTAATTAGTTTATTTCTTTTGTTATTTCACTTGGATGTGACGTGAATTTCATTGTCAGTGTGCCTAATATGGCCTGGCTGGGCTTTGAGCATTTACGGCAGTTGGTGTACTGAAAGAATTTTATTCGGGCTGGTTGGATATAAGAATATAGCATAAAAACTGACAATAGATTTTTTTTGATTTGAAAATATGTATACAAGGTCATGATATAAAGATTTAGAAATAAACAGCTAGTGGGGCATATTGGGTTTCTCGTGTACCCAACATTACCCGTTATTATTTTTCATTCGTTAATCACTAAAAATAAGAAAACGTATGTATCGGAAGGGGTTAAATAATAATGAAATAATATATGTAAATGTTAAAAGTTAATATATTTCATTAATTTAAATAAGGTTCAGGAATTCTGAATAGGTACAATCATCTTTCCCGGTTGTAGTAAGATCTACGTGCATTTTTGAGGATATAAATAACGTATAAAAGGCATAAATTATTAAAGCACATATAATTATAACTTTTTCACAAATTAATCAACAGTATAAGTATCTCTTGTAACAAATATATATATGTCTTAGCCTTAACAAGTTCAAAAAGTTCAAAGGGTACTCACTAGGTACAATTATTAAATGCTTTCTATTGCGTGGGCCGTATTGAGTAGAATAAGCCTGAAGACACATTTCCTCTTATACTATAAAGGTACATAAGTACATACTTAAAAGCGGATTATACATATTATCACTCAACAGTGTCGACTTGGGCCAACTTCTTTATTTAATATCACAGTAAGTATAATGATTTGTGCACAATTATAGTGTCAAATTCACTTAATTGACTTTCGTGAGGAAATTTTCCGATGAAAAAGCTTCTATTGATATCATATATCATATAATGTATCAGCCGTTTACCTGCTAAATAGTATAATTGCTAGAATAGCCGTGAAAAACCTGATAAAACGGCTACTGGCATTTTGTTAAATACTTTAACAGGTTTCACGTTTAGAGATAAGCTCATGACAATGGCAGTAGAGTTTCGAACAGTCAGATTGTTAAAGGGAATCAAGGTGGGAGTACGATAAGATGGAATTACAGATGGTACTTCCGTGGGGAATCTAGAACTAGTGAAGGGTTAGATTACCATCAACTGTGTAGTCTTCATAAACGTAAAAAGATCCTCTTTTGCTGAAAGAATAATAATACAAGCAAATCATTTATAACTTTACTGTTAAAAAGAAGTAAGGTCCATTATGAACTTGTTTCATTCAAATCACATCTACAATGATTTTTATGTGAAAATTGATTAATTCAAGCTAAATAGACTCACTTTAGTTGCTGTATAGTCTTTCCTATTGGTAATACGAGGTATATCAGTTACTCGACAGTAGTTTTCTCCAAGTACGTCATTGAATATTTTGTTTTAATACTGCAATTGATCATTCAAGCACATTGGCAATATATGACTAGGGAAGCTGTAAGTATAGTAATATTCAAAATGTTGTATATTATTATTATTACTATTTTTCGTAAAGAAGTTCTTTTACACGTACTGTCACTGACTCAGTTATGAATAGCTAAGCAAACGACTGGACCCAGTGTTTGATTAATTTCATTATTACAAAATGAATCGTGTGCCTTTTTATGCATTTTCTGTCACTGCAGTTATGTAATTTCTATTTCATAATTTTTGTCGTTAAAAGAATTGATAACAAATCAGATCCACTACGATACATCAGAATGTTTCCAAATTTTATTATAAATTTTATTTTTTACATTAATAAAATTGTAATTATTAAACATGAATTCTTTATAAGGCCGACTAAAATGTCAAACTAAATTAATTCTTGAAATTTTCAAAATTGTCCCCTATTCTCGTTTGCTTGGCAGTTACTTATATTTTGAATTTGAGTGAGTCAACTCAATCATTAAATTTTTCCAATTTATTCCTAATTCAAATCAACTTGTAATTTATATTTTGAATTTGGATTGGACAACAACTAAATTCTCTCAATTCTCTAATTTGCTGCTTGCTAAAGAAGTTTTCTCATATTAAAACGCTAGAACTTTTTTTCTCATTCATGCTCTTTAACTTTTTTATTCTTTTCCATATAAATTTTTTAATATCCAAAAAATAATAGAAGTCTTTTCAAAGTATGTCACTGAAAATGTATTCATACTGTAACTGACAATTGAAATATAGACTAAAATTTGAATTAATTATTTATAATTCAGGTTTATTTTTGTGACCGTTCTACATAATACGAATTTTCATACATTTTTTGTCTTGTAAAGTAAATTTAAGTAGTAGTACAACTACCAGGCGCTTTAAACGAATAGCTCATTTTAATACACGACCCAATTGAATATTTTAGTTACATAACTCGAGCTTCAATTCATACACAGTAACTCAAAATTTCCGATACTTTCGACAGTGATTTCCTATAAACAAAATTTGTCCAAGCCAACATATTCCACCCCATACATATTTAACCCTCTTCCGCAACAGCCCTACAAAAACTCAAGTCTCCCAAGTCACGCCAAAGATCGTCACACTCCCATATTCTCCCTCTAACCAACCCCCAAAACTATCCGAATCAAAGCTCGACCACCCCCAATCTCCACACCACCCACTACCCACTGCATACACATCCCACGCGCGTTAAATCCCGGCACGCAAGACGCGGGGGCGCATGCTCAATATGCAATCGATAAACAAAAGCGCGCGCAGAGTCCAGTCCAGCGCGCGTGCAGCAGCCGACGTGCGCTCCGCGCTCCCAAGATAAAGCTACACGGCCAAAGGCTGGGCTGCATGTGCACACCACCGTACACACACACATACACACACAGCTTGTACATATACAACGTAGATGTAGCTGTATATATATAGGTCCAAACTGCGGCGGTTAGGGGGTGCGGGGCAGGAGCGAGAGAGAGAGAGAGAGAGAGAGAGAACCGTCCCCGCTGCACACGGCCAAGTCTATAGTTTATAGCCAGAGGCCTTGAATCCAGCAGTAAAGCGAAACGCGGTGCGCCGGCAACGGCGGCTGCCCCGCTCTCCCATAAATTCATTAATCGCCCGGAGGCAAGCGCGCGCGAGGAAGGAGGAGAAGGCGGAGGGCGCCGTACGCTGCGCTAAAGTTACCCTCGCCCTCGTATATATGCGTGTATATATACACACAGAAAGGGGGGAGAGGAGAGAGTCCTGAGGGCGAGTTGCTATAACACGCTCTCCCTCTCCCTCTCTCCTCTGTACACCGCGAGAACCCGCGAGATTTAAGCAAATTGCGATTACCCCGTTAGGATAAATAAGATTATTAACCAGCCGGCTCTTATTTATGCCTCGGTACCGGGCTCCGGTGTTTGTTATTTCGTAAGGGGCTGCGCGCGTTTCATTGTGCGCGCAATTGTTATTCATAAACAAGAGCGCCGATGGCCGGGCTTTGACTCGCCGGTGCTCGAATTCTGCGCACCGAGAATTTCTAAGTGACGAGGAGCGGGCGCTCGTAGGTACGCGCGTGTATAGGTATATAGAGCGGCTCGCGGAATTCTCGCAGGACTGCCGCCGGATCGTTGGGAGGTTATAATTTTGCCCGGCGCGTGTAGCTTTTTCGAGCTTATATTGCTTCGGGCTGGCCGAGCATTATTATAAGAGTTTGCCGAGCGGAGCCCAAGTTTCGCGGGAACATTGCTTTGGGAGTGCAGCTGGCGGGGGGGGAAGGGAGAGAGAAGGTGATTTAATTGGCTCGGTCGGGGGCTGTGTCGATGAAATCTGCTGCGTGAAACGTATTGCAGGTATTGACTTTAACGATCGGCGATATGCGCGCGGGGGGCGAGCTTTGAAAATTTTAATATTAGCATTCGAACTTTGTTTTGATTATATTTTAGAAGTTTTTGCTTAATTATGTGCTGGTTAAAGAACATTTGAGTTGATACAACATTTTTGTGAAATATTGATGTTCATTTATCGATCGATCGATCTAGTTAAGTGCGCTGCTTGTCCGGTAGATGGCGACACTAGCTCAATATCGATCGGTATATCTGAAGATTATGAAGCCTAATGAAATGTTCTCATTATCTACTTTCTTCTATATTTAAATACATTAAATTAATAACAAATTGATGTTGAATATTGAATAATCATTTATTGGAAGATATCCTTTTGTTATGGATGTTATGTATCACCGATCAATAAGATAATCGAAAAGATGGTTTTGTTATACTTTTTGTATGGATAGATGGCGACACTATGCGCGATTTTGGGCATTCGCATATATTTTTATTATATCCGTATATTAAATAGTTATTTTATTCATTAAAAATATGTAATATTTTTAACAATGTAGTTTTTAGACTCGAATAGTTTATAACAATAGTAAAATATTCATATGCTTGTTTTATCATTGATCGATTGATCTATAGCTAGTAGTACTTTTCTTTCTCAGTAGATGGCGATACCTGGTCAAATGAATTGTTAAAAGAAATAAACTTAATAATTATTACGTTATGATTTATTTACTTAGAATACAAAGGTAATAACACTAACAATCTTCCTTTAATCTTTTTCTTTTTAATATTTTGTAGATATAAATATTTGAAGAGTAAAGGTGGGATAACTCGTAACACAGTACACGAACTAATGAAACTTAAACGCACAGGATTTAATAATATAACTATAGTTCAAGAACTTTCATTTCAATACAGGAAACGTTACTAATTATATTTACTATTTATCTGAAAAAATTTTATGACGTCAATAAACTAAAATATATTATTTTAAAGTAAAATAAATACCTTTAATATTTTTATCTCTACATTTTAATATTTATATAAGCACACAAATTTGTTTGTTTTATATTGGTTTGAATTGTTTTTTATTTTAATTAAAATAATGCAATAATCAGTAGGTGACAGTTTTATAAATAAATGTAAGTATTTAAATTAATGTATAATATAAATCACAACCTAAGAATCAGAAATTCTACATTTAATTTTGACTGGTTTTATAGAAGAGATGATTGAAAATTTAATCCAAAGTACTAAAAACTGCCATTAATTTCTTAATTAAATAAAACATGTATAGCATATTTCAATAAAGCACAATTATTATGTTAGAATTAAATCTGGCTTTCAAAATTCTTTAGCTTAGAATATCCCAAACTAAAGTATGAAATTTAAAGATATGACCTCTGCTCTTCGACTAATGATCAAAGACGCTAAAATAAATATTTTCCAGTTCTTTAAGGATTACTGTCAATACTTTTAATACTTTTACTTCAACTAGCAACCACCAGTCACTACGTGACAGAAGAAAATAAATGGGAAAGAACATACAGAAACAATATTTTTTCGTTTGTATATATAGAGAGAGAGATAATTTATCTGCTTTCGGTGCATGGTCAGAGCTCGGCGACTGTAACAAGATTTGCCCTTATTCTTTTAAAGATATAGATACACATTAGATAAGATGATGTTTAACTTTAATAAAATAATATATGTATTCAAGTTTGTAAGTAAAATTTTAAATTGTCTATTCGATTTGCTTCAATTTAAAATTAGATTTATAAATAAATTTGTTTGAAACAATTTCATTAATTTTCTCTAGCAAGTTTACTAAAGTACTTATATAACTCTTTGGCTCTCAAATAATAGATAAACTTGTATTTTGTATTTGTTAAAATATAGTAAAATATTTGAAATTATCAAACATATTTACTACTACTGTACAATGAACATTTTAAAGTAGGTGACTAGACCGAAGTCATTTTTAGTGAAAATAAATAATAGAACCGTCTGGTTCTAAGTTCGTGAAATACATTCATTCATAATATATAAGCAGGATACAAAGTATTGATTCGAAGTAACATTTGAAATAAATTCACAAGTACAGTAAAAACGAAAGGTAAAATAACTCTGAATGAAAATAAACCTGCCAGTCACGACATTGTAGAACGGCAGTAACCCACAAACCTTTTTTTACGCGTACTGAATTCTCCTGCTCTCGTATAATCTTTTATTCGTTTCTGATGCCTTTTTAATTCTTTATTATGAGAAAGTAAAAATTGAAAAACCCTCTGTTGTATTTTTTTAGTGCGCTGCTGCAGCGCTTCACTTTATTACTGTTACAAATGCATCATTTTCAATTTAGTTACCCATCAAAGTCACCAGCACATAATACGACTAATAACAACAATTCCCCGCAAGCAGACCTTTATTTAACGGTTCCTAGCGCCTAATCTGAGACGTACGCACGAGCACAAATCCAAACATTGCAGCCGACGAAAGGAAAAATCCCGTTTGAAACTTGAGCAACTATATACGAGAGATTTTTCACGCCAATGACTCGCCGAAATTTCATCTTTCGTGTATATACGCGTGCGCGCTGTCCAGTCGAAAATCTAATGAAAATCTATCAATGATTATTCTTACCGTACGGGCTCGTTAATAATGAGAGTGTCATGCCTTTAGGAAACGGATTTTAATGAGGCTTTGGCAGGTGTTTTCTGGTACCTAGAAATGAAGCCGATCACATTTAGTTTGATTACATAAGCCCTTACATTTTTGAGATTTATACAACATTTTATCTGAAATGTTATACTTTGATCCTTTTATGTCAAGGAATCTGACTTTTATATGTCTCATTATTTCTTTAGAAAACATGTAATTTCCTAGTGTGTGATTTAAAAATAAAATTATTTGCCTAAATTATAGGTACATAATGATATAAGCAAGGGTCCAAAGTTTTAATAAATCACATATTTCATATTAAATTACTTATAGAACTATTTTAAATTAAATACTTCTTTAAATTCCCAAACAAACTTGGAAATTACATTCTTCCTAAGTAAAATAAGACTTTTAAAAGTTAAATTCGTCGATGTCGAATTTGTCTTTTAAAAGTCTTTTCGCTAAAAATTCTGAGATAGGAACAAGAGTATATTACTTTTCCGAAAAGCCATTAAAAGTTAAGATTTTTAATGTATTTCAATGCAAAAATTGTCATTTTAACCACGAAAATGACTTTCATTGTATTCTCTTGTAATTTAAATTTAGGTTCAATATTCAATTTTGTTGTATCATGCAAAAAAAAAAAATTAATGCTTCAAAAATTGAATGTGAGTCAGTACTCTCAATAATTTTGTAACAAACTAATATTTTCAAACTTTACAATGCTTTTCCACCTTCTTATTTATATTTTTTGGTCATTTTCCTAATGTAAATACATACAGCGTCATAATACAATAAAGTGGAGCCTCATTTTACTAAAACAACACATATTTTAGGCCAACCAAACTACAAGTGTCGAGATTCACTCTTAGCCACCAAAAAACATCTCCCTACAACCTCTTCTCGCGCGTAAATCAGTTTACCGATCATTAGGACCTGCACCGCGTACAATAAAAAATTATCCCATTACAGAGCTCCTCAGCAAACTCGACTCTTACACCCGCGCGACCCAAGAGCCCAGCGGGCGAAGCCTCTCTCACTCTCGGACACCGCTCAACATCGGCCGCGTCATTTAATGCAGGCCCACAGCAAGCAGCAGCAGCTCTTAAAGAAGAGGACTTATATACATACCTGACAAATGATGGGCGCGCTCGCTCGCGACAATAGCGCACGACAATGTAGCTGCATGTGTAGGACATCGCGGCTGCGGCCGCGGTATCGCGGAATCTTAAGATATCCCGAGATATGATCAATCCGCCGTGCAGCGGACGATTGATCGTCCCTTCTCTCATTCAAATGCTTTCTTCCTCTCTCTCTCTCTCTCTCTCTCTCTCTCTCTTTCTTTCTACCGCGGTGATGCGTTTTTTCTCTCCTTCTCTTTCTTTCTTGCTTCGTCCTGGACTCTTTCCACCGTCCCTCTTGTATACCTTCTTTTTTTTTGTCCGCTGCGGGGCCCGCGGCTTTGGGGGGACGAGGCGACAGGAGGACGTGCCAGGTGTCCTTGGAGAATTGGAACGTCACTCAAAAAGCCTGATGACTCTCGTGGAGCGAGATCGACCTATGCGCAGTGGGTATACAGGATCAGGAGAGAGAGAGAGAGAAGGTGAAGAAAAAAGCTGGAACTTCCTATATATATACGCGTGGTTCTTGGATCGTGTCAAATCGACGAGTTTTATCTCGGTATTTTGGGGGAAAAATTGACCTCGAGGGCGCGACAACGAGATCCTTGACGAATCTACTCGACGTTTCTATTTTCGGTTTCTTCTTTCTCGTCGCTCGGTAGGAGAGTATAAGAGAGCATATATATATATACACGTGGACAGAAGCGCATGGCAGTGCGCGCGCGCGCGCGCGCGTTTGGACGTTACCGGGATTAAGTAGGTGGAATTTTTCAAGTTTTATCGGCGAGGATCGCCTCCGAGCGTTCGTGAGTGTGTTTGTGTGCACGCGTGTGTGATGGAATATAATACGGTTATGGCGCACGCGCGCGCGAGTATATAAGCTGGCATAAATAACTTATATTCGGTGGTATTTATATATCGCGCGTTGTTATCGAAATTTATTATATTGTTAAAGTGATTTAGAGCGCATAAACGGGACAATTATTTACGGGATCAAGAGTAATGAAAGTGAACGTTGATAAGTGCATTATTTCGAGGATGCAAGGGAAATCAATGAAAGGATTTGTTTGTGTTCACGTATCAAATCCAGCCTCATTTTTTAGCTTGTAATAAAGGAAAACATAAATAATGATTACGTATTGTTATTTAAAGAAGATCGGATCGAAATCGACCGTATAAAACAACGAATTGAAATTTGTTTTTTCAAGCTTCGAAAAGTATATTAGCATTATGAAAGAGTAACCCACATCTGTCCGAATCTAATAAAAACAGAGAAAAAAATCCAGCTCGCATCAACATTCAACGGTTCCAGCGTATCCGGAATTTTCTTTCGATCCACTATCACCGTACAAAATTTGAATAAGAAAACAGCTTTGTAGACGCTGCAGTGGGGCACAGCACCGAATTTTTCCGAATCTTCATTATGCAACGTCGCACATCATCCGCGCCCGAGATCCATCCATCGATACAGCCGATACTCATCGGTTTATAACCGACGTGACGCGCGTGCGCGTTAAATCCCGTCCTAGACGAGACAGAAGTAGGAGGCGTATACGTGCATACATATGCGCACGGTTGCGCGCGTGTATCGGGGGGACTGACCGGTTTGACATATTTTAAAGGTTTCTTTGTAGTTTTGTTTGCAGCCACTCAAGCCCACCGGGGCACACCGGGTCCCTATACTTCTGCTTCTTCTTCTTCCTCCTTGCATCTCGCTGGCTTTGTTGCTCCTTTAGCCGGGCTCCGCGTGTAGGTATACTTATACTTACTATACGTATGGCGCAGAGAGAGAGAGAGGGAGAAAGAGTGTCCCCGGGGCTCCTCGATATTCCCACAGAACTGAATGTGTCACCCCTCCAGCCGCCACCGCCACCGGACTCAATAAAATCCGGGCGCGCGCTCGTCTTTACCTGGGCTTTTGGGCTATAATACCCATACCTCGTGACCTCCTGCGATTGTCCTTTTCTGGGCTTTCGCTTTCGGGGAGAGAGGGAGATTTTTTTTCCTCTTGTCATTCGCCTGAGATCGTTCGTTTCTATGCGCGGCGAGGGATGAGGGGGGAAAAGTCGTGCGTATTTCCTGGTTTTGGAAGAGCTCTGGGGAAAGTCGACGAAAAAATTCGATATTAGGAGAGGAGAGACGGTATCGAAGAGTTAAGGGAGCGAGAGTGAGAGAGAGAAAGGTTGAGAGAGGTAGAGTGTATGAAGGAGAACGTGGGTACAATAGAAGCGGCTTGTCATTTTTAGCCTTTTTTCTGACGTTTTTTCTTGTTTCTTTGAAATATTACACATATTTTTTTCTTGAGTTTTTCTCTGAAAATTCGAACTGTGGACCGTGTCAGGAGTTAGAAGTATTTATAGATCGATGCTGGAATAGCAAATGTATTTTTTTGTTCCGAAAAAGATATTTCAGTTTAGTAGTTAAAAATTGAACAGGTAATCATTTTAAGATCGGTTTTAATTTTATTTTGGTTTCATCTAACTTTAAATTGCTAAAATTAGATAGTCTAAAAGCCTGAAGCCGACGTAGACAGAGCTTTCTCTATTTAAAAACGCTGGGATAATGGTGAACTTGAACTTCAGAGGTTTAATTTTAGCTGTTAAGAATAAATAAAGATCCTATTAATATTCCAATAGACTTAATTCGTGAAATTATTTTAATAAGTAAGAGGAACGTGTAAAATTGAACTTACAATGACGCAAACGTTTGGGTTCTAAAATAAAATGCGTCCTTTCTCAACCGATGATTGTACATAAACGGAAACTTTCTCGGTTTATAGATTGTCGATTCTTTAAATTCTACGTATTTAGACATGCCGAAAAAACTTTAAAAGATCATTTTCCTTTTATATTTATACATTAGTTTAAGAGTCACTGAAAACAAATTGAATGGTTATCTTTCGTTTATAATCTGCTGAAAATGAAAGCAATAAAAATAGACAGGAAACTAGTATATGGCTAGAAGGAGTAGCTTGTATCTGATAGTAATGAAACATTTTTTCAAGTAGGTTTCAGGATTTCTTGCAGTAACAAAAAATTCTTCGATAACCTCAAAATTTGTCAACTTGTATTTTATACTTTATAAAATAAAAGCAAAAAAGTATCTAACTACAATACACGACTCAGATTACTTTTAAAAATAAAAACTTTCTTGTATATTAATATTTTCAAGTTTCGAGCACTATTAAAACTATTTATAACTGCACCAAGAGAGATCTCAGTGACCGTCTACAAGTTAACGCAGAAAACCTAGTTTTCCTAAATTAACAGTAACGACGTAATCAAATTTAGAGTTAAACTAACATAATTTCTCAGCATGTAATAGCATGGTTTTAAGCAATAGTGAATAAGTGTAATATAAAAGCATGCTATTTTATAAAGTGTTAGTGCCTCATTGTGAGTGGGAAAAAATCAACCTGACCGTGCACCGACACTCGATGGCTGAATACGTCCAACGGAATTTTCAATCGCGTTGTGTGGGATGCAGCGAGCAGTCTAGATAAGTTACCTAGATTTAATCTTATTATAGAATTAATTATTCTTTGACCTGAAGAAGGGTGTAAGAGACACCCGAAACGTTGTCAAAATTTTCATATAAATGAAAACAATTTTGTCTACAATTTGCTGTTAGAAGCAATCATTTAAAATTTATCAAAGTTAGACGTTAGAGTCATTTTTTAATTAGCGAATGTTCGTATGAACATCTTACATACATTCCAATAACTATTAAATAAGCCTAGCCTTATTCTTCGATTTTTTAAGAAATTCCGAAACGTACACATTTTTTACGCATAGTTCTTGGCCTATAATTAGCTTAGTTTTTCTCAAACGTAGTACACGTACGTATCTTGTACTATTTTTTAAAAGCGCTTTGAAAGGGATAGTAATATTCGAATAAAAATATTTAGAGTGGGAATTTCATTTTTAATACTAGAATAATATTAGAAGATACGTTCCATTCATGACATAAAAATGTAACCATTGTTGGAGCATTTGAAAATCAAATTCGCTATTTTCTAGTCTACAAATGAGATTTATTTCCACCAAAGAAGTAATTAAGTTTCAAAAATATATTTGTTTAAAAATCGTATGAGTTACCGGTGACTTATACCACAACGACAGTGTTAACAATAAAATGGTTTAATGAAATATTCAATAGTTTAAATTAGAGAAGAGTGGGAAATACCAGCCATCCCTACTTCAGAGTAAATAAAAATTTGTAAGCTAGCACTCATTATAAAAAGAAGAATTTTTATAACTCTTCCGTTGAAATCGATTTTACGCACCACGAACCAATAATAAAAAAAATATCTCTCCACCCTTCACCCAATAACAGCCGGTGATGGAATGCCTTTGGGTCAGCCGAATTTTCCCTTTTATAGTTATACCTGCGATGTGCCTACGCAATCCCAACCTATATTACCCATCTTGCACAGCCCCTTACGTAACAGTCGAAATGAAAAACCTCCGAGTATCCGATCCTCGCTCTTAAATAACCTATACTCTAAACTCCCGAATCGCGGGCGCTTCCGAGGCGGCAGTCCAAATCGGACCCCCACAAAACTGACCCCGCGGGCCTCGTAAAAATTAACGAAATACTTTACGAGTGCCGCGTAGAAGCTAGACTTTCCACCGACGATTTACGACACTCTCCCCCTCACATTTTCGGCTGCAGCGTGCGCCCCACGCGTCGCACGGCATCGTAACCCACTGGAACAGTTCGGGCTCGGAGAATCGCCCGAGGGGCCCCGAATTCACAAAACTATGGGCGCTCGCGCGGGGCCGTAAAGACATTGGAAGTGGCGAGCGAGCCGTGCCTTCTGTCGAGCTGAGATCCTTATACCCGGGAAAAACGGGTGTACATAATTTCGTCTCCCTCTCTCTCTCTACTGAGAATCTTCGAATTTCCAGCAGAGGTATGGGTGTACGCATCGGCTCGAGTTTCCACGGCACGGAGCAACTTTTCACTCGGCAGAAGTAGGGGGAGGGGGGGAAATGTAGGAAAGGGCGAGACGAGGAGACAGAGGTGATAGTGGAAGGCGAGTCTCGCTCTCTCTCCTCTTTTTTTTAATACTAAGAGTTTTTCGAACTTTATCCTTTTCCATTCTCTCGTCCTTTTTTCGCGCTGCCAGAGAGCTCTTCTTTGAATATAAATATGCATGCGATCTCCTTTATACTCGGCGGGCGTCGCGCGCGCGGGGTCAGATCGTATTTCATTTTATACTTCCTTCATCGTAGAAAGTATAACGAAACGTCGCAAGATGGGAATTTAAATTGCAAATGCGTTAAAGTATATTTTCGTGGCTCGAGAGGTGCGTAACCTATTTTTTTTTAATAATCATTCTTTTATTTTTTGTATTGTTTTTGCCTTCTGTTTCTGGCACGCGAAATTACGTGTATTCGGTTACAGTGTCGCTCGCGAAAGCGTATAATAAGCTCATTTTTATCAAACATTCGAGTTAAATATTCATTGTTGGCTGAATAAATGTTTGTAAGCTAACAGTGGTTTCCGCATAAATATAAAGCGTGAGAAATGGCGAGCTATTAGAATTATGATAATTCACACAAAATTTGTTAAAATTATTAATTTCAAAAAGTTTTAAGCTAATCATCATAAATTTATGAATTAATTTAACGTACATGGAGAGCAATAAAATATAAGAATAACTGTTTCAAGTATGCTAATATGACATCTAGAAGAAAAAGACTCTTAAAAGCAGCAGCTCTTTTTTTATAGTATGACACTCCTTTTTTTTAGGAGGCTAACTGAATCTAAACTAAAAATCCGGGGCTTCAAGTTAATAAAAAAAGTAGTTACTTTTTTGCATGCTATTATAATTTAATACGTGCACTTCAGTATATTGGCTTTTTATTTCACTCTGTATAAATTAGAAATATTGATAAATGTTTTCAACTTAAATCAATTATAAATACATAAATTTATTTCTATTTTCCGTAAAAAAAGTAAATTTGGAATCACTTAGTTTTCTACAGAGAAAGATAGGTTCCTCCTCCAAGCATTTTAAATATCCCCTGATAAAACCTGATGATCACCAGCGTGAAACATTGCAAAATAACCTGCTCGCCATAAACAGTAAAAAGTCTCTTATCACAAGAGTCCACGAAAAACAATTCATTGTTGGCTGAATAAATGTTTGTAAGTTAACAACGGTGTCCATACCCATTGTAATAAGTAAGTAAATAAATACATAAATTTGTTAAAATTACTTGTTTCAAAAAGTATTTAAGAAGATCATGAATAATATCTAAATTAAGCATAAATTATGAATTTTTAAAAAAACTCTCCGAATAAAATATAAGTTTAAATTCACAAAATTATCACTACTTTCCGTAAAAATAAAAGTTAATTCTAAACCAGTTAATTGGCCACGGACAAAGTTCTCTCCCCTTCCACATTTCAAACAATTTCATCAACATTAACTCCCAAGAACTTCCCCCAATAAAACAAACCACCCCCGCGAAACATTAAATAAGCCCCTGCCGTAAAAAAGAACAGCCTCCCGCCGCAGAAACCCGCGAGAAAAAAAAAGAAACAATTGCCGTATCTTAAAAGGGCGCAAATTAAACATTAAGGAAAAGCGCGCCGCGCAATATCCCGAACGACGCTCATCCCCTGCACCCTCCCCCTCCCCCAGAATATCCCAGCAGTAGCGGCAGCAGCAGCAGCACTTCTGCCGATATCGGCGCCAATTTTTCGCGGACAATTTCCGCGCGGCGTCTTTAACCTTTTCCGCAGGCGTCGCGTCGAGTCAGCCGCTTCTCTCTCTCTTTCAGCTACGACGGCGGTGGTGGTATCGAGCGGCTAAATGTAGCGTCGCGCCGGGCTGTATATACGTACATACCACGCGCACCCTTTCTCCGTTTCTTCTCCATCCACCCCCCCCCCCCCCCCCGACGCTCGCGAATTTCATAAAGGCGAGAGCAGCCGCGCGAGCGACGCGTGCAATAACCGAAAATGGCCTTTTCCAGCTTCTTCGTATGGGTGTATACCCATGGTAGGAACCTATACAGTCGCGAGAGAGAGATATATATATTGGCGGAAGAGAAAGAGAGTCGGCAGAGTGTCGTAAAAATCTATCACGCGCGAGCGTCGCGTCTCGGTGAAAAGCGTTTTTATATACGGCGCTGATGTTCGACGCCGAGCAGATGCAAGGGATGCTTCTTTTTTACTCGCGGTTGATGCGTGCGGGGAGGGATTTTTCGCTGCGGTGCGACGCGATCGGGGGAGGAGGGAAGGCGACGTGCTGTGGTTTTTTGGAACTTGATGTTTGGGGAGGGTGGAGGAAGGTATGGATTGTTGAGGAAAGGGATGCGTGAGGTTTGAGAGGATTCGGGATTGCGTGGAATTTAAAGTATGTATTTTGCTTGGAATATCTTATTGGTTTGTTTGTTCGGTTTTATTTTTTTTTACTTTGTATGCTGTGCGAATGTTTCAGTTTTTACTCAAATTTCATTTTATAGTATTTTAGTAATCAAAATAATATTTTGGATTATTCACGGTTCATCGTAATTATATATTTATTACAGGAATATTATAATTTGTTGTGTAATCACAAACACTTCAAAATTAATTAATGTAATGCAAATGTTATTCAGTATAAACCTCGAGCTTTATAATTTAATTAATATTATTTTAAAACTCAATTACAACATGAATAGTTCGCATTATTCTGGGTTTGGGGTAGAGCGAGCTTCAATACGATGTAAAGTGAGCTTCAATAAAATTTGCAGATACTAATTTGGATTATGAAAATTTAATTAATTTTATTGAACTTTTGAACTGCACATTTCCTCGAATTATAGATTATTTTATTCTGCTCACTTTACCCCAGTCAGTTTATAATGGAATTTTTTTCACGCAATTTCATGCTTTATTGTATTAGTAAAACACTTGTTGGTAGTAATTCTTGCTATGAAATAACAATCATCGTATTTATTTATCAATACAAATTTAGCTTCAACGAAATCATTCTTATATATAGGATAATTTTATTATATAAGTGAAACTAATAAAATATTTATTTGATAACGTCGAAATAAACTAAAATGTTCACTTCACCCCAAGATTCACTTTGCCGCGGTCTCTTCAAAATTTTGATCACATTCGCAAACATTTAAAATCAGCCCTGCAAAATCACAGCTCCCAGCCTAATAATCCAGGAAACTAGATAAAACTAGATAATTTTCTACCAGAAAGCCTTTAAAGAAGTTCACGCAAAACCTTTCACCCACGAAAACCACGTCCTTGACCACATCATACCACCACCCCAATATACACCCACCTCTCCAAAGATGAAAATCAGCCGGACATATCATTGCCCGGCTCCCTATCCCACACACACACGCGCTAAGTCTCATATATACATATATATATACAGGGTGGACCATTTTAATCTATTATAGGAAATATCTCAGAATTATGGTTGGACACAGAAAAATGTTTCAGACAAAAGTTGTAGAGGTCAAAAGGGGTCAACTTTTGGTACCAACGACCTTGACCTTGAACTTGACCTTGAAATGACCTTCAAAAACAAGTTCAAGGTCAAGGTCGTTGGTACCAAAAGTTGACCCCCTGTGACCACTGCAACTTTTGTCTGAAACATTTTTCTATATCCAACCATAATTCTGAGATATTTCCCATAATAGATTAAAATGGTCCACCCTGTATATATATAAAAACAGGCGGGTGACTCTCGCGAAAGCTCAAGAGACGCTAGAAGAGAAAGGCGCAGACGACGACGCGGCGGTCGCACAAAGTATAGCAGCAGCGCAGCGCGCCCCGCGCGTGACGCGCATCCCCGAGTTATTTCATTTTCAACCCTTTCAGCTGACACTCCGTCGCCCCCTGGCCGTCTACGAGTGTACGTATGTATATATATAAGGAAGCAGCTTCCGTCGGTGCGATAATTTTATTTTTTCTCTCTCTCTCTCCGTCTCGCTCTCTAAATAAACCAGTTTTTCCTTGATCTAATGCCGCTCGGTATGCACGGCCATTCGCCCTCGACGCCGCTGCAAGCTCCTCCTCTCTTATCTCTTTTTATCTTTTCGTGCCTGCAGAGCACTTTGCGTGCACGTATAACTTTGTCTCGCTCCTTCTCACTTATCCCGCGCGCGCGGCTATGACGACGCTTTCTTCTCGCGAGTTCTCCGTTTGTCCTGCGCTGATTTCCTGTCACCGACTTGTGTCTCTTATTATCTACGCTGCTTGCCTTTTTAATGAGCGTGACGAATGGTTTATTGGAGTATTTTTCTTTGGTTCTGCAGTGGAAAGCGACTGCCTTTTTTCATCGTGGATGCATCGTACGTGGATTTGGAGAATTTTATTTGCTAAAGCTTTAATGAGTTAAATACAGAGGGTGTTCTAATTATTGTATATTATCCAGAAAAACTATTGAAAATGTCACTCTATGACATGTTATAAAAAATGTTATGACAAATATATATGTGATTTTGTTTCAAAATTGCTATACAAATACCTTTATTTTATTAAAAATTGTATTATAAATACACTTTAAAATATCAATTAGTAAAAAATCGAGCGACTTTGATATGACCATTAATCGAAAGGTGCCTAAATCTCCCAAAAAATCTTTTAATTTACGAAGTCTTTTTTTATACATATAATAGTGGTATCCAATAATCAAAATTGTTTTCAATCTTAAACAAATGGAGAAAATGAATAAAAAAATTTATCAAAATCATGAAAGAACACCAAAAATTCTTATTTAAAATGACACTAACATCTTATTGATAAATTTAGATGATCAAGGGGCATTGTAGCGCGACGATGGCAAATATGATTGTTTCTAACAGCATATTAGAAACGAGATATTTATAAATATTATATAACTACGTATGATGATGAAGTTTCGAGTGTCATGTAGACTCTTTATCAGGTATAAAATAAACGTAACTATTATACTTAAAATAATCAGAATAATTTAGCTTCCACTTATACACGAAAATATTAAGTCTTAAACAACGAACAGCAACGTACAGAGATGTCAGATACTAAATACTCTTACAATTTGTAATTTACTAAACAGTTTAGAAGTATACAATGTTATTCTTACAGTTTTATGAATGAAAACACGACACTTTCCAGAAAATCACCTTTACGAGCACGTTATCACCGCTCGAAGTTTTATCAATACGATTCAGCCCTGCTAAAAAGAAATATTCAGCAGACTCAGGGCCAAAACGTCAGCGCTCGCCCTTATCGCAACCGTATAACCTTTTATAGCGCCGGTCGTTTTACTGAACTCCCGCGTCCCGGCAGACGCTTATTATCGATCAATCTCGACTGCATTTTGCTCGTCCTCAACACCTGCGGGGTTGCACACGCTTCCTCTCTCCATGCGGGTTTTATCTTGCTCCTGGCGACTCTTCGCTGCACACGCACATATACCCTTCCTCGTTATAAGCCGCGACATTTCGTGCGCTTGCAAACCGCGGCAGCGAGCTTTTTCGCGCGAGGTCATTGCGATGTCATGCGGGGGCTGGCGCTCGTCAAAATATAGAAAGGATTACGTATGTGCTTGTTCGAGCTGAACATGCTTTTGTTCTTAGAACGATCAGGAACAGAAGCGCGCTTTTTAAATGTCACGAGGGGATGCGTTCGACCTACTTTATCTGCCGATGAATCTAGTAGGAAATTTGGTTTTTCTTAAAGAACATGCATCAGAATCAAATTTGCAATTCGCGATAGCTTTATTTATGAAGAATGAAGAGCGGAGCACTTGAAGTGTTTGCAGAATCGAAATTTAGCAAAATTATATGAATATGTTAAATTATGATCAAATAACTAACAATTCAAATGTTCATCTCTTCATTATACATAAATATAGCAATCCTGAAAATAGGAAAGGAGAATGCCCACGGTTGCGTATGAAGTCAGGGAATGCGGAGGAACGTGCAAAACTGACTCTATTATTTAGAGTTCGTCAAAATATCTAGGTAAGGGCAGTAATAAAAAAAATCCGGGGAAGAGCAGGGAAAATTTCAATAAAGAGGGTCAAATCCGATAAAATAAGTTAAAAATCGAGATTTTATCAGACATTAAGTAGTAAAAATTAAGAGAATTAATACTTTAAATGCTTAAGATTTTATAAATCCTTCATGCTCATATCAGTTTTATAGGTCTCCAACCAAAGTTTTACCTGCAGCTATCATAGGCCATACATGGGTATCCTCCTTTAATTCTGATGCATATTTTTATTAAAAACTAAATTTTTCAATATACTTATCGGCGGAAAAAGTTGGACTGGCGCATCCTTTAAGAATTTTTTTTAATTAATATAAGAAATACATGAAAAGTAAGGAACTCCTGAGAAAATGAAAAAGAATTCCTTATTTTAAGAAGAAACATTACTTATTTCACAGTACCACGTGACCTTCTGAGGCTATGTCTTGACAGAAAAAAAGTAAAAACTACTTGTACTAAGAAATAGTACATTACGCAACGCGTGCGTGCAGTAGGTAATCTCGTACGAGTGCAGTTTGTCGCCCGAGCGAAGCGAGTGCCAAATAAGCGGGCGGAAAAGTCTTGCGCCCGCTTTTGCCTTTTTTTTCCGCTAAGAGCTGTTTAATTCGCTGAACAAACAAGACCCCTAAACACGGGGAACCATCCGGATGATACCACGTGGTTGGGGGACCTAAACACTTTAGTAGCTTGATTTGTGTAAAATTGGTCATACATATGTTTTTTAATTTTATAATTTAACAGGCCCACGTTTGCGCCGTGTCGCAAAACGACAACGCTTTAGTACCAGTATGTAGATATAAGATTTATTACTCGTCTCCGACTCGCGATACGCACTCGCCTTCGACTCGTTCTCGCTTGCCTACGTCTCGTAGTGCAAAGTCCACACTCCGTAAAAAATGACTCACTTTTCGCACTTGGAACACAATATACTATAAAGCAGTATGAGAAGAAAGTAGGATGTTAAATATTAAATACACATTTTTCGTTCGGTTTATGTATTTAACAACTATTTGGAATTACATTTTGTGAATGAATGACGATTTTGAATAATGTATATGCAAATGACTATCTAAAAATACTGAAAACACTTGTAGGCACTTTATTCTGTAGATAAATGAAACATCTGAGCACATTTAAGTACATGTTATTTCCGCTAGAAAGATAATACAATTTTTCTATTCATTAGAACAGCTGCAACATTGATTTATCTGCGTATACAACATACCTATATAGCATCAACTGCGATATTGTTTGCTCAGTGTTATGTTATACAAATTATTATTAAGACTTGTATATTCTGACCACTTATATAAATCCAAGCGTAGACGGACTTGGTGTCAGTTCTCTTCAACTCTACCTATACATAGTCAAAATGAAATTCTTTTTCTTTATTTTGCTCATCGTAGCTGCCGCTACGGAAAGTAAGTTGTATTTTATTAATATTTTAACAAAACGAAACCCTTAGTGAATAAATTTCCTCTGGAGCGAATTTTACGAGATTATAGTCCATCATAAATAGATGAAAAATTTGATAAGATTATAATTTTTTTTATAAAAAATAATGTAAATGGTTAATTTAATGTAAGAAGTTTATTAAATAATATGTGACAAAGATTTTTTTTAAATTGAAAAATGAAGGTGCTAAACCCGCGCCTTGCAACAACGTTTTTTAAATTGCTTATCAGTGAAACATTTAAATCTACAATTTTCACCCTATTTATTTGAATTTTTAGAAAATGCTCTTTAGCAGAGAATAAATAGAAAAGTACGTATTTTTTTAAATATTGAAAACTTTTTGTATCGGGGGCTATTCCGTCTTTGGAGAGCACTAACCGGACATATATAGCCTCATGCTTTGTATTACGTGTATGTACCCATACGTCTTTCTAACGCCTTCAAACGACAAAATATTCCTCATTAGTATTTTGATACAAAATATTTATCATAAAAGTTCACCAATTTTACAACAACCAATATCTTTTCGAAATCTTACATACTTCTCTAGTAATTGATATATGTAGATGATAAGATTTATTAAGACTTAAGAAATCATAATACACTATTTTTAGAAAATGTCTGTATGGATGTGTGTGGGTGTGTGATGTGTGTGCGTGTGCGTGTGCGGGTGCGTGTGCGTGTGCGTGTGCGTGTGCGTGTGCGTGTGCGTATTCGAATTTGTGTACGTGTGTATGTGCGTGTACGTGTGCGCACAACTCAAATGAATCGGCAGAATTTTATCTGAAACTTCTCAAAAAGGTAGCTTTTTATTATCTCATGACCTGTATGTTTTTTCTGATTATGAAAATTTTTAATTTCTGAGATATTGAGGTTATGTATTTTTTTAATTCTTTTTTAATCGCTTTTATATCGAGAACGGCGCGGTCATTTTTTACAAAAAGGGGTAATTTAATGTTTTTAATTGGAGATTCAAAATTAGAAAGAAATTTTAAGATTCATCGACTTGTTTTTGTATTATAATAATTTTTTGATTTTTCGATTTTTGATTTTAGTTTTTTGGGTTTTTTGGTATGTTAGAAATATTATGATTAAATAAGTGTAAATGCATTCAAAAGAGCATACAATTATCTATCTTCTACAATCGCAAATTTTTGATAGGCTATTTTCCTTCTTTTGTTATACGCGAAAAAATTTATATTTTGTTTAAACGGTTATAACTCGGAAACCTATGACGTATAACTGTTCAAAAAATTTTAGATGATTTGAAATTCAGTAAATCTACGTACTAACATTTAATTTGAGGAAGCGAAGTGCCAATGAATTGGCAGCGGTTTTTTGTTTTTCATTTCTAAGTCCGATGCTAGCTAATTAAATAAAGTATATAGTAATCATCGTCTATGTAATAATCATGTACTTCATTCCTTGTTGCAGTCTGTGGTGAATTTGCCTGCTCTGAATGGGAATCTTTCAAATGCGCCGGCCACTGTGTATTTACAGGTCATCTGCGCCAATACGTATGTAGTGAAGATCCCAACGATCCCAATAGCTACATATGCGATTGTAAATAAATTACTGACAATGCAGTAATAAAGTACAGCTTATAAACAATTAGTTCCGCAAGCGTGATTCATACTTCAAAGTCAGGTGTATGGAAATTTTTCTATTTATTGTAATTTAATATTAATTAGTAAAACGTTATTACTTAATATTGAACAATAGTCTCAAATAATTTCGTGGTTACCTATACTATTTTTTCCTTCCAGAAAAGGCTTTGTTATAGTAAAACAAGTTTTTGGAAAAACGTGTTACAAATATGTTTTGTGGTATTTGAAATAGATACTCGTATATTGTAATTTTAGAGCATGTCCGATGGATGTATGTATGTGTATGTATGTTTGTGTGTATCCATGTGCGTATATATATACATGCGTGTAGGGTTGAGTACTGTTTCTGGCCACCTTAAGCTTTTTTTTAATTTCGAGAACATATTTTACTACAGTGAAATATAATATTGAATCATTGAACAAATTTACACATATTGTAAAACACATGTATTTGATAAGTTCACTGTTTGTTTTGTGAAAAACTCTGAGAAAATTTTACAAATGGAAAAACTAAAATAAAATTCATTTTTCACCGATTTTGGCACACCTAATCAGTATTTTTGACCATAGGAATGTACCGGTTTTGGCCACTATTGAAATTGATGTTTGCAAGAGATTAATATTTTTATACGAAACAAAGCGGAAATTGAAGCTATTTTGTTCTACTTTTACCTATTTTAGGATTATTTTTTCTGAGTAAAAACTTCCGGAATTATGAGCTGAAGTAGAGGTACCATTTTTGCACTAAGAGCGGGTATTTGGGGCATAATTGGCTATATTTCAATAACAGGGGCTTGCTAGGCAATACGGCGGGTGCTGGGGTTCATTTTTAGGCACCAGAAAACAACTCTCAAAATTCGCGACCCGCACTTCGTACACTTTACTTGTAAGTAATATGAATATTTTGGTCATCTGCTTCTCTTATCGATATGCGTAAGAAAATACCATTTTCGACACACCTAAAACTAAAAGTATTTCTTCTGCCAAACATACTGAGCTGCCTGTACCTTCAGTATTACACAATGTTCTAAAGTACTTAAGAATCATGTAAATGCCGAAGTTTTATGGAATTCGACAGTTAAAACTTTTAAAATGATTAAAATTAGGTTAGATGGCTAAAACAGGAGCACTGGCCACAAACGGTACATCCATCCTATGCATGTAGGTATGCATTCACTACTAAACTAATTTTTATTTTCAAAAACACATTTTGTTTTCTCAAAACGAAAGCTGTGTATTGACGAAAATTATTTTCATACATTGTATGGGTTTAACCCTTTAGGTTTTAACGTATGTTGCACTAGTGTAACATTCACGTTTTTCTATTCTTTTTAATTTTTACTTAGAAAACTTAAAATTTTACTTTCTTAATCTACGGGTCTGATCAAACAGATAAAAAGAAAACAACATTTTAATAGAAAAATTATCTTTGCAAATATTGATCATAAAACATTGACTCATTGATACAAAATAGCAAAATCACATACAGGAAAGAACTTTACTTAATAAAAGTAGGTTACAATAAATATACTGTTCTCAGATTTTGAGGTTAAATTGTTAAATATAAATATGTTAAAGTCAATTGTTAAATGAATTAATAAATGAATTATTAAATTGATGTATGATTTTTAAAGTCAAATAATGATTAAAAAATTATTTAAGTAAAAATATATTGGTAAAGGGTTATGTAAACATTGACAAAATAAAGGTCATTTTAGCAAACCATTTATTCAAAAGTTTTTATATTTATTGTTAAGGATTGTTGAAGCAGAGAAATGAGAACACAGTGGAGTAAAATTCACTGATTTCGTTTATTGCTTGGTAAATCGACAGAAACGTTCTGTCCGGAAGGACGCCATCGCATCGCACCGCGAGGCTCGAGCCTAACCTTAATCTTAACCTAACCTAACCTTCATACCTAACCTCGTATGAATTTTATAGATACTTGTCAGTTTTTACTATTTTTATTTTTTTATTGTTATTGTCATTTTATGTTCCAAATGTTCAATTAGTATACAGATAAGGGACAAAAATGAAAGTATTTGTAATGATTTATATTAGCACAGTTGACCAACCATTGACTAACCGTTGGTCAATACTGTCGTTATGTGTTGACCAAAAAAATTGACCAATAATTAGCAAACAGGCCATTTTGGTTGGGTAATTTTCCACCAGAGTTGCGTAATGTACTATCCGACGATACGAAAGTCAATAGCAGTAGAACCTTGAATTGTTATCATAAACACATAATTTTGCTTTGTTATGTTATAAGGAGATGTTACACCCTCGTATTACCAGCAAATACGGAGAAATACTCAATATCGACAATTAAATAAAAACAGTTTACTGTCACATTAAATTCATTGTACTTTATTTTATTTTAAGAAAAATTTGTTTACAAAATATGGACTCTTTTTACCGGTGTCTTTTTACGTTGTGGCTGCACTTTTTGTTCATCCTTTCGCTGTTCTAACATTTAATGTCAGTTTTAATAAGCTATTAAAAGTTTTTTTGATGAAGCAGTTTCTTACTTTGCATGAGCATCGAGCATATTTCGCTACAATTTGACACACTTCTCTGATGCATTGCACCCAATATTTTTTTACAGTGTAAATATAGTTTGAAAGTTTTTCCACGCAACAAAGTTTTACATAAAGTGTCCGATGCGCAGGGAGCTTTTAGCGAACAGGCCGTTTCATAGATCCTTTTAACTGTAATGGTCGTTATCATGGTCGTAATCGCTTTAAATCTTAGCTAAAACGACCTCTTTACATGTAAAACAAATGCCCGGGATCGAAAAAGAAACAATACGTTACAATTACAAAGCTGAAACCTCGTAACACTTCATCTTCCGCTTGACCTAAAATTCTTCCTATTTTCTAAACTTCCGACATTGCTTGAATAACCACGATTATTAAGCTCCCGAAAATGTTAACAATCAATTCGCGCGATACAAACTGCGAGCTCTGGAAAGATTTGTCGCCGAGCGCCAGGAACGAATACAGCGAGCGGAGCGTGAGGCGCCACTTGGCGCCCCCGCGTCGAAGGCGGAAAGTCGTTTTAAAGGACGATGATATATACTTTACGGGCTGCGGGAGACAAAGTCCTCGCCGTATACCTCGAGCTTGCGAGCTTGCGAGCGGGGGAAAAGTGGGTCAGCGGGTTTACCGTGGATCTCGTCTTCCTCCTCGTCGCCGTCGTCGTCGTCGTCGTCGCTCGAAACACTTACGACAAAAGCCTTGTTCGTCTCTTTTATTTTGCTTCGCGGCGGAGCAGAGGCAGCAACAGCAGTACCGGGGAGCTTACGTGGTATATAGTCCCCGGCAATGTGTAGTTCATTTTAGATAACGGCAATGTGGCAGTCGCTATTGGGTTCTATACGAAGCATGTGCGAGGCTCCTTTTTTGTTGTTGTTTGACTTATGGAGAATTTATTGGAAGTAAATTGTGGCTGTTGAGAAGCGATCGATTGTTCTGTGGCTTAACGTGAATAAGATGAAATGGTGTAAGTGCAGGGAGAAAACTTTCGTGCTAGTATATTGCGGGGACGTAATTGTATAAGTATAAAAATTGCCATATTCGGGATAGAACGTAATATAAAACATATGTTATTATCTTTTGCATTTAAGGATGTAAAATAGTTTTTTGAGTTAGATTAGTGCTAAAGTAGATTTGCATAATCAACTTTTGTGTTTTAATGTTCCTTTATGACCATCTGAACGAAAATGGCCCCTTTTTTCCCTGAAAAGCGAAACCAAAATTACACTTTTTACCCTCAAATGCGGGAAAGAAGTAGCTTCACTGGAAACTAGTCCAAATTCCTTTATTTCATCAAGTTCTATCAATAACTCTAATTTTCGATTGTCTTTTAACAGTCCATTAGTCCCACTTTCTAAGTCAAAAAGTGGCCACAGTTGAGATGGGCATAAAGTACTATATATAACTCGAGAGAAAAGTCGATTTTTCCCTCGGGTGATACTGTCAACTTACCCGCGGGAAAAATATTCGACTTTTTGCCCTAGTTACATAATGTACTATTAAAATATTTACTCATGTAAAGAAATTATATATAGACTACAGTTAAACTCTGTCTAATCCTCTATACATAGTTTATGCATAGTCTATATACAGGAATGAGCATATATAAACTATACATAATTCGAATATACAGTAAAGTTTATATATAGATTCGATTTGTGTGCAGGAAATTCTTTTATTTTGGTCGTTGTATCACCTTAAATATCTACCGAAGAGACACTGCTATTTTTTCTTCGCCCACATGATTCTGAGACTTCTAAGCATCGGATTGAATTTTTCCAACGGTTATTTTGTTTAAAATACAAGTAATTCTAACATGTGCGAAGGAATTTGTATTAAAAATTCACAGACATAACGTTATAGCGCTTTTAAATCCAAAATTTATGATAAGAACGTAAAAAATAAGAAAGTGTGACTTTTTTCTAAGAGCGGGTTAACAACATTCTTGAATGATAATCACCTTTTTGATTAGTGATAAACAATTAATTATATTTTCCAATCTGTTTATATAGGTAAAAAACTTCTGGTGGATAAGGACTTTATGATACAATGCTCATTTTTTCATTTGGTATACTCATACTTAAGCTGATAAATATCATTGTTTCAAAAGTTAGCCAACTCTCTTGCTCTGCTGTATGTCCTAGATGTGTAATGAGATAGTAGTTATTGGGATATCATTTTTTTCAAATGTAGTTGACATTAATGATGTGATATTGGTGACAAGTAAAGTGATATTTTTTTAATATTAAATTATAACGATATATTTGAGAAAAGTATAAAGAAAAAATGTAATGACAGATAAATTTAAATATTCATATGCAGTTCCAAAGCGATTTATTATATGAAACATAAGATCATACTTAACAGTTGACACGTTAGTGTAGAACTTTCGATATAACAAAAACCTCCTATAACGTTGATAAATGCCAAGCCCTTGAAAAAATCCGATATTTTGAAAAAATACATCGATACAACAAAGTCATTTTTCTTCTACAAAACCTTTATACGACGACGTAAATAAAGTTAAAGCACTATATAAATAAAGTCTCCATTTTATAGATTTTCTATACAGCATCATAAATTCGTAAATCCTTCATGTTACGAAAACTTATAAAAGTCCTAAACTATTTTTAAACTGGCAGCTAATTGTATTTTATTCATTATAAATTCAGGTGCATTGAAGTAAGTGAAAAGCAAACAAAATCAACTTATTTTATATTCTATTTAACAATGGCTTTTATTTTTATTTCACCTAAACACATTCAGATTTGTTCTTATACAATTATTTACAATTTTCATTATTATATGTGTATGTTTGATGATATAAAATCCAGTAGGACTTGATATAACAGAGCCTTTATAATATGTAACCAATATTTTTCTAGATACAGAGCTCTGTTATATCAAAGTCCCACTATATTTCAACACTATCTGTAACGCTTCTTTTAAAAACAATTTATTCTTCTTCAAATTGATTCAAGAATTGAAAAAATGCATTATTACTATTTTATACGCCGGTAACTTATTTCTAAATTCCTCAGAGCTAAATACTATTCCTTTGAACTCAACCTCCCCAGTATTTATACCCGCGCCACATTCAAGAGCCCTATTTAAGAGCCCGTAGCTAACCTATATCATTCAAATACTAAGAATCCCCAACAACACGCATAAAAAGGAGCCTCTCCCGAAATCTACACTCCAAGCACGAAGCCTTACATCATTACAATCTCCAAGCAGCAAACATCCCGGCAATTGATTCCGACGTCGTCGAAGCAGGCCCCCGGGGCACTCTCTCATCAACAACAATTACAGCGACTGTCCCATTGTCCCATCACCTCTCTCTCGTCTCTCTCTCCAAAGCCTCGTAATGCTCATTCGCGATTCATGTCGGACCGTGCACGGTGTAGAAGTATAGCGCAGTACAGAGTCCCGCGCTAGTCGAGCGTGAACCGAAGCAGAGCGCAGAATGCAAGAATACGAGGAAGAGTGGGCCGCAGGTCGTGCCTCGTGACAAAATAACGCGGACAATGCCGATGACAGCGGCTAAGGCTGCACTGCATATAGGTGTATATATGTACGTAAAATCGACGTCGAGTGGAGAGACTGTGTGTGTGTGTGTGTCGTGCTTCCGTCAACACACTGAACGAGAAAGAGAAAGAGAGAGAATGCACTCTCGTCCGTTCGTTCTGTTGGCACAGCGACAATGTACACACATCATAAGTAGCAAAGCGCGCGCGCGCGCGCACGACAAATTAACCGAAAAATCAAGTCGACCGTGAGAGTGGAGTAGAGCTATGTATAGCCTTTCTCTCTCTCTCTAGTCCTGAGCAAATAATTAATTGCTTGCTTATTATTTGCGCCCGCGAGCGGAACGGCAAAGACTCGCTCGGATTCGTAGTGCAGAGGACGTGTAACCAGAGAGAAAGAAAGGTGGGCTTTGTAGCATTACTGTATAACCGATTCTCTCTTTTTACGCTATGTGCTTCTGTCTGTCTGTCTGCTGGAGTGTTTTTCTTTTCTTTCTCTGTGTACCTACTCCTCTCTGATGGGAAGCTGCGTACGCTCGAGTTCCAGGGCGCGCAGCGACCAGGTCACGTATCGAGCTGGGCTGTTTCTCTCGTGGATTCCAGATGGGACGAATTAAGGGTCCGATGTTTTGCGTAGCTACGCTCGCGTTTCTGGATTTAGTCGCGCAGGTTCATTAAGTCGTGATTGAAGGTGTTGGGGCATTGTGCTCTTGGAGAAGGCGGTATCCGTTATTTGAGAATTATGAGCTGGATTCATTAGTGATAAATGTGTTTTAACTAAACCTGTTAAGAACGTATGGTCTATTTTTGTACCTTAAGATTTTAGCGGCTTTTTGAGATTTCTACGTGATACATTCGAAATTGTGCAAATCTAATCGCTGATTCAGATCAAGTGGACTATATTCGATCTCGTATGGTGGGCCTAAGTTACTTTTGGTAGCATAGAAACCCAGAATACTACACTGAAAAAAAATTTGTTAAATCTAAGTAAACGTTTCCTTGAATCGTACTAAGAAAAGATTTACTTAAATAAAATAAATATTTCTTAAATTTAGTAAATATTTATTGAATTGATGAATACCTGTCTAAACATAATTAAATATTTACTATTATCAAATAAATCTTTTCTTAGTACGATTCAAGGAAACGTTTACTTAGATTTAACAAATTTTTTTTCAGTGTAAAAAATTGAAAAAATTAAAAGGGCTAAAATGCATTTCTAAATTATTTTGCGAAGTTATTTTAAATTTTTTGAGGGTCTCGTCCTTAACGGGTTAAGAGACATTGGACTGCATTAAAAAACAATATATATGTTACATAACAATTCATTTTTTATGGAAATATTATTATATTAATATTATTATTTATATATGTTTCATTATATTATTAATATTACACAGAATCAGACACCTAATTAATGACATCCCGACATTAATTATTATATGGAAAAATATTGTAGCTGATAAAGGTAAAAGTTTGTGTAAATAATATTTCTATTTATGCATTTAAGTGCATTCAATACTGGTATACTTTTGTAGTTACATTAATGGAAATATTATTGTTACTATGTGCTCTTGTGTTTCAAAAACGGCGTAATTTCAGAAAACTTCGCGTTACAAAGGAATGTTCCGTTAAGGTTAACTTTGTCGAGTGAGCAAAAGCTTTGACGTAAAAATATGCGCAAAAAGCACCAAAACATTACGTACTTAAGCATCAAATGTTAAATACAGGAATTGAAAGAATTTATCGCTTAATTACTTTTCGGTGCTTTAAAAAAATTTTATACCAGCAAATATGAACTGTAGCTAATGTACACCACAAACTACTAAATCTTCAAAGACAAAAATAGCCAACCATAAATTATATCAGCGGCAAACGGTAAAAACGACTTAAGTCTACTTTTCTAAAAATTTACTTTTTAGTGATTTTGGTATCCATGCATGGTATATTTTCATATAAAAAGGTGGTCATTTAAAAATTTAAACCTGAATATCTCGAAATTTCAAATAGATATTATACTTCATTATAATACTTGTACCATACAAAACAAAACTTTACGTCAGAAGAAAATAAAAACGATTTAATACCAATTTCACTTTTAATCTATAACTTTAATTATGACAACTTTATACATCGTTTCTAAATGACTGCTCGTACCAATACTATTATCATTATATTCCCTCTTATTAATTATAAATAATTTTTCCATCTTAAAACACTGATAACGCCAAAACAATCCCGCACGTTCAAGCGAAATTCCCTCATAATTCCACGCGGAAGCTCCAAGCAAATAAACACTCGAGCCAACGAGCAGTTTTAACGTATAATCTCCTCGTTAATTGTTCCCCCCCTCCCGAAAATCCCTCGCTACCTCCTCTTCCCTTCCCTCCGCGACTTTCGCGACAGTCTCTCTCTCTCTCTCTCTCTCTCTCTCTTCCCAGCCTCGCGCGAAAGAGTCTACTCTAAAGCACCCACGCGAGCAACAGCCAGCTGCCTCTCCGCGAGCGCTGCGCACTTACGCGCGAGAGATCCTAACCGCTCTTCCCCGCGGAGCTTATACTTATGCCCCTGCCGCCGACAGTTCTGAATAAGAAGATTACGCACGCCTCCCGCTACTCCTACGCCTACACCTTCGCAACGAGGCCGCGAGTACAAAGCCACTGCCAGAGAGAAAAATAAAAACGAAAAACGTCAAACCGCACGAATTCTCTCTCTCGCGCGCGCGTGTTCCTGTGTACTCATGATTCCGCGGCGGCACGCGAGCGCGCCTCGTGCCACATTCTTACTCTCGTCCTTAATGAGATTTATTTATCGGACTCGCGCGCCTGTATATAGCCTGTATGTATGTGCACTGGCTCGATGCGAGGGTCAAATATGCTCGGTGGTTATGTGCGCGGTATATAGGTAATATTGCACGACGTTGGGTCGTTGTTTCGCGTTTGGCGGGTGTGTATTGTGCAATGGGGGGCGAGCGTGTCGTCAGATGTGTGCCCGGCGACAAGGCGGGGGGCATCAAAAATATAAATCTGGGCCAGGGGATACGTAACGAACGGCCGGGAATTCGTGAGTAGCGGATCGTTGTCGTGTGGTGTATGTAGGGTATGTATAATGGTGGCTGTGTGGAAATAATTGGGTTCTTCGGTTGATGCAATAATTAAAATTTCAATTTTAATGAATAAACTTGTAATGGAGTTGGTCGGGATGTAAATATTGGCTTGTGTATTTGTTGTGATTTAATTATAAAGGAGAAAGAGCAAATATATTGTCGTGGATTGGATCTCAATTAATTAATATATTGTCTAGAATTCTCAAAATATACGAGAACCTCTAATATATTCATATTAGAGGTGTATTTTGTACCTTTCATTCATAGATAGAGATAGAGATAGAGACGCATACATGTATCATCTTTATGATCTCCTATTTTTTCACTATAATTTATACCTATTTAAGATATTTGTTGTTTATTTTGTTGTACAACATCCTCGGGATTATAATTTTATAATGTAATTATTTTTGCATCGATGTGATGACATTAATGAATTATTCTTTATTATAAACAAATTGAAACTTTTGACTCATTTTACATATGTTAATGAAATTAAGACGGCAGCAGAAATATTAATCTGGGCCAGGGAACAAGTTGGCGCATTTAACATACGATCCCGGCTTCGTGAATAGCGGATCTTTGTGTGGTATATGTAGGGTATATATGTAGTTGCTGGGTAGAAATAATTGGATTCTTTGGTTGATGTAATAATTAATATTTTAATTTAAATGAATATACTTAAAATAACGTTATACATATATACGTTATAATGTGTATATTATTGTATGTTACTGTTGTAATTATTTACACAGCAAGAATAGCAAATTTAGTCATGAATATGATATATATTAGGAAGAACTATATTTTAACCCTTTTGATTATAGATAGAGATAGTGATGCATGCATGTATCGCCTTTATGATCTATTTCTTGCTGTGTAACTATGCTATTTGAAGTTTTTTGTATTTTTTCTCAAGTTAATTTGTTTAATATAAACAAATTGAACCTCAAAAAATTTTTTTCACATTTAATTAATTTCAAATTTTTAGAGAAGTTCGATCTCAAACCAGACTAAAAAATCTTATTCTCTAGATTTTTAAGATTACTGATTTTAAATTTAAATCCTGCAAATCTTGAGCATAGAACTCGTTGACAAAGACTTTTGTAAAAATTAAAGGTTGGTTGTTGGGCCTTGAGATTTGAATATGCATAAGAAATGTTGCTTAAAATGTTTTTAATTTTCTTGGCTTTAATATTGTACAAAATAATTTTATCCTTATTGCAAGATCGACAATGGTGCATTTTAACTTGACAAACATTTATTTTGCATAATTTCAAGTTTATTACACAAAAATAATTTAAGAAAAAGAAAAAATGTATGGGTCCTAGAGACCGCACCAGGACTTAAAGGATTAAGTCAAATTTTGAAAAATCAAAATGGTGGTTCCAGTATTCCTAGTAAACCAGAATTGACAAAATTGGTTAAAAAGATCATTTTTTAACTAAAATCTACTCATACGCTAAATTTTATTATCTGAACCCTCAATCTCTTACCAGTAGGATATACCGGGTAAAAATGACTTCATGTATATACTTATATATGATCATATATGATCATATAATAAAATTATATATGAAGATATATGAATATATATGATCATATATGTAAATATTAATCCATGCAGGAGCATAAACGAATTATCCATATATAGTCCAAATATGTAAACATGTACAGTTATATATAATCATATATAGTCATATGTGGTAATACATTATTATACATGGTTATACATGGCAACTAAGTTGGCCTTTGTATAATCATGTATAATCATATATGATCATATCTAGGCATATATGAAATCAATTTTGTCAATTTTCGCATTTCATTTTTTTAATAAAGATGTTTATCAAAAAATATGTTTAGAATTATAGTATCATAGCTTAGTCCCTCAGTTTGAGTGTTATCACCCGGAGGATACCTTCAAAATTGGTAACTTTATCTCAGTCCAGTGCAGTTTTTTAAGTCATATAATGAAAAATCCTCCCGAATAAATATTTTAATGACAAAAAACTGTACATGAGCATATATGTTCATATATGATCAGATATATTCATGTATTGCCATAACTCGTTTATGATCATATATGATCATATATGAAACGTTATATATGATCATATATGAAACGTTATATATGATCATATATGAAACGTTATATATGATCATATATGAAACGTTATATATGATCATATATGAAACGTTATATATGATCATATATGAAACGTTATATATGATCATATATGAAACGTTATATATGATCATATATGAAACGTTATATATGATAATATATGAAACGTTATATATGATCATATATGATCATATATGAGCCATTTTCCCCCGGGATAGAAACATCAAATACCAAATCCATTACCCGGTGCAAAATCACGCAGTTCAACCAGCCGAATGAATAAACAACCAAGGTAATATATCCGCGGCAAAGGACTCGAGCGCTCAAAAATATTTCCGCGACCCGCGCGCTCCTTTTCTCCCGACTATACTCGCGGGGAATGCATCCCCGCGCGCACACGGACTCACGCAAACGCTCCATATATATACACATACCAATGCGCGCCGCATTCCGGCAACTCGCGATTCCTGCATACGCAGCTCCACCTTCTCCCATACGCGGAAATGCTGGGAGGGCACAAATATATAAGAAAAAGGGGGAAAAATGTGAGATATTCACGGGGATTCTGTCGGTCCGTTTCCTCCTTCTCCTCCTTTTTCTCTACCTCTTTCTCTCTCTCTCTCTCTTCTATGAGTGCATACTGCATATATGCGCGATGTGCTCCGTGCATAAAGTGACTTTCGAGCGCGATCGTTCAAAGCTGCCGCTGCTGCAGGGGGGGAAGAAAATTAAAGGAACTTCTCTCTTTCCGGACGACTCGCGCCGAATCCGCCCGGGAGAGCGCGAATATTGGAAGCGATCTTTCATCGCTGGAGCGCCGCCGACGCTTTGAGTCATTTTTCAACTTTGCAGCGAGAGTATGGAGCAGCTTTCTCTCTCTCTCTCTCTCCCTTATGCGTCTCGAGCTTGCGGGAGATAGGTACTGCCGTCTTCTGCACTTTTCGCCTGACGGGTGTTTACACTGCCAGCTGGCTGGAATTTTGATAGCTGCACGTTACTTTACTTTGTGCGGCTCTCGGGGGTTGCGTCTATGACGTTGAGGCTGGATGGGATGTTTGAGCTCGTGTCGTTTGCGAGAGAGTAAATGTGTTCGATGTCGGTGGCCGTGAGTGAAGAATTTCTTGTTTGGATGGAAAGATGGTTAATGAGCACGTAGAATTGGAGGGATGCAGGGGATAGGGGATTAGGATCTTTTTTTGAGGGTCCAAAATTACAACCAACTTCGATGATAGATAATTATGATAGTATATATGGGGGATTGTAAATATAGAGCGCAATTTTAGTTTAAAATTTTCTTTTAAAATTTTTTTTATAAAATAGTCTACATTTCTTATCTGCGCAATATATAGTGACACAATACGAATATCAGGACAGAAATAATTTTTATATTTTGTGTTTTCTTATTAATATTCGGTAAGGCGATGGACTTAATTCCATTTGATGAAGGAAAATGATGTAAACATGTGATGATATACGTTTTTAAGAGATTAGATGCTGATTTTGAAGTGAAAATATTATAATTTACGCAAACAAAATCAACTGCAAGAACATTGAACCGTTCGTTGTGGTAGAAATCGTAACACATTTACTTAAATTAATAGAAATCAATTAAAAACCAAAATAAGTACAATCTCATCATGGCGTGCCAGGCAGATAACGCTGTCTAAAACCGTTAAAGTTTTCTTCTAGCATATTATAAATCAAATAATATTCTTTAATCGGCCATACATTGTTTATAATTTTTAAACAAACGCAGAGTTTAAGAAATATCGAGATTTTATTTTCCAGGTAAATGACGCTCATTTGATATTACCCCGTAAACTTTTGTCCGATATAAATATGTGTGTAAAAGTTAAATTATGAGCATTAAAACAGCTGATGCTCATTGTAGCGAAGAAACTAATAATAACTGACGAAATCTCTCATGTTTAGTAACATTGTACTTGAATTAAAAAGTTTTAATAACGATTTCTCAAAAAGGCCAAGTAGATGACGCAAAGTCGGGAGACAAGAAATAGCTTACGAAAAAAGTATAATAAATAACTCGTTTGTTGTAATTAATTATATTTTCTTAATAATTGTTCGGAGAAGATTAATATTCCATAAGAAACTGTCAAATAACGTAACTCAAAAATATAATAAATGTTATTTTATATGTGCAAAGTATATCGGAGACAAGTAACACTTGCAAGTTTGACCCTTACGATGCGATTATTTAAAAAAATAAAGCCAAAAGAATTTGATCCGAAAAAGACTAGTTTTTCAAGATATTTAAATACACAATTTTCTATAACTTTAAAAAGATTTTTTTTAAATTTCGTTTCAATCTACCTGGGACATCAAATTGTACGCTATGCTTAGAATTATCCAAATGCATAATTTGAAGTATAATCTCATTATTTATTCTCTAATTTGTGCTAAGACACGCTTAATTACGAATATTGAAATTAAACTTGAATGAATAGTAATATATTATGGCAGAGATGAAGTTTGGTGCAATTTCGAAAGTTAAGGTTATTTTCCTAAGGGTATACTAACTTTAGCAATAGCCTCTGTAACTAATACTCATGTTACATTGTACAAATTTAGTTGTATAAATTTACCTACAATGTACTGTTATTAACGTTTGTACAATTATTTGTACAAAGTTATTATTTTCAAGTAATACTCTTATTTCACGCAGTCCGTCAATTGTTACTATGAATTATTTACAATGTATATTTAAATAGTAGGTATAAGTTGAGTTCTATACGTATTTGGAATAATCATTTCTCTAACTGCAGTTAATTTATTTTAGTTAAGGTAGTTTAGTTAGAATTTGCGATAATAGAGATTCTTAAACTGATAGTAATTAACACTAATAAATTAAAACTTTAATCAAATCAATAGCAGTATTTTGTTGTTAATGTTTAATATTCCGTACAGCTAATAGGGTGAAATTTCATTACTTGAATAATGAATACGCATAACTGATTAGAAAAAAAATCTATAGTACGAATTCGAATGAAAATTTGGGCAAAATTAATTGAGTATGTACAGAAGTACGTGCTTTAAAATGAACTAGACGGACCGTATATTCTCATATATAATCCCAAAATATTGAACTTACCATGAAAGTAGTTTAGATTGACAGTAATTCACGGTACTGCAAGTCAAATCAATGTTAGAAATTAATTATCCATCACCAGTCACCAAAAAATAAATTGAAGTGTGTAAAAATTAAAAATATTTTGAACAAAATAATTAATTCGGATAAGCATAAATCCTAAATATCATAAACTTATTATTTGACCTGGATTTTGACCAATAGAGTGAGGTCACACCTAAATTATTAAGTAAAATAAATGTCATCTTGAATTTCCTTTTCGCCCTTCAAATTCAAACTAATAATGATATTTTCCAATACTTAATCCACAGCTAAAGCCCGATCTCCTCCGTAAACACAGATTAACTTTACACGACGACTTCGTTACACCCCCCAGTCCCCATCGGAATTCCACTCGTACGGCATCGCCCACTACACATACCCCACACGCCGGCCAAAATAGACCACACCAGACCGCCTCGAGCTTTCGCTCGATCCTAAAGAAAGAAAAAAAAAGAATTCGCCCGCTTTCCCATAAGCTCGCCCAACGTTCTCCACACCCCTGCGTGCATTCCTTCCTCCCCCCTTCCCTCTTCTCTCCACATACACCCGCACCTATAATACCCTGCATAGGAAAGTCAGCCTCGCGTAGAGTCTCTCGAGTGACGCGCGGACCACACGAACCACGAGCTCCGCTCCAGCCCGAGAGAGAAAGAGAGGAAGCGAACGGACAGGTGACAAATAGTTGCGAGCGCGTCGTACATACGGACGATCGGGCCTCGCGCAGTCGACTATACGGATGAATGAAAAGTCCGAAGCGCAAAGCGAAAGGCCCACCAAGGTGAGTCGGAGACTATGGGTCCACCCGAGGCGTGGCACTCCAGATGCGCCTTTGGCGGGCCACAGCCACGTCGTTGACTTTTCAAAACATGGGCATTTGGAGGCGCAGCGGTCGGCTGCACATCGGCGCAATTTGCCACAAACTGCTTGCTTTATTTAGATGGGCTCTCTCTTGTGCGTCGCTTTATGTATGTGCGTATATACGGGCTGTACTGAGAGAATGGTTGAGTTGCTTCGCTGTGTGACAAATATGCGCCTTTTTCGAGCTTGTCGGGGGGTTTGCGAGTGTAAGCGCGGCGCTGTAGGTGGCCATCTTGGGTTTGAGGGCGTGTTTCATTGTGCATCGGGGTAGTTTGAATGAGCGCGTATGGCGACCGGAGTTTTTACGGCGGAGTTTCACACGGATTGTGCAATTTTTGAGAATTTCGGTTAAATGCCTGGTTGGCGGTGAATTGTTGCATTGTGGTAGTAAAGTTTGTGGGGAGTGAAATTTTTCGTCTTATGCCGATGTCTTCAGAAGCGCAAGATTTGATGTTATTTTTTAAATCAAATATATAGTTATATTATACAAGGTATAGCCTAAGTCTATGTCTCGGTGACAATTTTCTTTTTGTTTTTCGTGTCTATTCATTTGATGAACTTAAAATGTTGTCAAATAAATCTTTCTATCGAGTATAAATGTACCATTCGTGATCTCGTACTGGGGGATGAAGCCATTTATGATAACATACTAGTGGAGTTTAACAAAATATATTTCACATATTCAAATCCTAAATCCTCCAACAATCTCGCTCAATTTTTTCGGAATTTTTTAACAAGTTATATATGCTGAGGACTTGAAGGGTTAACATTTTTGTTCAGATTATTAAGTACCATTTAACATCTAAAGGTATTTAAAAATATTTTTCTCTAAATGACCAAGGAAAAATAATTCTACGAATTTGTACTTATAAAAGTTAAATGTATATCTTCAATATTACTTTCATCAGAGGTATTTTGAAGAATGTGTTAAAGACAATAATTTGCTAGGTAACTTATAAAAGGAAATATTTTTAAATGCTTGAATGAAAGAATTTAATGAATTCCATTTGATGTTTTAATAAAAATAGATTAATTCTATTTAAAAAACTAATCAATGAATAAAACAAGTGAATAACTTTAAAACTTGACATGATTCGTTGATTAATAAAGGTGCTTTAAAGCTATTTGAATAATGAAAATCTGAGCTTTTATTCAGAATAAAATTTGAATAAAGTAGTTTTTAAATTATCTATGAAGAACTATTAATTATTACGTTTATTTTTAAAAATATGCTTGATTTATTATGCTCTTGATTAATTTAAATAAAACCAACCCTCGTAACAATATTTAGAGACCATGACTACCCAAATAATGACTCTGGTATTAAAATAAAAAAAGAATAAGCTACTCTTAAAAACAAGATAATTAACCTTGACAACCCACAAACCAATTCCCAAATTTCCCTTACAACACCTCAAAAAAGCCACACGCTTTCAACACACTAAAAAAACCTCCCCCCGCACATCCCTTGACCACCCACATCCCCGCGCCCTGCAACACAAGCACCCAGCTCATCATACGTTAAACACAGCGCGAGCGCACCGCAAGCTCCGACCGATCCCACGCAGCCAAAAATCCAACGGCAGCATAGCACAGCACGGCACAGCACAAGCCACAGAGGTTTCGAGCGCAGCTGTGCGGCGGACTGCACACAAAGGATTAAATTAAAACCGCGCGCGCGCGCGCCTCGTTAAGCCAGGCGCGGCGAGTCGCGGCTTCGTGACCGCGCGAACCTCCGCCTCCCGCGCACACATACCTGACTGCGTACGTACATGCCCGCACACGGGGGAGGTCCTAAATAGGTGTCGGATATTTCGGCGAAGCACCGAGAGAAAGAGAGAGACAGGCGCAGACGGAAGACTTGTACGCAGACTACGTACACAGCTGTATACTGCTTTGCGCGCGGCGCGCGAAATTTGCATCTCCGCTAAGCGACCGCCCGCGCGTGTTTTCCTTCCTTCCTCTCTCTCGTGAGCTCGTGAGCTTCTGCACCGTGCAACGCCCCGTCAAGAGCCCGAGGCGAACGGTGGCGGCTGCTGCTGCTGCTGCGGCTGATATCTCAAGGAGGTAGCTTGTTACGAGCAGACTGCGGATGTTAACGCGCGCGCGCGCCCGGCCGCGTCTTCGCGGGGAGATGATAAGGGAGGGAGAGGGCCGATGGAAATGGAGTCAAGTGGAGGAGAGAGAGAGAGGAGATAGAGGGAGAGCGAGGAGGGAAGGTGAACTAGATTAATGGGAGATGCATGTAGCGCAGTCATTAGAGGATTATGCTTCTTTAAACGTTGGTTTTGCTGATTGGCTGCTCTTGGGGGATAAGGAGTAGCGGGGCGCTTGAGACGTTATTGCTGTTCGAGGGAGGCGCTTTCTTGTAATGATAAGTGTGTGCAGTGGTGAATATAAAAGAAAAGTTCAGTTCGTTTTGGAGTGTGTTTTCATTTTTAGTAAATTTTAACGATTTTAAAATTTTTTTTTCTTATGATTTAACGTGATAATGTGCAGGGAGCTGTAAAACTGTTTTGAAATATTCTACAAGGTAGAATAAAGTACAATCGATTCTATCAATAGCATTAATTCAAAAATTGGATTATATTACAAACAATCACCGTCGGGGGGTCTGGGATTATGAGATTACACTCGAAATTTATAATTATTATGATAATTGTATAAATACTATATTCTTAGCTCTTGAAATTTTATAATTTCAATAAATATCAGTATACGTTATCGTTAATTGAAGTAAATTAATTAAGTTAAGAAGTTAAAAATCATTTATACAGGTAAAAAATAATAAGATTGAAAATAAAATTACAAAAATATTAACTTTTTTCTCTAAAAATAGTTTGTTTTTCAAGATTTATATATTTAATGAAATTTAGAAAAATCAACAATAAAATTAAATTATAAATACGTTTTTAATGTATAACTTGCTTCATTTATTTGATAAATTACTCCGTTTCTAGAGGCCCATTAAATAATTTTTACGATTAAATAATTTTATCTCATAAATCAAATAAATTTTTAAAATCATGTTGTTTTGATCTACACTTGAATAATTTTACTTTTTTTAATTTTGAAAAAATTAAGAAATACTATATAATCTTTTTCTAATAAATTAAATGGAATTAATGTATTTTCAGATGCGTTTAATAACTGAATTTTGTGTATGGATAAAAAAGAGTCTTCTATAAGTCAAATAATGTATCCCGTTATATTAACACATTTCTTAATTAGTGCTATTTCTTGCAAATGAAATTTGTCGTAAAGCAAATATTATATATGCACGTACGTATTAGGGAATATCGGCATGGATTCCGACAGATATTACGTAGTTAGTTACGTGACTAAATTTGACCACAATAGCTAAGGGGCAAATACAATCAGCAGAATCGTATGAAAAGATATTTTATTCTTAAATTTAAATTTCATTATCGATCAATTCAGAATCTATTGATCCGTTTTTTTTCTAAAAATGTTGATAAATAATGCCTAATTTTAATTAAAATCATGATATCGGCATGGTAGGATGTTTCAAGACCATTTCACATCCTTTGATCAACCAGGCAGTCTTTATAATACAATAAAAACCTTTTTTTTTAATAAAACTACACTAAATCATTGTAACCATGAACGTTCAAGACCAAAGCCTAACAATTCATTTGCTTTGAATAAATATAATTAATCTTTCCACAACTATCGTGTTTAAAACAAAGCTATAAAAGCCGAATATGAAATAATTTGCATTTCGCCGGAAACTAAACACCGGAATTTGCCTCTGAAATTGATTCTCGCCAAAAGTGTTGATGCAGCAGCAGCAGCAGCGATACGAGAGACTCAAAGCTCGCGCGCGAGAGAGAGAGAGCACATAGAGAAGGAGGAGGAGGAGGAGGAGGAGGAGGAGAGAACCCGAGAGGCCGCGAAAGTAGGAGCGAGCGCTGCGGCAGCGCACTGCGCGATGTGTCTGTCTGTTTAATTATGATAAATACCCGGTGTGTGCGGGGCGCGCGCGCGCCTCTAGACGAGCTACTTGATCTTGGGGAGGGAGCTTCATGAAACTCACTCGCGAGTTTCCGAGTAACATCAGAGAATGAGAGGTAGGAGTATGGGTATGGGTATATATATATATATATATACTGCTACGCTGGAAAATGTATTTTCGGGTCATTCGTTATTTTAAGACACACCTCGAGAGCTTGCAGCTCCGCCGCCACCCGCGCTCTAATTATAATTCCTAAATACGTACTTTGTTGCGCGCGCTCTTTGTACGTGGAGCGCGCGCGAACTCCCAGAGCGATGGAGTATATTTTTATTTCTGCGTGTGCGCGTGTGTGCACTTATATGCCTGCCGGAGAGGGAATGACACACGCGAGCTGTGTTATTTTAACGCGTTTTACGGATATTACGTGCTGGATCTGTTTGGAGTTTTTGGCTATTCTCGGCGAGGCTTGCTTCGAGGCGTTTGACGGTCACGTACGAGTGTTTGTGGAATAATGAGTTGCGCTCTCACCCTTTGAAGCGCGGCGCGATCTCGCAATCGTCATTTTTAAATCATTTTTAATTATTTGAATTTAGTAATTTTGTTAATTTTAACTTTTAGTTGGCACACCCTTTTTGAAGTACACACGTAGTTGTCAATAATTTTAAAAATCATGGCTTTAAAGTTATGATAAGGATATGTAGAGTGTGCTGCATTGCGCATTCAAAACTTCTGCTTTCTGTCACAAGTTTGAAAGATACAAAAACTACGTGGAGTCAAACTGACCCAGTATGCCAACTATAAAGGGTCACAAGTGCTATAGATAAACAAACTTTTAAAATTTGCATATTTTTTAGAAAAAAAAAATGATTAATGTACAGTGATCTGTAAGTAAGTAATATCGTCATAAAAATGACCTTATTTAGGTTTTTCAGGCCATTGGTTACAAAAATGAGATCGAAATTTTCTAATTATCACGTTTACTTTCTAACACAGGTTTACTGTAAATTAACGATAAAGAAAAATGCATACTTCAAAGAGTTAATTATACGTAGATCTATACAAGGGTATGATAACTGTCTAATTTGTTATTTTACATCCAGCATTAGATACATATCTCTAATCCAAATCTCTATTCATTAACTGTAAAGATACATTCATTTATCTCAATTCAAAGCAATTTAAAGCGCAACACATTAACTGTAAATGCACGGAACTTGATTCAAATGAAAGCTTCTATGAGCTTGCAATGAGCGTATTATAAATTAGAATCTTTGTGTATACCGTTTGATTTACTTATTTCTTTTTATAATAAACAAAATGCCATCCACGTCTGAATTGTGAAAATAAAAGTACTATTATACGCAACTGCGCCGGTCTCATTGTTTCGAACGGACTAGCTGAAGACTGTAACTGTAAGCTGTGCCCATACACACGGACTCTATTTAAATCTGCGCCGTTGTTATTCTTTCCCATCCCTTCTCTTTTACATTTAAGCGAGAGAAATACGATTTTTTTACGGTTCTACTAACGTAATTCAGCATGTTTTCATAACGTTGATTCAGCCAGAATCAGGAAAATTTTCAAAATTCGAATAAGCAGAGAATATTTTTCTTTATTTTTACATACTAAACGAAATTCGCGCAAACAAAAGCAACGTTATTCGCTGATAAAAGTTAAAAGCGAGTTGAAGCTGATGCTGCCGTGTAGACACGACATTACACTTTTACGTCTATCATCTGAGCGCAGCAATGGTCGTCTCTCTCTCTCTCTCTCTCTCTTTCGCCATTAATTTTGCACTAGCGCTTGAGTTACGACGCTAGCCGTTTGGAAATGAAAATAAAAGCTCCGTCCCCTCCCCTCTCTCTTTTTCTCCCTCGGATTTTCCGAGAGAGGAGAGAAATTATGAAATGCCGACAGGGAAAAAATGCTGAATACCGCCAGTTTTTGCGAGCCGCGCTTTTTTTGCGTATTATGTGAAGTCTTACGGGGAGTAATATATACCGCCGAAATGAGAGGGCAAAGGCCTTCCTTTATTTCGATCTTCTCTTGCGAGCAATTTCCATTGATGGTCTCGCGTTTTTCGGCCGATTGTGTATGCAATTTTTGTGAATGCGGAATATGTATAGGATAATAGGGGAAATATGAATGGGCAGCTTAATTGAATATTCAATAAAATTTTTCGTATTTTTGCGAATTGTGAATAAATGCACCGAATTTCGTACTTTTTAGATTATCCCGAAAATAGCGGCTGATATGGGTAAAAAATATTATATCAGAATTTAATAAAGCATTTCAATTAATTAAGTGGTTAAATTACTGTTTTCGAATGTATATGATTAACAAACACGAAATATCATATATGTCGTTCGTTTAATACAGAAAGATCTAAAGATACTTTTATGAAACAAATGTACGAAACAAATATTTAAAAGAAAAATATTGAACGTGAAATGTTCGGTAGAACGACGTTGGTAAACGTTCACCGTTGGTACAACGTGCAAGTATATGTATAACAATTACGGCGATACATCGCTTCATTCGTTCTCCCATATATGTAAATCGCTCGTGTACGTCCTGCATAAATTTATGCACCATATCCCTGGAGGAGCTGAGGCAACATAGCTTTTCCACGAAAGATCATTCTGTTGGATGTCAGACTACGGTATACGCATGCATTCCCACAAAAATCTACTAACGGAACGTTATTGATCCGTTAAACAATGATACAATTTTTAGTCACCATTTATTTGCAATTGAAAACAAAATGAAAATTTCAAATCGCTATAAATACGTGGAAACCTGCTTGGTATGCATGTATTTTTGGTAACCTATCACCTTTAAGATTATTGTTTTACATTTAAATATTAATATTTAATATCGCAAAACATTTAAATATCAATATTTAATATTGTAACATTTAAATATTAACACTGAATATTACAATACTTAAATATTAATACTTAATATATTTAAAACTGAAATATCCCAGCGGTCGCTGAAATATTTAGACTTGCCGCTATTTCGGGCAAGAAAGGCAACAACACATACAAGTAACACCGCTCGCGACACACCGAAACATTAATAAAAGCCCCGCTGAAACTTTAATTCGAGTGACTCTCAGTCCTGGCCTCTCCATACTCTATTTCATTTTCGCTCGATGCGCATGCATGTATAATACACACACGTGTGCAGTCCGCGGACCGCGCGAGCTTGCATACATCACGTATCGATTTGACCCCATCTGGCGGCGAGCGAGGAGGAGAGAAAAAAAGGAGAAGGGGGCCAAAGCGCCGTGTGATATACGCGTTGACGGTGGAACTCGCAGCCGGCGAAACGCGCGATACGTCCACATTATTTCTGGATCCAGCCCCCGTTTTAGGCGCTGCGTTTGCGATTTTGCTCAAAGCTGCAGCGAGCGACGGTTGCTGCTGCTGCTGCCGCTGTTTCAGGCGCTGGATGACGCAGGAGAAAACGGCAACCCTTTTGCGTCACGCTCAAGTTCGATGATGGGTAGTGCGCATCTGCTTGTTTTATTTGCTCTTTCGTAGTGTTGTGTAGTTTGGGCTGAGGTGAAAGAAGAGAGTGATTTAGTAGAATCAAAATGGACTTCGTGGAAGATTAGATCTTTGTCGTGCGATAATTGCGCAAACAAACAATTTTAATAATGGAGAAATAGATTATGATATAAATATATGTTTATTATAAGTGTGTCATATTATGTTCTCGGGTATGATGGAATACGTTTAAGAAGAAATTTAATTAAATCTTAAAGATTTAGTGAAATTGAAGCTCAGAAAAATGTAGCTGATTAAATAACTATATTCACGTACATTTTTCGTTTTTGCTGTGATATTTCAAGCATCTCAAAGCCTTTAAATTTTTTCTGAACTAAAGCATTTAAAAAAATTGTTATTAAAACGAAATTGAGACAAAAATGTACGCTGCGAGAGTTCGTTTGCAAAATTTCCTTAGCTACCAACAAAAAATGGCATGAAATATGCTCGTAACTCAAAGTCGGAAATCCCGTGAACTTAAAAGTGAGCTTTTGAGCGCGCTCCTCCTGTATCTACTATTCACTGGATGAGATTGAAAAAGATGAGGCAACTCGTTACAGCCAGTATGAACATATACACGTTGAAAATGAAGAAATGAGTCCGTGCGCGCACTTGTTAATCGCAAAGGATTTCGTTTGATGCTTTTATGCACAAAATGTGAAACATTTTAGATGTGTGTGCAGCACACTTTGAGCTAATTATGGCACATCTTGTCTGATACGGATACAGAACTTTATACACTTTTTAATCATTTTTCTTACGATGTAATTGAAAGTTTCATTTAAAGAGACCAAACTAATTGCTCTGAGTACTTAATCATTTTTTAATAAAAATTCTATACAAATATATCTTTAATAAACTAAAAATTATAATTAATAGGGGGTGGAATCATGAAATACAGATTATCACTCGGGTTTATTAATTATAATAAATATAATAAATATAAAGTCTATTAATTACTGAAAAGTAACTATATTTTCGTATCAAGGACGTATATTTATAACTAGATAAGTGCTAAATAGTACATTATGTAATAAGGGCAAAAAGACGAATATTTTTCCCGCGGGTGAGTTTACTGCCTCGCTTCGCTTCGCTCGCTCGGGCAGTATCACGCGAGGGAAAAATCGACTTTTTTCTCGAATTACATATAGTACTTTATGCTCATATCAACTGTGGCTACTTTTTAACTTGAAAAGCGGGACTAATGGACTGTTCAAAGACAATATTGTTAAAAGACAATCGAAAATTAGGGTTATTGATGAAATAAAGGAATTTGGACTAGTTTCTAGTGAAGTTACTTTTCTCCCGCAATTACGGGAAAAAAGTGATTTGCGGAAAAACGTAACTTTCTTACCGCTCATCAATTTTGCGAGCAAAACGTGTAATTTTAATCTCGCTTTTCGAGGCAAAAAGAGGCCATTTTCGTTGAGATGGGCATACAAGTATTTGTGTAAAATATTTCTGATAATAACATTTTTATACTGAAAAATGCACACGTTTGTTTTCTATAAGTCATATAATAATTAGATATTAAATGAAAACTGTTTAATTAAATGAAAAGGACTGGGCCTGGGTTAAACCCAAAAAATAATTTTTTTTATTAGTCCAGAATGTATAAAAGCAATCATTCTGAAAATGTTTATGCTATCTATATTTAATAATAACTTAAATTTTACCGTTGTAAAACCACAAAATCTTGATACTACACGTCGCAATAAATCACTATATTCAATACCATATTTTTTAAAGAAACTTTGTTCCTCATGCGATTCCAGGCGACATGATGAACGCAATTTTTTTGTTCTACGGTTATTCGACTACTTTTAACATGTATTACAAAATGAGCGCAGCACTTTTTCGTTATATATTTTTTTAATATTCTTTTTCGTAGATATAATCAACTTTTTTAAATAATATTAAAAAACATTTTTCAAAAAATCGACTAGATCTCCGAAAAAAATAATAAAAAAATTTTATCGTAAAAGTGCTCCGCTCTTCTTGTAATACACGTCAAAAGGAGTTGAATAACTGTGGAAAAAAAGTTACGTTCATTATGTCACCTAGAAACGTGTGAGGAACAAAGATCCTTTCATAAATATGGCATTGAAAATAATGATTTATTGTGATGTGTAGAATCAAGATTTGTGGTTTTACAAGTGTAAAATTTAAGATATTATTGTGTTTTGATAGCATACAAATTTAAGAATGTTTGCTATTAAACATAAAAAGTTTTCTGGACTATAAGAAAAAAGTCTTTTTTTTGGGTTTAATCCAGGCCCGCCCCCTTAAGTGATCTTTACAACCCCATCTCCCCTAATTACGTTACTCTGAACTATATATTCATAATCATCAACCTCTGGTAGAAATCCAAGCTAGTTTTTAGTCAGAAACTAGCTAATTTTTCACAAATTAACTTATTCCTTAATACTTCCACTTAACGTGTTAGCTAAAAACTTGTTTAGAAGAACATGCTTTTTAATTAAGTTTTAACTAATGTTATACTAAGTTTTGTAAATATACATAGAAACTATAAATAATGTATAATTAACCTATTAGCATAAAATCATTTTGCACAAAGTTTATTAACTTTATTATTGAAAAATTGAGGTTCATACACTCACTACTAATATCCTGTCATACATATTACAGTTGTACTATAATTATTTAATTTGCGTTTTAAAATGCCTAATAATAATTTATCAATACCACAATAAGTATTTACCGAAAAAAGAAATTCACTTTACGGTTAGTTTCGGTCATCAAAACACATAAATTGTCTCAACTGCTTCTCAACTAGAAATTATCTATAAACAATCTAGAAATTTTCTTACTTTAACAGTCCAGCAAAATCCTCAAGGGACACGCGAAATTCTCCAATTAGCCATTCATTAATTTTCAAGCACTCGAATAATCAAGCACCATCGAGGCGCGCATCATATACATCCCCCTCGCATTTTAATAACATTTTACAACGAGCCCGCTCCAATAACCAGGAAACCGCACGTATTATGTCTCCCTCTCCCTCTCCTCTCCTCTCCGCTCGCAACAAAGCCTCAGAGAGCGCAAGCCGTTGAGCGCATTAATCATCATCGCGGTTTGGAGAGCAGCAGCAGCAGCAGTAGCAGCAATTTATCGATCCGGTGCGCGGCCCACACACGAGCCGCGGTATTATATGCTCTGGTCTAGAACTGGAGAACCGGAGCTGCACATGCATGCGGGTGGAAATCAAAGCGCTAGAGGCCAGGAGTCCAGGGCGATCGGATTCGAGAAAGCAGTGTCGCGGATCGTCCTTGGTATCATTAGCGTTGTGGGGGATGTTTTTGTTTTGGCTTGAAAGGGATGTATCGTCGGTCAATTAGCTGGATTGGGATCGAGTTCGTGGCACGATTTGCGGCGTCAAGAGGTGGCTTTGTCTTGGATCGAGTATGGGGTGTATCGTCGGTGAATTAGGAGGATTGCAATGATGGTTTCGTGGCTGGTTTTCGATGTCAAGCGATGTGTCTTTGTCTTGGATCGAATGGGACGTATCGTTGGTGAATTATGTTCGGCTGTAATGGTCGATTTTCGGTCTTGTGCTAGTTAAATGTATTCATGCTGTACATTGTTATAAAAATATCAGTTTTGATAAATATCTAGGAGGTTCAGGCCGTATAATCTGATAAAAGTAACATTTTTGGAAATAATGCAGCCGATGAATGTCTGATTTTTATTTTTAGTCAGTAGAATTTCGATATATCAACATTAGCTATATCGTTACTTGAAGCGATTCCGCTTATACGGGTCCCTTATCAAGTACGTCTCGTTTTTGCTAATTTAACGTATCTATGATCTACAAAATTATCGAGGGGAAACTCAATGTATCATTTCTTACAACTAACAACCATCTCCAAAGTTGTGACGATATATCGAGAATCTACTGTATAGTCACGTTATGCTGCCAATAGGTACTAGTACGTTATAAACATATTTGGAAAAATTAATACTAAATCATTAAATACTAAATCATTTTTAACAAGATACTTAAAAAATTTAACCACCATAGCACGATTATTGAGATCATAATTTACAGAAAATACATATATCTTTTTGGGTAAGAAATAAAATTTACGAGAAAAACTTTAGCTAGTTTTAGCAAAGTTCTACTTTTTCTGAAATATCGCATTATAATCAAATTACTTTTTCAGAATCGCTTTATTTATTGACAATAAAATTCGGGACTTTTGTAAGAAGCGAAAAAGTTGGTTGTAAAAAAATGGTTATAACGGATAGGAATAGAAACAATGAAATAAATTATAACCTTGATTTATTAATATCACGTGTTTCATCCCAGATCTGTCTACTGGACTCATCAGTAAGGCTATGTAGACAGACGCTGTCTTAGACACCAAGATGTAATATAAATCGATAAACTTACATATTACCATATTAATCTATATAACGACGACCCTACGAAACTTCTGAAACGCAACCGTAACACCTTCTTTGTTCAGCAGTTCTAGCCTAGTTCGTTCGTATACATTATTATTGTTGCTGTTGAAATGATATAAATTATAATTTAATTTATTATTCTTTTTTATCAGGAATACGACTATACTAGCTTCAAAAATAAATTGAATTCGAGTTCGTAGCCTAACCAAAGATACAAACAATAATTGAATAAATATTTAAACTTCAATAGGCTCTTACAATGGTGGATATTACATATCGCTAAACAAATAGAATTGTTCAAAATACTCTAAACTTCAGCTCTAAAACTTACTCATCTTATTTCTACCTTAAACTCAATTTTTAATTTCAAAAATAACCGAAACCACTATTATGAAAGCTAAACAGGCCCGATTAATCACCGCCCGACTTCTCTCTTCATCCACACAATAAACTCGCAACAAATAGACCGCCATCAGAATCGAAACTGCCACAGCAGCAGCAGTCTCCACGTACTACAGACCGATCGACCCGGTTCGCTCCACACAGCCCGATAGCAGCACCAGCATCAGCCTCGTCCTCCTCGTCCTCCTCATCGTTCACGTCGAACAATCGACTCGCGACGTTCCTCCGTACCCATACACCCGTATACGCGCGCTGCTCTCCCAACGGAACAGAACAGACACGAGCATATACCATACACCTATATACCACTGCAGTCTCCGTGGCCAGCCAACCAACCCAGCAGCACCAGTGCGCAGCTTTCCCGAACTAATTGGGGAATTGAATGCCGGGATTATTTCTCCCTCTCTCTCTCTCTCTCTCGTACAGTGCACAGGGAGGAAATTGCGGCGGGTCCCGTGGACCGCCACCGAAGATTGTCACCGCGGCGAGATGGAAGAAAAAGGGACGCACACAGATGGCACCTCGACGGCGGCGGTCTTTGCCTGATTAGTTACGAGCGAGGCAGTTTTTCGCTCGCGTGGGCGATTGTGTTCTTACACCAGCCCCGGCCCTCACGAAGGATACTTAAGGGGAGGTGTGCGCGCGTCGGCTCCTTTGCCGGCTTTGTCCACGCGCTCTCGCACTTCGGGGGGGTCCATTATGGGCATTCATTCGGTGTCTTTCACTAGTGACGCAGGGGTGTGAAAGGTAATACCGGCAGTCGACACACGAGTGTTAGGATGCCTTTGCACCAACACTTCCTTTCGGCGAGCGATCGAATCGGCCCACCAAATGAGGATTGACTTGCGTGAAGCCCGTGTTAAGGCCCGGGCGAAACTTGTCTTCGATTTCTCACAGACGCCGCGCGCACTGTCTGCACCTTTTTCGGTATTGTACGTGTGCCTCCGCGAGGGAGAGCCGATTCTTCCTTGCGACGCGCTTTTCTACGGCCGCGGGATTCGTCACGCGCCGCGAGACGTTAGAGCTGTCTTTCTTGTTTTCGGGGTTTTTGACGTGTTTCTGGCGCATTCGAGACGCGGTGATCTCTTTCTGATGGGTGTACAGTGGTGGTTCTTTCGTTCCGCGGTCGATCGGAATTTATATCGTGGTACTTTTTCGACTTTTAATGGCCGTTCTTTTTTTTCTCCCTGGTTTGCATTTTGTTTATTGGCAGTTATTTATCTTTCCGTGGCGCGCGCGTGAGAGAGAGAGAAAGTCGCCGAGTCGTTGAATTTATGGATGATGCGCGCGTTACGTATTCGAGAGAAGGTATATAAGAGACGCTCCGCTTTTTTCTTTAATTCAATTATCGGGTCTTTTTGTTGGTCGGGAGAACGGATGGCGTACCCTTCGATTACAATGGGAGTTCGAGAAGTAAGTAAATAAATTTTTTACTCGCAGGTTTCGAGTTTATTTTTGTAAAGTATCGACTGCAATGAATTCATCAATATACCGATTGGGTTGACTCTTTGTAAGAATGGAGGAGTATTAAAAATACCCGTGCAATTGATATAATATTGATTCGCAAAAAGATTGTTTAATTATCGGAAACAGTTCTTTATAGTACCTGAAAGTACGCGGCGCATGAAAGATAATTTTTATGTTACATATTCTGAAAAATTAACGTGAAAGCCAGAATGTAAATATTTAACATAATATTCAAAAGTTTATTCGAGCATGCTTTGCGTTCGTAAACAAATATTTTGATTTTAAATCAAAATCTGTTTTTAATTAACTAAGTGGTTGCAAATTTAAAACCGAAATTCAACTTTAGTATGAAAATGTATGATGAAAAATAAATCTTTTTAATTAGGGGAGTCTACCGCACCCAATAGCTATTTTGGCTGTAACTTTTGATCTTGGCGGTGAAATTTAAAAACAAGAGTTGAACTTGTTTCTTGAATGGACTATTTTAAGAACAAAATTTTTTTTTTAAATAATAATCTAAATTAATTATATGTAAATTCAAGTTTAAAATTTACGTTTTTACGATTTATAAAAAGGATTACCTAGTACCGCCCACTAATAGTTTTCGTAGTTTTAATGGTGTAAATGACCGATAAATAATAGTTAAATAGTATTTAAGATAAGAAAATAGTATTTTTATTAAGAATATGTACTTTAGCATATGTTAGGCAAAAAAGAATTACTATTCTTATTCTTACTTTATTGCATTCTTCCCCGTTTGTTCACCTTTTTTTCAATTTTTGACATTTTGCTACTCAAATAAATACAAAGAAAAATGCAATAGTACCTAACAATATAATTTAAGTTCTAATAGGTTAAAACAATTTAATTACGAAAAATATATATAATAATATACGGGCGGTACTAGGCAAGAAATTCATTTTACCAATTTATATAGTACTGCGCGAGGACAAGGAATTATCGGAGCACAGAGGTTTTTTTAGCAGATAAAGGTTTAAATATCATGTATAAATTGCTACAAAAACAAACTTATTTACACAATAAGTACTGAGCTGTTAAAATGAACTTTTGACGCTGACAAAATTAGCCTAGCGATTATTTGACAACTTTTGCAGCTTTGACTTTAACACGATGATTTTGGAGTATGTTTAATAGCACTATAATATGCAACAAATTACCGTACCTAAAAGCTTCCATCTTGCAGTAGAAGAGAAAATCGGCTGGCCGGTGGTACCAGTCAAAGAGCGGTACTAGGCAAATTACCCGTGTCGAAATGTACTATTTTAAGAAACGGCTATACACATTATAATATAAATCAAAGTATATAATTAATAATAAAAAACGTTTATTTAATTATGAAATTGTTATAAATAATAACAATACTATAATATTTTAGTACAATGACATAATATATTAACTTAAAATTTATTAGGTAATTAACGATTATTGAGATCTAAATAGGAAATATATATGAGCAATTCTACAGAACAGACTTATCAGACCCGGTTTTTCCGAATGTTTTTGGCATTCTAAAAACGGGAAAAAATGTGAACAATACCCTTTCTAGTGCCAAATATGATCTACGGTCACATTACCATTAAGCAATTAGTACTTAATAAAGACTCTTATTAAAGCGTTAATAACTTGGCTCCTACTGGTTAAAAAATTTTTACAACAGAGAATTAAAGTAGACGTTTAGAACTCCAATTTGAGACGTCAACGATCTAAAAATATTATTTTAATGTAAAGTTATACGCAAATAAAGATAGTGGTAAAGAACGTCGTTTTGACGTTTTTTATCACTATCTTTATTTGCGTATAACTTTGCCTGGAAACAATATTTTTAGATCGTTGACGTTTCAAATTGAAGCTGTTAACGTCTACTTTAATTCTCTGTTTTGAAAATTGTACACCAACTTGGCACTAGAAAAGTTATTACTCACTATTTATCCCATTTTTAAAATGCCAAAAACATTCGATAAAACCGGATCTGATAACTGTGAGCTCAAAAACTTTTGTTTTATTTTTTTAGTTAAATTGTTTCCGTTTTTCTGATCAATTGCTCATACACCTAAATCTAATGTAAAATAATATTCCTACACGAATCATACGATTTTGAGAACATATAATTTGTTAAATGAAAAATTTTTGGCTACCGAATCATTTAAGAATTTGGCTGTTTTTGACATGCCAATATTATGCACATTTTGATATGAAACACAATTTTACAACATCTGGCACTGATTTGTGGGAGTACACCAATTTTCAACTTACTTGCTTATCTCGATCTTTTATTTTTCGGAACTTGCCAGGTATCGCGCCCCAACGCCTCAATTATCTCAATTCTCAAAAAAGAAAAACCCCCCGTCCCTAATCAAAAAACACAAGATCTACGACCTTTCTACGAGCAAACTACCCTAAAAACTCCCATTAATCCTAATCCCCGGCAGTTTAATCATATCACAATTTTACGCCCGAGCTCACGCGGTGTCCCCGAACGCAAAGATCCCAGAACCGATCTCTTACAGTAAAACGAAAAAAGAGCAGTCGCAGTCGCAGTCGCAGCAGCATCTGCCCCTCCCACGAAGCCGACAATATCGACGATTAAGCCGTCATGATAAAAGCCACCCGCGGGACCGCGCGCGCGCACATATCGATAAACCGATACACTCCCTTATCTCTCTTACCAGCCACTTTATCAATTATTATAGCCCGGTAGCTACGTCTTTCCCACGACGCGAATACACACACCCACACTCCCCGTCACGATCGATCCTACGTACGGTCCCGCGATCATCTCTGTAAACACTACCACGTATGTAACCTACACACGCGCCATCCGGGAAGAATCCAGCGCGCCTCTACGGAAACGTATACAACACAATGTGATCGGAAGGTCGCGGGAGAGAGAGAGATCGAGAGACAGAGGGAAGATGAAGTTCCATCAAGGCGATTTCTATGGAAGGGAAGCCCCCGGGGCCGAAATGACAAATCGATCCGCCGAGGCAATAAGCTGACAAAATGGCCGGGCAATCAAGCGCACCGCGGGATATATGCCACTTGGAGAATCGTACGTTCGCGCGCGCGCGACCGGCATCTCGCGCCAGTTATATGTGTATATATATATACAACAGCAGCCTTGCCGCCTGTTGGACTGCTGCTGCGGCTGCCACCTTTTTCTCCTGTGTATCTATCTTTGTGTGTAGATCTCTCTCCCGCTGGCCTTTCCTTCGTTTCTCGCCTATCTTGTGTTTTATTTTTCTTTTCTTTTTTTTTCTCGAGGGGCTTGATCGCCAGTTATTCTTCTTTTTTTTTCTTCTTGTTTGGCTCTGTTGCGGAGGCTGCGTTTCTGTGCGTCAGCGAGGTGTCTACGGTGTATTGTGGGTTTTTTGCGGGCGGTATTGTGTAGGTACGGGTTTTGGGTATACGCGTGGGCGAGAGTGGATTTTATTGTGTTGCGTATAATTAGATGAGGAGGTGGCGCGGTGAGGATGTTCCGCGAAGCGTTGGTTATTGAGCTTGGTTTTCCTGGGTGGGAAATTTCTGGTAAATTTGAATTCTGACAATCGGATTGAAAATTCATTCTAGCCATGCAGATTTTTGTTATGTTTTTGTTTTATATTCCAGACATGTTCTCGGTGAGTAAGTGAATACATTTTTTACTTATAGGATTTCAGTTTATTTTTCTGAGGCATTGATTGTAATGAATGTATCGATATAGGTACCGATGAGAATTGCTTTTTGTTAGGTTGAAGAGTATCAAAAATAGGCATGCGATTGATATTGCTGTACGTTTAATTGGTTAAAAATTTTATTCAATTATTGGAAAAGGCTATATATAACTCACTGCACACTGCGTTGAAAATATTACTGAGAATTCAACGCGAAAGCCAGAAATACCTCCCTAGCGTGTTACTTCTTTTATTCTTATTTTATATTTCAAACATATTGTCTTCGTGTTCAAATACAATGAATTCTGAGGCGTTATATTCGACTTTACAGTTATGCTTTTATGTAATTCTAAGAAAATTCTCAATGCTTACCAGAAAAGTACTACTTCTGGGTCATGAATTTCACTAGAACTTGACCCCTAGTGAAAATCAATCTCATTTATAGCCATTAATAACTATTTATGGCCAGTTAATGGTGAGTTACTGGTTATTAATGAGATTGATTTCTACCAGGATGAGTATTATTTTATTTTGCATATGCCTAAATTATATACTTCTTGCCGAATTACCTGGATAGTTCAGTTCCAAATCTCGCCACTAGGGCGCCGTTGTAAATCTTAACAAATAATGTCAAATAGTTCAAATTTTTTGGTTAAAATATAAAAGATTGAAAATATGTAAACAGATATCAAGAACTTCAATTAAACAAAGTTTCGTGCAGAAACTCATTACTATCAAAAGTTACCATTTGTTTTAAAAATTGAATTTACAGTGATTTTTATATCTATGCTTGCTATATTTTCATACAAATACGTTAAAAATGGCAAAAGTTCATTTATTACTTTCCTTCATTCATAGTTTATGCTTTTCTTATACATAAGGTTCAAATGTAAATTTAAATATTCAAACTTTAAGTAACATCTCGACATGTAAAAAACTGACCTTAACCCTGGTGGAAAATTAATCTAGAACTATGTAGATCTATCTAGTTTGGCATGAGAATAATCGAGGGCTTCGATAAAACTAGATAATTTTCTACCAGGGAAGTCACCGTGCCTTTTCATCACAGAGATTATAATTTCATACTAAACTCAATTACTCAACCACATTCTACAACTCATAGTTCCGATACTTCTCTACTAAATCCAACACTTACAAAATCTCAACTCGCCAACAAAACATTCCCCTCCTCCCATTCGAATACCAATCCAACCGCAAAATTCACAAGCCGCGTCAATTTTTCATTCCAGCCCGTCGCAGAAAAAGAAGGCGCAAAAAAAGCCCGAGCAGAGCGAGAAAGCCGCGATACGAGCAATTTCCCTCGCAGGAGCTGCGGGCACCTGGCCTCTTTCATCCCGCGCGTCTCTCTGATCTCTTTCCGCGCAACAGGCTTTCCGCGGTGTCTCTCTTTCTTTTTCAGCTCGCCGCGACTACATCGAAAACCGCGACTGCACCGCGCACCGTCGCGTCTGTCTGTCTGTCCGCCTGTCTCTCGATGCCCCCTCGATTTTTCATCTCGCGCGCGACTTCGCCACAAAGTCGCGGTGGGCGACGATGCGTCTATATAGATAGTCAATCGAAGGGAAGAGAGAGAGAGAAAAGATATAGCCGAACGGGGAGAGGGAGAAAAGTACCGCCCGCGGGACTCGATTCATTTCGTTGATTAAAATACGCGCCAAAGTGTGCTGCGGATTCTCCGCGAGTTACCGCGCGACTGTTGGCCTGGTCTTTTTCGCGCGCGGCCGAGGAAACGCGAGATATTAATTAAGGGAGCCAGGCGGTGCTTTTTTCCGCGGGGTTTTTGAGGGGGAGGGCGAGCGAATACTTTGATATGCAAAGCAGGTGGAGAGATGGGGATGCTGAAATCGAGAGCTTTGAGAATCGTGGAGTACTTTGTTTTTGGATTGCGTTTGATTTTGAAATGTGCTGATTGAAAGGAAAATATCTTGATTTCGAAATTCGTGGATTGCGAGAAGAATGTTTGTAGTAATATAGCGTTATTTTAAATTTAAATTGTTAGATACACTATTTTCGTATTCTTAGGTGAATATTAATTTAAATAATGTATTAATTATAGTTTTTCGCTGCGAAATATTATTGTAATTTTCGGTATGCAATACTTAACGAAAATTTATTTTGAATGAAAAAAATGTTTTAATTATGAAATTGTGTTAATATCGATATCGTTTTTTTTTCAGTGAAGGAGCTGATTAATTCAAACAAAACTATATCGTGAATAATAAACAAAGTAATCGTAGAGAAAGATTAAAATTAATGAAGTAATATTATAAAAATCGCTAAAGCTTTCATGTTATATTGAACCGAAATATATTCAAGAAATCATTATCTTAGTGAGAGCTTCATTAAGAATATCGTCACGTTTGACCAATTTTCATTTTACTTGCTTCTTTTTCCGATAATTAAATTTTCATTAGATCGTTGGCCTGGAATCAAGTAGATATTGGCTCGCTAATATCAGGAGCAACGTTATCACGCTCGAAATGCAACATGCTTATACTAATTATCGTAAACCTTTTGCAAATATTTGCACAGATGATTATGAAAAACTTAAATTAGTAAATTTATTAAGGAACTCTGTCTACGTTAAATCTTGAAAATGATGATAAATGATAAAGGTTTCAATGAGCATTAAAACATTCTTTTAAAGTATTTTAAAATTTAGTATCTTATTTAGTTTCTTCGAAAATCTCTGAATTACCAAAAGTTTTAACATCAACGTTCACGGGATAACCGTTTGAAGAGCCAATTTTGAACAAATTCATCTCAATTAAGATAAAATGAATTTTATTATAATAACACCGCAAAAATATATAACAATGATAGCCGAAAAATACCGAAAATAATTTTACCCGGATATAATTTTGCCCGAGAATAATTTTATCCGAATATAATTTTACCCGAAAATAATTTTACCCGAATATAATTTCTTTACCCGAAAATTTGGTTTTAATCAACTGATATTTAGACTTGAACTCAATATTATTAAATTTTGCTCGTTTATTCTAGATAATACAGTTAAAACTCGTTAACTCGAACATTGCGAACTTAAAAAACTCTTTAACTCAAAATAAAGAGCATTGCCCTTGTGAAAATATTTCCAACTAAAAGAAAATGAACTCCTCTAACTCTTCAACTCGAATTGAGCGTACACTCCCGTGTGCTGTTTACAATGAATTCGATGACATTGCAGCTGCCTACATGCCAAATATTAGCAGATAATTTGACATTACAAAAAACGTTAGGGTGTTCAATTTATCCTTGAAATAAAGGAAATGAATTAACTCAAAATATGCACTCTTTTATTTCTTTACTTCGAAGATTTCTGAAAGTTACCCTTAATAAATTTTAAAATACTCTAGAAGTGTTTCCATTTACTTTAAAAACTTGTTAAATGACTAGCTTCAAATAGAAAATTCTAGTGAGACCACAAACCTTTACAATCATTTTGCAGATTAAATATTGAATATACCTTACAATGCATTTTCCATAACACTTTTCCTTCAAACTATCGTTGAACATCGTCCTTCCCCTCTACGCACACTCCCAAAAACATCCATTTCTCATCCAATTTCGTCACGAACAAAAGTGCAAAAGTCAAGTCCCTCTTCGTTAATCACCCCAGCCAAGCCGGCACCAGCAAGCAACCAACCAACCTATACACACAGCAGCGCGCGGCGTAAATTCCCATCGTAGCCAAATTATTTATCACGCACACAACGCACGCGCATCGGCGGAATATCCGAGAGCGCCGCGCGCTTCGCCTATATATACCCACTCGCGTGCTCTAATTAATAAAATTAATTAATCAAAAGGTACGCGCAAGCAGTAGCAGCTACAGCAGCTCTCATTAATTTTATCACCGGCGGCTCGGCTTAAAGAGCCTTTCGCGAAATCCTCTTTAATCAAGCGCGCCGATAACAACAGCGCCGAAGCGCGACTCGATATTTTTACACCCCCCTGCCCGTTACGAATATATTTTTTAATAAATCCCTGCACCCTCGATGGAGCTCGGCTTTCCCGTGGCTATGGCTCTATCCCGGCGCATCTTCCGATATAATATATACATTCGATGGCGCGCGCGTGAAAGGGCGCAAGGACGAATGACCCTTCGACGTTATCATCGGGCGCGCCAGTTCCTCTCGTCTTTCCTAACAATCTTCGAGGATGCTCCGCGTGGAAAAGTGCCGGGGAGCTCGGCTGGATCATCCTTCTTTCACCTCCTGCTCGCGCCGGTATCTCTTTTCCCTGCGCTTATCTGCGCGCGCCTCTTTGTCTCTCCTGTTTCCTTTTGTCCGAGCGGACGGGATTGTGTATCGCGGGTATCGTTACGCGGAGAGATGAAAAAGAAGAAAAAAAAAGGAGTGCAGCAGGAACGGTCCATTGAAGTAATGGCAGCGGTCGCGGGTGACAGAACGCTTCTCGGGCTGATAAGTATTTCGTTGCGCGCTGCGAGTAATTGATCGTCTCGAGTGGGAGGGGTATATGTATATACGTTCTATCGGATTTTAGTGGGTTATGGATCGTGGGTGTTTATTTATTTCTGGCCTTGGACGTCCAGGTAGAGAATACGTTGAGTAATAACGGGGGGGATTATCCAGATCGTGTTGAGTATTTTTACGACGGTTATAATGTAAAATATGATATGGGTGAAATAGGTGAATGTTCCGAGTTTTAATAATTTAAACATCGATGTACTGAGGTTTAATTAGTATCTCTTTAAGATTATTTGTTAAGTCATACGCATTACGTGAATTATGTCAAAAATTCCAAAAGGTAAGTTCAGATTATCTAAGCGGCTTATAATTTCTGTTCACATGAATTATATTATATTATCCCACTCGTATAATTTATTACCTTTTAATTTTTTAACATATTTATAATTATAAGTTATAAAGTTATAAAAGACTATTGTCTTTTAACTTATAATTATAAATATGTTAAAAAATTAAAAGGTAATAAATTATACGAGTGGGATATTCTTTATATTTATATATTAAAGGAACAATTATAATGGTAATTTTCGAGGTCAGAATGCAGGATATTTGGGTTGCATTATTTTCTAACCTTGCATTATTTTTCATCATATTTTACAAACTTTATATGTTAATTGATTCGATGTTACAATTTTTGTTTTAAAATAATTAAAACTACTCACGCCTTAATTACTGGCTAAAACCTTTTTATACAAAATTTATAATAACGAGAAAAGTACGAAACAAGTGTAATTTGGTTCATTTGCCTTACCATGCAATATTATTATTTCCTATAATGAAGCTTTTTATCGACAACCTCTCCTTTAGATTTTAATCGCACCAGACATTTCCTCTACATGCCTGAAAAATTTCCCCTAACATAATAACGCAACAATTTTATAAAAAACACCTGCAATCTCGATACACCGAATTCATAAATAACATTTTCTCCCTCGACCGATCTCGAAAACTACCTCGCAAAAAAAATCAACCGCGGCAGCGTAACTCAAGCTCCGGTTGTGCGCAATAAACGGTTCAATTACAATGCATACATCTCTCACCTTCGTCCCACCCTTCTTCCCTCTTATTATCGCTCTCTCCCCCTCTCTCTCTCGCTCAGGTTGCTCTCTCTCTCGCGCAATTTAACGTCGGACGCAGGGCTCGTATAATACCGGTTGGCAGCACCTCAGGAGGTGGAGCGCGCGGGCCCGCGTCGCCTTTCTCTCCCTATATATATACACTAACACTGTATAACCGCGCTCCCATAGCTCTACTGTAGCAGCAGCAGCAGCAGCCGTTGCTGCCCTTAGAACGAGAGGCAACGCGAGGCGCTCGCGGAGGCGTAGATGGATGCGACACTTGCGTAGCGCGTGCTATACAGTGAGTGGCAAAAGTTCTGGGATCCTGCGTTTGAGGGGTTGAACCAGTTTAGAAAGTTTTACAAATTATCACTCTGATAATTCTGTGTGGGTAAATAATAAAAGAAATTAAGAATCCGTTTTGAGACTTTTGATGCGCACGTTTGGTTAGAATTCAGTTGAAATTTTGATAGTAGTTTCTAAAACAGATTCTTTATAGGAGTAACTTATACGTGTGGATTTTAGGATTTGTTGAATATATTTTTTGTTAGAAGCTATTTTGTACAATGCGTTTTTAGTTGAGTATAGAATTTAGTAAACAAATATTCACCTTTTATATGGAAAAACATTATATTTGAATATTAGTATGTACTTCCAAAGAAATATTTATATAGATTATTAAAATGTTTGTTCTTTTGGTCAAAGTTTATGGCATTATACTGCCACTAGCCGCCCTTGACATTTCGAAAATGTGCCTACAATCGAATGGCTCCATCGCTGATCTTTTAAAGTAAAATAAAACAAAATCATTTCTTCTTCCATTCTTTTTATGAATGACTCAAAAATATATTTAAAGTTACACTACGTTTTAGGTGCTAAAGTGTTTTAACTCTTTACTTTTTTATATAAATTGCACTTTCGGAAAAATGTCCTATACAGAATTTATAGGATTTTGAAAGAGGAGTTCATTGATGCACTTTATTTTGACTCTTGACCGCATTTTTACGGTGATTACAATGTCAAATCTTATTTTTCAAATGAAAACCACTTTTTTATACCGATCATTTGAAGGGGAAGAAATTTAACGTTAATATATTTGGTCATGACCAGTAAGGAAAGGTCGCTCGACAGCAGCAATCGAAAGAGGAAATTTCACGTTATAACGTGTGGTCATGACCTTGAGTCTAAATGGCCCAAAAGGTCAAATCAAAGTCAAGCTATATACTTGACCAGTATAAGAAAACTTGGCCTAACAGCATAAATTAAAGGAGGCACATATTTCACATCAATGAATATGTATAGTCATTAGTTATGACACTTGCTTTGACCCAGAGTCATGCCCACATATTGTAACATAAAATTTCCTCCTACATTGATTACCGGTCGTGTCCAAATTAGTTTTTTTCCATTTCAAAAATCGTATTTGACCTTTGAATGACCTTGAACGTGAGATCAAGTCAAAATCCTATAAATCCCATACAGGACACTTTTGCAAAAGTGCCGTGTGCAGTTCACGCATGCAACAACACGTCGTCCCGGAACTTTTGACGCGCACTGTATTTATTATAGAGAAATTGGGCCCCCGCGCCGTCAAACTGCGCGCACTGTTATTAATTAAACAGGCAGTGCAGGTGACGTATAGTCGCAGAGAGAGAGGAGAGAGAGAGAGAGAGAGTCTCGTGTAAGCAGCGCTTGTGCGCGCAGTGGCCGTTGCCAAGCCAAGAAAGACTTAGGCGCCGCAGGGCGAATGCAGCAGGCTGCTGCGACTTGGCTTGTATAGGTATATACGCGCGTGTGCACGTGAGTGCAAGGGCTGCGGATGATGCGAGCGAGGCTGGTATTCGATAATTACACGACGCGCAGAAGACGCAAATTCCGATTACGCGCGATGCGGGGAAGTGGAAGGCAGAGAGAGAGAGAGAGAGAGAGAGCGAGAGAGAATTTATGCGGGGATGGGCAAATTAATGGCGGCTGGGTATAGCGTTTAATGCTGACCGTGTGTAGATTGTGTAACTCGGGCAGTAATGCTTTGATACGTGTTTATATAGCGAAAAATGGAATTGAAAAAATTGAATACCTTTATTAGGAAAAAAGTTGAGCTCCGTTTACATCTTGCTGGGCAATGTATCCATCGAAATCTGCAACATCAAATATCGTAACGTAAATTGTATTATCATAAGTACATCTATCTGATTTCGCTACAACATGAATATATTTTGTGTTCCTGGCTCTGCTGGGCAGTAATTTATTTTCTGATATTTGGATTTAATTGAACGTAAATCTGCATCTATGTGAGTTGCAACAATCTACAATCTCTTAAATTAAAGCTATACTATTTAGCTTTCATTTAAAAGGTTAAAAATTATCGATTAAGGTAAGGTTGTTGTCCCGGTTCTCGATAGGGACCCAAATCTCGATAATTTCGGATAAATAAATTTCGGATTCTTAAATATTTAAGTATATATACCCAAAGCAAAACATGTTTTCTTACTAAAAGAACATTGTAGAATCGCTACTCATAGTTTGAATTATTGTGCTACGACAATTGTTCACAAAAAATATATAATCTGGATGGTAACCTCGAACTTGACGCGTTTCGCCATTTTCCTTAGCCGCGGAGCTTACAACTCGCGAGCTTTAAAAAAGGAATTTCTCAAGAATTTTTAGGTTTTTGGCCGGGAAAAAGCAATTTTAACCATTAACTCAAGCAACATGTTTAATGAAAAATATATAAAATATATTTTATTTTGTATAAATACGTTAAATAGCATTATCGAGAATACGGTCGTGAATTACACTTGTTGCCCAGTTCTCGATAATATAAAAATTACTCTTCATATCAACTAAATTTTTTTAATTTTAGGATTATTTTAGTGTATTTATGTATATTACACATAAATACAGGCTTGAATGATAAAAGAAAATAAGTTTATAATGTATAATATTATACTAATAAGTTGAACATATCTAACCTATTCTAACCTCTATGTAACAGAGAAAAACAACAGGGAGTAAGTCGTATACGGTAGTAGATATACAATAAGTATTAGATGCAATCCGATCTAATAAATAACATACAATTTAAAAAAGTGTATTTTTAAACCAATTGACCTCTAATCTGACGTTTTATAGTTATCGAGAATGGATACATCCGCCTATCGATAACTACTCCAACCCCGAATATCGTTATCGACAACTGCTCCATCATACTTTTATTTTCAAATTGGATTTTAACATTATATGTGCGGTCAATTTAATTATTTATTTTTTTATTTTACAAATAAAGACTGAAATTAAGGACGTTCACCGGCTAAAATGGAATTAATTTTCTATGTCAAGGTGGCGAAATTTAACATGTAAGGTATAGGTTAAGCGTGTATTAAAGAGACATTTTAATTTATAGCCGCAGAAATTAATTATATATTTCACTGTAAAGTAATATGTTGTAAAGGATTACTACTTATATTACGTAAAACCATAGTCAGTGGTCCCCTTTCAAAGATATGGCTAAGTAAACATTATTGCCCGTGCTATTGACATTATATTGCAAAACAAACTTCTATAAGATTTTTGGAACAACATTGTAGTAATGGTAATTATTATATTTCGTGATTATACTTCAAATCACGACAAAATAATTTCTTCTAATTATAATATTTCAGCATTGATACACAAAATAATATCTATACTAGAGGACTGATATTCTAGCTGTGCTATGCCCTTTTGTTTATCAGCATTATTATGTAGACTTCATTTCAATAATGTAAATTTTATAAAATATTGTAATGTTAAACTTTAACGTTACAAGTACTCACTTTTAATATATGCATTATATGCATGTAATATTCAATCAGACGTAAAACACGCAAGGTTCTGTGGAATCAGCCATACAGGTATGCAATTCCATATAACTAACAAAAAATGCCAAGAATTTGATAAATACATGGAAGCTATAGCTAATTAATCTTCCTCCTCACGCCTAGATCCAACAACAAAAATCAACGACATTCGAAGCCTCCGCTACCATCGCCATTCCTCCATACCATCTCAAATAAAGTAATTAATTTTAATAACCAACTTAGCGCGGCGGGCGCATCCGCGCGCAAAAACCCGCAGCCAATCTCCGCGCATTTCGGAACCTCGTCCGACCAGCGAACGACACGCGTTCGCGCACCTCCTCTCTCGTACCCTTCTTCTTTTTTTAATTCTCTTCTTTTGTTTTGACTTGCAAAAACAGGCGTTCCGCCTCGAGCGCCTTGTATACCCACAACCCGAGACCCTTTTCGAAAAGAGCGCGCGTCAACAAAAAAAAAAGGTTATACCATCAGCTACAAGCGCGGCTTCCTCAATGCGAAAAATCGTGTCAAGGTTGACGGGGGGTGTGCGGCGATGACTCTCGGGCCCCGCGTGCGAAATGCTCGATGTGTACGTACAGTCGAAAGAATGCGAGAGGAAGGCGGTCTATTTCTTGTGTATACCTGCGCGCTATATCCTCGACGCAAGGTATATATAGGTATGGCTTGTGCTAGGCAGTGCACACTGGGGAATCTCGAGCGACTGTTGGCTCTCTTTTTTGGCACGTCGCTGTCTATACGCGGATGTAACAATGGAGCTAAGCGCGCCGCGGTGCTCCGAATTTTTTGTTTAGAACTCCTTTTTTTTGGGTGACGACCCGGGTAACTTTTCTGGGTATGGGTCTGGGGATAGACAAGTTGTCTGCGGGATGAGCAGCGGTAAAAAGAAGTTTGCTGTCTGGTCGAAGGTTTTGCGATAGCTGACAGTTTTGTTTAAAAGTTGCAACTTCTTTGTTAAATAAGAAAAGACTCGAATGCTCCTAACAATATTTTCGAAAATAAAGACTCTAGCAATCTACACGAGCTAAGTAAAATGCCAATTGAATTTTAAATTTTACTTAGTTCATGGACTTGCTAGAGTCATTATTTTAGAATTTTTTTGCTTATAAATAGTGTATTCAAAGTTGAAAATGTTAATCTCTTTTAATTTACTCAATTTACGTTTTTAATGAAATATTTATTAAAGCTACATTGTAAAATATTAAGCATAACAATTTAATACTACAAACCAAGCATAAAATACGCCCATTGCCTGGTATGTATAAGTATCAGGAGTTACGCCGAGCGGGCGCAACATCAAAGCGTACGCACTTTTATATACAGTTTCCGCAATAAAAATCAAATTACAATTTCCTTAAGCCATTCGCTTTGCATCCTTTCAATTATGTTATCTATCCTGATATAAGGCTGACTGAAAATAAAAGTAATTTTCAGAGAGAAAAAAACTAACATGAACTGCTTCTAATAGTATAATTACCTATCTTTTGAAGAAAAGTATGCAATTAGTTAATTACGCTACAAGCAAACAATGTTCAAACCCCCTTTAGGTATTAATTAATATAATTAAATCAATTAGAAAGCACACAATTTGTCGTTATGCTGGACATTTCTGTATTTACCTGAAATCAATGTTAATTTAATAACCAAGGTCCTTATTTGATCGAATGAGAAATAATGTTATATTTATTTATTTATTTATTTATTCACCAGAATACGTTTAGTAATAAAATACAATATCTTGTAATAACATTATGCTTTAATAAAATTGCACTCTGCAGAGATATGCAGTATCTGTACGCAGTCCGGTTACAATAAAAAAAAATTATAAACTAATAAAAGAAAAACAATAAAAATTATAAGTTACTTAAAAACTGCTTAATACTAACTGTAGAACTTTTATGATTTTTGCTGAGATATGAATCATAAAAACTCAAATAATATAATCATATCATGTTTCCTTAGTTTTTATTATCCATCCTTCCATTTCAATTATATTACTTTTACTGCAATACTATATTGTATTCATATTTCTTATTCATTTTTCTATCTTCTATTTTATAACATTTTTATTAAATTTCATATTTTTCAGATCAATTGAAAGTTTATTATAATATGCTGTGGAAACTATGTCTTACATTATTATTTCTTTAACGAATTCTTCTTCACCATCATTGTTGTACCACCGTACAATATTTTCTTATAATTCTTTAATCCCTGCTTCTTCACCTGTCATTGTTTTGTATTAGGTTGTATGGATAATCTGTTGTTTGTATTAGTCTATGTAATAAAAAATTATATGTTCATCAAGATTCTTTGTCATCAACTGTGTGGTTAGTTTCTTTATTGGTCTTACGTTTTTCGTTATATTTCTGACAGTTTACTTACTTTCTTTATTAATGCAATCCTTATCTGGATGCTTTTCAGAGCATATACATTACATTTATATCTATTTATTTATTTATTTTTTATTTATTTAACCAGAGTAATACATCGTAATACATGTTGTAGTTAATCTCCAGATATATTAATTATATCTGGAGTAACCCACATCCTATAGAGGTAGTCAGAGCTACCTGTACATAGGTCCGGTGTGTATAATAACTTAATAATTAACTTACAATCTAAGTAAAACTAAAAACTAACTTAAAACCTAAGTGTCCAAGTACATATTTGTCTTGGATAAAGTAACAGTGACTTGTTGATGTTTATAATATATTCGTACTTATCCATTTTTTTAATTTTTTCTTATTATAAATCTTTGATATGTCTAGTATTTTAAGATTTATATTAATTGTTGGTAAGCAGTTATAAACTTGTATTGCTCTAATGTGATTACTCTTATCACTTACAGCTTTTGAACATTTTGGTGGTATAATAAGTTTATTTCTGGTTTTGCTTTTAGACGTTAAGTATAAATTCTTGAGTTCATTATAATGATACGATACACATTCATAAGCAAAAATTTGTTTTAAATTTAATGGGTTGTCCTGATTGAAACTATTTTTATTAACAATTTTTAGGATTCTATTCTGAGTCTTTTGAAGTAACTCCAGATTGTTTCTGTATGCACCACCCCAAGCTATATTTCCATAAGTAATTATACTATGAAAAAATGCATAGTATATTATCTTAAGTGTATCAGATTGCATGTATTTTGACATTTTGTAAAGTATAAATAATATATATTTTGTTTTCTTTATTATATATTCAGTATGTCTGTCCCATTTTAGATTGTAATCAAATACAATACCTAGATATTTACAATATTCTACCCTACAAATTTTAGTACCCTGTATTTTTATGTTCATATCTTTAGGAACACTATCACAGTAATTGCCAAATGTTATGTAGGTTGTTTTATTTATATTTAAAGATAGTTTGTTCAGAGCTAACCAATTAGCTATATCATCCAAGTACTTATTCATTTTATTTTCAACTTTTTCCCAGGTATCATCAGATGCTATAATTGCTGTATCATCAGCATATGAGATAGTGCTGTCAGTTCTATTTATTAATAAATCATTAACGTAAATTATGAATAGAAGTGGTCCTAGTATAGTACCCTGGGGAACACCTGTGTCTATTGTTTCATATTGACTTTCTGTTATTCCAATTCTAACTTTTTGTCTCCTATTGCTTAGATAATTCATTATTAGTTTATGTGCTTTACCTCTTATACCATAATTATATAATTTATCTAATAAGATAGAATGGTTTACAGTATCAAACGCCTTAGCTAAGTCTAGGAATGTGATTGCTATTGGTTTGCTTTTGTCTAAATTGCTATATATTTCTTTCGTTATATAACTAAGAGCATCTTTAGTACCTTTATTTTTTACAAATCCATATTGATTGTGAGTTAATAGTTTAAATTTATCAAAAAATTCTTGTAATCTTACAAAAACAATTTTTTCTAGAACTTTTGCTATATTTGAGATTAAGGATATGGGCCTATAATTTGATATTTCCATTTTGTTTCCAGCTTTAAAGATAGGTACTACCTCAGCTGTTTTCAATGATTCAGGCCATATTGATTTTTCTAGACATATATTAAATATATGAGTTAATGCATTTACGATTAGATTTGATAGTATTTTCAAAGCTTTTGTTGGGATTTTATCAACACCGCCATTTTTTATTTTCATATTTTCAATTATTTGTAAAATTTCAAAATTATTAGTTGGTTTTATAAAAATAGAGTTGCAATTCATGGGTGGTAGTTTTAATATCTTACCCTGCGGAATATTAATTTTATTACTTAAATTCATTCCTATTTTGCAAAAATATGAGTTCATTTGATTGGCAATTTTTGTAGGGTCATCTATTATTTCATCGTTATTCATTATTATTTTATTAATTGTATTATTATTTTGCGATTTAGTACCCAGTTTACTTTTTATATGTTTCCATAGTTGTTTGGAATTATTGCTACTTTTTATTATTAAATTTCTTTCATGCTTAGTTTTAGCTTCTTTAATAATTTTATCAAGACTCTTTGTGTAATTCCTATATTCTAATTTTATTCTTTCGTTATTAGGTTCATTACGCATTTTGACATATAATTGTCCTTTTCTTTCACATGAGATCATAATAGCTTTAGTAATCCAATCCTTTCTTGGTTTATTCTTATTATTTTTTCCATTTTTTAACACATATTTAGATTTTTCTAAACAGTCTTGTATTTCAGTTATTAAAGTTGTTGTAGCTTCTTCAGGATCATGCATTGATTCAATTATATTCCAATTTTTCATAGCAGCTACTCTGCGTAGTTTAATGTAATCATACTTATAGCAAATATTTTCTTTATTTAATGTTTGTGAATTGTTTATTTTTATAAATAATGGATAATGATCAGTAAATGGTATTAAAAGTTTGAAGGATTTGGTGTCTAGAGATTTGGTTTTTATATATATGTTATCAATGCATGTGCCTTCTCCACTATTATCATTTGGTCTAGTTGTATATATAAACCCAGGGTAAAAACCTTTTTCAAGCATATTATTTAAAAGTTCCTGACTGTTATGATCTTCTTTCATAATGTCAATGTTAAAATCACCAATAATTAAATGATTTTTTATATTTTTTTTGCCGTTCATATATGATTTTAAGTTGGAAATGAGTTCAGTACATGATAGATTATGACATCTATATAATGTTGATATTTCAAGAGAAATACCTCTATTTAGTGTTATTCTTGTATTTAATATTTTCAATTTACCAATTTCAATTGTTTCGGTTATTTCTGTTACGCAATCTTTTATATATACAACTACTCCATCATTTTGATTTATTTTGCTATTATTATAATATAAATTATAACCTTGTATAGCAAAATATTGACAGTTATGTAAGCACCATGTTTCTGAGCATACAATTATATAAGGTTTGATCCTCAAGCTCTTAATAAAAATTTCTAATTTTGTATAGTTAGCATTTAGACTTCTAATATTAACATACAGTATAAGGCTGTCTTTTATATTCAAATTTTTATTAAGAGTTTTTAGATCAAGATATGATATTTCCTCTTGAATTACTTCTTTTTGGAATTCTTCTATGAGATTTAGATGTTGCTCTAATATCATAAGTTTACATTAAAAGCATCGTAAACTTTGCATCTATTGCTTTCAACGTATAGTTTTCTGTCATTCATAATTCTCGCGTATGCATCAGCTGTTGCCTCTGCAACTGGTCAATGTATCAGTTTCCTTACTTATGTATTTATGAACTATATTTTTCTCTTTCACTGATGTCACTTTTAATTTTTTCATTGCTTTCTTTTTCCAAATATTTTTAAACTCCAGTTATACTTCACGCTTAATCCGATAGAGTGGAAGTCACTCATTCTGGAGTGAAATATCACTCTATCAGAGTGGAATTCCACTCTATCATAGTGAAATTTCACTCTAGAATGAGTGACTTTCACTCTATCAGATTAAGGGTGTAATTCTAGGTTCTTTTATGTTTCAGTTTCAATTTTTGCATTTAAATTTTCTATATTTTTTAAAGCTTCTTCAACTTTATTGTAAAGATTTTTACATTTAATAAATATTCTTTCTACAGTTGAAAACATTTTCAGTAAACAATATTTTCAATAACATTTTCGATCGAAATATGTTTTTGTGTTAGTGTCTCTTTAGCTTCAATTAGAACATCATTTATTCCTTCTTTGTTGTTTGGTACGACTATTATACTTGGTATCTTTCTGTTTTTACTTACATTTTCTGTGTCGACCGCTTGAGCATATGTTCGCTCTGGCATATCGTAAAACGATTGCGTGTATACTTTTTGCTTTAACAATCCAATTCCCTTTTTTAGTTATAAACTCAAGTCTTTTAATACTTCACTTTTTTCTTGTAATTCTTTATTTAATAGTTTTAGATGTTCATTTTCAATCTTAAATTTTCGTACTTCATTGTTCGATTTCTCTTCTGTTATATCTGAAGTATAGTATATATTTGAAATAGTGGATTAAAGGAAAAAACAAATGATAAATAATATTTTTAGCGCTATACCTTTAAAATTGACTATAAGTCATCCTTAAATTAAATAACTACAAAGTAATTAGTTAGCTTAACTATTCTTATTTAAATCGACGTTTCCTAGATATATACACAATCAGAAGTAATAAATAGGTAAGACGTATCTTAGAAAAATATTTTAAAAAGTTGTATCCTAAAAAAGTCGTAGTTGAAAAACAAATAATGATAAAAATATTAACCATACTGGATACAGTTTTTATTAATAAATATTCTTAAGATATTTAGAATTTTGGTTCGAAAATTAATTAATAAATAAATAAATTAGTAAATTAGAATATTTCTATAAAGACTTTTTTTAGAAGTTAAAATGTAACTTTTTGAACTACATATTCATCGATAGAGTTCTAAAAAAATACTTTTACATTGCTTTTACTGTACGCATTGCTTCGTTTTTATGGCATCACTATCTTAAATTTGACAGCAAACAATTACATTTTTCAGTGTATCTAACAACGCCAGCCATTTACTCTCTATCCAAACAAAACGGTGACATGAATTAGAAATATCTTTTTATCGATTATCAATATAGTTGGCCGGCTTGAAAAGTGGATGAATGAATACGTCATCCTGAGTACAAATGAGTTAAAAATAATAATAATTAATAAAAGAGACTATGATAATATAGAATACCTAACAAGAAACTTTCTTTTCTTTTATAAGTATAAATACTATAATAATTAAAAAAAGTGTTTTGTCATTTTTTTGTTAAAAGTACTGGGCAAAACGGGGTACCCCATTAAACCAAAATAACTTTAATAAATTTCAGCAATACAATAATCAATCTTTTTAAATGAAAAACATTTTAAAACATTTTTGTTAATCCATCAGCAGTTTCTTTTAAGGTGATGCTAAACCCTCTTGTTACCGTAAAATACGGGGAACTACTTTTTTCATTCAATACTTAATTTTGAGAAAATATCTCTCTGAAAAGTTGTTGTTTTTGAGTAGGACAATAACGTTTCATAGAGATATTTACTCAAAATGAAAAATAAAATAAGAAAAGTGGTTCCTCATATATGTCGGTGACTGGTGGCTTTAGCATCACTTTAATTTAACAAATCTAATGACCTCACTGTTCATCGCTCGTACCTTGTGCGATCGAAATCCCAAAGCACCAAAGCCTCTCCGATACTCAACAAGGGCGCCTCCACGGCTCTCAAAACTCTCGAGTCAAAGCCGTCGCCCCGTACGCCGGAATCCCGCGAAGATCAATCTCACAACGCAGCATCAGTTCGCTGCGCCCCCGCGGGCAGATATCGGCGCGGTCACGCATCGCGAACTCTCCTCAACACCCAGACCGGGAAAGAGCGCGCTCGCGCGTAGATAGCGATCGCGCGGTGCAGTGTGTTCCGCTGCGTTAGGCCGGGGTCCGCTTATTCTTTACGATTATACATACCTGCGTACCGGTATACACCGTGCGCGAGGAAGACACGGCAGAGAATCGGAGGCGTTAGCAAAGTATCATTAGAACGGCGCGAGCGCCTTTAAAATTTAATCTCGGCGCGTCGTAAATATTAAGTTATCCGCGCCGTTTCCTGGACACTCTCTCTCTCTCTCTCTCTCTCTTCTGATTTTCTTTTTTTCTGCCGCGCCGCGTTGCTGCAGGATTTTACTGCGCACGCGTTTTACAGGTTCGCTCGGGGGCCGCGCGCAGTGCGTCGCTTGGAGAAAAAAGTAAATGAAAAGGGAAGATGCTTTTACGGGCGATATAATAACTTTATGTTTGCTTAATGCTGTTTTATTGATCATTCGGCGTCACGGTAATTCGTTGTTATTTATCAATGTGGAGGCGCGGCGATGGTAGCGGCAGCGGTGGCGGCAAGTTTTGCGCGTGAGGATTTTATGCGTGCGTTGGATCGGGCGATGGAAACGCTGACACTTTTTTTGCGAGGTGTGGTGCAATTAATTTTGAGGTTTACCGTTCGAGGCGTTCTGCGCGTGCCTATCTGAGAGATATTTTATTGGGTTGGTTAATAATGCTTTAATAAATTGTAATGGTTTTTAGGTGGACGATATTTATATTGTGTGCTAGAATCGTGATATATCACTGAGAAAATTATATTGTAATATATTACGATTTTCTACAATTTTCCTACTAAAAGCTATCTCCAAGTTATGTAAACTTGCAATACTTTACGCATAGTAATGGAAATTACTAACAATGATTCACTTAAAAAGAAATATTTTGTAGCAATAAATATTATAAGTACTTTCCTTCCGAATACATAAGAGTACCAATACAGATTGAGTTGTTACAAATTTTAAATTTAAAATAAACAATTTTTTTTAACAAATTTGAATTATTAGTTTTCGCTTGATTAGCGTTTGCTTTAGCGTGATGCGTATTACAATTTCGTCTCTAGTATGTGCTAAACTAATAGATAAACGGTTGCACGAGCGTGATGATTTCAAGAAAACGAATACAAACTCATATTTTCAAAGAGAAATTATTAAACTGGTGTGGACAGAAGTGATTCAATCAATCAATTTGACTATTTGATGTTTGGCTTTAGCGTAATACTTAATATCATTTCTCTAATATATTCTAAACTAATATTTGAAATGGCGGTACAAACCTACAAGAGAATTTAGTGAAATGATTTTGAAATTGTGTAAGGCAAAGCTAATGAGTAAGTAAATAGAACTAAATTAAACACTCATTTCTAAGTTAATAAACAAATTTATGTAAATATTGTAGAATACGTTGAGCTGATAGAACAAAATTATATTTGAATAGCAATACTGTATACTAATTAGAACTATCCATTTAATATACTAATATATTAAAATAATGATATGTCTTATTTAAATAATTAGTTATTATCCTAAACGTATGTCTAATCTCAGCGTATAAAATTCTATAAATGAACAAAAACCGTCGGATTCGTTAAAAAATCCTCTCTTATAAGGGATTTTTGAAAGTCTAGTGGACCAATATTTTGTCACTCATACCCGTATAAAAATATTAGTATGAAACAAGTCTGGCAAAAGTCTGGCTCAAAAAGTTTTGCAAAAGTCTGTCTTCGGAGTCTATCCCAGATATTAGGTAAAAAATGTTTTTTCTAATAAATAAATGACCGGGAGTCGGATAAAAATTTTTTTAATATAGTTTTCCATGCCAAATAAGATGGCGTCTTTAAAAAAATGAAAAGTAATTCTTTACACCATTTTGAAATTTTTGTTTACATTTTAAATTTTATTTTCAGATCCAAAAAAAATTTTAGACCAAAAGTATTTGAATCTGGGCGAACGGTTTGAGTTTTAGTGCGCGGCGGTCAGACGCCATAATGCGCCGGCCGGACTCGCTCGAGTGCTTGGCTTTATCTTACGATCTGCGTGCTGCTTCTATTAATTATTTTTTTATTCTGACAATCAGTTTACATTTTTCGTATAATGTTTGAATATGACTGCTCAAATCTGCAGCGGATTTTGCTAAAAATGGCTTCAAAAGCAATACTGCAGCTTTCATTGGTACATATTTTATGTGTCAACTTAATATTCATTTCATTCTGTATTCTAATTCCTCATTTAACTTTCGTATTGCTACTTCGAAAAGTCTTTAACAATTAAGGAAGGTTTTATTATCTTCCGCTCTTCCATCTTCCTACCTTTGGGGAAATGGATTTTAAACTAAAACAAAGTTTGATACTCAAATTACTAAGACAATTACATAATTGTATGTATATAAAGTCTTCAAAGATTTGCGTCCCTTATTTTCCTACGTCTGTCTAAAGTTTCGAGCGAGAACTTCTGCTAAAGTCTCTTGACAACTTTATTTAATCTTCTTTAAGTCATTAATTTATTTATTCATTTGCTCTGTTAGTAATTCAGTAATAATTTTTAATGTTAATATTAAACACAATTTCTGACTAGAATTAAAGCATCGAACATTTAACAAATATTAATTATGAATGTTTATATCGAGTGCAATTTGTGTCCAAAATTAGGGGGTAATTAAATATTCAGAAAGATGAAATTGTATTAAAAGCAAAATTCGGAAAGATATTTTATGGAAAATGGAAAATTCTGAAAACTTTAATTCGTAAAGCAAAAGATTCGGAAAATATTAGTATTGAATATAGAAATATTGAAAGACAAAGTATAGAAAAAAATTTGTATGGGTGAAAATATGGAAATTAAAAATTCGCATAGCCAGAATATTGAAAATCAATAATTTTATAGATTAAAACATTGAAAATTTGATATACAATCCACTAACTTGATATGGACAGTAATACCCGTATATTAAAAAAGGAAACAAATTAACAATTTTCGATGTTTTAATATATAAAATTATTGATTTTTAATATTTTGGCTCTACGAATTTTTATTTTCCATATTTTCACCCTTACGAATTTTCTTTTAAAACATAAATTGCAACAAAAAGAGTACCTACTTGTAAAAGAAAAATATTTTACAATTTACTCGCTTACTTTCCACAAAACTGCTAAAATATTCACACTTTATTAATTAATCCACTTTGTAGCTTGCGAAAAATAATGCATTGTGCATTATTATAAAATGCGCGATGCATAATTTAAATGTATAGCGCGAGACAAAGAATTAGCGTCCATTAGGATTAATACGAAATTGTGGGCTGAAACAAGATATTTCTACTTCGTAACGGATGCATTAATACTGAACAGTCTGCAGGATGATTTTAACTTTATTATAACAGTTTATCGAGTTTTAATGCATTTAAAAATTATCATTACTTATATATAAGATTCACAATAATATTCATTAAATATTACTAAATTTCTTAATATATATATATTAATACGTCTGTCGTCTGAAATGAACAACCTTCGCAGTTAATAATCGATTAATATTAATATATTCTTCATAATATAAGAGTTTTATAAATATCATTACTGTGAGTTCAAAAGTATGACTGACCACGTTCCAAAGCAATTTTCTAGTTAACAACTAAATTCGATAAATATATTTCTTAGCAATTTACCACCATTTCCGTTTAAGCGTCCCCTTACTTCTCATCAATTATTATTCTCACACGTGTTCACAAATATTCCTCAGTCAATCATCTCATTCTCTTCCCGGCTAAAACTCTAAGTCAAACTCCAAAATACGTTTCTTCGCCAAGGGTCCATCGATCCACAGAAAAGCCAACAGATGGAGCCAGCCGTACCATACGGAAACACCCTGTACACTTTTGGCCTCATCCTCGTTCTCATCTATTCGCGCGCACACATACACACACACACACACGCATACAACAACTTCACAGGTCCGTGCTTTCATTAATACCTAGAATTAATTTTATTTATCGTCCTCGTTATCGCGTATCGCATACAAGTAGTCCGCCGAGTATAACTTCCGTCGTATCAGCAGCTGCGCATCGGAGCGCGCGCTAGAAAAATAAGCGACTCGCACAAAGGTGCAGCGACATTCTCTCTCTCTCTCTCTCTCTCTAGCGGCTGCAGTTTTCCAACGCCGAGAGAGTAGATGCATCTGAGGAAATGACATTTGCGCGCGCGGAGTTGATAAGCTGCCGCGACTGGCTATTAAATCGTCGATCCGCGGCGGGCTCCATAACTCGATAAGGTCGTTATGCGCGAGCCGCGCTATAGGTATACACGCGCGTGGGTACACGTAGTTAGGGCGAGCATGCAGGAGAGAAATGATACTTTGTGACATTGAAATGTGTAACGAGTCCGGGCTCGCGCGCGCGCGCCGCGAGTATAGTTTGAGTTACGCGGCGCGATGAATGGCTTGCGAGAACCTGTTGCGAGCGTCTTTTCCTTCCTTTTTTCGAGAGAGGGGGGATGGGTCTTCTCTATCTTTTTGTCGTTTTCGAGAGGAGGACTGACGGCTTACGGGTGTGCGGATCGTATACGGCGATTTTTCACACGCGCGCGCTCCCCGTACATGCAGCGATCGCGCGGAGGTATTTAAATGAAGCCTTATGCTAATGAAAATATCACGTTTCTTTGCTTTTGTTGATTGTGCGCGAAATTGGTTAATAAATCAGGCGAAATTACGAGAAAAATTGAATTAATCACGTTAATGTTTTAATAAAATTGCTTTTTGCGATTGATCGTGAAATATCGCGCTCGAGCGATTTCAATGTCGCCGTTGACAAATAACCGATATCCTTTTACTGAAATTCATTAGACGAGGACTGAAGAATATTAAAATTGTTCTCTCGCCCGCGAACGCATTAATAAATCAGAAACTAGTTTGAGGAAGGACACCGTTTGCATTACTTTTACGAGCTTTAATTTATCATTTGAATCAAAATTTACAAACCGGTTAGATAGATAATGTCATTTTTATTAAATTTTATATAGATTTAACGACTCAAGAGTTATTTGTCTCAATTTTAATATTTTGAAGATTGTTGCAGTTTAGATACTGCAATTTACTACTTCATTTTGGACTGTTATGAAAAAATAAGCTTTAGCCCGCACTATGAATCGGGTCAACCATCATTCTCTCTCTCTTGAAATTAATTTCGAGCACAATAGGAGTAAAAATGATTATTGTCCCGTTCCTTGGATTGAAATAATTCTTTTATTTGCCAATTTCAATATTTAAACTGCAAAAATCGCCGAAAAATGAATAGTGCCGTTGACGAAGTCATTAAAATTGTGTTATATTAAAACTTCGTTAACGTTACTATTGGAAATGGGTGTTAAATAAATGATAATACACAATGTATATGTCAAATAAAATAACTTTCGTTTATTCAAACTCGCACAAGGAAGGAATAACGCCAGTAATGTGCGACTGCTAGATGCTTCAGTACGACTAAAAACACTTGACAAAAGGGCATAAGAGAATATCGGGGCTGACGCATATAGTTCCCAACTCTTTTCTATATCTCTCATTTCAGTTTATGCCTTTGGGACATTTCTTAGTAAGTCGATTCATTTTTGTACAAGCATGTAGTAGTGCATAACTACAGTTATACGCATACGTATGCTACAGCATGGCGATATTCCAAAAGTTACAATGAACTAAATCCATACAAACGGCAACGATAATTGAAAAATTTCTTATGATTTTTCTCTATTCCAACAATAACCACTCATAAAGAAACATCTCGTCGCAGCGAGCAAGTATACCATCTGCCCCAATGCAGGAAACCACCAGTACAAGACACCCGGAAAAAATAAGAAATTCACGAACAAGCGCAAATCGATTACGGTACACGCATCGACACGAGCCGCAACGCTCGCCGAGCACAATGGCATATCCCCGCAGCTCTACATCGCAGCCACGCATTACCTCTCGCTGCACACTCTCTCGCAAATCCAGCTCTAAGGCGCGCGAACGCGGAAATTCAAATCAGGCTCGTTGGCAACGCCTCGTTGCCTTCGAGCGCGCGCCGCGTATACGTATAGATATATATATATATATAGATATGTATAGATATGCTCGCTCGCTCTCTCGCGCTCACTCCCAACAATCGAAAACTATAAATAATAATTAAAGCGCGAGTGCATACATATGCGTGTGCACCGAGGACCATGGCGACCGGCTCGAGAAGAGAGACAGAGACAGGCTGAAAGGGAGGAAGGAGGAGGTCGAGAGGTGTACTGCACACGCCTAACTAGTGTACATAGGCCGAGAGATGCGTAAGTTATGGGCTTTTGAGTTACGGCTCTGGCGGGCAGAGCAAGTCCGCGAGAGAGAGAGAAAGAGAGCTTTCTTTTGTTGTTCGTATTTTACGATAACGAGATGGACGGCTTTGTTGGACGATTCTTTATTTTTTTCTTTTACTTTGGTTGCTGGTTCTTTCTTGAGGGTTTGGCTGTGGAATGCGAGACTGGAGTCTCGCGGTGGTTATAGTTGGGCCGATAGCGGGCGAAAAATTGAAAGCGAGCGTGTCGTTAGGTTGAGTGATTTGAAGGCGCGCGAACGCTCGGGTGTGTGTAGAGGTTTTTTGAAGAGTTTTATGGAGGATCGTCTTCAGTATGTTTATGGTATAGTTCCTGACGAGGGGGAGATGTGTGCATAGGCAGGATAGTATGAATTATTATGTGTAACATGTATTGGAAATCGAGAACTAATTTGCGTTATAATAAATATGGTTTAAATGTAAAAATGTAAAGTATAGTTACTGACGGGTATTGGCAGTTCATTTAGAATTTTATTGCATTTCAAGAATTCAATAAACATTTGGAATTCTGTACGAAAATGTAATTTCGTACGCTTTTAGCTGAAAATATAACGATATTTGCTGAAGTTTTTGATAATTATCTAAATATGAAAGATATTCAGATGTAAATCTAACTTTACTGAACTCGATTTTAAGGTGAACCAAGTACTGCACCAATAGTCAGTTAGAGAAATATTCGTCAGTAAATGCACAAAAATCAAAGTTACTAAAGTATTGAAGATACTGTGAGTAATGTGATAATGAGTATTGACTATTTTAATTATACCTATCAGATATTGGAAGAACAGTAATTTACGGCATGTAAGATAATTGGGTATTAGTACTTAGTATAGCACACTGAAACTGCTATCAGTAATAACAGTATTCATATTTCATTTCAATTTAATGAATTTTTAAATTATCTCATCTCAATCGTGAACATTAAAAATTTCATTCTACAAAAAAATGACAAAAAACACATGATTCCCTCAGAAAATATGCTAGAAATCAACAAACTACGTTTCATTTATCCTTCACCTATCAGTAATGAAGTCATTCACCGTTCGTTTCACCTTTTATCCAACTTATTTTGCATAATAAACCCTTATCTCCTTCACAATTATCATTTCCCACTCCCCCACTGTATTAAGGAACTCGGCACTCCCCCGAAATTATGAACCTCATCACTCCAAGCAATAATATTTTTTCTTTATGCGCGCGTCAAAGTCAACCGCACAATGGGCAACGATGCCCTTTAGCTTGAAGAGCACGTACCGCCAGTATACACCAGCACCGCCCACTCGGTGTCGTTTTCGTCCTGATAAGCTCCTCGCGAAAAGAGAAACTTTGATTGCAGGCCGCGCCGCTCGCGTAAGTACGGCTCCGCCCGAGCGAAAATGACAAATTAACGGCGAAATGGGAGAGTGCGCGTTAAAACAGAGACGGAGAGAGCCAAAGTAACGAAAACAAAGAGGGTGGAGGCGCATTTAAAGAGACGATGAGCATCGCGCGCCCGCTTTGTCGCGCTGCGCGGGGGGTGGGAGAGGGAGTTGAAAGAACGCGGAAGATGAAAAAGATCGAGTATAGCCTTTTTGCATGATTTGCTGGAGATAAAACGAGCGAAACGTTTGCTTTACCGGAGCATTCTGGTTTAATTTAATTAGTGCCTTTTCAGCAGTGGAGAGGGCATTCGCCGTATCTTTCGTTCTTGCTTTTTTTTCCTGCTCTTCTTTTTGCCTTTGTGCGCTTATTTTGTTTAATTAAAAATGAACGCCGAGCGCATCCACTCGCGTGTATACTCATTTCCCCCCCTTTCAGCTTTGATCTGAAGACTGCTTTTTCGATATAACTGGGCAAACTACGTTTGGCGACGGAATAGTTATTAAAGTGAGCCTTTTTCATGCTCTTGCTATATGGCTTATAATTCAGAGTGTAACCATTGGTTGATTTGCTACCGCAACTAAAATATGAATTACTACACAGGGAAAATAATTTAATAAAAATTATAAAAATCACAGTAAGCATAGGACATTCTGACCTAACAAGAAAAATTACTCAGATAAGCGGTGAAAATTGCAATGATTCATGGTAATTTTTAACTCATAATTCGTTTTGGTAAAGGTATCACTGGAGCTAAAAGCAATTATGTCATATTTCCATAAGGTGGCGGAAGTTGAAACTGCAGTAATGATGGAGCAGTTCATAATAAGTATTTGACATCAAAATATTATTCTTAAAAACTCCTACAAAATTATCTGAAAGTAAGTGCAGCGTAATAAAAGTATCATTTTCCTTATCTCTACAATGCATTGTACCATCATTATAGTTCCCACTTTTGCCAACTAATGGCAATATAACATTGCATTTAGCGCTAGTGATACCCTTACCCCAACAAATTCTCTCTGTGTATATTCAATTGAAATATCATGTATACAAAAGAAAAATATTATTAAACTCGCTAAATAACCCATCTAAAAGACGTATCGAAAAGAGACGATGACAAAAGTAAACAACCAAATATCAGGTGTATCACCAACGAAAAAAGACATAAATTGTCCTTGCACCGCAGCGCGACCTCTAAAAACTCTCTATCCCGCGCCCTAGGAAAATATTTACCAATGCACTCGAAGGTCAAAGCGGCCATGTTTATCGAGCAAACCTCCACGGGGAAACCCGAGCCTTCTACATCGTCACATACACGCGCCCGAACTACATCGATGACTTATTACAGCTCGGTCCACCCCAAGCAGGGGCGTAAAGATCGACGCACGCGCGCGGACAATGCATCAGCGCCAGAATACAAGTAAAGGGAATAAGTCTAGGCAAGAAAACTCCGTTGACAATAGCTCGACTCGGGAAATGTCAGCCTTTCCGGATTTCCAGCCCACATATATATAAATACAACGAACGACTGCATATACACCTCAGTGCATATAAATCTGCGACTTTGGTGTCGCTCTCTCATCTGCGATCTTCGGATTATCATTCCGTTTGGCTAAAAAGTCCCTGGAAAAAAAAGGGGGCGTCGGAGTGTCGTAGCGTATACAGCACGAGTCTATACGTAACGTAGCAGCAGCAGCCGTGCCATTAATCTTGCTTTCCCGATTTATCCTCGGGAGGCGCGCGGAGGCACGAGCCTCGTGCGCAGCCTGCGGTTTCGATTCTTTATAGCTTTTCATTATGTAGTCTCGAGAACGCGCGACAGAGTATAGGGAGTGTTGTAGGCAGCTGCTGTTCTGCTGCTACTGTGTTGGATGCTGCGAGGATAAAAAGACATCACGCGCGCACACCCCTGCGCGGACAAGCGGAGAAAGAGCGAACGTGATTTTGGGGAGAAGTTCGGGCCTTGATGCTGGTATATAGAACGTACGGTGTTTTGGAGTTGTGACGATGATGACTCCAGAAGCGCGTGCGCCTTTTTTACGGGCGTTGCAGTGTTGTTAGTGCAGTTGAATCGTAGCTCGGATGAATGCTGAGCTGCTTTATTTTTTGAGGATTTTTTGGGGCGTTTTTTTTTCTCTTTGGACCGGTGGTGTGATATATTTGCTATTTGGGGTAGTTTAGGGATCGTGGTTGGCAGTTTTTTATAGTTGTGTTTATGGCTGTTTAAAAATGATTTGTTTTTGAGGAATGCCAACGTAGGGGAATGATTGATGCTATATTTTTATTTCAAGATTTTTAAATAAATTTGATATAGTAGGGAGTGTTGATTAGAAATCGTGTATATTTACTAAGGTTAGATTTTAAATAAGGCGCTGCAATGAAAATATTGTACATTACATTTTTCAAAAACGAAAAACAAGTTGATTATTAACAAACTTAACACAAAAGAAGGCAATGAGTGACTTATTTAGATTTTGTTATTGCCCTGTAGGGACTATACTATCCAAGTAACTTTGAAAATTTTTAATATATCTTGGTTATCGTGTATAAGATAACTTTGTAAAAGCAGTAAAATACAGTATGGTCTACTTCGATCTGGTTCACATATTTATTTAGCAGAATTCTAAGTTTATCACATGAAAATTCTAGAAAAATGAAAAAAGTAAACGTTGAACTAGTGCAATCTACGTCCCTAACATATAAGGTTTAGAAGAAAATGATATATCTAAAGTTAAATGTATTTTGTACTTGAAAAACATAAGCGGTTTCTAATCGGCTATCCTCAGATACGTCTTTTTTAAACGCTTCTCGTAAACCACGCGTTTTTTACTAACCCTCCTCGATAAATATGAGTAGATGGAAACTAGTTTATTGGTAACCAAACATTCAAGAAACTCTAAATTATAATTATTTTCCAGTTTTAAAGCAGATTTTACGCCTCGTATATTTCATAACGAATCGGTCCTTTTGCTCTCAATGTTATCGATTAAAACTAAACCACAAAAAAAAGTCACGCGCGTGAAATATAATTTTATTAGCCGATGCAAATCACGAGAGCGTATCAAATAACAGCTCCCGTCCAGTATTTGCAAACAAAAGCAAAAAGCTCCATTCCATTAAAAGCAATATGCATTCCCGGTAATTGGAAAACTTAGCGAAGACCTCGTATTTTACCCTGTCCTCTCTCTCTCTCTCTTCTTCTCTCTCTTCACAGCGTCCTTCTCGTCGTCGTTCCGCCCGAGGTACTAATACTTCTTTTCAATCCGGCAGCCATCGATATACATACGCGGCGGCAGCGCGTCAAACCTCCTGCATCTCGCCTCCATACGTATTAGCTTCCAATCTCGTAATGAGAGTGGGCGACATCTATTAACCGACCGACGACCGGTTTTTCCTGTGTGCGACCGACCGCGCGCACCCGCGTTTAATAAGCCGTTGCTGTGCCGGAGAAAGATAGAGAGAGAGAGAGAGAGAGAGCCGTTGCTGCACTGCGGCTCGAATGCCTACAGATAAGCATCTGATAAATATCTCGCTTTTTTTTCTCCCTTTTACATTTTTTAATTACAATGATATTAATCACCCTGCGTATACGTAATTACATGTAAATTATTGTATTTCCTTGAGAAAATTAAATGTTACTGGAATTATTATATCAAGTTAATACCGTAATTTTATGTATTAAGGCACAAAAAAAAGAAACTGTTGAAACTTTTTCAAAACTACGACTGCTTTCTAATTATTAGGTTATTTCTATATAATTTTTAAGTTAGCGGTGCATTTTGTATTTAATAATTTATTACGTACAATTTTTGAAGTTATTTTTATTTTAGAATCATAATCTTAAATGAATATCATTATTTATTATATTGATATGTTCCAATACCTAAATGCTCAGTTTGTAATAAAAAATAATTTGTTTACGATTCAGAAAAAAGATTGTCGGAAAAAAGTTGTAGTAATTATGTTATCTTCCGGACTTATCTCCGCCGCATTAACTTCAACCTCCTCCAACATGAATTTCCGCTAGAAAAAAAATCGTGTTTTTTTTTTCATAAGTAGACAATCTGTAAACTATTTTAGAAAAATGATAAAGTAATCGTGTCGACATATTATTTCATGCTTGACTTGTTAAGAGATATTTGAGTTCTACAGTCAAATTTATGATATGATAAATTATTGCTCTGTTATCCGACAGATTAGTACATACATTATTACTTAAATCTGTTCAATTTCTTATAACTAAATAAGTAGCGTTGCATACATTTAAAAAAATCAACATTTAATTATTTAGAGAAATATTTAGTGAGATTAACTAAATTCGAAATAAATCTGCAGTAAAAATTTGATACAACTAATTCTTTAGTTAGAATAATTATATATAGTACTATAGGAAATTAATTACTTAGCAACCTTGATTGAACGTGCAGTTAACCGTCTCGTCCAGTGGTCATCTCGTCTATCTTTGACACACGTTCTGTGTTAGTTATATGCACAATTTCGCGTGGCCAATATATGCACAATATTCAAGTATATTAACTTCATCTGTCGAAGTAATAATTATATACCAAATGATATTGCCTTTGAAGAGCAGCGGCAGCAGTATTCGCGTCAGCATAATATGAAGGACTTCGTGAAAAGGCAAATTAATTAATTTGTTAAGTAAAATCCCTATTTACAAAGACCAAAATTCTATCCTAAAAAGAGATTTTTGTAACACAAGCACGATTTTCGTGTTTTTTTGTACCTATTAAGCGGGCCTAAAGGACAATTTTTTAGACCGGCGGGTGCAAAAGTAAATAAGCGGGCGCAAAAGTAAATAAGCGGGCGCAGAAGTAATAAGCCGACGTAAAAGTAATTTTTGCGCCCGCTAAAATTTTTCGGAAAATTGCTATTATATATATATATATATTTAGCCCCGCTTAATATGCTAGAAAAACGCAAAAATCAATACATGCCTTACAAAAATATGATGTGCACCAATGGCAAAGTGGGCTTTTTGACCTCGTGTGGTTGCAGTACACGGTCTAAAAAAGCCCACTTTGCACCTTAGGTACACAATACACTATTTGTCATCTACTACATTTTAAACGTTGTTCGATTATTCGCTTCGTTCGAGCGCGGAATTCAAATATTTAGTATAAAAACTGTACATAGAATCAGTAAAAGTGCATAATGCGCGCAAGGCCGGATATAGACATCTACTTCAGTAAAACAAAGGACGATAATACTTAGAAATTTAGATTTACTAAAAGCTTATTAACTCAGAGAGGATATGCTCACTATTAACGCTTTCCCCGTCGTCCATCTACATATTCACGAAAAACAAAGCGCATCCCAACAATCTCCACTCAATCTCACTTTCCAAACCCACCTAATAAAGACCTCATCATCCTCCTCCCCCCAAAAAACGCCCAAACTGCCAAGTCGTAGAATATACGGACACCAGCGGCGTTAACAAGCGCGAGAAGCGCATCATCCATTTCCAAGTCCGCACCCATAAGCAGGAACCTTACCAAGCAAAGGGGGGGAGAAAGCAGACTACATATACCCGAGCAGCCAGCCACTTAATACCATATACATGCGCGGGCTCGCGCGCGTCCTTCGCTTCGGCCGCGGGCACGGAAGCATGTCGGACCCGTCGAGCGTAAAAGAGGGGGTCGCCGTCGCCGGCGTCGTCGTCGTCGAGGAGTACAGAAGGACGAGGCGGACCTTTTTCGCCGGCGCGTGTTTCCCGGCTTTCCGGAGGGTAGCCCAGGGTAGCGACGGGATGAGACATGCCGTGTATAGTCGGGCGAGCGGAGAGAGAGAGTGAGAGCCTTTTGAACCCTGCGAGAGACTGTCGCCCGAGGGGCAAACGATGGCAGCTCGCATGCTGCTGATGCGGCGATGCAGTGTGTGGGCATAGTGACAGCGGGAAAATGTGGATAATGGGACGAGAGATGTGTGTTTCGGAATGTTTGTCGTTTTAAACGCTCGTGGATTATTCCTTTTTTTTGTTTGGGGATTCTTTTGTTTTTACGCGAAGGACGCACGTTGAAGATTATTAATTCCGCACCTTAGCGTGCGATTACATGGAGTTGGCGTACTTATTGGCAATCTATCCCTGTGAGAGTGAGAAAAATAGCATATATTTAAAAATGATCTGTCTTAGATACTCTCAAATGGTTAGATCCCAATTTTGAAGACGTTAGACTCTTTGTAAACGCACCCTCATTCATTAGATGTTCTTGTATGTGAAAATTTCATTAAAAGCAATCAATGAAGTAACTGTTATTTTTATTTAAATATTATGTTTACAATATGCTGCCAGAAGAACAAGAGTAAATTTATTATTAAGTGTACGTTAGAGCCAATATAAAGTATGAATAAATTATTTATTTAATTGTTTTATATAATTTTTAGTTAATCTATTTGGAGAGTGGAAGTTTGAGGTGTGCATTAGCGAAATTGCTATTTTGCATGCAATATCGGTTCGTGTACGAGTTGCTGACTTCCCGAGTTAACATTAATATATAACTATATAATTAGAAGGTGTTAAATGAGGTCGATAAGTTTCATGCCACGACACCAGAAGGCGCAGTTCAATCTATTTTGGCCTCCGCTGAATTCAGATCCGTTTTAGTCCTGAATAAAATATTTATCTTAAATTGTTAAACGAAGAAGGTACCCATTATTGGATAAAAAAAATCGATTTATTTTGCTTCCTTATACAGAAAGTTTTGTGATGGTAAAAAAGAGTGTGCAAAAATCATTATAGAAACATGTGTGTATGTCTCCTTGTCAGTTCTAATCGAATTACTAACATAACTGCTTTTTTGCTCCATGTATTTGAGAAAGGAAAGAAAGTTCATTCTTGTATATTTTACGTACATAAATACTATTTTTTTAAATCTGCAGAGTATTATTATATTTTGCTTACCAAAATAGATTTAATTATTTTTTAGTAAACATGCACAGTTATTAATAGGTGATTATGTGCATATCTAAATTTTACTTAGTTTCAAGTGCATTATCACAAATACTGTAAAATCAAGCACACATGTCAAAAAGAAAGTTCCAAATGGTAAAATACAAAATCCAGTTCCATGGTGGGATGCCGATTGTAGCAAAATAAAGAGGCTGCGACAAGCAGTCTAAAGAAATGGGAGTTCTCAGGAAACCTTTCAGATTTATTTGAGTATAAAAGAGTATCGGTTCTTGCCAAAAAGACTTTTGTAAATAAAAAGAAAGAATGTTTTAAAACCTTTGCAGTGAGCATTAATATTAGGACGGATTCCACTTACGTGTGGAAAAAATGTAAAGTTTTTAAAAATAGCTGGACACTAACATTCCAATCTAACACAACTGAAAATTTACAATTTAATGATAAAATCGAAGATACCATTCTCAAGATCAGTCCTCCTTGGGTCCAAACCGATCCAGACTGGTTGCCTCATAATGAAAACAATGAATTTTTTGACTCCACTTTTAACTTTGCTGAATCCAATATAGCACTGTCTACTAAACGCATTAAGTCCAGTCCGGGTGTGGACGGGATTGATTTTCAAATCATAAAAAATATGCCGCTTAAATTCCAGCTATTACTTTTAGACATTTTTAATGAGGTTCATATAAAACACATACCCGGAAAGCTGGAAAAACGCCTTTATACAGTGTATCAGAAAGCCTGATGGCAAGAGCCTAGGCCCTATCGCGCTAACATCCTGTCTATGCAAGCTGTATGAAACACTAATTAAAACCAGGCTCCAATGGTGGACATAGCATTACGATATAATTCCAAACAATCAAAATGGTTTTAGAAAAGGTAGATCTTGCATAGACAACATAATTAACCTAACGTTAAAAGTTGACGAAGCCTTCTCTGAAAAAAAGGAAGTCCTGGCAGCTTTTTTAGATATACAGGGGGCTTTTGACAACGTAAATGTAGATATATTACTATCTTCTTTAGCCCAGATAGGTTCCTCGACTAGTATTTTGAAATTTGTAAAATTCTTAATGCACGAAAGAACCTTTTATTCTGACTTCCACGAACCAAGAAAGGTGTAGAAAGGCGTGCCTCAAGGTGGTGTCTTAAGCCCCCTGTTGTTTATACTACACATCATACACGCAACTAAAAATCTGTCAAAATTTGTTCACACTTCGCTATTTGCTGATGATTTAGCCGTCTACACAAAATTTAAGTCAATTAAAAGAGGTAAAAATATTTTGAAGAAGGCAAAACTATAGAAAAAAACCTCATGGTCTTAGGATTTGACCTCACACCAAGTAAATACACCATTCTATACTTCAACAACAATAAAATAACCCCCGGCAACACTGAAATAAAAGTCGGAAACTGTAAAATTAAATCGAGTGAATCAACTAAGTTTCTAGGCTTAGTTATAGATTATAAACTGACCTTTAAACAACATGTGGATTACGAAACAAAAAAATGCTATAAAGCTCTAAACATGGTAAGATTTCTTTGTGGTACTTGGTGGGGTTCAGATCCTGAGACACTCATAATTATTTCGCGTACCTCACACATTGTAAAAGCGTCATTGGTAAAATCGAAAAAATTCAAAATTCAGCTCTAAGATTATCCTTAGGTTATCGAAACAGCACTCTGTTAAATGTTATGCTTGTGGAGTCAAAACTCACTCGCATCAGAGAAAGAGCTGTCCTGCTTGGAAACTGCTTTGTAGCCAAGGCTTACTCAATCGACAGTTCAGACACAAACAAATCCATCAAAGGGTACTTAAATATGTGTAATAAAATATGTCCAAACAAATCCAAAAGAATTATTAATCGATGCATAGCCAATTTAACGCACTTCCTTGATTACATTGATGTCCGGGCAAAACTAAATATTTATTCTCACGACTATAAACAGTTTCCACTTCCATTCCAATTTATACAAAACTTGGACACAACCTGAAAAAATCTTGCAGTCCCACTAAAATGTTCGAAAACTTTTTTAAAAACTCTGATGCTTGTGCAGTTTTTACCGATGGCAGCAAAAATACTCTCTCAAACATGTTAGGCTCTGCAATCTTCTGTGACAAATTAAATGTTCGCTCCAAAGAGAGCTTAATGAAAAATGCCTCTGTGTTTACCGCCGAATGCTCTGCCATAAATGATGTTTTATATATAGCCCTAAGCAACACTAATTAGGACTTCCTCATTTTCTCGGACTCTCTTAGTGTTCTACAATGTTTAGAATCCCCGAAAATTGATATTAAAACAAATAACTATATATTTTAAATTAAATCTAAATATAACTTATTCCATACTAACAACACTAACGATTCTTCTATAAAATTCTATTGGATCCCCTCGCACATTGGTATCCACGGAAATGAGGAGACCGACCCCTTGCAAAGGAAGCTACTACCGCTAACTGTATCGACATTTCAAATATTCCATTCACTGATCACTTAGGAAAGTTTAAAAATCTAGCAGCAATACAGACGAAAAACGCAATCAAGAAACAAGGCCTCACTAAAGGCAAATACTACTTTAATCAATTTTATATAGATAATAAACAGCCTTGGCTTGCACGCAAAAATCTTCATCGAGAACTTATTTCGACTGTAAATCGCTTGCGTTCTCAATATTGATATTCTGATAGCTGAACCAAATGTTACAGCGTCCTTATACATGTTAAAATTCTTAAAAGATTGTAACTTACATATCTAAGAAATTGTACTTGTAACTATGTATTATATCCTCAAATGTATAGCTAAATAAACCTTTAGGTTTAATTTAAAAAAAAAAAAAAAATTATCAAAAAGTGCATCCCGAATCAACCCACGAAAACTCGAATACTCTCAACAGCGTGCGATCGCAATCACCTTCCCTTCCACGATCTCGCATTATCAATCCGTCCAAAATAACGAACAACAACAACCAGCAAAAATAACTCCCCATGACTTACCTGCCTGGCAAAACCAAAACAGCACCTCCAATTTAAATTTTAAGCTACAGTCGTTCCTTTCATCCCGTGGCAGCATCATCCTCCTGAAATTCTCTCCCTCCCTCTCTCTCTCTCTCTCTCTCTCTCTCTCTCTCTGTATCAGCTTCGTCCTTCAGTATCCACGGCTAGCAACGTCGTTGCCTTCTGCTGCCGCTGCACATCCATTGCACGCGACGCAGAAAAGAGCGCCACTCGACGAAGCCCCCGCTGAAAGATACGAATTAGCTGAAGCAGCTCGCCGCGAAGCCCGCAGAAAACTACCTCAAAGAGCAGCAGTAGAAAAAAAGACGTCGTCGCACAGCATCCAAGCAATTTCTCAAGCGCGATATAGCGCCAGCTTCGTGTATCTGTACATACACACATACGTATATATATATACACATCGAAGCTGAAGCTAAAGCTGAAGCTCCGTCAAAGGGGGGCGCAGGGGCACGGATTCGACGCGCTCCGAATTTCTCAGATTTCCCAGATATCTCCCCACTCTCCTTGAGACGCAAGCTACCGGAGTATGCGGCTTCCTGACTCGCGCGCAGCTGCAGCATCGCCGGCTCGCCTCTTATCTGTCGCCCGGGTGTGGTACGACAGTGTCGGCAGTATTATAGTATATAGGACCGATTCCACTTCACGTCATGTAGGCCGACAACAGCTATGTCACCAAATTACTTCACAATTTAAATTAGCAGACACGTATTTTTTATTTTTGTCATTGCACCAAAATTGTAGTTTTTATGCATATTTTAAAAATGACGTTCAAAATCCATGGTCTGAAAAATGCAAAAATAAATTTTCATTTATTGCTGCTATTTCGCCATTTATTAATATTTTGGGATAATTTTGAAGTTTATTCGATGAAAAAATTAAGGTGTTTATTTTAATGAGGCTTGTATCACGTAGTATACAATCCTTAATGTCTTAAAAAATCTGAAAAATGTTCATTACGTTTTTTTTTCATTAATTATTCGACAAAGTTATTCAAAATAGATTATTCAAACTCATTTTAACTGTGAACCCAAATTTTAATTCAATTTAATTTTATTCCTTACAAATTGTGTTGGTGAAGAAAACAAAATTTATATCTTATAACTAAAAAGTGCTCTTCAGTCAACTTTTATTTTGAAACTATTTCATAAAAAGAAATTTTTACAAGTTATTTGAGTAAGAGCATTTTTTTGTGATGAAAAAGGTTTTGAAAAAAGTTTTTTTCGCACAACTATTAAACAAAATCTATTTTAAAAATTCGAGAAAATTTCCATTATAATTGTTGATTTCATTTTCTTTATAAATATAATAAATGTATACTACTTTTACAAATAATTTTTTTCGTAATTTTGCAATGTTTTTCGAGTTTATGGTAACGGATTTATTAATTTATTACAAAAAAATCATAACAATGCAAAAACGCTATAAAGCAAAAATTAATTGATGAATCTTAATTTCTTTTTTTCAAAACATCATCAAAAAATAAAATGAAGAGCTTTGAATGGTAAAAAAATACAGCATATAATACTCAAGAGAAAAGCAATTAAAATTTTTTTGAAAAATAAAATATCATAAAAATATAAAAAAATTATAAAACAAAACGATTACATAAATCTTGAAAATTCTTTTTGTTTTAAAACCTTCATCAAAAAACGAAAAAAATGAGCGTTTATTTTAAAAAAAAATATAACCTCGAATATCTTGAAAAACAAAAGACCTCGTGATCTGGACAACGACCTTAAGGGGACGCCGAATGTTTCTGTCCTTGTCTAATTGATTTTCATTCATAACTTTAAAACAAATCATTTTTTTTAAACGATAAGAGTTATCCCCAATTTGTTGTACAGTAATCTAGATATATGCCCAAGCTGGTTTCATACGATTGTTTTGTTTTCGAGAAAACTTTGATACACTGTGAGAGTTAAATAATTGGTAATTAACCTGTATATATAAGTATATCAAAGTTTTCGCACACAAACCCCCCCCCTCCCCCCCCCCCCCACACACACACACACACATTCATTCGGATATTTTCTAAAAATAGTGTATTTTGATTCCTTATGTCTCAAAACATGTTTCTAACATGGTTTTAGTAAAACTTTCTTTTTACTATTACAAAGCTTCCTCTTTGACGAAGCAATAATAGGATTAATCGCATGACAGATGTGGCTAAATCATGTACGGAATCATATTACGATTTTTTCGTACGTCTTATGTATAATCGTATGATCCATCATATGATATTTGATGTTTTTCAACATATAACTTAGCATTGACTCGTTATATGACTCATCATAGTATTCGTCATATAAATTGTAACACGATTAATCATATTATTTTTTTGGTAGGGATCTCTTACATAAATTCCCGAATTTAGCCAAACACCTAATTTTTTTACACTTTTAACCTACTTTATCTCGAAAATTTGTCATGATGGATAAATTCTAAGGTCATATTCGGATTCAACGTACAAAATTACATAGGATATGACTTTTTTTAAACCACACGACTATGTAGCGTTGTGTTACAGTTGAAAGCTTATTCCACTATTCTGTTCCAAAAATATTAGATCGATCTTTTGCATCGAATAAACTTCAAACTACATCTTTCAGAACATGGATTTTGGACGTCATTTCTAACATTACAATTTTGGTGCTAAGACAAAAATAAAAAATACGTGTCTGCTTATTTTCGGAGTAGAATAACATATTAAACTTTGAAGTGATTTGGTGACATAGGTGCAGTCGGCATGCATGATTTGAAATGGAATCGGTCATAGAGTCTCCGTCTCGCTCTCCCTTGCTCGGTCGGTCGGTCGGTCTCGAGGTATATCAATTGGTCGCCTCATAAATCAGCGCCCGGGCGTGTAACGACGACGACTACGACGACGAAGTGCGGCGCGGCGTCCTCGTCGTCGCGCTCTCTGCTCTGCTCTGCTCTGCTATTTTCGAGGCCGCTTTCGGTCATTGTACTCTGTATATATCCTTCTCGGTTGTGCCTCGTCTAGACCTACGCTTTAATGGAGTCTTCGTTTGACTCTTACAGTGAAATAGATAGAGTACAATCAGAGTTGGATGAATTTCGAATAGGTTAATGGATGAAGTATATTCTTGCCTATTTTTGTATACCGCGCAGTATCTGTTTATACGAAAAGGATCAATATTATTAAATGATTAAAGTTAAAACGAGACTCTATTCAAGCTTAGGCCCAGACACGGCATTGGTCTTGCTTGCATTCCTCGGGGGGGAAGGTCTTATCTCTCTCTTACTCTCGTGTGCTTCTGGGTGACGAGAAGCCAGGCAGCTCTCCTACATATTAGATGCTGTGTAGCTGTTATACACGCGCGGCGTCGGTGGCGGCCTGTAGCCGGGTAGTTCCATTATTATTATCGTTCGAGGATATCTGGCGCGCATAATAACGAGAGCAGCGGCAGCGCCGCAAGAGTTATATGTATGCGGGCCGCGGCGCGAGATCGGTTATGGGATCAATTTTTAGACGGAGTTCAATTTTCGCTCCCGCGGCCCTCGCGTCTCGAGGGCTCTCGCGTACATAGGTATACGCCGCTGATGATGCACGGGGGTTTTTAACTTTTGCCGCTCGATATAATGCGGCTGCGGCTGGATTCCTCCTTTTTTTTATCCTTCCTTTTTTGAGGCGTAAATAATAAAGCGTGTACGCGACGATAAGCAAATTGTTTTACCGAGCTGCCGCTGCTGTATTTTGCAAACTGGGCGTGTATCTTGCTTCGTGTGCTTCTTGTTTTTGGTTTAGTTGGATAGCTTCTTTTTTCGTAAATAGTCCGAGCGTTTTTCAGTGTTATATTTTTTAGTGATATTTCAATTGTGATATCAGTTCGTGTCGGATAACGAAAGTATTTTTGAATAGAATAATATTTTGCTAGAAATACAATGATGCAGGGCTTCTTTTTAGGAATACGAAACAACGTGATGAATTGAAAGCCATTGCAACTGGAGATAAAATGCGAATGAATTCAAAGCGCACAATATTGGAATTGGTTATAAGTGAATAATATTATAACAGATAAATTTCCATACAATATGTATAACTTTGCAAAAAAAATGTTCTATAAAGTTAAATCACTGAGATATTATTATTTACTAGAAAATATGATGCCTCACATGCGGCTTACTATGATTTCAGCATGTCAGTACATGTATGATTTTAAATAATAATAAATAAAGATTTTAAAGAAAGTATACACGCTACGTTATTTTGAAATGAACTACAACGGATTTTACAAGATCATGATCATCCTGAATTTTCATGAAACTTTCAGGATATTTTTCTGGTATCTTAACATGGAGTACAGCGCCGTAGTTTAATTGAATAGACCCTATATAATGAGATATAGCTAAAACCATTGATATTAGCAATATATCTGTATATACGATATTTTAACTTCAAGTGCGAGGATGGCGACCTAACAAACTTTTACCAGAGCGCAGCACAGTGGATACAGCCAATCGGATGCAGAGATCCCTGCGCTCTGATTGGCTGGAGTCTTATCCCACGTGCGCGATCTACTGTTAAAGCTTAGGTCCAGACACGTTCAGAGTTTTAGCTATTATTTCATGTTCTAGGGTCTATTCAATCAAACTATGAATGAGGTGCTCCACTTGAAGGTACCAGGAAAAGATACTTAAAGATTCATAAAAATTTAGCATCCCTGGCTACATCCTTGTAAGTATACATATTGCAATACATATTGCAATATATATTGCAAAAACTGATTGGCAATTATTAATAATTTACATACGGGCTAACTTATTACTTGCACGTATTACATCAATCACTAACTTCAAAAATTGTAAAATAATTTTTATACGAATGTGGCAATTTGTATACTAAGAATAAATATCATTTTTATAATAAAACGTATATGTTCTCAAAGTGCAAACTGCAAACAATAATAATCATTTTTGTTAGATAACTTTTCACAGTGTAATTCGTAAAAAGAACCTTATCGAGAACGTCCTTTTACCCGCAATCTCTAACGATTTCACCAGCAGACCCGACCGTTTCCAATTACGCCGCCAAATCCACGTGTAAGGCGAGCCTAAACTCCCATGTCAAGTATACACCAGTAATCCTTTCCCTCTTCCACGAATCGCCGATAATTAAACAAAAGACGCTCCTCCATCCTTTCCTCCTGTTCTCTTTTTTTGTCAAAATGCGAATGGGAGTGTACACGCGACTCAAAGAAGAGCCACAAACAAGAGAGCTGCGCGCACACACACATGCGCCACAAGGCGTGCGAGATGCCGCAGCGTCGCGCCGCTGTAGGCCGCAAACGAAGAAAAGGGTCCTAATGCCCCTCGGCCCATCCGAGATCGGCCACGACGATAGGGCCCCGCCGCGAGATACCGACCCGATAAGCCCTTTTAACCTAAACGGCGTCGTTCCGTCGTTCGTTCGTTCGTTCGTTCGAACGTAGTAGCGGCAGATACGGCACGAGCAGACGGGAGTTCGGCCTGGACCGAGGGTTTAAGCTGCCTGTCGTACGCTGCACGTACAATCCAGTTTGAGAGTTTGTTTCGATTTTGAGATGTGTTTAGTGAGATTTGTCGTTTAGATTTTATACGCGTTTTTGGTTTGATGTTAACTTCGTGATGGGGAGGTTTAAGGGAGTTCTATCGGTAAGAGAAATGGCATTCAGATTTTTATGAAATTTGGTATATTGCTGGATATAGTTCTAAAAATGACTCAGTTCAATTTTTATGAGACTAAGGTAACTGAGAAACAAGATATTAATATTTATATTTTAAGATATTTAAAGTGGAGTATTATGAGAAATAATACTTTCATTGTTTTTATTTGTAACGTTAAACAAATATTTGAAGAACATTGATTGTGTTTAAAAATACTCATTAGATCAATCTGTCTATAAGAATGAATTAAATTTAAAAAAATTTGATTTTCTCACGAGCAGTTGGGCGATACTTAAAAAAACGGTACTTAAGTACAAATTTGTAAGTACTTGTACTTCAAGTACAGTACTTAAAAAAAAATAAGTACAATAGTACTTAAGAATCGCCGGACAAGTACCAAGTACTGAAAAGTACTTGGAAAAAAGTACTTAAGTACTTTTAAAGTACTTCGAGTCCTTGAAAAGGTACTTTTTATTACAAGTTCTTAAGTATTTTCAAGTACTTTAAATACTTGCAAAAAGTACTTAAGTACTTTTTTAAGTACTTCAAATATTTGAAAAAAGCTCTTAAGACCTGTTTTTCAAGTATTGCACTTGTACTTTTTTAAGTAATAAGTACCAATTTGTCCAACACTGCTCACGGGTCGGTCGCTGTTACTCACGACATCTGGCAACACCGCAGTACGTTTACAGTGCGCGCTATTTGAAATAACTTGCACTCGATACATCTTTGTAGAAAAGCGTTTTTCATAATCTATAATGTGATAAATAAACTAATATGTGATATAACTAGTAACAGTTTATACCTTTTATTTAGTTACTGATAACTTTTAGCTCCATTTCAGTCACGATTACGACTCTCCGAGACCCATAAAATGTATATGTATGCGTATATACACGACGCCATATGATCGTCATACGGTGTTGCCCACGGACATAGTATAAACTCTATACTAAGTTCGAGGTGTTGCCATATCAAGCGTTTGTACCGAGTAAGTCAAGCACGAGAACGCTCGTTTTGACTAGCTACGTAGCGATAGAACTCCCTTAAGGAGGTATGCTATGTAACTTTCGTACTTCAACACGATTTTCGAGAAATTTGATTCGATTAAATATTCAGAAACATTGGAGTATAATAATTCAAACAAATGAAAGAAAGTTTAAAACAATGTTTTTTGACAGGTTTTATCATACATAATACGACGAAAATCCCTGTTATCAGAAACAACCTATTTTCTTCGTTATTAATGTGATTATGGTTGATACTACCATCTTGTGTTTATATTGCCAAAAACCTGTTTTTTCAAGCCACTTATTGAAAAAAATTGAAATAAAATATCACATTGTGTTTAATTCATTATTGTACTATCTGATTCATACTTTATAACAGACCATAGCTATACTGATAACAAGTAAAATAAGCCCTGGTTTTGGACATAGCAGGATATCTTCAAATACATATAATTTCATATAGAAAACTACGCATCAGAATAGATTTTCTTTTAGGAATTACTTTTTCTTACATAATGAAAACGAAACACTCCAAAGACATAAATCATTTTTGCCAAAAAAATGATTCAGCTAATTTTTGATCGCGATATATTATATAATACCACTTTATTATACCGAACATATTATATAACCGATGATACATCGCAAAAGTATCATTGCATTTTCAAAATCCATATTCTCGCGGCTCTGAGAATATCAACCGCCTTGAAATTTCGACCACCTACAACTAGGTACTCATAATATACGATTGATAAAACAGTTCTTCCCAGTACAAGCTAAAACCTCCCAACGAAAATAAAAATAAGATATACCGCACACACACACGTGAGAGCGCAAAGAGAAGACAGGAACTGACGCGTGCGGCAGAGAAAATAGTGGAAACCATTGGGCGTGTTTAATCCGGACTCGCGTGGCAGTATAATACCGGAGGCCGAAGGGGCTGCACGCGCACAAGAGGAAAAGAGAAGGCCGGAGAGAAGGTTTGTCTCGTTTGCGCGCACGAGAGAAGATTTTCGTCCGCGCGTGCCCGCGCGCTCCGAGGAGTATAGACTTTCAGTTTCGCCCTGTTTATCTTTCATTGGCGATGCCGGCTGTCGATGCTGCCCCGGAGAGAGACGGAGACAGGCCTTATCGGATGATTCGACGACGAGCTTTGAACCGCTCCCTCGCGCCGATCCTTTCTTATTCTTATTCCTGGCCTCGCGGCCTGTATTTGAATTGGGGAATCGAGTTATTCTGAATTATAAATTTATTTGTGGGGTCCGACGGATCTACGGGGGTATTACTTATGCGTCATTTGAGGATTATATTAATAATTCAAGGGCGCTCGGTTTTTATACTCGCGCGGGGTTGATGGAATGTGAAAGCGTTCGGTGTGTCGGCGTTTGAAAAAAGAAACTTGGTAGAATGTCGTTTGTGTGATCGAACGTATTTTGATGTAGTATTTTTAATAGACTTTGTAGATATATTATATATAACAATACTACATTAGAATACGTTCGATCACACACATATATATATATATATATATATATATATATATATATATATATATATATATATATATATATATATATATATATATATATGCATGGTCTTCACCTACACTCTAAGACGAACTTTTCTTTTTCTATAACCCTTTTGTAGTTGAATTTATTTTTCAATTTTCACAATAATCAATAAATCAGAAGTTATTGAGTTGATATTATATAAAAATTTCAAACAAATCTAATAAAATTCAGAGCCTTTAATCGACTCTCAAATGTGCTAAATTTAAAAAATAATCGCAGTTTTTATAATTAAAACTTATTTTTTTTTTGGCGGCAAAAAGTTTGCATATGCTACCACCCTTTGCATAGAATAAAGTTCATGAAATTTTTTTTTATATTTCTAATAATTGAATAGCTACTACAGAAAATAAAATAATTTTAATTTTTCACGAGTTAAAGCCCATAAGAAATCCAAAAGACTTGGGCTTAGGTTTAATATTATTTCAAAAATGTAAAAAAGTTATGTACTCTTAGTAATAGGATAAACAACAATAGAGAAAAATGAAAAAATTATTTTGTGATCGGCACTTGTGCAAATGGTAGAGAATCTAAGCCAACGTGTATTACTTTTCGAAATGTAAAAAGAAAACTTAATTTGCGAAAGTTATAGTTTATTAAAGGTCCTATGTGTGACGTCACACCGTTAAAACATCAAAAGGCGCAGCCCGGAGTGACGTCACAACGTTTTTAAAGATTTAACTATAACTTCATTAATTTTGAAGATATCGTGAAAATGCCAACAATTTACAAAGAAACTTTACCACGATTTACAAGAATACATCGTTAACTAAAAATCGATATATATATATATATATATATATATATATATATATATATATATATATCTTTCTTATGTATATATCTTTCTAGAGAATGGTTCATTATTGAAGTAGATGAAAACTTTACTGCCAATTCCAAAAAGAAAAGAATTAATTCTTACTAATTTAAGCATTGACCTGTATATAAAACGATATAAATCAGCTATTCTGGCAAGTATTTAAATAATAAATGAATAGTAAATTTAAATTGAAAATTTAAATTTACAAGTATATTAAGAAATAAAATAGCTAATGGCTAGTATGACTGGAATTTTCTTTATATTCGAAATAGAAACATTTTATATAGTGCTATTATTCATGAGTAAATGTTATTTAGTATCAACATTCAAACTTACTTGTGTTTCAATGTTTCAACTAACGAGGACAAAATCTCTACTTATAACAAAATCTAATGCTACATTCCAAGCTAATAATAGCAAACGCAAAAAACAATAAACATTCAATTTCAGCATAAAGCACTAATCGAGCAAACCAACCAAACGCAAAAAATCGGAGAAAATCGCGACTAACACGCGTACCCAGTGCGCATCATCCTCTCCCACGGATACTACACCCGGCAAATGTTCAATGTTCATACAGGTCTGAAAAGGCTGCGCTCGGAGACCGGCGGCGGCGGCGGTGGCTCCGTCTGTATCAAGCCGACATCTCTCCTCGTCTCGGCGTCGCTCGCATTATGTCCGGTCGTACCCGTATCTCGGCCCCTCGATCCTATAGGGACGACGAGCAAGACTGTACGCCGAGAGAGCGTGTATGGGTATCGCGCGGGCGCATCTGCCTTCGTATATACGTGTGCGTGCAGCCGAAAAAGCCCTCCAGGCCTTTTCTGCCTTTTGCTCTCTCTCTCTCTCTCTCTCTCTCTTTCATTCTCTCCCTCTGTACTGTATGTAGCGGGTATAGGAGGTACTATCTTGTCGCTGTGGAGGCTTGGAAAATGTAATATATCGCGAATGCATCGAGCGTGATTTTAGAGGGATGCCGGGAAAATGGGAATGGAATGCTGGATGAGGAGAAATGAGGATGGGTTTGTTTATGACAAGCTTTTGTCGTATGGCGAAAGAGATTACTTATTGTTGGTGGTTCCTAAAAATGTTTTGTTCTGTAAGTAAGTAACGGAAACACAAATTTTACTTATTTTCAGAAACGTATACTAAAATTGATAAACATGGTTTCAGAAATGTGAGACTATTGAAATATTATTTGGATAGAGAGTTAGCACCGCTGGTATTGTTTGGTTAAAAAAAATTTCCACTGGTCTGTCGTAAAATACAAAATGACAAAGATTTATGGAGCAATGAGTATGGAGAAGAGCAAATAAAGTTCACTTCTAAAAATCATATTTAGAGATAGTTTTATTTTTAATAAAAGGTTCGGTTCACGTGTTCGGACCATTTGTCAGAATTAATCAATCGGTTTAATATAAATAAACCCCGTGAAAAGTAAGAAATTTTTGAGGATTTTAACATTTTTTTGTTTAAAAAGAAGCATTACGGCTTTCACGGAACTACCTGATCTTTTAAAATCATGTTTTGACAAAAATATTAGTCAAAATACGAAACTTTTTAGCAGTTCTCAGTATATGAACAAAAATGTTCTTGAATTACATTATTTTAAAGAAAATTCGTAATCAGTCTTAGCCCCTGCAGTAACCGTTTTATATTGTCTCTCCACAAAGAAATTCTTCTTGCTGCCTGTGTAGAAAAATAATTTTCCAGAATTTTCCAAAGTTATTTATCTTAAAAATGAATGTAAAAACTTGTAAATGCAGACATTTTAATTAATTTGCTCTTCAAAATTATACTCCATGCCTTAAGGTGAATTTCTTGCAGCGGATTGTACTCGGGCCTTTCATCTCTCCAGTACATTCACGTAATTAAACGTGCGTAGGCATATATGAGCAGTCCGTTTCGCGGGTACGTTCTTATTTGTAGTGCGTGTTTAAGAGAGCGCGAGGGAGAAAGAACAGCGAGAGCGTAGATAGAATGAGATTCGCCACGTTTAAAGAAATGTTATAAAAGACTGCGCATGACAAAGGAACATATGAATTTTACCGTTGACTTTGGCTTTCATTACTTCTGAATAAATCTTCGAGTGAATCTTTGAAGCGTGTAACGTTAAAGAAGTAATACAGTTTCTCACGGTTTCTTTTGTGTACTTTAACTTTCTAAAAGTGTAATACCTTTATTTCAATTTTCAATTAACAGACTTTTGTGATTCTTAAATTCAATTTTACTTTTCCTATACAGATTTGAAAGCACAAAAAGCATTATGAATGAATTATGAACTTAAGCGCTTTAACACAATTACACAGTCACGTAATTTATTCATATCGTTTCTTGCCCTGTTAACCAAAATCAGCAACAAAAGCATCACAAATCTAAAAAATCTCATACAAAATATCCCCACGAAGCACAATGAACCGACATCGCACGCACATCGGTAAGACATCCCACCGGCAAAAAACCACAATTTCACGTCTCTCTAAAATACACGGAGAGCCGCAATGCCAGGTCTTAAAAAAAGAAGTATCAGTTTCGAAGAACAAGAAAACGCGAGGGCGCCCCATAATACGCGCCTCGACGTATCCCCGAATAAGAGCCAGCGGCATTACACTGCCACGCTGCTTCACGATCGTTTTTGCCAAAACGCACGCGCGTACGTTGCTACGTATAACAAGGAAAAGCAGCAGCCCCTGCGCTCCGTGACAATCCTCCTGCCTCGCGAAGGAAGACGGAGATCCACCTATATATATACACGCACGCTCGAGGGTCCTCGAAAGAATGTCAACCGTAGGGCGTGCGCGCAGCACATGCCCTCGCCATACCGCAGCAAAGAGACAGAGAACACGGTATAGTCATAGCAAGAAAGAGAGAATATCGCAGGTCTGTTGAACTTCCTGCTCGCTCTCCTCTCTCTTTCTTTCTCTCTCTCTCCTGCGATTCGTCTCTTCATTCATGAGATCTTTGCGGCTGGCGCACGTACGGGGCGAAAAAGAGCCCGAATCGATGTCGCCGTAATTCGTGTATGTGTGGGGAGGAAGGGCGCCTGAATAGAGAGACAAACCGGTATTCATCGGCTGCACGGGGCTTGTACTCGCTTTTTTTCTTCTCTCTCTCTCTCTCGTTCCCCTGCGGTTCGACTGGCTGCCGCTGTAGGATTGATCAAGATTCCTGTCAAACGGCGTGACTGCTAAATCCGGTGTGCCGTGGCGCGATTGATACAGGGAGGCTTTTTTTTCCGGCCGCCGCGGGGACTTCAGAGAAGGGCCCAGAAAATGCGCGGAAAAAAATTCTCCCGCTTCCGGATTCGCTGTTGTCGTTCCTCTCGATATACGATATTCGCGCTTCCGCGCCAGAGGAGTACGAATGAGTTTTATTTTTAAAGAGCCGTGGATGGATTTTTATTGGATGGCGGTGGTAGTTCTTTCTTTTTTTTCATTGGTTCGCGAGGGAGTATTGGGGAACGGTGAGGTTCTTTGTGTTTTTAATGCAATTCGGCGATCTGTTTTTTCAAGTGCAGCGTGCGCGATCGGGAGTGAACGGGGTTGTTTTTGTTCGGACGGAGGAGAAGGGTGCGCGCGTGCGTGCGAATTCGCGGCAGGTGAGTTTTCGCGGTTTGTTGATTCGGAATGCAATTGCGACATTACACGAGAATTGTTTTAATTTTGGAATACCTATGCTATTAAAACAACGTTTTGTGCGTGGCTTTTTATTGAGATTTTATTTTGGCGCAGCATTCGAATTCGAAATGAAAAATAACAAAAGCTGAAGTGTTTCTTGTGCCTACAAATACATGCGTATGGTAAATCCGTTGAAGCTGAAACTTCGTTGAAAATACGCCCTTAATTTTTGCGAAAGATGCCAGATTGATAAAGTTTGAAGAGTTTAAATTAAAAATGCTTTTTGCACAAAAGTTTTACGAAGAATTGATTTGATGCAACATCAGTTTGAAATTTTACTGAAAAAATATGCTCCATGGAACATACACTGAAAAAAAAATTTGTTAAATCTAAGTAAACGTTTCCTTGAATCGTACTAAGAAAAGATTTACTTAAATAAAGTAAATATTTCTTAAATTTAATAAATAAATCTTTTGTTACTACGATTCAAGGAAACGTTTACTTAGATTTAACAAATTTTTTTTTCAGTGTAGGGGGTTAGAATTGGAACAGAAACGGTCGATTTTTCAAAAGGGCTGCAATTCTTCGGCCATTCCGGCTTTGCTATTCCGGTTATATGTAGGCCATGGCACAGCAACCTCGTCATTTCAATTCGCTCCCGAATACTTGTAAAACGCACTCCTCATTTTTAATCAGCTGCATTATGTAGAGTAATAAGCGCATGAATTGTGCCTGGAAGATTGACTGATACTTCCTCGGCTAAATGCGACCCAATTTCGAGCTTCCTGCAAGTTCAACCCCACAGAGCTAAATAATGCAGCGGAATCCCGCGCGCGGCGAGCTCGCGACTATATGGCCGGTCGATGCTCGCCGCGCGCGAATGAAAATTTAATCAGTCAAAACCTCGTCGGCGCGTGCGCGCGCGCGCAACAATGCATCCGCAGCCAGTGCAGCTACAGCTACATCCGTGCACCACTCGACAATTTGCTTTCCGCGCGAGAGCTGCTGCTGCGCTGCACACCACCATCGCGAGAGAGAGAGAGAAAGAGAGAGGGAGAGAGAGAGAGAGAGAGAGGGAGTCATCCTCAGTGGCCTGGATTTTTCACGTCGGGGATGTTTTATTATTAATGGCTCGCGCTCGCGTGGCTTCTAAAATGGATGCTACTGCTCGAGAGCGAGAGAGAGTGAGAGAAAGTAAGAGAGAGAGAGAGAGAGAGAGAGAGGGAATGGAAGAGAGGATTCGGGGACTATGCGACGAGTCGAGTATCATCCGCTGGTGCAGTAGCAGCGAGCGTCATGGTTGAATAAGGAAAAAAGGGAGAGGGGGATGATTCACACGGTTGGTGAGTTGAATTTGGCACGGGTTTTCCAATTCTTTGCGGGAAGGTGGAAATTAATAACAAGGCGTATGCTGTGCGGTCAGAAGATTTTTAAGAATCAGAGGCTATTAAATTGTACGGTTTTGGTGATATTACCAATATATCAAAATTTGTTGTATGTAGCAACTTTATTTTTGCGATTTGAAGAGCATTCTGAGACCAACAGGAAAATTAACAAAGTTATTATAGTAGAATAGCTTTACATATGATAGAATACCAAATAGAAACTTTATATATGGGCTATTTATTTTCACTGAACTGTCAAATAAGGGTCCAAAATTTCTCAAATTTTAACTTTAGTTAAAAGAGTGTATTGTTGTATTATTGTATTACATTGTAAAAAAACATTCTTAAAGTACGTAATTATGATAGGAAAACTTTTAGCTTTGAAATTAAATCTTTATGGGATTTAACATGGGAAAATTTAGTTTTACCTCGGACGTGATATTTTGTTTATTAAAACTGTTCTTATTTAACAACATAAACTATGCCATAGTTATTCCGCTCATATTTACGTTAAATATAGAAAGAACTAGTACAAAAACTACTTTAAATGGTAGAGCCTTGTACTAACCCCCAGATTTGAATACCACTGAAGTGACTGGAACATATACCTATATACCCATATGTAGCTATATACCTTATTCTCATAAAGAATGTTGTGATGTCCGTATTTTGAAATAACGATGCTAGGTGGTAATAATTTGAATTTTGGCAGAATCGAAGGACACAAGACTAATATAAATAAAATTGATATTTTGATACATTAGAATGTCATTGAACTTTTATATTGTAGTTATATAACCATAATTTGAAATTATATTGATTAAAATAATAATTATGTACCTGTTTATATATAAAAGTGACACTTTATTACGAATTTTACAGAAAGTATATGTTTTTTTTATGTTTGTTAATAAACTTTTTTTGATTAGTCGAAATTTCTGACAAGACACCGATGAAATTGTAATCTGAGCACCACAAGCAATTTTGTTGAAAAAAATTTCAACGATAGTTTTAGATGTATATTTTAAGATAAAACAAGATTTAGCATGGTACTATAACTCAGTTATGAAACAAAAGAAAGAAATTGGCTTATTTTACCAAAGTTAGACTTTTATGGGATTTAACATGTAAATCTGTTTCTGATAAAATAAGCCGATACATCATTTTCTTAAAGTTTCAGAGTATTAAAATTTGTCACTTGCTTACTTGACGTGGAATCACCCATATGCAGGTTATTTAATGTTGATAAATACATCGGACATAAAATTTTACAGGTTACTGAAAATCACCCGCATAAACGCGTTTTTCTTAAAATGTATTTTGCCAAGTTTTTAAAAAGTGTTTCTTTCGTGCGAGGGTCTTTAATAAATCTTTATCAAACTTTTGAAAAATATTCCTTATAATATGTATGGAATGAATAATGTTGATAATATTTACATTTTTTTCTTCTGTACTCGATCTACATTAGTCAGCATGTATAGAAAATAAAATTATTAAAAAAATTCTCTTGTGTCACAAAGAAATAAATATTTGACTTTCAGATACGCAGAGATTAATTCTTAAAGTGTAATCAATGTCATTTTTTCTGTAGTCTCTATCGATTATATTCATATAGATTCTTTAAAATTTCTTGTATAAGAGGCAATTTAAACAGTGATGATTACACACAAAGAAATATAATTGCGAAGATAGCGAAACATTTTCGCTAGATGCGTTCGGACTGCAACAGCAACATTTTCTTTGGACCAGCAAACTTTTTGGATACTATAGTAAAATTATTATTTCCTAACTAATATACTAGAAATATATTTTCGATAAAAACAAACTATTTTTTTTTAAATGTAATAGAAATGGATTTATAAAGCTAATATTTTTTACGGAGCTTTCTTTTTATCTTCCATATGCTGTAAAAATGTTAATTTGATTACATATTAAGCAATTGATTTCTTCGGAATGCTACCTTAAAGTGAAAATGAATTCTGTGATATCTGGGGCATATTTCTATTATGAATAAATGGCTTCTAAAAGAGATTATCCCGCGTTATAAGTTTTGTCCATAATTTGTAATCAAAGCATATTGAACGATATTGAAAGACTCCAGAACGTTGATTTGTATCGACCACTACTAATAGTGTTATTTTATCCATTGATTTTATAATATTATTATTTCGATGCAATTACCAATTACCAGAAAACCCTTCATTAAAAAATTAGTTCGTTCCAAAAGCCTACTTTACGAATCGTGAAATCAATACATTGTATCTTATAATATCTCCATAATTCCCACCATAAATTCAAGTCACAAAATTCAATCTCAAGATTTCTCAAAGCGCATGCTCATTACATAATAAGCAAGCAATCCATTCGTCGCGCTACCAAGCAGCAGAAGCAGCAGTAACAACAATGCTCCACTAAAATCAAACTCGTGCATCTTAATTAAAAACGCACAAACGCCCACAAGTGACTACAACGAGCTTGCGCGCATAACTACGATCATTAAGCCGCGCTAATAAATATCGCTTCTCTTCGCGCGAGCTCCATACGCATAAATTACGCAATCTCGAAAAGGCCGCGCGGTAATAACCCGTTGCAGGTGCACTTCTCTCTCTCTCCCTCTCTCATTCTTTCTCCGCATAAACTGTCTTTCTCTCCGAACTGCATCGCCGCCGCGGCAGAGTAGTAGGAACTAATAAAAAGCCAACGAGCGTCAGATACAGCGAGAATGAGCACCCATTGTTGTTCTCTGGCTCTTTCTCGTATATTAGTGCAACCACTCTCTTTCTCCCTTCTCTCTCTCTCTCTCTCTCCTTTTCTCTCTTCGCGAATACCGCGGCGGAGCGCACGCACGTAACGCGTATAGGTATATACATACGCACGCAGCGGAGAGAAGAGAGAGAATTGGCGAAGGACACGCGGTGGCAAGAGAGAAGGAGGCGAAGCATAGAGAAGTAGATCCGCGATATAATACGCGCACTTGGCTCGGCGCGGCTGGCGCGTTCTCAGGAACGTCCTTCCGATTCGCGGTCGACGACACAACAAGCGAGCTCCGCGACGTGTCAGCTATACGTGCCTAACTCACTAGCGACTCGTGCAGCCTCTCTCTCTTACTTTTTTTTCCTCGTCTTCAACCCTTTGAGACACTTGCGTACGTGTGCGCGTGTGTGCGTGAGACTCGCGCGGAACCTTTGAGACTGGGCGAGTATATCGTTCTCTTTCTGGGGGTCTTTCTATCGGTTTTACGAGTATGTAGCACTGGCGTACAACAGGTATGTAGGGAAGGACACGGGGCGCGTCGTCGTCAAATTTTGAGACTCCGAGCGGTAGGTACATGTGGAAATGTAATTACGGGCGGGGCATTGAAAAAGAGGATTTATGAGTATTGCTTTGTTGCGCGGTAAATTTTCGCTCGAGGTGTGTGTGTGTGCGGGAATTTCGTATTTTGTGCATTTTGAGCGATGGCTCGGAGAGGGTTGAATGCACTCGACTCTTGGTGGTGTACCATTATAATTAGAAGTCGAAGGGAGAAGGAAGAAACTTTGAATTATACAGTATTGTGTTTTGGTACCACAAGCAATAAATACTTAAAATCGCACTTCCAGAACGAGGCTATGACAAATTAAAATTCTATAGTTTTGTTGAACCAAGCATTCAATGAAAATTTTTCATGTAATAATTATTTTTTACTTGTACTGGCTTAATTATTGTGCTATAGTTCTAGAGATATGCTTATTGTGCTATAGTTAGCTACGCTATTCTATTTTTTATCCATATCATTTTAATCCTAATTTTAATTAAAATTATATCACTTTCATAACTATAATTTTTATCTTACTTCTCATTTAAAGCTATGTTAGTTTTTCGATAAAAAGAAAAAGAAAGATTTGCGCTATTCCATTTTTAATTTATTGTATATCCTACCGATAATTTAAAATGATGTCATTTGAAATTCACGCAACCCCACGTTTATTTTACTTTATTTTTCCGGAAAACTAACAACAACTTTTCAATCATTATTCATCACGAATGCTCAACCGTACGACCAGAGGTAACACTAGACGAAAATCACTGCGAGAAAGTGAATAAACACGCGAGAGCCATATGCAGCAACGCAACGAAAGCCGAAAGCCCGTTAATTTTTTTTAAAGCCAGCGGAGCTGAGGGTTTCTTATTATATCTTCCACAGTAGTCACATGTCAGTTTGCAGAATGCTGCCGGACAGAAAGGGCGCGCAACAAACATTTAGACTATATTTAGATCGCTTTTTTTTAATAAACATTACTTGGCAGATCAAAAAATGAGACCGACCCGTTATATCAGAGGATAACGGACCACACCTCTCACCATTAGCCCTCCTAATACACCCCCTTCCAGGCCAATCCCAAACCTAAAAATAAAAGGAACTGCAGGTCGTAGGAGTGATGAACCTACACCGGATCGGTCACCAACACGATCCAACGCGGAGCATCTACAAATGTTACACAGGTCACGGTGTTCGGATTGTAGGAGTGATGAACCTACACCGGATTTACCACCTAATCCAACGCGGCGATTCATTCACAAGCGTAAGTCATGAATTCTTCTTTGGAAAAATATGGAACGTGCGTAGCTTAACTCAGGACTGACAATTAGAAGTGCTAACAAGGGATGTAGATAGGTATAAATTAGATATAGTAGCATCTTCAGGAGGTTAGGCGACGAGGAGGTCCGGATGTAAAGTATATAAATAAATATACACTTTTATACAGCGAATTGGACAAAACAGGACAGCTAGAGGCGGGCTTTTTAGTAAGTAATAGAGTAATGCGCACAGGAATTAATTTTGAACTTATTAATGATCGCATAGGGTTCCTAACCGTCAAAAACCGATGGTACAAGTACGTATTTATCAATGTCCAATGCCCAACGGAGGATACGGACGATACAGTCAAAGACTTCTTTTACACAAAACTAGAGCAGGTGTTTGATAGATTTTCAATCCATGACGAAAAAATATTCCTAGAAGACTTTAACGCGAAAATTGAAATAAAGGAAAATTTTAGACTAACCATAGGAAAAGAAAGTTTACATGACGCGAGTAACGATAATGGAGTGAGAGTAATTAATTTTGCCACCTCTAAGAATCTTATAGTCAAAAGCACAGGTTTCATTCACTCAGGCAGGTACAAAGTAAACTGGAGAGGTGGAGTGGACGCACACTTAACCAAATCGACCACGTTTTAATTGACCAAGGACGGCACGCTGATATTCTCGACGTTCGAACTTACCGTGGAGCCGATTGCGATTCAGATCATTTTCGCTCCAAGGAGTGGGAGTTGTCCGTTTTAATCGGATATTTTTATCAGGGAAATGACATCGAAAGTACCTCGGAAAATATCAAAAGTTCTATAAGATAAGCTGCTAGGGCGGTGTTAGGTCAGCGGAAAAAGACCAAGCCAAAACCGTGATTCGACAAGGAATGCGAAGAGTGAAATAAAAAAAGGCAAAAAGCAAGAATACTTAGCCTTAACTCAATTATCCCAAAAACTGATAAAAGTGTGTTTAAAAAAATAAATTTTTTTTGCCAGTTTGCTATCTAAATGAAAAAGCTTTTTTATATTGTAAAATATAATATGCTCCGAATCAGGTAGTTTTTGGGAGTCTGAAGCATGCAGATTACTCATGACCAACAATCATTCAAAAGATGCAGTAAAGAAATTTAGCTCATACTTGAAATAAACTCTCCAATATCCTTCTCGCGCCTCAGCACACCGTATGTATATACACACACTCACGCAATATACGCATTCGCCAACTTGCAAACTGCTCCTCGCGCTATTCCTCTCCCCTGTCCCATATCCTTCCTCTCCCACTCTCTATCCTGCACGTCACCTTCACAAGAACCTGCAGCAGCATCGACTGGCACCTGCGTACTCTCCCTCTTCCTCCGTCCTCTCGAGGAATGTTCGCAGCAGCACGTGAGAGAGAGAGAGAGAGAGAGAGAGAGAGAGAGAGAGAGAGAGAGAGAGAGCGAGGCGACATTAGGCGGCAGCGCGAACCCGAGTGATTGACGTGCATATCCTCGGCGCATTAGCTGCGCGAGCGCGCGCGCCTCGAAGACGACGTACGTCGCGCCATTGTTCTCCGCGCGCTGACTGCCGCCGCGGCTCGCTGCAGAAAACAATCGGGGCCCGCGGTGTGTACGCGCGTTAGCGGCGTATATACGTGTCAGCGATTCTCCTCCTCCTCCTCCTCTTCTTCTTTTTCTTCGTCCCTGGGCAATTTCGATTCGCGCGTTCGTTCCGCCTTTGCAGCTCCCCCCGCCTGTCGTCGGAGAGGAGACAGAGGCAGAGGCTCGAGGATTCCGCGTCGGTATCCTTTAAATTCACGCCGAATCGCGCGCGCGCGAGGCTTGCAAATCGCGTATTGCCTTGGATGCACGTATATGTATAGGTGCGGGATATTCCCTTCGTTCTTCGGCTTCTTTTCTGCGGTGATACGCGAGTGCGTTGTGTGTACGGATGCGTGATGTGTGGGATAGGTATTTGCGCGGTTTTTTTTTCAGACGATGGGGAGTGGAATTGCGGTGATGTTATATACGTGTGCGAGAGGGTTTTCAATATTTAACCTACATATCTCGACTCTCCCATACACCCCAAAATATTGAAAACCCTCTCGCACGATTCTTTAGATTTTAAGAATATGTTTATATACAACGAAAATATCTGCTAAGATACATTTGTGGAGCTGGGTAGACACTCGAATTGAGTCCAGTGTTGAGTTATACCGTTTTTCTGAAGATTGCATAAGATTATAAAATAAATTAACCTCAAATATGATTGAAAACGTAAGATAGAGTACGTGAGCTAACAACTGTACGCTACACCAGTTACTGTGCCCTTGAAGGGTGATTGTCTCACTAACCTCATGAATACAATCTTCAAAACCATAAAAAACGGAGTTGATAATATTATATAGAAAAGATCTATATTTTGTTGATTAAACTGTTATACAATTATGTTCTGCAAGATCGTGTTGAATTTCGTAGAAGCAAGTTAATTTTAACAGAATATATAGGTTCTCATTATTTATCTCAAAACGATTTTTCAAGCTCTACCGTTATTTTACCCACGTCTGTTATTTACATTAAATCAAATATTGTGTATTTTATTTCAGTAAACATTTACATCAATGGAAGTATTACTAATTATTAATTAATATCAATAAATGTATACATTATAATTATAAGTAAATGTTCCTAGCAGTATTGTAATAACATTTATTTGTAATTACTAAATATTTAAAGTGCAGCAAGCATCGATAATTCTGTAATGAAATTTAATTAAAACTACTTCCACGTTTGGTAAAGTACAAAAGCAGGGATTATTAAAAAAAACACCCCCCACAATATACCGGTAGTCACGTCCTAGAAACCCAAATACGCACGGTTAGAGCGACTTTTCGAATCCTCCTGCAGCGCGCGAATTTCCGCAGCACGGAACGCTGCTTCAACTTGCAAATTTAATTTAGCGCGCAATGTACATACATACATACACTCGAGCATTATCATGTTAACTGCAAATATGATATGTAAATTTTCCCAGAGAGAGCCTCGAATATTTAAACATAACACTTGTAACCCGAAACGCGCCGCGGCGGCTGTACACTCGTTGTTACACCCTTGCAGCGACACCCAGCGAAGCTCGAAGAGCTCGGCAACCGCAACTGTGATAAAATTACAACAACAAAAAATCGAAGCAAGTGCCAATTTGCCTTTACACGCGGCTTCGAAAAAGAATCGTAAAAAAAAGCCAGCAGCAGGCAGTTACACACGAGTGTATCGTATCAATTTTAAACGCAATATCGGCTCGCGCGCTTTTTTCTCTCTCTCTCTCTCCCTCCACTTTGATATACGCTAACCAGAAATTCCGCCGGTCGAAAAGCGAAGCTCAGACGCATTTATATTACACGGCGGCGTCGGCGGCGCGGCTCATTCTCTGCGGATGCACTTGCGAACCTGCAATTACACACGTCTCGCCTGCGCGTAATACGCGAGAGGCAGCCGAGGCCCGAAACCAATAATACCCATACGCTCGCGAGCCATACTTCCAGGGTGTAAAAGACGCACTCTCGCTCTCGCGCGCGCTTTCAAACTCGTTTTATTTGTTCTTCGGGAAGAGTGAGATTTCGAGACGCTGCGCTCCACCGCGTCGCAAATCTTCTTTCTTATTATCGCTCTCTCGCGCCTCGTTGCCGATTGCAATTTTCGCTGGCGCGGCTGACGTGTATATAGGTGTATAGGTGTGTGTATATACACCGACAGCTGCCGCTGGCGCGCGAAAGCTCGAACAAAAAAAAATGGACAAAAGAGCAGCGGGGGCTTTCGGCTTCATGACAATCCGTCGTCGTATTTCACTGTCCGCGCGAATTGAGTTAGTCGCGTTTCACTTTTCAGCAGTCAAATAAAGCAGGCGAGGCTTCATTTTAAATCCCGTCGAAGCGTAATTCAGCGCGATTTCGAGCCGGCCCGTCGCGCGCGTAGTATAGAGTCGAGGCTCGTGACACATTCTCGCGAAACGAGGATTTTTTTTTAGTTTTAGCTTGCCGCTGGTGCTGCAGGGGGGAGTTTGAGTTAAATATTTTATTTCGACAGGTGCCGCCGTTGCCGCCAATGAGCGGCGAGATGACTGATTTTGCTGAAGGGAGAGCAAGAGTTTCGAAGTGTAATTTAGTATTGGGCTGCGGATTGTACGAGCGGGTTTACGTCATTGAGAGGTTATTTGCTTGTCTCGCGAGATGTTTTTACTGGTGTCGGTCTGATGTGTTTCTTGTATTTGGTCGATGCACTTCTGTAATATAATTAAAATCTTTCATTAGCGTGTTTCAAACGAAACGTTTAAGAATTTTTTTCAAAAAAGCAGAAACAATGTTGTCTGAAGGTATGTGTAAAATATGCTAGGAAAAATTTTCACTTTTGCTTACGTTGGACGGATGTATTTAATTTGGGCCCGAAAATATGAAAAGTCCGACTTCAGAATTTTGAAAGAGCAAGCTTTTTACTTTAAAAAAACCCATTTATTATCCTCAATCTGACCTATTTTTCAAGTTTGAGACGAGAAGCCAATCGACATTCATACAGTCGCTTTTGAACTAATGGATTAGAGGGGGATTTAAAAAAAGGGGGAATTTTTTTCAAAAAAATCATAAGCCCGACGTATTTGGCTGGAATAACTGCGAGATAGTTTTCGAACTAGATACACATTCGTGTCCGAAAATGTGTTGAAAGCTTTTCACACATTCACGATATGGATAACGGCTTTTTTTCAAACTTATATAGAATGCTTTGGAAACACATTCATGTGACGCTAGACCATCAAAAAGTTTAAAAAAAATAGAATTATCGTACAAAACGTCCTATATACAATGCCGATACCCTGTACATCCACCTATAATTATCAACTTACAATTATCACTAAGATTCTTCATCAAACAAATCAATAACCTACAACTCTCGCTCATCCATCGCTCGTCAAATCTCCGTAATTTCCTGTAATTTCAATTTCGAGATTAAATTCCTCCATCAAATCATCATAAAATATTTATATGAAAACGGCCACGGCCCTGAATGGGAATCCCTCGAAATGTATATCATGAAAGTCCCTCCATACATTCCCTACATAGATCCCCCCCTCAGCCTCCCGTCTCACCATCTCCCTCTTGGAATCGACTTTTCTACTTATCGGGTATCAGCATTGGCGGAAGTTTTCCTTGGAGACCCTGTGCGCGCGGCGCGTCTCGCACCACTACTACTACACCGGCAGCAGTCCGCGAATGGATCGCGAGTAAGGGAGGAGCGGAGAGGAGAGAAGAGAAGGATATAGTCCGGTTTACTAATGGATCCCTCTTCTCGCCGGTCGCTGCTCTCGAGTGTCTCCGTTTTGTCTGTCTCGAGTGCTAGCTGCTGCTGCTGCTGCTGCTGCCTCCCTCGCGCGGCCAAAGATCCGGCATTATGCATTCGTGCGTAAACAGAATTACAGAATTGGAGGGACGTTTCGGAAATCCGGCGGAAATTCGAAATACACCGACTGATGCCGATGCCGAGTGGCTGTTTGCGCGGGTGCGCGCGTTGGTGTGCGTCTGTGTATACCGGGCTCTCGGATGCTGGAGATGGAAACGGAGACGATGTGTGTATATATCGGGACTGAGAGGATTAAGGATCGTTGCATTTTTTTTGGGGAGCGCGTGGAATGGGTTGCGAGGAAGGCGGTAGGTTGGCGAAGAGGCGACGACGTTGAGATGCTCGGTGAGTGTGGGACTGGGGTTTCTATGGAACTATGCTAATGAGATTTGAGCTTGAATTAAAATGCAGGCCGGGTTTGCATTTTAGCGTGTAACTCGCATTTTTAATGAACTTAGCTTTTTACAAGCTTTTGACGTTTAATAAAGTGTGCTAGTCGAGTGTAAATAAAGCGGATTATACTTTTCTTACTCTGTAAGTGAGAAGTAGTAGAAATAAACTAATTCGTAGGGAAAACTGACTATTTTGCGGTTGTAATGTCGTCATGGAAACTATCCCACGGAATAGTGAGTTTTCATTATCTCAAATTTACAATATTAAGTATTACATTTTTTTATTAATTATTTAAGATTAATTCTTTCTGTGTCAATCATATAAATTGAAAATTAATATAACTTTATGTGTACTTATAAGTATAAATATCTCTTACAAGTCGCCACTGATGCTCGATGCATTACTGTTTTAAACAAAATAAACTTTTTTATAATATTTTGTGACCTCAAAATCAGATTTTAAATAGGGAAGAATACAATATTTTATTTTTTTGATCGGTATTTGAGCAAATGTTAAAGAACCGAAGCCAGCATGTATTGCTTTTTGAATTTTGAAAAGAAATCTAAGTCACACAGTTAAAAAGTATAAAGGTGCTGGCTGGAGTGACGTCACACCGTTTTTAAAGTTTTACCTATATATCTTCTTCAATTTTGAAGATATTGTGAAAATTCCAAAATATACAAAGAAACTATATCTCGATCTTCAAGAATATATTGTTACCTATAGAGATCGATATTAATCCCTATTCTATACACAAAAACTTCACAGGTTTGCCAGGAGAGACGATAAATATTTCATTGAGAACTGAAAAACATTACTTGTTAATCAAACATAACATGTATAATTGTACAACCTTTCACAATAAATCATTAGCAACTATATATTTCATCCGTATTTGTATTTGTCAAAACCTAATCATACACTTGAAGTTACCAATAACAGTTTTATCACATATCATTGCACAACAAATAATTCAAGGTAAATAACCAAACCAACAACTCATATTTTTCGACGAAAACACAGATACGCTGTGAACCCCTTGCTCCCGAGTCTGCATAAATTTTGTTTGCCTTCAATCCCACTTCACCCACATCACTGAAAACTCAAAATCCCCCGGCGAATCCATCAAAAAATCACGCGAGCCCGCAAAAATAACCACAACCACGAAATATTCTCCTCTCGCCAACCACACACACAAACACACACACATCGACACATCCGTCGCAGCTCGTCCTTCGGGCATTGAAAAATCCCGCAGCCTCTCAACCAAATCTCCAGCTCGTAAGAAGCAGAAGGCAGAAGGTGCAGAGGGAAACAGAGGAATAAGAAAAGGGAGAGAGGACGCGGCGCGGCATCACGTCGTTGTACGTGCAAAAATACGAGTGTTCCCGTCGTCGGGGACGACGTCAAGAAGCCCGAGCAACCTCCTGCAGCAGCAGAAGCAGCAGCAGCACACAGTCACCCCCTTCGCTTGCCGAACATCCAATCGCATTTGCATCTGACGACGCCGCTGACAGACGTGCGGCCGCCGCCGCCGCCGGCCTCAGGATTCGTATCGCTCAGCTCTTTTTTGTTTCCTTCTTTTTCGCTCTCTCTCTCGCGTGTGTCCTCGTAGCTGTGTATGTATGCATGTATGTATATATAGACCGTAAATTGCGGAGAGAAGCGAAGCTATTATTTCCCTTTCGGCGCGGTATATAGTCCCTTTCGAGCTGAGTTGTCCCTTCTCGGCGTGTTTGCTTATCTACTGCCGGAGCCTTGGATGTATGTGTCTATGGCGCGATGGGTTATGTGCTCCTAGGCGGGAGCCAGCAGCCGTGGCTCTCGGAAAATAAATCCGTCTTAATGCACTTCTCGTGTTTAATTTCTTAGACGAGGGTTTTTGTTTTGCTTTTTTTTTTTGTTTCTTCTTTCAATGCCGTTTATCTGGAGCGCGGGAGTTGGCGTGCTGAAGATTGTGCGTGCGGGGAAATGGAGTGCTTTGTTATTATTTACGCGGCGAAGCGCGGTAAGTTGATTCGATTTAGTCGGTGAATTGTTGGAATATTTGTTTGTATACATGTGTTGAACTTTTATTGTAATGAGATTTTAGGATTGACATGGTGAGATTGCCCTAATAACTATGATTGTTCAGAAACTCCAAATAAAAATATATATAATATATTCTTAAGAATATTAACATATAATAAAGGAATGGATACTTAATATTAAACAATTGTTTTCATTTAATTTCGATCTAATTATCTATGGGTAGAAAATCGGTACTCTTCCTTTAAGATGCTGGAGCCGGTCACAGAATTGTTTATACGTACGTTGAATTTTTATTGTAATGAGATTTTAGGATTGACGTGGTGCGATTGTCCTAATAACTATGATTGTTCAAAAACTCTAAATAAAAAGACATAGAATATATTGTTAAGAATATTAACATATAATAAAGGAATAGATACTTAATATTAAACAATTGTTTTCATTTAATTGCGATCAATTATCTATGGGTAGAAAATCGGTATTCTTTCTTTAAGATGTCGGAGCCGGTACCCTGGAAGAAAATTGAGTATAAGTTATGATGAATGGTTTATGACCATAATTTTAAGCATAATTATAAGCAGAAAATTAAGCATAATTATAAGCAGAAAATTAAGCATAATTATAAGCAGAAAATTAAGCATAATTATAAGCAGAAAATTAAGCATAATTATAAGCAGAAAATTAAGCATAATTATAAGCATATTATGCTGAACGATTGACAAACATCGACAACATAACCTTACTATGCCTAAAAATAAATTATTAATCTATTTTACGTCTACATTAATTTAGTAAATTGATAATAATATTTAAGTAATGTTAAAAAGAATTAGAAAATACAATTGCGTTTCTGTGAAGTTGAATACGGCGTTTTCCGGGCAAAATTCTGTCTGTCTCTCTCTCTCTCTCTCTCTCTCTCTCTCTCTCTCTCTCTCTCTCTCTCTCTCTCTCTCTCTCTCTCTCTCTCTCTCACTGGTGGGCGCGTAATTGCGTATAGTTGCGACCGTTGTCTGCTTCTGCTTTATATCTTTATGCTACGTTAGTTTTGATTTTTGATTTATAATGGAGCAAAATCGAAAAAAAGTTTATTCGAAAAAAGTGAAGCGTCAAATATTAGATAAACTTGTTCAGGAGTGTAGTGAATTTCAAGATTCGAGAAATGTTCCAATAAATAGCAGTTTAAGTGACGATAATAATTTAGATTATTTGCAGATTTCTGACTCTAATACTATTTCAAGTGACGATAATAGTGATATGGAGTTTAATAAATTTTTTAATAAAAGTGATTATAATTCAAGCAGTGACAGTACATGTAGGGAAGAATATTTTATGCTTCAAAATGAAGAATTTAGAGAGATAGAAGAGTTACAAGAATGGTTATTGGGTATACCATTGAGCATAATCTACAGCATTTTATGGTCATAATTATGTCGCCAGGTAGCGGGATTTATTAGCATAATATGCAGCATAAAATGATCATCTAGCATAAAATTCAACACATTATGACCATTTTATGCCCAACAGTTCTACCAGGGTAACAGTATTCTTTATAGTATTTTACGTTGTTTTAAACGAATCGAAATTAAAGAAGGATAACACTATATTTACAAAGTCGTTGTATTGAAGATATATAAAATATAAACACATATTTTTAAAGTATGAATGATTTCATTCTGATGTATCTTTTAAGACTTTCTTGAAACTATTTTTAAGAAAGAAACGCAAAATTGAAAAATGTATCAAATTTTTTTAATGAATACCTATATTAACAAAAGAATAATTTGTTACGTTAGTTTTTATGCAAGATATGTTAAACATAGACACATATTCTTAAATTTCGCGAAATTTCCTGATGACTAATGTCTATCAAGACTATTTTGAAGCTACTTTTAAGAAAATGAGATTTAGAGGAATGTATCAAATTTTTTTAAAAGGTAGCTATTTTAGCAAATCGAAATTAATATTTTAAGCAACCTTCTGCACTAAAGCAATTATCAGCGGTTCTTGGATTTCATTAAGAATCTCGGTCATGCAGTATTTATAATATTTTAAGGTGGTTATTTATGAACATGAAATGTTGAGTAATAATATTAAGGTATTTCTTCACAAAAACTTCCAATCAAAATAAAAAACCAGCGGAATAAAACTACAAAATCCGCACCTCTTATTGACTCAATGAAAAATATTGGGAGTCGAATAAATTAAAAGCAAATAGTAACTGTGGAAGTCATGTGAGCGTAAAAATATCATTTTTGTGACAAAAACACATAATTTATTGTATTACAGTAATCTTAAATTATATTAAGATTCATAAATAAATGTAATAAATATTATTTACATACATTGAATAAGATTTTCGTGACTTCTTTCTATACGTACTCAATTGACTCGGGAGTTGTGTGCGAACCACCTGAGTAATACCGGATGACCGATATAATCAATAAAAACTAAAAAGATTAAAAACCAAACAAGAATAATGGAAAATACGATCATGTCGGTAAGCAAGCAACAGCATACTGGCAGCAACATCCCTTCAAGGAATTATCAGGAAAATTGGGCTATTGAAGAGAGACGATGACATCGAGCATTGTTAAAGCCGTATCGGTCCGTTGCCAGGCCAGCACGGCGCACAATAGATACTGAATTATTGCGAGTGCGCAATTTAAATCGAATGTAGGCTATAATTGGTCGCCGCTGCAGTGGCACTGGCAAGCTTTCAGTAAGACATTATTGTCTTGGATAATGGTCAGCCCGGTATTCCGTTATTGCGCTTACTATTTGCATCAGTAACGGCTGCACCCTCGAGAGCTTTTCAGACTGATCGGTTAATATTGACTTATAAAATGTTTGATAGTTCCTTTCCACAGTGAAAACTTACTATATATATATATGCAAGCCTGTGTGTTCTTGACTTTTTACATGATTTAAATAAATTGATAGAATTTGTATTTATAATGAAAAATGTATACGTAATAATTATTAAATTAAATTGATTAATTAACATAAATATTATATGACAGTAATATCGATATCAAGATGATAACTACTTTATTACAGCAGGAATATTCATGAATTATTCACTCATACATTTGAAACCACTAAATTATTTTAAGTTTCAAAGTGCCTTATAACATTTTTATTATAACTATCAAATAATTCAGGTGTTCGATAATTCGATAACGCTTGATTGAACGTGTTCTCGTGTACCTAATGCAGCATTAATAATAGTTTCAGCTGCAAAATACGAAAGAGTCAAACGAATCTATCTGCCCCTAATAACATCCGCACACAAATTCAATTCCCATATAGAAATTCGCCCAACAATTCATCCCGCTATTTACCTAATGAATAAAATCACAAATCCGTCCCCTCGCCGCGAAAGGAACATTTCGTTAAGTACGTCCTTTCAAAGAAGAAAAAAAAGAAGCGGGAACGAGACGAAGGTCCATGAGCCTTAAATAAACAACATTTTATACATCCTCCTCGTCGACGACGACGCAGTGACGTATTTATCGCCTGTCGAACTATATACCCTTCGCTTCGCCACGTCTCTCATTCTCGCGTGCAGTGCACCTCCCTCCCCCTTCACTCCTTCAAATCCTTATTTTTTCGTCGTGATCCGCACCCCGTACACACACGCGCAGTATACATACAGAGTCGCTCGTTGTCGTCGTCCAGGGGGCGCGACAATAGCCCCGAGCCCCGGAGGCGAGTATTTTTAAGAAAGCCCGAAGAAGAAGACGAAGAGACCCCGGCTTATCCTTTCTCCATTTCTCTCCGGCTCTATATCCTCCTTTTTTCGGGAGACTATAGAGAGAGAGAGAGCTGGCCGGCGATTTTCGAGGAGTGCAGTAGCAGCCACACGAGCTTCGTATAATGCCCGGGATAGACGTGTGTATATGTATACGTGTAGCTCTCTCTTTCTCTCTCTCTCGCCCTCGGCTCGTCGGAGCTTGGCTTTTCCGCGCAGCGAAATAAAATCGCTATTGCTGTTATTTACTCAGCTTGGGCCAGGAGAGGCCAGTGGTAGCAGCAGCGGCAGCTCGCGCGACGGTGTATATACTTCGGTGTATAATACAGCCTCGCACCGGAAAGATACAGCGAGGAAGAGAGAGAGAGTGGCACGAAAACAGTCCCTTGTTTGCTCAGGATCTCCCGTGCTCATGATTCGGGAACAATTCACACGACAAGAGACTGCGAGAGAGAGAGAGAGAACACTGTGCAAAGTAATTTTCTGTTTACACGACGTATGAAGGGATTTGCGCCCGGCCTGCAGGGGTGCAGACGGAATTTTCTTCATCGCCGCTCGTCCCTCTCTATCTCTCTTTCGAAGACGCTGACTTTATTATTGTTATGTATATAGGTGGCACGGAAGGAGAGCTCGAGCTCGTCTTTATGCTCACGCAGAACTAACAAGTTCGATGAAGAGAAGAGGAGGCCGAGGCTTGTTGGCAAAGTGCTCCTGAATGGGAGAGTCGCGACGCTGGATTCCGCTGCTTCGGGGCTTTTATATTGTTGCAGGAAGCAGCGGCAGCGGCGGCGAGACAAAGCTTCGCGCCATCGCGATACTTAAGACGTTGAGGAAATTTTCTGCCCGCACGGTGCACAAAGGCCGTGCGACGCGCGATTCGCCGGGGAAAAGGAACTCTCTCTCTCTCTCTCTCCGCTATAACCCTTTCTCGATGTTGACGCAAGGACTTTGGTTTTTCTAGCGCTTCGTCCGCGTGGGATGTCGAAGGCTGCTTTCGTATATATACCGCGAGTTTTTATTCAACGGGGTTATCGTTAAGCCGTTATTTTTACAGTTGCGGAGATTGTTTTGCCGAGGAGACATTTTTCTTGGTGAAAAGGGATAATAATTTTGCTCAATGTTTTTTCATCTGTAAGCGTTATTGTAAAGATTTGGCTGCTTGTTTGTTCAATTGTTTAATTTTTTTCGCATTGTTATACTTTACACGCTACTTTTATGCCCTCTCGAATAAGTAAAATTGTGGTGCAGAGCTTTTTATTTTTACATTTATGGTTTAAATCTGGCTTTGTGTTCATAAATCTTTCCATTTTTACATATTTCACGATCAAAATTTTACTACAACCCTGAAAGTGCTAAATTTAACCGCCAAAAATAGCGCTGTTGACGTTAGTTACGTAGGGTATAAATACACTGGCAAAATAAATTATTTGGATTTCATTTAGTCAATTCGAGTCAATTTCAATAAAAAAAGACTTCTTAAAATAGAATAACTGTAATTACTTATATTTGTTTCAAGTAAATTTATTCGAATTAAAAATACATTTTCTCCAATTCAAATAACGTAATTTATATGAATTATTGAAGAAAATTATTGTTTAAATCAATTAAAATTACTTTAATTGACTAAATTTAGTAATTCTAAAACTTTATTTGATTTAAATAAATAATTTTGTTCAATATACTTCTCATAGCGAATATTATATTTACAATCAAACAAATGTTTCTTTAAATAAAATAATTTTTTTTTCACTCTAGCTAATATTTTAAACTTGTAACCTAAAGTTTAGGTTGTACAATGAATACGGAAACTATTATAGACTAATATTTCCAGTGGAATTTCACATTAATCTCATTATATTATACAGTCAAATAAAATTCAAAGACTCGTGGACTCCAAGAAACAAGAAAAAAGTTAACTCTCGCAAACTGTCCTTCCATATACGACGAGCGAAACTACAGCAGCACATAGCGGTCAATTAAAACGAACTCCTGCACTTCGCAATTGAATCGATATCTCATTTCCTTACATAACTTGAGCTCCTGCATTAAACTTGCAGGACACTTAAATTCACATCTCTCCCGTGCCGCTGGCGCTGCCGCCGCTGTTGCGAGATCCGATTTAGCTTTCCTTTCATCGGCAAATTGACCTCCTGCTCCGTATAGCACAGCCGTATAAATTCGTCGATCGGTAGTTTCTGCACAGAACGCGAAGAAAAAAGAACAGCAGCGCGAAGTCTAACGATTTTTCGGAATTGCACTCGCACGCACATGCACGTATACACTCGGCTCTCCTTTTAAAGGTATACAATACGATTTGCTACTATGGAGCACGGGTATAGGCAGCAGTTGCAGCATTCAATCTAAGAGGCTTTACGCGAGGAAATTCGCGCAGCTTTTACGATTGCATGCGTATGAACACGCACGCACACATACGCGGATATATCGATACATATAGAATATAATAAGAAAACCGTTTTTGATACATTTAAAAAAAAGAACTAATGTGGAGAAATGAGGATGTTACTGACTGATTACATAATTAATTATAGGAGCAAATAAAGACCTTATTTTCTTGTAAATGTGGGTTATATAAAACCCTGAAGGCAAGGTTTAGGTGAGTCTACAATAAGAGCCTATAAAAGAACAATGTTTTATCTGAAAAATCATATTGATTGTAATTCAAAAAAGTAAGAGCAACAAGTTTCTTGTTTATATCTTAGGAATAATAATTCAAATTATGTCTTCAAACCAAAACAACAATTTAGTCAAAAAATGACAATTTTGATAAAGAAAATTGTACTCTATGCTCAATCAATTTTTTTGTTGTTGTCTTCTAAAACATATTTTTTCTTATTTCTAAAAGTATAATCGTCTTAAGAGTGGACATAGAAAGACGAGGTTTCGCATAAAATCGGAAACAAATAAATGTGGATATCATGTATATGTACGGTCACGATTTTCACATAGTAGAACTGAGTAGTAGTAAACTTGAGCATATTATAGACTCATTAAGGGTCGAAATTAGCTCCTAAGATACCTCAGACGGAACGATATTGTCCTGGGAGATATAACTTAATTATGCGACTTGGTAAACACCCACGATTTTGGCTTGGGCTTATGAATATCCGAGTTTCTTACCATAAATAATGTAAACATTATAAGCACTAAACTAGTTTATTTTGACATTAATAATTTCTCCCTCTTCTCATTTCATCCCTGCTGAATACTTCATAACAATTATACAGCTACCTGTACGAGATCTTAAAATTACTGCCACTAATTTACAAACAAAACCTAAATTATCGTACGCAGAAACATTACAACATATCAAGGCCATCAAGAAAGTTATATAAAGCTAAACTGAAGTTTTATTTAGGATCGTAATGGAGCATTTAACCCTCAAATCCACACGCAAAAAAATTGTGATCAAGAAGTCCTGGAGTATGTTGCGTTTCGACTTCGAATTTAATAAAATCCGACTTCAGTAAAAAATTTCCTCAACATGCTTTAACCTTAAGTTGGTTCATGCGCCAATACGTACCTGCATTAAAATAAATTATACAATAAACTGTTCTTATATCACAATATGAAGAACGATATAATATGAAAGATGGTCACTTCAAGCAACGAAAAAAAAATTTTTCAAAAAATTTTCTATATTGCAAAAGTATAAATATCGTCAACTAGAGAAAGATTCGACAAAACACTGGAGACTTTTTTATTTTCTATCCGATTTTAATTCTGAAGGTCTCATTTTCTTACTTGAAAGATTTCAGGGGACTTAGTGATATAAAAATTGCAAAAAGAACGATGAACTTGCAAAGTTACAGCCAATAGTTTATACTTGTACACCTACGAATTTATAAAAACACGAGTATCGGCTTATAAACAATTGGCTGTAACTTTGCAAGCTTATCGATTTTTTGCAATTTCTATATTGCAAGTTGCCCTGAAACCGTTCAAGCAACAAAATGAGACCTTCAGAATTAAAATCGGATAGAAAATAAAAAAGTCTCCAGTGTCTTGTCGAATACTTTCTCTAGTCGACGATATTTATACTTTTGCAATATGTAAATTTTGTTTAAAACATTTTTTGTCGTTACTTGAAGTGACAATCTTTCATACTACATTATTCCTCATATTGTGACATAAGAACAGATTATTATATAATTTATTTGAATTCAGGTACGTATTAACGCATGAACCACGTTTAAACAAAAATTGCTCAAGTAGTCAGTAATTTCTGTTCGAGTTTACAAAATAAATGTACTCCAATCGTCATGTGCCAAAATTTTGAGCAGATTTAACTCGACCTTGGTCAAACATTGCTCACCAGTTTCTTATTCGTGCAGAACTGCACAACAAAAAGAAAGAAACAAAACTCTCTTGCTAGGTTCCGAGAACTCGGCCGCGTCTCCTCCCCCTTTTCTCGCCCTCCTCATAAAATTGCCCCTGCGATGGTAATAATTACTAATTAGATTTGCGCTCGCGCCTCTGCGTTCAGGGAAAATCGGAGGTGGCGTCGGCCGCCGCAACGGTGCATTGTACGCGTGGAAGTTCTCATTATTACCGTAAATTACGATTCACGAGTTAAGGATCGGTCTCTCTCTCTCTCTCTCTCTCTCTCTCTTCGTTTCAATTTCGCCCCGCGCCTGCGCATATGCATGTATGTATATATACCTGCAGAGCCCCGCTTGTTAGCCATTACTCATTTATTGTTATCGCGCGTAATCGCCGGCTTCTCTTTGCCGCGCGCGCGCTCTCTCTCGAGCAGATGGTTCCTTCGTCTACTTCTTCTTCTTCTTCTTCGTTGCATGCACTTGACGCGCGCGAGCTTGTGTCTGTGTCTGTTCTTAGCAGCAGTCACGGGGAGTGCAGATACGGGGCTGGCCGGGGGTAATTCAGGGAAAAGGCGCGCTTGCGCGGCCACGCGAGCGTGTTTTGTCCAGGAGTCTCTGGAATTCGAGGTCGATATTCTTCTTCTTCTTCTTCTGTGTGTGCTATGCAGTTGCTTTCGAGAGGGCGTCGCAGGTAAGTGAATGCGTTAGAGAGGTGTTTCAGGGCTGGAGCGCCGCGTGAGAGGACCGTGTTGTGCCCTCGTGACATTGTACTCGAGTGACTTTGTTTTGACACTGGAGTGCAGCTTCAAGGATCCCGGGGCCCATTGCAATTTGTCCTATTTGCAGCGCTCGGCCGTGAACGATGACTGAGTTTTCAGCGTGAAAGCGGCTTTATCGGGTTGTTTCGGTTCTGGAAATCCGATGACAAATTCTGACGCTGCGTGGGAGCTGAAGTGTGCGCGAGAAAGTGGCTTTCGAGAGAACAACAAATTTTAAGGGTACACATTCTGGTGTAAAGAGTCCTAAAATGTGGCCTTTTTTCAAAGATGACAATGAGACATAGAATAAAGAATCTGTTTAAGATTTATGTAAATACATTTGCAATGATAAAAAAAATCAGTTTTTCATTAAATTCTGCAAAAACTAGTCAAAATTATATAGAATTGTGAAAATATGCTATATAGTCATAAAAATAATAATTGACCAATTTGAAAATTTCTTCCATCGATATTTTATTATTAAAAAATACCTATTTTTAAAAGGTTTTACAAATTCATGTAGGGATCAGCGAATTTGATCTGATGGTTTTATTGTGAGATTTTATGCATACCAATTTTCGCAGAATTTATTGAACCGAATAATATGCAAAAAAACTTTTTTTTTCATACTATTAATATGCTTGATACTTACTTTGGTTTGTTGTTAATTCTTTTTCCTACATATAACGTTCGTTTTAATAAGTCAGGAAAGGAAATATGTTGTTAGTATTACATATTATTATATATTAATTATTTATTACCTGCACTACACATATTTTATAAGTTACGTATAATAATTGCACAGTCTACCTGTGGGTAATTGCGACGTCTTGTATTTTGCTATGTTCATTAGATCAGAAAGTAGTATTATAAATTTATGTTAAAAACATATTTTCTTTCCTGACTCATTAAAACAAACATTATACACATAGAATTAACAACTTATTTTTCTCACCTTCAAATACGTATTAATAAATTCTAAAACGATTACTCACCCCATCCCTTATATTTTGAAGAACCTTTACATCAGAATGTGCCCTTAAAAGCTTCACTGTTGACGGCGAAGTGAATAAAACAAACTCTATGTACATAGAATTAACAACTTATTTTTCTCACCTTCAAATACGTATTAATAAATTCTAAAAAGATTTCTCACCCCATCCCTTATATTTTTAAGAACCTTTACACCAGAACGTACCCTTAAAAGCTTCATTGTTGACGACGAAGTGGACTCTCTTATACGTAACCGGAGAAGCGCCGCCGTGCACGCCGGGAAATCAGAGCACGGAGAGATCGGGGGGAGAAGATTGCGCGGCGGCCCCGCTATATTTATTTATTCTGCATTAGCGTGTTAAGTTGCAAAGTGCGGCAGTGCAGTGGACGGGGGAAAGTATATACAACTGGATTTCCGATCGGTCTTCTTTTGTTTCGCGGTCGTTTTAGCTGTGCAAACTCAAAACGGGGGAATTGTTATCGAACGATTTGTACCACTTGCGCGCGGCTCGGGCTGTCGGGCGTAGGGTGTCAGAGTCGACGTTAATGTGTGTATTGTGGAGTACGTCGGGAGTGCCCTAAATTGTAGGCTATGTTTGACCCATCAAAGTATCCGTTTTGCTGTAACAGTTATGTATCGCTGAAAGAAGATTTTTTTCAGATATAAGTAAATATTTTGATTGAAAGTAGTCAAAAAATATCGTAATAATAGTAAGTATTTATTTAATATAAGAAAGATTTTCTTACATTTCATAAATATTTACTTTATTCAAGGTGATAATTTTGTTTCCAGTATTCAAAGAAATATTCATTAAAGCTCTATCACAAATCTATAATCGTATAGTCATAGCTTTTCTACCAGGTTATTCTTATAGCTTGTGATATAATGAAGTGATTAGCATCCATAAGGGAGCAGATACATTCTTTCTCACAAAAATACATTTTAAAGTAAATTTTAAAGTACAAAATATTTTTGATAGCCCAAAATTGACCTCAGAAGATCAAATGTAATTTTTGGGTTAAATTCAGGAAAACGCGCTTGCAATCAAATTTAATCCATTTTTAGATAAACCATACAAAAAACGTGATTTTTCCAGCGATAAAGAATTCTCGTCGTTCAAAGGTCAAATCGCCGAAATTCGTTTCAGTTTAACATTCTCGATGCCCAGGTAAGGTCGAAGCTCGTAAAACCCTTTACGCGACAACAAAAGTTCACGGTAAAATGACTCACACGAATAGAGCAAAAATAGCCCGCCTCGGTCGTTTCTAATAAAACCACGGCGTGTGCCATTTCGCTAAACCGTAGAAAGAATATAATAAGTTCGCAGTGCCATAGCCAAACACTCGGGCGCAAGAGACGTCAAGATTTTTTTTTTATACCCGCGCGCAGCCACCCTCGTTATTATTTTCTTTGCCCTGCGCTGCTCGCCCGCCCCGAGAGCTTTAATATTTCTGAAGCCCGCCGACGTATACCTACGTATATACGAGTGTGTCCTTTCATTTTATCAAAGCGAAGTGTCTACTCGAAAGTTCATTAGAGACTCGTAAAGGAGACCGCTCTCTCCCGCGCGGGCCGAATATGATGTGTGCGCCAGATAAGGCTTCGTGTGCACTCCCCGCCAACTGCACACGACTCCGCTACACCGCTGTACGTCCGCGTCCGGCGAGGAGGGAACAAAAAAGAAAGGAAGAAGGTAGGTAAGAGAGGGAGGGAAAAAAGAGTCTCTCTATTCTTCAGAGTTTTATGTCGCGGGATCGCCGCCGCAGCAGCGACGTTCACAAAGTGGCGACAAACCGCCCCGGACTCGGCGGAATCCATAAACGACGCCGCCCGTCTCGTAAAACCGACCGAGAAATACCAGCTGATATATATTTCTTTTTTTTTTTTCTAGGTCGAGATAAGGAGAGAAAGAGAGAGAGAGATAAAAGAGGAGAGACTCGCGTGTGCTCGCCGATAGCCGCGGCGCTCGCGCGTACGAGGAGTAATAAAAAATCCTATACGCTTTCGAGCGCGCGCGTTTTCTCCATCTACGTCGCGCTCCCCGGATATATACTGTAATCCTTCCGGCGACGCCGCGACGCGAGGGACGTCGTAAAGCAAGGAGGCAAATCAATCGATTTCGACTGTGCTATCTTCCCCGAGCGAGCCAGATCGTTGATCTCTTCTTCTTCTTCTGCTTCCACTCGCGAGTTTAGAGCGGAAGAGTCGAGATAGAGAGAGCGAAAAGACAAAGAGGAAGAAGTGCTTCGAGAGGAGAGCAGCAGCAGCTCGGCGGAATAGAGATGAAGGCTGAGCAAACATTAAGTTAAAAGTGGTAGAAGGAAAAGGCAATTCGTGAGGGTCATAAAATGGCTCGGCGCGCGCGCTCGCGCGGCGGACTGTTTGCCCCAGTGCTACGATGTTTGCTTTATCCTCGGCAAGAGTGAGAGAGAGAGGAAGAGTTTCACATTGCGCCGCACGACGACGGCGATACAGACTCTTTCTTCCTCTGTATAGGTACTCCTCGGACCCTCTGGCACTCTCGTGCTCTCTCGTACATAAATAGTGGATTATTCGGAAACGCGGGAGACCGGAGAGACGGACCGATGCCGCGGATAACCGCGCGGCGGACTTTTTTGTCTCCCTTTGTATTCCGCGCGCGGAGGCCAAGTTGTCCGGCGTTTTTTGGGGTTAAAAGGACTCTTTTATGGGGAGCGGGGAAAAAGCGCTCAAGGTCTGTTTTTAATGTTTTTGGGGTGGAGGACTGCCGGGACTAGGTCTACGAGAGGAAGTGCTGGTATTTTTATGTGGGTGGTGTGAAAGGATTCCGTGTTTTTTGCTCGATTTTTTTTTCGTAAACCAGGTATTTTTATCCGGTGTTTATTTTTTTTAGGAGTGAACCGTTTGGCATGCCGCTGCGAGATTTTTAGGAATGTGCTTTTTGTGTTCTTTTTTCGAATCGAGATGAGGGTCTTTTGGAGGGAAACATAAATGTAAGCAAAAAAATAAGAATATTGTGGAGAGTATGCCTAAAAGGTTTGTTTATATTTATAACAATGCTTTATAGTGGAAAATGAGAGGCAATTATCAATAAATTTATGATTATAAAAGTAACTAAAGATGTTCTCAATGAATACTTACTAACATTTTAGCAACAAATAAGGTTCATACAATATGAAAAGTTTGGATAATGAATTATTCTTTACAGCGAATATATAGTACGCTGTTTTTACAATTTAACCGTATAGTACATTAATCACCAGAGGTATAAAAGCTAATCTAAGGGTAATAATAATTTTATAGCAGGATGGCATAGATCATAATAAAGGAAATCTTAATGGCATCGACTTAGGAAGACATAAATTTTCATCAAAATATATCCAGCAAAAATCGTAAAAACTAATGGAATTTCCGAGTATTTTTGTATTTACGATTCTAAAACTTCACGTGATTGCGTGATGCATTTGAGATCCACAGAGGCATATGTTTGATTGTGGATGTTAAATTACAAATTATAATAAAAAATATGATTCTATATTCACAACATTAGTATCTTTATTAAAAGTTGATTTAAAAGTTTTTATCGATAGTTTGCTGTTAATAATAACAAAATCAATATATCTAGAATCGATATGTGAACTCATCGAAAAAAGTAAATAAAATCGTAACAAAAAGGACACAATTATACCTCCCTCGTCAAGCGTAACTCTTAAAAAAACTCTCCACCAATACAACATCCCCTACAAATTCAGTCAAGCAAAACAGCCCCAATCCCAGCCACTCTCCAATCATCAATCTCCCTCCTTAACCTCGCCAAAACCTCCTCTCAATAACACCGAACGATCCACAAAATCCTCACTCCCTCGCAGTCTCGCGGTGACAGTCCCCTTGATCGCGACAACTTCTCCAAGCCCGCGCGTAAAATCCTTCCATAAACGCGGATGATAATATCCCGCCAAGAGGCAAACACATCGGCCCTCAGCCCGCGAGATTTTTCCCAGCCCCGACAAATTTAGATGTAAATGAATCCATCTTGTTTTACAGCCGAACGAGCGGCGCTCGAGTCGCCTCGCGGGCTGCATTTAGCCGCGCGGCGCTTATCTATTTTACATGACGCGCGCTCGCTCGGCCCAATGAATAGCGCGTATAAATGCAAAGGATGGTACGGTTTAATTAAAGTTCAGCGAAAGCTCGAGCTGTAGCCTCGGCTGGAGGGAGGGAAAATAAGAGCGCCAAGTTTCCGGGGCCGACGGGAGGGAGGGAGGGAGAAGGAGAGGAGAGGAGAGGAAACGACGTGAGGCAAAAGTTTCATGGCTTTTTATCGACGTCCAGAGGAAGCGAAACGTCGGCCTCGAATCAGCTCTCCCGGCCGAGCTTTCTTCGCCGCCGCCGGCCGTTGCTGGAGGGATTCGCAACATTGTTTTCGTACAAAATTAATCTCTCTCGAGCTCGCTTTCTCGCTCGCTCGCTCGCTGCCTTTTCACTCTCTGCTTCCTGCGGGAAATCTTTCTCCTTAGCTCTCGGGCTTCGCCGGTTTTTTTGCCCCGCCGTCGCCGCGATTTCTTCTTCCGCGCTATGGCTGCCGCCCCGCAGGAAGCTGCTCGCTCCTCTCTTTCTTCTTCTGAGGCACTTTTGTCGCTTATAATGTCATTTCGGTGGCTGCAGCGAAGGCCAGCCGGCAACGAGCTACTCGCTATTTGTGTGTCGCTCTATTAAGGGATGTATAAAGTTCATTCATTAAAAGGGAGAAATTGAGATTAGCAGCTGCAGCGCCGTAGGGAAGTCTCTGCTCTGTCGTGGACGACGGGAATAAATCATTCAACGACGGATTTTTTTATTGAAAATAGGGTTTTCTCTTGAGTTTTCTTTTCATTTTTGAAAGTTAAAGTTTGATTTAACAGGTTTATTGTTTGTAATTTTTCTTAAAAACAGAAGAAAGATTTAAGTTAGAATGGAGAAAAAAGTGTTACGTATAATATGATCTCTCGTTTATCAATATGAAATACCTATAATGAATTATCAAATACTCAATCATGAAGTATCAAGTTGCAGCCAATAATATACTATCTCGTCCAAGCATGAAGCAATGAGAATCTTAAATCCAAAACCAGTATTGACTAAACTCCCGTAAAACCAGTTATTGATGTTCGGATTTACACTCTAGCCACTTTTAAGTTTCATCCCTCTACCTCTATTACATATGTATCAGTTATATACATAAAACTTTTTGCTTAAATACGTGTTATGATTGCGGAGCCATTATATTATTTATAAAAATGTACTATTTTTCCAAATTTCGTTTTATAGTACTTTTACAATTAATCAAATCGATTTGCTTCAACATATTTTATACTCCTCTATTCCTATTCTCTATTTCCTATTTTTATTTTCTCTATTCACTTAAATAAATAAAGAAAACGGGACAAATCAGTTAAAATGTTGTTTTAAATAGTTAAAATCCGTTATAAAACAGATATATCTTAGGTAAAGTAATGCTCTTAATAGATATTATCGGTAATACTCTTTGGACATAAAATATTACTAAATCGCGCATAGTAAATTGAGGAATCTAAATGAAACTTTTTAGATATACTCTAAGTATAACACACAGAAATTCATTCATTTTTAATGAATTAATATCTGAAGTTTATTAATAATACGATTATTATAAAATAAATATTTTTTAGCAATTAATAGACAAAATCAAATATATTTTATAGCTAAATGATCTTTTTTATATGCTTAGTTTTCATAATATGTTGAAATTTTCTTAGAACTGTATGTTAATATAGTATGTATAAGTACTATTTTAAACACTGTAGCTTATTTTATCTAGAAAAATAACCCATTATCCCAAAAAATTTTAAATGAACTGCGTAACTTCATATCACGCAATGTCAAACATCCCTTGTAAGCATCAGTTTACCAGAATAAAATCTACAGATTTTCAAAATTATGATTGTAAAAACACTGTTACACCTAGCTCTCAAAACTATATTCCCCTCGTCGCACCACATTCCATTCCTCGCTCTACATCCCAATCGAACCAAGTAAAACGGCAAAAAGGCCTCAAACGGACATTCACCCTCCCAGTCGCATACACACGCACCCCCACACGACCGTACACTCGAACTTGAAAATTTAAACTCCCAATTCCGCAGAGTGTTGGTCCGGCAATTATTTACGCGCTCCTCCCCTCTCCACCCCCAGCAATTCGTCGGAAAAGCCCAGCTCCCCGCAGCGCTCTCCTCCCCTGATGTCAAGCGAACACAGCTGAGCTCTCTCGCGAGGTGCATCGCGCGCGCGCGCGTCGCATTCCTGCACGCTCTCTTCCCCCACTCTCTATTTCACCCACGCGTACGTATAGATTCAGGAGGGCGCGACCTTTTATACTCGTCACGCTGCACAGTTTTTCGGCTGACTGAGTATAGGTCTGTATATACACGCTATCTCTCCCTCTCTCTCTCTTTTTCTCTGCAGCCTGCAAGCGCGCATACATATACAGGTATACACGTGTGCGTATAAGCCAGGAGACGCGGCTCGGCGCACGCCGAAAGGTAAAAGCCAAATATTTTTCCTGCCGCGCGCGCGAAAATCCCGTGTATATACACGGCCTAACGACGCAGGCCTTGTAAAAATGCTCCCCGTCCGCCCTCGTTTTTCTCCAAAAATCCCCTCGTCCTTCTATTCGTCTGTATGGGTATATGAAAGGTCACTGGGCCATAATATAGACGCGCGACGAGCCGATGGGGGGGAGGAATTTGCGAGCTACCGTGGTCTCCCTTTTTCTACACTTTCCAAAAGCCACGGCCGAAGAAAAGGCCGCGCAGCGGCGACAGCGAGGCATTATACCTGGGAGGATTTTTCCCGAAAACGAGCCGCCCCGCGCTCTTTACAAAGAACCGCCCCGATGTTTACCCTCTTCGCTGCCGTGCTATATACAGGCACGTTAGAATCGAGAGTATGTGTATAAGGGGGAGGAGAAGGAGGACGCGATCGGCCAATATTTTCCTTCGTGCGGCCGCACATTCGAGATGCATACGCGCGTCTCTGTCGCCTGGAAAAGGCGCGCACACATGTCCGAATATTATTAGGCACTGCGCGGGATCCCGTGGCGCCGTTGTACCATTCTTCTCGTCTGGGTGCATCATGGGTGTACCGTGTGTATAGGTCTAGCGAGGTGTATACGTGCAGATGCACAAAGGACACAGAGCGAGCGCGCGCTGCGGCAGTTTTCCGGTCAACTTAAGTCTGGTAAACGCGCGAGCGAGCAAGAGAGAGCATTGAAAAGGTGGCGCGCGGACGATTCAATTTTCGCGCAGCGCCAGTTCTGTGCGTTTTGTATGCGAGGGGACGGACAATGAGAGATGCGAGGGATGTCCGACTGAGATGTCAGAGTTTTGTGCTCTTTTTTTTCTTCTTTTTCTTGATTTTGCATTTTGGGTTTTCAGGGAAGCACTGCTGGGCGATGTGTGCACGAGTTTTGTGGGTAATGGGCTGATTTATATTGTCTCGCTTGGTCAAAACTTGGAAATTGGCCTGGAGGTGAGCGGAAGATGGAGCGGTTTAGTTTACGAGTTCCTGGATGTCGGGGAATCGACTGGTCTTAATTTTCTTCTCATGAGTTTGCATCTGCGAGTGCATAGATTTACTTCATTCTAAAGATTTCGTGCGTTTTTATTATAGTTTTAAAAGAGAAATAAATAAGTTTATACCTATACAATATATACAGAATATTACGATTACTAATATTATACGAGTAGTATTCTTAATTTTATTCATAAAATTTTACTTTTTATATGACTGAAAAAAGAAGTGCGCAAACTCGTCGATAATACATTTTCTAATTTACAATTTATCTTACAAGTTCTATAGATTTATCAATGAATTATTAAAAACTCAGTTAATTAATATTTTTGATTAATAAAATATAGAATTCATTTAAATTTAAAAATAAGCGTCCCACGCTTTTTTTATTAGTTATATTAAAAGTAAAATTTTATTTAAACCTTCAAGAATTAAGGTAAGTGTACCGATTATTGTGTCCTGTTCTTGAAGTCCGAACATTTCGCTGATTTACAAATCTTGAATAATAGTCCACATGTTTTTAAAGCTTCTAAGTCACACTTTATGACTTCTTTTATGAAAAGCAATTTTTTTCGATGTATATATTGAATATTTTTATAATATTAATGGAATCAAAAAAAAAGTTTGTGACTAAGTTACTGAGCTCTAACAAGCCCCAAAAATCAATTACTGTGCTCCGATTACCAACTACAATGCTCTAATGGTGCATCCGACAATTAATATTCCAGGTTAGAATTCAATGTGATATTGCTATAATTAAGCAACAAAAATTAACTATGATACGATATTTTAATATAGGTAGGAATTTATTTGAAAATAATTTATTAGGTACTTATTACGTTTATTACCAAAACTTTTATTACATTGTATGTAAAACGTACAATTAATACAACTCATAAAACTCAAAAATACTATTTTGTAACTATAAATGATAATAATTTTTAAACTTTGGATACACCACAGATTCATTTGGTTTTTTTATTAATATAAACTTTTGTATATATTTATATTAACTTTTGCAACGATCTTTTTATTGGCTCTTTTTGCAGGAACTTTATTAGTTTTATTTTTTTTGCTTTTTCTTTTCGTTGTTCATTTATTTTTTTCTTAAGCTTTATCTCTTCGTCTTTTTTATTTAATTTCTACTTTCTTAAGCCTTATTTTCTTTTGTATACAGTGGTCTCGCGTTATAATGTAAGAATTATAACAAGAGGCCACTGTAATTTTTAATGAAAAGTCTTTGTTTTTAAGTAAATTTTAATCGAATTATAACGTTCTATATCTGAAATATATATTTAAACCGAAAATCGACTTTTTACTCTTTATTTATACTAAATATTACAAGTACCTCTTGTTATAATGTTGGCATCATAATGTGAGGCCACTGTATAACATCCGCCGTTTTTTTTCTTTCTCCATCTTATTATTTATTTATTTATTTATTTATATAATATATTTTTTTCATATTGCAAAACAATTTGATTTATTCTACATCACCTTTCATTCATTGAGCGTTTCCTTAAGCTTTGTGCTAAGATTAACGACAAAAACGGAAAAATCTTACAGAAGGAATTTCAAATGATCATTTTCGTATATTAAGAAAGGATACGTAATATACATCCGATTCTTATACATAAAGGAGCACTTGAAGATTAATTAAAAAATATAATGTGTTCTTTTTCATGAAAGTATAATCAGTTATACGGGAAACTAAAATGCCATGGGCGCAGTAATCGGCTACCCCACAATAATCGGTTCATCTACCCTATTTTCTTCTTTTCATGGGTGCAATGCTATTAGCGCTTTTATAAATAACTTTATTTTAATTTTGTTAGTCAACTAGAGATATTTACATAATTAAGATACGCATAGTCATAATTATAGTGACTTATACGCATAAGTCATAGCCTTATATATACGCACGCACGCAGACCCACACTTACGATGAAGATAATAATTATAAAGAAAGCATACACGCTAAATCTCTGCAAGCGAATTTCATCGTTATTTCGAAAAAATAGCATTAAATTACATTGTCATTCAAATTACACCTGTAAATGCTAAAAGTTTCAACTTTGTATCTTATCTAAAAGTACGTAAAAAATTAATTTTAAGATTCCATCTTGACAGCTCGGCAGCCAGACAAACAAGTTAAATAAAGTAAGCCATATAAAAAACAGATAAACATCCATAGAAAAAAAATTACATATCTGTCAAGGTCTCGCTAAACGAAACTTAAAACTATTTTTCCAAGTCGAGCTCGTGCAGGCCTCGTTACAGTTCCCTCGCACACACACACACACGTGCACACACAGTCACGCTAGAAGCATCGTAAACTAAGCCACAATGCGACTCTGGGATCCTCCTCGCGAGCTGCACTCGCGCGAGCGCATGCAGGCAATTTCCCGCGGAATAGAGCACTAAAAGTCTTTCCGACAATGATCTCCGTTCCTCGTTTTTCATGCGAGAGATCGGCCCCTGCTCGTTATACAATGTATGCATACTCGCGAACACACACACACACACATACCGAGCACATCCCATACGGGTCGTAGTCTCGTTGGCTGTCCATTATGAGCGCGGAGCTGGAGCCCTGCGCGAAATTACCTGTAGCTGATGCACGCTGTCAAAAAAACGCACCTTTAACACGTCGTGCAAAAAGGAGGCATAGAGAGCGGCCGTGCATGTATATATGTGTGTGTGTGTGTGTGTGTGTGTGCGAGCGCCAACGCCCAGGCTCTAAACTGGACATACGGGTTTCGCTTGTACACTTTACGAACGAGGAAGAGAGAAGGATATATAGAGAGAACTGTTCGTTCTGCATGCTGTATACTAGTTCTCGAACGAACTGGACCGCTCGTTCGGTGTATCCATGCAGCCGGTGCTGCTGCTGCTGCTGCTGTTGCTACTGCTGCCGCTGGTGGTGCTCGATTTTTGCGAGCGAGGACAGTGCCCTGGACTGAGGGCGACGAGAGATGTATATATAGGCGTGACGGGCCGGATGTATGGACGGAGTGTAAAGGATTGAGTGATAGGGAATAATGGTTCGTGTGGTTTTTATGAGTTTTGGTGTTTATTTGGAATTTTGTGGTAACTCGGGTTTTTTTTGCGGGTAGAGGGTAGAGCATAGGCGAAATAGATGATGTATCGAATTTCTCGCTAAAGACAATTATTCAATGTACATTGTACGGTAAATGAGAAATTTTCAAGTGTTGCTTATTTGTGTTTCATCGCTTTCTTTATAAGGAAATACATATAAAAAGAATTTAATTATATAATATTTATATAGGTACGTGCATTATCTATTTGTATTATAAGATTCATATTCAATTTTTACAATGAGAAGATGAGAGTGTTATAAACTGAATTTTAAAGTGTCAAAATGCTGTACTTAGAATCAGACCTGCGTAGAATATATTATAATGTTAATTACAAATTAAAGCAATAGTTATAGTACAGACCGATTTACTTGCAGAAGACATTCTTTAATTTGAACTTGTTTACAAAATGTCCAGTTTGGTCTGTATCTTATAACATTAAACGTACCTGTAAATATTATGCAACTATAATAGTCATTACTATTTCTGCGTATTCCCAATCAACTGCATATTTAAATTTTTTTAATATATTAATTTTAAAGGTTAGTTGTGCCCGTAAGTAAAGTGAATTAATATAATACAAGAGAATCATAATTATAGAGACCAAACTACATATACATATATTATGCACTGATAATATTACGACGCTCATATAAAAAATGTAATATTTTTGAGAATCTCTCATATACAACTTATTCTCATTCTAGCTTAGAACACATTTTCAGAAAGAAAAGGTGTTCGATGTATTGTAGCTGGAGGCAGCAGCTCTATAGCTACACAGCTGCAGTCAATGTATACGCTAGACATTCGTTCCCAAACAACCTACGATAGATGTCGCTATATGTCCAAATTTCCATCTAAAGGGCATAATTTCTCTTGTAAATATTACTCTGGATAAAAACCGAATAAATGATTAAATTGAAATATTATTAGTTATACAAATTTGTATTACGTATTTTGTATTATTAGAAAAATACGATTTTTCAATATTTGCGTTTTTACTTTATTGGAGTTTTCAAAGATATCAATAATTCCAATATTCCATTAAAACTAAAATTATAAATCACTTGCAATATTCAGATGAAAGTCACACAGTCATATCCTAAACAAACACCGATAATGAAAACATTTTTTACCAAACGCTCGTAAAAATTTTATGCGCGCGCGAAAAAGGAACTGAAAAGAAAAGCGGAATTTTATTAATTTCACGCATCGAGAAAACCTTCAATTTGTTTATTTGCTCCAAGGGCGAGTCTCACCGGTTAATAAAGCGGCGCAAAAAGACGAAAGAGAGAAGAAACACGGGTCGATTTTATGCTCGGAGCAATAATACGGAGAGCTCTCTCGCGCCAAAATTAAACAATCTCGCGTTTCGACCTACCCAACTACGCGTTGGCACCCAAAGTGTTAATTATACATCGTGTAATAAGCGGCTTCACCCTCTCTGCCCCCCCTCAACTTCCTTTTGTTCGGCGGCAACTCGCGCGGCCTGGAAAGAAATCGAACTCGTTATACACACTGCGCAGCGGCAGCGGCAGCACACGAGTCGCTGCCGGTCGAGCTTTCACTCTCGTTTCATTTTGACGAGTGGGAAAGGGCGCGCACCACAGCGCGATATAATTAAAATTCAAGCGGATAAGATGATTTATGAGGATCGCCCCGCGTCAAGGTTAAGTTATTCTAATAAGGCCTGGGCGCAAGCGCGATCTTTACGCTCCGCGAGTACAGTGTTTTTGTTTTTGTTTGCGCTTGTTCGCTGTCTTTTTTTCGCTTTCGTTTCGCTCTCGACTCGTCTTTTGCTATCTTTTTTTTTAGAGAGAGAGTGCAGGGGGACTTGGACGTTAGTTGCGCGAGGCCGGGGCAGTTACGGACGATGGTTTAAAATGCAAACTAGCTGACGTTCTTGCGGGAGATTCTTTTCTTCTGCAGGTTTTGAAGGGACGACGCGCGGTTATCGGGGACGAAAAAAATTCGATGATTGAGTAGGCTGGATTTTCCTAATACAGAGTGGCGAGGCCTGCACTTGCGGACGAGCTTGTGGGGAGCTCGTGAATGATGGTTCTTGGCATTTGACTATAAATAATATTACAGCGTGTTTATTTTTCTTGTTCTTTCGATGTTCAAGTATGATTATGAGAAGCTGTGAATTGAAGGGGAACATGCACGCATTAAGAACGGGATAATTTACACGAAATGTGTAAATTTATATATAATTGTATATGTATAATCACAAATTTGAATTTTAAAACCAATTTTACCCTAGTAAACCAAGAGAAAGAGATAAAAAGTGCTCCCAAATATAAAAGTGCCGTATATATGATGTTAAGAATGTTGAAAGAACGAGTAGAAATTTATAAAGAATGCAGTAGTGACGTAACGTAATGTAAATAGTAACATCGAGGATACTTCACCACTTCTTGTTGAAATAGTTATATTTCGTCTTGTTTTTTTAGATAAATATTTATACACAAGTTAGAAAGGTTGCATTGATAAGAATTTTAACTTTTAATCATTATAAAATTAGACTTTTTGTAAAATGTTTTCTGCAAATAGGATAAACTGATCACTGAACTGAAAAGACCTGTTCCATTGTAACAAATGAAAATTCTCTTTTATTGTAGACAAACTTTTATTATCACTAACTATTTGCAACCTTTTGAATTATTATTAATCTTTTAAAACTTTACAAACAATATGAATATGAGTTAGTGAAAAAAACATTGCCCAAAATAAAAATTTTCTACAGTGAACAAAGACTTTTCAATTGAGTTTTAAGAAGATTGATTCAATTTGTAGCTATTTAATTTACCCATTTTATTTACTTTTGTACATTTATTTAATTTTTTCTTAAGTAAAATTAAAGGTATTCACTGAAATTATTCATCGGATTATACTTTTTGCATATTCTCCAAAGATTATTAAAATGTAATACGAATTTAAAAAAATGTTTAAACTTCATAGAAGCACCTATTAACACCGAACTCAATAACCACCATATTTCCGCTCCAAACCCATCAAATAACGTACAAACGCTCTTGCTTCCGTCAATCAACATAAACTCCTCTAAACAAATCAAAGAAACTCTCTCCTATCCTCCACCCTCTTCCAACACCAGTCAAGCATTTACCAAGAAACGCCCCAACGTCGCCCGGATAAAAGCCTCGCGCGCGCGCCTTCGGCACCTCGCGTGCTCGAGCATCAAGTTTTCCCAGCAGCAACAGCAGCTCCAGTTAGATTAGCGCGGGCGCGCGCAAGCGGAGTAAAATAAACTCGCAACTTGCCGCGTTTATTAAGTTTCCCGCGCGATATGCAGATTCCCCTGGGGCCGCGCGAGCGAGGAAGTTTCACCCTTTCAGCGCTTTAACGGGCGCGCGCGCGTTTTAAGGCGCAGTAAAAGGCATTGCCGCGACGACGACGAGGCCCCGAGATGGATAGATTCTTTTATCGCGCGAGGCGCTTTATTAGCGCGCGCGCGATGCTCACCGGCTTTTAATGCGCGCGGGGCCGCCGCGCGACCTTGTCTCGGTTGCCGGAGATGAAGAGGGGAGCAATTACGTTGCTGGGGTATGAATAAAATTTGTTACTGGATTAGTGGACGGAGTTTGTTTTTTGTAGCGGATTTGTTTGTCTTTGGTAGTTTGTTGGAGGACTGGCTTTGCGGTGTTGTTTCGGTTTATTAATTTTTGGAGTTTGCAACAGGGAGGTTACGGAAATTAGCATGTATTGTAGTGTTTGGAACTTACAACTCTCTGGAGAATGATACTTTTGATGTATTCAAATTTTATGCTTTATAGTTGATTAAAATTAACGCTGAATGAGTGTTCTTCAAATTGAACACAAGTATTGCAGACAAGTTTTATATATTATACGAAGTTTCTTGATGCATGGTATACTATTTGGTTTTTGTAAGTATAGTAAGATTAATTAATTTATGTTTAATAAATAATATTAATTAATTAATTAACAATATAATACTTTTTATAAATCCATTTTAACTATATTATTAACAGTGTAATACTAAATGTAGTTTTATTAATCGCGAAGAAAATAAAGCACTTAAAAAAATATGCGGAGAAAAACAGGACGACGGTAGAGTAGAATATAGTAAATTATATTAACATGAAACAGAGAAAACTGTAAAAAGTCACTTAGATGGACAAAATATGTGTCGCGAATGGGAAACGAAACAAAACAGACCATTGAGTTTTAATGGAAAACCAGAAAGTAAAAACCCTTATTTGAGTAAACCAAGACAAAGGTGAGAATATAATATTAAATTAGGCTTAAAAGATACACGGTTTGAACGAATATCTTGGGTAAAATTAGCCCAAAATAGAAAAGAATGACGCTCTTGCTTTTATGAGGTTATATAAACAATTCTACAGAAAATCAGAAACAACTGGATCAAAACTATAAAAAATTTTTTTTGAGTTCACCAGACCTGACTTTTCTGAATGCTTTTGGCATATAAAATACGTGAAAATGAAAGATTTCATACTTTCTCGTAATTTTCGACATTTTTGTTATTCTTAACGCTCTTTATCACTATCTTTACTTGCGTATAAATTTGCATGGAAACAACATTTTTTTATCGTAGACATCTCAAATTGAAGCTTTTAACGTTTACTTTAATTTTCTATTGTAAAAAACATTTTTTTGAACAATAGGAGCCGAGTTATTAACCTCCCAATAAGAGCCTTTATTAACCCTCTGGCGCAGTATCTCGAAATATCTCGTCCAAACGAGGTTTTTACCGTAGCCGGGAGGGCGAGAATCTCGTCCTGACATTTTTGCGTAGCCTGCTTCAGACTTTTATTATTATTTGCTGACAGACGATTGCTGAAAGCTTCATATTCTTCTGCCACAAGTCAACCAGAATATTGCTGCAAGTGTCTGAGGTAATCATATGTGAGCAGAAATTTAGTCATTTAAATTATACATTCTGTGTAAAAAACTTAGTTGACAGTAATCTGATTAATATCTGACTAACTCAATTAATCTGGTAGAAGTCTGCCAGAAGTTTATTTTTTTTAATATTTATGTTTTAAAGAAGATTGTAATATTGAAAAGAAGTGTCTACTATTTTATATCAAAGTATGGTTTTTTAGGATCCCAGCCGATATAATAATAAGTGTACTATTCTAATGATTTATTAGTTAAATATGAAGTTTTCTCGACATAAATTCTAACAAGTCAGATTTATGCCAGATTCCACCAGACTACAGGAAGACTTTTGCCAGACTTTTGCTAGATTCTGCTAGACTTATTAAGCCAGACTAATGCCAGACAAGCTCCGCACTAATATTTTTTACACGAAATGCAGACACATTACGTTGGGTTTACTATACCACACCAGACAGTGTAAAACCTAAAGACCCGCTACAGTTCTCTTAATAATATAAATAATCTCCAAAATCAACCCAAAAACTCTCGAGATCGAATGGAACTAAAAATTCCAAACCTTGCGCGAATAAAACACTCCCAGCGAGGTACACCTTCTCCCAAAGATTTATAACTCGCATCGAGCGCTCGCGTTGCCCACCACGTTATACGCGCACACGTTACAATCCACGCAGTCATTCAACGTGGCAGCGGCTCGCACCTCGAACAATGATCGAGCAACGCGCGCGCTCTACATCGAGGCGATTTCGCGAGCTAAGTGATTTAAAAACACCTGTCCGGCACCTGCGCGCGCGCGCACGAAAAGCGCTGGCCTGTCATTAAAGAAGCGTCTTTCTCTCTCTCTTTCGCTCCACACACACTTATAAATTCCCCTCAATGGAAGAGATCGCGCGATGGCGCTGACGCGTGCGGATTCTCCTTTCTTCTTTATTAAATTGAAGCCCGCGCCTCCGGGCTCGTGTACGCGCGTTATTGTTTTTCTCTTGTTGCCGCCGATGTTGTACAAAGGGATTTCAATTTTGAGTGAATACTTTGGAACGCTTCGACGCGCTGATTTAATTACTATACGGGATTCGTGGTATATACACAGTTGATATGATGAATGGGATGTATTTGGAGTGTGACTGATTTGATTGGTTCGCGGAAGGCGCCGATGTGTGATCGTAATTAATAATTATTGGATGAATCTTTGATGAATACTTCATCTTATCTATAAATCATTTTAATTTGCCGCAGCTTCGGATTGATATTAGTCACATATGTATATCGATCCTTATTAAGAATTAAGATGTATTAAAACTTTAATGTAACCTAATTATCTTAAAATTGTAGTACATTAGCTAATTACTTATATGCAGAATTTTCTCAGCGATGGCAGAGATGTACGACAGGCCAAGTAGATAGAAAAGAAAGACGGCGATCTTGGTGTAATTTTATTGAAATATTTCGTGCGAAACGTACACGTAATGCTAATGTACTTTATACCTTGCTGCCTTCTGCGCGAATTTCACGTATTCACTGCGAAAAGTATCTTTCTGCGACTTAAATAGGATTTCCTCTTAATTTAGATGTGAAAGGAATTCTTTTTGACGTAAAAACCCTTTTCATCAAACTAATTTTCTCATCTCAAGGAAGCTGCAGATTTATGAATCCTAATGAAATTATTTTACGGAAGTCGGTGCTTTTACTTCAAACAGATTTTTTGTCCGATTTTAATGATGCGACCGTGCGATAATTTTTAACAGAGATCGCATTGCCTTGTTTTATGAAAAGTCATCCGAACTAACGACTTTTATCCCTACTACTGTATAATTAGTTTAATAAGGGAATTGAAAATTAATGCGCACTATTTAATTAATATTCTTTCCTTTAAGTGAAAATTATCTTGCCAAGATTGTTAAATTTACTATCAATTATAAGAATATAACTTTATTTATGCAAGATGCATATCGTCGCTTTGTAAATTATACGCACGATAAAAGCAATTTCTCCTTGTCTCCCTCCATAAACGCAAGAATCGCAAAATTTAATAACAGTAAAAATTTTGTAATAAAGTCCATCCGCCCTCTTCAATTTTCTCCTTTGCGAGAAAGCCCGTAGTAATCGCGCGCGCCCAAATAAAAATGATTGCTTTTAATCGATGTAATGAGGGAGGCGAGCATCGCACCGCTACGAAAAGTAGAAACAGGCGGCTCTCACTGTTTTTGACCGTTCGTCCGGAGAAAATTTAATTGCCCGTTGGACTTGGCGCCGCGCTCATAATCCTCCAATTTCTTTGGCTCCTCTTTCTTTCTTTCCCCCGGCCGCGAGAGGATAAAAGTGCCGCGGGGGGCGAAGTAGAATCCCGACAAGGAAGGATCTAGGGGGGGAACGAGCGCGCAGAGACAGAGGGAAAGAAGAAGCGAGATTTCATTAAGGTCCGCTCTCGAATTAGCAATTTAAAAACAGGCTTAGTGTCATCGGAACGGGAGAGGCGAAAAGTTTCCCCGAGAATGAGTACGAAAAGGTAAAAAGAAAAAAAACGTGGAAGTTGCGGAATAAAAGGAGGGGCGACGGGACTGGGACTGAGCTGTCGTTGTGAAATTTTTAAATTTCGCACGAGCGCCGCGCCGCTTCGGGGCGAATGAAATCCGCATCGATTGGCTTGATAAGGGTGACGCGCACTTTCTCGCGGAGGGGGGAGTGGAAACGCTCGTTTTACTTTAGTTAGATATACTTCGGCTGTCGTGCGAAAATTACGCGTCACATTGAGCGCGGAGAGCCCAATCGCTGTGAGACGGGGGAAAGCATTTAGCGGGCCAGCGAGGGAATTCGTGCTTTATTAATGCGATTGTATTTTTTTAATTAAATTCCGTGATTGATTGAAAAGTCGCGCTTGTCGGATGACCGATATTGTTTTTAGATCTGACTGTAGAGCATTAATTAACGCTGATTAAATATTGCACTGGGAGAAGAAGTTTTTGAAATGGTTTTTATAAACGAGATTTGAATTACTTAATTATGAATGTAATAACAATTTCCTTTTAAAATATTAATGGAGCAGATAAAGTTACTATTTTATTTTTAGTTCCTATTTTTAGTATAGGATTGAATTTTGTATGAAAGCTTATAAGTGCCAATGAATGTTTTTTTCCAGTTCTATAAAAAAGCGTTTGAAAAATGTGCTTGCACCATCTTGTTAGTATGGTAAAGATCGTTTACATTGAAAACAATTTCATCTTCTACATATTGAATAAAATTTTATATCGCTCAAATTGAGTTGATAATAAAAACGATGATATAAAAACTTAACATTACGTTAGTTCGATGAAATTCGATCATCTAAAAATGTAAAATCGATCAAGGGTAGAATGTTGTAATTGTAATGCTGATCATCAATTGCTAATAAATTCAATATTTCATTTATTTTACTTAATATTTCAAGATTTTTCTTCTCTTAATTTAATGATTAAAATGCTTTGACTAAATGTAATGCAATAAAATATGAGTCATAAACTTATCATACTTTTCTAAATTTTAATTTTAAATACGTTATCTATATAGTTTCACCTTTATTATAAAGAATATAAAAGTTTTTGCGCACTTACTCCAATATGCTATTAAAATATATAATATACCATTTATAATAAACAACGATTTTGAAGTATACAAAACATTTTTTTACAATTTATTATAGGACTGCTTGTCCAGAAATAAGACTATAATCTGGACCCTACCATATTACCTTTACCTATAGTAACCAAACCTATAGTAAGTAAACCTTTCCAGAGACTTTAATATATATATATATATATATATATATATAGTTGTCTTTGCTCCGAAATTACCCAGTTAATTGGTAGACTAATCTCAGTCCAATTTTTGTTTCTAATGCACATTATCTCTTCTTGAAAATAATATTACAACCATATTAAATTAATGAAAACTACGATGAATAGAAAGTATAACTATTTTGGCTCATATGCCAAGCCCAATACCCGGTTCTCTCACAAATATTCAATCCTACTCGCAAACAATCGAAACTGTCGCAGTAAACCTTCGACATCTCCTGTCTCGCAGATAAAAACATCACGACACCTGACTGCACCGACAAAAGCCCGACATTCTCATAGTCCATAAACTCCAGCAACGTAAGGACAAACCCGACGACTCTCACTACTCCTCTGTTTGATCCGAAAATCAATGCTTGTTGACAGACAGCGTTAAAATCCAATTTTCGCCCTACTGCAATACCGTGCAACTTCTTCCCTTTTTTTAATCTCTCCACCCCCGCCAGGCGAAACCCCGCGTGGCGCCCTTCGCTACTACAGCTACGCTTCAGCTCTCCCATCGCGCTTAAAAAGGATCAGCGCTGCTGCAGCAAAGGCAACGTTGCAACGTCGTCGTATACCTATATACCCTCCGCCGGTACGCGCGCGGGGGCTTAACGAGCGTAATCGCGAGAGGTCCATCGACACGACTGACACATAATCCCACGTGGCGCGCACGAGGCGGCGGGTCTTATTGTTTCAGACCTTGACCGTGCTCGTGGGTGTCCAGTGGGTCAGCCGATCCGGGACTGCTACGACTGGCCTTGGCAGCCAGTGGATTTTACGAGACGCCTGACCGGGTCACCCCGAGATCTCGTGCTTCCGCCGTGCGTCGGCGCTATTTTTTGTTTTTCTTTTTCAGGGAAAATTCGGCGAGGACGGATGGAGGCTCTTGAGGGAAGGATCACGGGCGGGAAATCGGCTACCAGCCCGGGGCTTTCGAGAGCTGTAAATCATGATTTTTTTCTCTATCTCTCTGTCTCTCTCGCTCGGTCACTTAGCCCGTCGTAAATAATGTCAAGGGAGTGAGCGAGGAGAGGAAGAGGAGAGCTCCTGCCAGCTACCGGCTTTGGCTTTGTGAATTCGAGGGATGGAGTGAGGAGTGCACCGAGTGTTCCGGTTTATTACTCAACGGGCACGCGCGTTTGTGAATGGGGATATGGCTGTGGAGGATTATGAAAAAAAAATGAAGAAGGAAACGTTTGCGCGCGCTCCTGGGAACGGAAAAATTGGGCTGCCACCGACTTTCTAGTTATAAAAGTGGTGGCTGAGAGGATCGGTAGCCATGGCGTTTGACCGGGTGGTTTTGGGGTTTTGGAAGGAAGCCTCGCGTATTGTTTACAGAGCCGGAGGAAACTTGGACTGATTTTTAAAATTTCTAAATTTATTTCTTACAATATAATTTATGGAATACAGGATTGCTTGGCGTAAGATGAATGTCCAAAAATTCTAGTTCGTATTTCTCTTATTATTACAGATCTTTTTTTAGAAAAGTTTTTCAGATATGGGTACATTCCCATCAGAATACACGAAAATTAGATAATAATTAAGATTTGAGAAAAGAAAAAATATATAAATATACTTTTAAAAAAATTATTTAGTAGTATTAGTACATCCTTGATAATGGTAAATATCCTCGTATAATGTTCATTATCCCACTTACCTATTTTATATAAGACATCACGAAAGAGGTACTCCGTTTCCCTTTTTTTAATAAAGTTCACTTATCAAAAAAGTTTTATTCTTATAAGCTGTGTATTAAGATGTTTCATGCATCCATGTGTACCTAAGATATAAAAATTTATATGATAAATGGTTCTCATATTACCATATGAGAAATGATATAATATAAAAAAAAGAATACATTCAGGCGACGAAAAAAAATTTTTTCAACAAATTTTCCATATTGCAAAAGTATAAATATCGTCGACTAGAGAATGATGCGACAAAATACTGGAGAATTTTTTATTTTCTATCTGATTTTAATTCTGAAGGTGTATTTTGTACCTTGAAAAATTTTCGGGAGGACTTAGCAATATCGAAATTGCAAAAAATCGATGAACATGCAAAGTTACAGCCAATTGTTTATAAGTCGATACTCATATTTTTGTAAATTCGTAGGTGGTATAAGTATAAATATTAGCTGTAACATTGGTTAAAAAAATTTTGTTTCGACGCTTGAAGTGTCCATCTTTTATATTATATTGTTTCTCATATTATGATATAAGAACAGATTATTATATAATTTATATAATTTCAGGTACGTATTGACGCATTAACCACCTTAAGCTGTCTGTTCTTGTGATCGTACTATCATTAAACTTATATTTTAGTCTATTCATCTTGGAGAATAAAACAAATTCAAATTCTGCTAAATATTAAAACAAATAGTAATAAATAAGATTTAAGAATATTAAAAAAAGCACCAAAAATGTTTGTAACATATTTAGTTAGTTTTAGTTTTCGTTATATTTTTTTTATACTTTACTTCTCTTTAGTTTGACATAGTTTCTAATTTTCTAACAAGTTAAATTAATTAATCTTTAATTAAAGTCTAGAATTTGTGGGACTTATTGGAAATAGAATTTGTAACATACGTTAAGACGCTAATGCTATTAAGCTCAATAGCTCCGAGTCTGTCAATTAGTGTTTGAGTTTGACAAGTAGAAAGTTTTCTCCAGAGATGGCGATAGGAGCATATTTTGGAAGCGAGTTCCACTTACGAATTATTTATTTTGAGTTCATTCTTGCTTCCTGATATGCAATGAGGGGGTGCTCTAAGAGGCCCATATCTTTTTATAGATTTTCAAATCGTATAATTTATAGAACGATAAATAGAAACTTTGTAAATTTTTGTACAAATTATTATCATATGAAATTAAGATTTCGGATAACTGCAGCAGTTAATAACCACTAAAGACGAGTGAATATCCATGCCACATAATATTTACATTTATTTGAAAATGGACTTTTAAAACGTCTAATTAATTCAAAAGCTGTGTTTTTGTGCTTATTATAGGAGTACTAAATTTATTATGTGATCCTAAGATCAATCACTAATGAATCTACACTACTAATAATAAAAATAAACTTAAATAGTTGTTAAAGTTGTTGGTATTCTCGTTTTAACGTTAATTCACGGGTTTTGAGCAAATTAATTTATCCAATTTTCAAAGAAACGCAATAATTGAATGTCAAATGTGAGATATCAAATGAATAAACTGACTGATATTTTAATTACTTTAACTATACATGTACATGCAATTGTAAGAATTTCATCAGTGATGAATAAATAGTACATATCTATCTATCTCTCTCTTATTTTTTACAGCCCCCTCGTATATACACGGGTCCACTCGATATCGCACTCGCCTCGCGTCCGAACGATCACCCCCAGCCACCCTCCACTCCGATCCTTCCGTCTAGTTGCGCTAAGAGCTACCGGGACTCGCGCTATAAAGTAAATCAGGCGAGCCGCGAGCCGTAAATTGCAGACTCCTCGCGAGTCCTCGTAGCGCGCGCCGGCCGAGCCGCGGTAATTTCTTTTGATGCGGTACCGTTGCGCGTCGCGCGGAGCAAATGAGCCGCAGTCTCGCCGGTGTATATCGATGCGCTTCGATTGCCCCGGTTATAGAGGATGTATATGTACACGAGGTGGATACGGCACTTTTCCGCCCGGGGGATCGTTTGCCGATGCGCAGCGCGAGTCGTCGTTATACGTTTAATGCGCGCGGGGCTTCGGTGGAGTAGGTACGGAGGTGGTGCATTTCTTTGTGTTGTTTCTAGTTTGAAGAGTTGGCTTTTGAGAGTACGAGGCATGCACTTATCCGGCTGATAAAATTTGATAAAGGTTGTTAAATTGGAAGAATGGGCTGGCGGGTGATGATACGTTTGCTGGAGATGAGAATATTTTTGTCGCGGGGGATCGTATGCTAAGGAAAGTTGGAGATTGCAAGATTGTAAAGGTTTTGTTTTAGAAGTAGAGATGTTCTTGAAAGTGCAGTTTGCGCATATATATATTATGAGTTTCTTGGAATATTTCGTAGGCAGTGGTTTTTGCTATGCAACGTTCTTGATTTAACTAGCGCGACTCTTCAGCGATTAATTTGAATTTGGGTCCGTAGTTTTTCAGAAATATGAGATTCTAATTTTAATTTGGGTGCGTATAGCTTTAGAAAAAGCAAAGGTTTTAATTTTAACTGGATACGTGACTTTTAAAGAATCAACGGTATTTATTTTAATTTGGGTGCGTATATAACTTTTGAAAAATCCTTGGTCTTAAAGACAATGCAGCAGTAAATATAAAGTACTAAAAAGACCGGAACTAGACTGGCAAAAGTATAGATCCGAAAGTCTTGCAAAAGTCTGGCTAGTGGGACCACGCCAGACTATATACCAGACAATATTCCAGACTTTTGTTGAATTGTGTCTCAAAACTTATTTTTTACAAAAAAATAATTAAAATAGTACACTTATTATTGATATCGGCTGGAATAATAAAAAATAGTACTTTTCGATCAAACAGCAAATTTTCTTTTTAAATATTGCAGACTTCTATAACATTTTAATGTTCGTAAATAAAGATATAAAAATGTAGGTTACTGCAAACTTGAAAGAACTAACTAGCCAGACTTTTGCAAGACTTTCAAAGCTAGACTTTTGCCAGACTCAACCCAGACTTTTTCTACACGAGGTAGCAATAATTGTACGAATTGTTGTCGTAATTTTGCAACATATTATTTTAGTTATTAGATGTAACACGGTGGACGCTTACATTCACACAATTTTCTGTACTGCCTTTTGTTTTAAAAACAATTTGTATTTCCACTGTCTTACGGACAGATCTTTCTGATAAATAATTAAATACACCTAATCAAATTCCGAATACTCTTGACGAAATCTAGTCTCCCCATCCCAGGGCTAATTCAGTTCGAATCCTCTTGATCGTTGCCAAGAGGCCCGGCGGCAACATCGACGCTCGCACTCTCGCACGTCCATTACACATCGCGCGTACATACGTCTGCGTGCACGCAATTGCACACGAGCGAGAATGGAGAGCTATGCTCGGCTGTAAATGCAGGAATTTCGCGCGCGGCCTCGGCCAAAGGGCGGCTGCTGCGGTCGACAATGACGCGTTGCCATGTTGCACCGACGCTCGGTGTAATACGAGGCCGATTCGACGAGAGGATGAAAGAAGTTTAGTGGCACAGTGGGTGTTGAGTGTCGCGTTATGTAGCTTGGGGTTCGCCGGTTGTCGATCATGCGAGGTTGGTTTGGCTGAAAGTTGTTGAAATGTTGATAGCTTCTGGCATTTTAGATTGTGTTCTGAAAGTTTGATTAATTATAGATGAGTGCGCCAATGGGGATCGAGCTAATGCGAAATTCGACTGCTGAGTTGTGGAAGTTAAGCGACCACTGCTACAATGGAAGTTTCTATACTTTTAAGTAATGTAATTTTCAATCCTCGGGTTCGATTTTACATTTCAGATTTTGAGATTAAAGGGAAATAAGCACATTATTTTATTTTCTATAATACTATTAATTCAATTTTTTTAATTATTTTATTTATTGTAATACTATAATATTTTTAATTTAATTGCTTAGAAAACGTATGTTTAATTAAATGAAAAAATGTCAAAATAACCGACTGTTGCACGAGTTTTCAAAATGTTCCAGATCTTCCAATTATATGTAATTATATTATATGTCAAAGCTGTAATTTTACATACAAATGTTTAATCGCATTGCACTGAATGCTGTAAAAAGAATGTAAAAATATCACAAACTCAGCAGTGGTCGGTTTATTTCCAACACCGAGCAGTTGTAATTTACATTTCTCTTTTCAACTTTCAATTGAGTGCACTTTATTTAAAAATACAAAGTGATAAGACGTGTAAAATTCACACTAACACTAAAAATAACATTACTGAATCGATAATTTTAATACATCCATTAATGTATAAATTTTATAAACTATGTATAACTTTGTTTTGCGACGTGCTTTTTAAAAGGGCTTTTTTACTGCGATGTTAAATTTAGAAAATTTAGGTAAATATTTAAAGCGGCTTAACTAATTTCTTTCGTTATATCCCATTTCATTGTATAAAATATTAGGTGTTTCAACATATTTTGAAAGACGGTGAAACTAATTATCTTCTTTTAATAATACATAATACTTTAAAGCAGAAAAATAAAAATTTGATCATTATTTCAATTATTTACTATGCGTTTACAGGAACACTATTTGTTACGGATAGAATCCATTATTAATAAGAAAATGTAATTATGTAATAGGTTCCTATGCAAAAGGTCTCTAAGGTATATTTTGTATATTTCTCGAGTTTCTTATGTATGTTTTCGGCGGTCGTTGGCCGCGACTTTCGGCGGCGCGAATAGCGGCTCATTCTAGCTCGAAAAAGAATAATGCAAACTTCAGATGCACTCTGGCTTTTATACAGATCGGTAGTTACAAAGCACGTTATACTAATAAGGCGAATAGTGTATTTAATAAATAACAGACTTTATCATAAATGGTGTATAAATTATTGTAACAAAATCCTTAGTTTATTCTCGTCCCGAATACTATTAAAGTAACATAAAATTGAAACTTTCACGAAATCTTCAAATTTTAAGCTCTTTCAAATGTATTTTCATTAAATTCGTTTGAAATCGTTTTAAAACTGAAATAAATTAACCGCTCAATAAATAAAGATTATTCTTGTATATATATCGCAGAGAAAAAAGAAGAAAATGAACACTTGAAAATTAATTTTCACCGAGTATATGCTAAGAAACACGGGTATAAGTACACGCACACACTACCCAAATATACACATACACGCACACACACATATAAACACACACACACACACACACACACACACACTCAATTCTTTACTACAAATCATTTTTCTTCAATATTCATTTATTCAATATTTTTTGATTCTCGGAGAACTATTCGGCATTCCTTACAAAGACTAAATGGTCTCTTATAAAAAGTTGTACTTTTTAGATTCTCTAATACATCCTAGTATGTAATAGTACATTATGTAACAAGGGCAAAAAAATCGACTATTTTTCTCACGGATGAGTTTACTGCTCGCAGTATCACCCGAGGGAAAAATCGACTTTTTTCTCGAGTTACATACAGTACTTTATACCCATCTCAACTGTGGCCACTTTTTGACTTGGAAAGCGGGACTAATGGACTGTTAAAAGACAATCGGAAATCAGGGTTATTGGTAGAACTCGATGAAATAAAGGAATTTTAACTATTTTCTAGTGAAGTCACTTTTCCCTAGGGAAAAAATTTCTTTTTTCCCGCTAATCATTTTTGCGGGCAATAAGTGTAATTTTGGTTTCGCTTTTCAGCGAAAAAAGTGGCCATTTTCGTTCAGATGGGCATAAAGATTGTTAATTTTCGTAGGATGTTCCTGAAAAGAACTAGCGTCTGTTTGAGAAATTTGAAATGTGCTATATATAGTCTTTGTAACGAGCATCGAATTGATTATTTATAAATACATAATAAATATCATCTACTCAATTGGGCCATGTATTAAATACCGCTGGTATTATCACTTATAGACCCCCACCACCATGTAACGCTTTTACACTGATTTCCCTATAAGATCCTTACCACACACCGCAATACGAAAGCCTTACTCAATATATAAATGTCCTCCAATCTGCAGTGCATCCTAAGTCCTTTTCAAATTGAGCGTCAATTCCCCCACTTCCTCTTCCAATCACTTCCCAAAGTTAACACCGCGAATCTCTCCAAAAAAAACCTAAAATGACCATACCCAAGCACGAGCACTACCAAGTCCCAGTCATCGTCATCGTCATCGTCAGCCACGTCAGACCCACTCCACCCCGCGTCACTTCCCCTCACCTGCCATTTAATTTTCGCACCCTCCGTAATATACATCCCCGACAAGCACTCTCGCTGCCGCGCTTCGGCTACACGCACCGGCCTCGTCATCGGCAACCGCGCACGGACCCTTGGCGCGAAATTCCAGGTGCAGACCTGCATGCGCCTTGCTCGCTCGCGCGCGCGCGCGCGGCGTGGCATGAATCACGCTGCAGCTAGGGCATCAATCGGCCGCGATGCGTAACAGACGAGGGAACGTTGCCGTTGTGCCCGTGGTAATCGATCCTCTTGGCAGCGATGCTTCTGCTGCGCTGCACTGCCCGTGCGGTAGAGAGAGAGAGAGAGAGGCAGAGAGATACACGACGTCCTTTGTGAATTATATATCCTTGTGGTCGGAGCCAAGTTGCGCAGAGGCGATCGCGCCAAGTGGGTGAACAACGGGCGCGAGGTTGAAGGTCATTTTTCTATGTGCGGGGGGGGGGGGGGAGTGGATTTTGGTCGCAGAAGAGAAATGAGGGGCTGGGATTTCTGTGTGCTGTAGAGTGAGGTAGAAATAATGGGAAGGGGTGTGTTATGATGGTAGATTTTGTTTTTAAGTATTTTGTTTGTTTGTTCGTTGCACATTTATGCAACTGTAGCTGCACCAATCTAATAGTAAGCCTTCAACAATCTAATTCCTTTTTAACTTTGAAAAAACGTACAGGCCACATAGCAATTATAGATAATGTATCGGTTTTCCAGGAGGAATGAAAATAGCTGATATGAAAACCAATTATTTGGCTTTTCTTATCATTTATTTGTTACTAAATTTGATAAATACTATTGCATCGATCTCAATAAACCTTGAACTATTTTCGTCGTTTTAACCTTGTAAGAAATAAAGGTTATAACAAAAAGTTATGGATATTTCTTCGTTTTTTTCTTCAGAAAGAATTATAAACATCTGACATTGCATTCAATTTTACTGCATTTATCTTGTCATTTATGTTAGCGATCACTCAAAAACCTATTGTATCAGCCTAAAACAATTTTCTTACTTTTGATTTCGAGAAAATATTAAAAAATATATACATTTAAAAGAATAATCAACAAATAATTATTGCAAGTGATGCTGCGGGTACTGCTAGTAATGTATAATATTGATGACAAATTAACAAAAATAATTATGTTCCATTCAAGTCAAATTGACAAATTTATCAAAATGACTCATTCATCTAACAATTGACAGCACTCAGTGTTACCCTGGAAAGTCCTAAAAGCATCAATATTGTATAACACAATATACAATGACTTCCATTATCCACGAAATAATCCCCCTCTAATAAAATCCACAACGCTATCTCCTAAAAACATCGTCCACGATCTTCTAATGATATTTACACTCTCAACAATCGTCCCCCTCGCCACTCGAGCGCGTAGTCTCTCTACTAGTGCTTATACATTGTTACAGATATAACTCCCAGTTCGACAACCTCCTGTCCCGATAAAAGAACATTGTACTAAAAAAGTAAAGCGGAAGAACCGAAAAACTATAAATATAACTATCAAATATCAACTATATATTCATGTTCAATCGGACTTTACTCGGATTCTCTCCATACATCTACTTGGAATGTATATCAGACACATACCTTAGTACGGTAGCGAAAACGAGCATTAATGCTGGAACGTTCAATGTATTACTATATGTGTTAAGGAATATGTAAAAAGGCATAGAGAGTAATGTGTATAACTTTTAGCTGCACGATTTATTCTGTAAAAAATTGTTTCTTTGTCATTTAATTTGTTTATAATACAATAAGGTTGCATAAAAACAGTTGTTGTAGATGGTTCATGGATCGAGTAGAATCCGAAGATCATATAAGGTTATTGCAGGTCAAGAAGTCGCAAGAGTGAAGTTTGAGAGACATAAATCGATGATAAGAGAGATGTTGCATATATTGCATACCTATATGCTGCATCAAAGGGTTAAATAAACAAAATAGTTTCTAGCGTATTTTCTTACTCTCTAAAATTGATAGCGATAGATGTTACTCTAGATATGTAGTCAAATATGTATCAATTTAACTAGAGTAAAAATGCGACTTTTATAAAATCAATTTGCACCCTATAATATTAAAGGAAATATGTATTCTCGAAAAGCAGAAGAAAGATCAATTTAGGATGAAATTCCCTTTAATTATTTTGCTCCTCTCCCCATAATTACAACAATAAATGTATACCACAGTCAAACAACATAATAACCAACCTCTAATTTCATCTTTATCACATTCTCTTTACAAATGTACATTGCAAATGCTTTCGCATTACAAATGTTAGCACTACAGCGTAAAGCCAAATTTCCCAGTATTAATACCTATCGAGATGGCGACACTTGTCTCGTGCGAAGCTCGCCGCGCCACGACCTCATTCGCCGAACGGTAAAGCTCCATCTCCGTGTAATAGCCACCCACCCCGGAACACGTATATCCGGGATGATCCGAGAACGGGCCTCGACGAGCGTTACCTCGTTACAGCCGCTTCCCAGTATTATATAAATTTCTGTTATTTATAGCCGAAGGTCTTGGCCCGAGACGCTGCAAGCTGCAACCCCTTCCGCTATATATATATGTATGTATGTATGTATCACGCGACTGTCGAAGTACGTGCCTCGACGTCGCGCGACAGTATATCTAGCAGCAGCAGCAACAACGACGATGGCAGAAGCTGCAGTATACTCGGTGACATCTTCTCTCTCTCTCTCCATCTCTCTTTTTCTCCGGTGCTTGAGCGGGGGGATGGCCGTCTTGTCTTGTAAATGGCTGGTAATAAAAATAAGTTGTCGTAAAGTATCCGTCGTACGCGCGGCGAATCCTGCACCAGGCGCGCGCTACAGAGCCGACGTGAGGCGACGCCTGTAGACGCTGCGGCGCTTCTGCGAGGAGAGGAAGTGCAGCGAGCGAGCTGTAAAAAAATGAAGAAGAACGTGCGCGCGCCACTTACTCGGTGGAATTAAAAGGTAGGTAGACCGTGATCGTTCGACGCTGGCTGTGGAGTGTTTCGGTGCGCCCGAGTGAGAGTCGAGTTGGTGCTTTATTATTATTGTTATAGTTCGTTATTTTGCAACGTTGTCGTGTATTGTATGGAACCTCCGGCGTAAGACTGTGAGAACTTAAAATATTTTCAGCTGGATTTTTGTGCACGAAATTGTTTATAAGAGAATAAAAGCCCTTTTTATGCTTTGATAATTATGAAATAACATTTTTTCAAAGTAAATTTCACTATCGTACTTTATTTCTTTAATCATTTTAATCCAAGATTTTACGTTACTTGATTGGTTCTACAAAAACATAGAATTTTGAGTTAATTGTCATAGTATTTTTCTAGGAGTGTGATATGGAGTGGATACAAAATTTAATATAATAAACATATCGTTTTTAGTTGACCAATTAGGTTAGTTCAATAAAATGTCGATCTTCCTGAGTAATTTGTTTCTTTTAGTACATATTATGTTTGAAGTAGTTTTGCTTCGTCATACAAAGTAATAGTGTGGTAGTATCTGGATTGTTACCGCAACTCCTACTCCGCAGTAAAAACCATGATACTCATTATTCTACGTAATGCAATGAAAATGGAAGTCATTGCCGTAAATCAGCGACTCATAGCAGAAAATAAAATAATACGCTCCCATGTAGATATGGTTTTAAATTTAAATAATTCAAGCCATTTTACTCCTTATATGATCTTACAAAAAATAATTACAATGCAATCAAATTAACCGCTATGCTGTTAAAAGTGGCACTTGACTCTTGCTATAAATTTAATGTATTTCTTGCAATTAGCAGATGGCAGGAAATGGAAAATGAATAATGAACAATATTCCAGAAAATCATAGAACAGAATTAGAACTAGAATCATGTAAAGATTAACTTAAAATTTATGTTCTAATTATAAAGTTCATTTGGATCGCTATATGTGTATATCAAATTACGTTTATAAGTGACAAAATGGAAATATAGACATTATAAAAATTGGAAAAAAAGAGAGAAAGAGAGAGAAATATCTAGGAGTCAAACGACAGAAATGCCCGCTAAATCCGACATCAAAACCCCCAACGAGACTATGCCATTTCAAAATTTTATCTGTTTGTTAAATCAAATAAGTGACATAAATGCTTATAATAAAATACTTTATTTTTCACTTCAATTCTACGAATGTATTATACGTGTATTACATGTGTATAAAAGAACTTTTATTATCGCATGAACTATTTTCTCCACGACAGTCAACTTATAAAATGCTTATCTTTCCTAGTCTTGTTCCGGTACTACATATAGAATTGCGGTGCCAGGCAGGCTCCCCAACCTAACAATCCAGATACATATTCATGCGCGCGCAGTACACATATATCCCGGCCGTATCGCACTCTCGATACATACCCCCGGCACCCCCGCGCGCTTGCACACTTACCTATACACACTTCGCGCGGAAGGGCGCTCGCACGCAACAAGTACGTTTACTTTGTCTAAGATGGACGCAAAATGCGCTCTCCGAGGCCGTTATATACCCAAGTTACTCCCCATCTTGTCCCGTCTCGGCGTATATATCTCCCTCTCGAAAATGGGACCCGGGAGTCCCATACATCGAAAGTAGGGAGCGCGGCAGCGGCGATGTACACCCTGCAGGGTGAGCGAGCGAGAGAGAGAGGGAACGCGCATGTAGGAGGAGACATGACGGAGTGCTTAATTCGCGTGAGTGAAACCTGCAGAACGCGGCGCAGTCACCCCTGCGGCGTATAACACGGCGTATAACACACGAAAGTGCATGTGTGTGTGTGTGTGGGTGGTTGAGAGAATTTGACCAAATAAACATAAGAATGCCATTAAACGCGACTTTGCTTGCCTCGCGGCGCGATGTGCCTCGCGTGGCCTCGTTTCGCGGAGAGCTTGCGCGCGCGTAAGGAGCTTTTCGAGATGCCGTGTAATGCACTTCTGAGGTTCTCTATTTTTTGCTGCTGCTGCTGCTGCTGCTGCTGCTGCTGCTGCTGCTGCTGCTGGGTGGATGCGGTTCATGTGGGGCACGAGATGCTGCGGAGGAGTTGAGGGATTCGAGGAAGAAGCTCGCGGCGAGATGTAAGATGCGAGTGGCTGGTAATTGGAGGAGAAGTCGGCGGGGATGGAGTATAATTGGGAATTGCAGAGCTTTAGGTGCAGTAGATGGGGCAATGAGTAGTTTGTGGTATAGTGAATAGTGGGTAAGAATAGATCGAATGCGAATGAAGGTGGAAAGAATTAACTAGATTTTCTAACAATGATATTAAAGGTATGCTTATTCTCGAAGGTACGGCGGCGATGGTACCTTTCAACAGTAAAAATAATTCTTTTTAACTTTTTAGATAGAAAATGGTACTAAAGGCGATTTTGTAAAATACTTTTTAATAGTCTACCTAGAGAATTACATAGGATTTAAAATATACTGCCCTGGTCGCTGTAAATGGTAATTAATGGCCAATTATGACTATAATGTGAATGAGCTTAATTTCTACCAGGGTGAGTTTTGTAAATATGCTTAACAAAGTAAGAGAAAAATCATTGTATTCCGGAATATTTCGTATACAAACGTTAATTATAGAAAGACTTTTCAAGTGTATTTTCTGAAAATAACCTATGTGTATTTCTAGATAATCTACGAATTATTCTACTGTAAAATTGTAAGTACCGTAAAGTGCCCACTAAGGTGTCTTGGACTACTATATATAAAATTAGTTTATATGGGCATGGCAAGCTATCTGAAGATAAGTTAGTCTATTTAAATAGTTTAACGTAATATTGCGTATATAGTTTGGTTGAATAAATAAATAAATAAATAATAATATTTATTTCGATCAAAACCGATCAGGTTATTCTCATTAGTTTAACCTTTTGTGGCTTAGTGGCTATTATAATAACCACCTCTTTCGTCTAAGATTTTTATGTATAAAAATTTTATTTATAGGTGTATATAAATGATTTTACATTCTTCTATTAGCTAAGAGGTTTCTCTATAATACTAATTAACAAAAATTGATATTTTATTTATTGTTAAATAGTTATAAATAAACAAGTAACGAAAAAAGCTGTTTTCTTTAAGAAAAATATGGGCCACAAAGGGTTAACGAGCTCACGACAATTATTTCGATGAAATGATCCAAGACTCCCCACCAGCCCAAGAGACCCCATTTAACGCTACCATAAGTATTATACCACCGATTTAAAAAGAAGGAGTTGAAAAACAGGCCATGCACTACTGTTTTCAAATTGAAAGTAAGTTCGATATTCTTTTTTAATGTATTGTTAAACAAAAACCCCTTCCACTGAATTTTTAATTTACTTTATTCTATACTCAGAAAAAATATTTTCAAAATTTCGATCTAAATCCTAACCCTTTAATAGCAAACAACTAGAAATCCAAATTACCAATATCCAGGTCAATTACCCAATTCATCCTTCCACATTCACGAGCAACGTCTTACCCAACGGCGCGCGCAGCCCAAAATTCTCGCCATCCTTCTCCGTCACCTCCACATCACCTCTCTCGCTGTTTACTTTCTTGTTGGTCCCAAAGTAGATTAATTTTGCGCCATCATACCCACGCGAACGTACACCGCGCTCCTCGCTTCAACGTAAATTCGCGCGCGCGCACACTCGACGATAATTCAAAATTTCTTACGTTTATTAGGTAGTTATAGCCCGCGGGGAGAGCCGCAGAACGAATAGAAGCCGAAGCGCGCGCACCAAAGCGGCTTATAATAGGAAGTTTCGCGAAATTACGAAATAAGGGAGTGAGCGATGCGCCGCGCGCCTGATGAATACCATCGCGAAATGTAGTCGAAGTAAGAAGGTATAATGTGCCGCGTGCACTCGCCCCCCCCCCTCTCTCTCTCTCTAAGCTCTAGGGCACAGGCGCATTGTCGAAATTGCAGGTAGGTAGGTTAGACCTCCGTCTCTCCTGCAGTAGTACCAGCAACCTTTGGATACCGGGGCAAAAGGCAAGAGCGAGAGGCCGCGCAGATAAACTATATAAGCTCTACGTGTATGTAAGCGTATACGTGTGTGTGTGTATACCTGTGCATCCAAGCCGTGAGCTTGCGCAAGTTCTCCGCTTCGCTCGGCTTCGCTCTGCTTCGCTCTTCGTCGTCGTCAGGTGCAGAGAGGAGAGTCCGAGGCCAGCGGTGCGCGCACGACTCCTCCCCCCATAGTTTATGGAGTTTAACATCGCTCGGAGGGATGAAAGTACGAGATTGGCGGAATATACCTACCTCGGGAAGACCACGAACTCGCTAATTAGTGAGCACGGGGCCCGGGCGCTGCAGTGCTAAGAGCCGAGGGCCGAGCGGCGCGGCGACGACCGCAAACGGGAGAAAATTATTAATCGAGTTTTGTGTCGCGCAAACGGACGCGGAACGTACGTCACTCGAGAGCACCGCGCCACGCGAATCTGGCTGGGGGTTTTTGGGGGGAAGGAAGTGGACCGTGAATTTGGAGGATTCCGGTTTGGGGAGGATCAAGATCCAGATGGATTGCTTTTAGATGGGGAATTGGAAGAATATAAGAGACTACGACAGATTGCTTATTAATCGGGGGAAGTTTGTACAGCTTAATACAATTTATTGATTATGTGATCATGGGAAAGTTTAGGATTTTGCGTAAAAAATTGCATGAAAGTATTCAAAGTGTTTTTGAGAGTATTTACTATGTTGCTCGGTTTCTTTTCTGAAACTTAATGACCAGAAGTGTAAAGCATTTTATAAGTTGTATAAAACTGGACATGACTAATTAATAGAGACATTCATTAAAGAAGACGTCAATTTTATAAAGACACGTAAGCAATTGACTTTTTTTAGTTTGAAACTTTGAGCATCCATATTTAAGATAAACTTAAATGAGTATAAAATTATTCGCAAAGTTCGTCTGTTTGGAAGGACTAGAAGAAACGATACTTATTTTTCTATTCTGCTGTTGTCTATTCAAAATAAAAAATTTAATGAAATATTGTCTACCCCTACTTTTATATTTCAAACCTCAAAATTCTATATTTGTTATTATAGATCATAAATTTCGATATTACGAAAGAATTTACATCTACATCTACCAAACTTTGTTACCAAAAACGGATTCCTATCTAAAAAAATCGCTCGCGCCATTGTGTAAGACTTTTAAACGTTATTTAATTGGTCACTGAAATCGCGGGCGCATTCGTATACCTATTTAAACATATTATTTAGATTCATTTTAGATCTTAATAATAGTTGTTTTGGAATTGATCCTTTATTTTCTCATGATCAATAGTTAACAAAATAATTAATTAAAACATACAATTTAAAAGATAGTGAATGTGAACGTTATAAATATTCCAGACTTATATGTATATAGTGCGGTCGGTAAGTAGATATGTGCAGCAGACGAGCACGCGCATATAAAGCCAGTAGGCTATAACCTGCAAATTGATCAATGATGCAACCGATAATATGCTATAAGGGAAAGCGGGGCATTCCGGACGCGAGGCATTATGAATACTTCGAATTTAATAAAGACTATGCCAGCCCTTATGAAAAAAACCTGCAGGAAATCCTGGAGGAATTCCTGCATGGCTTTCGTACTGTTTTCCTGCAGGAATTCCTACAGAAATTCCTCCAGGATTTCCTGCAGGAATTGTTCTAGAATGGGAAATTGTTCATAAAATTGTTGAAAACAATAAAATAAGTAAAAAATGTACCTATTTTATACCATCCAGATGATAGAAACAAAACTCAGGGACTAAGCTTCTCAATGCTTATTTATCAAATTGTTAACTAAACAAATTATTTTTAATTTTGTATCTAAGAAGCTCAATCCCTGAGTTTTTATGTTATCATCTGGATGGTAACACTTAAAATAGGCACATTTTTCACTTGCTTTATCGTTTTCAACAATATTATAAACAATTTTCCATTCTAGAAAAATTCCTGCAGGAAATCCTGCTGGGAATCCTCCAGGTCTCCTGCAGAGTTTCCTGCAGGATTTCCTGCAGGTTTTTTTTATAAGGGAGAGAAGCTACAAACTAAATTTATTTGATGATAAAATTGTATAGAGAATACGAAAAATGAAAAACCAAGTATGTTAAAAAAATATTTATCAAATAAAAATACCCAAATTTCAGTATGTCTAAAAAAGTTATGTAATCATATTAAGCGTGATGAATCTTAAAGAAAGCATTTGTATAAAGGTTTTTAAGTTTTTTAAGCAAAAGATGAAGATTTCTTCTGTCGTATGTAATTTATTATTTTACGATTAACGTAATCTTATCTAAAGAAAACGCTTGCGCCATTGTGTTTTAGAGTCTTATTCGACGTTTAATTGGTTGTTGTGTATTAAAAGTGCTGTTCTCTGCGGCTTTTAATGTCTACGTGCATATTGTACTTGAGCACAGTGCCTAGGGCATCCGGAGCTCTCGGAGGTGAGGTCTAGGTGTCGCGCACGAGAATAAATTATGTACACCAAGGAAAATCAAGTCTACCTTGTGCGCTTCGAGGCTTTTGATGTCTACGTATACATTCTCGTCGAGTAAGGCGTGTATATCACCTCGGGCTCTCGGAGAAGGGGTCCAGGTGTTACGCACTATAAAAAATAAAGTCTAGTCTGTGCGCTCCGAGGCTTTCAGTGCCACTTGGAGATGAGGTCCAGGGCGTTTTCCCGCGGAATGTCAATTTTTGGATGTTCGTCCTGATAGTCCTAATATGTCTATCGGAAATACTTTAATTTTAAAAATTTTTATTCGGAAATATTTTCAAAATTTTTTAGTTTTCACTTATTAATTATATTTAACAGATTCAAAGAAATTTAATATCGTTAGAGATACATTTTTAATCAGAAAAATCTATATATTTATTTATTTCCCGTGTTATAGATCGTTTATTAATTTTAAATGTTACTCAAAGGTAAAATTGGGGACGGGGGATACACAAAATCGACGTTCTTAAAACCAAATTCATTGTAAATTGTTCACAAATAAATAAAATTCGTTACTATGAATATTGTGAAGACTGATTATGAAACTAAATTCAGATTTTCGAACTTCAAAGTATTTTGTCCCATATAGCGGAGTGCAATTGAAATATTTGTTCACATTTTTGATATTCAAATTTTTAAAACATTTTCATTTTACCGTTTTATTTTGAAAAAATGCTAAAACAAAAAAGCTGAAAAATAAATAATAAACGAAACTACTGTAGTATAAATACTACCAACGTACGAAATGTTTAATAAAATTTTCATTTCAATTAAAAAATCTCAAATATTATTCATATAAAATCAATCAATTTATAACAAAATTATTCTACAAAACATATATGTACGATTCTAAAATTAAATTATAGGTAAAAACGAATTTTCAGTATATTATTCACTACAATTAAATACAAAAATATAACGTACAAATATATAATAAATATACGAGCGCGTGGCAGCGCGCATAATTGTTTCTTGTGAATATTAAAAATTAAAAAGCGAGAGGTATGCAGAGATTAGGAAGTTAGGAAACACGGGTATACAATGGTTAGTATAATGATATATTAATATTAATGTAAAAATACAATTTAATATGTGTCTAGCGGAAAAATGAACACATTATTTTTTTTCTTTTATACGTTATCTCATATAAGATTTGTTTATTAATTTGTATAATTCAAGTATAATATTGCGGGAATAATAAACACAGTTGTGTATAATACAGTAATAAAGCTTCATATAATAAATTTTGTTAATTAATTTAAAGTTGAGCGTTATACTTCATTATTTTGTGTAAATAATTTAAAAAGCGCTCCGACTACATTAACTGATGAAGCTTTCAAGAGTTTCAAATATAATTTAATATAATTAAAAAGGTCGAGTGCTAAACGTATTTGTGCATTCGTGAATTTTAAAAACCACTTAAATTCAAATTTTCATATTTTCAAAACACGTTCCTCCGCACCGAGTAGAGTAAATAAACGTGTTTCCTTATGAAACTCAAAATATTAAATACGTCATTTCACGTACTTAAATAAAAAAATTGTATGCCACCTAAAAAAACCTGCAGGAAACAAGAATCCTCATAAAGCCAGCGGTAAGCAGCAGCCAAAGGCGGCACGAAATTTCTTCTCTCTCAAAGCTTCCTATATCCCCGAGTAAATTATAAAATGCCAGGAAGCGGCTGGGGGGAAAAAAAACTCACCTCCGAAACGCAAACAACGTAATTTACTCTTTTTTCCTCCCCCGCTTTCAACCGTTGAAGAACGCGCACGCGGAGAGAAGGCCACGAGGCCGAGGCTCGAACCCCACACTTGGCCTAATTTTTCCCGGTTCCGCGTCAAAGTGCAGCGCCGGCATGCGCGTATACAGCGTACGCTCTCGCTCCGAGAAACTTTTGCCTCGAGGGCCTCCCCCGACTTCGCGAAAATCCCGGGGCGCAGTCGAATTCACGCGGGTTAAAGCCAGATTACACAAGCGACGCGCGGAGGCTGGCTGTGTGCAGCCTTGCGGAGAGCGCAAATTCGCCCGGTGACCTCGAGAGAGGCGCGGAAAATTGCCAGCGCTCCCCGCAGCGAGAGATCAAACGCGCTCCTCTGCGGATCATCGGAGGCGCGCGCGCGCGCGCTTTGCGAAGATTTTCCTTGAGCAATGATGGGAGTCTGGGTGTCCCCCGTCGTGAGAACAAGGTTGCCAAGTGAAGAGATTGTAGGTGGCCGCCTTGACCGACTGGCCGAGTGGTCGTTTATGGGCGGGGTGGAGTGAGACCTTCGAACGCCGTGAAAGCGTGACGAAAATTTGAGGGATTATCGAGGAGTGCTATTTTTCAGGATTTTGAAGAAGTAGGTGCGACGGTGTTTAACCCATTGGGGGATGATCTCGAAGCTGTCTGCTGATTCTTTCGGCAAATTATCACATTCTAGATTTGGTTACGAAATGATAAATTGTTATATGTAATGTAATTATATATGTTAGGATTAAGAGGAAAAGGTACTGAAACTTCAACTGTGTCTAGTTTAAGAGCTATGTTTATAAATATATTATTCTGGATTAAATTTAGAAATATACGAACGAAAGGGTCTGTTTGTTATTTAATCTTCGATTTTCAATTTTGGCACATCGTTTTATGAATAGGTTTTAAAAAGCTTAGAATAAGCATTGATTGATTAAAAAGTGATACGCAGGGAAGCTGCATCTTAAAACTAAAAATACTGAGACACAGGGCTTTGAAGATCAATTTAACTCTTTCCGTATACACAACATAATAAAGAAAAAAAAATTATTTTCTCCCACAGTTTCAGTACTTCCTTCCATTAAAAAACATTTTTTAAGTTGTCAATAAACAATATATGTATATATATTTTTAATAATCGTTAAACTTTATTTCTTTTTTAAAATGTTATCAATCGTGATAATAAAGAAAATCAAGGAAACAATAAAAGAATATTCAATTTTCTATAAATTTGAGTTGAAATTGAAGTGACAATATCTAAAAAAGTTAAACTAATCTCAGTCCAGAAAAATCAGTTATCGCGGCGTGCGCACGTCATCTATTGGCTAGAAAATCAATCGTGCATTGAACGAGAAATTTCACCCTTGCAGGAGCACAACATTTTTTTGGCATAGGTTGCAGAATTTCTCATCTATATGGACAACGACGGCAACGCCGATGTCAATAATGCCAATTCTAAAATTTGACTGCTCGAAAAAAATCTTTTCAATTATTTTATCGTCGTATGGCGCTTTTTCTCTCAACTTTTACGATGATGAGTCTTTTCCAGTTAGTTTGCACAAATTGTGACATAAATCAGAAGTCAATTTAGTCCTACATTTAACAGAAGCCCCTCTCAATTTTTTATGATAGTCACGAGTGGTAAAAGGCTAATTTATCGCATAGATAAGGGTATTTGTAAAACGAACTCCACCAATAATCGAGATTGGAGACAGTGTCAAAAATGCTGAAGGATGCATTAAATAACTGAACGATGAATATGAAATATAATGGCTTCTTCTATACTTCTCTTAAAAAGGTTAAATTTAATAAATTTCACAAAAAGTCAATGTACATTTTATTTATCAACCTACAATCGCTTTTCATTAATATACTCAAAGAATTTTCACGAATACATTATTACACAGACAATGCACTTACTATATATTATTAAGTTAAATCAATACTTTACATTTCTGTTAAATAAAAGGCACATTTCATTAAATGAAAACACAAATCCATTATTGAAAAATGAAGTACATCGCAACCGCATCTTACAAGTATACATTTCTCCATGAACCATAAACAGCCCCGAATCATCTCGCTCGCCATCTCTCTACCAACCGAAATCCACCCGAGCGCCCCACCTCCCGTCAAAACCTCAACTCGTACACACCCCACCCCATTCTCCCTCGAGGATTCGCATCGCTTGCAGAAAATCCGGTAGCTCCGCCGCGCCGCGCATCGACATTCCGTCCTTTCACGCCCGCAGCACCGCTGGCCGGCTGGACTCCACACGTCCACTCTACCCTTATACCGATATAACTATATATATACATCCACCGTAAACTCGTGTGTATATGCGAGTGTCGGGTAGAGAGAGAGAGAGAGAGAGAGGCGAACCCTGCAACACCACCGGCGTAGTGAAAGCGTGACGAAATTTTCAGCCCTCCAACGACGAGGAAAATTTCGCTTGGTCAGGCTGCTATATACCTTTCTCTCCCTCTCTCTTTTGCTACCCTGACGAGCCACTGACCCACTCTCTCTCTCTCTACACGCGCGCCAGCGTATGTCCGTACGGTCGTGGAGCGCGTGCCGGTCAACGGCCGCGTGCAATAAATAATACAAAAGTGCGCCGGGCGAAAATCGTCGCCGGTATCTACCGTGAAATCGTTTTCTCGGCTGGTGGGCTACTGGTTGTACAAGAAGCGTGTCGCTGGAAAAGCTGAAACTGGGCTTGTAGGCTGCGTGGCTCAAGGACTGCGTTGTGATTTACAACGGCGCATCGGCGCGTGTTTGCCGTCCGCGTGCTTGGCTGTACTATTATACCGCGCGGGAGGTTTGACGAGAGCTGCAGAGCTTTCCAGAGTTGTGCTTTGGCGCGCGCGCGACGGTGTAGGGTTTTTGTCTCGGTTTATTGCAGCTTCTAAATTCGTCAGGGAGGTGGGGGTGCGCGTTGGTCGTAAAGGCGTTGAAAGTGGCACAAAAGGAACGTGAAATTCTCGCTGAAAACGAGGCGATCGTTGTTTTTAGGGAAAGTGGCTGATGGCGAGAGGGAGATTATACGAGTTGTAATGTGGGAATTGAAAGCAAACTAGTAGAATGAAGAGTAATCGTTGATTAAAGGAAAATATGTACGGGTTTCGCTTAAAGCCAACTGCCGATACACGCGCAGTATGTATATGGTATGTTGTATGTATATGTATAGCTTTCGATGTTTCATCTCAATAAAAATAGATCGTTGAAAATACACCGAAAAATAGAGGAAAAATTGCTGGCGCACTCATGCAACGCCTGATATCATATACGCGCGTGTGTTATTTACCTTATTTTCCACTAGTTCCGCATGATAAAAAAGAATATAACCAGTCCGACTGTGGAGTTGCAAATATGTATTTTTTTTAACTTTATACCAACGCAAACGAAAAATCAAGCATTCCGGCGTGTATTTCACTACAGCTGATGGTTTGATTTCCTTTGGTAAAGTAAAATGTTAATTAGAAGTGCATACTTTTTAAGCAAATTTGTTATTTTGACTTTAGAAAAAGTTCGAGATTATTTCATTGCTAAAGTTTGGACTAACCTTTTGCCAAACAAAACTTATACCAAACTTTTTGTGAAGAAAAAATAACACAATTTACGTATGTATTTGACACATAAAATATCTATTTTTTCGAGTTTTTCACGATCGTTGATTTATGAATCTATCGTCTGAAAAGGAAAATTCAAAATAGGAGATTCAAAATGAAAGTGAGAGAAATGATATAATTTACATATTATAACGTACGTATAGGTTTCGAGGTCCCTGATGTTGAGAAGATTATTCAGAAATTCAAAATATCGGATCCAAAACGGGCGATCTAAATTCGCAAAATGAAATTTCTAAATCAATCATATTGAATTTGCAAATTTAGAATTTTTCATTGTTCGGCTTTTCACTCTTTTTCATTTTAAATTAGCCGTATTGGAATCATCATTTTATATTTTCTAACTTAAATAATGAATTCAAAGTCAGCGGTTTCAAAAACCTTTGTATATAAAATATCAAAGCACCTAAACTCTTAAAAAATGTTTAAGGTGAGGTACTACTGAAAATTGGTGTTTTGGCGGTTTTTATTTTTTATCTTTGAATCAACAAAACATTATACCAAACCTATGCGAGAAGTTCTTAATAATTATCCAACAAATATGCAGGATAAGATAGATTTTTAGCATATAATTTATTTGTATTTAAGGGGTCACCCTGGTGTTTTTTCATTATTTTGACAAATTTTTCTGTTCATTTTCTTTCCATTAATAATATTCACTTTTTCATCTATTTAACATTAGAAAAAAATTAGTTTATCGATACTACTATTATATGTATAAAAAAGAGATTTCGTAAATTAAAAGCTTGTTTTAGAGTCATAGACAACTTCTGATGAATGGTCTTCTCAAAGTCCTGAAATTAGACATAAATTGATCCTCGCGCATACGAAAATTAAAAAATTTATTGAAATTTTGAGAATATATTCTTTAACGAATTTATAATAAAAATTCGCTCGTTTTTTTTTATTAATTGATACTTTAAAGTTTATTTATAATACAATTTTTAATAAAATAACGGTATTTATATAGCAATTTTGAAACAAAATTACATATATATTTTTCAGAGCTTATAATAAATAATCAAGTAAAATTAAAAGCAAATATTAGTTATTACTACATTTAAAAGCATGATAGAATTTAATTAGAAGTGTATGACAATGTGGTGTGTGCGAGGGCTATTTTAAATATAGCCCATTTCCACTCAAAAATAACAGATTATGCTGAATAACTTTGAATATATAGGCTAAAAAATCTAAAAATTGCTGTGTGACTTCATATAATAATAACAAATAATCCACGTAAGTTCCAGATTTTTAAAATTTAATACAGAGATTTTTTAAATTTCACCAGGGAGCCACCTTAAAACATTCTTTAAAAATCTATCTTCTCTTACGGTTTTTGATATTTTTAGGTAAAAAATTTAACTACATATTTCTAAAATTATTCTAAACAACTACTCGCATGGCTTTGACATAACGGATTGTAGATTGAAAGATTATAAAAATACAATAGCTAAAACCCCAATTCTCCGTAGTGCCTCCCCTTAATTTAAAAGAGTTTATCGTCGGACTTTCGCTGAAACCCCTCTTCATCATACGAGAATCAACCTCCCAGCAAACAACTCAAAATCTACAAAATCTTACAAAAATCGCACCAACGGTACCCCCCGTAAAACCCCGTATCAATATCAGCCCGTTAAAAGCCGCGCACACTCGACGAAGCATCAGCGGCTATCGGCACTCGAACTCTTTTAGATCCTCACTTTGGCAACCTCTCGCGGTACACCCTTGCACTCGAGACTCGAGTCCCAGCGGCGCCGACCGCATTACCGTGGCAACACCATCGCGGGCTATATCGGCGCGTCGCATTGTTATACCGGCTCAAACGCGCGCTTCTCTTTCGCTTTCGCGCGTTGGGCGCGAAATTCCAGATGCACGGGAGCGCGTAAATCGGACCCAGCGGACGCGCAACGAACGACGAGAGGGTCTCGCGGTTTGATCGATCCTCTATTGGCAGCGAGCGAGAGAGATTTCGCCGGCGTGACCGTAGGTAGCTTTGGGATCGAATTACGAAGCTTGATTGGGAAATTTTGTGGCTCGTTGTCGGTAAAAGAATAACGATCATTTTGCTTAGTTTATGGGTGTGTATTATTCTGAGTAAATGATTCATAAACGGGTTGGCTTTACCTAGTTCATCTGGAAATATGAGTGAGTGTACCCAATATGGACTACCATTATTTTTCATTTTTTAATTACTAATGAAAAACAAACGTATGAATGAAGGGTTAAAAAATAATTAAATAATACAGGTGAATGTAAAAAGTAATATATTTTATTAATTTAAATACGGTTTAGGCGTTCTGAGCAGATAAAATAATCTTTGTTGGTCGTAGTCACCTTATTATTTTTTATTTACTTTTGTATTTAATGCAACTTCTAGCATAATTATTACGCATTTTATTATTGGGTCAATTTCGGGTAATAACTGATATTTTGTTACAAAATTGATTTTAAAGGATTTATCTTGAATTCTTTAGCAGAGATTCTCCCTGAATAATGACCAGTAATATTTTTTTAAGCATGTAGTATAAATACCTTTTAGGCTACAAGGTGATTTTCGTAATTTTTCGATAAAGGTGAAATTACACAATTACATTTAAAGTGCGATCAAAATAATATATTAGTCCTTTTAAGAAAGTAATTAAATGTTAAATAGGCCGATAATCATACCATTAAAACAGTGGAGAAATTCGAATTAATATTATTAATGCTATCTTTTCGCACCGCGAAACATCTGCAGCATATGTTGAAAAATTGGTGATTTAAAGGTGTGGTGCCGTCCCGAGCTAAACCGGTTCCGTATCGCTTTAAACTTTTATAAGATTTCTCGACATGCACTGCTGTACATAATTTATTTTATCAATGCGATACAATTTTGCAATAAATGCACAATCAATTTCAATTATTTTCATTTTTGATGGTAGAGAAATCATTTTTACTTAAAACACGTAAAATCCACATCGAAGACACAACATTCTAAAATATTCCTTCCCTTAAAGGAAGAAAACCCCCGTATCCAGTGCATCGAGAAAAAAAATCGCTTAAAAAAATGCAGCATGATGCGCAAAACGTTAACCTGACGTTTTTAAATTTAAGATCAAATGGATTACCACAGCGTTATGTACGGCAGAAGCGACCGAAGCAGCAGCAGCAGCAGCAAAAGAAAAAAACGAGCGAACAGCCTCCGCACGAAGGGAGAAAAAGAAAGCCAGAGAAATAAAGGCGGAAAGGAGGAAGAAGCGAGTGCTCCGATCATATATACGAGAGGACGATGCAAGGAAGAGAATGGGAGGAGAATTATAAGGCGCGTCGAGGAGCGACGACGGGGTACAGTCGACTGCGAAAGCACGTGATGTGCGCGCCGCAGAGCTCGTTGGCCTTTATAGGAGCACGTCGTATACGTACCTACGTACGGAGATATGCATCAGAAAAGTGAATTTCTGATTTATAAAAAGGACTCGCTGTGTGTTATTTCACCGACGGAATTTCATTATATTCCCCGAGCCTCGCATATATACGGCAAGGAGAGAGAGAGAGAAAATTGCGTCGTTCGCCACCGAGGATATGATCATTTCCCTCCTTGCGCTCGTTCCATTATTTTGCCCGGACGGGAGCGCGCTTTTGGCCCGACGGGGTTAAACGAGCTGTTAAGTAAAAGGAGGATGGCTCGCTATATCGGCCGCGCGCTCGTATATATATACGAAAATCCCAATTATCATTTTCGTATGTGCCAAATTTCTCGATGCCCCCAAGAGCAGCAGCGCCCGTTTTATGTGGTGTAGAGTTTATGGGGCTGGAGGAATGAAAGCCGAAGAAAATATACGAACCGTTTATTATTCTTATCGGATTATGATGCTTGAAGGAAGGTGTAATAAAGTAAGCGCAGACGAGTTGTTTCTTAAAATACATGAAATTTCCTGTATCGACTTTTTTTTCATATAGTTTTAATATTCATGAACTCCTTTAAAAAGATTTTTTTCATCGTAATAATTTTTCTTAAGATAAGAATATCTCGTCATTTTAAAAAAATTGACATATAATTGAATAAATAGTTTAAAGCAGAAGAATTAGAATTTCAGTACATATGTTTTATTTTGTGGAATTGTACACATTTGTTTAATTGTACCCAATTTATGCTACTTTTTGGTCTCTTCGTTTAAACACGTTGTACTTTTAAAATATAATAGATGTTAATAAACATAACAAAATGTGAAGAATCGAATTTTATTAGTGGTATACATGCTACGAATATCGTCATGAATATTTTATCTTACTGTTTTTGCGATCGCTAATTACGAATTTGAGGTCAAAATTAAAGAAGAAATATTTTTATGATTTTAGTCTATCATTATGGATTTACCATTTTGAACTTTTGAACTTTTACCCTAGATTCGTAATCAGTGATCCATAAACCTATAAGTACATAGGTCGCCTGCAAATTAACTATGAAAAGAATGTGCGCTTCAAAAGGTTAAAATAGTAAAACTTCGTTGTAAAATAGTAAAACTTCACTATGAAACAATGAATTATACTTATATTCACTATGCTCATGGATAAGTAAGTCACTCTTTATACCACTACTACATTACCACTGGGAATTAGTAAACACTCACTGTTCCACAGTGAACTTCACTATTTCAAATCAAGCAACTAGATTCCAACTTCACTCGGTCACATCAACCTTCCCATCATCGAACCCTTACACAAGTCTATCAATCAGCATTGACCGCCAAATTTGGCTCGCTCGGCGCTCTCGACTGCATATATACCCAACGATCACCCGAGAAGCTCGTACAGCCTCTTACACCGGAAGAAAATCCCTTCGAAGATCGTCAATCATTCGCTGCACCACGAAGAGAACCACGCACCCATAAAATCGAAGAAAAAACACGTGTCCCTCCTCCACGTAACAACGGCATTAACGGCAATCCGAACCGCATCGAAACTACTCTCATCACCAGCATGCACCGCATATTCCAGCTACCGGAAAGCACGAGGCCCGCCGAAAACTCGCACTGCGCACCTCGCGCTATGAATTATTCGCCTCGCACGCGTCGTCCGGAATATCGTCGTTTCGTGCGTTCCGCGCACGTACGACTACCACAGGAGAAGAGAGATAGAAAGAGAGAGAGACAGAGACGAGCGGAAGTCCGCTGGCAGGTACGAGACGAATAACGAGTGATGGCTCGCTCTCGCTCTCTCTCTTCCGCGAGAGCAAGACAACACGGGTTATATACTGTCTAGGCTGTCTACCTCTCTCCTACATACGTATGCACACGCGCTTATAACGAGCTGCAACAGCAGCAGCTTCCGTTAAAAAATGCTAACGATACGTGCATACGTGTACATACATACATACACACACTCGCGCGCGGGAGAAAGAGGAGAGACGTTCACACGGCGGTATATATAATACCTGTACAGGCTGACGCGCGGGTAACGTGGAATTTCCGCGGAAGAGGCAGCCTATAGGTTGCGATATCTCTCTTTTCCTCGTTCCTTTCCTTGCTTTTGTGTTCGCGCGAATGATGAAAGAGCCGGGAGACTCGCTGGCTCGGCTTTGTTTTTACGCCGATAAATTCGGACGGGATGACTTTCCGCCGGCGAGGCGGAGCAAGACAATCGCGCGAGCAGCAGCAGCTTGTTACAGGTGTTACGTTTTACTTACTCGGAAAGGCTGCGCCGCGCTGCTTTATTGCGTCGTACGTTTCGAGAGCTTATACGCGCTGCTGTGTATTATATATAGCGGCTGCTGTATGGAAAAATGTTTTAGGCAAAGTATGTAAGCGCGCTCGCGCGGCGGTAAATCTGTAAGAATTCCATTAGAGTTTCGCGCGTAAGGACTAGGGGAAGAGTTCGGTACTGTTTCTTTTTTTTTTTTTTTTCTTGGTCTTGCTTGCTTGCTCAGTCACTATATCACGGTGTGCATCTGGGTGGTATGTGCGGTGCAGCTGCAGTGCGCCGTGTAAAGGATGGTACTAAGTATTGCATTTTATAACGTGTTCGTAGGGAGCTGCTGAAGGGTTATCGCGTGTTATTACACGGGGGACTCGAGCTTCGTGTCGGTCTACTGGTGAATTTATCTTTACGGACAGAGCCGCGATCTTCATGTCTTCAATGTTTAGAGGATTATTTGTTACAGATTTTATCGCAAAATTTCTGCGTTTATGCGTTATGTGCATGATTATCATAATTATGGAAAAAATTGTCATATATACATATTAGTAAAATTTTATATTTGTTAGTCAAAGTTTAATATTTTTTAATTAAAGAAATGTTTTTATTGTGGTACCTAATACCTGAAAATAAGATTCTTTATACTTAATAATTAAAAAAGAAATTCATAAATGATTTATTTTTATAATTACTTTCTTTACGCATAAAACCTAGTTTCATAGATCATTGATAAATATCATTAATATGAACTATTTTTAAAATCCTCTCCCCGACTTGTATCTTTGATTAATTATACACAGAGAAAAATTGCTGTTAATTATTATAGAGAAAAATACGGCAAATATAAGCTATTGTTATTTCACAAAAAATTACCCTGGTATGCAGTTAGAAATTACTATGATTCACGATAAAAATTATCAGGGTGCACATTTATCAAATCAAGTTTCACGGAGGAGATCAAATAAGTTCACTAAAGATGATTTTCATTTTTAATGTTTTTTTTTATTAACTTTTAAATCCTAATTATCCTGTGACGTACTCGTATAAAAATCAAAATGAAAATAATTCAGTGCGAGTTGTACATCTCGAGCTTCGATTCGCAACTGCCTCGCTCTTTTGTCGACGACGAAAGACCAACGTCGTACCTCAGATGCTTACATATTCCTTTCGAGGAAGTGTTCTCTAAACCAACATTTTATCAGCTCTTTACGATAGTAACCAAAGTAGCTTCGTTCTTGAACTTTATTATTCTTCTATAATTACATTTATTAAATAATTCTTAATAAATTGATTACATTTTATAAATTCATTTAAACTTATTGATTTTTATTTTTGAAAAAAATATACACTGCCTCTGTCTATTACAGTGCACCTTTAAAATGTTTACGTATCAGGTTAATTTTTACGACGAATTAGGAAATTTCCATTGTCTCCAAAGCCAAAAACTCCCGCGTTTGTCTTGTCATTCGCATCAATTATCATGACAAAATTCTCTCTACAATAATCAACTCACAATTCACCTTCCACTGAATCCATATCCCCGCTTGCAATTTATTTACTTCGCTTATTTGTTCCTCGGCAAACGTCCTCCTCGCTCGGCGCAACCATACCTACAACAAACAGAGGGAGAGAGAGAGAGAGCCCCATAAAGAAAAAGACTGCAGCACAGGCTGCAAAAACGTCTATCTCCGAGCCATTTCCGTCACACAGGCCGCTCGTCGTTCAATTAAATCCCCGGCAAAAAGCACGGAACATCGCCCATCCTCGCATCGCCAATGAAAAATACCCGGCGAATCGCGCCGAATAAGGAAAGCTCTCGCGGGTTTCTCTATACACTTCCCCTCTCCCCCGCTCTCGCGCAAATCCACTTCCACGAAGCGCAACGACGGTAAAAAAAAAGGGCATCAGCCCCCCCTCGCTAAGAAAGTATACAAAGAAAAGACGAGGGGGGGGCACGAGCGCGGTAAAAAGAAGCTCCCGCGGCCGCGGAAACAGAAACTCGTCCGCGACTCGGCTGATCGGCCCAATAAAGCATTAATCGCTCTCGGCTCCTTAAAAGTGCGTCCTCCGCGCGGCTATATATCCTCGCATTAGTCAATTCGATCCGCGTGCGCGTGTACGACTGCGCGTATATATAGGCACACATATATATATATAGAGCCACGCAGGATCGGAGGATATCATCCGCAGAGTAGCAGCGGTCGCGGCAATATATAGCGAGTCTCCGCGCGCGTGCGCTCATCAATAAATCATCGCTCGCTCCCTTCATGCAAGATGCAAAGCGCTCGGGCACCGCGCGCGCATAACTTTCTGTGTGTATACACACACACGTACGGCACAATACAGATATACAACACCCGTGCCGGAGGATTATACCGAGGAGCTAGAGGAGATCCAGCCACTCGGTCTCTCCTCCTTCGAGGAGTATAATCGCGATTAGCCCTCTCTCTATCTCTCGCGTGTATGTATAGTATGGAGAGCCGATCGCCTCAAAACCCTCCCTCCCCCCCCCCCCCCTCCTTACCCAGTCATCACTCGGTAGCTGCTAGCTGGTAGTTGCTAGCTGGTAGCTGGTAGCTAGCCATTGACCCTTCATCTCCCCTGCGTGTGCGTGTGTGTGTGTGTGTGCATCTCGGTCTCCGCAAGCCAGGATAGCCAAGGTATTATCGGGGAAGGGCGCGTGAGCCGCGATGCAGGCGTCGCCTCGGGCGACCTTGCTCCAAATTGCCAGGATTACTCGGAGCCCGCGCGCGCGAGAGAGAGAGAGAGAGAGAGAGCTCAAACTGATTGCGGCGATGTAATTGTTTATTCATCGCGGCGAGCCGAGAGTTATATATATATGGAGGGTGGAGGAGGAGGAGGAGGAGAGAGTGACTTGCAAGGGATAGGAAATATATATATATATATATATATATATATATATATATATATATATATATATAGAGAGAGAGAGAGAGAGGTAAATTAAATCTGTTGCTGCGCGCGCGTTTGGAGTGGTTTTGCGTGCGCGCGCGTAAGGCGTGGATGATGAGAGATGAGAGGGAGTTTACAGTTTGTCGAGGAGTAGCCGCACTTTGGGGGATTAGATGCGACGGTGAATTTCGTATGCGTAGAGTGGTTGTTTGGACGACGGACTGTGTACAATCTATATTAGCGGGCGTTTTTTACGCTCCATTTTTTTGTTTTTAAGCATTTGGATGATAGAGATTTTGGAAATGAATTTTGGAGGATCCGGATGGATGTACTTGTGTCCGCAGGTAAAATTATTATAGGGGATCTATAAAACTGATATAAATACCATAAAATCGTATGCTTTTAAATAGTAAGTTCTAATGAAAAACTTGAAATTTACAAATTATTATTACTGAATTTCTTATAAAATCTTGTTTTTCTTTACTTGTTTTACATTTATATATCCGGATAATCTTTTTTTTTAACTTTTATATTTTGGTAAGATCTAAATAGTAGTTTGTTTTAAAAAATATGCTGCATTTCTCTACTTATAACACATTCATCAACATTCTCCTTCAAAAAGAATTATCTTTGAAAATCTCTTGGAATCCACCTTCGGATGAAAATAACCATGTAGCCATATTGTTAATTTTTACAGGAGAACATATGCAAACATTTCAGTGAAATTAAGTATAAAAAATTATTTTCTAATAAAAAACTTCTATATCCCTACAACTATTTCAGAATAGCATTATCGAAGGAAACTTTATTCAAATATCAAGAAAATCTCAGTACTCGTAAATGAACGATCAAACGGTTATATATTAAAAGGGAAGATTTTTAAAAAAAAACGAAAAATAGATGTGTTCAATTTTTACGACAAGTTTTAATAGAATCATTTGATAGAAACTAATTTGATACACTGTCTAAAAGCTTAAAAGAGACTCATACCTTTAATTTTAATTTATTCTTCAACTTTTATATGTTTAAATTTTGAACAAAATTAAATAATTTTTAAAGCAAATCTCATTTACAGGGTATACAAAAATGAACTCACTTTTTATAGTATATAGGTAGAGGATATAAGTGTATCTTTAATTAAATTCAGTAAGATTTGTCAAAATAAAATATAATTTTTTTAATTCACATTTTATTAATTCTAATAATAAATTATCGGTAATTAATTTTTAACCTACATTTAACCTTCGCATAGTCTTTTGATACTGAGCCCTTTTTTTCATAAATAATTATTTTCGTGAGAATAATATATCCACGTAAAATTCACTAAATCCACGAATTCTCCGTGAATAGCACCACCTAAAGATAATAAATGTACAGTTAAGTAAAAACTGTTACTTAAAGGACCTATATACACGAAAGAAAGTGTTAATACCGCTCAAAATAGATACCACCGTCCCCCCCGAACCCACACATTTATCTACCTCTATTCACTCATGCATCGCCACTAACCAAAGACATCGACATCGCATCTCCACTCGGGAAAGCAAATCCGCCTCGCATCCGATCCCCACATTCATCATCCCCGCAGGCTGCGGCAATAGCAACAGCATTACCCTAATTACAGTTTCTCCGATTCCGCAAACTATCCCAGCCCGCCCACGCCCGCGCGTCCCCAAAATCTGACCAACAATTTCTCTCCCCCCCCCCCCATATCCCAACGCTTTCTCCGCACACACATACACACAAACTCCGTATAACACAGCGCTATAACACTGCGCACAATCAACGCAGACAACAAAGGCCGAGGAGATAGTCGACAAGCGTGACTACGAGATAGCTTATACGTACAGCTCGAGCAAAGCGCAAAGCCTTCGCGCCGTAGGGAAGCCCCCGCAAGATGGATTAACTGCGCCAGTCGCTTTGCTTATTATTAGCGCGCGCGCGAGCGAAGCTTTGAGCGGACCCAGTGCATACACAGGAGCATAAAGCAAATTCTCCAGCATCGTGGGTACACACGTGTGTGTGTGTGTGTGTATAAAGGCGGCAGACTCCGTGAACGCCCGCAGCCTAATTCCCTCCGTTTTCGGCCCTTCCATCGCGGCGTGTGTTTAGCGCGAATTAGCGCGCGGCTGCCGTGCTTTGAGAGCGCACCGCGCCCACTGGCGGTGCGTGCGTATATTGTACGATACGCGCTGGATGCTGGGCTTCCGAAAGTCGAGTCCCCGCGTTGCGTTGTACATTAGGGCAGGAGAGCGCGAATTAGTCCCCTGGCGGTGATGAGCGGGAGAAAAATGACGGCGCCGGCGAATTAATTTTGATAATGTCGTCCGGCCTGCTTGGGGGTCGTTTGTGTGTGCGTGTGTGTGTGGGCATATTATACGGAGCGGGCGTGGTGCGCGCAAGCTTATTTCGTGATTGATACGAGTTTTATGGCCGTTAGCGGAGGCAACGTACGTGTGGGGGCTCGTTTTTTGCATTAAAATTTTATGGAGAGTTTACGAAGCTTATCAATTGATACTGAAACGTTATGGTACAGCGGGATACCGATTTTTTTGACTTTGTTTATGTATACAAAGGTGGTCCAAAATTTTTAAATTTTTAGAATTTCTGAGTGTAATGATTAAAAATAGTAAATATAGAAAATATCATAATCCTGTTGTTTTTTTATTATAAAATTTTAGCAGCTATTTATTTAGACTTAAAGCTACTAGAACTCTTTTTTTCTAATCGATTTAGCCACCTCTAAATGATCTTATTAAACATTTTTTGAAAACAAAATATGTTTATTTTTTTATTTTCTACTTTTTCAGAGGGTTACTAAAATAAATATAAACGGAATATGTGCTTTTATTTTACTTTAGCATATTTTAATTATTACACTGAGAAAATTAAAAAAAAATGGAATTTTTGACCACCCTAATGTATACACAAAAGATAAATTAAAATTATTCCTACTCAAAGCAGAATATTATGGCAGGATAAAATAACCAAATTTGCACCACTTGTAATTTGTAAACTTTATAAATCACTTTATTGTAGTACGAGTTGGGAAACCTTACGTTGGAAACCTGCAATGCGTTAAAGCTTCAAACGCCAAAATGAAGCTGATTTTCAATTTGCACTCTAACTCGAACGAGTTAACGCCCACGTTTCGCATCCACATAGAAGTACTTATTATACAATAGTTAATCTATTTTATCAAAATTTACCACATCTATTCGTAAAAGCACCCTCAGTTTGCTTAAATGCGCCTGTGTAAGCGCTCAAAACAATTCAATTTGTCTAACCGATTGCGTCCCCGCGTCCGCAGCTCCTCGTTAAAAACGAAACCCAGAACTTAAGAATACAATTCCCAACAAATTGAGCGTCCCAGCGCATCTTTTTTTTCCGCCACTTCCCCTTTGCAGCGCACGCGTGCTCAATTTCTCGTCTCCCTGCTGCTGCGAGCGCCTTTTTAGCCCAGGTTCACGACGCAGCCAGCGTCGCCGCTGAAATTCGCTTCTCGTGCGTGTGACGCTGTGCGTGTACGTGCGCACACGCGCGGGAATGACTCGCTGACGAGCAGAGACCTCGTTTAGTTCGATGGAGAGAGTGCGCGTGGTTCTTTTCATGCGTGGCGCGCAGGTCCGCGTTAACACCGATGTGCCAATGCGCGATGTCCGGCCGGCTTAAAGTGGCTTTTGTGCACGTCCGGATGAGTGACTGCAGCGCGCGGAGACAGGGAAGGAACCTATTGCAGAGGAGGAGGCGAGAGAAGCAGGTGGATCGAGAAGTTGCTTGGCGGTACTTTGAATTTTAAAAGAGCTGTTATGTTTAACTAATTAAGGTTAAAATAGTAGACGCGAAATAAGAAAAAAGTGTACTGATTTTTCGATTGAATCGAAATATCTTTTTCAATGGACATTTTTTGACTAAAATTTGTTGGCAAAAATAGTTTTTGCTATTTCATTTTTTTAATGAATACTTCAAAATTTTTGTATGCAGTTTGTCAGTATTCATGTCATAGAAGATACGCTAATTACGGAGCTACTGAAAATGAACTGAGAGGTCGACAGTTTCACCACTGCCATTGTGTTGAAAAGTAGCAAATAAAAAATAGATTTTACTCTTCAAAAATTAAAGTGGGTCTTTCGCTATATATAGGACATAAAACAATAGAATTATATAAGATTTAATAAAGGTCCTATGATATAAATAGTGAAATGTACTAAAAATGTTTAGGATTTAACTGAATATTTGCACTTGAGACATCACGATTTTGTTGAAACAATTCTTTTTATGTAGTTATGGACTTTTCTTAAGTAAATTTCGCTATTTATATATCTAAGGACCTTATAAACTCTTGCATGATTTTCTTTTATTTCATTTGCACAGATTTTCTATGAAGTTAACTTCGAAAAAGATCATTATTTCTATACGAAAATGAAGTTTCTAAAATCATTTAACCAGAGGCATAATTCGTATGATTTGTGAAATGTACCTCCGGTTGAAAAATTTGTAAAATTAAAAACTCACTTAGAAAAACGACTAGTCTCTTATTGTCGGTAACTATGAGAGTACGGCATCATCTTAAGTAGACTAATTATTTAAACGAGTGAAGCACTGTGAGCCTGTTTAATTAAATGCTATTACCTATTAGCTCTATGGTGGCAGAATAATCGTCGAATCTCACACTAAACAAGATTAGAATTCGAGTGGCCAAGAGTTAATGGATACGTTCATTGATTTGGAGTTATCAGTCTACTGCAGATCGAAACACCAATACCTACTACTACTACTTAACATTGATCAATGATTATCCAGTGAATGCGGCTCACCATTTGTAGTGGTTCCTGCTGATTAAAATTTAGAGAGGCTATAAGGTTACGATAGCGTTCACGTGTGTATGTGATTCAATACAAGGCTCGAGCATTGATGAATTCACACGTTGAATAATATTTCGTACAAATTGAATTTTTCAATTAATATGCCTGCAAAACTGTGTAATTGGGAAACCAAAAACTCGATCGCGGCATTCAATAAAAAAAATCGCAATGGAATCTGTGAAATTGCACGCACAAAGTTATCAAGCGATAAAATCTCGTTTCAACGATGAACTCTACTCGCACGGAAAATCATTCAAATCATCAAGAAATAATTCAAAGACCGCGAAAGGAATAAATAAGCCGTGCTTTCGAATCACTCGAACGTAAGGCCCAATTCCAACGCAAATCAATAAAACATCGACGCGATTGGATCACCAATCAAATAACCCCCTCCCCAAAAAATCCCATCAAACACTGATCTAATTACCATCGAATCCCGAATCTCTCACCTATCATTCTCTCCAACACAGCCCGACAAATAAACCCTCCCTGTACACACACACACGCATGCAACACACAGACCCGCAGTGCCGAGCGAAGCTATTAAAAGCTGCAATCTCGCGCTCCGGCGTCGCGTCCGCAAGCCGCGAATACACAAACTTTAATGAAATACTCGTATAGCGATGTACGCGCGGGCGTGCGCGCGAGCGCTTGCCTGCCGGCGCAGCGAGTATTAATTCATGAACAATCGCGACACGCGAGCTATCTCGGGCTTGAAATATTAGGAGCAGCATTGTCATCGGCTGGAAGCAGCGCCGGCGCCGCGCTGGTGTACACCGGCCGAGAGATACGAGCATTAATCTCGGGGAGCCAGGGGCACCAGCCGCGCCACACTAGTGCTTATTCCTCATTAAAGAGTCAAGCCAGCGAGAGAGAGAGAAAGCAGGATTCTCGCTGCAAGTGGGTATAGACGCGCTTTCCACGCCTTGCGCGCGAGCAAACGAGCTTTCGCGCGCGCGAGAGAGAGAGAGAGAGAGAGAGAGAGACAGGGGTTTAAGCGTGTGCAAGCCGCGATTACGGAGCGCGCTCGGTAGTTTTACGAGGGCTTGCTGACGAGACGCTATTCGCTTTTATCCGTCTTTGTGTGCCGTTTAAAGGTAATGGCTGCTTTTTTCTTCTTCTTCTTCTTTTGATTTTGGATTTGCTTGCGGCACTAATGTTTAAAAGAATGTTATGTAGAGTGAAAGTAGTAGAGACTACCAACCATTTTTTTAATGTGTTCGTTGATCGATGTATTGCTTTGGAATAAATTGACGAAACATTTGGATTTTTTATGTTTCTATTTCTGAGGAAAAATTAGATATTTTTGAATCCATGTCTATTCCGTAGCTAAGTCCATTTATAAAAATGTTGCAACTATGATGAAAAGTGACGGTTCAAAAGAGACTCGAGTATTTATTTTAAAATATTTTTTTTTATACTTAATACTTTACTACGAGTTCTAAAAACCTTTTAAAATGGTAAGATACGAGGTAGAAAATATTTCCGTAAAAATATTTAAGAAACCAATTAAGAAAATAGAAGTTTGTGTTCTTTTTAATCTGCCATGTTTATTTATAACCATAATATTTTGAAATGTGATTTTCAGACTCGTACAGATCAGACAATTTTGTTTCAGAAGACCCAGCTTTATAAAGAAATATCAAAGCTTTCATTCATTTTTAAAGTAATAAATCCATCCCATCCAATACAGACTCTTTGAGTAAAAATGGGTTAAGCTGGCATATCGTTTTGAGTAGTCCATGTAATTAAAAGGGCCAACTACGTGGAGATTAACCTTTACATACTAAGTTTGTCAAAGTTTTCTCGAAAACAAAACAATCGTATGAAACCAGCTTGGACATATAATTAGGTTACTGTAAAACAAATTGGGGACAGCTATTATTTTCTCATTAAACAATTTACTTTGTAAATAAATAACAAAATACATGTGTGGGATAGTAGGAAACTACTGTCGGTATCCGACGTCTCCTTAATCCACGCAGCGCGCGCGTGCTTCTCGATTATCAGCCCGCTCTGCCGATAATTTTATGAGCCATTAAAGGCCCGGATCGCACTCAATCGCCCCACCCCCGATGGCAACGTCTTCTTTCTTTCGCTCTACTCCCGAGAACACGCCAAAAAATGCTGCCTCCCTTCCCCCTGCTCCATCTCTTCCATTCTTCTCCCGACGCGCTCTCGATTTTACAGTCTCATGCCCCCGCACAGCCGGACTAAAAGGCGGCGATTGTTTATTCATCCTACAATCTCGATAGCGCGACGACGACGATCCGCCCCCCTTTTCTTATGTATTCTTCCACGGCCCATCTCCTTTTTTCCTCGCCGCTCCTCGAAAGATCTCCACCCCTCCTCCCCCTGTTTTTTCTCTGTCTTTGTACACACGTATACACAAACACGCCTCTCTCGATCGCTTAGAAATCGCGCCTCCATAAATTTCGACTGGGCCCGGTGCTGCACACTGCATATCTGTGTATAAAAGACTCTCCCTCTCTCTGTCTTGGGCCCAGTCAAGGGGACACCGTAGGTATATATATATATATATATATATATATATATATATATATATATATATATATATATATATATATACACAGAGAGCCGGCGCGCGATATATTTTATCGATCAGCGAGGACGAGGCGACAATCGCTAGCTGCTCTGCCCCCATTCGAATATACGTTTTTCTCTCTGTCTCCTTTACTTTCGCTGCGCGCGGAGATATTACTCGTGAATCATATACGCGCAGGTCTCTCTCTCTCTCTCTTACACTCGTTGTGTATTATACGCGAGAGCGGGGCGCGATGCGAGATATATTACGGGGCCGGGAATTTTAAACTATTCGCCGACGCGCAGTCCAGGACAAATGCCGAGGGGGGCTGCTGCCGCTGGAATCGTGGGACGTTGGAGGCGTTATGCGTGAGTGTATTAAATCGATTCTAGTGGATTTAGTTTAATGAAATATATGCGCGCGATGATTTGTCGCGACGGGTGGCTTTTGTACTGGCCTTATTTTAGGTGGAGTGAAAGTGAATCGCTGAATTTATGTAGATTGAGGTTTTTGTCGATTAGTTTGGGGAATGTAATACGGAACACGAAGGAAAAAGTTAGTTAAAAATCAATGTTTTAAAATGCAACAAGAAGTTTAAATTAAATGTAGGTTCAGAGCTGTTCTGCAGTTGTCATACTAACAGCAGGCAGATAAATTTAATTAGTCGCGACTTTTTAATTTGCTGAATCTAGTGTTTTTCCATATATACTTCTTATTCTTGTATTTTTTATGAAAATTGATTTAGTGCAATTTGCAAAAAATTTTTTTTTCAAGGTCCATATTACCCGATAAAAATATGGGAATTAGTACTTTATTTATCTCTAGAATATTCAGAAGTCAGTTTGTGTTTATACAATAGTTTATTAAAGGAAAAACAAATTCTAATATAATTGTTAGTTAAAATCGCTGAAAAGTCGTTCTGTTTTTACGTTAATCAAATGTTAATAATCCATCAATAGAATTACAAAAAAATAGTATCAATTTGAATTTTTACGATAGGTAATTGAACTTTTTTTCGGTTTTAATAGTGCTAGTGGTCTCCATCTAAATGAAAGTGTTGCATGTTTGAAACCATTTTTGTTTTTATTGATTATAAATATTTAACGGCGGCTTAAAGTTGTGTGGCTAGGCACACGCTTAGTCGGTAATATGCTAACCATAGGTTCTAAGTTTTTGATGTGATGCTTGGGAGTTCATGAAGCGAAGCCAGGCTGCTGGCAACGCAATAAGATCAGAAGAAAAATGAAGATTTTAAGTTTAAACCATTTTTCTGTTTAAAGATCGTTTAGTTTATTAGGCTTTATTGAATGAAGCAAATATTATAATGGCTTATTTTTACAATATTTATAAGCCTATGACAACTAGAAATTGTATGTTATTGTAAAACTATAACCAAGTAACGCCCAATTTCATGAAATCAAATGTTTCTATGCTTAATTTTTTTGTATTCTATTCTAGTTTCGCAACATTATTTAACCAGTCTTCGAAGTATCTGAAGGGCTTCTATTTTTGTACGAGTTATATTGTACATAAAAATCAAGTTGAAAACAATTTTGAGTTGTCATACACGGAAAAGGTTTTCATCGGTAAAAATGGTACTAAATGCTACACACTAAATTACTGTGCTATTCACTCAAAAAAAGTAGCGAAAGAATGAATATAAATGGTTGATAGCACTGAAATTTCAGCTTCTTGCTTTAGCATCTCTATTTCCAGAGTTTAGATCCCGTTTTTCGGGATCCAAGAGCAATGCGCGCGTATGCTAGACCAGCCGAAAATATTGCGATGTCACCGCGACAACAGCATGCGCACTATCAATAAAAAGGGTTTCTATGTTAGTAGTTGAAATATGGGTATTGGCTATTACTAGAACGTACATTTGCACTGCTATCGCGTTTTAGCACCTTTTTATACCGATGGAAACCTTTTTCCGTGTAGTCTTGTTCCAAGGGTGGGATATAACAGTCGACAGCTCGAAAATTAAATCTGAAAGAGGTTATGTCGTCGCTATTTCCCTATAATAAGTTTAATTCCCCATAAAAACGACACGCATCACTCAAAGCGTTGAACAACTTACCAGCCTAATTTCAAATCAAACCCCAAATCGTTTCTAACCCCCTTCCATCTCACCACCCAAACGTCTTTTTCCTCCTTCCGTGGGAATTAGAGCAGCTGTCTGCTAGCTGCATTATACACTTCGCGAACCAGTCCTCCGACCCACAGTCCGCCTCTAAAATCAACCTGCAACCACTCAAACTACCTCTTCCGACCTGTACTGTATTATACACATCAGCTGACAGTCGAAATTCCAGACCTCGCGAGTCTCCGCGCATCAACGCGTGCATTCTCCGGCTTAATTTATTATCGCCGTGCGGCCCGATGCGACGACGACGGCGCGCTTTTTGCTAGGAAATTTCGGCGCAGCCTACACATACTCGCCGCATAAATACGGGAGAAAAAAGGGGGGAAGGGGGCAGAGGAGCTCCGACGTGCGTCAAGTCTAAAAGGACCTCGACGAAAATCAATTCGATCGTTAATTAACCGCGCGTCCGTCGGCGACGCGCGGACCTCGCGGAGGAAAAAAACGCGACATTCCTCATATACATACGTTATAGAGGGACCAGCAGTTGGCGACTCGGTGTAAAAAAGAGAGGAGGGGGGAGCACGTTTGTTGAGCTCGCCATGCGCGTGGCGACAGGCGAGGAGCTATTTTGTGCAGTGAGAGAAGAATACGGTGAGCGTAATTTAATAATGAGGTTTTTGTGTGGTAGAATTTAATTAGATTTAGTTCCGATCGGGTATTTAGTGATACAAATTATACTGCATACATAATTAAATGCGGTTTGTAAGTTTGCAACTAAACTAGTATACCGATATCTATATATAGATTTATACAATTGGCTCAAATACGTTATTTTTTTATTTAATTTTTTTATTTTAATATCCATGCGGGAATTAGTAGAGTTTGTAAATAACAGAAGTTAATAAGACATTAACAACAATGGTTATTATGTTTTAAAAACCTTTTAAAGACAAAATTTTTTATCCCAATTTTGTCATGTTGTTTTGAGAACTATTGGCAGAGATTTATAGGTACCAACATTGCAAATCAAAGCTTTTCTTTTGAAAAATGATGGGCATTAGATAATTGTGGTATACTAAAAGTGGTGAGATTTGATTCAACTAGACCTAAACTTGAACAAAGATGTAGATGTAAAGTTGAAGTTCCTTACAGTAAATTATACTGTCCTAAACGTCCTAAAAAATATCGACCAATATAAGAATAGTTACTAAACCTGACTACTCTTACTCGGAATTGAAACAAACTGAAAACTATATTAAATACAATATAGATAGAATATAGGATAGAAGTTATTCAATTAAAAATGTAATATAACTTATAATTTGTTTCTTATTTATACTACAAGTTTCATTATGTTATTTCAGGTTATACAATTGAATTAAATTTTGCGTTATTTCAATCGCTGTCCTCCGCTAATAAAATTTTTCTCATTGTGTTCATCGTTTTCGTGTATGCGTGCGCGCTCGTGTACGTGCGAAGGCACGTATGCTGTCGAAAATGCGCGACAGCGGTTTTAGCATACCTACGCGGCGCGGTGCTTCGTTGTCCGACGTCTTTGTGCAAGCGGCCAAAAGGGACGACCGAGAGAGAGAGAAAGAAAGAAAGAGAGACAGCAAGACGCATGCACACCGCAAAAGAAACACCAATAAAAAAAGGGAGAAAGAGAGAGAGAGAGCGAAGGAAAGAAAGAATGCCGCGCTCTCGTATATATTTTAGTTTTACGCGTGTAAGCTGCTCGAGAGAGAGAGAGGGAAAGACTTCGGTCCTCGCATATGTACGCCTACGCGCGCGTATACATATAATACGCATCCAGAACGAGATTTTTATCATTTGCATTAGGAGATATGTTAATACATCGGGACTGGAATCGATGACAAGTGTGCGCGCGCCCGTGTGTCTGTGCGCCTCGGGTCCTCTTTCTACCTCTCTCTCTCTCTCTCTCTCTCTCTCTTGATCGCTTGCGCTTGAATCGATCACCCATAAACGTTGGCCTGCGCGCGTATGAGTTATTGCCGTCGGGGAGCCCCGGACCAGGATCATTTTAATCGTGTTTATGTCGAATGGCAACATTAATTAGAGTGACAAACGATGAGGAGAGCTCGCGCGGAGAAACCGCTCTGGGCTCGCGTAAATTACGCTTGTCCGGCTAAAAAAATAGTAACGATAACTGCGGACAAGCCGGACTTCGGTGCATAAGCAGTATTGCTCTTTTTCTCGTCTGACGACGAATCAAATAAAATTCAAGTGGTGGCAAGCCAAAAATAGAAGCGACCGCTTTAAATCGAATGACCATTATTTATGTAGGAATTTTTATTTTTAAAGTTAATGTATTTATCACGTTGAGGTACAATAAACATTTTTATAAGAAGGGGTTTTTGCAATAATAGAAGTGATTGACATTAGACTTTTTCTTACATATTCATTGGCATTTCAAATAATTTTATATTTTGTATTATTAGTAATACCATTTTTTGAGAAAATTAATGTTATGTATTTTTTCATTAAAATACATTGTTGTCTTCATATTTATGGTGTTACTTTTTATCCAAACTCAAAATTCAATAGTTAACAAAGCATTTAAAATACGTTATTCTATTTAAACTAATGTAAGAAGTACATATATTACCAATAAAATAAGTAATTCAGTGTTTCACAATTTTATCACATATAAGAAAAGTTGAATTTTCTACTAGTAGTTTTACTCGCCCACTCCTCATATGAAAGAACATATTTTAGTTACCTCTTATATGATTAAATCTCGAGTTTGGATTAACCCTTTTCTGTGTCAGCTAATTGCATCACGAACGCAATCGGAAAACTAATATAGTCACAAAGGTTAATCAGCGCGACTCATGATTCACACGAACACCATACACTCAAACATCACACACGTGCATTAATACTCTCCCCACAAACCTAACCCGTGGATTCTTGAAGTTTGTAGCACATTAGTGGGTTTAAAAAAATACCATACGTATGAATATTACGACAACAAAAGCAGAAAATCAATATTCAATAAAGGTGCAATTATGTTGTTTTGTTCACACACTCCTCAAATCATGTGTAAGACTATAATAGCTCGTCTCTCCGGCGCTTTAGAGCGAGCAAGCTACGCTTTTTGCATAATTATATGACGCGACCGCTGCCGTTCGCCTATCATGTTTATTGATCCCTGTTAATTTGACATATTAAAATATAAAGAAAAAAATTATTCATGGTATAAGTTATATTAGTTTTTACGATAAAAATTTATATTGTAAAAAATTAGTTAAAAAATGAAATTTACTTAAGATACTGCTGAAGATCAATTTTTTATGCCTATTTTGCGCTTGATTTCTCATTCTTTTCCAATGAACTCGGTTTAAACGACGTTTTTGTGAAAAGTGTTAAATAAAAAAAGGTGTTTTTTTTGAGATCTACAACTTTGCCATGGAAAATTTAGCTGAAATATAAAATTTACTCTAGATACAGCTAAAATTCGATTATTTATGCCTTTTTGTGCTTTATTTATTTTTCGTTTATTTCAGTGTACTCGGTTTTAGTAACATTTTTACAAAAAGTGTGTTAAATGCAAAAAAAATTGTGGGTTTTTGAGATCTACAACTTTACCGCAGAAAGTTTTGTGAGAAAAGTAAAATTTACTCGAGATACAGCTAAAATTCGATTTTTTAATATTCAAATGATATCTATAAGAATATCCTATTTGAAATATATACATCGAATTTGGTTGAAAATAGGACCGTCAGCTCCCAATGACAGGAGAAGATAGGAGAACTCGCTGAAATATTTGATAAACTTTATACATTTTAGAATATGCTCGAAATGGGTTCCTTTTATCCTAAAACATGTTTTTATGCAACAATTTGTTAATTTCCAAGTTATTACAATTTTTGCAATGACGAAAGTATAAAGTTTTCCCTTGGAGCGGACGTGCCTAAAAAATGAAAGCTCATTAGGTGCCATGATTTGGTTCGTTCTACATAATATCATGCAAAAACTCGAACGAATACTTAATTATTGTCATATCTTAAATTAGTTAATGAAAAAATTTTATGAAAATACATAACCTGCATTCGACTACGTACAATAAAAACTTTACCTAACAATACACGATCCAACAGAAACTCTTAAAATCAAACAACACCACGAGAACCAACGACATCCCGAAAACACGATTTCATTACGAAAAAAAACAAATGTTTCCAAAGCTCCAATATCAGGCTATAATAAAAACACACAGCAAAACCAACGGCATAACAGCATTTGTCCGTTCGATTCCGGTTACGCGTAATGCTCAACGCGCGATCCCATTGGCGGCTGAAAGCACGCTCGAGCGGCTGCACTATTATTTTTCCATTATTAAATTTACGAAACGCTGGTAGGTAGGTACGAGAAAACGCGCGGGCGCGCGCGTTAAATCGTCGTCGCGTGCGCGGGCATAACAATCGCGCGGACGCTCGCCGGCGCCGTTCCATTCATGCGGATAAATTGGTTTTTGGTGGAGAGCGCCGCTGGCTGCATATAGCTTTCATCGATGCGCTCTATCTCTCTCTCTCTCTCTCCAAATGAATAAATTAACAAAATCAATCGAGCGCGGCTAACCAGTGACGAATAGAAATAGCCTCGTACACAGAGCGCTGCGCACACCTCGATAATCGATATTCCGCGTAATTAATTTCCTCGTGGCAATAAACTGGCGCACGACGCTCTCTCGTGTTCTCTCTCTCTCTGCGAAATGATGATTACAGTGCGTGCCGCTAATAAAATCGCCGCAGCTACCTGTATATAACCTCCATTTACGACTCTCTCTCTCTCTCTCCCTCTCTCTTATTCACACATGCACTCCCGCTCGCAATTCTCGCCCGGCTAACGAGAATGTTATTTAAGGGTAACGAATTGGCGTCATTGAATTCGGGCGCCAGCGCTCGCTCGCTCCGTAATATCGTGTACGCACTTTTTGGCGTTTCGCGCACGTGCGCGGGATTAATCGGCCTGAAATTAGAGAAGAATTACACGCGCCGCCCGGGCGATTATCGTTCGAAAAAAAGGAGCGAGAGAGATATATAGAGAGGGAGATGGGAATCGAGAGTGCAGCTGCACAGCGGGCACCTATCATTGTCGTTATACGTGCGTTGGGCGGCGAGCCGCTGGTGCCAAATGTCGGTGCGCGCACACCGTGCAATTTTCCGTTTCGCGGCGATTCGCGTGTTTTACACCTGCTCGCGTCCCGCCGCCGTGTGCCGCGTATATCCAAGATCAATGGGCGTAAGCTCGTTCGGGAGCGCGAGCGATTTGCCGCCTCGCTGCACTTTCGAATGTTCAAATGCGATGCGCGATCGACAGAGGCGGGGGTAGAAGCGATAGCGGAGGGAGAAAGAATTTGTGGGATGTGTGCCATGGGTGCGATGCAGCGTAATTGATCGATGTATTTAAGATGGGGAAGTATGGAATTAATTAAGTAATTAATTGATTAAGAGGGTTGGAGTTTTCAGTATTAACTTTGATATACATAGCGACGTCCCTTACGAAGATTAGCACATTTTAGATTTCTCAAAAAGATCTAGTTCTTTTCAGATGTCTCTTATAAAAAAATCAATGTAAGACTTTCTAATTAATACCAACACTTTCTTAGATCCTCTGAGAAAACTATAGATTTTACATGAAAGTTTGAAAATCGCTAATTTTCGTAGGACGTGATAAGAACTAGATGTTTTTGAGAAATCTGAAATGTGCTAGTCTTTGCAAGGGGCGTCAATATGAACTGTACACATTTTTCCTGCTTGATAAATAATTGTTCTATAATAATAAATGTCGTTCGTAGGTTTCAAGCGATGCAAAAAATAAGACTAATCTAATAGATTAGGTCTTGTCTTAACCCGTGAACTAATCGTGGGGTTAAGCTATAACCCCAACAAAAATCGCATTTATTCTTTCTTATGTCAATTTTGTAACTAAAATAAAATTATTATCTTTTGTTTGGAATAATTAAAAAGTATCATTGTAGTGAGTGTTTAACATCAAACTCCGTATGTAGCGTATGTTGTATCTAGATAATATGTAGTTTAGGATTAAAAAATGAAAAATACTCTATTTCGCTATCATAATCTTCATAAGTTATGCGACTATTTACATAATATAGTAGTTAAGTCAAAGAGTTGATCGAACAAACTGCCAGAATTAAAAATTAGGAAATAGTCCAACTAATCTTAAAAAGCTTATGAAAAGAAGTCAGGCTTTAGACTCGGGATCCAAAAGCTCGACATAAAGAAGCTTTTTAAAAAGGAAAGGAAAATAATGAACCAAAAATAGATGTTTTTGCTTTTACTTTATTGAAATATGTCTACAACAATATGAAATTTATAGATGTTTTATTACTTGAACCCGTTAACGTCTAAACCCTCAAAACATTAAAAAACATTTTGGAAATGTTTATAAAAACGTGTTTCAACACTTGAATAAAAATTTGTATTTGATTTTTTTTTCATCTTATGAGTTTTTCCAAGATTCATACGACCAAAATGGTTGAGACCCCTATTACGAGATTGGCAATGGTCACGTTGATCTGATCCATACATTTAGTTTGCAGAATTTTCAGTTTTTCGCGTAGACATCTTAGAGATACAAAAAATCGTGTATTCTCCAGGACGCATGCATCGCTAGCAGGTTAAAAGGAAAATTCGATAATCATAGGGTTAAATAATAAAATAAGAATAGAAATACGAAATTAATTGTTATATTTAAATGTTCGCGCACTGAACTACGAGTTCTGAATTCCAGATCCCAAAATACCGCGTAAATAACAATCCACCGCTCCCGACACCTACAACACCTCCCGCAATAAATAGCTCAGAGCGCGAGAGCCGAAATCCCGGAATTCCGTAGCGACGACGACTCGCGCAGCGTGGCTCCTCTCAAAATTTCCGCCACCGCTCTCTCTCTCTCTCTCTCTCTCTCTTTCTCTCAAATTAGCAGCCACTCTCCTCTTCCCTCTGCAGAAATCTCGAACGTTTACTCAGTTGTTAAAGTACGCATACTCTCGAGCGCTTGCGCGCAGGCCAAACAACAAACGCATCCGCGCCAGCGAACAAGCTTCGGTATATACAGCGTCGCGAGATGCGAAATTAACTGCGCGCAGGCGTGCACATCTGTTCTCTAAAACGGGGTCACAGACGTGCGATCGCTGCGCACAACCTGCAAAGGGCCAAAATGACGTGTAAGTGTGCGCGAGTGTGTGCGTATTAGTTTAGCTCGGGTGGCTGCTCGACCGCCACAGAAGCACCGCGGGCGGTGATAATATTTAAAGCTCGGCTGCACGTTGCTGGGAGATTGCGAGTCTACGTTGAGTAGGTTGAGTGTGTGATGTTTGAGGGGGTAAATGGCTTTGTGAATCTGGAAATTTGAAGAATTGATTAGTCCTTAAAATATTTCGAGTAGTAAAATATTCAGAAGAAAAGATTAATCTAATCTGACCGTTATCAATGATTATCAAATTTTCAAATATTCATTCTTTTGACTTGAACAAAAATGGTACGTCATCTTTGTTATTACTATTGTAACCTTGAAACCTTGAATTTTTTTATTATAATCAAACAAAAAAATTATTTAAAAATAAAATAAAAGTATCGGCATTACTAATTTTATTTTTAATAATGATTAAAAATAATTTTTTCTTGTTTTGCACTTAATAACCTGTAGGTTCCTGAAGTTATCCATGAATGCACTCAAAATGTTGAAAATCACCAATTAGGTTGATTTTAGGTGAAGTGCTAATTTAGGTTAAACCGTTTAAAATTACTTCCACAGTTATGCATCGTGCAAGCGTTGATGCTAAGATTTTCACTTGAAGTATTATGGACCATCAAAACAAGATAAATGATCTCTAGGTCGTTTAACTCTTTAGCGCCGAAACATACTATTTTAGATATTTTAGGTGTCATTATTTCTTCATGAGGCTTGTGCAACATACAGATAATTGCTAGTTGATAATTGCAGTTTTGCATAATATCTAACGTAATGTATGACATTTCTTTAATTATTCGATGTAAAATTAGGACATAAGGTAAGTAAGGACATAAAAGAATTGAAGTACTTTATAGGAAACCTACTTGATATGTATAAATGTTTTTTACTGTATGTAAGTTAAATAGAGAACAATTGGTTGTTATGGGGGTAGTATCCCTGTAATACTTTTTCTGCATTTTAATCTGTAAAAAAGAGATAGGTGATTTGAGTATTGAAAACAACAGTTTTTGCTATTACGTAACCTTTTATAGACTTACAAGTATAATGAATTCAAGTTTTACACTGCTTAAATTTTTCATATTGGGTATCATTTTAAACTGAAGCTCTTTAGAATAGCTCAGTATTATTTTGAATATATGTTTCAAGACCTGAAAGCTATATATAATACTTAATATTCACATATTTTAACAATTGATACGATAATACTCACATGATAATATTGACTCAAGTTAATACACATTATAGCTTCGATTTGAAACAGGACTCAATACAAACATTCTAATACCTGAAAAACTTAAATTTATCATCCGTTTAAAGCTGTAAGCTACGTGAAAGATCTGAAAATATGTTTATGAGAAAACTTGATTTTATGGTTTAGTACATTAAAATGTAGTTATGTTAACAAAAATGTATCTGAAGAAACAATGAATCCTTATATCTCAATAGATCTTTACTATTTACTTAACGCAATCTTGCTCTATTATAAATCTGTCAAGTTGACTATTTAATAAAAAATAGGACGTCTATATGTTACAAGTACTTAGTACACAATAAAAATAAGCCATTATCGCTCTCGAGCTTAAGGCTGAAATAACTTTCCATCAAAACTCATCTTCAGCTCCCAAATCACCCACTCCGCAAGCTCATCCTCCCCTCTTCTCTCTCAACAACATATTTGCGGCTCGCGTTCAAATTAGCCACGCTCACACGTACTTTCTCTCGCACTCCTTCCGAACCTCCTCCCCTCCTCATCCCCCCCAGTTCCCCAAAAACTCATTCTCTCCCACACACCCCTCGGGAGTCTACGGAAATTCCGCCTAAGAATAGCGAATCGCACTTGGCGCCGTAGCCTAACTAGCGCCTCTCTCCCACACCAGCAGACCACAATGGCTAATTAAAGAGCATGGCTAAGCAAGCTCCCTGCAGCAGCAGCAGCAGCAGCAGCGACAGGAGCAGCTCCGGCTTATATACACTCCAAAAGCTCGAGCGCGGCAGTTACGAAGAACGGAAGCAGCAGAAGTAGGAGGAGTAGCAGCAGCAGCACCAGCAGCGGTAAAGACGATGGGTATTCGCAGGGCCCGACGAGAGTACTAGTCTCGAGTTTCTGGACTCGGCAGATTGTAATGGCACTTTCTCTCTCTCTCTCTCTCTCTCCCTATATATATCGCGACGCTGGCGGGCGCGGAATCGACCGCACATCCAGCGGCAGGCAGAGAGAAGGGACGACAGCGCGCAGACGACGAGCAGTCGGGGAGGGTGAAAGAGAGAGAGAGAGAGAGCTGCCGCAACAGCAGCAGCAGCGGCTCCAATGGGTGACACAAAAGCAAACTAACGTTTCCACTAATTACTCGCTTGTAATTAGCCGCCAATTTGGTCGCCGGCAAGCGTGAAATAAGGGGGTGCACTCGACCGCCGCCTATTGCGCACCCCCACCCCCTCTCTCTGTTCCTCTTTGTCGAAGCGTGTGTATATATATATATATATGTATATAATGGTGTACTCTCTCTCTCTCTACCGCAGGACGCGGGCGACGAGTATTGATTCCTCGTTTTCAGAAGCCGCACGCGGGGCTCGCGCTACACTCCTCCGCCGCGCACCGAAAGAGGGTAAAAAATACGCGGCAGCGAGTGACCCATAAGTCGGTGCGCCGCGGCCGCGCCATTAGGTGTAACGCGATGCCCCGCGCCTGATGGGAAGCGGCAATCTCGGGGCTATTAAACTGGCGCGCGGGCGACTTTATGTACGCCCTCGTATAACGTCCTTTCCGTTCTTCTGCTTCTTCTTCTGCTTCTTCCTTGCTTCTTTGGAGCTTGTAGCTGGAGGTGTGTAAGTTTATCATGTACAGCGTTTTCGTCTGGTCCTGTGTACATGTACACGCGCAGGACGAGAGAACGCGCGGTGACGAGGAAAGTTCGAGGGGTGTTGTGGCAAACCGCGAGTGTCCTCCCCCCCTTTGAGTGTTTATTAGGGATAAGCGGTGCCGTCACTGCCGCCGCGAAGTAAGCCGCGATTGACGTATATATATATAGATATGCGCAGGTATGTGCGGGGGGACTGGGACCAAGTTGAAGTTCCGAGGTGACTGCAGGGGTATGCGGTGAAGAGCGGTGTGTGCCTGCGTCGAGATCGAATCGTTTAATGCCCCGGAATCCGGATGGATTTCGAGTCGAGTGCGCACACTTCGGGATGTATAGACGAGGCGGTAGTGGGAAACTTGGCCCATCGCTTCGCGACGAGCTGACTTGACGAAACATTAATAGCGGGGGTTGCCGTTGAGGAAGAATCGAGGAGAGTTAGTCAATGCTCAGTCTGGCGGTTTTGAGCTACTTAATCGGTTGGATTTGGTTTGTTTGTGATTGGTATTAGGTTCAGAGTAGGGAGTTTTAGGTAAATAAGGGTTTGTTAGAAAGAAGAAGGTATGCACTCAAATACTCAGAAAAACGTTGTAATGAATGTAAGTATTTCTGCTAAGTTAATAATTTAATAAATCTTACTACATTATTATTTTTTCTTCTATATTAACAAGGATATATATCCAGAGATACGCGGCCTGGATTTTCTTGAAACTCTCAAGATCCTATCCCGGCACCTTAAAAACTCTAGATCACAATATGTACATAGTATGGGTGCAGGTAATGTGGCCACCTGAAGGAACTTTCGATACCCAGTAGATATGTATAGGGTTTTCGGACTTCGGAAACTTCTGCGACATATTATTTAAACCTTTAACTCCAATACCTCATGAATTTTTTTGCAAAAAAATTTACTCTGAATTTTAATTAAAGAAGTTTTTAGTAGTTAAAAATTGGTGACTCTATCAACAGTGTTGGTAAAGTGGCCGCATATCAGATCTTATGGTAAAGTCGTATAGCAAGTGATTCAGAAAGTCAAAGCTAGCCTAGCGAAGACTTCTTTTATGTGTTATTTAATTGCATGGTGTCGTAGCGTACGCCTTGGTGTCGATATTTTGCATTTAGTAGGCCTAGGAATTTTGGAGAAGCCATCACCGGTTTTATCGGCGTCGATTGTCTTTACCCTTGCAATGCATTCGTATGTCCAAGAAAAATCAGAATTTTTATGCTTTCGAGCGTAAACATGACCCTATCTTATAATTAGAGGGCACTAGCATAGGGGTTACCGTGCCTCTCAACAGCTATTGTCACAATACATATACTGTACAGCGAGATCTCGTGTAGGTGGTCACATTACCTGCATGACCACATTACCTGCACCCACCTTATATACTAAAAACTATTATGATAAAATTGTTACATATTAAAACACCACAATTTCACAAGTAAATATCGATAACATAACTTCGAAAAATTTACGTAATAAGCTTCGATTTGTAATACAAATTTTGTATAAACATTTTGATTTGATCTGAAGCTACGCAAATTGAAAATCATACTAAAAATGACATGAAAATTGAGACTTGAAAGTCTATAAACTTTCATTAATTTTTCAAATAAAGATTTTTACACGCTTGACCTCATAAAGCAATGATAAGAGTAATCCACACACAAGAAATCCAGCTGCACATACCTTCATTGTATTGGATATATTTAGTCTATCGATAAATTTTTGACTCATAAAAGCACGTAAACGAACTCCACTGCTGGAACAGGTATTGCTGTAACAGCAATATAAAACGTATATATCTCTACCATCAACTTCGCGTCTAATATATTTCATTGGTACGTCAACGAAGCTCTTTTCTGAGCGTACTAAAAATATTCCGAAGTAAAGATCGTTTTCGAATATTCCATGCAGCAATCATCCTTACAAAGCACACAAGCGACTGCGACTATCGATAAAATCCAGGCTCGAGCCTCTCCCAGCGATTCCCGCCGAACTCCAATTGAATCCACCCGAAAAAAATGCGAGCGAACACCGCGATCCCTACCCGGGCTTCGTTCATTACTCTAACGACCGCGAGCACTCTCTCTCTCTCTCTTTCGTCCTCCGATCGTCCCCTATATATACACGTCCATCTCGCATTCCTGCGCGCAAGCCCCAAGCTCGTCAAATCGATAATAGCCGCCTATATCCGCGAACTTTCCGACCGCGCGCTCCGCGTGTATTTACACGCGCGCGCGCGCGCGCGCAAAAACAGAGCAGCACGCGCAAGACCTCCACCCAGATACAGACACAGTGGACTCAAGCTCCACGGCGAATCCCTTAACTATACACGAGCGAGCGAGAGCGAGCTACCAAACGAATACAAAAAAAAGGAAAGACGGGACACAGAACCGGAGAAGGCTTTCCCTTCGCTCGCTGACTATATCTCGGCGTATTTAGCATTGCAGAGGTGGTCGCGGTCCGCGCGCATATAAAGACAGAGAGACACGCGTTACACGCACGCGGACCAAGCAAGAGCAAGAGAGAGAGAGAGAGAGAGAGAGAGAGAGAGAGAAAGACAGAGAATGGCATAGAGAGAGACTAGATAGAGAGACAAGCGCAGCATTACGGAACGCTGCGGAATTGGTAACCGACTCTATAATACCGCGGGAGCAGCGCCGCTGCTGCTTCTATTATCAGAGACCGAGGCTGCAGCGGGCAGAAGTCGCATACGTATATACGTATATATAGATAGGAGATAGAGAGAGAGAGAGAACGAGGTACCGGACTAACCGCCCCTGTAATTGTCCCTTTGCATATATATACGCGCGCTCGCTCACGCACCCGCAGCCGCGGTTATTAAGAAAGGACGCTGGGAAATATATATATATATATCGTATGTCTATATACGCCGGCGGAAAATATATGGCCAAGAGCCAGGTACAGCTACTAACAGCAGCCGAAACTTTATTCCGCAAAGACGCGGACGACGAGGAGGAAGAGGCGGAAGATCGGGATGGGAATACTCGATGAGTGCAGGGTCTTGGTTACACGCTATGTGCGCGCGGAGATCGCGGAGTCCTCGCGTATATATAGCGTGTACACCTGGAGCTGCTGAATTCCATTGGGGGCACGAAAGCCCGCGGAGACTCGGCGCTGTCTTTTTATCTCTGCGGGCTGCTTCCTCGACGCACACACACACGCGCGCGAGGCTTCAACTGTGTACTGCTGTATAGCCGAGGTTGCGACTTGATTGGTTCTGCTCTGGTTGCGGGTTAACGTCGACTTGATTTCTATTGTTGCGTAGCTGCAGTGGCGGTGCGTTGGTATGCGCACTGGGATAAGGCTTTCGCTAGGAGAAGGAAAATCAAGTTGCATATACGTACCTCGTCATTTATTTTTCGTCACATTTCGAGACACTTATTCGCCGGTTTAAAAAAATTAGTCTGGCACTAGTCTGGGATCAATCTGGCTTGACAAGTCTGGCGAAAGCCTTGCAAAAGTCTGGGAGAAGTCTGGCTTAGGCCACTATGCCAGACTTTTTATGGAATTATGTCAAGATAACTCATTTTTCACAAGTAAATAATTAGAGTAGTACATTAATTATTAGTATCGACAAGAATAGTGAAAATACGTACTTTTCGATAAAATAGGAGAAAAGTTTTTTTGAATATTTGTAAAAAAGAGACAAAAATTTAGGTTACTGGCAATTCTTTTGTTTTGCACATTTTGTCTAAAGTCTGGCATAGTGGCCCAGACTTCTGCCGGACTTTCGCCAGACTTATTGAGCCAGACTATTGCCAGACTAATTTTTTTCCACGGACGTCGATCTTTTGTAGAATTTGCCATATACTGTGTATAGTTTGGTGAAAGTGAATATCTGCATGTATCTGCGTAGTGTACGGGGGATAAAATGCCAGTTGGTACTTGCGACGTAGAAGTTACGTGACGCGCGCAAAAACATTTACGAGCCACCAGCAGCAGCAGCAGCGATGGACTGGAGGAGAGCTACCTGGAAATTGATTCATCGTTTACCGATATATCGTAAATGTATGATGGGTACGTGACGATGTGGAGGTAAATTCTAATGACAAAATGATTAAAGTAATGGATAATGAAGAATGGCGTGCGCCACGAGTGTTGTTGCGATACATCGGTTGTCGAAATATAATAGGGTATTTATCGAGAATACATGGTTGAAAGTTACGCGGACGCGGAGCTAATTAATTAATTTTGTTTCGTGATTGCGCGCGGTGTTTGCCAATTTACATCAAAGCAACATATTTATTCATTTGTTTATATTAATGAAATTGGTGGGACTCGATGCGCGCACGTACGTGAATTACAACATTTCTGCGGGATCGCTCGTCGCCATTATTCGACAATCAATTGTATCAAGCTTACACTCCGCCGTAACTTTAAATAATAATAGTCAATAATTGCATTCAATTAATTATATTGGTGAACCAATGAGGGTCTTCAAAATCATAAAAGCTGTACAGTTTTAGCTTCATACTCGCTGAATATTAGCGAGTTCAAATTCACTCGATTTGAGTGATTGCTCACTCTCTAAAAAAGAGAAAATTTAACAATCCTCTTTCGAGATAAAATTTACCAATTCAATGAGTATTCTTTATTTGACCTTTAGATGGGCTGAGAATCACTAGGAAAAAATATCTTTTTGTTTATTTTAAAAAATGTTTTATTTAAGAAAGAAGAAATCATCCTGCGGACAGTAAGAATTTTAGATTCTACCTCTTTCACTCAGAAAGAGACATTTAATATAAACTCCTCGCTCTGTGAGACTGAAATCCACTCACGCGAGTCACTATCCACTTCAGCTTTTTAAATGTCTTTAAAAAAAATGTACTACTCTTCGTATAAAACACAAAAATATGAACAAGCACTCTTTTTCAAAGTGAGATATTCACTCGGCAGAGTCTATCTTTCATAAAAAAGCGCAAAGTAAAAACTATTAAAAAAAAAGATTTCACATAGAGATCCCCCGAGTTCAGAAGAACGAGACGTGCCTCCTAAGTTTATCATCGCTCGCACAGTTGCAGCGTGACCACCGTGCAGAATGTATATATATACATACCCACCTCGAGCGCGTCTCGCTGGCCTCCTGCACGTGCCCTCTTCTCCCTACCTTTCTCTCCTTTTCTCCCCGTGTACCTCGCCATTATCATATTTGCATATACACATATCTTAATATTATGCCATCTGCAGTCGGGCCGCGGAGAGCCCAGCCTCGAGATCGCTCTTTTCCGCGCTGCACGCGCCCGCGCAATATATAATATATACATGCACGCGCGCACGGTATAGCTTATAACGTTGATAAGGACTTCTCGGCGAGTGTAGCGCGGCGACTCATTTCTTTACGATCGCGGTATAAATACCACCTGCGACGACGGGCCGCTCTCCCGCTCGATGTTTCGCTCATGGCCGCCTGATAACTTACAAGCTTCGTCAGAGTGTACACGAGCGAGATTCTCGAATTCTTTTCTGCTCTTTTGCTTTTTCTTCTTTGCTTGTCCTTTATTTCTCGGAAGAATTCTTTTTCTGGCTTTTTGCTGGCCGAGGAATATGCTCGATGACGCGAACTCGAGACGGGAGGATGTGTACGAGCATTCGCGAGAGTACGTGGCTTTCTTTTGCGGGACTTCTTTTTTAATGTTGCGATGGGCTTTTGGAGTACGAATTTTATCTTTTGTTTACTGTAGCTGTTCTTCTTTTGCGAGATTTTCAGCTCACTTGTATTACATAATTATTGGAAAAATGGGAATTGCGGTCAGAAGATTCGAAGAGTAATAAAGCAATTATGCCATTCTTTATATGGAAACGCATTATTGATTTTAAATAATAAACTATCGAGAAAGCCCGTAAAAAGCAGAAAATAAAGTGTGTCGTAATTGACTTTTTACTGTTTTGCTGACTATCGAAGATTGATAAAGTTTCAACGGATAGATTCGTTTATTTATGGAAGAGCTTTTATTTCACGATTTTTATTACTCTTTCAATATTCTTATTTGTCAAAGTTTTATTTGTACAGAATAACCATCCTCCTATTCTTTTATAAAACTCTCGATACATTAAAATTAAATAATATAAAAATTAAAATAATAGTGCTTCAGTTATATTCCGTAGATCGCAGAACTGTTCAAGGTGAATCGAGAGTTTTAATTGTTTATTGGGCTTTATAGGTAAATAAGTGTGTGCGAATTTTTACGGTAGATCGACGAATACAATAAAGAGAAAAAAAATCGCTCAATTATTAGATGTTTAATTCTCTATAGGTTCTATAAAAGTTCGACTCTTTATTATAAACGTTTTCCAAATTATTTACTTACTTTTAATTCATAAATTTGTAATTCTTGATAACGGTAGGCCGTTATAAATTTTTCTATAATTCTCATGGTACCCGCATATTTCATGAAAAACGTTACTTGCTTGATTTTACATAAAACGCATAACTTTAAGTTGCCACAGTCCTGTTCTGATGAACGCGATATCTAATACAACCCCTTCAGTCCCAACAAACCTAATAACAAACAAGCCACCGACAAAAACCGCCAAACCCATTTATCATTCACGCGCACCTCAGCACGACCGCCAAGCAAAATGCGAAAACGAAGGTACGTACCTCGAGAGATCCAGAGGGCGACTCCGATACAGCAGCCTCGGCGGTCTCCCATCAGCCTCGCGATTTCCACGAGCGATGCGCTCGGTGCATCCCAACGCGAGACAGACCGAGGAACTTCAGCTTCGGTGTACGTATACGTACAGGGTACACATACAGGGGGGGAAGGGCATGAGAGTCCGTCGCGGCGGGGGCTGCGATCTCTCTCGCGCTTCGCCCCCATGTAAATTCGTATGTGGAATAATTGCGCGCTGCCGCGCGAGATATCGGCGCGACACACGTGTAGCCCGGGCTATGTACGACACACGGAAGGCCCGCGCGCAGATGATATCTGCACGTGCATGGGGTATGTAGAGGAGAAGATGCAGCGGCGCGGTGGTGGTGGGTCGAGAGCAGTATATGGAACTGACTCGAGAGACAGAGAGAGAGAGAGAGATGCGAGCAAGAGACGCGAGCGCGAGATTGCCGAGCTTTGCCTTGTTTTCTGCGCTTAGTGCGGAGAGGTTGTTGTGGGTGGGATGGTAGAGAGCGAGGGAGAGAGTTGTGGTTGCGGGAGAAGCCTGGGGATTGACTGATGAAGTTGTTGTTGGTAGTGAAATGGAAGGTTTTTCATTTTTTTCTTTGAGGGGTGGTTTTGGAGGAAAGGATGTGCGGGTGGACGAAAGATTTGCTTTATTCTATTGATGTATATAGGCATTATTTTAAATTTTATTTTAACAAAAATTATGTACGTAATGAAAGATGTGGGTAATTTATGGAATAACTTTAACTAGTCCACGTTTTAAGCATAATAAGAATTTAAAAAACCCAATGTTATTTTCGGTCACTTTTGATTCTCTTCCAGTCACGGACGATTCAGTAATGGCTGATTCTCAAGTTAGATAATTGAAAAGATAAGTGCGCATTAATAATAGAGAAGAAGATTGAAAAGTGACAGTAAAGCGGGTCCACGATTGGAATAAAAATTAGCATTAATATCATACAAATAATTTCTAGTAATACTTCGGATTACTTACGGTTTTCTTCAATTCTCTTTCAGATCACTCGTATACCATTTTTGGGTTAAGAAAACAGATAAAAAATGTGTATGAATAAATATTAAAAAAGAAATGTGAAGCAATGAATCACGTCGACGACAACAATCTGAGTTTAAGCTTATTAGTATATAATAGTAATAATAGAACAGGATAACAACGATAGGATAAATTATTTTATAGAAAAATATCGGGGTGTCAGCGTACAGCGAAAAAGTGTCGGTAATTGATTAATATTCATTAATAAAATATGCTATTGATTGTCAACTGCTTCGAATGACAGTTCTAAAAAGTTAGAAACCTCTCATAAAATCAATATCACCCCAAACCAGCCAAATATCACATACGAAACTTTCGAACCCCACTGTCTCTCATTCCACTCATACACAGCACTCCAGGTGTAACTGTGTACATCCACCTTCAACCCAAGCCAAACCATCGAGAAAAAGCCACCAGCAGCAGCAGCATGCAAATAAATGTTACAATTACTAAAATTTAATATAAATTTACATTAAAATTAGCGCAAATGTACACTAAAATTCATGAAATGTATATTAAATTTCCTGCTCATGATACATAATTTACATTTTTGTTACGTGTACATAAAATTATTTTCAGTTTGCGACTCAAAAGTACATTAAATTTAATGTTATTTTGTACAGTGCAGCAGCGACTCCATACACCTCTCCGCATCCGACTCTTTCCTCCCCATCATCCACCTCCAGCTCCTTCGCAAACACTGCCCAACGCATACTGCACACACATGCGGTACATCGCGGGGCGAGACCTCTCCATTGTAATACCTTATCTCGCGCACTTTGTCACACGGGCCGCGCGCCCTCCGCTCCGGCCTATCCCTCTTTTTCGAAGAAGAGGTTACCCCCCCTTACCAAGCTCCCTGCATGGCCGAGGGCCTCGTGCGATTTTATTCCGAGATTCCGCGCGCGGGGCCGCATTACGGCGAGCCTCGCGGTAGGTGGTCGGCGCGAGCGAGCGCCGGAGAAACACGGACCGAGAGAGAGAGAGCCTCTCTATAAAAAGATGTCCCGAAGATTCGGAGATCGGCCAATCTTTTAAACTCTCTCTCTCTCTCCCGTTGTGTCTCTTGTGCTGCTGCGGGTCCATACAGCTTCGTGCACGCGCTCCTTTGAGATTGTATAGCTGCATGCGCGCACACGGGCTGTTGGATTCCCCCTTTGGTCCCTCTGCCCGGATAGGAAGCTGCAGTGCACGATTGTGGGTAATCCGCTGGTCGAACGTTTTTGAAGTATAAAGTGGCGTTTTTCGGCCCTTTTTGTGTAGTTTATCGTTTATTGTGTAGCTCGAGCGATAACATTGGAAAGACGACGGAGAATGCCCGAGAAGGGTTCTTTGTCAGCGTGTGAATACTCGAAAGTAGAATGTAGCTCGACGGATCTTCTTTTAACCTGTAACAGCTCTCGCCAATGAAGAAGGCAATGTATTAAACGTGAAATGTATGGTCGAAAGTCAAATTTCATTTCGTTGTCATGGCTAATATTATATTGATACCGGAGGAATACCCGATCCAGCAGTGGAGTTTGTTTATACGATTTTAATGAGTCAACAATTTATCGATAAACGGTCATTTTATGATTGAGGTCAGTATTTTGACAAACAAAAATATAGTCCAACTTCACGATTGAAATTTGCTACCATCACTATATCGTAGCCATACAGGAAAAAAATAGTCCGAGTAAATATTAGTATAGCTATGATAACTTGTTCTTTTATTGCACGTAAACGTAGTATAGATCGTGCAGTCAAATTCTGATTGCTCCAGCAAAACGTATTCCTCAGTCCTCGGTGTTTACAAAGTCAGGACTCTTGCAAAAAAAAAACGCTCGGTGAGATTACACGTTGCTCACGACCAGGAGGGGGGGCTTCCGTCGGTGAAGAAGCTCTTATCTCGGGTACATCATCGTTTCTGCAGTTGTAAAACGCGAAAAGGTCCGCGCGGTGCTTTATACCTCCGGTGGCTGTAAACACATCGGCTCACGGCGTGTATAAGGATGGGATTAGACGCGCGGCGCGACGTATATACGAAGGATCGTCGACGTCGCGTTTGGTCTCGCGTTAAAAGCGCATATAGGGGCGCGTAAAGCCTGGAGTAAGTCGCGAAGTCCATTTTCATGAAAGGGACTTTCTTCAGTTCTCGACTTAAGAGAAGTTAAGAAAATAAAGATTCTGAAATTTGAATTGGAATTGTTGTTAGGAAATGAATTGGTAAAGTGCAATACAGAATAAGATAATTCCTGAGTATTATTTTAGGTTGTTGGATAATGTATACTGATAAAAATATCTTGAGCGAACATTTTTATTCAGTTGAGCAAACTTTCTTGATGCAGATAAATGATTAAATGTGACAAGTTAATATTTATATGCGTCAAGTATGTTTCATTGACTTAACTAAATATTTAAATAAATCAAAATCTTCGCTTCACTAAGATATTTATATAAGCGTACTTGTTAGTATTTATGTGGCGGGCGTTTTTAATGAATGTATCGACTTTACTTTACTATCTCTTTGCTCCAATTAATTATTACTTGAAGAAGAAAGCCGTATTTGTTGGGGAAAAGAACTTTCGCAGAAGATATTATTTTATTTACAGTATTTTTCGAAGTATTAGAGCTTTTCTCTAAAAATCTGTTATAAATTTTTTGTTTACATGCTAAGAACAATCCGTATATATCAAATTTTATCCAGGAAAAGAAAATTCGTTCGTTCTAATAAGTGTTTTGAAATCAATATTATATATTTCATTGTGAATTTTATTTCTTTATATTTGTGTATTTATATATAAAATATTTAATGATATTCAGATGCTAGAGATTCATTAATGTCTTCATCGTCGTTGTCGCGTCGTAATTATGCACTTTTCTCCGCAAACAGCTCTCAGTTTACAACATTCCAAAAAATGTAGCATAAGTATACTTTTTAGGTCGCTAAACTTTAATCTCATAAGTCAAATTTAATGTCACTTGTGAACCACTCCCCCTCACATTAAAGGCATCATCTAACCTTCATTATCCTATAGGCTGTAGACTATACCGTGTAGTTCATTATCGTTGTAGACTGCAGGAGTTATTTTTTAATTGTAATTTAAGATGAATGTAAACACTCGTTAAGTTTTTATTTAATTTCTTAAAATTTTCCATTATCATCAAAATATAATCTATTAAAGATCTTAAAATAAATCAAACTAATCTCAAAATAGTGCGAAATCGCTAAGAAGTTACGCAACACCGATTCTCATTATAAGGGCCCCCAAAACGCCATTTCACCCCGTAACAACACCCCCCTATACCCTCAGCTTTACGTAAACCTTTACACAATCCCACGTATCCGCGTAAGCTCGCGCACTTGGCGACTCTTACGTAAAACCCATCAGGAGGGGGGGGGGGGATAAATTACTCGGACCGCGCCGCTTTTCTCCGCAAACAGCTTTTATCCTGGGTCGTACACGCGGCGCATATGATCACAGCGGTCCGCGGCAGCTCGAGCAATAAGAGCCCATTCCTCATTCTCCGGTACGGCGGTAGCTCGCCGAGACAGAGAGTATTACCGGAGTAATTGCACTGATTGAAATAAATCACGTTTGCAGGGGACCTGTGTGTCTTCCTCGTTGCTGTTTTTTTTTGTACCTCCCTCCTCCTTTGTCTCCGGGCAAACAATCCCCGCTGCCTCTCTCTCAGTCACGAAATTGGAAAAATAAATATCACCGGGATTCCCCAGAGTTGATACTCTCTCTCTCTCTCTCTCTCTCTCTCCATCTCTTACTCTCCCTTCGATATAACCGATAGATGGCGAGTACCGATAAATGAAAGTCTCGCGGAGGCATTTGTCTGAATCTCGGCGTAACGACGCTCGACAAAAAAGGAGCTCGCTTATATTTTACCATATACTCGTCCCTTGTCTAGTAATGGTTATGACGATATATGCGGGGTGGCGACGGGGGTGGAGCTGGAGACAAGATAAGGGAGCGCGAGAAAGAAAGGGAGATATACGTCATGCGGGATTATAGAGATATTAGTTCGCCATAAAAATTCGTGCGGCTCGCTCGATCCGCGCGTAGAGCCGCAACGCGAATTTATCGCGTTCTCGTGACTCATAGAGAGATATATATATATATCCCAGGCGCGCGCAAGACTTTCGTTTCACCCCTGTCTTTTTGCTTATAGCGAGCAAGCAAGAAGGAGAGAGATGCCTTATACCTCCTCTTCTTCTTGTCGCGGTGGCAGCGGCGGCGGCAGGGCACGTTTTCTGGGCGAATTCGATGTCTCGCGCTCGAGATATCCCGCAGAAACGAATCTCGCCGACGTGATATACGCTGACGCCCCGGCGCCACCGCGAAAATCGCTCGCGACGATCCGCCCCTTCGACTCTGTGTGTGTCCTGTGTATGTGTGTGAGTGTGTGTTTGGAATGGAGGTGGAGACGCAAAAAACGCGCTTCGTTTTTTGAGCGGACTGATGCGTGTATTCCTAGCTCGTCAGTTGAATTTTGCGTCAGCATTTTTTAGTTTCATTTTTTATAAGCTGCGTTGCAACATTATTAATCTTCTGATTGAATATATTGTACAGGCATGTTACAGTACGATTGTGTTATTTGAGAAGTTCTACAATTTTAAGTCTAATAAACTAGTACTTTGATAGCTTAGTTGCAATGATAATGGAACGTTACACGTAAAATATCTTTAAATAGTTGCAATTTTTAGGATTTTGTTTAAAATAACAAAATTCTTGCAAATTTGGATTACTTATGGAGTTTTTAAAGTATATTCTGTATGCTAGAAATATTTAAAGTGCTCTTCGACGGAGAAATTTTGAATACCTCATTTTTGCTTAAAATGAGGCTTACGTATAGCACATTTATAAACGTTATTGAAACTGGGTTTAAAATACTTCTTTAAGGCAGTTCTACACTGATTTTTTAACAAAAAATCGAAAAAAAAACACTTTTTGAAGCTCTACATTTGTAAGAACATTTAGGGACCTGATAGAATACAAAAATTTATAATCAACAAAGTTATAATCATTAATAGAAAAAAACTATCATCGCTTGTTATGTAGAACTGAATATTTAAATGAGTTTTTCTTGAAACTTATTTTTCAAACTTCAAAAAGTTGCTCGCGCATTTAGAGTCGATGAATGTAGCTGTAACTCGTAGCAAATATTCCTATAAGGACTATTTAAGGGGAGTAATCTATGTAAATGGCTCAACTAATCGTTATTTTTTCTTCGCGGAAATCGATAGTTTTTAACATTCTTCGCCGACTGAATCTATAAAATGAACAAGTTCTTTGAGTCTTATGACATAGTTCCGGATGTTTAACGATTTTTTTTTAAACAAGCAGTATAGATCCACCTTCACCTTACAAAATATAAGTTGGATTTCATTTAAACAAAATTTCATTATTAAAAGCTTTAAGCTTTAAGCTTTAATTTTATTTTTAAAAGGTTTTAAGACTGAAAAAGTCTAGTTAAGAAGATATGATCACAGAAATCATCCATTGGATAGCAGTTACGGTATTTCTAACACACAGAATGCTTTACAGGTACCAGAAATCAATAATAAATAGTAAACAAAAACTAAATGCACACTTTCTGATATATTTCTCTATAATTTGGTTAGAATGTAATTAATTAATGTGTATCATTAATTTGGTAAGCACTACATTTCTTAAAGATAAAAAGAAATCCGTTGTAAAAATCAAGTAGATTATAAAAAAGCGATTCAACTCAATAATAATTATTAAAATTCTCTTCCAAGCATTTAATCCTCGAATCACGTAGCACGTGACAATTATTCGCGCAAGTCAAGCCCATAATTCAGCAAATACACTCTTGATACCTCCAAATCCAAACGATATACTCCCGAGCCCGCGCCATCACGACCCACGCGGGGCATTCTTCTCAAAGTACACACGGCGTCTGCGCCGCTTTTCCCCCCCCTATCTCCATTACACCCTTTCGATAAATCACGCTCGCTCGCTCGCTCACGCGCGCGCTCCGGGGATATTTACCCTCGGCGCAAGCGTGGAAAAAAGTGCGAAAAATCGCGGATTTTTCAAATTTCACCGTAGCCCTGCTATCTCTCCCCTCGGCTATAAAATTTCCCTCTCAGCGCCTGTGTTCTTCTCCCGAACTCGATCCTCCTCCTCCTCCTCCTCCTTTAGGGCGAGAAAAAGAGGGAGCGCGCGGCTCTCAGGATCTTTCACGCCCGCGTGCCTCCAAACTTTCGGCATCAGCCGTGATTCCCTCTATCTCTCTCTCTCTCTCTCTCTCTCTCGCGCGCGCGGTACGTAGAGAGAAGTCGTCGCGTCGAAAATGTAGAGGGAAAGAAGCATCCCAGAAGCCAGCAGCAGCGTGTCTCAGTTCCCATGGCTTAGCCACCCCTTCTATGTCTACCGTGTACACGCGTATATCTATATACGGGAGGTGTATACCCGAGCGCTACGGGGGGAGAGAGAGAGAGAGAGGCAGAAATCGCATAAGCCTTTTGGAAAAGCTCGCGATATCTCGGACTGTCATCTGACGGTATTTCATGGCCGCCGAGCCGTACAATGGCTTCCGAGACAAGAGCGAGAGTCGCGAGTGCGCGCGAGCCGCCACCTGGAAAGAAAAAGGGTTGCCGAATATTTCCTTTGTCGTGCGTAGAATCAGCTTAGATTTATCAGTGCGCGCGAACCGAGCTCACGCCGAGATTTAAGATATATTTAGGGGCTCTCTCGTCTCCTCTACTCTCTTGTCTTCTTTCTCTTTTTGGTAGATCTCGACTGCGTGTAAATGACCGAGGATGAGGGGCAGCTAATGAAAAAAGAAATATGGGATTTGCCGGATTTGGACCATTGTGCGTACCGCGGCGGTTTCGAGTGTGTATATACGGGTTTGTTGTTTTCTTCTTTTATTTTCTCGTTTTTTTGTAGTCGATGTTCCCCTGCAGGGTTGTCCTGCCGAAGCACAGATCTGTGTCGCTTAAGCGGTCCCTTTAGCGGAGAAGCGAATGCTAACGATTTTAGATAGTTTTCACGCTTCGATTGAATTGGGATTACGGGGACGATGGAGAAAAAAGAGAGCGCGTTTTTCTGTAAATTTAGAGTTACGGCCCGCGCGCGATGGCCTCTTGGTGAAAGGGATGAAAGAACGCTGATTGCTCGCTTCGGCTGTGGCTTCTTTTCGAGCTCATAAATATACGATTTTTGCTTCATTCTTTTTTTTCGGAGTTCTGTCTCTACGAGTTCGAAAATGGCGAGTCGCGAGGACAGCCATGATTTGTTGATTACTAATTTTAGATTGAAAAAAAGGGAGAGTTATTCGTTTTTTGCTGAAATATGGGTTAAAATATTGTCAGCATTTTTTATTGTGTTTAGGTACTCAGAAAAAAGGTTACTTATACCTAATATGATTTATTAATATAAGGAAAAGCATGCGTACTATGCAGCTGCACTGAGAGACAAAATTAGTAACAATTACTAGATTGTCTAGTAAATACAATACGATGTAGGACAATTTTACTCATTATTATGAAATTTAGGACTGACTAGACTTATTGTTTTGAGTGCCAATTGTATCTCATTTTGGTTGTACGAGACTCAGTTCTAGATATGCTTGTACTGTTCACTATTCTGCTCAGGAATATATACTATATTGTAACTTATATATAAAGGTATAATGAGAAAAAGGATTGGGTATCACATCAATACTTTTATATTTATACACTGAGAAAGAGAAGTTGTAACGGCTACTACCAGGGGATAGGAATTATTACTAGACTGTCTAGGAGAAAAATATAAATGGTACGGTTAGTAATGATTCACAGCCAACCTAGGACTGAGTGCAATTATTTTAATTTATTAAATTAAGCTGGGTGATCGAACTCAACTGCGTATTGCTGCTGCAACAATACTTTGTTATCTCTCTCACAACTATATTATTTTACTGTGACAACCATACAATATCACCGACAACCAAAATATAGCTACGACAGCAATATGTATGGTGTCTCGAGCAATACCGATAAAGTTATCACATAACTATAAAAGTATTGGTGTTATATATAATCCTTTTTGTCAATGTACCTTTATATACAAGTTATAATATAATTCCTTAGCGGGATAGTAAATATTACAAGAATGTCTAATACTGATTGTGAGTTTCGTACAACCAAAATAAGATACAATTAATTGGCACTCAAAACAAGACGTCTAGTATTCAGTCCTAAATTTCATAGTAATGAAATACATCATATTGGATTTACTATAGGGTCTAGTAATGGTTGCTAATTTTTTCTCTCAGTGTAGTTAGTACTTACACTAGCAACCTTTTATATTTCGTAAAACAAAATTTGAATACGAGGAGCTGAAGTTAGCATTTTTGTGATCGATATATTTATGTATACATTTAAAAAAATATATATTGCTCACAAAAACTTCAACTTCTGCGTTCAAATTTCGTTTTGCGAGAAACGGAGGGTAGAAGAAATATATTGCGACTTTAAAAGTCTCTAGGCTAACCGCACTTTTTAATAGTAAAAGAATCTGATTTAGGATGTAATGCGTTATTCTTAATATTTCAAATGATTGAATTTACTTATAATAAAAACATTTTTCTCTCAGTAGGAGAGATGCGGAATGACTGGCGCCCCTAAGCTTGATTATTAATTATTTAAATGAAAAATGCATTAAAAATAAATGAAATTGTACGTAATGCTAAATTAACATGCTTTCTTTCGCAATAAACATTTGTTGTTTATTTATCATTTATAAATAGTCGAACATGAACGAATAAATAAAGAAAAATAAATTTGTGCCATCCAACCCGCTTGCGGCTTGGTTGGCGCACTTTTTATTGATAATTCAAATTTCTTTATAAAAAGAATAATTTCTTTCAAAAGTTGGAATTAAAATACGTAATAAAACTGATTGTGAATTTAATAATTTAATAATTATATAAATACTGCAAAGTTAATTAATTATCTTATCAACATAAAGATGTTTATTGAACTTTCTCTCGTGTAACGTTCTTAACCAAACTTGGCTCAAACTTACTTTTCTCTGTTTTTCTCAATGACTTTTGTGAATATATTTTTATTTTTGGTATGATTGCTATTTTGCACCAACCAAGCCGCTTCTTCTCCACAACGGACGTACATCACACATATTAAATTCCTGTGTACTTGTTCAATCTACTACAAGAATTAAAAAACTTGCCTTGACATATAATCTTATCGTGCTGAACTCCACTGGCCACACATAAAGAATACTCACAATATACAAAAAAAGCAACCCTCCGAAGAACACCGACGGTAAAAACGTCATCCTCCATTTCATCCCCGCTGAATAATTAAACCCTTGATCAATAAAGAAAAGCGGGAAAGACTCGCTAAATATTTCGCAAAGAGAATACTTCGCCATTCGCAGCTGCTGCCGCGCTACGCGTAAAAAATAAAAGAACCACCGTGTGCGAGACGCACGCGGCTTACTCTCTTCAGAGCGTGACGGGCGGCCGACGTGCAGCTCGCGAATCTAAGTGGATTAGCCACGTTTCAAATGGTGTATACAGCTGAGAGTCTGGTCCTCTCTTTGTGAGCGCCCCGCTTTTCAGCAGAGTCGCACGTACACGGCAGCTCCGCGCTCTCTTGCATATTTATCAGGAACAATATAGAGAGAGCGAGAGATGGAGAGATACGATGATTCATGCTGTTCGACGGCGCGGAGATCAGCCCTCCAACTCTCCTCCCCTCTGTCGATCTCTGCGCGCATCCCTTTTCCGCTGAACGATGTGGCGTGTGCGAGACTGCGCGTGTAGGCAAATTGAACGACAAACCCAGGCCCACGAAAATTTAGCGTAATGGCCTGGACGCAATTTACATCTTCGGTACGGCCGATAGCCCGCCATGCTCCACGAGGACTCGTAATTTCGTTTAGCCGCCAGGCTGGACCGTCCGCGACTGCAGCCAAGAACTATGTCTTTGCACTTTTATTTTCACTCGTAATACTCTGCGCACATACACACTCATACACACATACCCACTCACATGCACACACTATCTCTCACGCATACACATACAACACTAATAGCTGTGTGTGCATGTGTGCAGTGTATGAGAGAGAGAGAGTATGTGTATACGAACGCGTGTGTGTGTGTGTGTATGTGTGTGTGTGTGTGTGTGTATGTGTGCGTGTATACGAACGTGTGTGTGTGTGAGTGTGTGTGTGTGTGTGCGAGTGTGCGTGAAAGTGTATACGTATGTGTTGGTGTGTGAATGTATACGTGTGTATATACGTGTGTGTAGGCGAATGTTCGCGAGAATGGAGAGAAAAGTGTCGGTGGATCTTTGCCAGAATTATAATATAGGTGGCTGCGCGCGCGCGCGCGGGAGGTTGAGATTTTCTCTCTTCTTACGCTCCGGGTGCAGGCACGAGCTAGCTGGAGAACACCCAAATAGAGGGCCGTTAATGCTCGGCCGGGCGCGCGCGAGCGTGCGAGCGTCTGCATTACACCTCTTTTACCCGCGCGGTTGACGCCGGACCCTAATTATTACGTATGAAATATGATCCTATTGCGCGTGAATTCTGCGCGGGGGGGGGGGAGGCTTTTGCGCGCCGGGGGATAAGGGAGCGAGGATTTGCCCCGTGCTTTTTATTACCATGGTGCTTGGTGTCTGGCGTGGTAGGCTAGAAAATAACTTATGACTTTTATTACACGGAATTTGGACTTTATCTTGGTTTTAAATATATAGTCAAGTTTGTCGTACGTGGAGCTTATTGATTTTGTTGAAGAGCTGTAGTTTTTGTAATGAACGGGTAAATAGTTTTATAAATTTTTGTTTAGATTCAGTGAAACATGTACTCGATTATAACGCTGAAGCTGGTATTTTTTGTTAATAATTGTTAAAGTTCAAAATATTACATACGTCAGCACGAGGAATATCAATGTTCAAAATATTATTACAGTTTTAAATAATATTTTTAGTGTAAAAATTTGTAGTCTCTATTGATTATATATGATTTGAAACTTTTTTTCAAAATTTGATTTACAATTTCTTTGAAATCCTTTGAAATCTACGCAAGTTATATTTTGATTTATACGAAACGCAAGAAGCACTCATTGTCAGAACAGGCCATTAAATGTCAAATATCAGGTTTCTATAGATACCCCATCAGTCAGGAAATGGGTAACCAAGCTATTGCATTTCTCCGGTTCTCAAAGGGTTGCAACCCTCGATATCGTGACTTTTCCGCAACACATATCCGACGTGAGTAACGTATATCATCTTACTCAAAGTTCAATGCACCTTCTCCGCAAGCACACACGTGCACTTACTTTTTGATGCATTAGCTCGAAAGAAAATCAGCCTATTTTGTGGCAAAGTATATATTGCTTTTCTTTGATTGTGTCCGTTTGTACGTTAAATATAGACTATGAGTTTTCGGCTTTAAATCAATGCCTTGTAAAATTATGATGCGGGTAATAATTTAGCCTTGAAATAACGATTTTAGTATTTTATCTTCTTTTTTCCAAATAACGCAATGGCCAGATATAACTAATACTAAAATTTTGTTGAACGTAAATATTTTTTATTTCAAGAAAAACTTTTGTGTATTTATTATTATTTGTTGGTATACATAATTTATGTTTTCTTAATATTTACAAAACAAACATTTGTTAAAATAAACAATATATAAAATAGCATTTGAAAATATATTGTGTAACGAACAAATGTACTTGCCAAAAATAAATATCCCACTGTTTATTTAATAAATAAATAAATAACAATATGAAATTAATTGACATGAAATAGGGTCTGCAGGTGTACCGAATTTCAAATAGCAATTTATTTTCGTTTATATTTTCCGACTCACGGTATTTAGTGAAAGTAAATATATCCCGTCGGGAGAGAAGTGTGCTAGAAGCAATAAAATTCGTTATTTCGCTCATAGTTCGGTGTTTATTTGCTGTCAATTTTATGTTGCTGGCCATTCACCAGTAACGAGTGTGGCAGTATGTGCTTATATGTGTGTATATGAATTAATAAAACAGCACTATAACCAATAGCCCATTAAAATCAATTCTAATAGTAAAAAATAAAGTTTATTCACCTCTTATCCGTTCTATACCTTTTGTATTTTTAATAACGTACAAATAAACGCTCTATAAAGGCAAATATTTTCTAACACCGAAATTATTTAATAGCCAAGCGTAATTAAATCTAGCAAGCAATATAACGATGTAAAGAACCGCCATTATTTCGCCTATCTCCAAATTAATTCTCAGCCTCGCCTTTATCCGAATCGCCGTTAATTAAGCTACAAAACAATGTTGCTAACCACAGAATTATTATCCGTGCAACAATGTAAATACGAGCGCCGCATTAATTTTCCTTCCCAGCGTATATAAGCACAAGCACCGCCAACCAACAACAAAAAAAAAGAAGAAAAGAACTAACAACGGTAGTTAATGCTCTCCATTAAACCATCTCGTTTCTATTTTTAGCGTCCCTCAAAAAAAGAAGAAGCAAAAGAAAACTACAAAAAAGAATCTCGGCAGGCGCGCGCGCGGTGCACAAGTAAATCAGCTCGCTCAACGCATGCACACAAGCGCGCCCATTGTCCGCTCATTTCGTTAATCTTCTCTCGCTGACGCAGCAGAGCCAGGAACAGCAGCAGCAGCAATGCACCGGCAGCAGCAGCAGCTCGCGCATCCCATACATAACCGCGGCGGCCCCGAGAGCGAAAGAGAGAGAGAGAAAGACAGCTCCAGCGACTCATAATGCCCAATTACAATAGAACATACTTTCTTATTCAATAAGTCAAGAGGAGGATGGTTTTTAAAAGGTAAGAGAGAGAGAGAGAGAGAGAGAGGATGCGTTGATATAAACCCCCTGGAGAACGCGCGCGGCCAGCGCCACATAAACTAATTATTATTGCCATTAATTAGCCTTGCCCTTGGGCCGGGTAGAGCCCGGCTCGCGCGAGGGGCTCTCTAATTAATACCTTCCGCTCCGGCCAGTACAAATAATGCCCCCGATGTAAGAGTTTTGCCTGCGCGAGGATATGTATAAATGACTCGAGGCTGCGACGCTGTGCAGTGGGTAGTATATAGGTAATACGAACCGCGGAGACAAAGCCGCACCCCCTCGCGATCTGTGTATAGGGTGAGAGGCTCATCTGCTGACGGTAATCGCACTGCTGATAGCTCGTGCGTGCACGGATAGAGATTTGTAGTTTAATTTACGAGGGGATCTTATCGGGTTGTGCGTATTTTTAACATTGGGTATTCATGCGCGCATAGTGCTTATACTAATGTTGTAGATGTATCTCAGGTTCTGGCGCGTATTATACTAACTTTGATTGTCAACATCTTTAGGGACCATTCGTGTATAACGTAAGGCTTGGGAGGGGTGGCTAATTAGCGTTACGGTGTATACAAATGACATTAAACATAACAAATTTTTACATTGAAATATATAAACTTATTTTTAATAATAAATGTACACTCGATCTTCGGAGTGCATGAACTATGACCTGGTATCACTAATTAAATAGAGGATATATGATTTCCGTCAGCAAACTAAAAACCATTATGCAATAAATCCTTGGTAGAATTGAATATCATTCATAATTAAGTAATCAGCCATTAATGGCCATTTATAGCTATTATATTAATGGTTTATTAGTAGATAAGTTTAAGATTGATTTCTATTAGGGATGCATTGACATCAATACTATAGAGATATTGAACAATAACCACTTAATTATATTTGTCAAATGCTGGGAATACAGATAGATAGATAGATAGAGTTTTATTTGCACATGTCAAAAAATACAGTATGCGACACAGTAGTAGGGTGTTAGTATTTTATACAACGTCATTGCTGGCAGTATTCATGTTTATATTTCATTTTAATAAATTTCTAAAATTACTAATCGTAGAAGAAAGATGAAATAACAGAATCTACTCATCTAGCACGTGCTTCTGCCAGAAATCTAAAGTTTGAAAGTTAAAAATCAACAAAATAGGTTATATCTATCCATTAACTGCCAATAGTAGCATCGAGGACTGTGATGCACATTTCGGATGGACAATGAATCTCTTTATACTTGGTAAACCCCGATTCTTACCTCTCAGGTGTAAACGCGCATACGGTAGCACGTCAATTCTTAAAGTGAGCGCGTGAGAGCTTCGCCCAGCTCTTGTTTGCGCTCTTGTTAGCGACGTTTAGAGCCCAAACTCACGGCTACTTACCACTTTATACCATACAGGCATTGAACTGTATACGAAAACGAGCGCGTGGGAGTGAAGAAGTTATTTCTCGGGTAGCTGTTACGCGCGTGTATCGAGGAAGGATTTTTCAACGCGGCCCGCGATATTGGATTTATCTATAAGTGATATTTATGTATATATCGGAGAGAGCGCGCGCGCGCGGGGAGATCTATGTAGAGTCGGAAGCGAGCGCGCAAAATTCTGCGGGGGGTCATTCCGCCGACGTGGATTTGTGACTTGATCAGAATTGATGGCGGAGGGATATTCTCTGATTCTTTTTTTGCGTTGTATCGGTTATGGTTCCCTTTTTTTGCAGGAGTAAGCGGCACGTGCTGTCGAGAATTATTGCCCTCGGTTCTGCACTATTTCTATTTCTTTATTAGAAAGATTGAAAATAGGTTTTGAGCGAAAATTAAAATTTATCTTTTTTTGTAAACTACTGGTATAATTTTGAACTCGAATGTTCATACGTTCATCGACATATGAACGCCACTATACTCTATTTTACGCTAATTCTCCCGAAGATATTTGTGTCCACTGTATTTAATTTTAAGCCAATTTAATATTTTTCTTATTTAATAAGCTTTCCACCTTCAGTTTGTTATATCACTTGAGCTTACTTTAGCTACATGTCCCAACCATATTACCCTGTGATATTTAATTACTCTGATAATATTAGGAGTCTTGAAGATAAGATGTCCTATACATGTAAATGTTCCTAAGAAAACAAACCATAGCCAAAGTTTTGGAACTCTATTCCATTCATCTGAGTAAACCATGTATACTTGTTAGAACTGTCATTTTCGTGACTTGTTTGATTTATACGGATTTATCAACATTAAAAATATATCTAGACTTTCAAACAGAATATCTTCTACTTTATTAATTAATAGTAAATGTAATTTTAACATCTTGTCGCATTGGTATATATCGCACCCACGAGAACCAGACTATGATAATTCAAAATTTGATATTTTTGTAAAATCAAAATAGCAAAGTCAATTTTTCATGAGATGGAATTCTTTTGCTTAAATTTTATTATTCTATGATAGTGTCTTAATGTTTCTTAACTACTTCTCCAAGTGTATTATGGATTTTTATTTCTGTACAAACTGGTCTGAGAACGAAAATTGCGATAAAAAGATTCTGCGTTGCCACAGTTTTGTTCTGGAGATGCGATATGCTTTTGAAAGCTTTAAATCTGTATTATAAATGCCATATAACACTGTCAAATCAAACTACCAATCCAAATATCATGTTTTTTCTCCGTTCAATTCTACTCCTGCCTGTTTCCTTCTCTTTATCAAAAGTTTCAATTTATCATTATGCTCGCTCTCCAACCTCACAAGTTACTAAACTATTCAAAAGACACACATTTCCATTTCTCCAGTACATATATAAACTAAACTATTCATAACTACATCCTACCGATTACACAAAATCCCCGTCTACCTACATTCGCCTCCACTGCATAAACAAGCTGCAACAAAGCGATAATCTGGTCGCAAGGTGGCAGGCACTGCCTCGTCCGCGCGGTCTACGGCTCACGGCTCCTACACACATACACACGTTGCACGCCGCGAACGCACGCGGGGGCTCTCCTGCGAAGAACGTGCCTGCTCACGCGCACTTGGCGACGGAGAAAGATGCTTCTGCGATGATAAACCCAACCCCAGCGAAGAGAGAGAGAGAGAGACAGTTCGTTCCAAACTAGACAGAAATCCTCTCGACTGTATGCCCTTCTGCTGGGCTGCCGCCACCGTCACCGCGTTTCCCTCCGCGAGGAGCCGAGAGAGAGAGAGAAGGGCAGCGAGTCAGATAGAGATAGATTTATTTTATATAAAAGAGAGGAGACGGAGAAGAAGAAGAAGCAGAAGAAGAAGCGCGAGGGAATTGAAAGAGCGAAGAAGGAGGCGAACACCGCGCTCTCGGAGATAAGTCTGTACAATGGCCGAGGAGAATCTTCGTTCTCTCTCTCTCTCTCACTCTCTCTCACTGTGAGTTTGATAAGATCGGGCTGGTCATTACGAGTGTCTCACAGCGGGGGACACACTGCCTGGACATGTCGGCTTTCGATTCTCATCCGGCGCGAGGCGTATATACGTGTGTGTGTGTATATATATATATATATATACACACACAGTCGGACCTCTCCTGCAGCCTTTTATTCCCCGCTCTTATACTGCATCATCGTCTCTCTTTCTCGTTCTGCCTCTGTCTCTGCTCTGTATCTTGCTTCTGCCGCGAAAACCCTTTCACAGATATATGTACGGCAGCTAGCGCTCTGTGTGTACATGATAGTATATATATCGCGCGGGGACACACGCGTGTCTGTGTGTTTCACTTCTCTCTCTCTCTCTCTTTCTTTCTGTGGAATCGTGAACTCGGTGTCTGCGCGATGCGAGGGAGAAATCTTTCCGGTTAAAGGTGTTCATTGTTAAGTTCGAGGCGTTCTAGTTTGAGATTTTTATGGCTCGGGCGGTGTCGTCATTGTTAATGGCGCCCTCGACGCGATATCCGCGACGAGCGCTGGAAACTTTTCTTCCTTTGGGGAATCGACTTTCGAGGGGGTAACTGTTTTTTTGTGTGTGTGTGTGTCGGGTCTAATGGTTTTTTGAAACTTTTTTTATTTTATTCTTTAACTCTTAGGATTGTACGCTATCGAGCAAAAGTAGTTGGTAAGATTTATTTCGAATTTGCCGGGAAATGTTGAAGATAACCATTTTGAAAAATATTTTGAAATATACCAGAGGATCATTATTTTGTACAGAAATAACGTACTATACTTTTGTATAAAAATAAGACATCGTTATCACAGAGTAAAGTTTGACTTTCGGGTACTTTATTTTTAAACAATTTTGATAAAACTGTTTGTAAACAGCATATTATATAAATTTATATTTTCGTTTATATTTGCTTTAATAAATCATTCTGACGAGGGCGAGAATAAAGTCGCTTTGAAACGTCAACAACAAATAAAGCAGTTCTAGTTCTTTATTATTACATCCACGGTCTGATTTAACTCGAATCGATAGATGCATGGAAATTTCATAAGAGATTGCATTATTGATTGTATAAATATTGAATACGCCGGGATGTCAAAATGAAAAGAAAGTCATTTTATTTACTTCCCTTTTAATAAGCACCCACTGAATCGAGAAGATAAAAAGATTCCACGTATCACAATATTTATTTATTATTCTCAATAAACTACATTTCCAAAATATTAATCTGTCAGAAGAATGTTGCATTACAGCTTTACTGCACGGCATAAAAACGAATCACGGGTCCCCATCGCTTTCCACGCTCTAAAAGAATACTTTATAAACCCGGACCGCAGCGGCGGCAGCTGCCCTCGGTAAGCTCGCTCTTCAATTTTTCCTCCAAAACATGCAGAAACATGCAAATAACTCCATCTCAACAAACGAGCTTTTCGAGGAAGAAGAACCGGGAGGAAAAAAAGGAGCCGAGAGGAGAGAAGAAAAGAGAAGTACATCCTGCAGCTTGTTATCTCAAATACCCCAAGAGAGCGAGAAAGCGAACGAGGTAGTACATCTGCATTCTCTGTGTGTGTGTGTGTGTGTGCGCGCGCGTGCGTCTGAAGGAGACAGAGGACACACGGGTTTTCACCCATGAGTGCATTCGCACACTCGCGTGCACACAATGACGCTCTCGCACGTATATGTATACACATACATACCTGCAGTGTAGTACACCAGGAGAGAGAGAGAGCCGGTAGCTCGGATATGTCGCGCGCGCGCCTCCTCTTTTCGTCCCCTTTGGCGCCCAACCAGAGGGAAAAAAGGAGTAATAAGAGACGGAAGACAGCCAGAGAGAGAGAGACAGAGACAGAGAGGCACAATGTACAGAAGCACAATGCCGGACGAGTGCGAGAGAGGGTTAAAATTTCGAAAGGACTACACGCGAAGGAAGGAAGCGGCGGCGTCGGCGGCGAGGGGTCTGGCCCGCGCTTAAGCCCCTCGCTTGCGCGCGATGTCGCTTGCTAGCGCGAGCATATAATCCGACATTAGATCCCTCTCGCTCGGCTCTCTCTCGGCGAAGAAAGAGATTACATCTGCAGTTTAGTCGCATTTCATAAAAGATGCAAAGCTTGGCCCTCCTCTTTTTTTCTTCCCTCCTCGTCGTCTTCATTTTGGCCTCCCCGCCAGCACTCGAAACTACCGTGCATGGAAGAGAAAGAGAGAGAATGTCGCTGCAAGCCTTTGATGCGATGAACTCATTTTTCTCGGCGCTCGCTCTGTGTAGCTATAGCTCGCTCGCTCTCTCCTTTATATTCGGTAATCTCGTGCGCGCTTCGCGTGTAATGCGCATTTTTCCCCCCGAAGAATGAGGAGCGACTGAGTACGGGCTCTCGATCTATCTTGGTGCACGCCTGCGTCTACTGTAGTGCCGCTGTGCACTGCTGCTGCTCGTTTTCTAGTCTTCACGCGCGAGGAACTCTGCGGGCTTTATGAATTCTCTTTTTTGGAATTTCCACGGGGAGAGAGAATTTGTATGTTTCGTCCTAATTGAATGCCAGAGATTTTTCGAGAGAGAGAGAGCCGAGTTAGCGCTAAACCGAGCGACAAATGCGCGAGCGATGAATATGTTAAACGGGCCGGAAGCGATCCATCAAGATATTTAAATAGCCCGCCGAGGTGCTTCCTTTAATTCTTCGCTTTTTTTGCGACTTCCTGGTTAAAATAGGAGAAAAAAGAAGGTGGATAAGGCGGTTGATCTGATCGCGGAGGTGAGAATATTTTATAGCGGAATTCGGAGCGATTCTTATTGTAATTTTTCTAGGTACTGGAACACCTGTTTATGAATTTGTAATTTTGCTTTATTTCTTTGTTGCACGAATTATTGTCGCAATTGGGTGGGACTCTATAAAAAACAAAATTACGAATAAATAAATTTCAAAAATCAAAAGTACCAAAAATTAAAACTACGAATTGCAAAAATATACACGAACTATCTTTTGAAACTTAAACGACAAATTTTAATAACGAAAAACTTAATTACAAAAAAAACAACGAAAAACCAAAATAACGAATTACAAAATTCAGATGAATAAAATTAAGAATAATAGAAACCGAACATTGATTTTATATGACCTAATTTTATTTTTCAGAGTTTTGATTCTCTTAATTTTGCAATTAGTAATTTTGGTGTTTTGTTGCTTGAACTGTAGTTTTATTTTTCGTAATTTTCTATTTCGTCAATAAAGTTTTTCGTTCTTTAAGTTTCGGAATTCCGTCTGTCTATATTTTTGTAATTCGTTGCTATCATTTTTCGTTATTTGATGTTCGAAGTTTTATTTATTCGTAATTTTGTTTTTACGTTATTTAGAGTTCCACCCTTTTCATAAAAATTTGTATCAAAGTTTCTTTTGATCGCTGATTGCGAATTTACTATGAGATTTTTAAATTAAAAAAACGCGGATTCAATATGGTAGAGCGAAATGCGTAATGTTTTTAATTTACATAAAAATTGATACGAAATTTATGAATTTTTTTATGTTTTGATCTGCTATTTTGCGTTATAATTTATACATTTTTCAATTCTTCGTTCCACCATATTTTATTTGCTATTTTAAATTTCGAAAATTCGACAACGGGTTCCTTATAATTAGTATTCAGAATAAAACACGAATATATATATTTTTCTGTGTACATTTATTACCAAATTATCATAAAAACAATTTTTAAGCTTTTGAAAAAGTAACTTCGTAATGGGGGCTTTGTTTATTAGACTGTTTTTTATAGATCTGCTAGCACTTTGAAATTTTCATTACATACTATAGATAAAAGAGAATGTTCATATTTTCGACATTAAATATAACTAATGCTAAAATAAACATATGCAGATAATTCTACGTCCAAATAAACGAAGGGAAATTGTTTAATAGTATCTCATAAACATAGAAAAATAATTCATTAGAATAAATAGCTATACGACAGTGAAAACGTGTAACTATTAGAAAAATATTGTACGAGTGTAAAAATAACATCTTTTTTCGAATTTTCAAGCAGTATTACTTTAATCTATTTAACTAATAATTATTCTACTTATTAACAATCTTATTCCAAAAATCATCTTATTAAGGATTCTAAATATTTTCTTTGATTGTTTTTACATTCGTTTTTTATTTTTGTCGAAACTATTTATTTCTAATTTGTGAAAATATAAACTTTGAAATTCGAAATACTCAGTGAATGTATATACAACATTCTAATAAACGGACTCCTCCCTTCGTAATTATATTATTTATAATAAATAACCAATGCAAGACAAAGGGTTAACAAACACAAATATGTCTACAAATAAACCACGCTTTATTAATTAATCCAATCTCACAATTCGTTCAGCTAGTCATTCACCTTCCCAAAAGAATCACAATCCGCTAATTTATACGAGTCGGAAACCCAAACACTTCTTCCCCGACAACCTCTATCCACCTTGCAACCCACATCTCCAACAACACAATCGACTAAACCCCAGCACCCACGACCGCGCGCATATCCGCGCGAGGCCACGCAGCATTCACCTTCAATTTCCAAGCTCAAACACACACTCATACACACGGCAATGCCATATTTTACGCGTAAACGTACGCGCGACCGATCGCACACGGGTTTTCCCAAGAGGATTAAAAGAAAGAGAGAGAGAGAGAAATAAAAAAAGTCAAAAAGCGCATGTAAAAGTAAGATAAAAGCCCGTGCTCGGAGCATCGTGTAATTTTCCTTCCCTAAACACCCACCTGCACACGTCTGCCGTGCCCAGCCACAAAGCCCCGCGCGCGCGGATAATGGAAGATCGAGCCTCGCTCTCTCTTCTCGAAGGGATACACTGCACTCACACGTATATAAAACGCGCGTGCATGTGTATATGTGTGCGAGGTGTCGGTGAGAGAGAGAGAGCGAGAGCGAGAGTCAATGACTGGAAGATGCACGCCGGGAAAAGTCGTAGGTGGCGAGATCCTTTTAAAAGCCATAGCGCACGCGGGGATAGTCCGAGGCGACGATTCTCACGCTGCGGCGTACGGCCGGCCGCCAAGGCGGGGGTATAATAATCGGGTTTGATTGATCGGACGGACGGTGCACGGTGCGCTGGTGTCCCGCACGAGATACGCATCGTCGCGAGCTATCTCGGCAGCCCCGGATAAATATGGTATCCGGCTGCTCCGGATTATTGGATTTTCTATTTTTATTGCTTTGCCTAGTGTGCTTTTTAACGGGAGAGGAATGTATTCTAGACACGAGGGGGTACGGACGAAGAATTCGCGGGGCGGTGGGAGAGTCGAGAGGGTGAGTGGATGTTGGTATAACCGAAGGACAAATATCTGCGTGAGTGTTATATAGACGGCTGTTTGTTTTTCGGCTTTCGCTGGAGTGCTGGATGAACATGGCCGGGAGTTTATTCGATTATTAAGTCGTGATTTGCGAGGGTAGATAGAGAGAGGGAGATGCGGTATGGGTGTACGGTGTAACGCGATTGACGTGGTTTAGGAGCGAGGTTTATGGGGCGTCTCGTATAGGATTACGCGCGTCTTCGTGAGATATATAGCGTAATGGGGTTGATGTTACTTTGGAGTGTGGACTGTGAAGATCGTGGAGATAACGAAAGCATTTTGGATTGTTGTAGTCAGATTCATATTATCTGCATTTTTAGAATAGATCGAGATAAAAATGTTAAGACGATGTAGGCTGGAAAAGCTGTAAGAAGTAACAAGGAGAATGTCGTGCCTCCGGGAATGGAGTCTGATTTTGATGTGGCTTATGGGAGGTATTTTCTGATACCTTTTTAATAAATCTCTGCAAGTTTGGCAAAAATCAAATCTAATTACATGAAATAACATCGAATTCAATAAAGTTAAAAATACTCGAATACATTAATTAATATTTCTATACAACACAAATGTCAAAACCCTTTTCATCTACTTTTAATTACTCTTCTAATCATTCTTCTCTCGTAATCCTTGCAAAGTTATAATCAGCAATAGAGACAGCATGTTCCCGTAAAATAATTTGACTATAGTCAATAATACAAATTCCACTGCAAGCCGTAACTACCCAACGAGAACAATACTACGAGATCGCAATCCTTGCATTTCCATTCAACTCTCGAGCCTCCTCCTTCCACTCTGCATTATCCTCGGAGAAAGTCAAATCCGCTTTAAAGTCGCTAGTTTCGCCGCACTGCAAGTCCAACTTCCGAAATCTCTGAACAATGAGCTCCGTCTATCAATGGGATATTAATAAACTCAGTGTACTGCCACTCTACTTCAGTCCAGCAGAAACTCATCCCAGCTCCTCGCAATAATAACGACGTCGAGGCACGGCAGAAGCAGCATGCCATCTCTTCGCGTGCACATCTCAAGTATAGTCCTCCTACTTGAGACAACAGGCATTCCTATTATACATGCCTACACCCAACCTCCCGGCATTAGCCACTCCAGCATTTTCTCTCCGAAGACACGACTGCAGCATCCCCCCCACCTTTGTTGTTCATATAAACGGATGCACGAAATCTACTTACGCACTCGGGAGCAAGCCGAGCCGAGCCAAGCCGAGCGACGGAAGTATTTTGATTCGAAGCAGATCGAGGAAGAGCCAGGGTACAACGGCAGCAGTAGCTACAGCCACGGCACAATGCGCGAGCCGCACAAAAGGATGGGCGCAGCGGCGCTGGCTTTCGAGCTTCCGTAAAAGGCATCGGACTTTAAATGCGCGCTCCTCTCTACGGCCATATATCTATATAACGCGTATAGCGTGCCGTAAGGGGAGGACTTGTATATATATACGTATCTGGTGAGAGAGAGAAAAAAGGCGCGAGGCGATGTCCGAGATTCCCAGAGCTCTGTACGCGCGATGCGGAAGCTATATCTCTCTCTCTATTAAAGGAGAGGAAAAATCGAGAGAAAGACTCGAAGAAAAGCTACGAGGACGACGGCCGGGCGCACACGTCATGCCGAAGCACAAATCCCGCCAGCGATACAATGACACATGCGCGCACTTTACGGGCATTACCGGCCGGGAGCGTCGAGCAGCCGCGCACTGGTAATCTCGAGGAATGAGTGGATTTACGGCGTGCGAAAAAAAGTAGACACAGTGCGTGCGCGTGTGTGTGTGCAGTGCACCGGACGCGCGCGCAAGAGGAGAATGCGTTGGGTATAATAAAAAAGAGAGGGCGGCGAGCGAGTCGGTATACACACGCTCAGGTGCGGCTGCATTGTGATACGGTTGCGCAAAGTCATCGCGAGGACGTGTCTTCGGGCCCCGTCCTATCCTTCTGTTAGTTTTCTCCTTTTGTGCGGTGCTCTGCCTCTCCTCCCGTGTGTCCGGCTGCCAAGAGGAAAAACAAACAGCGGGAAGAGGCGAAAAGTGGATGAAGTGGACGCGCGGAGATGAACTCGACGCGTATAAGCGACATGGCGCGATGCTGGCACGTTGATTTTCTATAATCGTGTAATTGGCCCGTAGTGCGCGTCCGTGTGGAGAGGCTAAAGATGGCTGGAGAGCGAAGCTCGTAAATGGAGTGGACAGTGGGATGGTGGTAAAAAATTTAATTGTATTTGGAAATTTATGGCAGGGGGATGAATGCAAGCGGCGGATTATAAATCTTATGACATTTATAAGTATTATATACCTACTGTAAACAAATGTTTTTGAGTGGTGTGCATACAGAGTGAGTGAAAAGTATAGAAACCCTTGTACGCGTCGCGAATGAGAAGTATTTTCATTGAAAACGTTGAATGGTAAAATTTCTGGGTTTTAAAAGAGATATCACGTTGGTCCAAACTAAAGCGCCTCAGCTGATAGTTTTTTTACTCTGAAATTTTACTATATAATGTTATCTATACGAATATGCTTCCCATTCGAGTTATTTCAGATTTTTCATGTACTTTTTACTCATTCCGAATACATATACGTATGATATAATAGCGTTGCAGTCGACTCAAATCCATTTCTTTTTCGGTGCTGTAGTTAGGAAGTGGGCCGAGTCGTGCAAAATGGAATTGTCGAGTATCCTTGATAAATGGGTACACTCTAGGTCCTCATTCAAGCCTGAACCTAATTGAAAGAAAAAACATCAAGTATATTTGAACTGCCGTCCGTTAGCTACAGCTATCACGGCAAAACGAAAAGAAAATATGGTTTCCACTCGTGTATTCAGAAAAATGCGTTTAAAATTTTGAATGACTTTAGAGTATAATAAATACGTACCTCACTTAAATATTTCGAGCAGCGTAATATGACGTTTTTATGCTGCTCAGTAATTCTTCTCTTTATTCATCCTGATTTTCGAGGCAGCTTCGCTTCGTCAAATCCATAATTTTGCGATTTTTTAGCGAAATTACACGTTGCTCGGAAATTATTAAAGTTTCAAAAATTGAAGGAAAATAAAATCGAAAATCGTAGTCCCCTTAAGGGGACGCCGGATATCTCTGTCCTTGTCTAATTGAGTTTTCATTTATAATTTTAAGAGAAATCATTTTTTTGAAAAAATAATAGTTGTCCCCGCTTCGTTTTATAGTAATCTAAATATATGTCCAAGCTGGGTTCATATGATTGTTTTGTTTTCGAGAAAACTTTGACACACTATGAGGGCTAACTACGTGGAGATTAACCTTTACATACTAAGTTTGTCAAAGTTTTCTGGAAAACAAAACAATCATATGAAACCAGCTTGGACATATAATTAGGTTACTGTAAAACAAATTGGGGGCAGCTATTATTTTGTGATTAAACAATTTACTTTGTAAATAAATAACGAAATACGTGTGTAGGATAGTAGGAATCTACTGTCGGTATCCGACGTCTCCTTAATTTCGATTGCAGCTGATGATTTTATAAATACACATATATCATTTCAAAGAATTGTAATTAAATTGCTGTTAGCAATATCTGCAGTGCCATGCGATTTCCCAACTAAAAGTTTCCTCTCGCAAAAACCTTGGAACCCCTCACACACTCAAAAAACACTCCGCAGCACACCTAGACTGATTACAGGCGGAATACGTAATCACCTCGACGAGTCATTAATATTTTCGAAAAAGCAGCGCGGCTGCCGCCGCATCGGCAGCAGCTCTCCGCGGGATAATTCATGCACCGCGCGCACAACTTCATCAAAGCTATACCTCTCTCCTCCTCCACTCGCGCTTTTTTTTTTCTTTTTATTTTCCGAGCACTTTACCTCGCTACTCGCCGGTCTGCTCTCTCTCTCTTTCTCTCATCTCCGATGCGTATATATAAGAACGGATACTCGCGCGGGGGGCTTCCCCCGGGTTTCCTCTCGTGCACGAAAGAGAATCACTAATTTGTTTAATGGCGTTCTCGCGCCGCCGCGTGGAAGTACCGTATTACGGGTCGTTAAGAAAAATGACGGATGCGCCCGCGGCTGTGCCACATATGCGCGGCGCGCATCCAACAATCCAAATCGCTGATTATGGAATTGGGCGATTTAATTTAATCGCTCGCTCGCTCGCTGCCAACGTCCTCGTCGTCGATTGAAATGTCGATGCGAGTAATTGGGGAGGGAAAATCACACGTTGCGCGCCGCCGTATATACATATATACATATATATATAGTCCCCGGAGATGTGTGAACGCGTTCGGCTAAAATAATGACGAAGAGCCAGCGCCATCTCCGGTAGAGACACATACGCGCTTGTTTTTTGTTTGCGTACGAGTGGGCTTGATGTAGTTGTTACTGTATATCGCGCGAGAGAGATTCTGGAAGTTCGATTAACTCGTTTATATACTGGCGCGCGAATAAATCTTGAGGAGCAGTAGTAGTCCCAGTCGCCGCGAAATATTAGGCATTACGGCCGAGTTCTTAATGCTTCATTTGCCGTAAATAAGAACTCGAGAGCGCAGGAGCTTTTAAATTTGAAATTTTAATGCCGGCGATATCTTGTCGCATAATCGCGCGTTAAAAGTCTTAAATTTATCGCTCAAGTGAGACGAAGAGAGAGAGAGAGAGAGAGCGGGAGAGGAGATAAAAAATAAAGGAAGCGCCCATTTAGGCATTCAGTTTTAATGTCTGTATCACGCCTATCTCATATTGCCGAAATGCAAATTGGCCGAGAGCGGGGGAATCTCTGGGTTTCTTTTTCCTCTTCTTCTTTAATTCCAGCGTCGCTCGGGCGAAAGAGTTGCGAGCGTTGTTTGCTAATACGCCCACGTCAAATTCTGCGAGAGTTACCTGTGGTTGCGTACGTGTATACGAGCCGGCTATCTCTTCGTTTAAAAAATTAACGTTCTAAAGTAATTAGAAGGGGGGCGACGCTGTGTATAGGGAAAAACTGGTTTGAAAAAATCCGGCTCCGCGAGCGAACGAACTCGGAACAGGGATACATGTACGCACACACACACATGTATACGCGTGCGTTTTAGTAACACCGAAGCGACTACTCCGCGGCGTAATTATGCAAAAGCGAGCGAGGCGCGCGTTCTCTCGATCTATGGGCTCATTAACGTTCGCCATAAACACGTTATACCATTTATCTAAATCGCGTCTTTCGTGATTCCCGAAACGATATCTACTCGAGATGTGTGTGAGTGTGTGTGTGTGTAAACTGGGGAATTTCGTGAGAAACCTTAAACAATGTTCACACTCCACGGAGATATTTATTGTTTTTTTATTTAATTTAGTTTTTACGCGATAGTGTTTCCAGTGGAATTTCAAAGATTTAAATACTAACTATGTAATCAAGTCCCTTTATAAAATATTCATAATACTAATTTAAAGTTTTAATTTATAATAATTTTAAGATTAATTACTTAACTTACTTTGTTTGATATTCAAATTTTTGCTTTATTTAAATGATGGAATTCTTCATCTTTTCTGTATAAAAAATAAAAATATTAATAAAATATAATTTAAAAATGTCATTCAATCTAAAAAAAATCATAGTCGTTCTATATAAATTACTAAAGAATAATTTAAGAGTAGATTATACCAATAATTCAATAAATGTTTAAAATTTTTACAGAATAAAATTTCCTTTACAATCAGAAATCTTTTTAGATATTAAAATTGCCTAATTCATTCTTCGAGTACATAATTTCTTCATATATCTAAATTTAACTTAAAATGTTATATTCACACACCACATTAATCGATTTCCTTGAAAATCATATGAATATACTTGTTTCAATGGTTATAAATAAAAGATAGCTTTTATTTTTGAAAATATTGTATTTTTACTGATTGCATAAATATTTTACTGACTTTTAAAAACTTTCTCCAAATTGTATGAGATATAAGAAAAGAATATGAGTCAATAAATATTTTCCTTAATTAGGGCCAACTTTGATTTTTGTAACATTGAGAATAGCATCTTCAATTTCTAGTGAATTTAATATTAAGTGCATATAACTTTTTTAAGTCAAAATCAGATATTCAATGAAATTATTCATCGGATAGTGATTTTGGGACTTCTGGCAGATAAAGTATACGTCTAATTATACACAGAAATGATGTAATCCATAAATCTATTCAAAATTTAATCTGAATCCTGAAAAAATGGACCTAATCTACAATATCACCAATTACTTTAAAAACCCACCTTCAAATCACTATACAAGCCTTGAAACAAAAATACACCATCCTCAAAACCCAAGCACACGCCAAAAATCCACGAACAAAAAAGGACCTAAACTAACTCATCCGAATGTAAAACACTTGTAAGCAAGCGCTTCCCGGGGTGACCATGAGAAATTGCAGTACATATTCGCGGAGCGCAAGAACCGGCGTTCCTCGTCGCGAAACTTTCTTATCACTCGGCCGACGCGCCCTGTATATATATACACAGCACGCACACACCTCGAGCAAAAGAGTAGACTCTCCAGCCACCGCGCGAAAGAGGATCGCGCGCGTCAGTAGGGGCCCCGGCACTCCTTCTCGTCCCTCTCTCTCTCTCTCTCTCTCTCTCTCTCTCTCTCTCTGCGCCCACCTGTTAAATTGTGTAGCTATTAGCCCGCGACTTTGAATATAAATCGAGCCATTACGTCGAGCCGCCGCTGCTGCTGCTGCTTCTGCAGCGAGACTCTTCTCCCCTCGCTGCTGCTGCTTCTTCTTCTTCTTCTTCTTCTTCGGTCGCGGCCGCAGGCTCCTCGAGCGCGAATGTAACTGTCTCGCGTGGATGGCCGTGGGCACGCGAAGTCTTGCACGACGTATGGTTTCGATCTTTGAGATTCTTTTGAAGCGAGGTGTGCGAAGTGCGAGGTAGCCTACAGAGTGTAAGCGAAGTAAGGGAAGTTGGCGAAGTATAGGTGACGGCTTTTCTATTTGGTAGAGTGAAGATTTATGTTTTAGTGAGAGGCGATTTGATTTAAAGCTGTAGGGACGTATGCTGTGTACCAGTGCAATTTATTCACCTTTTTTTCGAATTTCTAGCATTTTCGCGTAGTAAACTTATTAGAAAATTATGCAAAATACATCTTGTAAGGGGATTGAAAGTTATCGTGTACAATAAGAAGAGGATTTTTGACTTTTTTTTATTACATAAAGCTATATAGCGTTACATAAAGCGTTTTGATGGTCTTGTTCTTATTAATGAGTTAAATAAATCTTTATAAATAATATCGAGAATTTTATAGAGTTTTATAGTATTTTTATCGAGATGTTTTTTATAACATTGGAAGCGTTACAAAATATTGAAGCTTTTTAAATGGACAAAGCTACTCGTTATAGAATAACTGAAATACTGACGTGAAAAAGACCATTGTACCGCTTTGCTCTGTAAATAAACCGAAAATAAACGAACAATGGCCTGGCCTTTGAAGCTAGAGCGGAGAGCCCGCGAGAGTCCATCGGGGATTAGTTTTGTAATGAGAGAGAAACATCGTGTGTAGCTTTTAGAATAGTTTAGACAGCCCTTTCGCTCTTCCGGCGCGCTCTACTCGCGCTTTGTGGATTTTAATTGAACGCGATGTATTCACGAGGAGGAACTTTGCACTCAAAAAGCTCACCATAGCGCTCTGCGAAGTACGAGCCGGCGGCGATACTGAGACCTAAATTAGAAACCTACTTTTTGAATTCATTCAATAGGATATAAGTTTTTGAAACGTCAGTTGTTAATTACTTTGGAAATCCATTTGGATTTTAAAGGGACTCTTAAATACAATGAAACGATAGTGAAGGCTTTGATGCAGTATAGAAGGAATTCAGTGCAGAACTTTCCAGTTTAGGAAACCACTTTTAAAAATGTTGTAATTCCAATTGATGTCAAAGTGCATTGGTTATTCAGGCCGTAAATAACTTATTTGGGCCTGTATAGTTGTAAAAATCGAATCGAATTCTCTCCCAATATGTGAAAAAAATTACTAAAATCGTTTAAAAAGTGGATCAAAGTGTATTTTAGGGTTGACATTTAAATCTCTTTGACAAGAGATGTAAGCCCTTACTGAAAGCTGTGCTACACTAAATTAACCAATAACTACCTTTTTTGTTAGATAAGAAAATACTCAAGCGCCCGTAAAAGTTTCTTTAACCCGTTAAGGGCCAAAATGGCATAAACGATGCGACGGTCTTTGACGCCGTTTAACTCATGCTATGATCGAGTAAAAAAATTGAGAGAGACATATTTTTGAAGTTAGAGACCTGCTCTTTCGAATGGTGACCGCGGAATCGATCTAAATTATTTTTTTCTATGTAAAAATTCAGTTTAAAAAATAAAAACACGATTTTTTCGACCTTTTTTTTTCTTCAAATCGAGTTTTAGAAGGTTTCCCGGTCTGTTAACAAGCTGGAACCCGTTCAAATGGTGGAGTAAATGTCTGAACTTTAAAAATATGTTGGGAGGAAGTTAATTTTTCACTTTGGTGTTTACAAAATGGCGGCTGATTCACAGAATTTTTATCAATGCATTCACGATTTTTTTTAGCGGAAAATATGAGTGAACCGAGGAAATTGCTAAGAATAAAAAGTTCTTAGAATCACTCAAAGAATACGTCAACATTTTTTCGAAACCTTTTGAGCAACTTTTTGATTTTGCAAATTGCAAAATTTTTGCAAAATCAAAAAAGTTGCTCAAAACTCTCCGGAAAAATTTGTGCGTATTCTTTGAGTGATTCTGAGAACTTTTTATTCTTGGTAATTTTTGTCTAGAGCCCATTGCTTCCAAGAAAAAAATTATCAAATATCGAATTTGTATCCGTTGTGAAAATTCATCCTGCGCAGCTTTATTTCTCTCATGCTGGCGTTGCCTCTCGATATTTTGCAACTTTTTCCTATATCAACTCAATTCGATCAATCGAATATACTGTGGTGCTGTCGAAGATATAGAGAATAGAGATATAGAGAGATATAGAGAAAACAGTGTTACTCGCAATTACACGCCGGATAAGCATTTCTGTACACAGAAACGTGATCATAAATTTCATAAAAAAACTAGAAAATAAAAAATAAAATAAAAAAAATAAAAAAAATGTAAAAAAAATGAGACTATCAATATTTGTCGACCTCCACGTTGGTGATAGTTGGGCAATGTAAACTTTGTTTGCAGCGGACAGACGATGAATGTGGAATCCTGTCAGAGTTTTACGTCTAGTACTACTTTGATAATTTTTTTCTTGGAAGCAATGGGCTCTAGACAAAAATTACCAAGAATAAAAAGTTCTCAGAATCACTCAAAGAATACGCACAAATTTTTCCGGAGAGTTTTGAGCAACTTTTTTGATTTTGCAAAAATTTTGCAATTTGCAAAATCAAAAAGTTGCTCAAAAGGTTTCGAAAAAATGTTGACGTATTCTTTGAGTGATTCTAAGAACTTTTTATTCTTAGCAATTTCCTCGGTTCACTCATATTTTCCGCTAAAAAAAATCGTGAATGCATTGATAAAAATTCTGTGAATCAGCCGCCATTTTGTAAACACCAAAGTGAAAAATTAACTTCCTCCCAACATATTTTTAAAGTTCAGACATTTACTCCACCATTTGAACGGGTTCCAGCTTGTTAACAGACCGGGAAACCTTCTAAAACTCGATTTGAAGAAAAAAAAAGGTCGAAAAAATCGTGTTTTTATTTTTTAAACTGAATTTTTACATAGAAAAAAATAATTTAGATCGATTCCGCGGTCACCATTCGAAAGAGCAGGTCTCTAACTTCAAAAATATGTCTCTCTCAATTTTTTTACTCGATCATAGCATGAGTTAAATGGCGTCAAAGACCGTCGCATCGTTTATGCCATTTTGGCCCTTAACGGGTTAAAATAATGACTATCTGTATTGTGATGGATGTCTTAAAACCTCCGGAGATAAAATGAAAAATTAAGCAATTGAGACAATACAAAGATAAACTAAATTTTTTTACTTACATAATTTGTAAGAGAATTTCGTAACTTACAAAATAATACGATTAAGCCATTTTATTACTGGTACATATAATATAATACAATAGCATGGTGCAATATTTAATCAGGAATTAAATGATTGCTTCTAGTATTAAATATATCCTATAAAATTTTGATTAGATGAGATAACACTTTTTTTCTTACTTTTTTTTTCTATAAAACAGTTTGCGCCATTTTAAGACCTTATTTAAGTAATTTTTTGGATATCCTAGAAAAAATGTTGACTATGAACGATATGTATTTCGTCGGGAACCGTTCACACACGTTAACCAACCATTTACATTCTAAACGAAAACGTCGAGTCACGACTCGCTATCTAACACGCATAATCTCCAAGCACTCCTCCCACATGATCCCCCGAAAAATTTCAGAAATCATAGTTTCGAGGAAATCCCCCAACGACACCACAGAGTCCCTCTCATCCTCTATCAATCGGATTTATCAGGACGCACCACGCATCACGAGAACGGTCTATAACCCCGCGCCCAAAAAAACAACAAACACATACATTTGTGTACAGGGTGCAGCCACATCCTAAGCAGCAGCATCAGTATACAGAATCTCAGCATTCATATCTCCTCGTTCACTATCGACCACGCGTGCGCTGTCTTTACTATCGGCACGCAGATCTATATAGCCTACGCAATAAAACGCTCGACTCGGCGCATTTAATTCCTTCCTCTTATCCTTCACACACACACACACACACACACACACACACTCTTACACACACACACACATACACACACACACACACACACACACACACACACACACATACATACACACACACACACACATACACACACATACACGTATACACACACAATCGTATACACAGATAAGCACACAAACGTATACACAGATACGCACGCACATATCGACGCTCCGTACAAAGACTACACGGAGAGAATTTTTGTAATAAAAATTATGACGAAATTCGCAGTAAAAATTGCCGTGAATGACTATAAAGCTGAGACACTGTAACTTTCCGGCAGTTTTTATTGATATTTACGATAAATTTTACCGTACTGAAGGATAAAATTTGCCTGCCGCAGAGTAAAAGTTCCCTGTACGAATCTTAGAGAAAGCCAAAATTTGTGGTAAAATTTGTACGAAATATTTTTTAAAAACCTGAATTTCTTCCAATTGTTGTAGCAGTATCATTAATACTTAAATAAGTAGTACATTATACACATTTATATTTGAGTTAACCTAAAATGTGTACACGCTCAGTTGTTTCCTTTATCAGCTGTCTTCTTTTTCTCAAATCAGGCAAATTTTACCATTCAGTGCGGTAAAATTTATAGTCTGTGCAGTAAAATTTATAGTCAATGAGGTAAAGTAAAATATCAGTAAACAGTGCCAGAAAGTAGGACTGTCCCAGCTTTATAGTTATTTACGCTAATTTTTACCCTGAATTTCGTTATAATTTTTATTAGAAAATTCTCTCTGTGTAGCACAGCTCAGAATTCTCAAAAACAGCTAGTTCTTTTCCAAAACCTCTTATAAAACTAGCACTTTTTAGATCCTCTAATAAATACTAATATTTTCTCAGAACCTTTGAAAAGGTGATAGTTTTTGTCTGAGAACCTGAAAACTCCTAGTTTCGTAGGAGGATTTTGATTAAAACTGTTGTTTTTTGAGAATTCTGAGTTGTGCTAGTCTTCGTACGGAGCGTCGATATACGAACACACAAACACATACATATGCACACAAAAGCACACCCACACATGCACACATGCACATACACATAGATACACACACACACACACATACGCATACACACATTCGCACGCACATATACATATACGCACACAAACACATACATAAGCACACGAAAGCACACACCCACACACATACACTATCTCCCTCTCGAAGGAGTCGGCAGCGATGATCGCGTCCCAATGGGGTTCTACAGCCGCGAGCTACACACACTTATCCTTATCGGATCCAGATCCAGATCCGCGTGCTGCTGCTGCGGTCGTCGCTGCCGCTGCGCTGGGTCCCAAGAATAAAAATCAATTTAGGAGGGCCCCCCCTGTGAGCTTGCTGCGCACGATGCGCCCGTGCGTCGCTGCATCCGCGCGTCGGTAATGTGGAGGAATCTGTCGTGTCATACGTCAGATTAGACGAGACTGCGCTCCGTAGCCCACTCTGCGTGTATCTCCTTAGTCTTGTCCCGGATGGGCCGTCAAGCGAGCAGCAGCGCCAGCGGTGGCGTCCGGGATGATCCCCGGGTGATCTACGAGATGGACTTGGGTGGGGGAGGGGGAAGGTCATTAGGACCGCCGTGGAATTTCGAGCCGCGTGCGCGTGTATAACCGTGGCTTATGAGCGCGACGCGACAACACGACGACGAGGGCCTGCTGCTGCTGCGGGATGCACGCGCGCTGCGGACCGAGCTGGCCTGATATGGGCTGGACTGCATGGCGACTGAGGGGGCACGGGCTGGTTGATGAATTTCGAGGATGTTGTGTCAAGGGATGTTTGGCTGAACGACGACAAGGGAGGTTGGGAGTTTTAATTTGGAAATTGGGGATTTCGAGGTGGTTATTGGATTGGAGACGCGCGGCCGTGGAGGGTTGAGGTGGCACGAGAGCGTATTTTTGTGAGATTTGGCGTTTGGATTTTTCTTTTAGTTTGGATGGTAAATGTATTCAGGTGTACTGGCGAAATTTTAGTATGGCTTGCGAGGCTTTTAAAATAGGTATTTAATTATTAACATGACATTTTTAGCACATCGAGAGAACGTATATTTTTCGTCAGTCAATCGATAAATGAACATGTATTTGTAGAAAAGATAGATAGTTCATTTTACTAACAAAATAGTCGTTGTATTCCTTATAGTTTTCTAAGTGCAATATAAGAAAAATGGGTCGCGAGATATTTGAGAATGCAATTACTTATTAAATGCTATTTTTAAGTACATTCACCCTGAACATCAGAGTCAAATCAGCATTTGCATTTAACTTTTTATATTTAGATCAAATAAATACATTAAATATAATTATTTGATCTACACATATAATTATAATTTTTAATGAGTAATAAATTTATGCAAAGAATTAAATAACATAATCCTCACGAAAAGCGAGACCTAAATTACACTTTTTGTCCGCAAATAACTTCACTAGAAACTAGTCCAAATTCTTTTATTTCATCAAGTTCTACCAATAACCCTGATTTTCGATTGTCTTTAAAAATATTGTCTTGTAACATTCAATTAGTCCCGCTTGCCAAGTAAGTCAAAAACTGGCCACAGTTGAAATGGACATAAAGTACTATATGTAACTCGAGAAAAAAGTCGATTTTTCACCCGCGGGAAAAATATTCGACGTTTTGCCCTTGTTACATAATGTACTATTATGTCGAATATGTTGCGGTTTTGATTAATTTGATGCTAGAACAACCTTGAGTGAATTTAAAGAATATTGCACCTCTCAAACAAGACTATAACAACGTAAAATTATGAATTTTTGTAAAACGGATTAACAAGAAGAGTGTCAGACCTTTGAGAATCGAATTTTCTGAAACTTTGAAAATAGTTTTGTGCCTCAAAATGAAACCCAGCATCCGTAGATTGATCTAATAGGTCCTAGAACCTGAGATACATCTAAAAACGATAACATTATCCATACGCCCAGTGTTAAAAATGTTGTATATATAGATATGCTAATAATGTTAAAGAATATGCTATATCTCTTTACAGAGGACCATTCGAATAAACTACGGATATTGAGCTTCATTTTTAGGTATCAGAAAGCGATACCCAAAGTTTCATAAAAAACTGTGACACGTAGGTCTGACACTCTCTTTGTAAGTAACAAATATATGTCATGGTCTAAAAGGATTCTCCTTAAATTTTAATATTGGGCACGCTATAGACCCGCAATGTTATAGGTATCATTTGTAATGGCTTTTAACTTGTTAACATGCACTACATTCAAGGTTAATACATTTTGAATTAACTTACAAGGAATACTACAATACCTCTGAATCACGGATAGTAATAAAACTTTGGGATATGTCTTTTGGTACGTAGAAATGACGAATTTAACTAGTAAAAGTGGCTAACGAGTTTCCAAGCTTACGATACAGCCAAAATTATTAGCTCGTGTGCGCAATGTTAAAAATATTGTATGTACAGATATACTACCATTGTTAATGTTTCAGCTGTATCTCGTTAGTCACTCTTACTATTCAAAGTTGTCATTTGTAGGTATTAAAGGACATATTCTAAAGCTTCATCAATATATAGTGGAAATTTGATATAACTATGTTTTGTTTTATTAAAATGTAAATTCAATAATATAGGAATATTTAATAATGGTGCAATTAATCTACTCTTCTGATTGTCTATTTTACTGCTAGACTGCAGATACCCAATTTAGCGTTTCCAATAGTCACACAAATCAAGTATATTTAATTTGTGTTATCTGTCGAACTTCCAAATTCCACTGAAAGTGCATTTCTTAGTAATTACGCTCTCAATCTGTTTCAATAGTTAAATAGTCTAATCAAATAGTCTAATCAAATAGTCAAATCGAAAGTCATATCAAATTATTTGTTTAGTGTTTGGTAGCAGGAACAACAATAGGATTGATGATATTAAAAATAATAAAAATAATAAAAATAATAACAACAATAACAATAATAATAAGAAGAAGAAGAAGAAGAAGAAGAAAAAGAAGAAAAAGAAGAAGAAAAAGACATAAAGACACAAGACTAAGTGAAAACAGTGATTTTGGTTACATTATTTTTCTAAGTGGAGGGAATATATAAAAATGAATACATAAGAGGCATAAGATGAGCATTATTTAATACACATTATATTTCAAATAAATATTTTCTCTTTTTACGAAATAAAACTGTTTCTTTATTTACAGACATTGTGATATTATCCGAAGGATGAATAGTATGACACATATTTATTATCACCTCAACTATACATCTCAACTGTGAATTACTCTCTCTCATTACGCCCTAAAGCATATTAATAAAAATATCGAATAAATATTTGTATCCGGAACGTGGGAGCGACAAAGTACATTTAATCCACTGTATTTAACGATAATAGCCACGGGCCTCCAAAATAACTCTCCCACTCAATTAAGAAAAATCAGGCAACTCCAATCCATCCTGATTTCACCGCGTCATACACTAATCATCGCTCACTCGTTTCTATATTTCTTTCCTCAGCTACATCAGAAAAACACTTCTCCTCTACTCGCCTTTTTTTTCTCTCCCCCTCATTCCCTCCACCTCCCGAGTTCGTAACGTAACCTCATTCCCCTCGACACATACTCCGGTCGAAAAAGAGAGCGAGCGAGAGAGAGAGAGAAAGAGAGAGAGAAGCAGCGCAGATCGCCGGGCGTATTTTCGCCTCCCTGTACATTTGGCCGCGATTACGGGCGAACGAAATTGTTACAAGCCATGGCTACGTCCATCGTCACGTATAGGGTAGCAGCGGCGGCAGCAGCCACCGTACAAATTGTTCTACATGTCTTTTTCCACTCACGTGCGACGGTTAGCGGGAGAAACTCGAGGTGCTCAATCACCCCGCACTGGAGAGAGAGAGAGAGAGCTGCGCATTGAAGGTACGGGAGCAGGAGCTCGAAAGAGTTTTACCGAACCGTTTTGGCCTTATCTCGCTGTGTGTGCTGCCTTCCGGAATAAAAATACAGAGAGAGAGAGAGAGGGCTTCGTGCGTTCACGTGCGGTTTCGGTGAATTCTTAACTCGGAACTCTACGGGACGTTTGATAATGCGCCTGGGAATCGCGATTTTATACCGAGATTATATAGGAGAGACCCGACTGCGTATGTGCTGGTCTGAACAATGAGGGATTTTTTATTGTTTACTTTTTTATCTCCGAGTCTTTTTTTTTTCTCTGGTGTTTCTCGGTTTTTTCGCTGCTTTTTGCTTTGTCAGTTGATAAAGGAACGCGGAGAACAAGAAGAAGCAGCGTGTGTAGCGGTGAAAATGTAGAACTTCTGAGAGATAAGGCATTTGAAATGCTTTTTTTTGTTCTTCTTTGGTTTTAGGTGTTTTTTGTGAGAGAATGCGCTAACGTGCAGTCATAAACAGATATCACTTTTTCTTAGTTTGCTTGAAGTTTTCTGAATGCTCAATCATTTGTTTAACGTCTTGTACGAAGCAGATTTCTTTAAAACAGTCACTTTATTACACATGAAACGTATTCAATTACAGTTTGCATTCAATAATTAATACTTCGCGCGCGCCCTTATACTAACAAAATATCAGTGGGAATATCTCTAAACAGAATGTAATGATAAACTGCTGAGAAATTTAATAAGAGCTGTTCTTAGCTACATAATGCTATCCACAATGCTATCTAAAAAATATAATTTTTAAACACAAGCACTTAAAAATGACATATTCTTATTTTATACATTATTTTTATTTTACACCACAAAAAAGGAAAAACAAAGAATATCTTTACTACTTAAGCATTTGTGTTTAATGTTTAATAGCCAGGAGGAAATAAGTAAAGGGAAGATCAAATCCCAATACTTACAAAAATTTTAACTGATATCTTGTATAGTTACGTAACAGTGCAAATAATAAATAGTATGCATACAAATGGGCCCCCTTAAAATATCGGAAAGTTATTTATTCGGAAAGCCAAAATATCGGAATATTTAAAATTAGGATATTTAAAAAATCGGAAAGTTGAAAAATAAGATTTAGAAAAATTCGGAAAATATTTTTACTGAGAGTTAAAAATTCGGAAAATTAAAAATTGGATTACTAAAATAACGGAAATTAGATATTCGGAATATTAAAACAGCATATTGTTATTGGCGCCATAAGGCCCATGTAAAAATAAATGATGTTTCTAGATTTGTAATCAGTTTACATTTGTTAGCTCTCAGTAAAAATATTTTCCGAAATTTTCTAAATCCTATTTTTCTACTTTCCGATTTTTTAAATATCCGAATTTTAAATATTCCGATATTTTGGCTTTCCGAATAAATAACTTTCCGATATTTTAAGGGGGCCCATACAAATCATATAGTGAAACCAACAGAGAAACTTAAGTTCTGAATAATCATAACGAATTCATGAGCATCTTTAGAGATTAATGACTCACGAAACTAACCTTAATTGTAACTTACAATGTCTCATGCATTTACTTCTGAAAAGCTAGGAAACTAAACATTTTCTACTATTTCGTCGTTCTACTTAGTAACATCCAAGTACAACCATTTTACTTTCAACAGTTCTTCGCCAACGTCAGTGCCGAGAAACCGCTCATTTTCATCGAAATTGCTAATAAACTGCCGGTTACTACCGTTTCACGTCCACCAGGCGCGCAAGCAGCCAGAAACTTCCATTGCGCGCATTCATCCGCCCGCTGAAAATTGAATACCTTCGGGAGCGTCGCACGGTTGAAATATGAAGGAAAATGCACACGACTGCGAGCGCGCTTTATATAACTAGGAAAGTTCGAGTGTGATCCGTCGGAGTCCGGGAACATAACTTTAGCGCGCGCGCGCGCGTGGATATAATAAAGCGGTACGGCGCGTCCGCGAGAGCTCGCGCACCTATTCAAACTCGCAGCGCGTAAAAGTGAGAGAGAAAGAGAGAGAGTCGGAGTGGGAGTTCACCCTGGCACTTGATTTAAAGGTCAAGGTGAATCACGCGATCCGGTTTATTTGCGACGACGACGGCCCGCACTTCTCTCTCGTCTTCTTCGCGAGTCGCACGAGATATGGAATTGGAAGATGTGTGAAGGTGACGCGTGTGTGTGTGACACTGAGGGTGCGAGCGTTGAATATCTGAGTTATGAAGTTCAGTCGTCGCTGTCTTCGGAAAGGGAAAAGTTATTTATTATTCGTAGGAACGAGAAGTTATATTCATAATTGAAAATGGAATTCAAATGAATGAGGTCAGGGTTTCAATATTATTGGCACTGACATTTTACTGTGTAAAGTCGCGAAAACTTTTCATGTCGCGGAATAAGATAGCATAATATAGCAGCTCCAAATTCTACGGTTTATAAGACCAAGCAAGTAACTTAAATTTTTCATAAAATAATATTTTGTTACATAAATTTTACTATTATATTACACTTTATCAACCTTTATAAATCAATTTATGAAATGTATAAAAAGTTTCTATTTTTGGATAAGCTAATTTGTATACAAAAATCAAGTTGAAAAAATGACGTTGTTTGGAACTCTATATTGAACTTTTCCGTAATTTTTAGATAATGGTACGGTATCAGAATGAAACCGATCATAAAAGACATAATTAATTTATTATTAGATGATGATAACTCTTGTGGGTGTAAACAATCGCAAAAGAAATAATTATATATACAATACAATTTATTTGTATTTCTTATTTAATTCATTATATCTAATTAAGTTCGTTGTAATTCTAATGAATTTCTCTAAGACGGGTTTGAGATGGAAATTACTATCCCCTTTTCACAAGAAGGAATTAGAGAATGGAATAATCTTAACCCTTTAACGTGAACAACGGCCGGAACCGTATCGTTGTAACCTGCGTTGATGTTAGTAAATCATAGTTTCTGCTTCATTTTCTTAGACGCTGAATTAAAATATTAATAATTTTACTTTTCATGCATACTCAGTAACGTATAATCAATTATATTTAAGTGCTTTTTCAGCTTAGAAAGTAAAAATTTAATCGGGCAATCGAACAAAATTATAGATTTTATGACGTTACTACTACTAATGCAAGATTCCCGTTAATTGGTTAATAGATTGTTCGGTACAAGAAATTGGCCGTTGTGACTATTAACATACATAAAAATCAAATTACCTCCACTCAGCGATCAAGAAATAAATAACACCAATAAACGTAATATAAAACACGTACAAAACTAATTTGATCTCAATTCACAATAGGCTTAGCGTCACTTTGACTTTATCATTCGTTTTATTTCTCATAATAAACATAATCCCGTCTTAGATAAAACGTCACTCCAAGCCGAGGCTCCTTTCTTCGATTAGCCCCGATCAAGAAGATTCCGCGACCCACATCCACTCAACCCATCAACCCCACGTCGACGACGCGGCGCGCCTCTATAAAATACACACACACAAAAAAAGAGACCCCGCCACGCCAGAAAATGATTTGTCCTCGCAGGTCGAGCAACGAAGAGAAAAGGAAGCGACGGTGGGAGGCAGCTCTTTCCTTTCTAATCTTCTTAACTTTCCAGCCTCGCAGCAGCGCCATATGTGTCTCGCCATTGTGTCGAGGCCGCCCGTAGCGCGCACCGCGACGATCTTCCCGCGGATTCCGGGCAGTTTTTAGGGTGGCGCGGTACGCACGACTGTATAAAACATATATATATATATACGCATCGAAAGGGGGAAACGGATTATGAAGGAAGAGATTGAATCTGCGCCCGCTCCCGCTGCTGATCGGCTTATGAACGTGCGCGAGCGCGCGGCACTGGTGGTATACGGCGGTGGGAGAGGGAGGAAGCGAAAGATGGATCGGATTCCTCGCGCTCGACATATTTTTCGGGAGCGTCACCAGCACCGGCGGGTGCGACGCCCCGGTGGCAGACCGAGGGCAGACGAGCGATGCATTATGGATCGCTGAGCGGTCTTTCGGATTAAATTGAATCATTTAGGACTGATTCATTTTTCAAGTTCGAAGTATTGTATGGTAAATGTGGGCAGTCGGTGTAACGCTCGTTCGGATGTTCTTTTTGTGTGGTGGATTGTGTGAGTCATCGAGACAGTTGAGGAACAATGTTTGAAAATATATTTTATGCTTATTATTAAAAACGGAACTTTGAAGGAGAGAGTACACTGAAATTCGAAACTTTATATTATTACCTCGTGGTGTGATTTTAATGGAATTTGATGAAATTATTTATGTATTTTGGTTGTAGTTGCGTGTTACTTTGAGAGAACAGGCAAAATTCTTTAAAAGATTAGTTGTACAACCATTTTCATCCAATCTCATTTTTCTATGAATAAAATGATCAACAGTATAACCAAGCACAGCATGATACGTCGATAATTCGAAAAACGAGGCTCAATGCATTTAAAAGACATAAATAGTACATTTTCTTACGATTTACAACTTTATGAGTAAAATTTCCCTTAATTATCAGAAAACCAAGCTTGAAATATCAATTTTTGATTGTATTTTAATGTTTTCTTAATATGTTCGACGGCCAATTTCTATTTACTTTCGTAAACCATGAAATTCGATAATTTTCTTGACAATAGAAAGTAATTCATAAAAAATTGTTATTACAATGAAATTATTAGTATTGTTTATTAGTAATGATTTGTATTTGCATTCTAGAAAATGTTATAATTGCAGAATAATAATTAAAAAGAATGAAATTAATTTAATAAATTTCCTTTCTTTATAACTGCTTAATAAGGAGTACTTGAGAAGTTTTCGAACAAAACCGAATAATTCCTTTTTAAATTAATATAAAAAGTTTACAGATTTTTCTAATTTACTCAAAATTAAAAAAGAAGTGGAATTTTGTTCAGCCACTCCGAATTTGTAGCATACTTTTAGAAACCTCATACAAATAACAGAATCAACGTGCACCAGCAAAACTCGCGGAATCCCAAAATAAATTTCACTCCACTGATTACCAACATTTTTCTATCAATATAAGTAAATTTCATACCCCTCATGACAATTTCTTTTATTTAAAAAAATTCTTTTCTGCACTTATCACAATAGAACTTTTCACAATCGTTCTCAACAAATTCCGATTTTCATCAATTCCCGCAGATTTCCTCTTCTCATCAGTTACCCCCTTTGTATCTCACTTCTCCCTTCCATTCACCGACAAAAAAAAACCCGCTCCTGCCACGACTCGGGCCAAAAACTTGTCGATAAGTCGAAAACTTGCACAGCAGCAGCAGCAGCAGCGGTGTCGCTCGCTCGCGAAATAGAAAACGGTCGCACGTGTTCGGGAGCGGCGCGTCAGGCTATTGCCAAAGTTTATCCTCTCGCTCCCCCCCTGTCTCCGCGTGTGCGCTCCGTAACGCAATTTGCGAAAGTCGTTCTCTTCCGCTGCAGCGCGTATATAGCGCGGGCGCCAATTTTTCAGGACCAACTGTACACTTCGCTGCAACGGCTGACTGATTCCTTTATTTTTTTTTCCCTCGCTCCTCGCTGGTTTTGTTTCTTCTGTTTTTGCTGCCAGACACGTGTGCGCGGCGAAAATGCAGAGGAGAGACACGGACAAAGAAAAAAGGGTCGAGCAAAGAGGTACGCGAGAGGTATACAGCTAGAGATAAAAGCGCGATGAGCGCGCGCGTGTGTAAAACGCGAATTGTCGAGAGAGTGAGAGAGGGACATAGAGAGAGAGAGAGAGAGAGGGCAGAGTGCCCAGGAGGTTGCTCGCAAATAACGAGGAAGGAAAGAGCCAAGGAGATGGAAATTAAGATTGGGATTTTCATAACTACTGGGTTCCGTACTTAGTTGAGTTATACGCGCACTTTTTTCTCCTTGAGATTCTTCCTTTTTTTTTGCTGCATTATTTATGAAGTTTGCGCGTCAAGCTCGTTGCGCGCGCGCGCTCGCTTTGATGTGACGAGTGCAGTTCAAGAGGCGTTATTTCCCGCGGGTAGAATTAATGCAAAATGAATGCGCATAATTCTTTTTTTTTAAGATATCATTTACGCTCGGATTGCGTATATTTATACTTTACACGTTTGATGTTAATTTTTATGTACCTTTAAACGTGCATATTTCATTAGGTGCATTACGTTACGTTTTAAACGCTTGTTTCTATTCAACGCCAAAGTAATGTATATAACCTTCGAATGCAAAAGCTTATCGCGCGCAGCTACTACACATGCATCGTACGCGATTGCGATATCGCGTACGCAGGGTCTTTTATTCAATTCCGCTGTATCCTAATAAGAAACGCAAAGATCTAACGATCTACCTGCAGCGTGCTATATACCCCCACCGAGTAGTAGAATGAGAAAGCAACGAAAAAAGAAACAATGAAACGCGAGAAAAAAAAAGTCACGAAGACGAGGAGAATAAGCAAGACGAAGCAAGAAAAAAAGAAGGAAGAAATAGCCGCAGAAAAAGGAAGACGGCGAAGAAAATGTAGATCCGGCTGAGAACGAAGGCGCGGTTGAGCTACCAGCCAGATCTTTCCCTCTCTCTCTCTCTCTCTGTCTCTCGTTCACTCGCATACACCGCGGAGCTCCTTTTCCTCGTCCAGATTATTGCGATATGTCGCGCGCACAATGCCCGGCAATTATTAACCTGCGGCGAAGCTTCCCTTCTCTCTCTATCTCCTTCCTACCGTGTGTATATAGGTATAGATGTACACGTAACCGCGGGCGCGCGCACATCTCTCTAGGCTTGTCCAGCGCCCGCTGCAGATGTCATTTGACTGCTGCTGCTGCCGCCGAGGAAGCCAGAGACAAGGAGAAGGAGAAAGGGAAAAAGAAGGAGAGAAAGAGCGCTAGGAAAACGTTTTGCCTGTCTAGTTGGAGCGGCTGCTCGGCATTTTTCAAGGGTCCCCTTGACACTAATAAAGATTCCGGTGGTAGCTACCGCTGCCGCGCCGCTCGCTCGCTCTCGTTGACGAGCACAACATAGTTTGCGCTTACCCTTCTATGGGGTATGTATATATATATATATATATATATATATACGTGTGCGCGTGTGCTCGTGCATTATACCCTGTAGCAGACATTTTGCGCTAAGTCGGGCGTGCGCTCGTAGCGGAGAGAATTTCAAAAATTGCGCGTTCTCTTTTTCGCCGGCCTTAATGAACGCGCAGGGAGTTTGCACATTTTTAGAAATGGGTCGAACATTTTGCGCGCGGCAGTAAACATTTTCAATTTAAAACTTTTAATTCAGAGCGGGCTTTTGTGTTGGAAATTTTGCGCACCAAGAGAATGGAGAATTAAAAGAATAATGTGTGACTTCGTTAAAATTTTAGCGAAAAATTTCCGCTGGATGCTACTTTTGACGGGCGCGAGTTTCCAAAAAACTTTCCTAGCGTGCATAACGACGAGCACGGGGGGAGAGCGCAAATCCGGTTCAATTAGCATTTCCAAGAATTTCGAGCCGGATTAATTGAAGCATCAACTCGCAACTGTTCGGTATAACTCGAAATAAATTATTTTTCAAAAGCTTCGACGTGCTTTATTCGCTAATTAAGTAGAAGCCCTTTCAACTCGCCATGAAGCGCTCCGCGTGCACGCCAGGCGGCACACGTTTCCCAGTTACCGGCTCACCTCTCGTATACATACGTATATACCCTCGCGGCAATGTTTGCATACATTCCGGGACTTTTATACACAGCAGCAGCAGCCGGAGAAAGAGCGCCGCTTTTGTATTTAATACCCAGCATCTCGTTTGCCCCCCTCCACCCTCTCTTTTTTTCTTCAAAATGTACAACGGGGTAACAGTGGCGCGGGCAGAGCCAGCAGCGGCTCTTATTGTCCCGTCGCTCGCCCGGGACATTATATTATGCGCCACCCCTCTCTCTCTCTCTCCATGTCATCGTGTTTTTGCTTCTATCTCTCTCTCTCGCGAGCGGAAGGGGACTCAAACTCTACTTGTCAGGTTATACCTATATATATATATATTATATATTCTTCCTCCGGCCATTGTTGCAGCAACAGCAGCTCCCGAATGGCTATCGAAGCGAAAATTAATTTGACGCTAATGTCCGCGGCGGCACGAGCGCGCGTCCTTATATGTGAATGAGAGAGAGAGTGAGAAAGAGAGGAGAGAGAGAGCCGGTAGAGCGTGTGTTTTACCGCTGGTTTGCATATTGTGCGGCGAATTAACTGAAAATGGCCGGGTAATTGCGCGGCTGCTGTGACCTTTTGAGGGAGCTGAACAAGATGTTGGCACGGAGAGCGGGCGAGAGGCTTTTAGTTAAATAGAATATAAGCGCGAGCCGTGCACGACCGAGAGGAATTTTGAGAGAAATTTTGGACTTCTTTATTTTGCTTTGAGTGTCATAAAAATTTTTATAAGCTCTCCGAGCTGGTTTTTAATTTGGACTGCGTCGAAAGTTGGAATAACTTGTAGCTCGTTGAGGCATTAAAGAATTTTATTTTGCATATAAATTAAGCGTTAATCTGATGGAACTTTTATGATGAAGTTCGCTTTGAGAGTATGGGAATTCACGTAATAGAGAGACATAATTTTATAACGGAACTTCGTTATGACGAACGTGTAAAATTGACATGTTGTAGTTAAATATGCATAATACTTCTTTAGAATGTTTAGTCAAAAACTTGTTTGGAAAAGCGCTAGCTTTATAACATGTAGTAAAGTTATTTCGAGAATGACGCTTGTTTGTTTACTTGTGAACCGTTATTATGATTCCTAAATGAATTAAGTAAATAGTTTTGAGAAACATATGAGAAATATGCCTATGACTCTATATACATAACGGTAGAGACGATTTTTATAAAGAATTATTTATTTTCAAATTAGTATTTTGAAAACCCGTAGAATATATGTATTTCTCATGAAATTCGTCATATTTACGTTTCATCTTTCACTTTAATAAATAATAAGAGAAACAATGAAATGATACATGAAGTTGGCATCAATGAATGTGCAATTATCAATTATATGCAGATACTGTATGAAACTGCTTATTAGTTGAGATTATTAAATCTGTTAGCGAGCAATGATGAATTACATTTCCTATTACATTATTTGCCATAATGAATTACTGAATTTGTTCGAATTTATCCTATACCCAATCACTGAACCCTGTGTGTTCGAAAAGCATGCCAGTCGGATTAAAATTAAGATACAAACATCTCACCTCCCTTAAATGCTCACACTCCGGCAATCTTCCAGATAAGCCTCGAATTTCAATGTATTTCAATTAAAGTCGCGCCAGCGATACGCCCCTCGGGCGCAGATAATTATACTCCAGAACAGGTGCTTTCGGAGTCTCGCGTCGAAACCGCATTCAGAGCAAGAAGAAAAAAATCTATTTGTTTATGACTGACCCGGGCGCGCGGGCGCGCGCGCGGCCATATCCCCGGACAAATCTACGAGGCAATAACGCGCCGAGGCTAATTTTACGCCGATACTTAAAGTTCCAGTAGATAAAGTTTCCTCCTCCTCGCGAGCGCACTGTACACACTGGGAACCTGCGCACGTAAAGTAAAGAATTAACGGAAACTAAAGAGCGCCGCGCGTGTGTGTGTGTGTCACGGTTAAAACGTTTCTCAGTTTTAGTGCCATTCCAAAAAACTTTTAACGATCGGCCGATAGTGATCGAAATGACGTTCCCGCGGAGAGCTTGGAGCTGCAGTAACGAAATATACCTACTACGCAGGTATACGTTCACAGGTGCATCGCGAGCGCGCATCCGTTTTTCGTGTCTTTCGAAGGACTTGGCGGCGGCTGCCACTGTTCGCCGCAGTCAAGTTCAGCTGTAAGTACTCGTAACGAGTTCCGGTAGCGAGTCTCGCTCTCTCTCTCTTTATCTCTTTTCAGTTTCAGGGAAAGACTACGCGACTGCATGGTGAAATATTGTGTGCTGTTTTAAGGCGTTGGGATGACAATAGTTCATTGTGGATATGTAAATTATGTAGGCTGATAAAAGTTGCAAGATGAATAAAGAGATAGCAAATAAGAAGCTGGTTGCGGAGAAAAAGAATGTTGAATTTGTTTTCGTTGAAATCATAATAATACACGTAATTTCTATAAAGTACCATATGTTTTCGAAAATCTTAAGGATCTTCTTCAATTTTTTCTCAGCGATACGTGATAATGAAAATGTATGTATAACAATATAAAATTGCTAATTTTTTGTAAATTTTTTAGTTTATTATTTATTTTTATAACTATACGACTATAGTAGTATAATAATATAACATTGCAAGACTATCTTTAATTAATAATAGAAAACATAATTAACTTCGTTACCTTTTGTAGTCAATTTCAGGATTTATGAAAGAATTGTTATCGAAAAAAAAACACATATGAATAGATATACTACATCAATGAACTCAGGATCAAGCCCTTATCCGATACAAAAAGAAACCCAACAAAAATTAAATGACAAAAAATCTTGACTGATGTCTCTATCAATTAATTTAACAAATATAACATTCAAATCTACGCGGATGACTATATATTTATTTTAAAAAAAACACCCGACAACAGTCGATTTAATTAACGCACTCGTTCGTCATAGGCATAATTGAGCAATTTGTCAGTTTTTTTGCGCCTCCAAGCGGGCGCGAAGAGAAGACGAAAAAAGCCACGCGCGCGCGAACAAAGTGACGTATTCATCGAGAGGATTCTCCTTGAGCCAAAAACAGATTTATTTGGAAGAAGACGGAGGGAGAAAGACGGAGGCTGGATTTCGGCGACTCTAACGAGCCTGAATTATCGCTGCCACGTCGTAAAGTATATAGGCGCGAGATAGAATGGCTTCGCGCGAGAAGAGATGACGTTAGCGTTTTCTTTGATTTGTCGGATTCCTTAGGGACGTATTGGAGAATCTAATTTTATACGGACGCTCTGAAATAAAACGAGAGCTGCTTTTACACCATCTGTAAATTTTTAATATCGGAATTCATATAACTGAATTTAATTGTTAATCTTTGAATTTTTACTGAGGAATGAATATATTAGTCCTTAGTTTCCCAAGTGCTAATACTTGTGTATTCTGACACTTTATTTAATACCTCCGTAAAAAAAATCGCAATTTAATATTCTGAGTGACCTTTGAATATGACGATAAAAATGTTATTATAAATAGATATTATAAATAGAAATTTTTTTTAAGATACTGCATGTCAGAATATCAAAAAGTTCTAGAAATAAGCTTAAAAGACAATTTTTACTTATGTATGTATGAGTTTTATTCTTAAGTTATCAAAGTTTAAAAATTATTGTTAATTTAAAAAAAGAAGGTTCAATAATCATTGTAATCATTTTCAAGGGAATAATGTTCCAAAGATTTCCCGAAAGTTTGAAGTTAATCATGCACCATATGAATATTGATGACGAAACTTATGAGTGAACGTCCCCGTTCTGGCATAGAAAATAGAGATGAATCATGCCAACACCTCTTATATCTTCAAAGAACCCTAAATCACTTGAAGAAAGTTGATAGTACAGATTAAAAAGTCAATAATTACTTAAACCTCAAGTATAATACATTTTGTATCATTTTAATGATTTTGGTTATTAAATCTTAATTTTGTGCAATCGAACTCGAATACATCCACCAAAAACATTGTCCCAGCATTACTACGGATGCCTTAGTCTTGAGTGATATACAAACTACTATTAAATTAGTTTATCACTCTGATATAAACGCATTCATCCTATGTTTTTAGGGTTATCAGTACATTTCTAGCAACTACGTGATATGTAAATCGCCAAAAACAATAATTTTGAACTTCCGAACAAGAAAACACAAGATAACTGCGCTTATACCTCTTAGTACTGAACCAATTTAACCCCAGATCCACATATCACTCATGTCTAAGTCCCCAGCCAACGACACTGTACGCCACATCTAAAAACAACTCCCCAGAATCTCCATCACGATTCCCGCACTGCGCGAGCCTTCGCCACTCCACCTCCCCCCCAAAAAAACCTACCTACCCCCACCTTTTTCCACACACAACTCCTTTTCTCCATTTCTTTAAAATTTTCATCGCGTGCAGCAGCGTCTGCCATTGGCCAGTGCTCCGCGAGCTCCCGCGAGGGTCCTCGCGCTTCCCCGCAATATTCTTCGAGGCGCACTTTTTGCCGCCGCAGCGGTCACGTTCGCCAACAGCAGCAGCAGCGGAAGCCGGTAATATAAGCGGAGATAGTACGGCGCGCATAGTATGCGCGAGAGATAAACGTCCGCGGGAGGTCGTTCCGCGGATGAGTTATCGCGCGGGCCTCGTTTATCGCCCCCCTCGTATCAAGACGTCACGCATGAGCATGCATGCATGCATGCGCGCGGGTATTATAATATTCTCTCCGCGGCGGGACGAGTCGCCAAGGCGAAAAATTCGCGAGGGAAGGTTATTATGCATGCGCGGAGTTTTAGGGGGGAGGGGGGGAGATGAGGCTTGTGTGTATATGGAAGTTGGGGGGGCTTTTGTCGTTGCTTGGAATCGTTTGGGATGCGTACGTGGGCTTTTGGGAGTTGGGGAGTTGAGGATGGGAAAGAAGCGGGGTCCTGGATAACTGATTTCTGTTGTTGCCTCGGGTGATGCGGAGCTTCAGCGAGGCTGCAGGTAAGTCTATCCTCAAATTTGGATGAAAAATCGTGTTTATTTGCATTTTTTTAAAAGCCTGAAATTTATTTAATGGTAAGTGTAGGCAATTATGTTGTATTTTAATTGATATATGTTAAATTGATAAAAAGTATAGTGTATATAATTATAAAAGTTTAAAAAGTAATTTAATTGAGGAAAGTGTACAGGTAGTTTACTATTTCCTGCGATTTTTGATCCTCGCCCTAATGTAGAGTATCAAAATTATATGTTCCTGGTAATAATAATAAAAAATGAATATTAAGTCTATAAATGTGTCTGTTCTTCTTGATTACGTTTTTTTAATGTTCATGATGTTCCTTGCGCATTAGATTATATCGAATCATACTGAAACTGTTCATGTTTTTTGAGAAATCGAAAATAAAACCTGTTTATCTCTCTCTCTCATTTGCATTGTGTTCGTTGAAGAAGTTTCAAAAATATAGTACAATGTAATTTCTGAAAATAATTTCAATTTTTATTATTATCAATCTTGTTTTGTCAGAAATTTTGTTTTAACTTTTAAATAAGAGACAAATAAAATTAAAAAAAAGAAATAAATTCGTCAATTTCTAAATATTTGTTTCAAAAAAGGATTACAAAATATTTTGGTGGTCTACGACAAAAATGAATGCGCATAGAGCAGCTTAAATCTGAATCAATAAATAAAGGTCTTTCACCAATAACTTTGATTTATATAAATCAAATATTGACTTTAATAAGACATAAATTTATTTTATGGCCACATAAAACTATCGAGAGTAGAAAATTAAAAAAGTTGAAAAATACAGAATTAGAACTTTTTAGTATAGACATTATATTTTAAGACGACCTAAAATAAATAAAATAAAAATAATGTAATTGATTTAAAAAAGTATTATGGTGAAGAGACAGACAGAAGTAAATTTTAAATAAATATTTTAAATTCAGTGTTTTAGTTGACAGCAACAATATGATATTCATTATGCAACAATAACCATTCAATTAGACGAAATTGCGCGTGATAAATTTTGTAGAGACGATTGAAAATATTTTATGCAAGTACTTTTATTAATATTTTACATCTATTACAAAATACGATAAGCTGTACGTACATTTTTGCCAACTTAATACCCTGGTTATATTTACGTACTGGCCCTGGCAATAATTGTAACACGATCGATTAAAAGATTTATATAGAATATTTGTGTGAAAACAGATCACAATGGTATTATTTATTTATCCATCTATAATACAGAACCAAAGCAATTTTCTTATTAGTTACAATGCATAGGTATTATGGACTAATTTTCTATTAACGTGTGATGAAATTATAATAATAGAAATGATTTTTATTCTGTAAAAACGTTCATAATTTACTTACTTACTTTATAGTATTGAAAGCGAGAATTGAATTTACCGACTCAGCTTGTGAAACCTAAAACAAACAATGATATATGATTTATTAGTTGAGATCGATATTAAAATTTAAAATTATTATCACAAGTGTTACTGCCACTTTCTTCCTCATAAAAATAAGTTTAAACGCTTAGAAGTGGCTTACTCTAATTCGTGAGAATAAGCTCTACACTCGGCTCCACGAGTACCCGCAAACTGCTCCCAAACATTTCATAAACATAAGCCTTCAGAGAAACGGGCTCTTCTATATCACATCCCAAAGAGTTCGCTATCCTCTTTAGCTCTTCATCCCTGACCTCATCTCCTTGGTCTCCTACAAAATGAGCTTCAGCTACCGCGGCCTGCCTCGGACGCTTATAATACACCGATATAATGCCGGTCAAGATGAGAGGCTCACTTCAGTTCTGCATTTAATTCGCATCTTATTGTTTACACTCCCGAGCTCTTCCACGAGGAAAATACAAGTCCCGGCCTCACCCTTTTTATCTTCAACTACCCTCTTCGCTCCACTGCAGCAGCAGCAGTAGAAATTCATTTTCCCCTCGAACGTTCTAATTAGCCGAGCGCTTAACGCGCGATCGTAATGAAAGGACTGCAAAACGAGAATCGGAGATCCATATTTTTATTTTCGGACTCCGCTGCTGCATCGAATGTTGTATGTAGGTCGTTTCTCTTTTTTTTCTTTTTTTTCTCTCGACGAGATTCGCTGTCGGATGCAGGAGTACAGGCACGGGAAGCGGCGCGGCATTCATTATGCAATCGGGTATTTATTAATTAAAAGCCGTGACTGATGTTCCGCTCGATTATGTGCATTTTCAATTGGGCCCGTGTGTGGTATTATCGAATTATATTAGGTAATTCTATACGAGGCGCGCAACGAGAGAGCGTAAATTAATGCGACGCGAGGGCTTGAAATACAGCTGACGCGCGCACGCGCGCAAAGTGCCTTGTAAAAGGGTCAATAAAACGCGATGATTGCCGGCCGCGCGCGCAGTGGCTCGCGCTTCGGAATAATTAACTTCCGCGCGAGCGGTGAATTAACATTATCTTTTTAGCTAACTTTTATTAGCCGCGAATCTTACGTAATGAATTTTCTCCCCCCCCCCCCCCCGCGCGCGCTTGCCGTTAAACGCGCGCGCTTCGTTTTATTGTGTCGCGCGGCCGGCGTCGCGCTGTTTTATGCGCTGTACACCGTAAAAGCGGGAAAGAATTTTTTTTGTCTACCTTGTTATTTTTTTTTTATTTTTTTTTTCAACAATTTTCGCTAATTTCGAAGCTTGTCGCGCGGTATCGAGCGGCCGGTTAATCTTGCGGCTGGTAGAGAGGCGATAAATCACGCTGTTTATAAGTTTTAATATAGCCGCGTGAAATATTGCAAAAGCCCCGTGGTCGGTCTTTTATCACAGCGGGTCTTCGGTCCTAGGTGACAATAATTTCGCGCGGCAAGCGTTTTTATCGATCGATCGGGAGTCAGTTTGACGTGACTTTACGCTCCTGGCGATCGTTAACGATGGACGGCCGAGAGTGGCGGGACGCTTATGAGGATGGCAATTGATGTTTTTATAAATTGCGCGTTTGGGAAAATGTGCGGCTAATCATGCGGCTGTTAAATAAAGTACAGTTTAAAAGCTTCTTTGCTGTTAATTATGCAAGCTAAAATTTAATGCACTCGACTCTCGATAGTTCGAAAATTGATCTAAATTTCTCGATAAATCGAACCTTTTGTTTATCCGTGCTCACTCACTGTCTTAATGAATATTTAAAAGACTCGATAACCCAAAGTGGAACTTCAATAATTCGCAGTTTCGCTAGTCTAGAATTTGCTCAATACTAAGCTCAGGAATTATCTAAACGAATAAAGTTCACAGGTTTCATTGCTTTCTCGTTACTTCGACGTTGTAACCTGTGAAAATTCAAGCTCGTTTTTTAATACATAATTCAATTTTCGATAATTCGCTTTTTATCATTCTATTCATGCAATTTGAAACTATACAATTAAACTCTTTCAATAATTGCAATTTTTTATCGGTTAGTTCAAATTGCAATTACCCCAATTCGACAGTAATTACCACCTTTTCCAAAACTCCAATATTCATCTAAAAACATTCTACAAGTATTCCTCACCGTCGGCATCCATCATAAAAGAATCAATCGCACCGATCCCTTATAAATCTCCACCCCGTCCAGACCACGAAGGTCGCCGCAGCCACTCGTTCGTTCAATTGGCGGCTATCGGTCGCGAGCATTCCAAAATACTCGTCTCTCTATCTCTCGCGCGCGCACAACGCCAGGCAATCTCGTATCGCGCCGCGAGAGTCGCCGGGCGCGCGACGCGACGGCTCGTAAAGATACGCGACGACGACGACGACGACGACGGCCAGTCGTAAATCACGACGGCTCGCGCTTCGCGGTCGTCTATGCGTAAATCATCGCGCGCCGGCTGCACCCCTGCGGCTAAAAGTGCGTTGATAATAACCGCGAGGAATCCGTGCGCGTATATAACGTGTACATACGTCGAAGATTTCGCGAGGCGCTTGCGCAGAGCGCGGTGCAAATTAATTTTGACGCGCGGGAGCGACGTTTCTTTTCGGTCCTTGATTGCGGGAGAAATGGCTGGAGGGAGCGATGGGGTTGGTGTCAATAGTTTAGGGCGGAAATTAAAATGCCGTTCGTCTGAAGGGGAGGAAATTTGATTTGCCGCGGAGTAATGATTCTCTTATGCCGACTGTTAATTGCGTTGGGTTCTATTTCGGGGATTCGAATTAGTTTCATTGTGGAGCAGCGAGAAACTAATTTTCGTTCAATGGAAACTCATCTGGATAATGATAAAGTAAAAAATATCCTTTATAGAATTATTTTATATAATTCTGGTCTGTATACATACTTTATTTTAAAACAGTCTTGTTTGAACATATACAAGGGAAGAAATGCAATCGGATAAATAAAAGGAGCCAGATAAATTTTGAAAATTCAAACGGATACAGAATATTTTTGTCTATTTTTATTTATTTATTTATAGTCGCAACGGCAACTCTATTCGAGACTATAGGGCAATATATATGTATATACCTAAGTACGATTAATATTATTTGGTGAATGTTAAAGGAAGATTGTATTAAACGTTGTTGTCTAGACGGAGTATAATAGATTATAGATCATGCCAAAAATAAGAACAATGTAAGAGAGATTGTATATGATTTTAATCATTTATACGACCAGTAAACAAAAATATATATGTGTCTTTGAACAGTATTTTCGTCAAAAATCGAAATTATTTATTGTTGACTAAAGCAAAATATTATGAATTAATGAATGTTGAACAAAACCTATTAATGCAGTAATGAACTTTTTTGGATCATTTATAAGCATGATTATAATGGAACACTTAAGCTAAATTCGTAAATTCTAACACAACAAAGGCTGCTTTTATTTCTCCTAACTAAATCCATGAGAAAACACTCCAAGCGAGTGAATATTTCCTCTCGGAGAACCAAAAAATTGAAAATCAACGGGTTAACAGCTACTAAGAATCCAAAAAATCGTACCAAAAATGAAGTACGAAAAAAAGATCGTTAAAAACTGTCACTCACCGGCCAACCGCAAAAAGCCCCAATTTCAAGCCTTATTCCGCTCTTCGTGCGCCCGACTCTCTTCCCGCGCGAAACACCCCCCTCCCTCCAAAAAAGAGATAAAACTTCCACCGAGCACAATCGGCAGCGCGTTTTTTCCCTCCATTACGTCCTCCCCCTCCCTCTCGTCTCTTCCTCCCGGTATCTCGCGCAGAACATCCCGAAAGAACTCGCAAGAAGAAAGAAGAAGAAGCAGCAGAAGAACCCAAGTACAAGATAAAGAAAAAGAGCACAAAAGGCCGCGCGCGCCGAGGAGGGCGAACTTTTAGCCTCGGCGCAACACTCAATCGCCGGGCCCCGATGAAATAGTTAGTCCCTATAGAAGAAAGAGCCGATCTCTGCCCGGTCGGCCCTGCACCGAGTCTACCTCCTCCCTATATATATATATTATCGCGCGGTAAAAAAAGGTGCACCGAGCCCGATGCTGCGCAGTCGTCGCGGCGAGCGTACAATACACGAGCGAGAGAGGGGAGAGAAAACGAGCCGGAGCGCGAGCAATCGATTAAGCTTGACGCGCGTGCGAGGGACAAGCGGAACGCCGTCGGATTACCTATACACCGGGAGCATGGGCACCTCGCCCTTTCTCCTGTTCGCGAAAAACACCCTGGAATGACGTCGCGCTCGACGCTGGCCTTGCCGCGAGCTCAGTCTCTCTCTCTGTATTATCTTCACCCTCCTCTACCCGGTGGTGATCTTTTGAATTCTCGCGTGTCTTCGTGTTTACGGAATGGACGCGCGCGCTGGAATCTGCGCGAGCGAGCTGGGATTCGTTGGAAATTAGGGGGCTTTAGCCGCGACGCGGTTAATGGTAAAAGAGGTAACGCTTTGCGCGTGGATGGAGGAAATTTTGTGGGAATGATAATAGCTAGCTTGGGAATGCTTCGTTTCATTAGTTCGTTATTTTAGGTAAATTTGGATTTATTACCGATTTGTGTCGTTTCCCGTCGGTGTAAAAAATGATTTATGAATAATAATGCATAAATTATGCACGATTGGTTATATGAATTGAGCATAGTTTAAGCATGCGGATGGGCAAATATAATCTGTACAGAATCTGAACATAGTCTATATACATAATTTCTACGTACAATCAAATAATGTCAAATAGCATAATCATAATCATTGGCCATGCATATTTTATACATAAACTGTGCGTATTTATCACTACAATAAATGAAAACTTCACGTAAAAAGTTGCTTATAGAATTATAGACTCAAAGTATTACTAATTATACAATAGATATACGATAAAATAAATAATTATACGATAGAATTTTCTGATAAAAATTACTGTAAATATTTGAATGATGTTTTTATACAATTATATTGTTGTAATTAAATTTTCGCAGCAAAGTAATTACCTCGCCTCGAGTATTATTATATATTTTAGTGTGAACAATCCGATATTCTGACTCCATGGACATTATTATTGTAATTAATAATATTAATGATATTCATGAGAATAGAATAATTTATTGAGTTACTTTAATAACGTACAGTATAGGGTGAATGACCTACTTTTGGTTACTGCTCTGTTTCCGATCATATTTTGTTAATAACGTAAAGTATATAAAGTTGTAAATTCATAAAAAGAAATATCGTTATAGTTGACTAATCGTACAATAGCTAATATCATAAAGATTTGGAATCATTTGGTCTCTTGCATCCCGTGCTACTCTATAATAATCCGCTTCACATACGCCCCTTTTTTTTATTGCATACAGAAAATAATACTGCAAGTTCACGTTATGCAATGCAGTGAGCTTCCACATAATACGAGATACTACACTCAACCAATTACAAACTACCGCAATTACAAGCACTGTTACACGCGTTTATTATTTCTATCTGAATAACTTGAGCAGCAGTATACAGTTACTCATAATCCATATCACTTCCTATGCGAGTCCTTCATACGACGCTTGGCTCAACCTCATAAATCCCGTTTAATTGCATTAATTTTCCAATACCCAGCAACAGGCAGAACGGATCAGCATCTCTGCATACACACTCGATAAGAGCTACTCCTTCCTTTTTCTCCACGCACGTTTTGTACAACCTGCAGCTCATTCTCTCACTCTCTCTCTCTCTCTCTCTCTCCTCGCGAGTCAATGTCAAGTTCCTTCGTAGCGAGAAAGAGAGCGGGCGCGCGCGAGAGGAGGATATCCGATTTACTCTAATTGGATTACACGCGGCCGAGTTTGAATGCATCGCATCGCGCGCGCCGCTTTGTACACACACACACACACATAGGAGGAAGATTTATGGCAGACGGCCGTTATTAAAGCCATTTCTATATTCATTACCGCGCTCGCACGCGTTTGTATACGTACTATACGTAGACGTTCGCCTCTCTGGGAAAGGCGCGAAAGCAAAAGTCGCGCGAAGGGGGGGAGGAGAGGAGAAGAATCTCTCGCGCATTGTCTGCGGTAGCTGAAGCTGCGAGAGAGAGAGAAAGAAGATCGGCGACGACGGGAGACTGCATACGCATATATATACACGTTCTCGTGTGTATTCGTCGCCGGCTGCTGCTGCCGGTTTCGCTCTTCAGACCTGCTGCTGCCGAGGAATTTGCCTCGGTACTCTCGCTCTCACCTCAGGGCTATTCGCTCGTTAGCGCGCGGTGTGCAGAAGACGAGGACGACGGCGACGTCGACGAGGAGGAGGAGAGGCGCGAGACGCGCGCGCTGCAGCCACGGCAGACTGACAAGTATTTTAAGTATTCGTACTATTGTATGAGCCGAGGTCATTTGAATATGCAAATTGTTCCGTTTTTCTTCTTTTCTCTTCGTCTTTGGCTTCTTTTCGTCAGGTTGCCCCGTTGTTTTGCTTTGTTTGTCGATGTGTTGGTCATGCGCGAGTGTAAGGAGTAGCTGGGGGGGGGGGGGAGGAAAATTTATTGTCTTTTGCGCGACGATGATTATCGGAAGCGTGATTTATGCTCGTATCTAGGAGTCGATTGCTGCACAGGAAAGTACGTATTGTGAGAGTGGCGCGGTGGCATTTTTTAATTGAGACGCACTGGTCTGAATTGTTTTTGCCTGCTATTCGTAAATTGCGTGTATGTATTCATTGTCGTGAGTAAATCGTGCGAAAGTAAGTGTTGCGCGCGCAAGTTTTTCCCGTGCAAGTGACGTTTCTAAAGCATTCTTTAATGCATTCTTTGGTGTATACGTATACGCAGGTGTTTATATCATTATTTAACATGGTTTTATGTTGTTTAACTACGTTCACTAAAAAAAAGTCTAGATATAAGTAAATATGTTTTGCAACAGTATTTTTTTTTTTTTTTTTTTTTAAATGGCATTTCGAACTCGAAAGTTCATCGCCTCATCTACGCAAGCCTTCCACGTTTCCCTATTTTGTGCCAACCCCATCCATTTCGCGCCTTCCCGCCCAATTTCAGTTACGTCTGATTTTACGTTATCCTCCCATCTGCGTCTAGGTCTACCAAGAGGTCGCGTTGCTTTCGGTTTTCCTTTCATTATGCGCGCTGCTGTACGATCATCGCCCATTCTTGCCACGTGCCCTGCCCATCTTAGTCTCCGTGATTTTATTATTCTGTTAATATTTGGTGACGCGTACAAATTATGTAGCTCGTCATTGTGCAGTTTCCTCCACTCCCCAGTTTCCTCATCTTTCTTTGGCCCGTATATTTTCCGCAGAACCTTATTTTCAAATACCCTAAAACGATTTTCTTCCGCTTTAGTGAGCGCCCAGGTTTCGCACCCATACAAGATTACCGGCATTATTATAGTCCTATATATCCTTATTTTGACATTTTTCGGCAGTAGCTTTGACTTAAGTAATCTGTTCACAGCGTAGAAGCAGGCATTACCCGAATGAAGTCTCTTATTTATCTCGGCTTTAATTTCGTTTCGATCATTTATAGTTGTACCTAAATATCTGAATTCGCTAACCTTTTCAAAAGTGAAATTTCCGACTCTGAGATCCCCCTCTGCTTCGCGAATGCCCAGTTTCTCCATGATCATATATTTCGTTTTCGATTCGCTCACTTCTAACCCCGTGTTTTTAGCCGCATTTATAAGGATTTCCGCATTTCTCGCCACCGTTTCACCATTATCTCCCACTATATCCAAGTCATCCGCATAGCCTAAAATTTGCGTTGTTCCGTTGAGTGTTTGCAACAGTATACTAAAATAAAATATATTTGATAATACTTAATGTTTATTTAATATAAGAAAAGCGTTCTGTAATTTGATGAATATTTACTTTATTTAAGAGTAAATAATGTTACTAATATTGAAAAAAAAAGTATATTTACTTATAGACCTAGAAAATTTGTTTTTAGTACATAGTTTTAAAAATAAAACTGTTTTATATTTTTATATTTTTCTTCATCTTTACTCGCAAGTTTTTCTCTGGTACCTAGAAATTAAATTTTGATTGGTCAAAGTGTCTAATGCTCTCCAATTTCTAGATAGACTCTGCAGTATGAAAAATATACATAATTTTAGTGAAATATGACACTTCTGTAATTACTGGTCATAAATCTACATAGCTACTGTCAGAATATTTTGGGAATGAAAAATGAAAGAAAATGAAAAAAGTTTTCATCTGTAATGAACTCATTCCATCCACGTTCCCAGTACAGGCACACAGGTGTAAATTGGTAAATTCTTTTAATGCTTGCCTCTCGGAACTGTTGTCGGCTTGTTCCTATCCAACTATACATAAAAGATAGACATATTTAACGCAGCGCTGATAGGCCTTTCCTTATACGTATCTCGAATTAGCCTTTTTAGATTTTTGGGGGATGCAAATTCGCAGCTACACTGTAAAAAATAACATTACATTTAATGTACTTATAATTCACAAATTGAAATTTTTTTATGTTATACGTAACAAAAATGTAAATGATGTACATTTGCATGAAATGTAATATACATTTCATGAAATTTAGAATACATTTGCATTAAATTTAATGTAAATGTATATTGTATGTAAATAAATTTGTATTTATTTTGTATTAAATTTCAGTAATTGTAACATTAATTTTCAGTTATAACATTAAAAAAATTTAATATAAATCAGTAACTTTTGCTTCCGTTACATGTAACAGAAAGTTTTTTTACAGTGTAGAGCAGGAGACCTCTTACAAGGAAAATGCCGACTATCCTTGTAAAATAAAAAAAAATCATTAATTTATTTTGTATAAAATTTGTTATTACTTTAACGACAGCAAGTAGTATCTAGTTAGAAAGTAATTACCGCCACCTGCCCAATATTCGATCTTTCAAATTATTTCCCTAATGCAACATGCTCGTACACTTCTCGCAGCTACGAACTCGCGCAAAATTATTCCACGCAAAGTTGCCCGTCGAAGTGCGTCAACATTATATCCGCAAAAAATACAAACTCCGAAATTATCAAACTGCGCTACACAACCCCCCCACCACGCACTCCTCATTAAATATTACGCTACGCGCCGAGCTCGGAGGTACACTAGGCCCGGGCGCGCGCGGGCGTGCATAATAAAGCCCTGCAAAGTCCTCGCCCACACCCCCGCAGCGCAACTGCGCCCCGGCGCAAGTTTTGCAAAGCAATATTACACTTTGCGCAGGGCAAAGACTGCGGCGCACGCGCGCGCGCGCGGCGATAATTTTCCGTGCGTATACGCGCGCCAAACTTGCTGCGCCCGAATCTCGCGCAAGTTATAACGAAAGTTATCGGAAAGATGCGGTCGAGGCCGCCGCTCGGCAAGTATACTTCCGCCCGTTACAGGGCAAACATTTTCTTAATAAGTATATACGCGTGTGCGCGAGCGATAGAGCGCGTCGAGAACTTTATCGTGCGCGCGGCGCCAGCTTTGCATGTGTGTGTGCAGGCGTGTACGACGGGTCTGTATAGGTATATGTGGGAACGACGGCGGAAGCTTCGGTTATAAAGGCGGCGAAAGAAAACACCGTAAGCGCAAGCGCTCCAGGAGTTAATTGAGCTTATTTTAAAAGATTATGCAAGTTGGGAGGGTGAAGCGGAATAAGCTCCGATGGTGGCCGGAGGGGTAAAACGGCTTTGCACGAAATCTGATTTATAATGATTGTAAAATGATGCTTTGATGGCTTTGTTAAATCGCTAACGAACTGCGGGATCGTATGAAATTTCGTGAAAAATCCACGTGCGTCGAGATTTTTACGCGCGCGCACTTGATGCGCGTCTTTGTGAGATTAATTAACCATTAAATTCATCCGCGAACAAGTTGCGTAGAATTTTAATTACTAATTAAATTACCTTTAAAAAAAGTCATACAAAAGCTCCTTACGTTGCGCATCATCGGTAGATTTAACAAGATCCTTTGTTTCATTACCATTACCATTCCCCGGCAGTCGAACATTAATGCGCAAAAATCTTGCGCAAAACAGCAACAAAAGGATGCCCCTTTTTCAGCAGCGACAATAATCACGCTCTATCAGCGCGGGCAAAATACTCAAAGAGTAATTCAAAGCCTGCATCCCCTCCTCTGCCGGCGTCCGACAAAAAGGCTCCACCTCGCGCACGCTCGTAATTACAAAGCAAAGCGGCCAAGTACAAACATACCTGCCGCACAGAGAAAAGAGCTAATCCTCGCTCCCTCTCTCTCTGCTTTACAAAAAAAAGAGCGTGCTCGAAAAGCAGAAGCAGAGAGACACAGAAACAGAGAGTTACAGAGAGAACACACACATAAACACCGAAACATCCGTCGATGTACTTTGGCGCAACGCTTTGAGCGCGCGGCGCGCGCCTCCCGCATAATCCTCGCGCTCGCGCGCGCAATTAATGAAATCCCGTGACATATGCAAATGCGCGCGACGTCGCTCGGCGCGTACAAATCCGCGCTCGCGCGGCTTAATCTAGAACAGCGCGGCGAGAGAATTAGACAGTTGGCTGGCCGAATTAGCGCCGGAGCGATTTTCGCTCTGGATTAGCTCGAGTTAAAGGGAGCGAGGGAGATAGAGATATATACAGAGGCAGGCTTGAAGTGAATACATTCGAGGTGTGCGGTAGGACGCAAGAATGCAAGAGAGAGAGAGAGAGAGCGCCAGCGGATTAAGCGCTAAATTGTTTGCCCCATTGTCCTCCCGCGAATCTCCGGGCTGCGTTGCATGATGAATCTCCCGCGAGGCGCAGTGTATATCTCGTTTATCTTGCGCGATTCGCTGCTGCTGCTGCTGCTGCTTTTGTCCTAGTTTTTTTTTTGTTTTTTTTGGAGCGAGTATACCGCGCTTAGTCTAGATACGCGGCTTGCGCGAAGGCTCTGCATGGAGTGTGTATAGTGAGATATATACGCGTGTAAGCGCGCGAAAGCGCATTTGTGATTAACGGGCCGCCGGAGCGGGGGACTGGGTATAGGTAGTTGAAAAAGGAAAATACCGGGCCGCGAAGCTCGGCGCGAAAGCTTTTAATCAGCGATGCCTTTGCTTGTGGGGTGATGAAATATGGTTATTGACTTTCGAGGACTTTCGGGATGCCGAGGAAGCTTGTGTGTAGCAGTTTTTTGGTTGAAGGGGTGAGTTGAGGCTTTTTAGGTGGCGCTGGGAAACGCGGCCAGTTGTTTTGGTCGAGGTTAATGCTTCGAGTGAATGTTTGTGGAGATGGATCTACAGTTTATTATGGACCTTAGAGTTGTTTGATTTGATTTTATTTTGAAGAACCTGTATGGTTGATTTTCACTTTGCGTCAACACGTTCTTCGAGACTTATGAATAAAAAATATCTTGCATTTGAGTACCTATATCGGTAATTATATCAATTATTGAAATAAGACGGGGTAAAATTATCAATTCTTTGGAAGGATGAGGAAATAAGTACCAAAAATGCCAGTTCCTTGGTATCCATCTTTATATTATATCAGCGGAGCGCATAAATCTACATTATATTCTTTTTTCGGTGACGAATTTGCAACTTGTCATTCTGGACTCATCGCTGACGGAGATCGAGCATGATTCCGATACGTTGAGGGGGTGGCATCCTTTAAAATATGAAAAGGTAACTATGAATGTAAACAAACATATGTAAAAGGATTCGTCCCACGTATATATAAATAAATATTATTTAAATTCTTATAATCGTCAATGAAACCTTTTCAAATGGTAAAATTATCCTCTTGTACCACAAATTTTTTTTTTAAATGTGTGCTAGTGATTTGAATTTTATGTAAAAAAAAAATTTAAGGATTTAAATAAATTGATATATATACCTACATGCAAGTTATTTTCAATATTTCAGTTTTATGTGAAAAAAAACTAACAGATTTCTGAAAATAAACCATATTTAACATTTAGATTTTTTTTTAATGTCGTCAATTTAAAAAAAAAGTTTGCAAGCTATTGTAAAACTGACGTGGGATCAACGTAAGCCGAAAATCCGCCGATAACGAGGTAACAAAAATCTACGTTTTTCCACAGCGCACGGGGCTCGCTCGTTAGCCTCGGCACAACTCAATTATGCTCGCGAGCGCGGTGCTCTCGTAATGAAAGCCTCTCGCGAGAGAGAGAGAGAGAGAGAGAGAGAGAGAGAGAGAGAGAGAGAGAAATAAAGAGAGAAGAGCAGAGTATATAAGAGAACGGAGGAAGAAGGAAGAAGCCCACGAGCGCATAAAATAATATCGCTCCCTCCGCGTTATAATGAATGAAGCTCTTTTAATTATTTACAGTTACGTCAATTACTAGATAGGCTGCAGCGCACAACGTTACATAGGAGAGCTTAACTCGCGTGTATACGCGATACACACCGCGGCAACTCGTATTTAATCCGTGTACGAGAGCGTTTCTGTATAATGTAGGATATAGACTCGCGCGTGGCTGTATCTCGTTTCTCTCCCCATTGTGTCTCGTTATTTTTATCTATTGCGCGCGCGGTTTGAACCGGCTTCTGGATCGGTCAAAGATAAATTATTACGAGCATTGCGAAAGCAGGTTCCACTGTACGGGGTTCGAGTTACCCAGACTAACGGTGCAATTAGGCGCGAATGTGCACCGCGAGCCACCTTAATGTACTATCTCACGCCTGAGCGCGAATTAAATCCTTTCGCGAGAAGATATTCTAAGAGATGTAATGCACTCGCTTTATTTGTCTAGTTGTATCTGCTTCTCGCGCCTACTAAAACTTAAAGATACAGTGTTTAGATGATTATGTGCACGCTGTGAGAGAGACGTTAATAGAATAATCATTTTTTTCATTGTGATAATTTGATTGATTAAAGGGGTTGGGTGGTAATTTTCCAAACTACCCACAGAGTCTTGCATTATTGACTCAGTAAACAAAAGTATTTATATCCAGGCGAATCAAAAACTCTGTTTCACTTCATTGTGTTGGAATCAATTATGAACAAAGTCACAATTTTCAGAGTGGCATCAGTTTTAATATCTAAAGCTTCGTATACAGAGGACCATTACTTCTCCACGCAGTTCAAGTAAGTTTGGGTATACTAAGCCTAAGTACAAATATTTGTTCTTCATTTGTCAGTCGATAAAAAAATTGAAGTTTAACAATTAACTTTCACACCCATTAAAGTCATCATTACACGTTACACGTCCACGCGAGCATTACTCAATCATTACGCGATACAGTTATCGAAAGTAAAATCTGTCCCACGCATTAAAATCGAACCTAGCCCCACGGTACAATACCGCATCGTCACTGCACAACTCACCCCGCAATTAATCGTTGCGTAATTGTAATTGCGCTCGTCAATGGCCGCGGTAACGGCCGCCGCGCCGCCGTCGGCCACTTGGCACGAAATTTATCGATGCGATCGTAAACAGTGAATGGAAGCCGCCGGCTCCTTCCACGCTAATCCAATTAGCGATTACCGCATCGTCGTCGTCGACTCTTCTGACCCCTCGTCGTCGTCCTCCTCGTCCGTGGCGCGGGACAGGATTATCCTCTCTTTCTCTCTCTTATAGCCATTCGTCGCGCCTGTCGCTTTTCAATTTAGTTGTAAAATTATATATACGTCAGTTTTGTACTGCAGTCGGACGGCGGCGGTGCGCGGTAAATTATATACATCGCCGTTCGCCGGGTATAAGGTATAGGAATAGCCTCGTGTATGGTTAAATAGATGAGGTATTTACCTTTGGGTTGGATGCTAACGGTCAAAAGTTTTCGGGTAAACTGCTGTGCAATCGTTTATGTTGAGAATGATGTATATTGTTTAGGAGTAGAGGGCACTCGGGACTTGGTAAAATGAGTTAAACTATTTTAATCAATTGGTTTTCTTTCCTGAGGCTTACTCTAATTAAAAATAAATGTTTGGTAATTCAGCAGTAACAGTATTTCGGAATCGTTTTATAAATTTTGAAGTTCTTTAGTTCTTTACTGATATTTCAATGCATAATTACATCAGACTCACGGGACATTTTAATTATTTCGCAAAAGTAGTAACAATATATGAAAAAAATGACATTCTTGAAAAATACTTAAAAAAATCATTAAATATAATAACAACAAGAATAAAAAAATGGTTTTATATATAGAGATTGGTAAAGCCTGAAATATACAATTGCCTTACTAAAAATGTATTAGAGAAAGACTGATTTGATCAATTTTTCGCATATATTTTGAGTAATATAAAATTCAACCTTTTACAATATGCGGAGTTCCAATAATTATACTACACACTATTTATATATATTTATATATACCTAAAATATTGGCGGACATTATGATTCTAATTTTAAAATTCAGATCTGAAAAGTGTTCAACATTGACAAAATCTTTAGATTTTTTTCAAAAATGGTTTATCGAGTCATCATAACTTAAGCACCGACATTACATGTATAATCAATGGCTAATAGCTAAAAGTTCTTCAAAGTATTTAAAAACAAAAAATAAATGTTTTTTTACAATCTATAACGAGGTTCAAAATCCTAATTAATTTTAAAACATCCTCATAAGCATAATCCTTCATCCAAATGATTTTCTAATTCAACTCATTTTCTAATGACTCTTCCCCGCCTCAAACTTTCGACACCCACTGTATCGCGTTAAACACATCAGCCTTTTCTTAACGATAATTACTCGGAGGCAGCGGGAAAAGTCGAAAAGCACCTCACCGCCTCAGCCTCGCGGACCAAGAGAAAGACCTCTTCTCTCTCTCCTCTCCCGTATCCCATACACCTATGTGTACAACACACAGGCCGCGCTTGGCTCGCCGGCTTCACAAAAAGGGGCCGCAGCTCGAGACGAATTATCGGGGCGAGTAATTGGGCCCGTCGTCGCCGCGGCGCAAGAACAAGAAGAAGAACGAGGAGGAGGAGGAAAGTCAACTAGCCGCGCTCGCGCCGTTATGTTATAGACCGGGCGCACGGATTACACGAATCACGCAACAATGGGCCAGCGAAGGAGGAGATTATGAACGCGCGGGGCCGTGAAAAGATTAGCGGCAATTTCGACGTACGGTACTCTCGCTCGCGATATATATGTACGGTGCTCTCTCGCTCTTTATTTCGCGGAATGCCGCGCGATGCAGGTTTCGCGAGGCTTTTGCGGCCGGCGTCGTGGAGATCGGACGAGAGCGATTTTCGTTTAGGAGCTGGAGCGTGCGCGTGCGTGCGCGTGCATCGAGCGATGATTGAGAGCTGGTGTTTTCGGTGTTGTTTTTTGTAAGGGATGTGTATTTAAGAGGGAGTCGCGGGGTTTCGCTGGTTTCGTTCGTTGGGGATATGAGGAAGTTGTATTTCGACAATGCGTTTGCATTGTTAGCGTAAGACGAGAATAGTTTAAAATGTTTGTTGGGCTAGAAATAAGAGACGTATATAAATTAACATTATTTTCAAGTAGTTAAGCAGGTATGTACAAACAAAATAATTTGCTAATATTACATTGATACAAATAGTAAAAAATGGACTAACTTTTTTTTTAAAATGATTTCAGCATAAATCGCGATAAATCGTGTGGCAATTTTTCATGCTTCAGGATCAGTCAAATATATGTATCTCGAAGATAATTATAAATTGGTAGCCAAAAATAATGAAAAACGACCTCAATGATAAAATAATTATGTCACGTGAATAATAACAACCAATTACAATTTATTATCGCCAATTATGAAGTGTTCAATATCCAAATTAATTGAATTTGTCAAAAATGCTTGTTACAAAATCAAAAAGCAAGATAGTTCAGACTTGTATGCATTACGAAGATATTATATGTTATACATCAGCGCAAAAAAAATATTTTTATTCAATATTCATATATATTTGTTAGCTAATATATTTTATGCTTTATACTGTGTAAACACCCAAAAATTCGTAATCAAATATTTTTATTAAATGTATGCATAAACTCCTATGCATTTAAAAATAATAATATAAGTTTTTAAGCGTTGTCAAATAAGTGGTTGGTATAATTTCTATCAAATTACTTTGTAATATTAATAAATCATTTTATTCAGTGTAACTATATATTTTTTTAACGATTATAGCTCAAGATGACGTGTAGCATTTTAGAAATGACATGGAAGTTTGCATTGTAATTAGCTTATTGTTCATAAGTAATTGATTGAAAACGTCCGTATCTTCAATAGAAATATTAATTCTGCTGAAACGCGAGTCTTTCAAAGCTCATATAACACTCAATAAGACAGATTCGCATGTAAATGCAAGTCGAAATAAGCGAATCAGTCAATAAGAGGCAATAGAGCCCTTGGGTCGAAAGCCCCGCCGACGTTTGCCTCTGCTCACAAAGTACACATACACACACGATCTTATTCGAGGCGAAGTTAAAACCGCCGGTGCCGCTGCTGCCTGGAAACTCGTGAAATTTCTTTGACGTCTTATGTGTGTGCAGTGCGCGCGGAGCAGGCGCACACAAAGCTGACGTTTCGTGCTCAGCAATGCTTCAGAAACGCGCCGCTCGCGAGTTTCTCAAAGCTCTATACGCACGTGCGCCGAGGACTTATTGTTGATGCTTTTAGGCGTACTTAGTGCTTAGCTACACTTATTGAGGCTACTTATTCCCTATATATACGCTGTTCATGCGCGGAAATACCAGACTGACGTCGAGTAATGCTTTTGGAGCAGCTAATTCTCATCGTGTAGCTGCGCGAATGAATACCGTTTTCTTCTTCTTTCAATCCAGGCATCTTATTGAAAACTGAACAGCGCCGAAGATTGAAACACAACAGCGGTGTTTGGTTCTCAATTGGTGTATTTCAATTTCAACCGTGATCGAATAATTAGCGGACACGGCCGACGAGAAGGACTACGCGTCGGCGAGATAGTTCGCCGGTGTTTTTTTGTACTAATATAATATCTATTTCAATTTAACGACTCTATATCGCTGCAATTAATCGCAAACGAGAAATTTCCCTACTCCGCCGCTGACAACTAATTCCCCTATGTAATCACAAAGCACGCGGTCGGATATAATGAGGTCGCGCCGAGCCGCGCGCGTATGCCCGCTAACTTTATCAAATATTATAATTAATTGTCCGCGGTGTATTATCCCGGTACGCGCACTCGTTCCACAAAACAATAATGGAATAATTAACAAGTTTCGAAGGCGTTCGCGAGTTTTGCCGATCGAGTCGAGTGAATTATTTGTCAACGCGAAATTGCGTGCGCGTATTTTTCGCGCGCGAAATATTGCTCGCGAACTCAAAATGAATTGCGCCGTTGAATTGAATTTACAAAGAATCGTACGAAAATGTGTATTACAAATGTTTCTCCGAAAAACAGTGTACCAAATTAAAATCGTGGCATTCAACATTCATTAGTTAAAATTCAATTTTCACTTCAAAATAATGTTCAGTATTCAATCGTCGAGTATCGTTAAAATTACATAATTTCTTATTATATACAATAACAACTTAAAATAAATGTATAAATTTATTTTACGTTACAGCGATTTTAATTAATTTATTCCCTTGCAACTCTATCGAACTTTTTACATATATTATTCATCATGAAAATCGATTTTAAAACATTCATCAATTATTTTTGCGACAGACTCATTCGTGATTAGCGTCAATATCAGGACGACTGCAATTGAATAATCGTTGTCCAGAGGCAACGAGGGATACCCTCCGCCATCCAGCGCAGCTTCATGCAAACAAAGCAAACTCCTCCGGGCGCATTTCCCCCGCTCAATATACGAACAATAACCAAATTACATTATCAAATTAAAACTCCAATAATGAATACGGCGGCGCGCTCGCGTTCTTTTCATATTAACGCTCTCTTCCCCTCTCTCCCCCCTCTCGTATTCTCCTCTCTTTTCAGGCGTCTCGCCGCCGCGAGAGAGAAAAATAAAGTTCGCCGCCACCGCGGTCCACCGTACATAAAAAAAATAAAGAAAACGAGCAAGAGGTAGAAGAAACTCGGGAAAAAAGGGGAGTAGGAGGTCTCTCCTTTCTCTCGCTCCTGGCGCCTATGGGCACTTCTCACGTATATATATATTTATACGCACACAATACGCCCGGCGCTTCGTTAATGCCGAGGGCCGCGCACACGTAACGCACCATTCACCAAAGAGTTAAGAATAAACGAGCGTGATTTTCTTCTTCCCAAAGTAAAATAAACCAGCGGCGCTGCTGCCAGGGTCATAATGTCTATACAGCAGCAACGAGTGAGAGAGAGAGAGAAAGGAAAAACGCACGAGAGGAGAAAATAAATCGTATCCGCATATTCACGGAGAAAGTTTCTATGGCGGCGCGCGCTCGCCGTCGCGAGGGGGTTGAAATTCAATAAGAACGCGGGGACCCGCGAGCTCTTTCCTCCTTATTTTTCCGCCTTCCTTTCTTTCGGAGCCCCGCGGAATGCGAAAAAAAAAGGAGAGAGGCTAGAGCGAGGACTTGCCTTCCCTTTTTAATGAATATATAAAGCGGTTTCGCGTCAGCTGCGCGCGTGTCTATCTTTCGAGTCCTTTTATTGAGCGCGAGCGCGGGTTTCCCTCGCGCGCGGAGATTACGAGGCGCAGCCGCGGCTCATGTTTCGCTGCTCCTCCGCGTCTTGACGCGCGCGGCAATCGCGCGACTGTCGCGCAATTTTGCCTTTTATTTATGACTGACACATCCATTTACGCGCCCCGGCGCCAGAAGCAGCAGCGACAGCGGCATCTGCTTCGGCTTCGCTGGTGTTACGTGGAGACGGTGGGTTTTCTTTTTGCGCGTTGTTGGGTTAGCGCGTCATTGGTGGTGTTTTGGAATTGAAGGCGGTCGAGAGGTGGGAATTATTATTGGGGGGCGAGCTTTTGGTGTGGGTTGAAGGGGTTGTAGAGATGAGTGGCAATTAGGTGGGTATTAGTGGAAGAGTTGAATTGAACTTGGGTTACTGTGGAATGAGAAAATAGATTTTTAGTATAATGTGAATTTATTTGAAATGTTATATATAAGAGGGCGTTTGATTTAAAATTAGATTTTTGAACTATTTGAAAATACTCAGTATGTCATATTTCAAATTTGCTCATTTGAGGGAATGTGTCAGACCTACTTTACCTACCGACAAATATATCAAAAGTCTCGTCAAAAGTTTCTCGAAAATACTTGTCAGAATCAAATGATGTTTTTTAAGATCGCCTTATATACGAAAAATACATATCGAGTAAATTCAGACATGTTGATATTATATCTTAATTATCACTTTTTTGAATTTTTACTGTAAGCTACACCAATTGTGTAATATGTGGAGGCAAATATAACAATTCATTATAATATATATAGTTTAATTCCAAGCACAAGTTAAGTTGTGTGTCGGTTTATCACACACTTTCTTTTTTCCCATAGAACATTTTTTTATTTTATTCTCACTTATTTTTAGATTAGAATAAAGTAATTTTTTAAATTAATGAACTCTTATTTATTTTTTCAAATTACTACGTGTTACTATTGTTGATGTAACTTGAAGAATAGTAGGTGGGTCACTTTCGATAGGATGTTTCAATACAACTTTATTGAACAACTCTGACCCTTTCGAAGACAGTCGCGAGAAACGTAGATACTTGTGGATTATTCAAGAGGCGCATAGATTATTCACGTACGGGGATATTCAATGTTCATAAACTCTTATGAGGTTGATCATTGAATTTTTTATGTATGATATGCTCGCGTGCTGAAGCATATAGTATGAAACGTGGGATTTTTTATCAGCGTGTAGGTACAACGCTAAGCAATGATAATACTCATGAAATGCAATATTAATTTAGCTTCGAATAAATTCGAACGGTTGTATCGAGAAACTGCATTATTTATATTATTAAATAATTACAAGCTATGTTGAGTACGTTATAAATATGATGATTTATTGTGAGAAGCATATGTAAAATAATTTAATAATGTATCAGTTCTGCAAATCTGATATTAATAAATTAAAACTAACGCTTCTCCAAAATAATATATATAAATATATATACACTTGAATTATTGAAATAAAAAATGATAAATAAATTAAATTTAACGATGCTCCGAAAGGATATCTAAGCTATTAAAATAACAAGTGATAAATAAACTAAAATTATTGTTAATTCATTTATTTATATTTGATTAACAATCTACTTCATTCGATTATATACTTTACGGTACAAAACGTGTAACATAAGTATACATTTATTGTAATAGCAAATAACAAGGTACTCATACAGTATAAAATAATATATATGATTTCACAGATATTGAAAGAGGTAGATTTATTGAAAGACATTTTAGAAGTTATTTATTTTTTTATACAAATTAGTATTGGGGCCGGGCATAAATTACGTATGGCTATTTTTGAGAATATTAGACCTCTCCCTCCCTACATGTAAAATAACGTTTAGTACCTACGCATTTAGTACACCCTGTTAAGATAATAAAGATCACCCCTTTCCCCTCAAAGCCTTACGCAATTAATAGACGACCTCTTATTAAAATTCAGTAACTCACTGTCATAGGTCCGTCCATTAATAAATACACCTACTTAGAATTATTAAGTTTATACAATAATTTCAAGCTAATTTAAATATTTTATCAAGCTGTTCATTACTCGTATTACATTGTTTCTTAACATGCAACATCTCTTTCTCCACCTCCATCAACATATCGTAGAAAAGAACCATCAATATCCGCGTACGGCCATAAAAGAAAGAACGATAAATCTCATCGCAGCAAACAGTTGCATCCTCCATAAAACTGCATACAAGCCCCTTCGACCACCTTACACCCGCTCTTAGTCAATAACGCAATCCCCGCGTTTTCCTTTCTCGCGGCCTATATATATATACCCCATGCCTACAACGACAGGGCAGCGAGCGCGCGCGTCGCGCCCATTAATCCCGCTCGCGGGAGGGCCGCGGTATACGAAGAGGCGCCGAGCGCAATTAAATCCCGGCGCGCGGAAATCACTTACTCGGAAGAACGCCGCTGCACTCGATAGTTTTATCGCGATCGCGCCGCAAGAGAGAGAGAGAGAGAGAGAGATAGTCTATAAAGGCCGCGGCGTGCATGCACGTCTTGAGGGAGTGAGAGAGAGAGAAGGGGTGGGAGGGCAGGCAGACAGGCCTCTAATATCTGTCCCGCACGAAGGCGAGAAGCTCGCGAGCTCTTTGATGGAGCTATCGCGCATGTAAGGCCGGAATTCGAGCTGATCTAGACTGCCTGTGCGCGAGTGTGGGTATATAGGTACAGGTGTGTGCGACAAAGCGCGGCCTCGTTTGCCCGTACAGTTTGAGGGAGAGACGATCGATGAGGGAATAGGCGAGAGACTGAGTTTTTACGAAGTGAGGGAATATTAAAAGTTTCATATGGGCCGGGGGGTAAGGAGGCGGTTGGGAATGCTTCCAGCAATCGAAACGTTTAGAGGTAAGCGGGATATTGAAATTTTGTAGAATAACCTGATTCTTAGTTGGAGTTTCAAATATGGTTGGCTTTCTGAGCTTTTACAGATTAGTTTTAAAAGATTGACGTTGGCATAATCAAAGATTTAGCATCAAATACTATATATTTGTATTTGTTGGTGAAGCTTTACTGTCGTTCAAAAAATCTACAGCTTATTCTTTGGGGATGCAATGATTTTGTGGCGCGTTCAACATAATATATAAGTAACTCGAGTAAACGTTTTATTCAAAAAATAATAATAAATGTATTCTGAAAGTTTGAACGTGTTACGTAAAGAATTCAAACGATTGTAATATTTTGAATTTACAAAATATAAACTTTGAGAATTAGTTTAAATTTTTTGTGCAAATTTAATTTGAAAACTTTATTTTTGTTAGTGTAAAATTAAATTCTATAATAAAAAGAAACCTTAAAAGTAACAGCAAGCATAACTTTATTATGGTTTCTAATATATGTAGACATGATTTCTACAATAAAAAAAAGTTCATAAAAAGAAAGTTATTTTCATGAAAATGAAGAGATTTCCACCTGAAATAAATTGTTAATTGTTAATTTATGCTACTTAGTGTAGGATGTTTTTTGTTAAATCGGTATGAATGCATGCTTTCACATCTTGACGCGATACATGCATATGTGCAATACAATTCTACAAATTGACGAACTGTGATAGGTGATATTAGTTTTAACTTATACTATTTATCTATCTATATCTATCTAAATATTACATTGACTCGTTAATCTATTCAAAAATTAATAAAAATGAATGCTTCACAAAGCTATACGCACTTTAGTGTAGCACTTACTAGTGTAAAATAAAACACGTGACACTTAAAAAGATGTTAAAACATTAAAAATGCAGGAAAAAAATGTTAGTCACCGCATGCAGAACCATAATGACTTCAAAAAGTTCCGCATACATTTAAAAGTGAAATATGAAATATTATTTCGGTTACGATTTTTTAAATAAAGTAAAATAAAACTCGTCAATTGTCATATTATACTACGAAATGCATAAAATCAATTCCCACTACCACCGTTTTAATTTCATCCTTTATCCACGGTAGCCGATTTTCGCCGTTCGATCAATCATCCTCGTAAAATTTCTCCACAAAGCAGAGAGCAGCCGATCACGAGCCCAAGTCCGAATTCGCACGCGAATCCCTTAGCGTATTCATTTCCATTCCGGCGCGAGGAATTCCGAATCGTCGCGGCAGTGTAAGCCATCGGCGCAGTCTTACGTAACGTCGGTATTTCACCAGTGCCTAGGACGGAACAGGGATCATAAAAGGAAGCCGCTCCCGTGGAAGAGCTCGAAAGCTCGGTACATCCAGCAATGACACTGAAAGGTAATTGTCGAGCGCTATACACCAGCGGCAGCAGTAGCGAAGTCGGAAGTGCAACGAACGCGGCACGAGGTGATGCTCGGGTCGGATAAAAATCGATGGCCCATAGCCCGGCTTATACGCTCGATCGTTAACAGACAGAGACAGAGAAAGAGAGAGAAAGAGAGAGAGCAATATCCCGCTCTTTTACCCTATAGACCTGACTGTCTTTCTCTCGCTTTCTCGGGGTTAAAGCTTGGGTGGTAGCACAGTGGGCGGACGGGGGAAAGGAGGGGAAGGGGGGGGGCTAAGAGAGAAGGAGGCATAAATTTTTTAAACGGCTGCACGTTCCTCTTTAAATGCACGGTAATGGCGCGACGTGCCGCGCGAACCTGCCGGAAATACGATCGAGCCTTCATACAGTTGAGCCCCCCCGAGTCTGAACGATGTGCACCGCCTCTCTCTCTCTTTCTCTTCCGCTCGCTTCGTTCTCCGAGAAATGATAATTTAGAAGGAGAGAGAAAGAGAGAGTGAGAGAGAGAACGAGAGCGAATAAATGTTAAGGAGTCTCGAGGCTGCGAGGGTATTTTTTATTTTACGGTTTTATTATGCGTTATATTTGTATTGAATGGTTTTCTCATCGGCCGTAACAGTTTTCCTCGTACAACTGTGCAGAAGAAGGTTTCAGTTGTTATTTCTTGTTCTCGGAGCTGCGATGTAATCTTTTTGGAATGAAAGAGAGATAATGGTTGGCGAGTGAGAGTAAAGGAGAGATGATTACAAATTGCGGCAAATGAAAATGTATGTACGAGTGAGGGGTTGGCGCATATATTTACGTATAATTTACGAATTGTAATTTCGTAATTAGAAAAGTTAACGAGTTCTAGAGCATATTGCTCTCGCTCTCGTACTTCACTTGTCATAGATGAAGAAAGATTGGCTTTCGCGTTTGACAGCTTCGTTAAGCCGAGGAACGCAACGCCAGGCCACGGAAATAAGCCATCCATCATGTATTTTATGTACATTTTTATATAATTAAAATAACTTCGCTCCATTATATTTTTCATTGACCCAAAAATGTCTCTCTTTTTGCATAAGGATGTTTTCATTATATTATATAAGATGACTCCGCGGAGAATATTATGCTGAAACTTCTATTTCGGAAAATTATGTAGGTTGTATATTGGTGAAAATCAGTAATATAGTTTATTAAGAAATGTAATGTATTTATTCACACACTTTGTTGAGATATACATGTTCAGAAAAAAGAAAAGCGCATCATTACACTCAGTCATATACAAAGCGAGTGAGCCACAAAGAAGCTTGGTCCAGATAGCCCTGTGCGTAATAGTGGGAGAACCTTAAAACAATCTATACTCTCAATGCACACTGCATACTCTACACACAGACACATTCATATAACACACTCATATAAGTATGTGCAGGCGTACACATATTCTAACACTCCCACCCGATCAGGCAATACACATGATATTTAGCATCGATGGGTGGGCGTGTGTGTGTGAGGGTGTGCGGGTATGTGTATGTATATATGTATGTGTGTGTGCGTGTGTGTGTGTGTCGACTCATTGTGATTTCATAGCCATTTTTCAAAAATTAAATACTTGAAAATATAGGTTTTTTGAAAATTTTTTGATGAAGAAATGTTTTTTGTAAAGCAAATTTTTTTGCCCAATGAAGTACTTATGGAATCCTTCAATTTGAGACTGGAAAAGATTCGAAATATGCCATTTTTTATTGGGTATACCGTGTATTTAATAATTTTTTGTTAGCCTCTATAACTCGCAAATTAAATGATGAAATTCAACGTACTATAATTTTCTAAATTATCAAGTCACAATATTCATTGCTTCTTAAGAACAGAAGTAAAAAATTTAAAAAAATGCATTTTGTTGGATAACGACATCTTACTAGTATATTCTGTACCAAGGGCAAAAAGTGGGTCTTTTCTGACCAAGTATAATGTTTGCAATATGAGTCGTAGGCGAAAGCGTTACGCGAGCCGAAGACAAGTAATACACATATACGAGATCAAAAAGCCTACTCACCCGTGGTGCACACCATTTCTTTGTCACACATGAAGCGGACTAAAGTTGACCATTTTGTGACACGGCCTATTAGAGTAAATCTTATAGTGGCGGTCAAATATAAAGATTTTGAATACATACAAGCTCACATAAACGAGTAAGTTCGCTGAAGGCATTTTTAAATGATTATTAATAAGCGCACGCAAAAGCCAAATAAGCGGGCGCAAAAGACTCCTCACTTTTTTCCCAGCTAGTCGGAAAACAGTCACTTTAGGCCCGCTGTATAGGTCGGAAAAATGCGAAAATCGTGCGTGTGTGACAAAAAAGACATTTTACATTTTCCTTTGAAAGTTACAGTGATAAATTTATAAGTATATGCTTGCTAGAAACATTGTCAAGTATTAACGTATGCATAATATAAAGCACTTTATAATAGAAAAAGTCAAATATAATGTTTAATATTATTCATAAAAATTACTATATAACTGATATCTCGGCAACTCAAAACGTTTGAAAAACATTTTAACAACAATAATTTGGAAAGCAAAAAAAATTTTAAATAAAGTTGCCTAACATTTAGTAGACAAGACTTAAAACGCGAGAGTAATATTTCTGTAACTTTATTCATCAAATTATTATATATAAAAATTATTAAAATTCCACCTTGAATGCATGTAAAATATAGGTACTATTTATTGGTCCATTTAGCGATCCGAGCGGCACGATCAAAATGGTCCGTCTTCCCTGCTAAAATGGCATATATATATTTTATCAATATTTTTATATTTTAATAACAATTTTATAAATCAAGTTGTTCAACGTTTCCTCAATGAATATTTGAGAATAAAGATAGATATTTTAGAGCTTAATATACGTTTCAAAAAAAGATTGGAAATTATTGTTTTAACGTTTCATTATATAAGAAAAATTAATGTAGAAACGTTTCTGAAATATTACAAACGAAAAATTAAAAAGATCTCTTTGAGAAGCCAGAGTGCCAAATCAGTTGACAGCAGTTTTTTCTTACTCAGGAACCACAAAAACATCAATATATATCAAAATTTCTTATCCGAAAATTTTCATCGTCAAGTGTATCATACCGATCAAAGAGACATTTCTTAATTTGATAAATAAGCTTTATAACGACTATTTATAAATATTTTTAAAATCTTCCCTGAATAAACAGAAGGACACTGTAAAATTTAATTTTTATGGCGTTAAAAATACAAATAAATTATGAAGGTTTTACATTCTCTAAATGCCAAAGCTCTCAGTTTTTTAGCATCCTCATTCTTCAAATATTTGTTAACGCAATGCGTTACGTGCTTTAACCCTTTCAGTCACGCAATTCAATTCATTTGGTTATGGAAGTGCAAATATATGTTTCCAATGTATTTTTGAACGAAGAATCCAAATCAAGTGTCAAAAATTGAAAAAAAAATTATAAAAAAAAAAAGAAAAAAAAACGAAAAAAAAAATAAAAAAGAAAAAAAGAAAAAAAGAGAAAAAGAAAAAAAAAAGAAAAAAAGAAAAAAAGAAAAACAAAAAAAAAAGAAAAAAACATAACTCTGCCACAGACGGTCCCAAGCCCGTGTTCTAATGAGGAGGGGGTTTTTTTACTTTCATAACCAAACGAATTCAATTTCATGACTAAAATGGTGGTTTTCACCCCATTTGAAGGGTTGTTTTTATATTTATAAAATTATTGATATCAGATTCGTATTCTACGATCAAAAATACATAGAAAACGTATATTTGTACTGCGATAACAATAGAAATCAAATTTTGTGACTAAAAACAATAGGGAGCCGATATATCGGCTTCTGTGACTGAAAGGGTTAAAAGAGATTTAATTAGATTTTATACAAGAACATTATTAAGTCTAAATTTACTTTTTTTAGTCTTAGATTAAAATTATTATTTTGATTTCATACATTATTAATATACTATTTAGAACAAAAATTAAATAAATGATTCAGTGCAATTGATTACAATATAATTGAAATTATTGTGCCAAAGCATAGGTAACAAACAATTCATCAAATCTAAAAAATATATTGTTTTTTTGTTTTGAAGAAAAAATATTTATCTTTGATATTGTAAAGTGAAGATTGTCAAAATATTAATATTGAATTAAAAAATAAGGATTTAATACAAAAATCTAGAAAGAGTAATAAATTAATCATTCATTTTTGTTAAACTAAAAAATGAAATAAATGTTTTCATTAAATGAGTTCAATACCCTTTGGTCGTATATCCCTTATGTTTTGTCAAATATAATTTGTTTTAGCTCTCTTATTTTTATTCAGATTATTTAACCCTTTAATGCAAGGTGTGTCCAAAAAGACATGACGTGCAATAATCGTTATACAATCCTCGGATTCTATTCTATCCATAACCATCTACAATAACTTGTTTATGCAACCCTAATTTGGTATAGACAAATTAAGTAATAAACAATCGATTTTTTAAAGAATAAGACATGCAAAACAGGATTGATTGCTATATGCAAGGATCTTTTATATCCAAATTCTAGGCTCTGATGAAACAATACGTACATATTCGATAGGTGCGTAGACTGAGGCGCCACTTAGAATTCAATACTTCTAACGGACGATTCAGCAGTTACTCAACATACATATATTATATATATATAGTAATACATTCAAGTCTGTCATAGCCGCCGTGTCTGGTCACCCCAGGCGCTGCGATCGTCTCTTTTATCCCCTCCAAGCAGACGCACGCAGCGAATACGACCAATTTTTTATTTGTACGATAGTGCTACAGAACTCATCAATTTTAACGTAAAAAAAATTAAAGACTACATATCATTTACAATTAGAATTAAATCATTTAAAATCACACAAAATCACCAGGTAGCCAGGGATGCAATTTACTTAATGACGTCCCGATAAGTGCATACGATCAGCAAAATTACAATTCCACACCGCAGCACCCAAGACGCACCGTAAAGAAAAAAGAACGATCTCTCCCCATCTTTAAATACTCCTCCTCGAAAGAAGCCATTAGCTCGTAATTTTTCCAATCGCAAAATTAAGCTTGCTCGCTTTCCGCGAACTCTCCAATGCAACGACCACACCATACGTACTACACACACACACATACACATATACACACAAAGTTAATTAAGCCATCGAACGTAACTCTCCTCGCGCATGAAAGACGGTGGGGGGAGGAGGGGGGGGGGGTCGGCGCAACGTTCATACACCACCACTACTGCGCCCTCGCGCCACGCGTGCGCGCTCGCTGCTTCTTTATGTGAATGAAAGTGCCCCGCGCCGTGTGCGTTCGCTACTTTTCAATGGCCTACATATACGTTTGCTTTACGGCGTGCGCGGTATCATTATACGTGCACGGCTCGCGCGCGCGCGCGCGCACGATCGCAAAAAGAGACTCGGAGGTGGACGACCCGCGAGCACGTACCGCATATACACACACACACACACACGGACACAGTGGGAGACCGGGAGAATGCTTATAAGAATGATTGCAAGATCAATATTTATGGATACTCGTGTACGACTCTTGGCGCGAGGGCCCGCGCGCGTCGCTCAGAGAAGAGGCCTGCAATTATCTTTAATAGACGTATAACGTCGGAAGGAACGAGAAAGAGCCCGCGTGCTGCAAATAAGACACTCTTTCGCATTAGCTTACGAGTGTGTGTGTGTGTCGGTGTGTGTGAACTGTGTGGCTGGGTACGTTAAAAGTGGATGAAGTGTGCGCGTGCTTGTGAGTAGAGCTTGGGTGAGCGGCGATTATACACGTCCTTTGGCACCTACGAGGGGGAATCTATAGCACGGAGTTGCGCTCGCGTGGTCGGATCTATAGCCGAGCGCGAATTGATGAACTTGGACTGTTTAAACACGCGCGGTGAGTGACACTTTGAGCTGAGGGTATATACACGCTTTTTTTTTTCTTCGAGGCAATGATTGTTCTATTAGGAAGGACGAGCAATTATTCAAATGTGGATTGGGTATTAAGCAGGACTCGGTAATTGAGCTTAGAGTCGTTGTGCGTTCCAATTGTTGAAGTTGGTGTAGCTGCTATAGCCGGTTCAAATATTAAGAGGGTTATTTGTCGCATTCTTTACATTACATGGACTGTTGACAATGAATGTATGAAAATTATCAATGATAGCGAAGAGGGGCTATTATGGGAAGAATCATTTTCAAAAGTTTTATACACTAATATATGTAAAAGATTTGTTCAAATAAATTTGGCTAAAGAGTAAATACATATTTAATTAAATCGAATAATCTTTATGGAAGTGCATTATTTGTATATTTTATTGTTTATCCATTGTACACAATGGTAGAGTATCGTAATATATTAACAGTCATGTTATTGCAACAATTACTTTATGCCGATCTCGACAAAAATGGTCACTTTTTGCCCTGAAAAGCAAGACAAAAATTACACTTTTTGCCCGCATTTGCGAGAAAAAAGTAACTTCACTAGAAACTAGTCCAAATTCCTTTATTTCATCAAGTTTTACCAATAACCCTGACTTTCGATTGTTTTTTAAAAATATTGTCTTTTAACAGTCCATTAGTCCCGCTTTCCAAGTCAAAAAGTGGCCACCGTTGAGATGGGCATAAAGTACTATATGTAACTCGAGAAAAAAGTTGATTTTTCCCTCGAGTGATACTGGCCTCGCTTCGCTTCGCTCGTTCGGGCAGTAAACTCACCCGCGGAAAAAATATTCGACTTTTTGCCCTTATCACATAATGTACTATTATCTACGTACATTTTAACTATAAACGTATATATCGTGTAAAAATTAAAGTCTGCTACAAGTCTGCGCAAAGTCAGACTTTTATTGAATTATCTAGCGAAAATTTATTTTATCGTATATTAAAAAAAATAGTTATTGATTAAACTGTGGAAAAGCTGTCTTAAGTATTGCTATCTTCTATAAAATTTAAATATTTGTAAAAAATGAGAAAAATATTTAGGTTACTGCAGACTTGAAAGAACGCAATGTTTTTGTTATGCAATTTCTTCCAAAAGTCTTCCAAAAGTCTTCCAAAAATATTAATAAGAATATACAGAATCAAATGTTTGTTAGTTGTGCAAATACTACAGATATAATGTAGTCCAAATACTATAGATTTAAAAAATTGTATTCTTTAAAGCGTTAAACAATAGTAAATAAAGATTAAAATATCAAGCCCGCTGTTTTCTACATAAAACTGACATGCCATAATATGTTTGATACAGAACAACAACATCGTCGAGGATCAGCCAACGACTTCTCCGCCATAAAAAGCGAAGCGGGAGCCCTTCAGCTCACCCCTTGAACAGAGAAAAGAAGGCAAGCATCTTAAATCTCAAACAGGCCTGGTGCGCAAGTACGTGAGGCCGTATAACCAAAAGGTATAAAGGCATCGAAAGGCTGCAAGCGCGCGCGCGAGCATCGAAATCCCATCGAAGAAGATTATCGTGAATACGGGGTTTCATCCATGACTGAGCACGCTCTAACAATTGCCCATTACCCAACTACTTCCCCTTCCTCTTCTTCTCTCTTTCTCTCTTGCTCGCTCTCCCTTGAAATAAGCAGTTCGATAATTTGACGCGGCGACAAATTGATAATGGGAGCGAGACGAATTTACCGATCGATAAAGAGGAGGCTATGCATAAGAAAAGGAAAGAGAAATATATAGAGAGACAGAGGGAGAGAGAGGGAGAGAGGGGGGGCATAAAAGCAGCCGAATAGATTTATCGCTCGCGGGCACTTTATAGCCTATTTAGGAGATTACAAGAAAGTAACAATTTCGAGGCATAAATCAGCGATTGCGCTCGCGCACCTCTTCAAAAGGTCGATTTCCCTCTCTCTCTCTCTCTCTCTCTCTCTCTCTCTCTCTCACACTCATGTGGCTGAACTCGACAATCAGTGCAGCGCGCGGCGATGCAGGCGGGCAAGAGACGATCGTTTGTCTGCAAATCCGACATGAGAGGCGAGCCGTATTACAGCCAAGGTCGGCGCGTCTTTGGCATTGCTCTCTTTTTCGACTCTTCAGAGAGTGAGAGAGCCACGAAGATCTCGGTAGATCCGTCGTCGTCGTATTAGTAATAATCGTCGTTGTTTGGTTAGCCGAGGGCAAACCCCACCGTAGCTGAAATCTAAAAGAGTTAAAATTTAAGTAAATTGCATTGTACTTAGGTGCATTTTATTTACAGTGAGTGTAAATGAAGTTTTAGATTATATAATTATATATCCAATTACTTGCATTATTCATTCGCATAAGATCTTGAAAATTGAATTAGATACAAATACTTAAATGTATTTTTCTTTAAATATAACATATATATATATATAAATTCATGAAAATGTTCCGGAATTTTCAATAATTTAATTGAAATTTGAGTTAACACTATGCTTTAATTATCAATAAGTGTGTGAAGAAATTTTTAGTAACGTACTTGAAAAAACTTTAATTATATTACTGAAAATTCAAATTCGTTTATATACACAATAATTTGAATGTCTTGTCAATTTTTGCAGTATCAACTAAAATCACTTAGTCAGAGGAGCTCGATGAGCTTTCAATTTACCAAACTCTATACTATTATATCCATTTAAAGCTAAGAAGTGAATTGACGAAAATCGTTAACCGTCACGCAATACTAGAAAATAGCAAAACACACAAGAGTTAGACAAATTATTACGTTTCGAACGCCAACTACTGATACAGATACCAATGACTCTAACGTTACGCTAAAACGACAGGTAATCGCGCCAAATAACATGGCAGTGAAAGCTCCGCTATTGCTAGTGATCAATTTGGTTAATTTCTGCTTAATTGATCCACTATCTGATCGACATTGGTCCGGGGTAATGTCGGCTCGACGTTATCACGCTAATAGCCTACTCAGCCACTAACTAGCTCGTTACTAATTTGCGTCATAAATATCACCAAATTAACACAATTAGAATATATATATACAGAATACCTTGCAATTCCGTAAACGACGACAGTGAGAAAAAGGAATGCGTCTCGCATCAATACTCTTCTATTTATATAATAACTATACTGGTATTGCTCAAGTAACTGTACATATTCCTGTCGTAGCTATATTATATTAGTTGTCGGTGATATTGTATGGTTGTCTCAGCAAAATAATATTGATGTGAGAGCAATAACAAAGTATTGTTATTGCTCTCATCTGGATATTCGAGCAATACGTTTCTTTCAGTGGAGTTAAATACCATTGATGATTGAAATTGAAGTAACTGCTTCATTTCTTTTATAACTTGTATAAAATGACCACTACTAAACTAATTTGATTGTTGATTATAGTGAAGAATATGCTATAAATTTATTATTCTTTAAATGATGTATCTATACCTAAAATATTTTAGTCAAAATCATTATAGCAAACCATCGGTGGTCAATAAATGTAACATTATATACTGTTTGTTAAAAATGAATAACATACAATTGTTTGTTACTTTGAGAAATTAAATATTCGTAGACTGTTTATAAACAAATGCTTATTGATTTATTTTCCATGAAAAGTGTAAATAGAAACGTTATATGCAAATCTGATATGAAATAATTGAAATTTGTCATTTTTATAAATAAATCTACATGGTAAAAGTAAGAAAGAAATTAAAAATATAATATTTTTAACAAATTTAACAAACAAAATATAACATATTACGAATCCATAGTTAACTATGTAATGTAGTTCTAACGCTTTTTGTGGTCTAAATATAGTTGTAATTATAAAATACTTATGCATTTTTATACTATTTTTGTATCGGAAAATTGATCAAGAACATTTAATTCAAACCGTAAATAACTTCTTTCAAACAAATTCAATTAAAAAAACATTTCTTTTCCTTCATAAGGTCAATCTTAATACTGTTACTATCATCCGTACGTTCTCCTTACAACACGTCCATACCCTCCGTCAAAATTTCTGCCGCTCGTCGCCTAACAACTATCCAAAGTCGCAAAATTGAAACCTCACTCGTACCTTCCACCTTCATACTCGACTCGCGTCTTATTAACGCACACCTACGTCTCCCCTGTTCCACCGTCACTTTTTCCGCCTCGCGCTCTTATATTCCGTTTTCTCCCGCGTTGAAATGCGTGCTACACGCGGCGCTCGGAGAGAGATACTTGCTCCCGCGCGCGCGCGCAACTGGTCCGCGCGTATATATTTCCCGGTGGAATTGACCGCGGTGCACTGCACGCGGAACCGGCGGGACGAGAAAAGAGCTCTTGGGCGCGTCACCGTACACACATACGCGAACGCGAGCGCATTGAACTTGAGCTCCGCTGCAGGCGTATTATGTATACGTGTACGTGTGTACGTATGCACACGCCTGCGTTGTATGTATATATATTACCTTCTGCTCGGCTCAAGGCCCACCTGAGTCAAGGTATTCTTGGCTCTCTTTCTCTCTCTCTGTGTTGTTGGCCTCTCTTCCTCTCTTCTCTTCCTCTAGTTTCTCCTTTCTCCATCGTCTTGATCTGGTTGCCGTGCGTTTCTGTGCTCGGGCTGTGTATGTGTGTGTATATGTGTTGGGTAGAAGAGACCGTGTGTGTTATCGCGAATGGCTTTACTCTGGCGCGCGCGCGCGCGGCTCGGGATGCGTGGAAATCTTTTGGGAAATCGAGCGCATTTCGTTCTCTCATCTGTCTGGGCTGGAAACTTCGTTTTGTTTAATTCGGTTCTGTTTATTTCGTCGGGGATAGTGGTGCCCGGGTTTCGAGAGCCGCGAGAAAAGTACTTTCGCACATTTATCGTGAATTCTTGTTCGATCTAAAAAGTATGTTTGATATCTTATATAATAATTATTAAGTAGGTTATCTTATTTAATCACAAGCTTAAATACTTGCTGAAAACAATAATATAAGGAATTACGCTTTTCAAAAATGATGCACACGAGGCGTTGGAGTGCAAAACCGTCTCAAATCGCAGTAATGGCGATTTTGGAAAAATGCTAACAACCTGTTCAGAAAGAAATAAATCTGAATCATTGTGAAAAGCAAACCTTTTTAATAGTAAGCAGAAAATAAAAGTTTTTTAATAAAAAGATATTTGGATTTAAAAAACGAATTTGGCTCGTTTTGATGATACATAATATTGACCTTGACCGGTTTTGATCTGCATTTCCCTTAGACTTTAAAAATTAAACTTTTAGAAAAGTATATTTTATTAAATTAAGCACTTTAAACTTGAACCAGTAGAAAGTATATGTCATTCGCTTATTCAGCGTTGAATATTAATTTTTTATGGATTTTTCACTAATTTAGAGGCAGTGACATACTTTTCAATATTTTCTTTTTAGAGAGAAAGCTTTATTATTGGACTTGATAATTATTTTTAAATTCTAAAATTATTTAAACTTAAAAATCTTTATTACAGTTTATTGCAAATATTTTTGTTAAATGCTTTCTATAGATACTAAGACGCGAAGTCAACTAAAATAGAAATAATAAAGAAATTTCATAAATCCATAAACAGAGCATTATTGACCTTCTTTCCTTGAGTATTATATATGTTGAAACCGAAATAAAAAATGCATTTACCTTGAATTAGGAAATAGAATAATCACATTTGATTATACTATCACTTAATTCAAGGTAAATACATTTTTTATTCGATTTCCAACACATATACCTAAGTAAAGAAGGTCAATAATGTTCTATTTATGGAATTATCTAGATTTTTTTCCATTTATTCTGTCTTAGCCGACTTTGCACCTTGACACCTGGGTATTATAAAAAGCATTTCATAAAAATATTATCAGCGTTAAACAATTTTTTTATTCTACGAATATGTAAACCACGTGCACCAATTCTGCCTATCATATAATATTCCTACTGTGAAATGCCGATACGTATCTTGATATCTCAAAATACAGCCCAAGTCGTATAATCAGCACCTTCACAGACCTACTCGCACTCGAAATTTCTCGAATTTCCCGTGAAAACGTAAAGCGCACCTCAAGCAAAAAAAAGAACGAAACCACATGCTCATTTTCATATTCATATTCACATTCAACAAACGTCCCGCGACTATCGATCAGCACTGCCCCCGGAAATTATTCCGCCCTTGCCAGTCGATCAGCCGACCAGCACTCTTTCCCATTTAAAAACGCATATCTTTTAATTATTGTATTTAAACGTCGACAATCGCGCATCTCTCTCTCTCTCTCTCTCTCTTACTCTCGCAAAGCCTATCTCATTCAGCATCGCGCGCTCGCGTTTATCTCGGCCTCGAATTTCCCCGCGCCTCTACTGCCTCCTCTCCCGCGTGCTATCCTCCCCTGGCATCTATCTTCTCTCCTTCTCGCCTTCTTTAGACGTTTTTTCCCTTGCTCACGGGTAGATGGCCATCGAAATGGCACATGCACACACACTCACACACGCACACAAGGGTAAAAGAGAGAGAGAGCATCCCGCCTTTTACCTATAATACGCTTTAAGCATCGTTGCGCACACGCGCACGTGAGATTCCGTCGTACCTATAGCTCCTGCTGCTGTTTGCCTCGTCCTTTTCCTCTTCCTTTCCATTCCTGTCTCTCTCTCTCTCTCTCTCTCTCTCTCTCTCTCTCTCTCTCTCTCTCTCTCTCTCTCTCTCTCTCTCTCTCTCTCTCTCTCTCTCTCTCTCTCTCTCTCTCTCTCTCTCTCTCTCTCTCTCTCTCTCTCTCTCTCTCTCTCTCTCTCTCTCTCTCTCTTTTCTCTCTTCCTACCGCCCTTCAGTCGAGTTTCGCTTATATCTCGCGCCAGATACGCACCGGAGATTCGCGCTCGAGCAGACGACGCCGTCGCGACTGTGTGTACGAACGAAAGGCTTTTACTTTGACTGCCGAGACACGTGTATATACGTATATACATGTAACGTATAGTGTTGCGTCCCAGTGCTGCTCCTGTCCCACGTTCTATTTCTTCGGGAATTCGATTTATTCGCGATTCCTTTGAGGGTATTGTTCTGTTCTCGCTTCTCTGCGCTCGCTGCTGCGATGTAGGAGGAAGAAAAAAGGTTTTCTGGTCGACGTGGCGCGGCGCGTTTCTCCTGATAGATTTTGTCTCGCTCGCCTCTCGCTTGGAAACTTAGATGTTTCGGCAAATATTTGCAGGCCCTTGGCAGAGCTGAAAATGGAAAAGCGTTACGTCACGGAGCGGCGGTTTCCCCTTTCTTTGTGCTTTTTTCCGAGGCTTTTATCGTGTAACGTTCATATGAGGGAAATATTATATTTGCCTGTACTATAGGGAAGTGGCATTAATAAACGACCACTCACTAGTTGTGCTCACTTAATTCTATTAAAGGCATGGACCTGAGGAATTTTGGGCAAATTGATAAAAATGAGAGCTAATGCTTACAAAAAATTATAAAACTTTAAAAGTATAAGATTATATTTTACTTTTGCTCTAATTTTCAAAAACTAATTTATACCCTTTTCGATTTTCAAAAGGCTCCTTATGATGAAGTTTGTAACGTATTGAGCTTCATATTTTACTGAAAATGTAAATAATAATAACAAAAAATATGATGAAGTTATATTATAATTTTTGCATTAAATATTAGATCGCACTCTATATGTAGTAAGTATTTAATATGGAAATAGAATATTTATTAAGTCTTTATGTACACTCGACGGAACAAACATCTGATCAATTTGTTTCAATTTTTTTGAAATCTTCCAATTAGGTTAGCAAAATCGAGCATTCGTTCCAATGAAGTTTCAGTATTTAAAAAAAATTGAACAAATTCGATCAGATGTTTGTTCTGTCGAGTGTACCATTAATAAGTATAAGTATATCTAATTTCGATTTATAAAAGTGCAATGATTAATGAAAGAAGCAAGTTAGCCTACGGTGGTCGACTGTTTGTCAAAGCATCACAAAGCTTTCACTCTACATTTCATTAATTTCACGTTGAAAAAAAAGATACAAAGTAAAAAGAGAAGCATCCTTACATCAAACAAAACAGACAGTTCTTTAATAAATTAGACACACCAGCATCCAAATCATGGCAAAATTGGCACAAACGCGGAAGGAAAAAGAAAACGACAATAAATCACCTTTTACCGCGTAAACGCGAGAGCGAATAAAAAAAAAGGCAGCAGACGAGCATCTCGCATCACGAGACAACGAACAAAACGTCGGAAAATCAGGGAGCGCGCGTACAGACGACGAACAGCACGACCCGCCGCAGAAACATCAGTCACATCGCAGACTTCGAGTCGAGTCGCGCGCGGTATATATATACTTCTCCCCTTGCGGCCCTCTTTCCGTCCGGAAAAGCGCGTACGTCCCCCCTAACTTCCAGATCCTCTGCTCGCTTTTATTTCATTAAATTCTCACGCAGCCGGGAGCGCGCTCGCGGGAAAAATATAATAAGTATATCGCCGTGACAGCGCGCCTTATTGATGATGCGGTCGCGCTGACAAAAAAGATTCGCTCTGCACTCTGTCTCGTGAAAAAGTCGTCGTGTACAGTCGGCCGACTGGTTAGCTGGGCGTCGTATATATATACACTGGCCAGAGGGCAAAGTCGACAGAAGCGCAATATAAGGGCGTGATAAAGAGCCGGCGCTTTGTGGTTTACATGGGTGCGCGCGTGTGTGTGTGTATGGGTGGGTGATCCAATTGCTGATGGCTCGAGGACTCGAGTGTGTGATAATTTCTGGGTTTTGGGGGAGAATCGCCATTTATGTGAAAACTTAGTATGAGGTTTTGATGTTTATAAGTTGATGTTTTTCTCTTTGTTAATAAATTCAAAATATTTCATTATATATTTTTAAATAGATATAAATATCATGTAACTAATATTATTTTTGTAACTCGATGATCTGTATAATTTATAAAGACAGTAGTATTTTAAATTTTCAAATTGAATACCGTAGATAGTTTGTGTCACTATAAGAAAATTATATCGTAAGATAGTTAAATGCAGAATTTGTTCGTCTTACATTTTACTTGAAGTTGCATAAAATCGTTACTTTCAACCGCAGCCATTGAGCACAGTAATGCAAAATACCAACATTCAACGATGCTGACGAGTTTAATACAGTCACATTGCATTATTCTATGATATAAATGTATTTACTTTATTTTAGAAATTAAAATTTTCGAATATATTTCTTTTATAGAATTACGTGGTATTTTTGACTATTATAATAAAAATTGAATGCAAGTAAATATAAAATGTAATACAATTTTTGTAACCAAAATGTATAATACAAGAAATATTCAAAATAACAGTTAGAAAATGTTTCAACGTACATTAAATACAAAAATGAATAAATCTTGAAATATATGAATTCCTCCGTATAGTTTGAGCACCGCCGGTGATGGAAGTCCTTGCCCTACATGCGAAGAAAAGGACTGCACCCTCGCCTTTTGTCGGCGGCAAAAATTATTATCGCCGAGCGACCGCCGAGTCTTGCCAAGTCGTCCTTTGTCGTGAAAAATCGCCGTGTGTGGGTTCGCAATCATTCGGGCGATTAAGGATTCAATGGGACATTTTTTTGATGCATCGCGCGCATAGTCGCCGGCTCTCTCTCCTACGCTCGGGCACATTTTTTATTTCCCTTCCATTCTCGCGCAGCCTCATTGTCAGCTTTATTAGATGCACACGCATTTTTTATATTCTCGTTTCGTAACGGCATGAATGGCGTATAAAGCGCGTCATTAATAAGCATGTTTCGGAAATGAGTCGAACTAATCCATTTGTCACTCGTAATTGACAAGCCCCCGAATTGATGAAACTTTTAATTGGGACTTTTTTTCTACTTTCACTTGTCTTATCGATCACTCGGCGCTTGTGTTAAGGAGATTGTATGGACGGACTTTCTAGACGGAATATTACGGTAGTCTCGATAATAGTTTTAGGATGTACACCTGTCAGGAGGGAGAACGAAATTTTCAATCTATTCGCTTTCAGTCACGCGTCATTTCAATGTCTCGGTATTCCAGATCAAAGCTGATAATTTATTATAGTTACTATTACGAATGTAATTAACATTCTATTTTATTCGAGTCGACAAGTGCACTGGCAATAATAATACTCGAATTATCTTGTTAAGTGCAAAATATAGCCGGTCTCGAGTAACAGCATTGATTTAGTAACTTTGCGTACGGCGAGAGTATAGTTGCCATGAAACTCGATCCCCATTATCGAATAATACTGCGTATCATGTACAACGTAAAGGGTTAAGCGGTTGTTCCAAACCTCATGCTCTGTCAATACATTAAGATTTGCAATTTTTACTTGTATTTAAAAATCGTTACTTATATTTATTTACAATGCTTTGCTCCTCTCTCCATTTCAAAATCAAAATCATCGAACGCTTAATCGCTAATAATTAAAGCAACGACAAAGTCAATCGAATGCCGTATACCGATGATAAAAAAGTACACGAATGCGTTCCATCTCTCTCTCTCTCTCTCTCTCTCTCTCTCTCTCCCTCAAGCCCAAAAAACGAAGCCCTAAAAACCGTCAGTCCGCTGCGCCCTCTTGTACAACAAGTCACCTGAAACAAAACCAGGATTTATAACGCCTGCTATTCCAGCCATCGTACACATATACAATGTTCGACAAGCGAACCGGGAGATAGAGAAAGAGAGAAAGAGACCAAAGAGCAAAAAGACCCGCAAAACGCGCATATAAGCCCCCCCTCATACGACACATCCAGTCCGCTGCACTGCCTGCCCCGATAGCACACGAATAAACGCGCATCCCAAAAACATTCAGAGCCGGGCCCCTCCCTCGAAATCAAAAGCAAAAAAAAATAATTCAGAAGAAGGAACAGCCATTCGCGCTTTGCGTCCTTGTCCCGAAAAACACGCGCGCTCGCGCGGGCCGCCGAGGCACAAGTTCTCGAGAACAACAAGCCAGGACGACGCGGCGGACAAGACAGCGGTGATTTACCGAATCAGCCAATAAATATTCATTCGCTCATGAATGAAATCTTATATAGCTCCCTCTCGTGGTCGTCTCTTTTCTGGAGCGCGCGCGCGCGCGCCGATTTAAAAGGCCCGATCCTTATCGCGACAGGAGTGGCGAGGGGGGAGGGGGAGAACCCATAAGGCCCTCCAATAACACGTATATACGGGGTCCGATCGAGAATCCGTATATGCATTCTCCTCCTCGCTATCTACTCTCGGCGTCGTGTCGATAGCCGTGCGCGATTGGGCCCCCGACTGCTGCTGCTGTTAGCATATTTATCTGATTCGGTGGGCAGCAGCAGCCGCAGAAGCACATTTTCTATATATGTATGCCCCAGCGGCGGACCCCTACTCTCGCGCCTCGTTAACGAACGGATAAGACTACGACTGGCAGTACTGCTGCTGCCTTTATTTCGGTTTATCATCTCACCTCGGTTTTTCGGACGCTCGTATATTTCATAACCACGTGCGAGGACCGTTGAACGAGACACTTGTTGTAGGGGGGAGGGGCGAGAGTACAGGCACACAATCGAATTACGCAAGTGCGCAGGAGGTAAACTGGTTCGCGCGCGCGTGTGAAATGCATGCGCGGAGTATGCGTGTGTATGTTGGATGTAACGAACGTTTAATTAAATACCGAGGTAGAGAAACATTTATTATACGCGGCTCTGTCTCCGCTCTTACACGGCGCGCGAATGGGTATGTTTTATTTATTTTTGCTGCTGCTCCTGCCTGCTGGTGCGGTCGCGCGAGGGATTATACATTGTCTTATAATAGTGGATATTTCGAGATCTGATAAGGGAATTACGTTAAGAACTTCATTTCTCGGCATTGTATTTATGCCGCTTATCGAAGCCGATCTTTCCTTTATGCGCGGGGTCTGTTTAGGCCCGTGTGCGAGTCGCGCTCCGCTGTCTCTGTATAAGTGCTCACGCGCGGTCCCAGAAGTATATGTAGTCTTTCGCAAATGGGGAATGACGCTGCGGATTTTCAAGCCCGGAGCCTGTGCAAGGGATTCGGAAGAGGAGAACTGTTTTTCCTTTTAACGAGCGACTTTTGTGCTCGTTGTTGATCTAGTAGTAGGCAACGTCAATAGTGCAATGTAATATTAATAATTACCGTTTTTGGGTTACGTCAAGATTGCAGCCAAAGTGTACATTATGAACAAATTCCTCTTGCACATCGACACGAAACCCCCGAATAAAAAACACTTTCACATTTCGATTCCGACACAGTTATAACTCGCCGAAATCAATATAATCTCGCACCTTATATTTTACTACAAAAAGAAACAGAATCATACCCATACAGTATATTCTCTTTTTTTTTCATCACGCCTCCTCCGGCAGGCAACCCAATACTTTTTCCTCCCACTCTCTCTCTCTCTCTCTCACACGCATCTCTCCCCAAAGCGCATAACTTGTTCGTTCCCCCGAATTGATATATATTGCACACATCTCCGGCCGCATAATAATTTTTCTCATATTTACACAAGTGCTATACCGAGAGAAAGAGCATACACGCCTTTGTGCAGGCGCGCGCGCGCAAGCGTGTTTTCAACGCCGCTGGGAGAGATGAGTCTTCTCCTCTTGTACATATACGCGCCGAGGGTTCAAGGGGATGCACTTAGCCGTAGGTAGGTCAGAGGCGCATCGCGGTCTTCCCTCTCCTAATCGATATATCGATCATCAATAATTCACGCTCGCTCTCGCCTCGCAGCTCGCGCCTCGAGAATAAGAGAGAGAGAGAGAGAGAGATTCGCATGCCTCCTATAACCCTTTCTTGCTCCCCTCCAGTGTGTGTGTGTGTAGGTACCTACGTGGCAATCTGAGGCGTTTATCTCGTCGGCCGAATCATATATATCTGCACGCTCTCTCTCTCTCTCTCTACCTCTCGCGCCGCTGCAGCTTCGAGTGCAGAGTACAAAGACCCCTTCCTATATACCTTTATTTCGGATTAAAAGATTTCGCCGCGCGATGCTCGAGCTCCTCGCGCGTGTTATATAACGCATGTACGAGCGTGCAGATGTGCTCCGCGGGAAGGAAACAATGGCGAGCGCGTACGTGGATATGTACAGCAGCCTGGCGCCTTTTAGAAAATTAAAATTTTTTTTTCCTTCTTTTTTCATTCCTGCCGAGGACTGACTTTGAGCGAGACGCGAGCGAGCGTCTGATAGCCGTGAAGCGTTTTAACAATTCATGCGGCCGCCGGGGCTCGGAATTTATTACGGTGCTGCGGGGCTGCTATATAGTATACACGTGGGTATATGGGAGCTACGTGGAGATGCGTTTGCGCGTGAGGCTAAGAGAGAGAGAGGTAGAGAGAGAAATTGGGAAAAGAACGCGGAATCGTCATCTTTTACGCGGATGGAGCGTCGGATGTGGAATGGGACTTTGACGGTTTTATTTTTTTTTCTTTTTTTGATCGGACGAGTTGAGGTCGTTGCCCGCGACGAGATGCGTAATGCAATACGATGATGGGAGCGATGGAAAATCTTGTTGGAAAAGAGTGATGCAGTCATTTTAATTTCGAAAAACGATTTGGTTGGGGTTGATAAAAGAAATTTAGTGTTTCGTTAAAATAAAAGTTTTTAATATTCACATTTAATATTCATAGTAAAAAGCTATAGCAATCAAATGTAATAAATATTCTTATGTTAACAAGTAAAAAAAAACGCGTTTGTGAACATTTGAAGGTACTAAAAAATGTTTTCATTACTTTTTTGTCCATGTAGCCTTGCACTAGTTGCTGTGAATGTGACGATAGAAAAGGAGAGATGAAAATGGTTGACTATTTAATCTCCGTTATGGCAGGTCACGTTGCAAAGTTAATCCAATTATTATGAATAGAGTGTACAAAGAATTTTTAATCGGTCAAGTAGTTTTTCAAAATTGTGTTTTTTCGAAATTAATACGCAACTCAGATTTTTCACTGACGCATTAGGTACATGAACCAGTGATAACTAGTGATTGAACGTTTTATCCTTCTATTTACAATGATATATGTCCAATTAATTATGAAAATAAATGTAGGTATAAATATTCTTTAATTATTATCCAAATACAATTCACAGTAAAACTACCATCTATAGTTATTGTGAATTAGTTTAACTACTGGCACGTGGCCAACCATTGATACGTTTATCTTACGAAACAACTTTTTGTTATTATTTAAGCTTTTATTTAAACTATTCTCGGGGCTATTTAGCTACCTTAAATATAGTAGATATTACATATTCATGAGTTTCTTGCGCAAAGTACAATTTGCATATATATATGGGCGATTCTCTGTAAAATCGAAGACAAAAAATTCTTTTTTTCTTAAACCAATTTTAACATGTATATAGGGTTCTTATAAGTGTCTGTGAATTTTTTCAGATTTTTTTGACCAAGTATATTCGAGTTACATTGGGCCAAAGACGGTAATTTCAGAATTTTTTGCATTTTGGAGCTGTTTGGAATGATTATTAGCTCAATAGTGGTACATTTTACAAAAAAATTGAATCTGTACTTTGTTATGCAAATTTTCCGAATGTTTAAAAAAATATTTTCAAGGTCATATGACCCTTCATTACATGGATTTAGTCCATTTCAAAAGTCAAAAGTTGAAAAAAAAAGAGTTCGATCACTCGGTCGACTATCAAAAAATTTTAGTACAAAAGTACCTGTATAAGTCCCAGAACGGCAATCGAGCTGTATTTCTTGCTAAAAATAAAAATAACAGTCAAATTATGCTAAATAGGATTAAAATGCCTATTTAGCACCATTAATAATGGGTTCGATAATTCGGCTCAACACCAAAAAATTCATTGAGATGCCTTCTTTAGTACAAAAGTACTTGCATAACTCCCAGAATGACAATCAAGCTATATTTCTTGCTAAAAATATAAATAACAGTCAAATTATGCTAAAATAATTTGCATAAGAAAAGTACAGATTCAATTTTTGTGTAAAATCACCTATTGAGCTAAAAATCATTCAAAACAACTTCAAAATTTAAAAAATGATAAATTAATATCTTTGACCAACTGTAATTCGAACACACTTGGTCAAAAAAATCTGAAAAAATGCACAGACACTTTTAAGAACCCTATATACATGTTAAAATTGGTTAGAGAGAAAAAAATTTTTGTCTTCCATTTCCCTGAGAATCACCCATATATATATATATATATATATATATATATATATATATATATATATATATATATATATCGGTAAAATTGGTTAATAAATGCATAAGACACTATTTTTAAGACGAATTTCGACATTGCAACATTTTAGAAATTGAAACAAAATTCTGCATATGGACGTCGGGCCTCGAAGATTAGCAATCTACCTCTCAGAGGTAGATACATTTTTTTAAACAACTTATTTAATTATGGCTACGCGGACAAAAAGAAATAACAAACATTTTGTCAGTATGTATCTTGAAACGTGTAAAAATGTCGCGATTATGTCAGAAAACAAATTTTAATTTTACATATTATTGTAGTTCTGTTACAAAGAAATGTGGTCTCTCTTTGAAACTTTTTGAAACTTTTCTCAACTTTGAAACTATTTAAAGTAATAAAATCACGTTTGATCGGGCGATTAATAAAGCAGAATGAATAAGAATAAAAATGTGTTTTCATCTTAAATTCTTTAGGATATAGTTAAATAGGCATGCAGCACTAGCTTCGTAAAAAATAAACCTTTTAGTGCAGCAGGCTAGAGCTTAAAGGCATCTGTATAAGGCTTTTGATGTGCGAATCTTTAGGTTTATCATTTTATGCATGCTTATGTTAAGTTTCTGCATACATGACTTTCAAAGCAGACATTTCTATATACCCGAATACCCGGGACTGCATTTTCTCCAACCAAAGTAACGACATGCCGGCGATGCGCACCACAATTCTGACGAATATGTATTGTACGACTTTTACATAATATTTCAAAATATCAGGAATTTTCATCTCATTATAAGAAGAAACCTGTTATAAAAATGAAATAATTTCTTCTTATTTTAGATCAATAATAAAACTTGAATTTGAAGTAAATTTTGTCACTATTGTTGGTATACTACTAATTTTCTAAAGAGCTTATTCATTTTAACAAATTCAAGCTCGTATAGGAATTTTTTAAAATGAAACTCAGCATAATTTTTATTACGAGCTAGTCACCAAAACGTGCACACTGGCAGAAATATAGATAATAAAAATCACGGAAGTATTTTTCGTTTCTTTCGTACATACATAAAAGCTTTGATGTTTTCTATCAAGAGTACATTATACATACTCGAAGGAATAATCTAGAAAAATATAAAAAATACGTTATTTGCCAGTCTGTGTCAGTTAGTTTCGAATTCCACGGCAGCGAGTTCGCTAATACCTGCAAAAATATACTACGCAAAATTATGAAGAAATATTCTACGGTACGTCAAAAAATCAACATATAGTATTTTAAATTTTAACAGATGTATTTCATTTGAAAATAATTATATTCTATTTTTTAAAACGTTAAAGAATGCATAATTTCGTACATTGGAATTACTGCTATTCGTTGATTAACATACCTTTACATTACGTGACCATATGTCAATTGATTTTCATTATGATTTATAATATTATTCCTGTAAAGCTTAGGTTTGTTACTGATCTACTTCTTCTAAATTAAATTTGAAATATAATAAAATGTTAAACAGTTAACTGATATATTGAACAAGGAATTTATAGATACTCTAATGAATACAATAAATCGTACTATTGATAAGATCAATTAATTTGCAATAATCAAGATGTCAGGAAATTTAAATCTCATTTGAAATCGTATGCCAAGTCTAATTTTGTAAGAGTCATATTGAACGTTTATTAACTATTAATTGTATTCATTGGAAATAGTTACACTACTTTTTGTGCATGGTTGAGTTAACTTGTATATTACAAAATTACGTATTCCTCTTTTAATTTCTGGTTCTTTTATAAATATCAAGATATCTACTTATTTTACATCGACACTAATGTATGGACAAACTTATTATTTAAAACTAGCATTATGATTTTTTTTTCATTTTAATAACTCTCCGTGTAAAGCGGAGCGTGATCTGTATTTATTTTTTAAATTAATTTGGCTCAATTCCGAAGAAAACTGTCACATAGTATTCAATAACAAAAATTTGTATTTGTTGAATATTTTTCTACCGTAAATATGCAAATTTTAATTATATTTACCTAATATAAGTAATAAAAAAATCAAAATTTTTTAAAGCTAGAAAAGTACTCAGTAAAATTCAATAAAATAATTTTTTTTATGTAACGTAAGAAGAGTACGTGAAAGTGTATAACAAAATACCTGGAATATTCTAAATTTAAAAATATTGACTTCCTATTGAAATCGAATAAAGGCTTCTGAAATAAATATGTATCACATGGAAGGTTTTCAATATAGCTGTTCGAAACCTTTATATTTTTTAAAATAATTATTTAACATTTTATTCAACTTTTCTTTTCACATATACGAAATAAATGATATAATAGATAAAAATGATTTTTTGAAGATTCTGAGTACCTTACCATCTTAATGATAACTGAAGAATACTTAAGTAACACCGAATATTAGTATAGTATTGTAGTATTGTAACACACACACTCAATTTCATGAAAACATAATATTTTCATGTCAATAAATTTGAAGTGTCGAACACTTAAGGCTCATTCTCAGCAGCGCATATCATACGGGTATCCGTGTGCAAGCCTATATAATTATTGTTAAAAAAACAGTTTAAATGAAATTAAATTTTGCCTGAAATAATGTTTTGTTAAGTTTTAATCAAATAAAGTCTTATGAAATGTAGAAACCCTTTCAACATTTAATGAAACCAATATTCTGAATAATTTAATCAAACCAGTTATTTGCACAGCATCTTATAGCCTTAAATCCAACTTAAGTCAATTTTTCAACTCTAATTCTTCAAAGAAAAACCACCCAATCCAACAAACCCCGGAAGCCCTGCTAGCTCCCGCTCCCTCAAATCCCCTCTATATAACCACACACCGCAAAAACCATCAGCCAGCAGTCGCCACGCAGCGCCAATCAATCAACGCAAACCCCTGGCATAAAGTCCCCGTTCCCCGCCCCCCGAAGCAGCCCTCCCGCATCCCTCTTCATCCTCAACCTCTATAATCATCTCTATTTCCTTCTTCTTCTTCTTCCTTTTCGCAGCAGCCGAGCCGGGTCGTCGTTTTCGCGCTCCTGCTGTCGTCCTTGGCGACAAGCTGCACCGGTCGCCCGGCCGAGTCGGCGCCCGCCGGCGTACCTGCTCCTGCTCCACCCCCTGCGACACCTGCCGCTGCTCCGGCTCAGCCGACGACCGCTGGCCCGCCTCAGCAGCAGGAGCCTACCACCGCTGCTCCTGTGCCCCAGCAGCAGGCGACTACGGTTGCCCCTGCTCCCGCTCAGACGGCCCTGGACACGAGTATTTCCTTCTCGAGCCAGGGTCCGCCACCGCCGCCACCGCCGTCGATACCGCCGCTGCCGCAAGCGTCCAATGTCTCCCTACAAGGTACAAGGCTGACGAGATGTGGGAGGGAGTCAAGTGTGAGGTGGGGGATGCTTTGTGGCGGGAGGGAGGGATACGTCAAATCGTACGGCGGGCGATGCGCAATTTGCATGAGAAAATCCATTACCTCCGTCAGATGGAATATCGAAAGATAATCGACTTGTATTATTATTTTTTTTTAATCAAGTGATTGTTGATAAAGATATAGCAGGTTGAAATGTCGTGTGACAGCACTATTCCCCATTGTATTTATATATAGTCAATTATTTTTTCATGCAAGTTTCATATTAGACTGGTAGACATTAACCCGTTGACTGCCAAATCTTTTTCTAGTCAAGGAAAATCATTTATTTCGGTGTAAATGTCTTTTTTATATTAAAAATAGGTAAAAAAACGCAATTTTGAGCCTTTTGCAAACTCAAAATTGCGTTTTTATAAAATAGTCATTTTCGCCCCTAGGGGCTTTTATTTTTGCTCAATTTCCTTAATAAAGCTTCACATTTTTAAGAACTTTGAAAAAAAGTCAATCCACTTGGCAGACGACAAAAGTGGTCTTCTTTCTGCACTTTTTATAAAAAATACGGTGAACAACAAGGGGCGAATGGGCTTTTTCAGACTCGGATGATGATTTGAGCACTCGTGTTCCTCAAGAATATCCTTATAATTTTTTTTAATAATAAATAAATATGTCAATTCAAGAAAAAACTTTGTGATCACACAGATTGTCATACTGTACATTTGTACAGAAACTTATAGAAAATTATTTTCATTGAATATTCATAACTAGAGCCTGTGTATTTTGTATTTCCATGTTCGTGTCACTTGGTCGAAGATGGCGCTATTTTTGTGTCAATATCTGTCGTACTCACAGCGAATATTCTACCGTCGTCGCGGACTGATTGATATTAAAAGGGGGGATGGAGGGCTAGACCAGATTACAAAAATAATTTTTTCTCTTAATGCAAAACATATAGTTTTTTATGTAGAGAATATGTTTTCAAAAATTTAGATTGAAGATCGTTCTTTAAGAGTTTATATTGTGTATTGAGCTGATAACCAAAAACTTTAAACACTTTTATTTACAAAATAACGTTTTTATATTGATGGGATAGATAATTAAAAAAGTATTTGGCTAATTGTACTCAACCGGTACATACATATTACGTATACTTTATTGCATTCTTCACCATCCGTACATGTAAAATTGATCAATTTTTCGAAGTTCTATAACTTTTACCTCGACTTTTACCGCACAATTAAAGAGACTTTCTTTGTAAAAATTATAACTCTCATTAAGGAGATTCTTTCGCTAGATATAGGGCATAAATTAAAAAATTATATGAGAGTTTATAAAGATCCTACGATAAAACTAATAAAATGTACTTAATAATAGTCCATAACTACATGAAAAAAAAATTGTTCCAAAGAAATCGTGACGTCACAAGTGTAAATATTGATAATTTAAAAAATATTTAGTTAAACCCCAATTTTTTTTTATTTCTTAACCAATTTTAATGTTTTGAGGCTTATTTTTTTCTTTAAACATTTCTTTACAAAGTTAACGGAAGACATTCGTAAAATAATATATCTGTGATTAGAGAAAGCAAATTGTTTATAAAATTTTACGCGTTTAATTATAAATAATAAGTTTTCTCTTATTACAGATATATTATTTTATAAATGTCTTCCGTTAACTTTTTGAAGATTGTTTAAGAAAAACAATAAGCCCCGAAACATGAAAATTTGTTAAGAAATAAAATAAAAATTGGGGTTTAACTAAATATTTTTTAAATTGTCAATATTTACACTTGTGATATCACGATTTTTTTGGAACAATTTTTGTTATGTAGCTGTGGACTATTATCAAGTACATATCAGTAGTTTTATTGTAGGACCTTTATAAACTCTCATATAATTTTTTAATTTATGCCCCATATCTAGTGAAAGACCCTCCTTAAGCTTAAATTATTGAAAAAATTTTATACTATATTTTAATAAAGCTGAGAACAGTTGCTACGTTTTATTATAAAAAACACCTGTTTAGTTTCTGTGTTTTAGACATCTTCAGTGGATGCTACACTTCCCATCAATTCATACTTTCGACATCAAAGTCTTTAAGAACATCTTCAATTATATTTAATTATACATGTATTTAGCATAGTCCAAAACCATTTTGTTCATTTATTCAAAATATGTATTGATACACAAAAAATTTCAGCTATTTTTAATAAATAGATTTTTTACGAAAAAATTACATAAACTTGCCTTTATTACAACCGTTCTCATAGAGTGATTTCCTTACAAGGACAAGCCTGGGTTGAATCTTGTAAGTGAACATAAATATTTAAGGCCTTACTAAAATTTTTTCTCAGAACTTAAGATTCCAAAACATTTTTTAAACAATACATGATATCTCGGGAGTATTTAAAAATTGTATAGAGGCAATCACTTATTCAGGCAGCTAATAATATTCTGAATCTGTACGGAGCCAATTTTTAACGAATCGATATCAAACTTTGACAGTGTCTATTACACGTATTATCTTGAAATTAGCGATTACCTACATTAAAAAAAATGAAGTTCAAGTCTAAATATCAGTCGATTACAACTAATGTTATGGGTAAATTTTATATTATAAAAAATACATTAAAAATTGATATTTCTTTTAATTCTTACTTAAAAATTGGTTCCAATCAGGTGTAGAGCATGAATGTTGCTATGAAATTTTGAAATACTAAACAAGAAATTTAGTGCATACAATCAAAGGAATAAAGAATTCTGATGATACCTTAAACAATAATTACGATCACTCTCAAGATTCAACCCAGGCCTTGCCCCCTAAGCTACAAACTAAATGCGCAATGCTTATCTGCAAATAAAAACCACCGTCTATCTATCTATCTATCCATCTATCTATCTATCAAGCAGGAGACGTCCGGGTTCAGGGTTTACCAACGGCCCCACCGCCACCATCAGCCTCGGAGTCCAAGAGTTCCATTTCCATACAGTCCTCCGACTCTCAACCGCCGCCGCCGCAGCTGCAGTCCTCGGCCACGCTGAACCTGTCGCCGCCACCGACGCTGCCGCCGCCGCCGCAGCTGCAGTCCTCCACCACGCTGAACCTGTCGCAGTCACCGCTGCCGCAGCAGCAGCAGTCCTCCACCACGCTGAATATCTCGACGCCGCCGTCACCTCCACCGCCACCCTCGAGCTCTTCCTCCTTCAGTCTTTCGACGTCGTAATCCTTTGCGAAGGGACGATTCGAAGCCGAGGTGATTGCTGTACTCGAGATACTTAACAAAGATGAATAAAGATTGACTAACGAACTGCTTATGCTTTATTTTGTGTGGTGGGTGGAACGGGGTCATACCGATCAATTAAGGAATGATTGTTATAATTAGAAGGATATTAGCATTGCTTTGCTTTGCATACGCTTAAGGATGAGTTCAAGCCTGTATCTTTTCAATTTTAATAGTTTTAACTGATAGAAATACATATACCACGTATTTTTTTTTTTTTTTTATCAAAATGAAAAGAAACGTTTTTTTAAAGTTAATCGTACAAGGCGGGTCACTTCCGATCAGTTAGACAAAACGTAAAATAAAGTTAAATTTCCATTAAATTTATATTTCTCATGCTCGTAATGCTAGACTTTAATGTGCAAGACACTATTTTCCACTAGTAAAGTAAAACAAAGAGCATTTATAAACATTCCATTACCTCATGAAAATATAAGGTAATCCTAACCTCTTTTGCGGTTCCCCCATTTGAATACACAATGATCGAAATGATCCCATGTCACTACATAATGCCAAAATTCATTTAAAAAATGATAAATACCACTAGGCAATTAAAAATTTTTGAATTTGAAATTTTAAATGCTATATTTTTCTTGTCTCGCGCTTAAAACCTCCGATAATTAAATTAAATAATTGTAAAAATGGTATTAAGGCAAACTTTTCTTATAAGAAAAGTATCTAAAACCTATCGATGTAAATATCTTTATAAAAATCTTTTATATGTTTGGTTTTTCGCATTTCTTAAGTTGAAAGATACATTCTACAGACTATAAAAATATTTTCACCATTCAATCAACTTAATATTTCTCATAATTAAGTGATCGGTTTGACCCACCCGATCGGTTTGACCCCGTTCTTCCCTACAATTATCTTGTGCGAGAATTACTTGATAATATGTACATGACGAGTCGCGTTTGTTGAAATATGAATTCAGGTCGACAGTGTCGTTCTGCTGCATAATATCAAAATACACGTCAGCTCAAAAAGTCTAGCTTTTAATAATTCAAAACTCCTGTCTATTGTAATTCGAGATGTAATATATTAAGAATTTTAAATGATTAATATTCTTGAAAATTGAAAATGAAGTTTCAAAATTAAAATTGTATATAACAGGAGATTGTCTGGAACTTCAATATTTTATAAATTGAACTAATATAAGAATAATGAGAATCTTACTGAGAAATTGTTCTGAAATTATGAAAATCGCCAATTTCAAAACAAAAGGAATATAAAAATGCTCGTTATATTTCAATCTAAAATACAATAAAGACAATGAAAAACGTAACCGAGTAACAATCCTGACTTCAAAAGACGCCTCCAGAGAAAAAAGCTCCGCCTAACGAAAAACCGAGGATGGCAGGTAGGCGCGACGCTTAAACAAAAGCAGCACCTTACTTATAATCCAGAAGCGATAAGCCGCGCCAGGCGTCTGCTCGGAGAAGAAGCGAAAACGCAAAGGTACAATCTACTAGCGCCGAGTGTCACCTGACACCAATTATCCTCCTTAACGACGAGCGACAAAAAAGAGAAAAGAAGCCGCTCGCTTCGTTGCCAACGTACCTAACAAAGGACCATCCGCGAGAGACGAGACGAAACAATGAAAAATTGGTAGGATTAGACCGTTCGGGCGCACTTTCCCTATAATAAACGACGAGTCGCGCGCCGGCGCGTCCCTATATACTTACCGTAATTAGCCCTGCGCGGAAAAGTCGATTTCGGCGCGCGACAGCAGGCACTTGGCCCCTGGGTGGAAACTGCGTAAGACTACGCGCCCCGCGCGCCGGATGACGAGGAAAAGCGACAGCGGCAGCAGCGGGAGAAGAAGAAGAAGAAGAAGAAGAAGACGCAGAGGGACATCCGGCTTGGAGACGTAGGAGGAGGAGACAAAAAATAAGGCAAAGTATAAGGACGAGTGGCGCGGGCGAGGAATACAAATCACTCTTAAGTCGAGTCTGAAAGCGTTGTTCAGAGGAGAGAGAGAGGGAGAGGACTTAGGAGACTGAATTGGCCCGGTACAGCCAGACTCAAGAATGATGTATGCTGGAAAATGTATATGCTGCGCACCGCCGCCCGCACGAAAATATTACCGGGTAATCGTTTTACCGCTTTCGATGATTTAAGGCTTGAGCAGTTTATTAGTATTATGAAGTTCGCTTTTTTGCGGCGCAGTGCATCGCTGCGTTATAATGTAGCGGTTTGCAATATTTGTATTATCCGGAGACATGTTATTTTAAACTTCTTTCGAGTTTGTTAAGCAGTTCGGTTTCACTTTGGATATTTCTGAGTCGTTAAACTGTATGACTCAACAATGATATATAGTCAATAATACGACGATAAGGATGATTCATTAATTTTGGAAGTATAACAAATAATTTTTTATTTTATGAAGATTAAAATGCTCATAAATATATGAATTATGGAATAAAATCATGTTGTTGCAATAATTTTTTCTTGTATAGAAAAAAATTAAAAACGTTATCTATTTTATAACCGGTGTCTATCTTAAAATTCAAATCAAAACAACTTCAATTTAAAATATCTCAACTTCTACGGAAACTTTACTATTTATTAATCGTGAATTATAGAACTATTATTGCAAATAATAATAAATGTAGATTTATACAAAACTATTCATTCTTATTCATTATTTTTCATTATTATAATCATATTTCTAAAATTTCTAAAACTAATTATAAATTTTGGTATTCCTAATAATTTTAAAATAAAAGCAAATTATTTAGCTGAAAAAAAAAGGAACTAAGATGAAAAATAATAAAAGAGACAATCGTAGCACGTAGAATGTACGTAATAACATAAAAAGCCTTTTCAAACTTACACCCATCAAACAATCCCAATTCTTTCCCACATCGATGCCGGTCGAGACTGTACCCACTTAATACATCCTCGAAAGCCGGCAGGTCTCCCGAGCCGACAGAAGGAGTCTAATTTCAGGTGACGAAGCCCAAAGAGAGGCCACAGCGGCGCATCGTTTTGTCTCTCTCTTTCCTCCGCCGGTAGGGAAATTGGCGCCTTCTCCACCCTCCTCCTCCTCCTTTTTCCCGTCTTCCTGCGCCGCCCTCGAGCCAATTATATTCGAATCTATGAAATTACTACAATCTTTTCCTCGAGGATATTGCGGCCGACTGCTGCCGTTGTTGTTCTTCTTCCGTGGCCGCGACGCAGCAGCAGCATTCTTCTAGGCCGTCGCCGCCGCCGCCGAGCGAGTCGAAGGCACATTATTGGGTCATTCCGGTGGAGGACTTTTAATTTTGTAATTGCAGCTTGCCCGCCCGCTGCTCGGATAGCGAAGAAATGGGCGCAAGGGTTGCGCCGACTTGTCCCTTTTTAAATGCGTGCCCGGCCCGTATAGTCTCACTTCCGATGATCGGCCGATTGTACAGGTGCAGAAGCCATTATTTTCTTTAATGTTCCTTCTGCTTTTTTATTTGGCCCGCTTCTTTTTTGTCTATTAGTATTTTCTAATAAGGCTCATTATTGTTTTTCAAATCGATAAGCCTGCATGTTTTGTTAGGAAGGTGCATGGTGTAAATAATAACGTTTAGTAGCAGGAACTAAGACTCATTACTATAAAGTGTCATAGTAAATAAAAACCTAGAAAAATTGTAGAACTGAATTCCACAAATAAAACTGTAGTAGCAATTGATTACTTAATATATTGTATACATGAATAAGATGCTGCACTAGTTTTGACCGTCAAGAACATTTTTTATAATTTTTTAAAGGACAGAACATTAAAGGTTTCATTTATTTATTGAGCGCTTGTAGGCTTGGAGATTTGTTAAAAAATTAAAAAACGATCACTATGGTAGAGGAGTACACCAAAATATTAAATAATATTAGGGCTCATTATCAGTAGCGTGTACGGCATGGATATACGTGTGCAAACCTATATTGTTAAAAAAATAGACTAAGTGACATTAAACTTTTTCTGAAACAATGTTTGGTTAAATGTTAATCAACTAAAGCATCAAGGAAAGTAAAAAAAACCTCTTATCAGGCCGTTTTCGTGATGCTTATACACGTGTACCCGCGCAGTGTGCGCTACTGCGAATGTGCCCTTAGGGAATACAAATGCATTAATATACAGTATACGATATAGATATATGAAAATCTTCGTTCATATGATTTTTCTTTTAACAATAATTGTTCAATAGTGAAAATATTTGAGGAAATTATATTAGATATCATCAATTACCCAACCATCTTGGACTCAGTGCCCAAATTCTTATAATAAATCCTAGACAGTTGAGTAATATATTTCCAGTTATCTTAATATATAAAATTTACTAAACAATCTAGTAATGATCATTATTTTTTCTCATTGTAAATTATTAAAATAAGTACTTGACGACATTTATATTTCACGCTTAATAAGCCTTGTAGCATTTTCCACGCGTGCTTAAAAACAAATCTAAAAAAGTAGATGGAGAGAGCGAGAGAGAGAAAGAGAGAAAATGAGCTCAAAAGGAAGATTAATGTTTATAACTTTATATGCCACTAGAATTCCTTAACAGATACGCGCCGCGGCTCGTATACGAATTTCCGTCCGCGCACTCGAGCACGTCCCGCGGCACGTCGACATTGCAGTCGCATCAAAAATGCATCAAGTGCGCGAGTGCGCGCGCACACGCGGACGCTCTCCGTCCGTACACATATAGAAATAATTCTCGTGTGCGAGGACGAAAGAGAAAGAGAGAGGAAAGAGGGAAGCCTTTGAATTGAAAAATCGTCGAGACCACTTTATTTCCCGAGAGAGGCAGCAGCAGCAGCAGCAGCAGCTCACGCGTACCTAGTCATTTTTTCGTTAGCCAATGATGTCATATATTAAATATCAATTATCCGACGAGCGCATATGTGCACGTGCACATACGCATACGCATATACACAGCGTGGATATAAGAAATGGAGCGTTATATTTGTGTGTATACGTACGTATACGTGTGTCAGATTGTTATGTGCACAAGGTTGCAGTATATGTATGTATAATAGCGGTAGGCTTGTGCGAAAGCAGCTGTCGTTTCTGGATTATACGCACTAAATATAATGTTTAGTACGAGTCATTATACTTCTTCAAGAGATTTTTCAATTTACTCTTAAAACTTTTTTAAAGTCTTTTATTTCCACAGTAAGATATTATGTGCATTATAATGCATCTCATGCTATTCTATGAATATATGATACACCTTTCCTACTACGGATTCTCATGATTTACACTGGCGCTTTACCATTTTAGATCAAATTGTTTACGTGGTAAAAAAGCAAATGCATAAATGAACTGATGAGATGAAAAACAGTCTAAGTCACAAACTATGAATTTTGATAAAAACGAAAAAAACTTTATAGAATTGTTGGATGTCAGTTTTATAAAAAATTACAAAGTTGTAGATCTCTGCGTTAGTGCGTAATAGTACATTATGTAACAAGGGCAAAAAGTCGATTTTACATTCTACTGTCTAACATAATGTTACTTTACACACTGCTATCGGTGCGTAAAATATTTTACACAGATTTCTGGTGTGTAGAAATTTAAAAATATTTAGAAAATTGTAAAGTTAAAAAAATTAAATTTGAAACAATTGAAAATTTTGAAACAGTTGAAGACAATTTGAAAAAGTTAAACAATTTTAAAAATGTAAAAAATTAATAATTTTTATTAATTTTTAATTTTTAAATTTGTATATAATTTAAAAGAAAAACATTTTTTTATTTATTTATAAGTACAACTTTTTACTATACATTATATTTTTAAATTATATGTTTTAGATACGCTAGCGGTCCGCAATATTTTGTACGCACTGTTCATCGTCGACTTGTGCGTAAAATCGCTTTCATGCACTATTCGAGGTGACTTGTGCGTGAAGTTAATATTATGCCTTTGTTGCTTAATATATATTAAGTTGCATAGATATTAAGTTTATAATTCAAAATAAGCGTATAATTTTCTTTTATAAGATACTACTATTTCGAACCTATTTACTAAAATATTTGAGATGTTAGTGTAGAAATAAAGGTATGGACTTAGACTATTTTTTCTACTTGTGACGTTGTTTGTACCTCTGTTACAGTCTTATATAAGACAAAAAACGTTTTTTTTTTTCTTATTAAATTGTGTATTTATATTTTTTAAGTAAAATGGCTATCTCAGTACAAAATTTAATTTTTTGGACTTGAAATTTAAATGAACGCAAAAATAAACCGGATAAATAAATTTTATTAATTGCAAAAGTGCTATAAATAAATAAAACTTAAAATACAGTATATTTATCAAGAAGAATCCACCAGATTAGGTCGAACATTTTTAATTTAATATTATATACTTACTTATATACAAAGTTCCACAAAAATTAGTCTTCTACAAAAATGTATGACTAAAATTTTGTGTTTGAGTTAAAAAAATGATCGACGATATTTCGACGGTCCTTACGAAGACTAGCACATTTCAAACTGCCATAAAGAATAACACATTTCAGCACTTGCCACAAAGAGTAGCACAATTCACCATTCCCCCACGAAGACTAGCCCATTTGAAAATTTCCCACGAAGATTAGCACGTTTCGCAATTATGGCACGAGGGCTAGCACTTTTCGTATAGAATATGTAAATTAAAGTTGTACTGATAAACTCTCAACGAATCGGGAAGATTCTTTTCTTATCGGATTTGGATCGGGTACTAGACTCTTTTGGTACTCAAAAAATTATCGGTTTACCCGAGAAATTCAGGCTACCCAAATAAATAAGAGTAGCCTGAAAAAGTCAGGTGGCAGAAAATCGTCAAATGTGCTAGTTTTCCTGGCAAATTTTTAAATGTGATAGTCTTCGTGGCAAATTTTTAAATGTGCTAGTCTTCGTAGGAAAATCATGAAAAGTACTAGTCTTCGTGTGAAAATTGCAAAATGTGCTAGGTCTTCGTGGGGGAATGGCAAAATGTGCTAGTCTTCGTGGGAGATTTCCAAATGTACTACACTTCGTGACAATCGCCGTCGATTTATTATAATTTCAGGTCTCAAAATAAAGGATTATAAATTATCTTCATAAAAATTCTTCAATGCACAAAAGATTTGAAATTTAAAAACTTAAATAATGGTTACAAAACAGAAACGAATGAATAAATATATCCGTGCAATATTTGGTTCAATTATCACAACCGGTGATTTTTTTGGGAGTAGCGTATTTGGAACCACCTGCAGATCAGCTAATGTATGTTTTCAAGCTAAAAACTCGCAAAGCACCTTTGTATATTAAGTAATCCTTGCTCCCCGAGAAAGCAAAAGCCAAGAAGGAAGAATCATAATTGCACATGTTCTGATTCTGCAACTTTTCGTAGAAATATTCCAGATCGCTCAAAACGCCCATCGCTCTCAATCTCACGAATCCCGCCGCGTCCACTTCATTAAACCAAATTCCTAATCCCCGCTCAACTTAAACGGTCCTCTCCTCGCCGCATAATAACAGCCACGAACGTTCAAAAAGAAAAGAAAAAAGAGCCCCTGCAACCCCGAGCATTCGATTTCGATTCCCTAATCATTGCAGCGCCAATGGCTGATCAGCATAAACGCGGCCGTTCAGGGAATCCCATTTCCTCGGCTGCAGCAGGAAAGCCCGGCAATTCCGGCACATAGGAATGCCACGGACGCGTGCGTGCGGTCGCATAAGTCACCATCGCCAAAAATTGCCAACTCGCGCATACCCCGGCATTATACGTATACTTTCGACTGCGCGCTTGGAGCTCTCGCTCGCCACCTAATAACATTGTCCGGGCCTTTTAATTCGCCGGGGCAATTTTGGCCGTTTATGCCCCGGCAGCCGCCGTGTCTTTATTTATTTAAAAACTTTTATTACGTGCCGGGGGCCCCCCTTCCCGATACACGCCGAATACACACCGTATGTGGTGCAGAGTGTAGAGTATCCCGCGCGGGGTCGGTCATTTCGCGGACGCAGCAGCTCGCATTTAGATGAGTTTTTAATTTGGTGTGACGCCCGGGTATTTGGCTGTTGGCTTTAACGAGCGCTATAGCCGCAGCTATATATATAGAGAGAGAGAGAGATGAGTGGAGAGTCGTGTATATGGAGAATGTTTGAAGGCCGCGGCAGCTATGAATAATATTAGCTGCCGTTCTCATGGGCTCCCGCGAACACTAGGCGTAACCCCTTGTAACCGACCCCTTCGCGTTTCTTTTGTATCGTACCTTCGTCTTCCGAGTGTTTCTCGTTCTTCTTTTTTTCTACGGCTGGTGCGCTGACGCTGTTTTGCCTTTTCAAGGAGGGTAGGAGCTACATTTTGATACACGAAATTAATGAAATATGCATCACAATGATATTGTAGGAAGCTTGTGTATATAATGTATGCTTTTTTTTCAGTTTATATTGCTTTAGAAGCCTTGTGCATATGGAGCATTAATTCAGTGTTGAAAGATCAATAACTAAAGATACTATAGAAATAGAAACCCAAAAGCAGATATCTGAAATTTATGCCAAAAAACGAGATGCATAACAATTAGAAGCATATTTATACCCTCTCAATGGAAGATATGTGGCTGTATAGAAAAATCAAATGAAGCTTAAGTTTCCACTTCTAGAAAGTATTTATTAATACATATGATGGAACAAATACAACGATTCTCCTGCGATGTCTGTGTACTACAATCGTTAGAAAAATATGCACTAAAAAATCTGAATAAAAAATTAAAAGCAACTCGCAACGCGTCTGATATAAAAAAAATCCAACAGAACTTTTTATCCAGCAACTTTTACTTCAACTAATTTTCTAAAAACGCATACAATTTCTATTTTGAATTCTCATTCATTATAATTCCATCTTATTCATTTTAACAATGCCAAAGCAAGCAAATAAAAATCTCATCCGAAGTAGAGCAGAAATAAATTAAAAATCCAGCATTAATACGGATCCACCCCCTTTAGGAGAGAGAATCCAGCGAGCGTATCTCGCGATGGAATGTATATGCATCTCTACCTGGAACAGAAGAACTTGCGCGGCCCGGAATGGGCGGAGAATTCATCGTCTAGACAATTTAGAAGCCCGGGCCCGAGCCGCGCTGTTTTTCGCATACTACCATCCGGCGCTGCTCTTCTTCTCCCTTTTCGCAGCGCCAGCGGAAGAAGAACCCGCACACATAGGCGCGCACGAATGCAAAAGTTATAAGCCGCGCGGCGCTCTCGTTCGTTGATTATCAACGGGATAAATCATGTGTATATGGGAGGTGGACGTTAATGAAATTCGGCTGCCTTGTGCACGTTGTTTCTTCTTTTCATTTTTTTTTCGCGAGGGGGTATGTATCGTCTTTTTCGGGGGTTGGATGATGTATGCGAATGGATATTCGTGGGCATATCGGGAGGAGCGAAATTTATGTATTTGCACAAAGCGAGCCCGTGGCCGCGGAGCATTTTATGCGCTATTCGACATTGTGGGTGGGTTCGGCCCGGAGTCGAGGCTTTCGTTTTTGCCAATTGTATGGAGTTTGGAGGCCTGCTTTGCGTTTTGCCATTGTGCGAGGGCGTCAATTTTTAATTGCTTGAACATATACTTCGACGGTATCCTTAGCTTCGAACACCGACTTATAAACTGCAGGTGAGTAGTTCAAGAAAACAGGTGAATTTTATTGCTCAGCGCTAATGGATGATTAAATACATGAAAAGAATAGTTAGTACAAATGACTTAAAAGAATGAATAAATTATACTTAAAAAAATTGTAAATCTTTTTTTTTATTTCAGAATATTCATTCACGAAATAATAATATTATGTAAGTGATGCGGCGACTTATTAACAATGTTCAATTAGAATATTTCTGTGAAACAATGCCGATACTTTTTATTCCCTGTCTCGATACCACGAGGCAAGAGCAGCTCTCGTAAATGTACATACTTTATTACCAGGCGCGCACTCATGCACATATTTGTGAGCGAGCTCGTTAATTCACAAGCATTCGCAATTCGATCCGCTGTTTGTACATTAGTTAACGCGATTTGGTTTTCGACATCGGCTGCCCGGCCTTGTTAACTCGACGGCATTTTAAAAACAGCAGCGAAATGGACGCACTCCGATTATGCTCTAATTTTCGATATTGTTCGCGACACTTCGACAATATTTAATTCGCAGTATAGAAAAATGCGCTGCTGCTCTTCGTCATTTAAATGTGTTTAAAATAAACATCGGATTAACTCGATTTGCCGCTTATCCCCCCTGTATGAGCAAACAGAGTGCCGATGGCCAGTAAATAGTAAACAGAATTTTGGTATCAAACTCGTCGCGCTTCGTTTTAGTTTATTTGGGTACGTATTCATGCAAAGTACAAAAATTATTTACAATCGATTTCACAAATATTGAATGGTTTCATCGTTGAATTTCGAACTTAATGGTTGTGTTGATTGAATTATTTATTATTATTGTTGTTATTATTATTATTATCATTATTATTATCATTATTAAGATTTATTTATCTATTTATTTATTTATTTAGTCACAATAAACGGATAAGTCCTCAAAAACTACATAATATATACTCTATACTAATATATACATTTTGTAATAATTAAGGACTAATCTACGCATTTATATAATTTTTTAGTGCCCGTAAGCTATATTTTTCTTTATTACTTCGTTTATTGCTTTATGAATTACTTTTAACAAGAGTAATAAACAGGTAGACTGTAACTTGCAATGGAATAAAATCTTGTGTAAATTCAACTCCATTTTAAAATTTTTAAATTTAAGCGACGGATTCGTAATAAGTGATTTTTGAAACACATGCACACCAATTTTCATTAGAAAGCACATAGGTTTATCTTATCCTTGGGGCAGCTTTAGTAAAGCGAGAGCTGACAAAATTTCTCTTTTTAGAAAATGTTTTATTAGAAAGCTTAGGATGTTTTTAAGATCTCAATGCTTGCAAAAAATTCTTAACTTGTATTTATAACAATGAATGGATTGAGTAAAGTAACAAGCTAGCTAAAAGTGATCCAGAGCTAGTGTTTTTACCCTACATCAAGACAATCATTTTCATCGAATAATTTGCTTAATCTAATAGCCAAAAACTTAAATAAGAATACATTTGTAACAAACACTGTATAATTATTGATGGTATTAGAATTCAACCTGTGCATTTCAGAGGATAACAAAATATTTAAAATACTAAACATGTAATAAGCATATAGTTATACAGTAACAATATATTTAATGAGAACAACAATGACTCACACTTTTTTAAGATACATATCTATCGACCCAACCGCATGCGATACTTATTGGTAAAAGCTGTTTTAGAAATCGAAACAAGCGACTATTCTACTTCGAAAACAATTGAAATCTATTTCTTCGAGAACTTTACAGCCAATTACAAACTTCAACGACCAAGTTAAGAGGCGATAAAACGCGCGTTTGTCGCGAATGTTTCCAGGTCAAAATGCGCTCGTGGCGCGAGTCGTGACGAAAAATGCAAATGCAGAGCTCGCTTATATTCGACCGTTCCCCTACCACCTTGGCCGCAACCGCTGCTGTCGTGCGAACGTAAATCCGGGATTTCCGCAAAAAAGCCCAAAAATAGAAGACGAAAAAGAAAGCCCGATCCTGCTCTCTCGTATATCATTTGTCCGGTAACTAATTGACTTTCTCATCCCGTTTTAACGCGCTCGGATTAATTCTCACGAAGCTCGGCAACAATCGCGCAGAAGTGCGATAAAAACAAAATGCATATAATTATCCATTTGAAATAATGGAGAACGATCGAGAGTAACGTCCGATCCGAGAGTTTAAAATATTGTTTCGCGACCTAAATGTGTAATTCTGTTTTATGCCACATCTGCATTATCGTTTTCAATTAGACATGTCAGCTGTACTTTAAAGTTTGCATTTCGAAATTATGAATTTTTATTGTATTTAGGTTAATCATTTATATTAAGCCGTCTGGATCACTGGTGACACACAAAGTTTAAGGCTACATAAAAAATCTATAGCGATAATTGATTGATGAAGGTATTTTCTCTACCATTTCAACTTCATATATAGTTTATAATAAAATCAACCCATTATAGCAGCTGTATAGGTGAGAACAAAATTATTTACTTTTACTATTGGACATATTTTGAACAATTTTTCTTGTAAATAACTATTGTTAACTTTAAAAGTTTCTTTATCATTCCTCTGCAAAAATAATGCTAAAACCATTCCCAACATTCAAATAAACAGATTTCAAATTAAATTTCACCTTAAAACTAATTTGACTGCCTCTACAAACACACTTATTTCACATATAAACAATACAGCAGCATAAATCAGACATCGGTGTTAAAGGATGAAATAAATACTTAACGGTACAACAAACTCTTTCCCGACAAAAAGCCTCGTTTTCCCCGAGCCTCGCACCGCGTGCTCTCGCATATCGACACACGACGACGAGGAGGCGTCGGTCCACGCGCACCGAGGGCCGTTATATACTTGCGCTGCAGTCAGGCGAAACCGCGGCGACGTCGTTATCTCGTCGGATTTCACGCCCCGTGTCCCGGGGCTCTCCTCTTCGCGCCATTCGAACGAAAATATCGCCGGCGCGTATATATATTACGTTACGCGATGCCGCTGCTCCTTCCGCGGGGAACGGGGGTGGACGTGGGTAGGGTTCGCATAATGGCTCCCAGCGAAGTTATCTCACGCGTAGAGAGGGAGAGAGAGAGAGAAAGGGGTAATGCCGAAGCCGCTTTTAACAAGCGCGTCTATTATTCGGACGCGCACGCGGATATGGCGCCGGACAATGCGCGTATATAACATTCGAGCCGCGGAAATGTGCAGCTTGTGCGTTTCGCGTATGTATATATATATATATAGTTGGGTGGAGAGAGAAGGTATATAGATAAATGCGCGAACAGATAAGTACGTTTTGTGCTCGAGTTGGAAAAGCGCGATGCGAGTGCATATATATTGCGGCGCTGCGCACGATTTTTCAATTGCTTCGACAATGTGGAGCTGTTACATTGTGCGCGATTTGTTTGAGGCACGTATAGGTAAATGGTTTTATGTAAATTGAATGAGAGAATTGACTCGTATGGAGTTCCAGACAAATTTATTGCGATCAATGAATGTATTTTAATGTTTCAGTTTTGTAAAGATAGATGTAAATGATCAGCGTATAAAGCATACTTTGAAGAATAATGCCACCGCAGAGCAATAATTAAAGTAAAAATATCTTGATTTCACTATAATAAATTAAAGGGAAAAAATATACGATTATCTTAAAAAGTATTCTTATACACAATATGAGTTTATCAATATTTCCAAGATGCTATATTGTATGAATTCACAATATTCGCGAGCATTATCAAATCAATATCAGATTATATCGAATTCCAATTGTCGAGATTAATGCAAAACCATCGCTTATTAGCGAGATAAATAAATAAAAATCCAACGATATAAATATTAAAGCAACGGCAGAAAGGGAGCATTGAAGCTTGGCTGGCAGAATAGATAAAGAGAGAAAGCGATTGATCGACTCGCATTTATTTCTTCATAAAGCCCGCGGCCAAAAATCCCCGTGCTTCAATCGCCAGCCTCGCAATAATTCCCAGGAGCACTTCGCAAATAATTTACCATTAGCCGCGCATTCATTTGTTTACACGCACTTACAAGTACAAATGCCCGCTCTTGCGCTGCCTCGCCGAAAAGGACAAGTACAAAACGCGCGCAAATCTTACGACGCGCGGCATAATGCACCTCCTCGAATTTTAATATTGTACTCCGCGCCTGCACATGCACGCACACTGCACGTGCAGTGCGGTCGAGAGTCGAATACTGGCGCGCGCGTGCACGCTGCACGACAGAGTTGACAGTGAAATACAGGGAGACAAAAAGACAGAGTAGACGAGAGCGCGCGCGCAAACGGACGGACAGACGTACGGACAAAGAGAGATAAAGCTATATCGCTGGCTAACGTACTATACGTACATACAGAGAAAGAGAGAGAGAGAGAGAGAAAGAGAGAGAGAAAGAGAGAGAGACAGAGAGAGAGAGAGAATTGACCAAAGCGGATTTATACATACGCGAGCGAGTGCGCAATGCGCCGCTCACTCTGGCGTTTGTTAACGCAGAGGAAATCGAAATATGTTTTCATTCACGGCTAATGAGGGGATCTTTCGTTGACTTTGTATGGTGCGGCTTGGATCGGATTTATATATGTACGCCGAGGGGGGGAACGGGACGCGGCAGGGATATATATACACGAGTATGGAGAGAGAGTAAGAGAACAGGGGGGGGGGGATTATTTTTGTAAAGCCACTTTTGATCTCTATTTCTCATCATATAGCGCGCTTTAATTAACTTTTGAATGTGCGATTTCAATTTTTATTGTCTAATCCCGCTCGCACGAACGGAATGATCATACCCTCTCTCTCTCTCTCTCTCTCTCTCTCTCTCTCTCTCTTTCTTTCTCTCTCTCTCTCTCTCTCTCTCTCTCTCTCTCTCTTTCTTTCTCTCTCTCTCTCTCTCTCTCTCTCTCTCTCTCTCTCTCTCTCTCTCTCTCTCTCTATCTGTCTCTCTCTCTCTCTGTCTCTCTCTCTCTCTGTCTCTCTCTCTCTCTGTCTCTCTCTCTCTCTCTCTTTTATTTACTTTATTTATTTAATTTCTTTATTTATTTATTTATTTATTTATTCGTTCATTTATTTATTTATTTATTTTACTGATTGACAAACGCTACAGTTTTTAAGGAAGTATGCAAGTATATATTACTATAAGTAAAGTAAGAAATTGTTAAATGTATGTAATTTTAATTGTATGACTGATGGATTTAATGACAAGATTAAGAATTATGTTTACATTTCTGACGACTGAGTGCAACACTTTATGTCGACCTGACTTCGAGTACGCGCAACCTCATTTGATGTTTATTAACGATGTGATATTTTTATGTAATCTAACGATGTAATATTTTCATGGAAATTATATGTGATATTATTTTATACTAAGAATTAAATGTAAACTATGTTTTGTAATATTTACAAATAAACATTATATCTATCTATTTATCTATTTATCTCTCTCTCTCTCTCTCTCTCTCCTCTCTCTCTATCTCTCCCTCTCTCTTTCCTCTCTCTCTGTCTCTCTGTGTGCGTCTGTCTGTTTGTTGTTTATAATTCCGTTTCGTTTTTTCTTCTCTCTTTTATTCTGCAGGAATGGTGCACACGCGGGGAAATCGCACGGAAAAAGATTGGAATTTAATTTCGCGTTTTAATGAAGCACGCCGGGCGTATTGTTATGAAAATGTATTGCCTTTTGTTTAAATATTCATGATCCGAGGAATTATTTTAAAGAAAAATCGACGTGTGCAAGCGGCGCGCACTTTTTATTCAGTTTTATCTCCATTGTTGTTTTAAAATGGGAATGCTATATAGAATATGACATTCAACATTAATATGATAAAAAATTAATTAGGAGCAGCCCGGGCTTAAAACATTTCCTCGTAAGTTACACAAGAAACGTTCATGAGTATAGTAGCAAATTAAAACAGATTACTTTTTGAACTAGAAAATAGAAAATATTTTTAAGATATTTCTATAATTTTTGTATAAGAATACATAAAAATAGAAAGAATATTTTAGATGAAAATTAAAATAAAATTAAAATAAATTAGCATCTAAAAATTTTAAAAGTACAATAACACATGATTTTTAAGTGATGAATGAACTGCACCGTAAGGTTAGTATACCACATTAACACATACCTCAATCAATCTTGTCAAGTTTTACATCCAGCCACATATAAATTAATGCGTCACTTTACCCTGATTTTCAAAGATGTTTGCTAAAAAGAACAACTTATTTTGAAGGTCCTATTGTTAGAAATATTAACTATATAAAACGTTTTCAAGCAAATACAGAAAAATAGTAATGAAACAAATCATAAATATCTTCTTAATTATAATCCTTGCATAATTATCTTTCACTAAAATTTAAATTGGGCATACATAATAATTTATTGTAGAAATAATAAACGTGATTCACTTTACCCGTACTTCACATATATTAAAAATATTAATTAACTGTTCGTGAAAATAAGTAAGGCTTTAAATAGACCTGCTTCAATATCATCCACAAAAATACAATAATCCATTTACCCGAGTGTCCAAATATCTTTAAAGCCGTTCGTTCCTCGAAAACATCGCAAGGTCGATCCTCGAAAACATCCCCAGACTTAAAAAGCAACGAACACAAAAAAACTGTAAACGCTTAATCCTTTTGGGGAACAGGGCGTCGTGTAGTCGCCGACTGGTGGTTGGATATAAATTTCCTTAGCCGAGATCCCGAAGGTAAACATTCATAAAGAAAATTTATAACACTCCACTTGCTTTACCGAGTAGACGATATTGCCTCTCGTATCCACGGCGATGCTGCTTCGTTGCTGCTGCTGTTGCCGCTCTCGAGACGAAGACACCGCGATGATTAAACACGTCGCGTCATCCCTTAACTTTGCGCCAGAGGCTCTTGCTCTTTCTTTCGCGGCCGGCCCGTGCAATCAATCGCTAAAATAAAGAGACAGAGAAGCATTCAGTTTCCAGGAAAGAGCGACTATTACTCCACTCGAGAGACGAGAACAGCATCGTATACATACAGATACAAAATATTCAAATCGCCGCAATAACGGTTTGTAATGCCGTTGAAATTATTCCCGACGCGCATAAAGCTCCCGTATCTAATTCAAAATGCCTCGTTAACAAAATGTCCCCTAGTAATTAATATTAATTCCAATCCAAAGATAATCTCTTATCTCCGAAATCAGGAGCTATGCGCAAGCGAGCTACCGGTAGCCCCGTATCGCCGCATTACATCCAAAACTCACCTTCCGATGATCCCGTATATTCAAATACCCACGAGTCGGGGACGTCTCCTCGTTAGAACTGCAGCGGCGGCGGCGACGAAAAAATTTATTCGGTGCGCGCCGCGCGTTTTAAAGCCGGAGGTATACGGAGCAGCTGCCGGGCCATTAATTCATCATTGTCGAAAACAATTAGGGGGCCTGCCCCCGGAATCTTGTTAACAAGTCGCCGCGGCTACTTCGTTATAACTATAGCGGAGCAAGTGCTCAGCACGCGCACGTGTATATATATACACGACTTTATCCGGGTAAAGCAAGCGGTTGGCTTTCGATTTTTGCCAGCCGACCGATTAATTCACGGATTTATGATGATCGTGGATTGGGTATTGTTGTTGATGAGTCGGTTTCGTATCGATGCCGAGAGGATGTACTAGTGCCTATTATATTAGTTTCAATTATTTATTGAAAGAAGAATCTCTAGAATTAAATCGTATTCCATGCGCTAATTCGCAGGGGTTGAGAAAATATGCAGTATGTTTAATCCTCATAGATAACATATGGAAATTTGCAGGATTGGTGAGTCATAGTCGGTCATAATTATTAAAGTAAACAACAAATTAGACAGTTATTATACTTTTGTACATCTAAACATATATGTACTCTGGGAATAAAATAACGTTTTGCAGATTCAAATAAGGTATTCATATCTACCTAATTTTATTTAATACAGTCATGAAAGTAAAACTCATAATATTTTTTAAAATGTTTATTTTCAAATCTAAACCGACTTTACTGAACTAACCAATATTTCTTAATAGTTAGTAACACATATTTTAGTTAAATTCTATTCGTAATACATTAATCTAAATACACGCGTATTGCCTTTGACGTCGGACGCGTCTAATCGCGTCTTCTGCTGCGTAAAAGTATATCTATATGTATTGCTTAGAGTCAACTCCGCTCTCCATAAGAATGGGGCCTAACTCTACACTGATTCAATTATCAATTCTCAACTATTAAGAAGTATAAGATTTTGAATAGCACTAAAGATGCAGTTCTTAATAGTTAAGACCATTCTTAACGCTTAGACATTCATTCGATCGTTGATAATCAGGTGACATAACAGTTAAGAATTCGTGCATTGCAATTAAATTCTCTTCAACAATAAAAGCTCAAGTGGGGAAAATAGTAAATATATGAATCCTCCACTCTATAAACTAATCCTTTGTTATTACACCATCAAAGCAAACGATATAATCGTATATTGTACAAAACGGCGATGAAGTACAAACATAATTACTATTAATTAATTACACAACTGGTATTATTCATAATTCAATACAGCTTATGCATATGTTCAATTATATATAATTATCCTAATGCTTGCTACGAGTAAAATCACTTCACAAATAGGAAACAAATGTTCAACGGACAAACACCTAACTTGCTATAGAAAACTATTAATAAATTAAAATCCAGCAATCTAAATTACCATAAAGTATCCTTTCACAAATCGGCACCATTACCGATCGCCCCTGTAACGAGCGCTAAACTGCAAAATCCCTCTTCGGGGGCCCTATGCGGTGCACTCAGCCCGCGTCCACAAATCACCTCGGAATCAAACTTATCAGCATTATCTCTCCCCGCGCTCGCGCATTACATTATACATCCGTCCCAAAACAACGCTCGGCCATTATCCCGCCCCTATCACTTACGCGCGCACTTTGCAACAATAAGCAAATTACTCCCGGCCGAGCGGTTGCGCGGCCCCACCCGCGGCGACCGATAATAAATTCGCGAAACAGTCTACCCGATATACACAGGCGCGCGCGCATCAATTCCCCGCGAAAGATAATATAATAAGTTTCCGCGTTCCGCGTCTTCATTCACCTCCCACGCACTGGCATGCATGCACACGAGAGAGTTCGTTGCGCGATATAGACGGACGGACGGATGGATGGACGGATGGATGGATGGTTAGAGAATGAGAGAGATAGAGGCATTGTGGGCTCCACGAGCCGTGGAATCGGCGATCGATCTTCCGAAAATCACTGCGCCTGTCTCGAGAAGCGCGCCCGCGTACGGTATGTATGTATATGTAGGATATAAGCGCAAGAGTAGATTACCCCCGGCGCGTTACGGAAGCTAACGAGGATTAGTCTTCCTTTGCGCTTACCTCCCGCGCCTCGCGCGCGATCCCGATTAATTTATCGGCTTTGATGCGAGAGCGCGCGCGTGCGCGCCTACGGCGACGGCTTAGGGCGCGCGAGAGATGTGTGTTTGTAGCACGTGCGAGGGGGGAGGGGGGGGGATGAGAGATGCTTTTTTTGGGTAGGGTGTCGTCGATTTCGTAGCTGTGTTATAGGTGTTTAGCCGGGGAAACGAATTGAGCGAATGGGAATCGTGTTTAATGATTGTCTCTTTATAAGTGGAATACAGTTATTTGTGTCTAATGGTGACGTCTCGGTGTTTCGACAAAATGAATATATATAATTATTATTGTTAAGTAGATCAAGAGTATATTAAATAATTTGTATAGTTAATGTTATGATAATTTTTTAAATAAAAATATGCAAACGAATATGTTTCCGATTATTGGGTTTAAACGTCCGAGCATTGGTAGCGTAGGGGAAACTAGGCTAAAGTGAACATAGTAACTCTAAAAGTAGAAAAAAATGTAGTTTTCAGACATAAAACATTACTTTTTAAGTTGCATAAGAAACTTCTTACATCAATAAACATAATAGCAACTAGAAAGAATGTCATTTATTAAGTTTAATATTATTTACCTATTTTTGAAAAGTACCTGTTCACTTTATCCGGGCTGTTCAGTGCGGGGTAAAGTGAACTAGAGGATATAATTACATATTTTGAAAATATTTTCCTTGTTTTTGTAGAATAATAGATAAAAACGTTAATTTAGACAATAATAAAACTAAAAAGACATCTTAAAACCTTTAAAATAACTGTAAAGTACGAAACAGTTAAATACGGAGGTTATGTTGGCCGATTTTGGTATAAATACGAAATGCGTTGCAACAAAGGCTTTGTATACTACATAACACACACCTTGATTAATATTTTGTTAAATTTTTCATCTGGCCACATATAAATTAGCGATATCGCATTATTTTCCGGACCACTTTACCCCGATTCACTTTATCCCGAGACGTCAATTCTTTAAAATGTTTGTTTAAAAAAGAAAAACCGCCTTTAAAGCTCTGAATTCTTGGTAATAGTAAGTAAAACATATTTGAAATAATTAGAAAAAAAATCTAGCAATTAAATTGATTATAAACATCTTTAATCGTTATAACGATTTCGACAAACCAACTTTCTTTTAATGTTGAGAAATACAATTACTTTTTCTTTCGTAAAATATTAATAACTATGCAGTGAAACTTTGTAATTATCATCTTTGTATAATTATCTTTCACTAAAATTAAAATTAGGCATAAATAATAATTTGTTGTAGAGATAATAAGCATGATTCACTTTACCCTTGTGTTTACTTTACCCCAGTTTCCCCTATATGTGAAAAACCTAAACTATAAAGAGATGCCAAAATATTACACTCAGTGTAAATGATTTATTAAAGGCTTTTTCTTTATCAACAATGTGGTAGTTTTAAAAGTTACTGGGTTCTTGCATTAAAAATACGGAGAAGTTTGTGTATATTGCAATTAAATTCTTAATGAAGCACTTAGAAACTTTTGCAACGTTGCAAAGTATGCAAATAATGCTAAATATAAAATAGGTCTCATACTATGATTATTATGTAATATCATAAACTTAATTATTATAAAGTTTATTGTTAGAAGCGACAGTAAATAATAAAACGTAAGAAAAATTTAAAAAACTTCATAATACCGTAAGGAGTTCATAAAACGTCGATAACGTTCAAGTCCTATAACGCGAGAATTTATTTGCGAAATGGGTCGTTAAATGGAAATTAGATGTCACCATTTACTTTTTATAAGCATAATAAACCGTTTTAATAGAGTTTCAAAAGTATAGTTGTTGTTATTTGTTATTAGGGAAATTTATACGCGATAGCGATCGTCTAACGCCAAAAACTAAAGGTTAATTTACTTTTTACCTCGCGTAAAAACAATTTCCGATAGTTTTATGGTTCCACAAGGTGTACACGAGTGTTTTCGAGTTTCCTAAAATTAGAATAATCTATTCGAGGCGTGGGTTATGAAATGAGAATTAGGAGTCCACACCAATTCATCATGACGTCGAAGTCAATTAAGTCTAAATACCCTGAATAATTACTTGGGAAACACATTTATCTGAATTCGTAAAATAATTTAATTGATTTTGATTTAAATAAATTTGTCCTATCTCTAATTAATTATATTTATTTAAATGAAAATCAGAGATTTCAGTTTTATAACTATTTATATTGAAAGCTAATTTAAAGATCTAAAACATCTAAAAAGACTTAAAGTATAACAATTACATGACATAAATTGCATTTATCGACGCTTATTATCATTCTTTTCTACATTATCATTAGCCCAGGCACATTTAAGCACCACTCGCATTTTAAACATCTTGTCGGCATCTTACGCTCTACATTGTCCACTGCATCTCGAATAAAATAAAGAAACTACACCTCAAGCAAACCAACACCCTCGAGAACATTCCTTATGCACCGTCGAAGCGCTTATTTCGTCCCGGTGACATTTCGCGTGCACTTGTCCGCAGCCGCTCGCGCGCCGCGCACAAACGATAATCCGACAATTTTACGCCCGCTCCGCGCGTCTCAGCTGTCAATTAACGCGCTCTCGAGAATTCTCCTTGAGTGTGCGTTTGAATTTCTGCGCGCAGCAGTTTTTCTCTCTCCTCGTCTGTTATATATGCACAGTGCCGAGGTCTCAGCCGTGGACGATCGAAAGTGTACACTCACTGAAAGGGGCCTCTATACCTCTCCCGATTAGCTCTCTCTCTCTCTCTCTCTTCGCCTCTCAATCCGCTGTCGATTTATTCAAATCCTTCGGCCGATGTGTGCGCGAGGGATTACAAAAGCCCTTCGCGGCCTCTATATATACAGATATACGGATGTACACACGCACACACGTATATATATAGTGAAGTGCGCGGCGTCGCTCCTGTCACCTCGGCTGCCGGATAAAGAGAAACCATATTATACGGCCACTCTCCGAAGCTCCCCCTTTCTCTCTCTCTCACACACACACTCCGTGTCTAGCGCGATAATAGTTACGTAGCGGAGAGTTCGCGCCGAGCCTGCGCGCACGACTTATTCAAATCAATCTAATCCGCGGAGATCGCCACGAGCGCACGCACGTTAACCGTGTTGACGGACGCGGACACGTCCCTCGAGGTTCTCTCTCTTTATCGCGTAGGGCTTTCTTTCCTTCTTTCGTGACGCCTATCTTTTTTGGAAATCGGATGGAAAAAGTATACACCCACATCCTGCTTTTCAGCGACATGTGCCGGGTGCTCGAGTGTGCGTGTGTGGGTGTGGGGGTCGACACTGACATCTTGAAAACGGTTGGGGATATTTTAATCCGGCAGGTTTTACTTTTATCTAAATTATTATGTCGGGGTCGGAGACAGCTCTTTGATCGACCGATGCACTTTTTACGGGTTAAACGATTTTCAGGGGTTTACGTGTCTATTATCAGTCCAAGGTTTGACGTTATTTAACAATTTAGATCAAAGAGTGCTAGTGTTTAAATGAATTTTATGCTGAATTTTCAGTATATACGGATGAAATCTTTTCAATTGAATATTGAAATTTTACGTGAATTATTTTGTATTTCGAAAAGTGAATTTCAGTATTTGTACTCGAATTATCAGTTACATATAAATTTGTCAGTTTCTAAAAGCTGAATGCACGGTCATTATTAGACTGCATAAACTATGCAGAAATTTTTTTGTCAAAGCCAATGAATTAATAAAAAAAGTACTCGTCAATAATCAAAATATTTCTTGATTATTTGATTAAATATTTTTAATATATATGCATCAAATAAATAAAAAATATGAAAAAAATACAGAAATATGCAAATATATGCACAAAATAACCGATAAATAAAATGATCGGACATAGGTGGTCGTGTTCCCGAGATAGTTGTACCAATCCGCAACTCCACATTTAAAATATATTTAAAATATGAAAAGTATATGAAAAATATTAAAAATGAGCTTAATATATACAATATGTAAAATATGTATGTGCATAAACTTTCGCAGTCTAGTAATTATGAACATATTATAATAACTGAAAATTAAAAGAATTTTAAAAATCACTGAATTTTTAGTTTTGTGATTAAGAATGTAGTTACAGTTTCGTAAATTCATGCGCACAACGAAGGTTTATCATAGACACATTACTAATAATTTATTTATACTGTAATTGATAATTCAAGTAGATAGTACTTGATATTCAATTTTTAATAGCTTTCATACATTTTTGTGCTTTGAAAGGCAAATTCAAATATTTTTAATTAAAGGTTCAATTACAGTAAAACTTCAGACACTGTTAATCGAAACACTGTGAATTTCTAAACAATGTTAATGAATGTAGTTTCTATAGTAGGGGTCCGAAGTATTCGAAAAAGTAGGGTATGAAAAAATATATGTAAGGTTATTTTCAAACTAAAGATATATTACAGAAGTTTATTATTCTTCGATATAAATGAGTTAATATTAAACCCACGTTGACTATGAGAGGGGATGCTACAATTTGATTATGTTTGCCGAGTAGTCTAGATATTTAGCAGTGTTTGAAAGACTCGATCCCGAACTGTAATAAATACATGTAAATGATTAATGTATTTTATAATTTATTACGTGATTGAATTGTCCAGCTATATAGACCATTTAGTTCTTACACTGAACCTGGAAATTCTACCTGTATGCGACCTCATCGCTCACGCATCGTTAAAAACACAAGAGATCAGAAAAGAAACAAACGTACACCATGCATTCAGTTAGCTCTATGATTAAAGGCCATATCTGCTTTTAATTATCGCATTAGCGTCAGAAAGCACGAGCACCCATACAGGCGCAGACATCCCGCGGACAGTTGATAGAAGGCACCGACTTTGATAGGGCGGAGGACACCACAATACCTATTAACAATCAAAATGACACGCGGCACCATCACTCCAACAAGCCCATACCCACGAAAGCCCAAAGACTGTACAGGCGCCTCCTTCTCCTTACAAGAGCGGCCACAAATCTCGCGTAATTGTCGTGTCACTCGACGGCAGCAGCCAGGCACGGCGCGCGCACACGAAATTCACCCGCCGCGGCGGCACGTATACGTACAACAAAGAAGGTGATGGGCGTCGCGGCGAGCAGCGGCGCAGTCTCTTTGATGTCCTCGCCGTTGCGCGGGAGCGCCGAAAAGCCAGCGCGCCACCAGCACTGGATATATGTATACCCTAACCCTGTGATTAGCAGCGCGAGGATCAGCCTCTTCTTCGTCGTGATCGTTCTCGGCCGAGTCGTGATTATCTTTCGGCGCTCAGCGCTGCTCTCGTGTAATTGACGGCTCGTCAAGCGCCGATGCGCACTTGGCGCGGGAATAATGGATGGCGGTAACGACGAGCGGATAGATATACGTGTGTCTCTCTCTCTCTTTAATGTGATGTAACGATGAGGTGTACGGTTGTGGGATTTTTCCCGGTGAGAACGGTAATCGTGATTTTTCGGGGCTGGAAAAAGGCATTTCCGTGATTTTGGGCGTTGGTTTGGTTTTTTTGGTTGGTGTGCGGGAGGTCCGCGTGGGTAGTTGGAATTGGATTTTCGGGAATTTAATTTTGTTTAATTTTACGCGAATATACGCTCGGTCGTTAAGGCCTTAAAATATGGGCTCCATTCGCTTGATTCGCGTTTAATAACGCGGCCTCGCGCACTTTTGGCTTTCTCGTATTTCGTCTGAACGCGTTTTAATTCCCATTATTTCGGGTGATATTTTGTAATTTACATAACGTTCGAAAGTGTTGGGATTGGGCCATTACGAAAAAGTGTATAGAGCCATAAAGATGAGTTGTTTTAATGAACCGTTGATTTAATGGTGATCATTTTAATAACGTTCATTTATACTTACGAGAATGTTAAAATTACGTACTAATCTAATTAAACTGCCAAAATTATCTTACGACAACTGCATCATATTAAGGATATGTTCTGGTCAACGAATACAAAATAAATCTGTTTTTCCAAGACATTTATTATTTGATGAAATTACGGTACATAAAGTTACATATTTTATTATTTGAGTATAAGAAAATGTTCTTCTTTGTAATTTTAATGCAAGCATTAGTAAGTGGCCCTAACATTTACGCTAAGAAAATCTGCGGTCGACATAAAAAGTCAAGGTTGCTGTAAAATATTTGGTAAGTAGTATTTGGCTGTAAAATTTTTTACTTTTTAAAATTTTTTATTACATATATATAACAAAAACATTTCAAGAACCTTTTCGATTTTCTGATTTCTGATCAATCCCCGATGAAATTTCATATCAACCATTTAGGTGTCAGATCATTGTACTAAAGAAGTCAGTACCACTAAATGTTGTTTTCACGATCTTCAAATACGCAATAATAAATATCTTACTCTAAATTTCATAAAATCGATTTTTCACATCCATTGACCACAAGACACTCATATGACCAGATTCATTGATAACCATCTGTTTTCATTATTAAAAATCACCACTTAAATGCATCCCACATTATACGATCCATTTAACATACCATCCACCCAACAACAGCACTTCCACTCTCCCCCAAAACCCTATTTACCCCCCCTCCAAACAGCACCATCACCGCCACTCAAAAACTCCTACATTCCCAACAATAAACCACGAATCATTGCCATATCACCAACTACCGCAAGCATGCGCGCGAAGCACAACGACACACGGCATACCTTAATTCCCCACTATATACGCGCACTCATCGTTAACGCACCGCATTACATCCCAGCTCCATCCCCTCTCCGCAATCCACATCCACATCCCTCCCCTCGCTCTACACTGTCGATTCTCCTTACTTTCCCGCGGTGATTTATCCCATATACACCTCCGCGGCACCGAGGATTTACAATCGCGCGGCGCCCTCCGCATTAGCGCTCTCGTAATTGCAGCCGCAGCGCATCCGCGGGACCGTATATTTTAATAATGACCCCCGCTGTACCCTCCCCCGAGTATGTGCAGTCATCGCGTCGCGTCGGGGCGCCATCTATATATACATGTACATGTATGTACACATACATACACGTATATATATGTATATATATATACGGTGTACTGACTGCTGGCTGGCTGTCCGGCTAATATCCGCTCGATTGTGATGCATCGAGCTGTAGCTGTATAACGGCCAGGGCCCTTGATGTATATATCGGATTACTTAATGCAGAGCGAGTGGTGGGCGCGCAGGGGAGAGAGCTGCGGAGCTTCGGAGGCGCAGCGCCTCTACAGTACTCGGCATTAGCGACCTACTGTCTAATGGGGATTGGCTAATCTGTGGATTTAGGGGGGCCTTATATACGCGCGACGGCCCTAATTAAACAACCTTTCGCGCGCGCGCGCGCGCGTGTGTGTGTGTGGACGCGTGTGTTTGGCAGCCACGGTCGTGCGTTATCGTATTAGCGCGCCGCGTGCGCGCCTCTCCGCCCGCCCGCGAATTAGTATTCAAATCCTTGGCGATTTGGAATGGGGGTGGGGACGCGGTGTTAACGCTAATTGCGCGACGACGCGAGTGTTGGGATGCATGGTGTAACGTGGTGCGAGGGCTAAGTAGGTGCTTGAGCGAAAGAAAGAGGATGATTGGGAATGGTTGGGATGAGTGTGTATACCCATGAAAGAATTTTGCCAGCAGTGATAGTTCGGGCCGATTCTGGCTGAATATTGTATGCCGGTAAATTATTTTTCGGCACTGAAACAATACAGGGATTATATCGTTTTGATAAGAATGGGCCAGTAAAAAGAATCGACGTTGGCCCGAAAAACGTCTCAGAGTCGGTGCAATACTTTTTGCCGATATTGAGAGAAAACAAAACATTGCGAAATCGTCAAGCGTAACTTAACCTACTTTTTAGGCTAGTTTTTAATAAAATATTAATTTAATGTACGATTACTAAGCTTACGTGAAATTTTCGGCTGCGCAATAGTAATCTGTACTCTGTAGTTATGATTATTATACTAAACTTTGAGTGAAGGGTTTCGTGTGTGCCTAAAAATTTATATTTCTTGTACAATTTTGAATATATCAAGAAGAAAAGTGTTGTGCTGGCCCGTTCTTATCATCCCCATTATATCTCAGTGCTGGACCTCTAACATTTGTGAGTACTGGTAGTGCCGGCAACTAATACTCGAACAGTATTCTGCCGAGAGTAAATTCTTCCATGGGTATGTATGTGTTTTTCTTAGAGATGTTGAGGGTGCTGTTGGACGGCAGTACCGAGTTTTTAATAATTCGAATGAACGGGTTCATGTTGTGGAAATTAAACATGAGGATAATCGTATTTTTGGAAGCAGAGAACGATGTACCTGTGTTTAAACAAACAAGTTACATTTATCAGTACAAAAGTTACAAATTTCATTTATTAAATTGAAATTAGCTAGAATTTACTTTAGTAATAGCAAAACGCGAGCGAAACTTGCGTGAGATCACAATAATTAAAAAAGGTTTTCAAGCACGTGGCTGAGGAGCGAATGTGGTTTGTAAAGTAAAAAGATTAATATGAGTTTTTACATGTAGGCATTACAGACGAGCTTTTAATGCGCTCTTGTCAACTTAATATTATATGTACAACTCGTTCGTATTTGAACGAATATGCAGATAACCGACAGTAAATAGGTATATTTTTCCACTACGTTAAATGCGGTGCTTGACTATTTACGGAACAGCAGATTTACGACTTTTTGACTCGATATTGAAATTTGATGCAATAATAATTCGAAAATTAATATTTTTCGTAATGTCATGTCACCAAGTTAAATCAGTTATATTAAGTTAAATTAATTGTTATAGACAAATTTTACATAATCAAAACGAATAAGTGGGACAGAGTTGTCATTTTACGTATCAGTAACAGATTAACCCTATCTGGTTTAACGAAGAATGACAGCTGGCTGTTTTGCGTACAAAACGGAAGAGATATAACTCGATTGCAATGAATATCGTTATCTTGCGCGCAGCTCGAGTGATTTTGAGAGCTCGTTAATTACGGAGACAGATATAGCGCGCCCGCGAGACTCGAGAGAGCTCAGCGAATTTTTCCGGGGCGTCGCGTAAGAATTGGGTCAAATTTTGTATTGTGCGTCCTTTCACGGGGAAATTGATTAAAATTTCAAAGCCTGCTGTTGGAAATCGATTATGCTGGAAAAGCAAGCTTTTGTGCGCACAATTGGCTTGGCGATTGTTTGAACTGCACAAATGAGTCTATTGTCCGCGGGAAATTTTAATAATAACGACAGTGACATTCTTCAGTTACATAAAGCGATAATTAAATGATTTATGACCATATAAATTTATGATATAAATTAAATTTATTTATATATTTTAAGTATATGATTTTATTATTATCCAAATGTTGGATAATGAATAATTTGATTATTTTATGCAACAGAGAAAGTTGAAGTATACAACGCTCGGAAATAATTATTTCTAAAATCTACGTTACATCAAAAGTAATAAGGAGACAAATAATAAGACATATATACTAACTATATTGAAATTTCGCTTAAAGGCCATAAAATAATAACGTAAAATTTCTACCAAGCTTCCTATCTTACATACTCGTACATAATCTAGATTAAAACTTTGTCCACATCCCTACTTCCACCACTATACGGCTACACAGCTACGTAATACTTTAATGACCTCAAAAACGAAAATAACAAGCACACACGTCCCAAATCAATAACCCAGCACAGCACAACAAAGACGTCAAATCCACGATAGCAATTAAATTCTCGGCCTCCGAGGCCACGTCAACGCACAAGACCTTAAAAAACCGTGAACAAGTGTCGCCTATATATCTCACACACACACGTACACACAAACATTCAATCCTGTGTCACTCTCGGAAAAAATCGCGTTATTAAGTATACACACGGCGTGCGCGCGCGGCGCATAAACACTTTTGCGCGCACGCCCACGGCGCATTTTCAAAGTCTCGCTCCATGCGCACAGGCCGTTACGCGCGAGAGCGCATTCCGATCGAACGTATCGATAGGGCCGATCTTGATTTCTCTCCCCCTCCCGTCGCACTGTTTTTGCTCTTTCCTTTTTGTTCTCGAAGACGCGGAGCCGCACTCGCTTGGAAACTTTCACGAATGACAATTCGTTGCGTATGCCTATGTGTGTGTGTATATATATATATATATATATATATATATATATATATATATATATATATATATATATATATATATATATATATATATATATATATATATAAGTGGCGTGCGCTAATTTGCGTAAGCCCGTGCTGCTGATGGCGGCGACACGGCACAGTCGCAGTCGCGGGAGATATACGAAAAAAGTAAGGAGGGGAAAGGAGGGAGGCTGATTGATTGATGAACTACTTTGTTATTGCCGTATAGTTGAGTGTGTCCTCGGCTGCGTGTATAAGGAGGATGTCGTTGTAGGTTGAAAATTGAGAGCGAGGGGTTTTAAGTTGGGTAATCGCGATGCTGCTTGGAAGTGTGATAAGGCAGTTTTGTTTAATCATTTTTAAAGAATTGTATATTGTGAGATTCGTATTTAAGAGTAGCATCGGAATAGCAAATTATTGAGTGACTTGTAGCGATTGAGGTTAATTTTATTATTACTATTTTGCAGAGAAATAAATCGGTGTCATTGCAATGAAATGTTTTATTCGTTTTTTAAAACAGAGCCAAAGTAAACTAAAATATCTAAAGGGTACGCGAAGCAAGTACTGTATTTATCCAATAGGATTCCGATAGCTCGATAATATTTAGAGTTAGGAGAAGAATTAATGAAAATAGTCAATCGTTTGCAACTTAAATGATGACCTGTATTCGTTTAAATTTCCTGCTCTGTAATTTATTTTCTGATACTTAAATTCGATGTCGAACTGCACCCTTGTTTACTATACTAGTCCGCGATCTTTTAAATTGAAGCTTTATTTTTTAGCTTTCATTTGAGAAGTTAAAAATGATAATTTAATGAATCACTCCTTTATAAAATATGTACTAAATTGACGTGTATTTTGTACGAGTAAGCTTAACCCGCCATAAAATCGTCAGTTAAGTTACAGTGATTGACACGTCAACTAAAGTTATATTGTTTAATTAAAATAAATAGCTCCACGTACAGAATAATGTCCTTCAGAAAAAATGCAAAAAAGCAGTATACCAAAACAATAAAACCGAAATAACAATCAATCTCGAGTCAAGAGAATGTAAACTCTGTCTATCCGTGAAGCCCCGGCGATACATTACCCATGCACATAATCCTGCTTAGAGAGCGTAAAAAAGAGAAAAGGGCACGAGCCGAGTAGGAGCGACAGGTCCAATTGAATGTCAAATTCGCTTTTTTTGTTCGTCCATCAAGCGGGCCAGCCTGGCGTATACACGAGATCCCAAACGGACCGCGGGCCGATTATTTTTTCTGGACGCGCGCGGGCAGCCTATCCGTGATGCAACGTTTTTTCCAAGCGTTTGGCAGGAGGCGAGCGAAAGTTAATTTAAAAATGTGTGTGTGTGTGTGTGTGTTAAAAGAACTGGTGGGGATTGAGCTACCTTTTACGAGCACACGGTTACGCGACTAAAATGACGGGTATATATGTGCATTGTTTTGGATTTTCTTGTATAGGCGGATAGGCATTGATTAGGATACTTACGTAAGACTTTTCAATCGAGAATGAAATTGGGTCTATACGCACTAAAATATAATGTAGCGATTAATACATAGCTGCAAGTGATTGTAGCTTTGCGACAATTGTATATTGCACCCGTATGAACAAAAGTTAGTCTGATATTTATAGTCTGGCAATAACCTAGCATCATATGTCTGTCAGAAGTCCGGAAGAAGTCTACTATAAGCTAGTTTGTCAGATCTTTTGCTAAAATTGCTGAGTAAAAAGATCACTTTCTATCAAGTATATATTAACCAGAACTATGATTTTGGATAATTATTTTTTATAATATCTAAATTTTAAGCACGATTGTAATATTTGTATAAAAACTATTCTACTGTTTATTGATTTTGACAATAAGTGAACTATATTCTGATTATTTAAATGTAAATATGATTTTTCTTGACAAAATTTCAACACAAGTCTGGCATATCATTTATCATGGTGCCAGACTTATTTAGCCAGACTATGGTCGTAATAGTGCCAGACTAATTTGTGTACAAGGGTAAACAAGGTAATAAGTACTTTTAAAAAGTGGAGAGTACAAACTGGAATAAAAGTAAAAGAAATGACATTAAGGGGTACATACACCTTAAATTTGAAATAATAATTATTATTTTTAATTCTTGATAAAAAAATTTCTAATAAAAATTTATACTCATTTAAAACATTTTCCCTTTCCTTGCGCATATAATGTACCATTTCACCGAAGACAAACGCCCAAATATCGATTACAGGTCCAAAAGTTGAACGTCTAACTTTTCATGATAAATCCAATGATATAGTCCATTAGTCGCAAAGTATAGCATATCATTGTAAGCGGGTGTAAATTTTTCAAGTTTTCTTCACTTTGCTTTGACACTGGCTAACTGCAGTACCAAAATCATGAAGAAATTTCGATTTTAAAACACTTTTCTGGTGCTATATTCAATTTTAATGCTTATAAATAATAAAAATGCAATGGCGTTCTGCGTTTAAATGACTGATTATAATAGTTGTTCGTTTTCAATCTTCAAGATTTTGGCACTGCAGGTATCCAGTGTCAAAACAACGTGAAAAATTGACACCTGTTTACAGTGAGATGCTGTACTTTACGACCAGTGAACTATACAGTGAATTTGTCATGACAAGTTAGACGCTCAACTTCTGGTCCTGTAATCGATATTTTAGCCTTTTTCCGGTGAAATGGTACATTATATGCGTAAGGAAAGGGCAAATTATTTAAATGAGTATACATTTTTATTAGAAAATATTTTATCAAGCCTAAAAATAATAATCATTATTTCAAATTTAAGGTGCACGTACCCTTTTAAGTCTATACATATTAATCACTGACAATATGAAATTCGAAATCGCTCTATTCCCGAAATAAAATTCACAGATAGTCTTTATATCATATTTCTTCCCCTACAAATATACTGTAACTTGTCAGAACTAAAAAACCTTTGTCCCACTTCTTTTACGGTTAGCAAACCTCCAGTTACGTGGTTTCGCGAATAATAGCACATAAATAGCCTCGCTAATCACAGAAATCTACATTATGTACTTTGCTTATATTTTAATATTTTATCAGGCAGAGCTCGTCCGGCGCGGCAGCAAAACAACGGGTTGCACAAAGGATTTCTCTGAAAGTCGTATAGCCTCGAACCCGACTTAATACTCGGGGTAGAGTTATCATTATAATACCGAAATACGCCTACCTATTGTACGTAAAAACACGCATGTGCACGCGCGTCTGTGTGTCCGTGTATAACAGCCGCAGTTTAAAATAGTTCAGCGGAATCTACAGGGACAAAAAAAAGAGAGAGAGAGAGAACGGCAACGGCATCGCGCGCAAACTATAACGCTGCGTAATTTATGCAAACACATGCCCATTAGAGTGGCAACAACCGTATATACACCGACGCACGCGGAGCCACACATTCGCGCGCAAAAAAAAGGCACAAAAAGGGCGTGTATGAAAATATATGGAGCAGAGAGCGCGCGCGCGCGCGGGGGTGAGAGACTGCAAAAAGAGCGGCCGTCAACGCTTACAAACGAAAACCTTTTCTCTCTCTCTCTCTCCCTCTCGTGCTCCTCGAAATCCCCGCTCCAGGAATTACACATTTGACCTAAATTAAAAGGCACCCGCGGAAATTACTGTTTTTTCAGCCCCGCTCAAGAGCAAGAGCGAGTATACAGCCGCGTTTCTTTTTTCTTTCTGCGGAACGCCGACGTAATTGCCGGAGAGAGAGAGAGAGAGGCCGCGCCATCGCGTCCATTAACGGAACGTCGATAATTTGCGAATAGACGCACAGATACGCGCACGCACGCACCATTGCACACTCGGCAAAAGAAGGGAGAAGCGAGCGGACAGTCGTATAAGCACGCAAATGAGTGTGCGTATGTACCCTTGGACTCGAGAGCCGCAGTCGGTCGCATGCTGCGCGAAATCACTGCGCGGCTCGTCGCATTTAGGTAATGCGCACATTGCATCTCCCTCGAAAAGAAAGAAGAAAAAAGGGAAGACGAGCGGCTAGAGCGAGCGCGTGCCAATCGACGCGCAGACACACACTGGGTATATGTATATACGGAGACGGAGGAAAGGTCTACGCGGCGGCGGTGGTTCATATGCATAAGCGCGTGTATTTTTCAAAGGTGCGCATTATGCGCTCTAACCGGTAACCGCCCTCGACTACCCATTTCCCACGAGGTATATATACGTAGACGTATACACGGTGGGATGCCCTTCTGCCGTGGCAAATCGCTCTCTTTCTCTCTACTCTGCGCGTGTAGGCATAGTTAGCCGCGCTGTAAAAATGCTAATGACTCGCCGTATAGCGACTCGCCAGACCGCGCTCTTCGTCGTCGTCGTCGTAAGGCGCTGTTGCATCGCAATTTGTATGACTTTGCTTGGAGCTTGAAGATGCGGAATATGGTTCGAATACATCTGTGTAATTATTAAGTTCGAGAACAAGATGTTGATGGGTCGGTTGATTGTTTTTTGGTGTTTAATTGTATTAAATGATTTGGTGTTGTAGGATTAGGGTGGAATATGGTACATCTTCCTGTACGATGTCAAAAACAATTTTTGAGAATAATCAATTAACGAGAATAATTACACACGTGAGTGGTTGTAAAGTAAGCGTCGACTTTTTCTTAATCGATGTTAACAACATCGGGAACAAAGGCCTCGGGGGTTTTTTATGCTCGTTTCAATACGCGGTGATTTGCATGTTTTAAATCGCCGCTCGTTCGACTTGCAGACAACGGATGTATGTAATAGCGTAATAATTTGCTGTTTTTCAGATCAGTGTTATGATGCATATTCTGCAATGACTTAATCGCAAGAAATCAACACACATTGTTCATAGATAGAGAAGCAAGAAGATAATAATAGTGACTCACTAATTCTGTATTAAATAATTTCAACCGTAAGAACCGATATAAGAAATTAGTTTGGCACTAGTCTGACAGTAGTCTGATTTTGCTACTATACCAGACATTTGGTAGAAAATACAAAACAAAAACAAAACATGAAGGAACCTACATTTTTTTGTCTCTTTTGTATAAATATATATATATATATATATATATATTTATATGCGATTTTATATATATATATATATATATATATATATATATATATATATATATATATATATATATATATATATATATATATATATATATATATATATATATATATATATATATATATATATATATATATATGTATAAAAGATAAATAAATATGTATAAAAGAATATATATAAATATATATATAGTCATAATTTATCTAAAAGTTTGTTTTCTTATACAACTCCAGTCGACATTAACTGTAAGAGACGAATAAAGTGATAATACAATATGTGTAAATGAATATTTCGTGAAAGTGAAAAATAAAGTTACATCACTCGTGATAAATAAAAATAATTCAAATCTATAATCATAGCAACGGTCAAAGCTGTTTAACCACGAACCGAAAAGGGGTTAAATTTGTACAGATTTGTACGGATAAATGTAAGTTTTAAATTTGTTGATTCTTCTGGAACAAAACGCATAGGTCAAGTTATTTTAGGTTATTATATTATACCCAAGTATTTTACATTAACAATAAGTAAACTATTCTAATTATTTATGTTCCGCACGTAATTATACTAAGGATTTTTATTAAAATAACTGATACTAAAGTTGTATTTAAAATATTTATTATTATATATTAGTCTGCTTGCTACAACGCTCATTGAAACTATAACTGCTCTGTACAACGGCTAAAGTACATCTGATCTCTGCGCCATTTTTTGTTAAGCTAGAGTAAATCGCTGTTCACGCCGCCGATAGTGGTCGCCAACTACCGCAACCATATGAAACTTGAGAACGTTATCGCTTTTGAACTATATACAACGTCTTAGAGACCTTTTGCGTAGAAACTTATTAATAGTTACATTTTCTTATAACTAATGAATTCTATTTGTAACAATTTATATGTTAAATATGAGTTTCCGTGACATAACTGCAACAAAAGTTTGGCATAGTCTCCAGTGCCAGACTTCCGCTAGACTTATTAAACTAAACCAATCACCCATGCCGGACTTATTAAACCCGACTAATTATTTCCGCGGAAAAGTAAAAAAAAAAGCAAGAAAAACAAAAACAGTTATTTCGAAAATGAAACAATCAAAGCCATTAGAGTCAATTAAACGGGCCATCATCGCCGCTCAGCCATGAGTCCATTGAGAGCACGAGCTCTCATTACGCCGCGCGTTACAACCGTAAACCCACTCCTGCGTGTTCCCCGCTCGGAATGAATATTGCGCAATAAGTTAAATTTACGCGGAAAGCCAGCCACGCACGCCAGCGCTATCGCATTACGCTAACAAATTCAAATTGCGCGCGCGCGCGCGCTGAAAAGTGCGCTGCTCCCATCTCGCGTAACAGCAGCAGCAGCAGGAACAACAACAGCAACAGCGAGAGTGCCGCAACGGGAGAAAATCCACGTACACATACGCATACACGGAATATCCCCATTACCCGCGGTGCCAACACACATCGCGCGCGATTCTCTGGGAAAAAGACGTTATAGCCGGGAGAGCTCGGGGCCTTATTTAACCCCCCCGCTAATGATTCCTCATTTCGATTAATTCGAGGAAAATGACGAATGGCAGGATTGCATCAACGCCGGCAGCGTATATATATATATATACACACATCACACGGAACCTCACCCGCGCAGCCGTAAAATTGCCGCGGTGGCGGCGAGACTCACTCTCCTACAAATTGCATTACCTAATTTCGGCCTCGCGCGAACTACACGTGCGCGCTCACGGTTGTACACACGTGTATACGTGTGCGCACACATGCACGCGCGGGGTCGTTTATGCGCTACGCGCTCAAAGCCCGGGCTTCGTTTACCTTCCACTGTATAACGCATTCTTGGTCGCGAGCGCGTGATATCCAATTTGGCGGAAACGGCTATATGCGCCCCGTAGGTTATGTACCCCTTTTGGCTCTACCCTACCTGGTTATGGTCGTCGGGTGGGATGAGCGCCACGCTGCAGCGAGCTCGAAAGCCGATGATGCCGCTGCTGCTGATGCTGCGGGTGCTGTGGAATGTGTGTGCGCGATGGGAATGGATGGTTAAGCAGTGGGAGAAAAATTTATGGTGTATGGTAAGGGGTAATGCTCGTGTTGTACTTATATGGTGTTTTGTGGAGTTATGGTTGTCTGGAGCTTTTGGGGAGAATGAAAATCGGGGATGAGGAGTGTTTTTGCGGGGTGGATGTTGCTTCGAATCGCGGTAATGAAATGTTCCAAGTGGAGTGGAGATTGCAGCGAGTGGACAATTAAGAAATTCGACAATCGTATTATTGGATTTTAGAAACTTGAAATAAAGGAAAAGTGCAGATGACCTTTTGTAGTATGATTGCTTAATACCTTAAAGATTACTTTAATGGTACATTTTGATTTTTTAATTTAGATGGATTAAGTAATTTAATAATTAATAAAATGTAATAAAATATTAAAAACACGGTGAATTTGAAATGCTCGGTGCTAATGAACTTAAACTGCCAGCCAGTGAATTAACGTCTCATTTCTATCTAATGTATTAACAGTATAATGTTGAGTAATTTATACAAATCTTATTATACAACTTTATTCTCTACAGAAGTTTTTACACCAGTGAGTGTTAAGATACTGATTCACTGATTCCAGTACGAAGACGAACAAGGAAGAGGTGAATTGTTTTAGAATTTAGGTCAAAAAAGTTGTTTTAAGAAACATTTATTTTAGTGTTCTTGAATCCATTGTCAATCGTATTCCAAAGTATGAAGAGTCTTTGAGAATTACTTTTTAAAAAATAAATATTTAACCTTAAAAGTTATAAAATATTTAATTTAATTGATTTATTCTCCAAAATTTATGTACCACTTTTTCGGTTCCAAAATTCTGCTCAGAATAAAGTTAGGAATTTTAAATGATAAACCAAATCAGAGTAAAAGAAATAAGAATTTTTAATTATAGTATTACAAAATTTATACTTTTAATTATATAACGGGCTTTAAAAAATGTACAATATCTTTTATAAATACTCCAAGGAATGCAAAAATGTCTGTTAAGGTGCACGATAGAAATATAATTATAGGTCATTCTATAGTTGCATGACCCTTGTCGAAGAGTATTGCAGACAAAAAACGCCAATTTTTCAACCTCAACATTTTTTCGAATATTTCTTATTTATATTATTAAAACAGCAAATAATTAAAATATACGAGTTTCTAGATATCCTACGTGATAAATAAGTGAAATATAGGCCATTTAAAAAAGTATTCATCAGAAGAATATTCTTTGAATGCTATTCTCAAACACTTTCAAAATAAAAAAACAGGTAGCACTGTAGGTTACACAATATCTCTGCTAAAATCGTAGCTTGTAACTTTTCCAAAACACTACGCTTACCATACCACATATAATATGACTCTAATAACATTAAGCTACAAATAGTAAAATACATCAGAATTCACAAATGTCCCCTATCCATACCACTAATGACCGTCATCAAGTCGTTCCCCGCAAGCATTCTCGTTCTCATCATTGTTCGCGCAAAGAAACGCTCGACAATGGCAACAATTACGTTCCATTTAACCGAATCAAAGCAAAAAGCACGCAAAGGAAAACGAAAAAAAGAACGCCCAACTCGCGAGACACACGTGCGTATGCAAATTCGGCCGAGCGCATACCTCGCACACGTGCGAGCGCGCGCCTTTGCCAGCACACGCACGCAGCACGCGAGAGCCGCGCAAATCTACATAGTCACGGAGCAGTAGCGTGGATCCGAAGCTGTGCACTCTCGCTGATGCACTTAGGCGGCCGCCGCTGCTGGGAATTACGCGATTGCATTTTCCAGTGTCGTTGCGGAATAAATTACGAGCGGCCGAGTCCCGTCCTCCTTTTTGTCCCTTTATCTCCGCGAGCGCGGCCCGGCATCGAGTCGCGTATATACGTATACCTTAAAGCGCAAGCGCGCTCTCCGTTGTAATTTCAACGAGCGCGCTCGGCCCCGTGTGTGCCTCTCGTCCTCGTCGTGCCGCTCGAAGATAGCCGACGCTCTCGCGCGAGTTAACCGAGGGTGAAAGTACAAGCCGAGAGCCCGGCGCAGGGTGAAAGGGGGAACGGGGGAAAAAAGAGAAGAGGAGCGACGAGAGAGGATGAAAGGAGAGTCGGGAGGAAGCCGAAGGGATGAAAGTAAATGGAAAAACGACGGCTGATCTGGTGAATGATTTAGCGAGGTTTTATTGCGCCTATTGACAATTGCAAATTTAATTCGCGTTATTGGGGGACGGGGGGTGGCGATTGCCGTACGCTGAGCAAACTTTCAAATTGGCGTGTCTTGTTGGAATGGACTGCGGCTGTTGTGGAATCGAGATCTTGGCGATTGTTACGTACGAGTGTAATTGGACTGGACTGAGGTGGCACGCGATGGGGGAAAAAACGCGACGAAAGTTGCTTTCCTCGTGGAAAATTGTTTGGGGTCGTTTGAAGTTTCATAAGGGAGTTATACCTTTATGTCACATAATATGGATAAATGTAGCATTTATTTTGTTTTATTTAGCTTGTGATATTGTAGTTTATTATTTAAAAATATTCCTGAAATATATCAATTAAATAGAAGTTATATATATATATTTATATCGTATGAGAACACATTTTGGATATCGAATGTAAAAAGCAATCATTAGATTACACATTCAAACTGTCGTAAACTACAAAGACATATCATTAAAAATAACTTTAAAAAGCGGAACTAGACCAAAGTACCATTAAAACAGTCACCAAAATTCGTATTTCCGCCTTAGAGCATTTTCCCACGAAACTCGAAAATCCCAGGTCGAAAAAGTGAAGCTCCCTCTCCGGCCTCGCGTCTGGATTCTCTTGGCAAAAGCAAGCACCAGGGACGGCTAAAGCCGGCACTCCCGACGAAACGAGACGAGACGAGGCAGTGGCGCAAACGACGCAGTCCTCGAAAACTCGGCAGCATCCAGTAGCAGCAGCTTCTCCTTCAGCGTCCGCGCATGCATCGCTGATTCCAGAATGCCGCCGCCACCGCCGCGAAGATCTCAGGCGGCTTGCGGTCGTCCTCCTGCACGTGTGCTCGGGCAAGAGGGGAGAGAGAGAGAGAGTATAGGAGAGAGCTCTGGTAGGTGGATTTTTGCACGCTCGGCACCGCAGTAAATGTTAATCCCACAACTCGTAATCCAGCGGGAGCGCGGGTATAATGGCTGAATCTCCGAGTCTAACTGTAATTATAGGGATCATTTAATGGATCCCATCTCTCTTTCTCTGTCTTGCTCCGGCGCGCGAGCGCCCGGGATGAGGAACAAGAGGAAGAACTAGAAGAAGAAGGAGCCCAGGATGAGAGAGCGAGAGAGGAGGAGGATGAGGTCGCCTCTGCTGCCTAACTTTGACCGTTGTTCACGTGTCTTCTCTGGCTCTGGCGGATCGCTGTTACGTGGGTACCTCCTTCTGTGTGTCTGGGTATAGGGCGCGTTCTGTGTTAATTGGGATAGTCGAAAGTTTTGAACAACATTCCGAGGAAGTAAGTTGAAAGATGTTTAAGAATTAACTGCGGATGGGTATGTAAATAACGCTTGGGTCTTACTGTCTAAAAGCCTTTGATGCTGATGTTGAAGGGAAGAAGATACCGATTTTTAATCCTATTTACTAAACAGCAAAATTTAATTTGAAATATCAATTTAGTAGCATTACATAAATGATAATCGAAAATTTGAATTAAAAATTAAATATTAGCAGTTTTTGAGTGTGGTTTTTTCAACGTACTTCAACTTGGTATATATAAGTATACCGTGTAAAAAAATAAGTCTGGGTCAAATCTGGCAGAAGTCTGGCTCAGAAAGCCTTGTAAAAGTCTTGCTATGGAGACGATCCCAGACTTTTGGCAAAAAATTGCAAAACAAAAGCACAGTGTTCCGTCATTTCTGCCGTTACCTAAATATTTGTCTCTTTTTTTACAAATATTCAAATTTTGTAGAAGAGTACATTATTTAAAAAAATGTTTTCATGGTTTAATCGAAAACTATTATTTTTTACGATTCCGGTCGATATTAACAATAAGTTTAGTGTCCTAATTACTTGCATGTGAAAATAAGTGTTTGTAACATAATTTCACAAAAGTCTGACATATAGGCTGGGATCATCGCCGTAGCCAGACTTTTGCAAGACTTTCTGAGCCAGACTTTTGCCAGACTTGTACCGAACTTATTTGTTTACACGGGATATTACAAATAAATGTATAAAAAAAAAGATTTAATTAATTATTCGTTTCATTTCCTATTAATAAAAACTGTAAAATAAAATAATACGAACTTTTTTCAACAACACCCAGGTCTTTGAGGATATATGAATTCTGCATAGAGGAAAAAAGAATCACTATGAAATTTTATTTTCAACATACTTTCATATCGTACAATTCTATTTTGAATTCTGGGTACAATTTCAATTTATAATACTAACATACATTACAATAATTAAAATATGAACATTTGAGCGAATCCACAACTTCTAACCCTTAACACATATCAACGTTATTATCAATAACATTCTCTTTTCACTGTCCAAGCCTCAAACACTCTACCTTGAAAATTCGTCGACCCTCGAATTCGCAATTCCGCGAGGAATGTTCCGTGCGGTGGCCCATGCACGAGGCGCGCATGCATGCAGCGCACGCACGCCGTTTTCGCGGTCGCGCGTCGCCCACGGTCCTTTCCCTCTTTTCCGCGCGATACTTTCGTTTTCTCCCAGCCCCCTCCGCCCCCAAGATCCCTCGTCCCAGCCTGAGCCACCCAGCTCATTACCGACAGCGGCAGCAGCAGCGACACGGGGAACGATAATTTACGTCAAATAGTTAAAGCTCTTTTTAAGCGAGTCTCGCCGCAGCAATCCGTGGGAGGGCGATCCAAGACGGACGGAGACGGAGCTCGCGCTACCTTATAAAGATCCTCCTCTCTCCCTCTTTCTAATTTCCGTACGAGCGGGAGGCCGCTTATTACGGACTCCGCGAGCGTACGGCGCAGTGGATTCTCCGCGATTAATGCAAAGCGGACGTCCAGTGTGTGCAGCCCGCGCGCGCGTGCACGTACACCCTGTATTTTTCGGAGGCACGGCTGTTTCGAGTCCGGTCTCCTTTCTTCTTTCTTTCTCTCTTTCCTTTTTGCCCCTGCTTCCTGAAGATGACGCTCCGCTCCGACGCGGCATGCAAATTTTTTCGGCGCCCCTTCTTGTCTCGCTGCTGCTGCTGCTGCTCTTCTTATTTGAGCTCCTTCCTGGAAATCCTGTTAACGACGACGCGACGTCCGCCCTTCGCGCTGTACTCTTCGTTTTGCGAACGCACGCGAGAGGCGCGCGGGAGTTCCAGGAACGAAGCTGCGGAGCCACACTCTCTCTCTTTCTCTCTCTGGACTATGAATAGTTTTGCGGGGGACCCGCCGACAAAAAACTCATTCCGCGCCCTTCGACCGCGATGTTTCGCGCGGCTTTTTTGCGAGGCCGAGTCTCTGTTTGACGGTCGTCGGCTTGTTACATGTGTATTGGCTGTGGGTTGAGGTTGGAAAAAGAGCGCGGTATTACAGCGTGGCGGTTTTATTCGTACCATGCGGTCGATCGAATGTATTGGTTCGTATGGAGAAGCAGTGGAATCGGTAAGGGAAAGGTTGTAAACTTATTATGAAGAAGCATATTGCAACAATAGTAGAATGATAATTACTATACTATTTTTATTATTAATTATTAGGTTTTTAAGAACGAAAATTACTGATCAGGTACTTGGGATCAATTTAATAGCGTTAAAAGCGAGTAGAAATTTACAATAATATCGGTAGAGAATTCTAATATTTATATACTGTACTTTACACAATTGCCGACTAAAACTTAATCGACGCCCAATACGAAGAAAAACGCGTTTCAGTTTTCCGAAAAAAGGCAATATTTTATTTTATGTTCATAAAAAAATATTATGTTCGGAAGATTCAAAACTATATCAACTTGTTCACTTTATCGATATATTTTATTTTTTAACTTTATTGGACTTTATTTTAGTTATATTCATCAGTTTTTCATATCATGAAAATTAGACGATTTTGTTAAAAACTGAAACGCGTTAGTCTTTGTATTGGGCGTCGATATATACATACATGAATATATCATACTTGGAGAATTAATTATTAGACTATGACAACTCGAAATTCCGTTTTTGCAAAACTATGCAAGAACTCTTTTTACTCAAGTTTTATTATTGTATTATTATAGTTTCTCAATCGTATTAAACCATTTTTCCAAGTTCACGAAGATCTTTTATTTTCATGAGCTATTACGTGTATAAAAATCAAGTCTTAAATTGTCACACTGTTTTTCTGGGGGTGCGATATATAAATACATATGTGCATATAATATTATAAACGACTATGACGCATTTATGGGACCACAAGATTCGCCGACAGGCAGCTCTGCTTGGTGGTTTCGCACATAGCGAATATACGAGCGAGGAAGCGTCAAAAAAGAGAGAGAGAAACAGAAATGCTCGACCCTCCCAACGGTCGATGAATTTTTGGCCGCGAATGGGGCGCGGAAAATAAATCGCGCGGCGGTCGACTTCAAGGCTCCGCGCGCTCTGCGGTTCTACGCTTATATACGCACCACCGGCGTTCGCAGACTGTAAAACCGCGTTAATTCTCATTTGCCGAAGTCCCGCGCGCGCCACCGCAGCTTTTTGGGTATTGAGGTTTCGCGACTTTGCTTGGTTGCTTTTTTAGGTCTTGTGTGTGTGTGTGTAAAGCTGCCGTTTTTATATTTCGCACGGTCGAAAGAATCTTGCGGAGGCTCGACGCTGATGAGCTTTCCGGTCCTCGGGGGGAAAAGTTGAGCTGGCGCTGCTGTTCTTGGTCGTCTGGATACTTTACTTGAGAGGGAAATTGTTGTTCTCGAAGCTTTGTGGAGAAAAAATGTGCGACTTAATGAGTTTTCTCGTTTTTGCTGTTGTTTATGGTTCTTCATTTGGGTTTAGAAGGATTTTGAGCTTTTATTTTTTAATGTAGATATATTTCTCATTTCAAAATAATCTTTTTCATTTCAAGTCGTTGAACGAATATGTACGTGAAACAATAATTATTATATTTGGGCCATTTAGCAGCAACTGACACACTTTAAACATACGTAAAACGATGGATGAACAAATATCGTTAATTTTTATTCCTAAACTGCATTGACTCGCATGAATTTACGAAAGCTTTTTATTGGTTAATCAGTCGAAGTTAATTAGTTTTTTATAAAATTGATCGGAAAAGCTTTCAATTCTAAAAATAACACTTTATTTTAAAACTCTCTCATAAATGTCAAACAATTAGCATGCAAACTTCTTCCACTACCAGTTATATATAAGGTAAATGTACCTAATATGGCCCATCTGAGCTTTGAAGAAAGAATTTGTTTGAAGAATATTTTATTTTATTTATAAAAAATATTTTTTTTTATAATATGCATATGGGTCAAATTTACGGAGTTTTGAAAATAAACAGTTAGTGGGACATATTGGATTTCACATGTACCCAATATGGCCCGTCATTATTTTTCATTCCTCAAACACTAATCAAAAGCAAATATATGAATCGGAAGGGGTTAAAAATAATGAAATGATATAGATAAATGTTAAAAGTAATACATTTCATTAATTTAAATAATGTTTAGACATTCTGGAGACACAATCATCTTTGTCAGTCACAGTAAAATCTAAACTTATTTTTTAAGACATAAATAACATATAAAACACAAAAATTACTAAATCACATAGTAATTATATATTTTACAGAAATTAATTAACAGTTTCAGTATTTTTTAAAACAAATATATATTTCTTACTCATAAAAAGCTTTAAAAAATTCTAAGGGTGGCCATTAGATACAATTTTGTATGCTTTCGATTACGTGGGCCGTATTAGGTAGAATGAGTCTATAGACACATATCCTCATATACAAAAAAGGTACATAGCCGGATGATAAAATAAACTATGCTACTGAAAAGCTGACGATACGTAGTAACTAACACTTCGCTTTAATAGTAATAATATTGATTATTAACTTTAAGTGTACGATGTAAGTAGAGGGATTTATTTATCTACCTTAATTATGTATGAATAAGCGTCCAACAGCTGGATACAAAAGTGAACCAGTTACGTCAAAATAACCCATTTATATATTATTTAAAAATAAATCATGACGATATGATTACGTAGCAAACTACATATATGTAATATTTTTAAAAATAAAATTCACGGTTTAACCGAAAACTATTATTTTTTACGATTCCAGTCGATATTAACAATAAGTGTAGTATCCTAATTACTTGTATGTAAAAATAAGTTTTCGTGACATAATTCAACAGAAGTCTGGTATATAGTCTGACTTATAGTCTGGGATAGTGTACGAAGCCAGACTTTTGCAAGACTTTCTGAGCAAGACTATCGCCAGACTATTCCAAGACTTTTTTTAAGCGGGTATATTGCAAAAACGTCTTCAGTCGCGATATAAATTGATTTATCATCAGCAGTTCACATTTTATTCATGGCACGTAATCGTTCTGTCTGCTTCCTGTGTTAATTTAATACTAATTTAATTTTTATTATATAATTAATACACGGCATTTAATATTTATAACTGCACGTATGCCATGAAATATTAATCCAAATGTTATGTGTAAAACCAATATAAATGATCACATCCGTAAATATCTGATGATACAAGCTAACTCCAAATATTATTAAAACGTCGATGCTAAACATCCAGAATCCAGCACCTATCTACCATCTAAATCATCGAATTCCATTAAAGCCAACCAACTCGCTCGTAAAAGCTCTTTAAAAAAAACCAACCAACGCCGCATCAGGTTTTTACTACCAAAGCACCCACAAGCTCTCTTCTCTCTCTCTCTCCTCTCTACCGTTACGGAATAACGAATTTCCGCGGGCTTTCTCATGCTCGGCACAATTAGGAAGTGACTAATACCGCGAGTTAATTGAAAAGCAGCGGCTGCAGAGCTGCGCCGCGATAGGTCCGATGCCCTCGCTTCGTCGTATCATTTCCTTTGTGCATTTTTTCGCAGCTCGCCTGCACGCGCATACACAGTCGTTTGCGGTCTCGCTCTTTCTCTCTCTCTCTCTCTCTCTCGAAGCTCACTGCAGTGCTCCTCTTCGCTTGCATTACGTGCGTTACTTATGTATATATATATTATATACATATACACATGGACGGGACGAACACGTGCGAGCAGCCCGGGCAATTAAAAGACGCTCTTCGCCGCCGCCGCCGCCGCCACCAGTCGGTTATTACGGGATGCGAGGGTAATTATCCTCGCGTGTACCTAAGTAAAGCGCCGCTCTTCATCATCCTGAGAAAACAATTAAAATATTCAAGAGAGAGAGAGAGGGCGCGCGGTCGCGTATTGCGCTTTTAAACGGGCGCGGGAGATTTTGGAGCGAGGAAGCGGGGAGAGATCTGTCGCGTGTTCGTGCGCGCGAGCGTGCATTGCGGCAACTTCGAGAATCGTAAAGTGTGTGTGTAGCTTCAAATGATAATTAGCACGCGCGTGAAATTAATCACGAGTGTTTGCGCTGCAGCCGCGTCGGGGCTGTGTTGCTGCGCAGTTGCCGTTGCCGCGCGGCTGTACACTAATGCCGCTTTCATGCTCGTCGGCTTATGAATTTCTAAGAAATTCCCTCGGCACTTTGGTCAAATTTGTTTTTGAGCGTTTTCGAGTTGTATCTCCCTTTTTCTTGAAAATTGTTAGGGGAGATAGCGCGGTGGAAAAAGAATTTATGGAATATTTATTCCAGTACTGCGAACGCGGTGTTTTACATAATAATATTAAACATTGGCAGCGAGAGATGTATGAATAAAATAGATGCCGACAACTTTCGCGAAGAGCAGAAATGTAATATTGAAAGTTATTATAGATATCGCATATACGTGTGTGTGCGCATGTGTGGATGTACGTGTACCTGCTCTTCGAATCGCATGTCTATTTCCAAATCCATTCGTTATATCACGAGATCAATAATAGAGAGACACGCGATACCGTGACAATCCAGAAACGTAGTTGCATGCTCCCACTTTTACAGAGAAACTTTGACATGTTTCGATTTTCTATCACATATTTTTACTTTTTCTACTGTCTGTCCCGCTCGCTGGAAGCCCCTTTTTTATCTATCATTTCCGCGATGTTGCTTTTTTTTCAGCTCTCGTTCGATCGCCTTTTTTTCAACGTTCGCTTTCTCGATTTTTATCAGCGTTGGCTTTTACCTTCGTTCCTTTTTTTCGTCATCGCGTACGTAGCTATACATTATTTAACATTTCAAACGCGTGGTTTTAAATCGTATACACGCTCAATGCTGAAAATATTCGCTTGTTTCAACGACGTTAATATGTGTGAATTAATGAAATTCAATAAAGTGGTTCGCTTTGTTTCTTTTTAAAAACATTCGCGGTATTGCCGCAAAAGATAAAACCTTTCACCGCAATGTGACACTGTTTCTTTTTTCATAAAACTCACAAAACTTTGCGGCGAAAGATACACTCGATTTCAATAAATGTCCTTTTTAATGGGACCATTACAATAGTTACCTGTTTCTACCGTGTACTTTTTTTCATAAAATTTACGTGTCAAATAATATGTATTTTTATATTGTTTTAATCAAATTTATTCATATATAAATCTACCCATTTACTCGACATACAACAAGATTCTATTTTATTTTTGCACCTCAGGTATAGGAGCATTAGCATTAGCTTTCGTGTTTTAATCTGATTGTGCAACTCAGTCGATAGCGAGTTTTTGCTAAGAATGGTATTTATATTTTATTAATAAAATTTAACGTAAACTGGATGAAGCCTTAATAATTTTTCAATTTATAATAATCACCTTATTTCAGCAAAATACGGTTACTAAATATATGATTTAATACGGTTTTATTACATAAAACGTAGAAATATAATTTTATCCGAGTCGCTTATTTGATTATTTACTCTGCTGTTCAGCGATAAAATATTAAATCTCACAAAATAAAACGTCCAACTTTATTCACTTGTCAGAGAAGTATCAAATAATACGGTTTTCCATACTACTCGACTTTGATATAATATCAAAGTTTAAAAAGAAGTTAGAGAATGGAGTGTCCTTTCACTTCAAGCAAACAGCGCGCGTCGAGCGGCCGCCCTTGAAACTTCAACCACCCCATTCGCGATCTCTCGCATATTCCATTGAAAAATCCCACGCCGTTCATCTCGGACCATCAGCAAGTTTCGACGTCTTACATAACACGCTCGTGCAGCGCGAGTCGTGTCAAGTCTCCCAGTCGCCAATAACTCCCGGCTCCCCGGTGTACTAAAATAAATGCCCCTTTATCCCTATAGACAAGCGAAGCAAGAGAAGCAAAAAAGAAGGAACCAACGGTATAATACCGAGCGCACGCACGAGGGCGCGGAGAAAAAGAAACTTCGCCGCCGCCGTCGCGAAAAAGAGCAACAACGCCGCCGGGAGTCGGGGGTGGAAGAAGAAGAAGAAGCGCAGAGACAGAGAGAGAGAGAGAGAGAAGGTGGTCGATGATCGGCGGGTAATGCGCCAAGTGAAAAAAGCTTTCTCTCTACACACACGTACGTATACGACGTGGAAGCTCGCTATCTTCGATACTCCATGCTCGCTTCTCTTTTTTTCTCTCCTCGCTACTTCTTCCTCTATACTCGGCGTATAAGCGCTGTCCTGTACGATAATGTCCCAGAGGTATATAAGCTACAGCTACAGCTACACCCCGCACCCACACATACACAGAGAGAAAGAGACTCGAGGCGCTCGAGGGGCCATGATATAGTAGAGTGCCGAGGCTCGCGCGCGCGCGTCGCGTGTTTATCGAAACTCCTCCGGAATACACCCACCTCGCGCGCGCGCGCGCACACACACGGCTGTATACTCTCCCGCGGGAGGAAGAGTGTTTTCCGAGGGCCCGTTATACCCAGCACCTGAAAACGCCGGTTACTCCTATGATACACCTATATATATATACACACACCTCTTCCTCCTCCTCCCGGGCACACGATATCCTTCGATATCCCCCCCCCCCCCCCCCCCGCTTTCGTCTCTATATATATACGTCGGGGCGCACGTCAGTGTCAAGGGTGTATCACGGTAAATCAGGCGCTCGCGAAAGATCAATTTCTCGTGCAGTGTATAGCGTACGAGGGATGGATGCGCGCGTGCAGCGTTTGCAAGGGAGATCGAGAGCCGGTCTTAGCTGCCGCTGCTGCTGCGAGTCACTCGTATACAGTTTGCTCGATAAGACAGTCGCCTCCCCCGGGGGATGGCTGGGATAATCGATGGCTACGGGCGAACGATCTCGATGCCATGGCAGCTAGTTTGCCTGGGACAAATTTTCGATTTTGAGACGGTCAGGGGGGTGTAGGGGGTGCAGTTGTGCGTGACTGGTTGAATGGGGTGGGGAGAGGGGGTAGTTTGATTGCTCGTTGTCTCGATAAGAATTCTGCAGAGGATGTTGAATAATTAGTATGGTTGCTTGACTCCAGATTGAAACAGCGTAATGTTTTTATTAAAAAATATACTGAATGTTATCTAATTGGTTCGAAAATCTAATTAGTTCTTTGCTGAGACACACCTACAATAATTAGCAAAACTTCAGTAATTTTTATGTTTCTTTTCGAAAGTTATGGTGGATAATACAAAATTTGGTTACACGCTCTTATATGTACATACAGACTGATATTTCAAAAAAGACTATTATAATGGTAGACATTATTTGAGCAGAGCAAAAGATTTTGTATTTTCGCCTTGAGAATATAAACATTTATCAAAATCTTCAAAAGCAACATTTTTGCTTGCCTCAAATTTGTATTTTTTTACTTTAAAGAAAAAATACGTGCACTTTTTTGTATTTAAGGTGATGCTAAAGTCAACAGTCACCGACAATTACGAAGAGCCACTAATTTCATTTAATTTTCAATTTTTAGTAAATATCTCTCTGAAATGTTGTTGTATTAATCAAGAACAACAACCTTTCAGAGAGATAATTATTGAAAATTAAGAATTAAATGAAGAAAGTGTTTCCCCGTATTTGTCAGCAATGGGGGGTTTAGCATCACCTTAAACATATATTTTCAATGTACAAAAAACCAGTTCTAAATGTCAGGAATTAAAAAGTCGTAACTCAAAGGGTTAAAAAAGAAATTCAGTTGAGCGCAGCGTCAATGCGACCAGTGGAAACGGTTCCAGAGACGTCGTCCTGGGTAACTGTCGACGCGGCTAACTAACTGGACCAGCTTCGGCTGTAGGTACTACGACGACAAACGGAAACTCGATGTCTCAGACCACAGAAAATGCAACTCGCTCTCCTTGGAGAGCTAGCTTCTCTATTGCAAAGCTCTCCCGTGGCCTAAAGGGAGAATTGACCAAACAAGTCGTTACCGAGTATACACTTTATCGGTATACGTATACGGTATACATGGTTGACTCTGCCTTAAGTGGTGTATTTTTTTAGGTATTAATGGCGGAGAATAAGTGGAGAATCATAGATTTTTACCCCTACCCGGCAAATCATAGGAAGTGTAATGATGTTATCAACTCCAAAGTTTGTAACTTCTTCTATGGAATCGCAATAATGTATATTAATATTTTATACGGAAATATCGAGATTGGAGCAAGCTGCGTAAGTGACATTTTATACCTTTTTTGTATTGAGTCATTTAAAAAATAGTGCATCTTAACTTTCATAATATTTTTACAATTTTAGGTGGCTATGATATTGCATAAGGTATGGTGGTCTCATTCTGGTCAGTTCCCAAATGTGGGATGGTATCATTTTTGAGTTAGATATGTAAGATAGCTAGTAGTGATTTTTTTTAGTAAAGATATACTTTTAGTAAAGATATACTGATGAAGTTATCAAAATTGGTATAAGCGAAATGATCTTTTAAAATAAAAATATTAGGCATTATTTATAAGAATCGCTTTTTATATCCAGAAAAAAATAATTTAAAAATTCGTTAATTTTCAGAATGTGCGTGCATTGTTCGGTTCAATCATCGTAAAAGTGTTTGAAAAGTACATAAATCAGTACTAACTTCAAAGATTAATTAAATTGATTGTGGAGATGCTTTTGAACACAGCTAATGTTTAGTGATCCACATTTCAGTAATAATTAAAAGCTACATTTTCACGGAGAATCAATCAATCATGACCTTTGACTCGCTAACCAATACCCGATACCAAGCAAACCTCCTTCAGTTCTAGATCTACCTACGGCACCAAAGTCCACAGCTACCCTTCGCCGCTAATAAACGAATGGGCTTCCCGTGTCGCTCCGCTCCGTCACACACACACACTCCATACTTCATTAATTAGTTGCAGCGAACACCTTTGTGTACTTCTGCGTCCAAAGTCCACGCACAGCAGCTAGCTCCGTAACAGCTGCTGCCGCTGCTGCTACCACTCGCGCAACGTCGGTATACAAACACGGAAGCCCGCATAACCATCGACGTGTCCTTTCACAAGCTATGTGTACATAAAACATACATCCACATCCACGCGGACTCTTCTCTCGAAGCTCCGCTGACTTGGCGACTATGTACACAGAGAAAGAGAGAGAGAGAGAGTGGCATCAAGGCCCTTTTTCACGTGTGTGTATGTGTACATAGAAAGGCACCTGCTCACATTATATTCCGCGCGGGTGCAGCGGCCAGCGCGCACGCGCCGTGTACAAACACATTAGCGCGGACCGCTAGCATAGCGGTCTACGCGCGTGAAAATTGTTTGCTCAGCGCCGCAGAGGCTCGTATATATATATATATATATATATATATATATATATATATATATACCGTGCGACGTATACGTGTGTGTAATCTAGCGTCCGCTGCGAGCGCACACACGCGCGTACTCGAGGGGTGTAGCGGGCGAAAATTCAGCGCGGACCATTGAAATTTTCGGCGCTCAACCGGTTACCAGCCCGTCTATTTTCACCGAAGAGGAGAAGAGTATGCGAGTCCAAACTAGGTAGCTCCCTCTTGCGTGCGAGAGCTTTTGAGCTGACTTTTTGACGTGGATGCTGCGAGAGAGATAGAGAGACGTTGTGATACGGTTTTTCATCGGTGAGGCTGGATTCTTCTTTTTATTCTTTCTTGTGGCGTCTTCTGCATGCGGAGGCTCGCGTCGTGAGCGATGGGATTCGAGAGCGGAACTTATTTAACGCGCTGCATTGTGAGAGTTATCTTGGGATGTATTTTGAATTTTGGAAGGTTGACGTGAAATGGTGTATTATATGTCGGACACGTATAGGTAATTGTTGAGAAGCGTGACTGACCGGAACGCCGTGACTCGTGAGGTGTGTAGAACTGCGTGTGGGATTATAGGAAATGGAAAACATTTTGAATGTATGGAATGGTTTAAACTCGACAAACAAAATTCTTTTCTGTACTCGTTGGGGTTTACAAGTTTTTACTCTTTCATCAGGTGAATATATCATTTTTAAGAAGTGCTTTGAATTGTTGAATAAGCAATTATCAAAATAATTCGTGAAACGTGCATCCTGATGTATCACACGATTAAAATAATAAACATCAGAGATCTGCTGTCTCGCAAATTAACGAAGGGAGTGGGGGTACTGTAACAGACGTTAAAGTATGTATATAGGGAAGTATATTTTACATATTATATTTTAAAGAAACTGCGTATAACATATCTTTTTGAAACTTTTAGGACACTTTATTGACATTATTATATAGTATAGATAACCCTTTATTTTCAATTCATTCAACACCGAATGACTACACTGAGAAAACAATATTGTAAATTTCGTATCGTAAAATTACAATAGCGTAAATTTTCCGATTCGAGTATAGTAAAATCATGAGCTTGGGATCTACACAAAATATTTCGCCTTCTAAAAGAAATTAAGCTATTTAAAAGTGTATTTATAATGTGGAAATTAAGATTTCAGATTGCTAATTTTACGATATCATATTGCATTTGACGCTGAATAATTACAATATCGATGCATAAATTCATACAATATGATGTTGAGTGAGTTACGATATATATCGTGTTCTTACGATATAATTTTCTTAATGTAATATAAATCATGAAAATTAGAAACCTAACCAAATAAATGAGAAGTATAAAAATAACAGTAAGTACGGAACTTTATACCAACACCAACCGACTCATTTAAAAATGATTTTTCTACTTTATTATATTAGTAAATAAAGTGTCCTACTAGTTTCAAAGTGATAAATTTAATTGTTTCTTTACAGAACCTTGTACAAAATATCTATTACTTCCTGTTCCACTGCTTCCCCGCCTTAATAAGACAAAAATATCTGCATAAAACAGATCCTTCCTAATTACATTCTGTCCAATATCGATCCGGCTTGAGCGTAAAACTTATTAAACAGAACCTGCTTCGCCATCCATTGTGAGCGTAAGAAAAAAAACATTAAAACAGAACAAGGAATCGACGTAGAAGAGCATTGTAATACAAACAATCCCCGCGCCGTCTGCTCGCTCGAATTCCATTAATTCCGTCGCGCGAGCGAGCCCGTCCTCGCGGGCCAAAGGAACAAGGCGAGCAGAAAAATCGAATTTCATCGGTAAATTACGGGGTCTTTGTACTTTGAGCGAAAGGCGCACCTTTTGTCCTAGTGAATGAGCGCGGAAGAGCGAGGGTATAGGATAGAGGGAAGGTAGGGGCTGCTGCTGCTGCTGCCCTCCTGGCGCAGATATTCCCTCTCTCTGTTTAAAAAAAATGTCCTCCCGCATACCGGCCGCGGACAAAGGCAATCGAAGCCCTTTCCCTCTACTCCCGCGCGATCGCGGGTATCGGAGAGAGCTCGACTCGGGCGATCGCCGAAGTAGAGGAAGCTGAAAGGAAACGTCAAACGCGCGAGCATTCTTAGGATTTCCTCGAGCGCGTGGTATATACATCGGTGCTGCCGTCGCTTCCGCTGCCCCCTTTTACGAGCGATCCTCTTGTTTCTTCAACTGTCGTCGAGCTGTCGACGATCTGTCAAGCGGGGAGAGTGTATCGGGGTTCGGCTCTTGCGTCTATTCGGTGTGTAGTGCGCGGACGGCCGGAAGAGAGGCCTTTCTGCCCAAGCGTTGTTTACGCAGTTGGACGCCGGAGAGACGGGGAAAAAAGCGATCCACGCGAGTCCAGTGTGGGATGCGGTGTATAGTGGGAGCGCGACGTTGGGCGAGAGACAACGAGGGAACGACGAAGAAGCCAATGCATTGCGCAAGGGTGCCGATGAGAAATCTTCTTTTTTTAGATTGGTGTTGGGATAATTTGATTAGGCTGGGTGATGAGAGACTAATCAATTAGTGCCTTTGTTATTTTACGTTTTGAAATATATTAAACTGTTTTACAAGTGTCCTTATATATTATTATACTTCAGTAATTAATCATTTTATTAAGAATAAGTACTTAATATTTTTTATATTTTATTATTTTTGAGAGAACAAAATGAATGCAATGGATTATTCACGTGGTTAGAATCACTTTAATATCTTATTATCTTGTTCTTTTGCACTAAACTTTACCGCCATTAAAGTTATAATAAATATTCTGTACCTATAATTTCTACGTGGGGTGTATCTAAACACAGGTCAAAAAATATCTGCCGTATATCTATACACGTGCAAAAGGATAATTATATGAGTATTATCCGTTTACTTATTGAGTACGTATGTGTGTGAGAGTGATATCGGTGCACTCTATCTCATAATAATATATTGTCGTCTTCGGCTCGCAATACGCACTCGCCTTCGGCTCCTGCTTGCTCGTCTCGACTCGTACTGCAAACCACACGCGGGCAAATAAACCTACTGTTCATACATGGTACACAGCGTACTTTTTGTCACATCTGGATTTCGCGAAAAATATGAAAATATCGGTTTTTTGCGGAGCGAGCAAAAAGTCTTTTTCACCGACAGTCGGAAAACGGCCACTTTACGCCCGGTTTACTAGCATGAAAAAAAACTTAATTTATTTATTTAGACCTACTTACTATTATTATTTTACTTCAAGTGCTAAAATTGTGTAAAAATGATCTACACTTTGAATACCATTTATTTTCTTATTTGGAAAATAACGTATGGTCTTGGTCTCGCATAGCTCTACAAACCTCGCTGTAGTCAAGAGTTCTGTGAATTTTATGACGACCACTAGATCGCGCGAAATGAGTAAATTGTATTTCTTAATATATGTAACTACGTTTCTTACTTTCTTAGTTTAGAAAAGTTTCTTATTTTAAGTAATTTATTTTTCTTAAAATAAGTAATGCATTCTTCTTTTAAGTACAGCTTTGTTAAAATAAGGAAAATACGCGATTTCGTTACTTATTTTAAGAACGAAAATATTCGAAAAAAATTTAAGATGCAACAAAAATAAAAGATCCTTTTTACTATGTAGACTCTAGAATAAAAAATGGGGTCAATTCATTTATTTATTTCGTTTAATAATTCGTGTTTTATTTCTGTGGCTTCCCGGAATAAGCTCTTAACTGCATTTTTTCAAAATTGTATTTACATTGAATTTGACATGTTTTTGTGACCCTCTTCATTATAAAGTCATATGAGGCTCCGAAACTCACATATGCTCTAATTCCAGCCTAGTGCATAACCACTTAACAGCACTTTGATGCATTTTATGTCCGAAATAACCACTTAACTGCATCGTTGGTTGGAATAACCACTTAACTGAACCTTTGACGGAAATATAACTAAAGTTAAATCGATATGCTATATTATCTGATTTGGTATATCACCTGATATTAATTATCATATGAAATAATAATCTTATTAATCAGTTAAAAAATCGTTAAAAAATTCTATTCATGCCCAAATGTAGATACATTATATCTGTATTGATCAGCTGATAAATCACGTGATTCCTATTCATAATTTGATTTTTTGAGTAGGTAAATCACTTTAATTTGTGTAAAATAATTGCGATAAATTTATTGATTGATTTTTTCATTAGCTCTTTTTAAAATATAATTTGTAAGATAAAAAATTTGTCAATACAAGATTTATAACATATAAATCATACTCACAACTACACGAACAAAATGTATCGGGGAATTATAAGAAAAATAAATAAAAACTTAAACTCCTGCAAGTGTTGAGCTGAGCGCATTTAAATATATAATAAGTTGTGCATAGTATCCGCGCAGAAAAGAGGGGTAAATTGGGTTATATAGGATTTATTTAGTTTATTCAATATAATGTAACTTTACAAAGATTCTTTTGATGATCTGCATTATATATTTAATCACATAACATCGCGAAACAACTTAATTTTGTAGTGCTCGTACAAGCACTTAACTGCAAAGTGCCTGGAATAACGACTTAACTTAACTGTCTTGTCAGTTTACGTAAAAACGAAACAGCGAATCCAAACGTTATTACTATGATTGTAATGATATTTGGTACCTAATCAAATGAATAGATACATGGGTTTTATCTTGCGAGTTTCGATCTTACGTATTAGTACGAACATTAAAACCGCGTTTTCTCGAATACACGAAAAATGCAGTTAAGTGGTTATTCCTGCAAGCCACAGATTTATTTAGTTTCTTCAGATTAATTTTTGATAAATATACTTACAACAAGTACAAAATAAACAAGTAGTTTTTACGAGGGCGTAAAGTGAACTTTTTCGCACGTGTGAAACAAGCGTTTTTGCCCGGTGTACGTAAAGTTGAAGTGTGTGTAAAGTGGTCAAGTGAATTTCTGCACTTTACACAACTTGTACAAAAAAGATCACATTACGCTCAGAAACCTTTACTTTACACACGTACTTTACGCACATCCGGGAAAAAATGTAGTTAAGCCATAAATAACTTTGATTTATGAGTTAAATGTTGTGAAAAATATAACTGTAAAACTTTATTATATGACCACATATAATGTACAAAAATACAGAATTTTGAACTTTCAGTACAGACAATGTAGACATACCTTAATTAAAGTCATCCTTTGATAACTTCTTCGTATTCATATTCTACTGAGACGGTCAACCCCTCGAATGAACGAGGTGGCTCAATTTCTCGAAGGAATAATTTAATAGAGCATACGCAACCAATCCGTCCGCTCACTAAACGCTCCCAATATTATTGTGAACCGTGCTTCTGTACATTCGAAACAAGCGGCATAACCGCGCATCGAGATAAATATTTCAAAAGGCCCGCTCCCCCCGCGTTATGGCTATACCCCGTGGGTCGCTCGCAAAAGCCTTTATTTATTCAGAGTAAGTCGATTGGCCGGATAAGGATCGCCGGGCCGGGAAATTACAGCGCTACTATTAATTATTAACGGGTACGAAATAAAGTGTTTCCAGGGCTAATTTTCCCTGTCCACGGCAGAAACGCCTCGCCTGGAGTCGTAATCTTCCGGCGGCGATCTCTCTTATAACCGCGCGCCACCGTAAACAAACGATCGTCGTCACCCGCCGTTGCCGACAACGACTATACGACGACGACGAGTCGTTTTAACTTGACATGCCATCGCGCTTTTATTGGCTGTATACTTCTGGAGAAAAAAAAAACGTGGAATATGACGTGTCGGTTAAGTAGTTTCATGATGATAATTGTTTATGCGTAACAGAAAAGATTTACAGATTTCAAAGAATTCGAGACATACGCGTGCGAAAGGGAATCGTAAAATACTGTAAGTAATATTTTTAAAAGCATTTTTTATATAACAGAGGTAAATGTTGTGATTTTGTATAGCACTTTTTAACGTTAACTATAAAAGTAATCCCCCCATGAACATTTATAATTAGAGGCCGTGAAAGGTTACACCCGAGGTTACACCGCAAAAAATAAAAAAGCAACCTTTATTACATTATTACATAGGTTTATACGCGCAAGTATACATTTTCAAAGGGAAATATCACTCGCAGCGTTGAAATTTTTAAAAAGCAGGAAACACGCCGGTTAATAACGACGATACGCGACGACAAGAGCAGCGCGGACGGAAAAAAAAATGAAAACGGACGTCGAAACGCCGCGACGACAGTTCTCGCGCGGGGTGTTTTTTTCAAGCCGTTGCATCAAAAAACGGCTCGCGTAGCGCGCGATATAGGAGGAAAAATTACGGAGGGGGCGACAGCAGATATATGATAATGCTTCATAATCGTGACTACGTTGCGCTTGCTCGGGTCTGTATATATACGTATGCGCACACACACATAAGTATGTACACAGAGACAGCCGCACGGGCCGTTATTTATTTCGCTGCTTTGTGTCGTGACAAAGTGGAACGGGGCTCGCGCGCTGTTTCCTTACGCCGTCCTCGCCGAGAGACGTAATGAACGAGGTGACGAGTATAAGCAACACCCCGTTGCGTTGAGTGGCCCGGATATTACGCGCATATATATATATATGTATGTGTATATATACGCATACGGTCGTGAGTGAAAATTCGTGCGCATCCTCGGGAGTATGTTGTATGTCTATGCACTTATGGTGGTTGCGTGCGCTATATTAGATTTCGTTTGGGGAGAGATTATTTGATGATGACAATCACGGTTGTTCGAATATATTGTTTTCAAATTGCACATGAAAAAGAGGATACTCATGGATACATGTGCGTTATCAGGAAAACATTAACAGAGGACCTATGAAAGTAATATGAACATTTAAGCAATAATTCTGAATGCCTGATAGAATCTGGATTTTTTCACTTATTTCATCGAACTTGACCCTCTTTTTTAAGGTTTCCTTCACTTTCCCACATCAAATTTTGTTTTAATTTTTATATTTTGACAAGTTTTAATTAAAAGAGGTAGTTTTGTACGTTCCCCTGCATTTCTATTCTTACTACGCATCCGAGTGCAACCTCCTGGTTATCTTTTATGGTCACACTCTTGACTTTTAAAATTACTAATATAAAATTAATAAAAAATAATTTTTCATGATATTTTGTTTAGATTATGATACAGTTTTATCGATTTTAGGTCGACAAATTGAAAATTTTTCGCATAACCATCTCGATATACTATTACAATACAATAAAAGAGATTTTTTAATGACTCTGATAAACTTGTATCTATAAACTACATGATTTTCAATTTCAATACAATGTATTTAATATGTATCTATAACTTATTTTCTTCATTATATGTACGTAGTGTTTTTTTTAAAAGTTTAAAATATCCATGCATCCAAGTTATTGGCAAACTTAAAAGATACTTTTATTACAATAATGACAAAATTAGTTAACATTAATTCCGTAAATTGTATTGGTAAAAACGATAACTCACTACACTAAGCTTTTGTGATTCAAGTTTTATAAAATAACAATTAAACATCAAATACGTGTAAGTCATAATTGACTTGTAACTATTTTTTACAGTAAATACTAATTTTAGAGTTTAACTTAAGAATATTACAATGAAACTAAACTAAAATTCGTTATAAGAAAAACTTACTTACTTACTTACTTACTTTTTAGGTATTAAAAGGACAACCTAAAATCTTTCCTCTACAGAACAATGACTAAAAACCACCACAAATCTCCACGAATGAATATACTTAAAATTCTGTATTATTCTGCTGACGTTACGAGAGTCTTTTACACCCCACTTCAGAGCCCATACACGTACTACGCAGTTTAACGTCTCATGGAGACGGTCAAATTATATAACCATAATTAAGTGACTAACTAAATAATTGCTGCATTTGACACGAATATAACCTACCAATCGTATATTCTTCAAAAGGGTATATCTGCTTGGAGGGAGGATCAAATCTTTCTGAAAAAAAGACAGTAGAAACGGTTTCTACCGATTTTTAAGAAATCAATAAAGTCCACATTAAAAGCAAGTAACAGTGACAAACAGAACATATTCTTACAGATCTAACAATCCTCTCCTATTTACTACAAAAATGTGCAAATATCCAGCCAAACAAACCATCGCCAAGGACGCAGCACCCTCTTATCCAGCTTGTACCCGTCATCTGCCACCGGCGATCCACGAGCACAGCAGCGAGCCACCGCGAGAGCGACATCACGCCTGCGCAATATACGCTGCGCGTGTAAATACCGCCACGCGCGTATATCCCGTCCCGTTCGTATATTTACACACTCTCGCGGCCACAATGAGCTCTCGCGAGAATGGAGACTCGAGACTCGAGATGTACGCAGCAGGCCCATATCTTTCGTTATTTCCGTCGGCCGCGCGCGGGGCTTTGTGCCAGCGCGCAGTCGTTTCTTCTTTTCTTCTCTCGCTCTTCTTGCATTTTTTCTCTCTTTTTTTTTTCTTCCAACGCGCGTATATAGGTGTAGCCGTGTGCCGGAACACTCGCGTGAGAAGAGGTGGAGAAGGAACGGCATTCTTTTCAGGCGGGCGCGCGGCGCGAGAAGAAAGAGAGAAAAAAAAACAAGCGCGAGCAGTGCTCTCTTTTGCCATGTAAATCGTGTAATTTACATCATCCTTGTGCGGCGCGGCGGCAAGTGAAATTCAAAACAGGGATATACGCACGCGCGCGAGGCGCAAGAGTGTTTTTCTTTTATCGCGAGGAGAGAGGCGACGGTCGCCGTTATTTTTTCTTCTCTTTCTTGCGGCTCGCTCGCGTTCAGTCGAGCGCGAGGAGGCGAGCTATCTTCTCTGTTTTTTTTGTAATTTTAAACGATGAATATAGACCGAATCCCGGGTACAAAGACAGCTGGGCAAAGTACAGTGTGTGCGCGCGTCGTCACGCCGTCGTTGAATGCATTCACAAATTGTTGGAGACAAATCGCCGCGCGGCGCGACAACGAGCGACGACGAGGGCGCATTAATCAATCCACACATCGCGAGCGGAAAAATAAAGGATGCGCCGCGAGATGCCGGGCGACGACGAGATGGACAAAAGGACTATGCAAGCGCGACATATTCTAGTGTACTCTAGCTTATGGAAATAATGCGCTTCTTCTCCTTTATTTCTCTCTTCCTCGCTTTTGTCGGTGCTTTGAATAGAGGAGATGCGGGTAAAGTGGTCCACGAACTCATTTTGACTGAAGCGATCAACTTTCGAGGAAGATAATATTTTTCTCTGTAAATCTACTTATGAAATTTCGGAATATTTAACACTCCTGTTCGGTAAGACGAATATATTCGTCCAAAATATATGGCTATCCCGTATATATTATATATATCAAGTGCATACGAGGGTTAACGAAATTGTGGTGCAACGAATTCTTGGCTTGTTGGCCATATAAAAATACACATATAGAGGTTTTCCATATAAAAATGCTTTCCATATAAAAATACAAAACTATTATTTAAAATTAGCAACAAGAGAAGCTTTGTTAGAATAATACATTTGAATTTGCAGTTTATACAAGCCTCTGTCATCCTTCCGGAACACAGATTTTAATGAAACTTTGAGAGATTTTTTGATACGCAGAAATGAAGCTTAATGTTGGCTTAATGCTTGTTGGATGATACCGTAAGCCCTTGTTTTAAAAAAATAAGCTATTTCACTCCGAATATGCTTTATTTTTGTGAAAAAATAGTATTTCTGCTTCTGACCATCAGTCAGTTGTTTTGTACGCTTAAAAAATGACCAAAGAAAATCGTAAAAGTAGCTGGTAGAAGAGCTTTAATTTAAGCTTTATTTCGTAGAAAAATATTAATCCTCTGGCGCATGAATTTTTTCTCCAAAAGATGCATCTATATTATACAGTTATTTTGTTTTTAATCACGGATAAGCGCGTCCCTATTTCGTACCCTGTCAAAATGTCGAAAGCTATCACTATGTCGTCAGATGCGTTACCATTTTTGCGGTCATTATAATAATATATTTATTAAAAAAAATTATAAACTTGTAATCAAATTTCTATGATAATATTAGTCTGAGAATAGTCTGGCTCAATAAGTCTGGCGAAAGTCTTGCAAAAGTCTGGCATAGTGGCCAAAGCCAGACTTTTGGTAAAATTTGCAAACCAAAAGCATCACGTCTTGTCAAATTCGGAGTAACCTAAATTTTTGTCTCTTGTTTTACATATATTTATATTATAAACTAGATTTTAATATTTAAAAAAAATATTTTCCTATTTTATCTGAATGTGTATTTTTACTATTCCAACCAATATTAACAATGAGTGTACTATTCTAATTTTGTATTTGTTAAAAATGAGTTTTCTTGATATAATTCCAACAAAAGTCGGCGTAGTGGCCTAAGCCAGACTTCTGCCAGACTTTTGCAAGACTTTCGCCGGACTTATTAAACCAGATTAATGCCAGACTAGCTTTAATTAAAGGGATCGTAAAGTTCATTCGGTGAAAAGTTATATACGTATAAATAAAGAAATGTTATATCGACCAAAGACTAACCGCTACATATCCCTTGCAATCCACGATCTCGCATCCCTCTTTTTAAAATTTTCATCAAACTCCTCCGAGATACCCGTTACTCTCTCTCTCTCTCTCTCTCTGATCCACGGCCCGCGTGTCAGCGACCGCATCTCTCACCTAATATGAAAGTCAATGGCACGCGAGGAAGTCACGTCGCGGCGCCCGCCGCGGCCTTTTTTTTCCCGCGCCTCGTCCTCTCGCGTCCCGGTGCACACGCGAGAGATGAAAAACGATTCGTCGATTTCTCACTTTGTCTCTCGTTTGCACTGCGCGCCACAGCGGCAGCCCGCAGCTCGTGTCTCTTATATACCTCGCTCGCTCGCGCACGGAAGGTAAAGAAAGCGGGGGGCGATATCTCGCGAACGTGTCGCCCCCGTGTCAGCCTTTATGCACCTTCGTGGCATAAATAAGCGCGCGCGCGCTCGAGCCTCAGCTGTTATTCACCCACGCCCCGTGACTCGCTCTCTCTCTCTCTCTCTCTCTGTTTTTCTTCAGTGGCAGTAGTGTAGTAGGTATGCTACAGCCTCTTGAGCGACGGCGCGCGCGCCTCGAATTTCCTCCGTCGACGCGGCGTCGCGCTGCGTGCTTCCTCTCTTGAGAGGTAAGGCGCCAAGGCTGCGAATGCCAGCCGCGGTATAGTGTTTTACATGCGAGAGGCGGCGGATGACGAGTATTAAGAAAAATATGGAGCAAGAGCATGTGCGCGCTCGCCGGAGGAAGTAAAAACTCGTCGAGTGGCCCTTTTTTTCGGACGCTTGAGATGTTCGGTGACGGATTTTTTTTCTGTGTACTAGGGTCTTGGAGAAACCTTAGTAGAGGAGAGTTTTTGTAATGGAATGGTTGTTTATACAGAGGGCGTGCGTGTCGTCGGTTTTGAAAAAAAGCTTCCTGTAGTATACATCACGTTTGATGCTGTGATGAGTTTTGATGATAGAGACACGGCGTCGCTGAGTAATACTACTTGCGCTTTTATTACTATTCTTGTATTCCCAAATTGTACATTTAGTCCATAAGCATATACATTTTTAGAAAAATGATAAAAAGTATTTAATTGCGTAAATGCGTAAAATAATGTGTTTACCATACACCGACAGAAGAATATTATTATACGACATATATAAATAAATTGATACATTTAAAAGATTATAATAAATGCATTATATCCTAATTAAGAAGAAATCTTTATTTATTTGTCATAGAATCCAGTAAAGTTAGTTTATTTCAAACTTGCGAGGTACTAATTATGAAAAAATATTCAATTTTCCTTCTTTTTCAGTATAGAGTGCAATTAACACTTTTAAATGCCGCGGCAGAATGTCTGTCGTATTTTAGGGTATTGTAGAACTTTATAGAATCAGCTATTATTATCCCAAAATTGACAAAATGATAGCTCAATCTATTTTTGTAATATACGATTCACTTAGCGCTGAAGGAGAATCAATAATTCATTGAACTGCGTATTTTTAGCTCTCACCGCTCGGGAACACAAAAAGAAACCCTATTTACTTTTCCGTCGAGTATACCAAAATGTTTTTGCCTCTCCCGTTTCAATTACAAAATAAAGCACGAGGCCCGAACTATCCGCTATTTACTTTGCGCGTAAAAGCAACATTTTTAATACACCGTAAACACGTACACGGATACAAAACATCGAGTATAAGTGGCAGGAGAGGAGCAAAATTTATAAGTTCGGCTGCTGCTGCGCCGCTCCAGGGTCATAAAGTCTAAAAATATAATGTGTTTTACAGGCTGCGCAGGCGAGGAGAGAGCCAAGAGGTGGAAAGTGGAAGAAGCACGGAGAAGAAGAAGGAAGCTGTTCGCGCGCTCGCGCGGCACTCGAGGCGCTCCTTTGGATCCTTTTCGGAGCTCGCGCTGTGATCTCTCGAGTGCGCGAGGCCGCTGGCGCTACTTCCGTCTTTATCGACACTCAATTATGCGCCTGGAGGGAGAGAGAGAGAAAGAGAGGGAGACTGGCACTTGAAATCAATTTTGGAAACGTGATGCTCCGCCGTTGCTGCTTGAAATCAGGCGCAAGATCGGCATACGGTCGTTCTACTTGTCACCTCGACGCCTGAGAGCACGGGCTGGAATTAGCTTTGTTTGCTTGACTGCGATTGCAGTTGCGATCGAGCGCTGAAAACAGCACTTTTGAGAGGAATGTGGTTGAGAGAGTGTAGATTTGTTTCATGTCCGTGCTTCGCTTACATTAGAGAGATATTTTTAATGTTAGAAGGAGCTCTAGTGCGTTAGGGAGAGTGGTATACAATAGGTAGTAACATGCTACTACGATAATCATGTTATCGTGTTGGTATAGCCAATTCGATACGTGTCTGGTTGAAATCGTGCCACATTATGTATTTATATAATAAGCTATAAATTTTTAATATTTCAATCGCTTCAGATATTCTATCTGATAAATATAATTAATACTACTCATTGTATACCACTCTCCCATATATTGAAAAAATTATTTTTTAACATAATAATAAACACTCCGGCATTTCAGTCTGGAGTGCCAGCGATATTACCAGTAGGAGATATACAACTCAGACACACATTATAAAATGGATACTATTTTATTTTTATTTATTTACATAATACCAGTCATGAAAGCTGTTAAGTACCATTATTAAAAGAAATATAGTATTAATAAAAGTATCACTGATCTTCCTCCGAAAATATCGCTAGGAATTCAAATTGTATCATTTTAATGTTTATTCTCATGTGATAAAATTATTTTTTCAATATAAATATATTTCGTCTACAATTATGCTGTTAGAATTCATTCTAATATTTTAATTACAAATATATACTCTGCATATCTCTGAATAATATTTTAAATATTCATTAACAGATAATTATTTTTAATCTTTGATAAGGTATATAAAAGGTAATATCGAATTCTCCTGAATGGTTCAACGAATAAAATCATATAATTATATATTTCGCGAAATAATAACCTTAATACTTCCTTCTATATAGATTTTAATTAAAAATAACGTTTATTAACGCTCGCTCGTGAATCTAAATTTATCATACGATTCATCATACCGAGCTCCCTCCTTCTCTCTCTCTCTCTCTCTCTCTCTCTCTCTCTCTCTCTCTCTCACGCGCGCATTTTTACGATGGTCGTTTTAACTTCATATATTATTTTTAAAATTCGAGGAGCCGTCGTCCGCGTCACACGGAGCGTATTATACATTCGCTAGAGCCGGCGCACTCGCGTGCAGATTATATTTTTCGCACAAGTGCCGGCCTGCCTGCTTACCGTCGCCATGCGCCCGAGAGCCTTTCAAATATAGATTTTCAAGAAAGTCCTTTTTAATTAACTGCTCGGTCTCACGCAATCATCGTTATGTACACCCGACGCAAATAGTCCAGGAAATCTGCAGTATCCAAGCTCTTAGCTCGCTGCCGAAGGCGTCATGCGGAAAGAGAAAGACGGAGGGATTCCCCTCCTCACCCCCCTCCTTGGAAAAACTTTAAGGAGAATTTACAGTTGCGCTTCTGATAATTCCAATGGTGGTCTTAATTGTGGTAAATATCTTGCATGAGATTCAACTAAATCTAAACTGTTTTTAGTTAATGACTTGATTACGATAATAGGCACATCTTTCCATTCTTTTATAATAATAATTAAATTTTTACTGATTTAGTTTATTTCTAGTATATATTTCTTTTGTTTAATTTATAAAAAAAATACTCTTCAATGTAGACAATCAGCAATTAAGGAATTGTATTTAAAACGGGTACCGTGTTGAACTAATTAATAAATCGTCTTGAACTGTGCTTAAAAGTCTCAATTCAATATAAGATATACATAAGCATGAACTTGTTTTAGTCATATTTTGATTTTCAGTAATTAAAAATGCATTCGGAATATAATTATTAGAAATACTAAATTAATTTAAAATAAAAATAATCAACTTGCTAAAAAAATGCGGTCTTGAGTAGATGAGGCGATGGAGTTACGAGTTTCAAATACCAGTTAAAAAGAATGAAGGAAAGACTATTGATTTTCGGGTCACAGATTTTAATAAAATTTTGGGGATGGTTTTCTGGTACCTGAAAATGAAGACCATTTCTCATATTATATATAAAATTTACTTAGATTCGTCAAGTAAATTTTACTAAATTCAAATTGAGTGAATTCGGCTTCATTAATTAAGTACAATTTGCCTAATACTCAACCAATTTACTAAAATTTACTTAGTGGTTTAGTAAACTTTCCTCAATCCTATTAAGTAAATCCCACTCAACCAGCCAAACTTAACTTTTTAAGCAGATTCTATACTTGACTGCTAAACGATATTTACTAAGAATTTTTTCCGTGTAGATATAATGCGTTTCATTAACATTAATAATATGCCTATATATATCTCTCATTTGTACCATTACACATACGACCAATGCAAATGTCTTTTGGCTCTGCCTCGCGTTCTAGAACCTATTAGATAAAATGAAGGGTATTATGCTTCATTTTTAGGTTCCAAAAGTTGATCTCCAAACTTTCCTCAAAATCCGAGACCCTAAATCCGTGGTCTCCCCTTGTCAGTCATTTAATAATAATAAACATATGTAAAAAAATAAATTCGTACTTCTATGCATCATCTATCATAGTTTGAAGAAGATTATTATAGTCCTTTTTGAACAAAATTAAGGGCTTTGAAGAGATCTTGATAAGTCTTTTAACACATAAGATACTTTTTTTATTGTAAACATAACTAAATCTTGAAAATTTGTAAACTAAAATTTGTACTAATAACTGAATAAAGTATAATTTTAATGTAACATATCAAGTGTAATCACTCAGTGTAATCTTACCTTAACCATATATATAGAACAAGAAAACTACACGGAAAAAAAATAATATTTGATCTTGATATAATTACATTTACAGGAGCCGCAATCTGGAATTACTACAATTTGCGGCTCCAACAACCGCAATAGTTGTTATTGCCCCAAGCAACTGTAGCACTGGCAGCTACAATTTAAAAGTAGGTTTAACAACAAATGCCAATCAGCAATCTCGTCGTTCTCAAAGCTACACTGTATACTTTTCCGCCTAGTATCAAAAATTGCATTTCACACGCACGAGCCATCCGCTAAAAACCGATATTATTCAAAACGCAACTCTCTCGTGACCCTGATCCTCACCGCACCATCAAACGAAATTAATTACACCCACGACTACCTACCGAAAAAAAAAAGGATCACCAACATCGACTCATCCCACCGCAATTAAAAATAAAAAAAGTAGAGTCCGTCCATTCGCGCGGCATCAACGCAGACCTGGCCATAAAGCAAAAAATAAACCGGCCAATTCCCTTCCGACCCGAAAAAAAGCAAAACGAAAAGCCCGACTCTCGCGTCCGTCACTCCTCGTGGAAGGCCTACCTTAATCCGGCTCGCTCGCTTTCGCGCAGTGTGAGGTCCGCCCTGCTCCTCCCCCTCCTCGTCATCTCTACTACTAGTACAGTCAGGCAGCAGCAGCAGCAGCAGCAGCAGCAGCAGCCGCGTCCGCTCGCGCCCGAGAGAGCAATTAGACGCGAGAGGAGGAAATTCCCGTCCCTCTCTCTCTCTGTCTCTCTCACCCCGCCAACTAAAATACCTACGTGCTGTTGCAGCCCAGCTCTCTCGCTCTGCAGAGCTCCATGGAGCGTATATACGTTTGACAGGTTCCAAAGGAAGGAAGAGAGAGAGAGAGAGAGAGAGAGAGAAGGGCTGACGCGGGATACGTTATCTTATCGGCGCCCGATCGCGCGCGCGGGGACTGTGCTGTGTGCTACAGCTCTCGCTGCTGCCGATCGAAAACAGCGATCGGGCGCCCGATTCCTGACACGCCGCGCGCTATCAAATCGACAGTTCGCCCCCCGCGCGCGCGAGTTGTGTGTCACTGTGTGTGTGTGTGTGTGTGTGTGTGTGTGTGTGTGTGTGTGTGTGTGTGTGTGTGTGTGTGTGTGTGAGTCGGGGGAATGAGAAAGAGAGTGAGAGAGAGAAATCGCGTACCCCGGTAGGCGATACTTTACACTTATCGTGGATTCCGCATCGCGAACGGGGGGCGGCCTCCTGCTTTCCGAGTTATGTTTGTGTGTGTATGTGTGTATGCTATTCTTTTAGTCTCAATCTCCTATTTTTTGGTCCCCTACCCGCGAGAGTTGCTTCGGCTGCGCGTAAAATTGATACGTGGATTGGAAATAATTGTGTGTTTTTCTTTGTTTGCAGTGGGGAGGGGAGGGATGTTTTTCCGCGTTTTGTTTTGTCGGTCTTTGTTTTTCTTTTTTACAGTTGACGGAATTAATGAAAAGCGATGGCTACGGGGGAAGAGATACGGAAGAGTTGCTGCTAGCGTGGATTGTGGATAGTTGATTTTGATCATCTAGAGGGTCGTATATGTTATCAGGGGTTGTTTATTTTCATTTGCAGTGTATGATGGATGAATTTAATTAAATCAATTTAATTTAATTTAGTTTAGATCAGGCATGGTATTTTAAAGTTAGCAAGATTACAACGAGATATTAATGCAGAGACAGTTACCGATAACGAACCGTTCATATAATGTCGATATCTCACATTAGTTACATATTCAGTTACATATAATCGATACACAAAGCAATATATATGCTGTTCAGAACCGAAGCGGTATAAATCCATTTCGATAATTTATGATGAAATTATGATAGAAACAAAACAGCAACCATTTAAGATCATTTAAAAATTAACAACATATCAATATAATTGTTTTAAAAAGTTTATTCATCTCTATATATTATTATAATTTATTTTGCAAAATTTTCAAAATAGATTTTTTTCATTATGGTTTTAAACGGTTTATTATATATATATTTATTATAAATTGCTTTTTTAAGACACTAGTTCTGAAAAATTAATATTTGGTTTGAATGCACAATATTATTATTTAGATAAAATCTAGCAGTTACTCTTACGATTCGATCAGCTCAAAACTGCAAAGCAGTAAGAAAAAGAAGACCTTGAAATTCCATAAATTATTCTTCGAGTTTGATATCACGAAGGGCATCAACAAAGTCACCCAGTCCATTGTAATACCCGAAGAAAATCGCTTATATACCTACGTATATACATTTCGCGCGATTTCGCGTCGCTGAGCATTTCGCTCCTCTGCTCGATAAAAGCCAAACTTTCTCACTTGGAAAAAAAAGGAGAAGAAAGTACAGTCGTTCGAAAGTTCCTCCGATATCCGCTAAAAGAATAAAATTAAACATACTGACGCAGAGCAGCACAGCACGCTCGATGAGACCTTACCCGAGTTATCGGGCGCGTTATTAAACTTTTCAAGCTGCTCTCTCTTTCTCTCTCTCTCTCTTTCTCTATCTCTCTTTCTCTCTCTCACTCTCTCTCTCTCTCTATCTCTCTCTCGATGGTCTCGTTATTTCAACGCTCGAATTTCCTCCCGAATATTCGAAAATTCTTTTCCCGATAACAAGCCAAGTTCCCACTCGTGCGCGCGCGAACACACACGCGGCTCGAACAATGGCCGCGAGTGCACGAGGTCGCAACAGCTGAATTTCGTCTACGAAGCTCAAGCTCGAAGTCTCGTGCAAGTACATAACAGAGTCGCGACCCAGTTGAAGCAGGCAGGCGGCGATCTTGCGACGGAGTGTGCGTATGTGTGTGTGTAGGAAGCCGCAGTGGGGAACGGAGTTTGTCGTCTGGAGGAGCGTTAAACTTTTAATAGGAAATGTAAATACTTTTGTATTCAAAGCCGCTTTTCGAGTGTGATGCTCACGAGAGAGCAAAAGCGCGAGGGTTTGTGGTATGAATTTCCTGGAATGAAGTGCCTTTGTTTTATTAAGTTTCGGGATGCTCGCGGGCTTTAAAGATTTATGGTTTGATTTGCGAGGTGCGAAATGCTGGTGTAAGATGGTTCTCGCGCATTTTTGAAACTTGAATACTTGAATATTTTTTGGAGTTAACGTTTCTCATATTAATATGTAGTTTATTATTTTATGTACACTCGGCCTGGAAAACATCTAATTCGAACGATTTTAATTTTCTTGTCATCATTTAAGGTTAGCTAAAACTTGCATTCAATCCAATAAAACCCAATAAAATTGCAGTATTAAAAAAAATTAAAATCTTTTCAATCAGATATTTTCCACTTCGAGTGTACATTTGAAATTTGTATCCATCTGAGAGGTGAGATTATGAACTTATTAACAGGTTGAGAATAATCTGATACATTAATTGATGCGTCATTTAGTCTCCCATTTAGTAGTTCAGTTAGTCCAAGTTTTGGGATTATTATTATTATTGTTATTGTTATTGTTATTGTTATTGTTATTGTTATTGTTATTGTTCTTATTATTATTATTATTGAGTAGTTAAGTAGTCCACTTGTATAAATTGTAATAAAATCTTATGTTTGACATTACACAATTATAGAAGCGTACAATTCCATAAGATAAAAAGCTTAGATTTGACTAACTATATGTACAAGATCGATTCTTGTCCAGCACCAAACGTATCTCTTATCCTAGCCTCAAAAGTATACGTAAGGAAACATCCCTGATTTATATACGTCTTACCATCCTACTAAATCATCTCACGGCCACGTTCTTGCAGAAGTTCTAAATCTCAGGCCTCAGAAGTAACCTGAATCAAAGATCAGGCACGAAAGTACAAAGCAAGCCAGCAAACAACTAAACCCGAAAAATACGATATTTTTACTTGTCCTAAAAAGTAATAAAATTTTTTTCTAATTTATTTACGACCGCAAGTAACTTGGTAGAAAAAATTCTGCTTAAAATGGTCTGAAAATATTGACAATAACTAGAGTTTGATTAAATAGAAAGGCCATAAATTACGAAATAAAAATACTATTTTCGCATAATCTTTGATTTAACAATAAATTGAAAAGTAAAATGTTCCTTTAATACTGGAAGAAAAAGATTTATGAAAAGAAAATTGAAGAGAAACGGTTAAAATATAAACACTTTCTATTAAATGACTTCTTGTCCTACATAGAGGAATCCGTTTTTCACAAAAGAAAACCCTCTATATCTATATTAAGGAGACATTCTCTTAAAAAGGTCATTTTCAGAGTACATTAATTTTCTAAAAATAGTGTACGTCAATTCCTAAGATCTCAAAAGATGATTCTATAATGTTTTCAGCAAAACTCGTTTTACCTCTACAAACTTCACTTCACGAGACAGAAATATATAAAAAGTAATTATTAGAAAATCCATTCGTACTACATAATGGAATTAATCCCACAATTACTACACACCGATCCTCTCTCGCAGTATCCATCTCCCATCCAGCTCGCGAAGCCCACTGTAACTACCCACGAATCCTTCTTTTGTCCGAAGCCACGTCCATCCCGACCGCTGATCAATAGCGTCCCACCAACGGACCCGTCGCACCTCCACGGCGCCGCACGATCGCACCCAACTCGGGCTTATTCACGCCTCGTTCGCGCATAATCGCCGCACTTGTCCGTATTTACGGAGCCATCTGCGCAGGAGGGGTACACACGGAAGGGAGCGAGCCGCGCGCGGCGCGTGACGCTGCTGCGAGATGAAGGCCGCCCGCCAAGACAACGGAGCGACGACGACGTTCGCGGGGATCATCCGGGATGTATAGCGGGAGGAGGAGTCGATCGGGTTCTTATGTACCGGGAGAGGAGAGGTATATATAAGGGCTAAGTCCGCGCGGAATGAGATTCTGATTTCCACGGAGCCGCCAAAGCTGAATTGGGGATAAGCCCGGATATGGGGAGAGAGAGAGAGAGAAAGAGAGATGCTGCCTTGGTGTAACGCGGAAATGGCTTATTTTTCGATGGAGTTGCGGCTTTGAGCTCGTCATCTCTTTTCTCGGCTTCGTCGAGGCGAAATTGGATGAGCTTCTCGACGGTGTTTCGGGACAGGCGAATTATGCTAATTTTATCGGGGGCTGCTTTCTGGGATTTGTCGAACTTTCGGTCATCTGTTTATGAATATGCGGGAAATTCTTAATAGAGGTGGTAGTAAAGTAAAAAGTAACTGCTAAAGAAAAATTAGGGCACGAACAAAGGGATGATAATAAAGAAACGAACAGGGAAGAATCTTCTAAGCTCGGAAAGGATGCAGCCGAAGGAGGAATTAATTTATGGTCTAGCATGTTTAAACAGGTCGCAATTTCCGGTGTTTGCAATGGTTCCCGAAACGATATTTTCGGGACAATGGACGAATTTCCAATTCCGACGGAACTGATTGCAGAGCCATTCGAATAAATGCCGGGGAGAAAGTTTCTTACCCCCCTTTTATCACGGACAAGGCCTGATAATTACTTTCTTCTCGATGAACGTACCAAGATGAATCGACGGGGCGCCGGCATTGGCTGTCGGGCCGGGATCGTTCTCTCTATTTTGCGCTTTCTTCCGCCCTCTGTACACTTTATTACGTGTTTCTACGTTTAATCCCCTTTTACCTCTTTCTCCCCTCTATGACTGCCTATAAAGAAGATTGTATCTAAAGTGACTCATTTCTTATTTACAAAATTTCAATTTTCTATGGTTCTATATTATATAACACAAAAAAATTATCAATCAAGACTATAAAGGAATAAGTCTATTTTAAAAACTGCGTAAAAGCTTGTACGCGTTTTAACGTTTATTTCGTGTCAAAGAAAACTGATGGTAATCTTAGACATGTAATAAATATAGGATATCGCAAAAATGGTCACACGGTCCTATAAATTGAAAATAAAATAAAAAAATAAATATCGATCGTGCGACCATTATTGTTCCATTCTATTCATTAACTGAAATATCTTACCTAGTAAAACGAGGTCAATTTCATTTGTAGTAAATTATCAATGACAAAATTGAAGAAATCAAATTTTAATACGATACACTACCAATTACATACTATCACGAACGTACATCAAATTTTCAAAATGACCTTATATTCAACCATGACACAAAACCGCCCCTTACATACCTCATTCCCCATGAACATCAAAATCCTGTAAATCGTCCAAATAGCGACCGATGCCCTCTCGAGAAAAGCGAGCGAACGATTCATTTGCCCTCCATTTACCCTCGGAGACTTCGTCCCTCGTCCCTCCGCTACACGATAAAACACCTTTCTCATTCGTCCGTCGTGCACGCGTCGCCTCATCTCTATTATACACCCCGCTCGTTTTCCACCTCTCGCGCGCACACCAAGAGAGCGAGAGCCGGGCTTTATCGCGCTCCTCGAATCAGCGTCCGGCGAACCCCTCGACCCCCATACACAGCAGCAGCAGCAGTAGCGTCGAAAGTCGAGAGTCTAGCTCCATCGTCTGGGAGAGAGCCTGAAAGGCAGCGAGAGACGCGTGAAAGGTCACGCCGCGGCGGCAGAAGAGGGAGGCGTAAGTGACTCGCGAAAGAGAGAGTAAGGGAGGGAGACGAGGGGAGAAGGTACATATATATAGGTATACACGAAGAAGAGAGAGAGTGTGTGCGAGGGGGCAATGGACAAACCGGGAACGTGCGTGGATTACCTATTACCGACATTATATGGCCGTCATTTTCGCTGGCGCGCCGGCTGGCCCTCGCGAAAGGATTATCTACTTCTCTATGAGGTTCGTGACAAGAAAAGCGCAGAATTATATAGATATATGGCCGTGCGGGGCTGCGGGTGTGCGCGGTGGAAGCGCGGCGCTGGCTTCCCTCACGAACTCAATAAATACCAAGCGGCGCGAGGCTCGCGCCCGAGGTGTAGTAATGGATTCGCAATTTCTTTTCATGCGGCCTGAAACCGTGGCGCCGGGCATTCTTTTTATTTCTGTCTGACTGTGTGTATGTGTATAATAGATACTGCGTCGGCGACACCTCGTATTTTAACGCTGAAATACTAATCTGCCTGCCGTTGACAGCGATTATTCCTTTTCTTGCTTTATTTTTCGTTGATGCGGCTCGGCTCGGTTTGGAATCTTCGAGTCGTTATGTCGAGTGTAGGAGGTGGTTTTTGTGTTATGGATTATTAATTAAGAAAAGTGGAAAGAGAGGCAAAATTTATTTGAAAAATAATGAATGTTTTGATACATTATAATTCATCAAATTTTATTTAATTCATAGATATAACTGGTCGAACCTTCAGTTTGTCACCTTAGAAGGATCCTCTTAGGGAAGGGAGGACTCTACAATTCGCATATACAGCTTTCTCTACTGTTTTATTCTAAACTTTGCCGGTGAATTAGCTTATGTCTAAAAACCTTTTCAAATTAATAAAGAACTTTTCCGCATAATGAAGAAGTGTATGTATCGTCAAGGGGCAAGTGTTAAAACTAGATCATATAAAAAATAATTGTTAATAAAATGATCTGATTTTTAATTACGGTTATTTTCATTTAATTTTGAAAAAAGTACATTTTGAAATTGGTAAAGCGTGTATATAAAAATTGAGTAAGAAATTTTCTAAACTGTAAAAATAAAAATAAGAACGTGAGTCGCAAGGTGCATTGGCAATCTACATCACTTTTACTAGAAAATCATGGTGCAAAATCTTCATGGTCTTATTTGTTGTTAATTCCCTATATATTGTCTTAAAATAGACTAAAATAAGCTTAAATTATTAGTATTTTAAGAAAGATTTGAAAAATATGGCAGAGGTCTCTATAAAGGGTTTTTTCTACAGAGATGGTTTTAAAAGATTTTTATTTTTATTATTCTACGGTACCTATGTGTAGTAAGAATATATTGGAAAACTGTTTGATCAATCTATCTGAAATTTTTTTCATATTATATTCCACGTATTAAGAATTATTGTTAACACTAAAATTACTTTTGATTGTTGTTTCTTTTAATATTACATTTCATAGTCATAGTTCTTCCAAAATTGTCGCAGCAGCCCCGGTGCAGTCATCTTTTTTTTAATATACATATTTCATCGCCTCTTTTAGCAAAAGAAACATGTAAGAAATGTTGTCGTATTCTGAAAACGTGTAAGAATACATAGAACATACTTTAATTTATTAAAGACATTCTTTTCACAACAAAAGAAAAAATCCCCACAAAAAACGTTAATTTTTTCGTGCGTCACAGCGTCACGACCCTCAACCACGAATTTTTCTCTCAAACTTGAGCTTCTTTCCTCCTCTTGCAGCCCACAAACCGCTTAGAAACTACCAATTAACATAAACTTTTCCCAACCCCACGCATCCACACCAGCAAAAGTGAATACTGCGCGCGGATTCCCGTGATCGCTTCAAAGAGTAGCTCTCTCTCTCTCTCTCTTTCTCCACGGACTCCACCCGCACCGCGGCGAGGAAAGAATTAGGAAAACGCAGCGCGGCATCCCCCTCGAAAAAAACTTTCTCAATAAGAGATTCCCCGAGAGTTGCCGACAGAAAGAGAGTGAGAGAGAGAGAGAGAGAGAGAGAGCAAGACTAAGGCCGCGAGCTTACTCTCCTCTTCTTCGGGGTGGGCTCCTCGCCAGGGCTATGAAACTTTAACGACGCGACGGCCTCCCCCTCCCCTCGTCTGAGCCAGAAGCTCATAGGCACCCTCCCCCCCATCTCTCTAAGAGCGTCTGTGTCCATCCCCGGCGACGAGCTGCGAAATTTTCAGCGGCGACGCGCGTCAACGAGCCACTAACCCGTTTATTGCGCGACTTTGCCGTACTACACGTATTATATACCGAGCGCGAGTAAAGAAGCGAGAGTGAGAGTGAGAGAGAGAGAGAGAGAGAAAGACAGTATAGCTTGGCACGAGGAGGGTTATATAAGAGGGGCGAGTTCATCATATCTCCTCGGCGGTGCTTTGATGTGAGCTTGTAGCAGAAGCTCCTTTTCGAGATCGTCTAAGCGGAGAACATAAAGCTCGCGACGCCTTTGACGTATGTGTGTGTGTGTGGGCTCGCGCGGGCGAGCAGACGAGGAGTCACGGGATTCCGAATGCTCGCAAGCTCGAGTGGAGCGCAATTTCGTCGCGAGGCGAGCACTTTTATACGTGTGTAAAAAGGAGACGTGCGGAAGGAGGGCTCCGACGGGGGGGACTGGCTTGCAGTCGATAGTCAGATGCTGCGGAAATGGCTGGCTTTCTGCAAGGGTTTAGTGGAAAACTGAAGGAAATTAGATGGGGATTTCTTGTGTTTCTTGGAAATTCTGCATCGGGTGAAAGGGTGCTTTGGTTGTTAGGGGGGTATTCGTATGAGGCGTTGTTAGATCGTAATTAGTGAGAATAGTATATTACGCAACTAGGGGCGAAAATGGGTATTTCCAAGCGAGGATGATGATTGAGCACGAGTGCTCAAAATCATCATCCGAGTCTGGAAATACCCTTTTGCCCCAAGTTGCGTACCGTATTTTTTTATAACAAGTGCATAAAGAAGGCCATTCTTTGTCGTCTACAAAGTGGATTGAGAATAGAGTTTTTGGAGTCATCCACTTTATTATGGAAGTGGAGCAAAAATAAATAAAGGCTACCGAAAATAAAAGGTAGCAAAAATGAGTATTTTCCCTAGCAATAAAACGTAGCGAAAATAAGTATTTTCGGTACCCTTTATTTGACGCTCGGAAAACTCTATTTTCGCTGCACTTTATAGACGCCGAAAATGGTCTTTTTTATTCACGTGTTATAAAAAATCATTTCATTACAATTTCTCCGACTGTCGTGCTTGAAAATATGCGTCAGTTACTATGCCCTCGGTTTTTTACCAATACCTGAAACATGTAGAACTATAAAATATTCAGTAGAAATTCCTAATTTTCTAAATAATATTCAGTAACTATGATACCAAGCTTTTTCGCTTATTTTAATTCAGTAAACAAACAAAAAAATTAACGATAATCATCTAAAATAATAATTTAATGCAGATTGAATGTAAAATGTATATATTTTATATAATTTTACTTCCATACAATGTAATTTATTCTCGTGAAATAAGTAAATCAATAGTAATAACAGAGCATTATTCGTTCCATCCAGGAACCTCGGTCAGCGCTGCCAGTCGGCAAATCTTAGAACCGTGCGGTCGATGTAATGCATTGGTTAATATGGGCGTTTTATTAAATTATTTTACTACGAGATGTTAGGTTATTCAACAGTAGGTATTATTCATCCTTATTTAGGACATATTCGTTAACGTTAAATAAAAAATAATTTAGCTGCTGAAACAGTGTTATAATTGTTGTTAAAGTACTTTTATTAAAAATCGGGTTTATCCCGATAATGCTTGTATCTTTTGCAACTTTCAAACCAAATTCATAAAAATGTCAGACAATTCTATTCAAATTAGATAAAAAATTAGATAAAGTATTTAGGTTATATAAGTTTCATTTATATTTAGGTAATATGTAAATTTCATTGTACTCGCCATTTAACCCTTTTGTGTAAAGAACTATGGTCTACTGTACCTAAAAAGTTTATAGGTTTTCATGGATTTTTGGGTACGTTGGTTATTGTTTAAACAAATCAATTTTAAAATTTTCATTTCAAAAACAGTCGCACCAAATTTATATAATCGATATATATCATCTTTGTAAAACAATGGCCCAGTCAAGTAATGAGCATTAATTGCCCTAAAACAATAAAAAAGTCTTTAGTAAATTTTCCCGTAGAACTTTCTTGCGAACAAAATTGTTTAAACAGAATAATTGCATAATTACGATGTCAGTTTTGTAATCAACAATCATCAGACAAAAAAAGCATTCAACCCATGTATACTTCGAAGTCCCTCATAACCATTAAAGGGTTAATAAATATCCATAATCACTGAACTTTACAATTTACGACATACAAATTCATAATTTCCCCAAGTAAGTTCTAAATCTCACACTAATCTAAGTTTGAGAAACTATGAACTACCAAGTACAGATTCGCGAGTACGCATCGCACTCCAAACCTACCCCATAACTGTCAAACAAACGCATTTAGCCAGGCAAAAACAGTATACACCCTCCGGTACGTCTCGCGGCATCACTTCCATCAGCGCGTACCTATATACAGCGAAAGCATTCCGATAAGTCTTCTCTCGTTTCAGTCTCGTCTCACCTTCCCTCGCTCCTCTCCCCGCGCCTCCCGTTCCTCCCAAAGTACTATACGCAGAAACTTCCCGAAGGATACCTGTCGCACTTCCGCGTCCCGCGCTATACCCAACGCTCGCGGCTCGTCGTCTAGGCGTCAAAGACCGGAGTCAAATAGCGCGTCTATCCGGCTCGCATTAGAGAGCAGCAGCAGCCGCGGCGGCATCTCGCACTGCCGTAATATCTATTACACCTCTCTCCACTCTGCCGTGCTCCGCCGTGCTCCGCCGTGCTCCGCCGTGTATGTACAATGATACACAGCCACTGGAAGGCATTCGCTTGAATTATATACACCGACGCGCGCGTCTCTCCGCAACGCGCAACATTCTTATGGGAGTAATTAACGTCGCTCGTTGACTTGGACTCCGAGCATCCTGCAGCCTCCAGCCGTAGCTCCATCTTGCGCAACCCTTTCGCGCGAGGGGGGACCACACCGCAAACCAAAACACACACACACACACACACAGCCGCCGCGCATCCTTCGGTGGGTAAAGTTGCCGTCCATTATTACGGCGGGTAATTTCATAACGATTGGTGGCTCGGTGTTGGTGTATAGGTATGTGGGGAAGCAGCAGCGGCCCAGTGGTATCGAGAACTAGGCGCAACTAATTCCGAAACTTGCCTCTTTCTCGCTCTCGACCCTTCTGCTGCTGCTACTGTGCGCGATGTAGATATAGTCGCGCTTTCGCCTCTCTCGAGGAAATCTTCGCCGAAGTGCGCGCAGAGGCAGACGAAGAGCTTTATATACAGTGTTACTGCTGCTGCTGCTGTTGTTGTTGTTGGTGTTGGTGGCACTGTGTGGGGAGGGGGGCGAGAATGCGTCGTACTTCGTTAAACTAATTGTAAGAAGGGCTGCCGCTGCTCTTGGCAATGCGAGCCGGAGCTGAGCGAGAGAGCTACGGGTTATTTCGAGGGCCTTTACTTTGGCGAATGTCACGACGAGTTGCCGTCTCGCGTCTCATCAAAGTGACTGTGTGATGCGTCTACTGAGCGGAGTGCGCGCGCCCGCTCTGGTTCATTTGATTCTTTTGCGACATTAAATTTCAACCTTGTCAAAGAACTTTTTTCCTGCCACGACGAGATTATCAATCGAACCGAGATAAAAATTAGCTTCTCAAGCAGAGGTGGCTGTTTTGTATTAAACCCGCTGGTGAAAAATGATCCGTTAAAAATATTTGGCTTAAAATACGAATAATAGATATATGCGAATAGTCGATTAAAATATATATTTGAAGCTGCCTGACTGCTAAATGTGTTTCTCCGAGTGAGGCGAAGTAAATTGGTTGTTTTTCATTTATTATTAATAGAAACTGATCTGTGCCAGGTATCGATCGCTGTACTAATTACAAAAATCCACCGAAAAGTAGAATTTATTTACAAAACAAGCGCTGCAGTTATATTGCAGCAATCCCGAATCGGCGATTAAGAACGAAAATTAATTAACAATATCACCAATGGCGATTAATCCATTCGAAAAATTCCTCCCAGCATTCCTCGTGCGGCCGAGGCAAAAAGAAATTCACCACCGCGGTATTTATCCAGCGCACAACCGCAGCCCACCGAAAAATCCAGCTCAGCCCAGCTTCTAAATTACCCCCCGGGCTCGCTCCGCGGCCGCACAATTAACCCTCGCGATCGAGCAATTCCACCTATGATTTACAAGGAAAACAAACTATCCGCCATCGGCGCACTGCACACCCTCGTCCACTCAGGCTAATCGAGTCGGTGGCTCGCTCGCTTATACTTACAAGCACACATACCCGCATACTGATTGAAAATCGTCGTCCACGACGGCCGCGTATTTATGGTGTCCTGCACGCGCGTAATAAATATATATATGCGCGATAAATTTGAAATTCCAGAAGCGCGGCGCGCCGGGGAAATCGATGCCGAAAGAGGCAATTAATACAGGCCCCGACGGTTTGCCATCGACGTTATAAACGGTCAAGCTGCGCTGCCAGCGCACTGGCAATAATTAAACATAAATGCAGACGGAGAGAGAGAGAGAAAGAGAGAGAGGGATGGGAGGCGCGGGTAATACGACAAGTGTGTTTGCGGAACACTCGTCCGCGGCGCGCCGGGCAACCGTGCGAAGGGAATTTATTTCATCCGGAGGAATCGGGATCGCGAGTGCGTGAGCTGCCACTGCGGGTGAGCCCTGTATAGCGAGGGCTACACGGAGGCTGCGATTGCGAGCCGCGTGGATCCTTTGGCAAATATTTTCTCAGCTCGCTTCTGAAGCTTCAAAGGGACTTTTCCCGCTTTTTCACGATACTCGACTGAAGTCCTCGTGCGACTTGTTTTCCAGGCTCTTTGTTTGTGGTGCACGCGCGCGCGCAACGACGCTGTTTGTTAATAAACTGACGGCTTTCGCGGAGAAATAATTACTTTTGCCGAGTGGACTTCTCTTTTTGAAGCTGAGGGTCGATTTGCTTTTGTGGATTGTGAGCGATACAAATGTGAAGTTTAACTTTTGGTTGGCTTTTCTGGTGAAAATTAGTTATTATGTAGCGAGGTGGTGTCTCTCTGATTCCATGCGGATACTATGTTAATATCAATGCGTATATTCCGGCACAAAGTAGGATTCACGAGAGGAGAAATTAATAATTCTATCGCAGTTTAAACTTTCAAAATTATATTTATTCAACTGTTTAGCCGATAAATTCCTAATAGTCACACGACGTGAACTATACGAGAGTCTAAACTGGACTGTTTGTTGTTGTCGAGAGCGCCAACGTTGGCCCTTTTTTACGACCTTCTTTCGGGAAATGCACTTGAGACGAAGAACACATGTTCAACCTCTACGGGTAGCCGATTTCATTTGGTTTTCTTTCTTTCATAATGCTGTAGTTAATAAATTGCATCACTTTAGCACTGCATACTTATTTATTATCAATTTAACATTATTATATTCGCCGTTAATTTTACTTTACAATAATTATCATTATTTCTGCCAGTAACAGTGTATATGTGTAATATTTGCGTTTTAAAGAAAGTTTAACAAAATAAAGTAAAACAGTTTTAGGACTTATTTCATATTCGAGATAAAATTATTCGCTTGAAAAAGTTATGGACGTTTATTTTTCAATGAAACAGAAAAAGAGTAATTAAAATGAATAAAATAAAAAAAGGTTTGATAGGCTTCTCGGAAACTTTTTTAATTTAATCGAGCACGTCAATTTTTTCAAACAAACAATTTTTAAAGAAAAACGAATGTTTTCATAGTTGCTGTGAGTATGTAATAACAACATTTAACGAGTTTACATAAAGTTTTAAGGACTTTAAATGCAATATTTATAAAGTTACTTCTGAAGTTTATAAGCCCTAGTTTTTTATTTTGATGCATGCAGCATGATATCTGAAACCTAAGCTGAAAATTGAAAAGTGTAATTTCTACTTATTAAAAATAAAGTAGTACCAAAGCAAGTACGTAAACGCTGCACCGAGCGAAGCTCTTAACGGTTATTCAGAATAATTGCAATGATGCCGACATCTCGTCGCAGCAGGCGCCAAGTAACATTTAATACCGGCACTCGAATTCGCGCGAGGACACCTGTCATCGTCGCTCATTCGGAGTTAGCATTATATTAATATCCATGATACATGAATTATCGAGCACATTCAATTACAAAAACTCTATTATTTAAGTGTTTGAACTGGATGCTGAAATCAATGTCAGCACATTGCGGTGCTTCATAAATGATGCCGTATAGTCGATCTCTGCAAAATAAATAGACTGCTTTGATTATTTAAAGAAAATTCACGGCGTGTTATTTTATCTTATATTTTATTTTAAAGTAATTTTTATTCGATTTATAGTGTATACACGAGGTAAAAAAATATGCGTATAAAATATTATACCCATTTTTTGTTAAAAAATATTTCCTCCATTCCATTCGTACATAGTCAATTTTTCGTTCTACCTATATGTTTTGGTTGCAGTGTTAAAAGCCGTACATTCTATTTTACTACGGGACTATAAACAATATTGGCGCTTCATTTCACGGCAAACATTTTTTTTAACGAATTGGGGTTTGCGAACGTGATTTCGAGGTTACATAAAAATGTTATTTTACGGTACATTGCAGCATGAAATAACTTTAATTCACATAAATTTCGCGCGAAAATGTAAAAATAAATCACGTTACAATTTATGAATCATTGTCAGAAATAGAATAAAAAGCACGTTTTTTTCAAATTTTGGACATACCGAAATCTGAACAAATATACTCTTCACACGTTTTAAAACCACCATATATCATCCGAAATTCACCGACTTTATATCCAAAACCCTTCCAATTTAAATTAAACTAAAATAAAAAAAAACGCACAGCCAAGTTCCTAGGACAGAACTAAACGTATGGCGTCGAGCACGGTAGGGAAATGAACGCCGAGGCGTTAAATGGACGCGACTCTATTTCCTCCCTAATTGATTTTTCCTCGTGCCTCCGCATCCCCCCCTCTCTCTCTTTCTTTTGAATTTCGCTCTCGCGGAGCTATAAAGAGCCAGATCGCGTCGTCGCCGTCCTCACTGCGCATCCAATTTCCATTCGAAAGTCCGAGTACTCTGCACTCTTTCACCCACTCCGGTATTATACACAAAGCCAGACGAGCAGCCCTATGCGGACGCACATAATCGCGCGCGTCCTCCGTCCGCTGTCCGCGCGTGATTTAACGAATGGGATTTATACAAATTGCGGTGACCGCCACGTACCCACGCGAGTATATGCAAAAGGGCGCGAGCGAGCGCTCGACCACTCGTCATTTCCAGCAATATCCATCGAAAAAAGCATGCAGCTCGCGAGCTTACGTATACATAGGAGGCGCGCAAGTTTGGCCGTAGGGTACTTTATAACGTTTGACAGCTAGGAAGTGCCGGTCGGGAAAAATTTATCTTTCACCCATATAGCGCGGCCCGCTGTGTAGGTCTGTAGAGGAGAAGTGACGTGCCGTTGGTTGGCCGGGGCGCTTGTATACGCAGTGTATGTATACACGCGAGGATGGCTGATAGACGTGTGCGCGCGCGCGTTTTCTATCTGGTGCGTCCGGTCGATTTGTTGACGTAAGCGCCCGAAAAGCGGTTTAGATTTATGTAGTGCGCAGCGGGACTCGCGATTCTTCCGAGCTGCATTGCACTTTTTCTGATTTAAGGAGGTTATTTCTATTTTATGCATCTTTTTTTAAGTTAGTTAGTACAGGTATGGGATTTGGGAAGGTTGAGTGCTTAAAATGTTGTTTAATGAAAGATTGGATAATGATATTTGATAACTTATACATTTAATGTAATTGATCTAATTCAAAAGAATAATTAAGATAATTCTTGTATGTATGTATATATATATATATATATATATATATATATATATATATATATATATATATATATATATATATATATATATATATATATATATATATATATATATATATATATATATATATATATATATATATATATAGGATTTTTATAATGCAACGTACCTACAAAAGCAAATGGAAAATATTCAAGAGCTTTCATATTACTTAAATTAAGTACCTAAAATTGAGATTTACGAACAATTTAATTATTTAGATTAAGTACCCAAAATTGAGATCTACGAACAATTTAATTACTTAAATTAAGTACCTAAAATTTAGATTTACCAACAATTTAAAAACTTTTATGATAAGGTGAATGTCCCGATTTTTGCTCATATAAGCATTTTGCATCAAACAAAAAGGTTTAAAAAGTTATTCTAACATTAATTTATAAAGTAGATATGATTATTATCTTAATTATGAATCGAACAATACAATGTAAATGCGTAAAAACCATTTTAAAAACTTAAATATTAATAATAGTCAATTATAAAGCGTACGCAAAATGCACCTATTTCTGCTCACATCAAAAAGCGGTGATTTCGATGTGTACCTATTTCTGATCACCGTTGATTTTATAGACTTCATTCGTATGATTTGTATAGGGGCATGCAGAATGTATCTGCGTTTAACCTCAAACTATCACTATTATCAAGTTTTTTAATCAGAATTTACAATATTTTTAATTCAGCACTACAGTTTTTAGTTGTAATACTAATATGGTACAGATAGCTTGGGTATAGTATATAGTAAAACAACCTTCATATCTATAATAACAGAAAAACTTCGAGTGATTAGAAATAGGGACGTGAGCAGAAATTGGAACATTTACCTTAGCTGAAATTTTTCATATTTACATTTTTGTGAAAACGGCGAATTCAATGTGAAGGTTGCATGTCTAATATTTGTCAGCCATTAAATTCAATATTTAATTTTCAATGTTCAAATTTTGACGAAAGATTTATAATCGACAACTTCAAAATCTTGTAATAGTAGTGTAAAGTAATTTACTTAACATAAATTCAACTTCCAACGAAATTAACTCCTCTGGAATTCTTCTCATTTGCACACAGCGTAACGAATTATACGCTCCGAGCGACCGCAGCAGACTCGCACATTGTTTTTTCAGGGTCGCGATCATCCCGCATAACTTTTCCCCGAAAATGCACATTTATAAACCACCACCACCTCCACCACCACCAACAACAACAACAGATCTAACAAAAACAACAATAACGCTCGAAACTCACCTCTCCGTCTTCCCTCTAGGGAGGGCGCACGCACACACACACACACACACACACACACAGAGAACCACGGCGGCGCATCGGATTCAATTTGCGAGGCGGTATTATGATTTCATTCGCATCGAAACTTGCGCCACCGCTGCCGTCGCAGCCGCCGCCGCTGCGCACAATATGTTTACTCGCGGGAATCAATTCACTGGAGCGTAGAGTCAGAGAGAGAGAGAGAGAGAGAGAGAGAGAGAGAGAGCCTGGAACGGATCCCCTCGGCGTGGTCCCTTCCAACTACGACGAGGACTACGACGGCGACCCGCACCCGGGCGTTTCACGTCGCCCGCGTGCGCACCCCGGGAGCGACCCTCCCTCCGGACCTCCAACTTACATTCGCTCTGTGTTTCTGCGTTTCTCTCGCCCCTTTCCTATACCACTGGTTTCTCTCTCTCTCTTTCTCTTGCTCTCTATAGTTCCATTTCTCTTTCTCTTTCTCCGTGGACGTAATGCCTCTCTGGATTTTCGCGGCGAGCAGCTACTAACTCGACCCCCCCTCCCCCCCGCTAGCGAGGGCTCTCTGTCTTGGTGGAATCCGAACTTTGTGCTTGGAGGACAGGGGGGAGGGTGCGTGCATCCAGTCGCGAACAAGCGGAATTTTCTCGCTGCTGTCGCTTTACGGACGCGTGCGTCTTGCCAGCTGGATGATACTTTGAGAAAGGAGCGTAGGAGTACGGACGGTTCTGCTGTTTATTTTCTTTTATAGCAGTTTTTGGTAATGTTGTACAGTATTGCTAAGATTTTGTGAATTACCTTGGAACAATATTGTAAAGAGGCAAATATTGTGCTTGGAAAAATAATGGGAACGTGGACATCGAGGTATGTGGGAATGTTGTTTACAAGCTACTGTAGCACTGTTTCGTAACATGTTGCAATATTGTGGGGTATGGCGAATCTGGTAAAACAATATTGTGATAATATTGCATGGAGATTGGGTGTTAGCGGGGGTTAGTATCTCTCTCACTCATGTGATATTTCGCTCCATATTTTGACAGTTACCGAGCTGTACGAGTTCTTAATTGTTATAATGAACATCAGTCGGTTGATGCGAATCAAAAACACTTTGAGACTTACGCAATTGATTAATTTAATGCAAGGATTCCTTTTTCACGGTTTTTAATATTACATTGACTAATGAGCAGTGGTAGCAGCAATATTTGTACCGTCTTAGCCAACATTACTAGTTGTTGGAAAGCTCTAGTTTCATAGCCTTTTATTTATACGTCCCAATCTTCTCTATCTGTGCTAATCCCATCGAGTCATTGTCATCGTGTCCTATTTTTCGTAAATCTATTTTAATATGGTCCCTCCAACTTCGTCTCGACCTACTTGGGAGTCTTGCGGATTCTGATTTCCCTAGATTCACTCTAAGTGCTGATCTGTCACTTCTCATTCTAGCTACGTGCCCAGTCCATCCTAGCCTTCGATAATCACTGTAGTGATATTACCTTTCCTGTGTACTCATGTATTTCCTGATTGTACAATATTCTCTACTTACCGGTATTATCTTTTAGCTTTCTCAATATCTTTTTAAAACTTACAAATACTTCAAATACTTATAGCTGTTTTCTTACTGTTTTGTTAGGATGTACAATTTACAACATATGACTAATTACATTATTATCGTTTCATATATTTAAAATTCTGTCTTATTTCGACATACTAGTCGAGATTTTAAGTTCCTCCCCGAATACGTAGATATCCGAGTTATGCTATATAGAACTTTCATTCCTTACGAGTCTTATATTTCTTATCTACCATCGTACCAATGTAAAGCTCATCCACCATACTCTGTCACAGACCCTTTTCTCACGTCAGCATCTTCCTTACTAATTTCTAATCCCAGTTCTTATCCACTTTTATTAACATCCGTTCACATTTCCTCAGATTCGCAAGACTGTCCCCAAATTCGTCCCTCCCTTCGCCCCACTCCCCGTTCGCTCCTCCACTCTACTCGTCGTCCTCCGCCAAAAACCGCGGGGCCAACTCGTTATCGCTCGATAATCGACACAAGACACGTAACAAGGCACGCGCCCGCCCGCCCGCGGGAAACTGAATTACCGACCGCGGCATGATTTAATAATGCGCCAAGCGGCCCGGCGCTGCTGCAGAAGTATAACGCCGCGCCGCGGGCCAATGATATATCGGAGCTATTTGGCTGGTGCTCAAGCCGCACCGCGAGCTTTCGCTCTCTCCCACTCATACACACGCACACACACATACCTCCTTCTTCGCTATCTATACACCTTTCGCATATACGTATACGTGTGTACGCTCCATCAGCGCGCGATCACGGACTTATATACACGTATACGTGTCCGCGTAAGTTCGGAACTGCTGCTGCTGCCGCCACCGACGCTGCCGTCCGCTTAAAATCTCACATAAATTTCCGATCGACGTGGTGCGCCAGGGTATGAGGGTACGGAGAGACGGCGGGGAGGAGGCCGCGATCGTGATGCGCCATTTAACTTCGAGATTAACTGCCAGCGGCATCGGGTTAACGTTTCATGCGCGGATTTATATGTGGCGTGTATACGTGTGTGTATGTGTGTGTGGGTGTGTGTTGAGGGAGGAGGAGGAGGCCATTCGCCGAAGAAATAGAGTTATCTTGCAGACTGGGAGAGATTATATTACCGGGAAAGGTTTTGGATGTTACGCAGTGTATGTGTGTTGAGATGAATGGTTTTTAATTTGGGGATAGGCGCTTTGCTCGATTTGGCCTGATCTGATACATTATTCTGGGGTTCCGGTCATTTCGTAGTTGGATATTGTACTGGGTGCCAGGAAAAGAGAGGAACTGATAACTGAAGGATTTTTAATTAAAACTGTTTTTCTTTTTTTAATATATTTGTAATAAACTAGGTGCAATAAAAAAAGTATTTTAGTAAAAATGATTATACCCGCATAATAAGTAAGTTCTTAGTTATTCTAACTATAGTCATTATTTCTGTTACTGAATTTTGGCCATTGCTACTGAATTAAAATGATTAAGGGCTCTACTAAGCAAATTAAATGATTTGAATATTTAACGTAGTCGTTCGTATTGCGTTTACGCGGCTGCTACTCTCGAATACCAAGTTAGCATTCTATCTTTGATCAAACGAATCAAGTGCGTATTTAAATAAGTAATAAACTTTTAATATAATTTGAAAGTCTGACAAATTACAGATGACTGTAGTAAATATAGACCGATTCCATTTCAAGTCATGCAGGTTGATTGCATTTACGTCACCATATCACTTAAAAGTTTAATCCGTTATTCTACTCCAAAAATAAGCGGACACGTATATTTTATTTTTGTCATATCACCAAAATTGCAGTTTTTATGCACAATTTAAAAATGTGAATAATATGATGAGTCATATAGATGAATCTATGATAAATTATATGTTGAATAACATACAAAATTATGTGATAGATCATATAATATGATGAATTATACATGAGGTGTCCGAAAAAATCGTAATATTATTCAGTACATGATTTAGCAATAGCTTAAGCTGCACGGTATATGACTTATTATATAATTTGTCATATGATTCGTCATATAATTACTTAGATCATTTGTCATGTGATTAAACGTATTATTTTTTTATTAGGCATACCAACATTTCTAGAATACTTTCTATGTCATCGTATAGTGCTACTCTTAAACTTTAAAATTAACTTTGATCGAAGGTCCTTTGGTGGCTCAGTCGGTAGAGTGTCGTATTCCCATGCCGGTAACCCGGGTTCGATTCTTAGTCTCTGCCGATTGATACAAACACCTCTGTAAAAATTGCATGTGGTTTGTTTACAAACGTACTGCAGATCCCCATCGTCGATTAGTAGTACCATATGAAAGCACAAATATTGCGACGTTAAAAAAACTTCTATCGTCTTTATAAGACATTTTAAAAATTAATTTTAAAGTTTAACATTTCAGCCAAAAAAAGGCCTTTTTGAGAAAAACGATTTTTCTTAATGCAATGTCATCCACGCTTCTTAACCTTTTAGCGGATAATGGAAGAGCATCCATTAGTGCATCGAATAAACTTAAAACTTTTTCAATATCTTGAAAAATGACGAAATGACAGCATTAAACAAAATTTTTTTTTCATTTTAAGGAATATAAATTTTGGACGTCATTTTTAAAATATGCATACACTGCAATTTTGGTGCAATGACAAGAATAAAAAATACGTATCTGATTATTTTCGGAATAGAATAACATATTAAATTTTAACGTGATTTGGTGAAATAGGTGAAGGCGGCCTGCATTATTTGCAATGGAATAGCGGTCTATACTTGCACTGTGTAACTATTGGCAACGCTAAATTGAGTATCTGTCGCACAGCTATACACAAAGACAGATAATCGGACGACAATGTTAATAGTAGTTTATTAAAGTCACTAAATTATTAGTTTTATCTGCTGTATGAATTGTCGACTACATATTTAGTTCGAATAAAGCGTACGAAATTCTTCCCTCCAAATACTTTTTACGTCCCATTAATATTAATATATTTCTGTAAAGGAAAGAATCTGCGGTACCCTATTGTTACACTGCCATCGAAAGCTCCCCAACAAAGCCCCGACAAATTTTGGGAAGACAAATGGCACACACACACACACACACATACTCACGCTCAAGCCGCGACGCGCGCACTCCCAAAGTATTTGCCCAGAGAGCGATTCTCGCGCGTGAATGCACATCGCGTAATTTCGCCGTCCGCAATCAGCGAATTTATCGGCCGATCCCGCCGATCGTTCGGCGCATTGTCCGTCGGTCCTGCGCCTCTCATATTTATCGCGCGCGCGCGCTCGCGGAAGGACGCTGAAAGCATTTTAACCCGCGCGGAAAGTGGCTCGCGAGCATCCGAGCATCCGATTACGCGTAACGCTCCGCGATGACGGCCAATATTCTCGCGCGGCCGGTGTGCGATGTATCGACTATTATTTAATGCACGCTAATCGCCGGCGAGCCTGTCGATTGAGCCGCAATATCGCGTTATCGGCTCTTTTATACCCTCCTCCCTCCTCTATAAACGATTTAAGCGCTCGCGTGCGTCTAGTTCTGCACGAGTGCGAGTGTGTTTCTAGTGCTCGAGGGCACTTTATGAATCGCTTGTATATGAAGTGACTGATGGTTTATTGTATTTGAACAAAGTTTTACCTTCGGGCTGTTTCAAATATACATTTAACTCTTTCGCGCGTTTTCAACAAGTTTTTATATTGGCAACAATAAAAGAGCTATAAAAAATATTTTGTAGTTGTTTCTTTTGTATTTGAGTATTTATACGTGAAAAATATAAGTTTGTACATTGGTGACTCGTACCGCAGCAAAAAGCTTAAAACAGTTTTATTTTCTATACAAGGAAGAATGAAAGACTCATTTTGTAAATTATGAATAAATCTATACGCGATAATCTGAATCATTGTTGCATTAACTTCTCGCATCGAGAATTTCCGATTCGCTCGTTCGAAATGCACGAGCGATACCATAAAGGATCGCGAATGGAACGGCGCGTGAATACGCGTGACTGAATGGAAGAGCTTTATTCTCTCGTTTTTTTTTTACTCGGGATTGTTGTTTCATTTTGTCGACGAATTGAATTTCGTCATTTTGTGAATTCGCGCGATATGCAGGGGATTGTAATGCACGTGGGGACGCGTTCGTGGCGCGAAACCGTTGTCGTTTTCAATGATTTTTCAGATAATTTCAACTATATGTACGATACCCATTTGAATACCACGAAAGCTATCAAAGTACTTTTTAAAAGCGATTCCCTATACAAGTGTTAGGTATAGACTAAGAGTAATAATAATTGTATCGACGCTAGTCAAAATAATTTACGAAAAACATTTTTATAATAATGATAAATTTAAATTTAATAATCAGTGTAGAATGTATTATGACTAAAACATTTCTGCTGTATTCTGAGTTTTTGATTTTTTTATATTTTCACTTATAGAAATCTTATTATAAACTAGCTCTTAAAACAGTATTCAATCATAAAGCTTTTTCTTTGACACATTAAATTGTAGATTATGTAAAAATGTGCATTTGCTACGTACAGGAAAGTTTATTTTTTTAAATTATTGATAATTAACCTGCTATAAAATTCTTTTAAGACCAACATTACAAAAAAAATTTCACTAGCTAATATCAGAAATACCGGGATACCACAATAGAAAGTGGCAATCCCACGTTTTTGTAGAATCCCACGTGCCCCACCTCCGCTGCACTCGAAACATTTGAATTTACCCGCAAATCAAAGGAATTTCACTAACCAACATCGCGCCACCACGACCTCCCCCTAATTAGCGCCACTCAAAGACAAGAGAAGAAATTAATAAGTGAATAACCCTCTTCCCTTTCAACTATCGCACTCGCGTGCAGGCCTTCCCATCGCAAACGCCGTTACCATCCGACGCCCGTGCAGCCTCCATCGGCATCAGCGTCAAATCGGACCAACTCTCTCGCTCTCGCTCTCTGCTCTGCTTTCGGTCGCGTGGATCCGCGAGAGCCGAGCGTCGGGGGCTCATCCGCAGCTGTGTAAATACACCGAGCGAAACGCCATTTTCCACTGTATATAGCAAGAGACTCGTCGCGCCGATGCATATATTGGCGCGAGAGAGAGAGAGAGAGAGAGAGAGAGAGAGAGCGAGCGCGCGGAAGAGCAAACGTCGTTACAGGCTGCACCGATGCAAAATCGAGTCGGTCCTAGCTGATACACCACGCTTTGCGCTCGCGCGTTATTACGCGCGTGCTTGCCTATGCATGTATGTATATGCGCGACTCGTTTGCGTCGTCTTTGACTGCGCACTGTGCAGGCTTTGAGGCCGCGCGTTGCGTCGAATTAGAGTGGAAGAGTTCGAAAGGGGGCTTGTTTATTCTTTTTCAGGGGCGGGGGGAGAGAGATTGGGGGTATGATTGGGAAGCTGTGTTTGACGTGGGCAAATTGTTTGCTTGTTTGTTGTTAATTTACGTTTCTGCGGCGTGGTCGTTGCACCGGGGATCGATCTCTCTCGCTCTCTGTGACTATACTTTGGGCGGACTGTCGCTGCGCGTAGCCGCGGATGCGTGTATACTTATGCGCGCGAGCTTTGATGTTCGAGAGGTTATGCGAATTTGCGTTGGGGAAAGCGGCCGGTGAGTTTTATGGAAAAGTGTTTGGTGGCTATGAGTTTGTAGTGATTTATCAATGAATGATGGGTTTATATTATTCGCGTATGTTTTTCAGTTACACAGGGTAGGTTTCGTTTATTCATTGATCTGCGACTAATATTATATTTCTTCAATAATTTGTTGTATTATTCTTTTAAAAAGGTATTAACTTTCATTTTATATTTTTAATAAAGTATTATTCATTTATAATATATTTTTAAAAAGGTATTACGAATGTATTAGTCTACTGAAATATTAAAAACAATTATTCTATATTTTATACACAAAGTTAATTTAGCTATAAGCGTTAGACTCTAGCTATTATTCTCAATATTTACCAGAAATACATTTTTTCACTATTTAAAAGTGTACAAAAATAATATCTACAAACAGAACGAATATAGCCGAAACTGCGATGATTAAATAAATCAATGCAGTCGTCATATCATAATTTAAGCGCGCCTATTATCCCATCCCTAAAATTACAGACCACTGTTCCAGAAACTAGTTAATTTCATCTCCGAATAAACATCGGCAGAAAGGATGACCCAGCCAATTCCGCATTTAATGATTTTAATTAATTCAATCATTCCATTAGACGCGGAGAAGCAGAGAGGGACAGCGGCAAGCGGACTGCACAGCCACGCGAAAAATCAATATTACGTTTGGCGATCTTTTTTAGCCCTCCGCCAGCGCCGGAGTATACCGGAAACATCGGTATTACCCTCGGCGCGAGCGCGGGGGAGATAAACTCCGAGGCTCGCCAATCAAAATATCCGTTAACGCGCGGGGCGCCGGCGGATCGTTTATTCTGGAAATTAACCGATGGGAATTCCGGCGAGCCCGATGCAGCGACTCGATCCCGATCGTTATTTAAATAGAGCCGCGAAGCCGCGGTGCGTTGCGAAATGTGCCCGTCGAAATCGTCCGCCATGCTCGCCGCGAGGAAAACCGAACGGGGGAAAAAAAAAAGAAAGAAAGACGAGGAGTACCACAGAGGGCTCTGGGAAAATAAGGAAACAATGAGAAAGGGGGAGCTGGAGAAATAGGATAATAAGAGGGATCGCGAGAAAGTCGAGTGGAGCGCGAGGAAAAGCAGACGGTCCGAAGATGAGAGAGGAGAGGAACGCGCGCGCTGTACTATAGAGGAGAGACCTCGGTCGGCGATAAGGGGCTTTCGTGCTTTTGCGGAAGACAATGCCGTCCATAATTGGATCACGAGGGCCGCGCGCCCCGGAATCCTTAATTCCGCCGATTGGTCCTTGCCCGCCTTCCCTCCCCCCCCACTTCTCGTCCTGCCGTTCGGTTCTTCGCCGCCTTCTATTCCCGCTTCGCTTCCTCGCGGCTCTTTGGAGTTCGTTGTTTTTGCCGGCTCCTTGGTCCGATAGTCATATTCTTGCAGCGGCACGGCGCAGGTGCACGGCTCTGCACAGTTGGAAAAATTTTAGCTTCAGCGAAAACTTATCCGGGAGAGTAGTTTGGGCATTGCCGCGACTGGAAGCATCTGGAATGGAGTTTATTTTGATGAAATTTTAGTTGCCGAAAATTGTCTAGAATAGAGATTGGAATTTGGAGATGCAGTAGATATGTCTTTAATTTCATTTCGGAACTCTTGATTAGAAGCCGGATAAATATCAGCTGAATTAAGCTTGATCTTTAGGAAACAGAAGAGGCAATTAAGGCGCGAACTCATCTCGAAAGATGCTAATAAAATGACGGGAAGCAATTCTAATGGAGATGAATGAAATAACTTCGGGGGAAGTTGCGCAACTTTGAAAGTATATAATGGATGGAGAGTAGAATTATCAAACGGATAAGAGACTTGCATATTTTTTCTCGGACGAACCATCTATATATTTAAAAAAAAGACCTGTGAACTTAAAGAGCCAGGAGTAGTCAGTAGGTAAAAACTTTTTATGAAGAAGCTTGTGTATCTTTTATTCTAACCGTTTTTCCATTTTATTAAGCAGCATTTTTGAATCTCAAGCAACATAGCTTAATCTTTTTGGCTTATTAAATCTTCTTTTGTTTTCCACCACCGCATTAAAAATATACTTTTCCGTAAAAAATGAATCAATTTTTTAAACCAACATAATACTGATATTTCGAGATAGATTAAACAAAATAATAAAAATCAAATATTGTATGTATATATATATGTTCACGCATTGAAATCGTCGACGACACGTTTTCGTATTTCATCACTGTGTACATTGAACTCATTTTTAGGTGAATAATTTTTTAAAGTATTAGTGAAATTTCAATATTTATCTTTCTCAATATTCCTGTGAAAGGCCATTCAAATATCTACAAAAAGTATGAAAAAAACTTTTATTCTATTCCACGAATTCATTTTGACGAGTAAATTTGAAGAGTTTTCAGTTATAAGGGAGAGGGTGTACTTTTTTAATATATTATGAAACCAAAATTCCGAGAACTTTGAGAAGCGTTCTTTGATACTTAAGATAATTCGAAAAAAAATAATACTAGATGAAAAGAGCTTTATTTTCGTCTTGTTGCAGTGTATACAAATATCAATTCTATTCAAAGTTATCTATCAATGAAAAGAACACATTCAAGGATTTTATTCTCTTTATTAATGCGGACAAATAACTTAAAGCTCTTTTATCTAATTTTATTTCTTTATTGATCATTTATCTAATCGCAAATTGTGCATACTTATGATGAGATTTAGAGATATAGTGTTTTACTACAAGAATATATCTCAAGTACCAAGGGCCTATTGGAATAAACTGCGGTGTTCTAAACTTTATTTTGAGGTACTAATAAATTACTTAAAAAACCTCATTAAAATCAGTATCCCTAAGGTGAAACCTTCTTCTTGTCAATCATACAAAATGACCAAATCGTGTTGAAAAACATTTTTTTTAATCCTCAGCAATCCCGTATATAAGTCAGTAATTCTAAATATTTCTATAGCTTCAGTCATTCTATTTAGTTAATAATCAACTTCGCCGATTGTTAATAAATGTATCAAATAACTGTACGATGTTCTGATTACAAATAAAACTATTCCACTCAATTACATCCTGGAACTTTTACTCCCAGGGCTTCGTTTTCCAAACAACTCCTTCATCAACATTCGATCAACTGCGCAGCGAACCTACGCTCTTACCACAGCGGCACACGCGTAAAAACACATACCCACACTCTCTCACACGCACGCACGCAGAAGCCCGACACAGCATCCCGGAGTGAAGCGGAGTCATTCGGCGGGCATCAATCATGCAGGTTGTTGTACTCCCACGAGTCGCGGGGCAATGGCAACGCAACGCACCACGGCGCAGCGTCGAAACGATCCCTCGTACTCCTCCCACCCCCTCTCGAAACATATAACGTAGCTTTTGTTCCGCGCGCGCGCGAGCATTGATTGAACCGTATACAAACACAGACTCCGCGCGACTCGATTGTGCGTCCGAGCGGTTGATTTAAGACACAAGAGGGCCCCCGTTGCCAGCGCCGTGCAAAAAGTCCGACTGCGCTCCGCAAACACACCGGCAACGCATAATAGGCGCCACTGCCGCCGCCGCCGCTCTGTTTGTTCTAGTTTCGTAAATTCGGGGATCCCTTGCGCGAGTGGATAAATCAACTGGCGAGCGAGCGGCGATTAAATATGCAATCAAAGTAATTGAGCGAGCTTTTTGCAGGAGGGAGGGCGCACGCGTCGTTTGTTTATCGAGGGCTCGAGTATCGGCGGGAGAGTTAGCGGTGTTTAATTATTTTGCGGAAAGTGCGCGCGAGCGCGTGCTTGGGCGTTTTCAATTTTTGATTTGGACGTATGTGGGAGTCGATGCGGCTGAAGGTCATCTTTTTTTTGGAGTTGATTGTTTGATTGGACGCGCGGTTGGGCGGCGCGACAATGAAGGATTCGATAGAATATTCAAATTCAGGCTTTTGTCGGGTTCGGTTTTTGAGTTTTGTGGTCTGTGCACCGTTAATTTGCATGTATTCTATGTTACAGAAGTACAATACTTCACTACAAAAAGAAAATCTGAATTTCAGATCGCTTTTTCTGAAATTTGTTGCATCTGAAATGGCCGTCTATCTGATTTTCAGATCGTAAGATCAATAATGATCTGATTTTAAGAAAGGTCGATGTTAAACGGAAAATAAGATTACACTGATCTTAAAATCAGACCCGAGTGATCTGAATTTCAAGAACCTAATAACTTACACATTTCACAACCTCAAAATTAACAGAACATGAACTCTCTAGCTTTGCCGAAGGGCAAATATGATGGAATCCTATAGTACAGTACAATACCTTATCTAAGTGTTGTAAAATAACCTGAAAAAGAATGTCCAGGTGTACAAGGATACCGATGCCGATGTCCTGGAGCACTTCTTCAAGACTTTATTTTCATGTATATGTATACGATGAATAGATACATTATACACAAGGTTGCTGATGACGGATCTTAGAGGACTTCTTCGAGATTTTTAACCTAAAGAGAAATGTTTGGTTTCACTAGTTTTCACTCTAGAATAGAGTAATATTACAAAGTCAATTTTTTCTAATTGTTTTTTAACAATGCATCTCTTTTATATAGAATATAATTAGAAATACCGTTGTTCTATGATTGTGCATATAAGATTTAATTATGGTCAGTTAAATAATGTTTCTTTTATATCATCTTAAATTGTTATCAAATTTTTAAAGTGTCAAGCCTATATTAAATCATGAATAAATATACATTATTTTCTATATTAATATTCTATACAAATCAATACACATTAAGAAAATAACAGTTTTGTTTATTAGTACAAATTGAGGTTATTACCTCAAATTTAATATAAAATCATTGTAATATTGATGTATACATAAAAAAGCCTCGAAGAAGTCTCGTAGGACACCATGATCGACGACCTTATACACCCGGACATTGTATTCGTGTTCGTATCTTGAGGTTAACTTCATCGTCGATTTCATAGTAGTAAACTTTAATTTCAGGGTAATAAATAGTTCATTTGAAAATAAGATTGGTTGGAAACTGATTTTAAGACAGTCGGTTGTCTGGAATTCAGATTACTAGCCTCTGTTAGGCATTTCAGATCAGGCTGATCTAAAATTAGTTGCATGTTAATTTCAGATAGAACTTGATCTGAAATTCAGATTTCCTTTTTGTAGAGTTTTTAAGGTAGTTCTATGGTGAAAAATTCATCTGCGCAGTTGTTGTCGGTAAGACCTAGAATTTTGTTGCATGTTTGTAGTGTAAATGCGAAATTATGAACAAAATTTATGATATATATGAAATTATGAACAAAATTTATGATATGTATGAAATTATGAACAAAATTTACGATATTTATGAAATTATGAACAAAATTTATGATATTCATGAAATTATGAACCAAATTTATGATATTTATGAAAGTATTTACGAAAATGTTTTAATTATTTCGGGCTAAAATTATTTAGAAATTAGTAATTTTTTCATATAACGTAAGAAGTAACTATTATAAGACCTGCTTGTAACAATTTACAGAAAATAAACTAATTATACACTTTAAAAATATTTTTTCCATATTTCATTAATGTCCATCAATGTATAGTATTATCATTACGCAAGGATCATTATTTTTACGTCAGAATGCTGGGTTATTCATTAAACTATTTCATGAAACAGTACTAAACTTTGACTTTTAAAAGTATTTTTAATACACAAAATCCAGACAAAAATATACTTAAATGTAAATAATGAATCTCTAATATCTGAATAAGTGATAATCACTTAGAATAAAAGCATATATTTATTTAACAAGTGAGCCACTCTGAAAGTAGAATAAGTCCATATTCACGTATTCTAAGTGACATTATTTAAAAAATCACCAGAAATCAACCTTGACAAATCGCCTTCAACTCACAACAAACACCAAACCAAAAATCTTCTAGATACGTTTTCCAAATCCAGAGAACATTGTTCGCATCGTCGCGTATGCCGTCCCTCGCGGCCTGCAGCATTGGGTGAAATTTCCGGTGTATTTCCCGCGCCTTTAATAGAAAAGGCGCGACACAACCGAATTGAAGCAGCCGCGGCGGCGGCGGCGCTTTGCGACCCCTTGGCTGGCTGTCATTCGCAGCGATTGTCATTCGCCATCTTCAATTTTGTCTGCAGCGCCGCGAGCCGTGGCGGAGTGTCAGGCGCACAGAAAAACCTTTATTAACTTCTCGGAATTGACGTCTCAATGTGACTGAGTTGTATTGATTTCGCACTTTTTCTTCACAGGCGGCGCGGAGGCGCGCTGTACAGCGCGGACCCCTCGCGGCGCGCGTGGGCGTGCTGTATAAGGACCGCGCTAACGCGCGTCCCTTAATTGCGAAAAAAAAACCTCCGCGTCGCTTTTGCGATGAACAATGCGTTAGGCGGTAAGAGAGAAATCAATGAAATTGGAGTTGTAGTGGTGTATTGCGGGACATTGACCACCTTACTATTATATTATTTGTTTTGCATGTTTGTATTTTTAAGGTATTTAATTGGTTTTTAAAGGGCAAATGTGAAAAAGCAAACAAATGTGGGGCATTTTTCTAAAATAATGTGTGCATCTTTCATTCTAAATGTAAATTTGCATTTCATGTTCAATGTTGCCGTTTTGTTTAAAATTAATTTGTTGTTAAAAGCTACGATTAAGCCGTAGATAAACTAATATACTAGGTAAATTTTTTTTCTATTTTAGATGAGCCAGATTCAAACAAAAACAGCCATCGCAAAACAGCTTTCGAATAAGACAAAGTCGCTATAACTGTTTTAAAATTAATATTTTTCAATAAAATTTTTATATAATATACTTTAAATGTTGCTCCATAAGATGCAAAAAAGTATTGAATAATGAATGCAACCGCTGCTGTGAAGAAAAGTGTATAGATAAAAAACTCCCTTTTTTAAAACCTGACTAAATTCAACCTCTTAACAGAAAGTAAGTTCTCGTATCTCATGTTTTGCAATTAACTTACCCAATACATAAGTAAGGTAAAAGTACCATTACCTAGATGCTTAAGTTCCAATACTTGCACAAGCAATATCGCATTATACTTTTATTAATACATATATTTTCAAATGCATAATAAATTATTAAAATAGCTATAAAAATGAACAATCGTTCGATTAATGCTCAAAAGGAATAAATCTATGCAATTTAATAGTAGCTATTGTTACTTTGTCCATGGCCATAGGCCCATATCCACGTACCATACCTCTTAAAGAATTTTTTACACGTCACTTCTAACCATCCTCGTACCAAATCATTTCACCACTTTTCTGGCCAATACCCACCAAGCGTCAGCGAAAATTCGCACGCCCAGCTCGAAAGCACGTAATGCACTCTCTTTCATTCTTTTCAGCACAATCCAGCCCAGCTGATCAAGCAACAAACGCGATAAAGGAATCGCAATTAAAAGCCGGTCGCATATAATTTGCCGCTCTCTCGGCCGATATATACACCTTGCCCCGCAGCATCCGTAGCATCCGCAGTGAGCCAGAATATCCCACCTAATTGACTTTGGCAGATAACGATTCCATTGTACCAGCAGCAGCAGCAGCGGGCACTGACCAGGCGCTGCAGCGCAGTGAGAAAAAGTCCGCCGTGATAGGCGTCGTCGCGGTTTTCCGTCCGATAAGCCGAGAGAATGGTACTGCTGAGTCAACGAACGGGCTTGACGTCGCGTCGTCCATTTCTTGCTCTCGACTAGCTCGCGCCAATTCAATGGGGCTATTACAAAGGCCATAAAACGCGCGCACACCGAGAGAGAGAGAGAGAGAGAGAGAGAGAGAGAGAGATGAGACAAGGCCGTCAGTCGTATAAGCGTTGCGAGGTAAGGACGCGTATTTCACGACTACGCGCGCGCTAGGCGACAGGAAAATGCCGAGAGCCACTGTCCGTGCGCGTGTTTTCGAGGCTTATTTATGCCGAGTCACATTGCTCGCGAGAGTATACGCACAATGCCGTCCTCTTGCAGGCGTATATAGGTAGGTACTTGTCCTTTGCGATGACTGTGTGTGTGTGTGTGCGGATGCGCGACTGAATGCGGAGGAATATATGTGCGTGTGAGCGAGTGAGCTTTATTAAGGGATTCGCGCGATGTTTCTGTTCGAGGCGAGACCGTTGCGAGAGCTGCGAGTTGCGCTTTATTATTTTGTCTTTGATGAGCTCTTGAGCGAGCCGCGCCGGGGACGCAATAATGCCGCGCGGCGCGGCGCTTTTGATGCGTCGCGGCCGCGCGCGAATTTTCACGCGCGGCGGTACTTTTCTTGTGGTGTTTCGCGTGATTGAATGATAAGATCTTTTCGCTGTTTTGTTAATAAAAGTTTGTTAGCACGGAGATAGAAGGAGTGGCGAGGTTCGAATTTTATTGCTCAAACGTAGGTTTGCTGGTGTTATGGACTGAAATATCTCGTATGTTTTTGGAAATTGCGTGGCATCGTGTTTAATATCGTCCACGAACAAAACTCAAAACAATCAGCGTTGTGTTTGAATCAAAGTGATGGTTAAAACAAGAATAAATATATATATTCATATATATAATGAAAGCATTTCTACTGAGAGAACTTGTATGCAACGCGTGGTCAGTATTGGTAACTCTTTGAGTACGAATTTGAATCTCGTAGGGTACGCATCGCGTACTACGTTTAGCAATTTAATAAAAAGAATATTTGAAGTGAAAAATAGTGTTATAATTATTTTTCTCTTCTCTCGTAAAGTCCTCTGCTTGAAGCGGAAACAGTTAATTCCACCATTTCTATTCGTAAATATTTTTAAATTTACGGAACTGCCTACGTTCCTCGAATTCTGATTGAAAATTGAAGAGTTAGTTTACACGTACAAAAAAGTATACTGTATTACATAACCGTTTCAAGAACCAGTCAAATGCACCTCCCGCTGCAGCATTCCGCAATATTTTAAGTACGCACGCAGTATTTTAAAATTTTTCGCACAACCAGGTATATTTTCGCATTCGCATTTTTCGCATAGCTGTAGAGTTAAATTTCAATCATGCCGAGTAAACAGAAAACTCTCGCGCTCTCGTCAAACAGACTCGATCCGTAGTTCCCACATGCGGTATGTGGAAAACACGCAGCGTAAGCATTTTTTCAATTATTTTATTCATCCCCCCCGCCCCTCTTAACGCACACCCAACGAGCATAAAACAGTACCGCATTATGCACGATGCACTGTTTTAATACTGATACATGTGCTAAAATGACAGCGGGAAACGCATCGACATCGCTTTTTGTGTAAATCGACATTCCACCCCCCTTCCCCTTCCTCTATACACGGCAATATTTTTCCTCCTTACTCGCGCACAATGCAAATGCGATCCGCAGAATCGGTACAGCGCGCGTAAAATGATTTCACGCTTGCGTCTGTGTATATAATATATATACTGGAAGCGCGCGCTCCGTCGAATCCCGCGGGACTCTCGAGAGACTCTCCACGCGCGTAATATATCTGTATATACGTAAGAGTGTCGGAAGTAGGGGAAAGGCGAGGAGTATATACGTATATATGTATACACAGGCGTTGCGAGCGCGAATCTGTCGTCCCGTATCAATCGCGCTTAGATCGTCGGCAAGAAAGACATTGTTCGTCCATCGAGACCGCCGCCGTGACGAGGGGCGATGCGCGCTCCTTCGGGGCTCTCGCTATCTCTCTCTCTCTGGCTCTTTCTCCCCTCTCTGTCTCTCTTTCGAGTCTAACGAGGGAGGTTAATGGAATTGTAAATTAATGCATTGCGTGCGCCCCCGCGCTCCTTGCGATGAGAGCGAGAGGCAGAGACAACCTTACGGCGAGCGCGAATAAATTTATCGCCAATATGCCAGGAGTCATTCGAGGGTGAGCCAGTGTGCTCGTGTATAGTGTATACGGTAGAGGAGTTTTACGATTCGATTTGCCTTGATAATGATTTAACGAGGTGATTACGAAATGATGCTTAAAGTTCAATTTATAGACAGTTTTTTTAAATTATAGATTTTTATAATGTTTACGAGCTGCTCAGAATCATTGTACATCATTGAACATTTAGCAAACGTGCATAATAATTTGATTAATCCCAAGTAAAAATGGCTTATACATAATTTGTACACAATGTTTATCCGTTTTATAGCTTATGTACAATTTTTATCCAACTGGGTACATTTTATGTAAATTGCAATTCGTATAGATTTTCATTAAAATCTATATTTCATCAATCTATATATACCAGTAATCGCTGTAATAACTAATAATTGATGTCATTAATAATTTACTAGACGACATTATACATTTCAATATATCATTAATCTTAAAATGATATGAGCGCCGTTTACGATATTTCAAAATAGACTTATTCCTCTAAACGATCTATATAGCAATATAATATTGGCAACAACAAATAATACAATAAAATTCAAATTACTGCAAAGCACACGTTTTTTTACGGACAATCGCACATCACAGTATCAAATTACACATTTCACGTATTCGATACACCCCACAGCCTACCCAACACAGTGAGCTTCCGACGTGTGCTCCAGTCCGCACGAACCTTTCATCCAAAAACTACCCCCCCAAAAAAAGATACATACAGCCAAAAAAAACTCAACCCCGACTCAGCTCCTTCAGCCTCGCGATCGCGCGCGGCCGTGCAAATACACACATCCCCGTCTATACCTCGCGGCCAGTTCCCGTCCTATAAAGCACTTTTTCCCGTTCGTCGCTCGCCGCCAGAGGTCAAAAACTTGTATACAACACTCGGGCGAACGCTCGACGAAAGGCAGAAAAAAAAATAACGCGAGAGAAAGGCGCCGATAAGAGCGAGGGCAGAGAACTCGTGCTCGAGAGTGCACAATTCACGGATGATTTCATCGGCTACTGCCGCGGTGTATACGAGATATCATCGTGGTTCTCCGAATGGAAAATGCCTCTCTTTCGTTCGTGTGTGTGTGTGTGTATATATACGTGTAGACGCGATTACGTTCTCGGACTCTGGGGCACGTGCGGAGCGGACTTCCTTTTTGTATCCGGCGTGTGTACTTGCGCCCTGCGGACACATGGGGAAGTCCGTTTTATCGTATTCCGATGTTGTCCGGCCCCCGCGCGTTTCCACGCGAACTCGCGCACGCGCTTGTTTCTTTTCGCGTGTGTTTCGGTTCGTGTCTTGGGTAGGCGAGAGCCCATCGGAAACTTGTCTTATTGGATTTGGATCGACGGAGGAGGGGGGGATCGGCGTGTCTTTGGGTAAGTAAGTAAGTAAGGAGGGAAAGTGTTTTGGATGTCGTGGGTGTAATGAGATAAATTGTGAAATAGCATTTCAGTGTAAGCTGGGAGATCTTCTTTATTGATTTGGACAGTTTTGGTCCATTTGCAAATTTAAATATCGCACTCCGATGCTATTAAGGTAATGCTAAATCGACCTGTCACGGAAAATTACGAGGACCCACTTTCTTTTACTTAATTTTCCATTTTGAGTAAATATCTCTCTGGAACGTTGTTGTCCTAATAAAAATAAAAACAATTTTTCAGAGAGATATTTTCTCTAAAATGAAACATAAATGAAAAAAGTGTTTCTCCGTGTTTGTCTATAATACGAGGGTTTAATACCACCTTAAGATGGAGGTGTACTTTAGTTTGTAAAATTTACAGCAATTGGGTTCAGAGACTTAATAATATTATGGGGTATTAAATATATAAAGAATAATTTTTAGATCTAAAGACAATATTACACGCGTATGAATTATCCCATGTATTAGCCATTTGGGAGTAAGTGTTGAATACATTTTTTGCTTCCTCATAGAGAAAGCTTTATAATGGTAAAAAAAATGTTTTGTTACAAACATGTTAGAAACATGTTTTGAGATACCGCAGAGAATGTACGTGTGCGTGTGCGTATGAGTGTATGTTTGGATGTAAATCAACTTTACTCTGAATATACAAGGAGAAAATTAATGTTTCGGTGCTCATTTTTTTTTGTTTTTCTTTAAGGACGGCGGCTCAAAAATTATTTTTTTGTTTTATTGATGCGTTTTTGTTTTTAAGCAAACTACTGGACCAATTTGAATAAACTTTTTATTTAATGACAGAGAATTATCCCATGGTGGTCCCATTGCATTACTGGACCAGTATCGAGCCAGTACTACGTCAGTACTGGCGTTTTGATATGTTCGTCTGCCATTTATTCCGAAACTACTGAACCGATTTGGATAGATTTTTGGATTGGACGAAATGTATAAATAAAAAAATTTAATAAATTAACGAACAAACTTCAAAAAAATCTTTAAAAGGAATTAAAAAAAAAGTTTTGAAATAAAAAACTAACTTTGAAAAACGCACTAAAAGGTATGAAATAATTGATAATAAAAATAATAAAAAGAATAAAATAATAAAAAGAATAAAATGATAATATGAATAAAATAATAAAAAGAATAAAATGATAATATGAATAAAATAATAAAAAGAATAAAATAATAATAGATATAAACCTTTTCGAAGTCGGTACCGAATTTCAAACTGACTTATAGTATCTTTCTTATGGATATGATTTAGAACTTATACTGGATTAGGTCTAAACCCATATACTTATAATGCCTCTAAAGTCAGTCCACCGTAAGTCGTTGAAATTCGGTGCCGACTTCGAAAAGGTTTATACCTATTATTATTTTATTCTTTTTATTATTTTATTCTTTTTATTATGGATTATTTCATACTTTTTAATGCGTTTTCCTAAATTGTTTTGTTCTCAAAAAAAATTTTGTTGACAATAATAAGAACAAAGGTCTGTTTCATTTTTAATTATTTTATTCAATATTATTCTTTTTCGAAATTAAACATTTTTTATCTTGAGCGCATACTTTTCGCGTAAATTTTATGTACAACTAATACTCGAGCCAATTTTTTCACAGCATAATATTAAATTTATTCTGAATGTTTAAACATGTCACGTAAATAATTAAAACATGTGGAACATTTTCAAAATAAAATTTTATTTAAAAACTTTATTTTCGGTAGTGTAAAACTGGTTTTTATGGTAAAGGACCATTAAAAATAAAGTGTAGACATAATCTTTTTATACTCTTTAACATATATCTATTTAATTTCTACAATAAAGAAAACGTAAAAAAGTTATTTTCAGTGAAACAGAAGGTAGAAGTGCACCGTAAATGTTAAATCAATGAGTATGGAGCAAACAAGATTGTTCTACCACTTTCTTTAACCCGAGTAGGCGCACTTTTCGGTCCTACGCGAACACGCGCGTTCTGAGAAGTCAAATTTAGGTAAATGGTGTTAGCAACGTTAATTGACAAAACAAAAATACTAAAAACGTTTGGAGTAATTTGTTTATTAATAAAAAGCATTTGTTAAATGTTTTTTCGGCATTATTAAAATTTTTTTTATTAATTTATTAAACATTTTTGAAAATAAGTTGTCTTCTCGATCCATTTCAGTAAAAAGGAATACTACACTCGGAAAATATTGTGAAAATACATCATACTAAAGATCCCTAATGATCCATCAAATAGGTTTTACTGCCTTTTCATGTGCAATTAAGAACGACAAATGCAAAGCACATACAACACCACGACTTCTCAGCCCTTTAAATTACCATCTTTTTATTTCGTTCATTTCGATAAAAATTACGATGGCATTTGGATGATCTTACAAAAATACATCATTCCATTAATCAGAAAATTCTTGGTAATCTCTTCTTTCCTACGCTACTTTTAAACTGTTTATATTATTGATATTATTATGAATCTATAATTCTAACTTCATACTCAAATGTTCAAACGAATAAATATTACTATTCTCCAGTTACTCAACATATATATTATATATAGTAATACATTCATTAACCGGTGCAAGTCCGTCAACGCCGCCGTTTCCGACCACTTCGGGCGTTGCGAGCCCATGCACATAGCGAATACAAGTCTGCTGTCACGATGATGCTATAATATTTCTTTTAGATAGCATAGGACTCTGCAAACTCCAACGAAACAAAGCCCAAATCATTCGAACAATTCCGCAGCCTATAACTTTCTTTCGTCGCGTTAACGTCCTAATTACATCCCCCGCACAAATTTCAGTTAACAAAACGGGGGGTGTACGAGTAAAACTCGAAGCAAACATCCGTACGTCAGGCAAAATTAAAAACAAAAAAGGAGAGAGCAGCTTGCTCCGCGAACGCTCGCGCTCAAAAAGCAAAAACGCGCGCGCAACTCTTATTATGCGAATTCTCAATGGTCCTTCCGCAAGCTACGCGAAACTTATCCCCCTTTCCTCGCTCATCCTTATCGCCGAGGCAAAGAGCGCGCGCATTCCCCATCGTGCTCGCTTTATTCTCATCGCGCTGTGCTGCTCGCCTGCCTGCCCGCTTCCTCTTTTTTTCCTTTCTCTCTCTCTCTCTCTCTCAACTCTCCCCGAGACTTTCTTCGCTCTCTCCTTCCTCCTCTCTCTTAATGCTATACGCGGGGCTTGCGAATCGAGCGCGCTACGGCAGCGGAATATAAAAGATTCCGATTCCAATATCGTGCGTTAAGTCGGCCGATCCGCGCCGTCAGGTTGCGCCGTCCAACTGCTGCCGCGCTTCCCTCTATACACTGCCCACACTCTCCCACACACACACACACATCGCGCACATACACTGGACCGCTGCTTTGCTCGTATCTTTTAGCGGCCTGGCTATCCCCAATTTTAATTAAAGCTCGTGCTCTGTCTCTCTTCTCTCTCAGGCTCCGAGGGCGAACGAGAGAGAGAGAAAGAGAGACGGAGAGAGGAAGACTCGGCCACCCGCTAGGGATGAAATGAACGTCCCCCGCCGCGCGACTTATTTTGGTCACGCGAAAGTCGAAGCAAACTGCCGTTCTATTGGTCGCTCGCCACAGCCAGCCGGTGTAATTTCGCGAAATGCCTCTCTGTGCGACTGCGCGTGTGCGCCGAACCAATGCAAAGTCACACACGCTGCGTCTGCGTATACACGCGCACAGTCTCTCGCCGTACGTCGGAAGCGTCGATACCCGCGAATGACCGCCTGCATTTCTTCCTTTTCCTTTTTTAGGCGCGGGTGAACGTTGCACGGTTGCGCAGCTCGGGGCGGCGCATCGATTCGCGATCCGACGTACGCGCGGGAGCAGCTTATAAAACGTCTTTTTATTAATGCGCGAGAGTGGCCTCGTAAACAAAGTGCCACGCCGCCCGCGGCTCGCCGGGGCTCCGCCGGAAATTACAATGGCCGCGAGCGCGGACTAATTAATGCCCCCGCGCGCGTGCTCCTTTTTCGCGTACTTTAATGAGGGAGCTTCGCGCGGCTATTTGTCAGCGGCGCTGTGATACGATGCGAGCGCGCGCGCGCTTAATTGTTCGAATTGATGTCGGGGAAAACTGTTTCTGAGAACGGGTTTTGATGAAGTTATTAGTTTTAATTAGGGATTTTGAACGGAGTGGATTGGATATTTTTTTGTTTTCGTTTTGGAGTGGAGTTACAGTTGAATTTCTCCGCACTGGGAACGATTTTATATAAAATAGGGCTCCTGCGGAAATTGAATTTTGGGGAAAATATACTGTATAATAGCTTACACAGGATTTGTGATAATTTTACAAGAGCATGTATACTTGTTCGTATGACCACAAATATTTGTGTAAAAAATGTGTAATTTCATATTTTTGCACATATTTTATACAAGTGTGATGTATAACATGACCAACTACGCAATAATTGTGTTAAAACATATTATTTATAACGAATTACAAATTTTTTTTTAAATTATATAATATTTATAAAAACGTACATTTGGTTTATTTTTATTTAGATAAATGAAATTATTTTAGAGATATTTTAGAAATTATAAACATGCTTGTGAGATATTATATATTTAAAAAATAAAGACGTTGCCCCGTCATTGTGCAAAATTCAATATAGATTATTTTCGCTGTTAAAACTGAAGTTATATTACTGATTTAATTTATTTTATATATATGGTATGATTCTATCATTGAATTCATTGTAAATAAAGTTTTTTTAAAGAGGTTGACAGCGAAAAAAAATATAATATTTTTTATGAAGAAAGACGAATTATTTAGCTTTATAAAAAGTTTAATGAAAAAGAAGTAAAATTATTTTGAATAGTAAATCTCTTACTACTTCGTAAAGTGCACAATAAAGGAAACGTTAATTATGAGTTATGAGATATTTAATTAAATACACATGCAAGTGGGTCACTGAAGCCTTTCAACTATGAAAGCAAGTCACACGATAGCAAGAATGAGTTGCGCTACGACTTTTAAAAGGCGAAAAATTGTCCCACATTTGCGGCATTTACACTTCTATTCAAAATCCACCCTTCCATTAGGTCGACCATTTTCTCACCGCACTACTCGCACTCCTGAGCTCAGACTGCCCATAAAGCTGCCTTAAACGTTCAATTATCTCTCCGCATCCTTTTTTCTCTCCGCAACACACCCCCATTCTTATACTCCGCTGAATCAAAGCTCCGCGAAACAAAAGGAAACTACACAAACAAACGGGAAACACAGGCCGACCCACAACAATTCACGCCACTTTTCCTATACCGCGTACACTCACAGCCCATTATGCGCAAAAAGGTTTCTCGTGCATATTTCGTTGACAAAAGCGGCACAGCGCGCGCGGCAAATAATCGCACGCAAGCAGCCAGCGGCCGCGCGCGTCAAAAGGCGAAAATGCCGGGTTACGAGGCGCGGGGCTCGCCATTGTACAAACACGCGTTGATGCGTGTACGAAAGACGCGCGCGCGCGCATAATGCGTATATACGTGTACCGCGGTGCGCATCGACGCTTGTGTACTTTACGGCGGAGGTGTACATTTAATAAACGCGCGCGACGTTGCGCCGCTCGCACACAGGCGCTGTACGTATACGCGCATCCCCACAAAGGATTCTCTAAGCCTCATTTCCGTCGACCGTGAACGCGCGAGCCGCGGTGAGTACGTGGGGGAATCTGTAGTGCTTTTGAATTTGGCCAAAAAGCAGTTGATTTTTTGTTTTAATAAGGGGGCACTTTTTTCTTTACATGTTGTTTATCGTTAGTGAAACATTAAAGAATGATAGATGGCCTGTACTTTAAATAACTTCGATTCAAAATTTAATCTAAGGAGTGAATATGATGATTTACTTGCTCTGTATTGCATGACAGATAAAATATATTACATGAAAATTTACAGCTATTTAAAAATAATTTTTTTTCAGTCAAGTACGTTTGTATCCATGTGAAAGAGTCAGAATTTACATGTTTTGAAGGCATTTAGTTTTTAAAAAGAGCATGTAATTAAATAAGAAAAGTTATGATCTACGACATATTGAAATGTTTAGAATTTAGAATTGTCAAAGAATGAAAATGGAGTATACAAAAAATTGGAGTTGCAATGTTTCTCAGAGCCGAGATTTGTATTGAGCTATATGTAGTATCACAGTACTCTGTTAGATATGGACTATATGATAAGTATTCAAACACGTCGTTACATGCTAAACAATTTATAGCATAAAATCTGTGTAAAGTCTTGAAAGTCCCGTTATTGATTTTGACATTTTCAGATAATTTTACGTTTATAAGACTTCATAACTTCGCAAATAACATAAAAAATGAGACTTACCTTGTAGAAAACTTTGCCTGTTTAACAAAAGCCAGCAAAACTGGACCTAATATTATTTACTCCATTATATTACCAAGCCGCACAAAAGTTCAAAGTTCCACAGAGATCTGCCCCTACAGTATTATCACACTCCTTTTAGCGTCCCCGTAATTATGATTGCGGAATTTTGCGCCGTGAGCTTACTCGCGCTCGGCTTAGGAGCACGCGGTGAAACTAAAGCTGTAATTGCGACGATGTGGTTTTCCGGCGACGAGCTCATTTTCGCGACGACTCTTCCCCGCCGCACGCGTGTTACCCCACCCTCCTCTCGATGCGGCGTCATAGACGACGAATTTCGGTGCGCGCGAGTTTCCTTCAAACGCGAGCGCGAGTAATTGAAAATTTCGGGGTCGCCGCTCCGGAATTCGACCGTGGAATTTCGCCGGTCCGCGGCTTTTCTCCAAAATTCCGCAGCTAGTTTTACGAGAGAGCGCGCGTTGATGCGCGGCGTTTATGGATAGAGGGCGAGGGAGTATTTGACGCCGCGCTGACGCGTGCAGAATTCGGGCAGTGTATATAAAAGTGCGCGGAGCGTGTCGGAGCGAAGCATTTTTCGAAAGGGTATGTATAGGTTGTGCGTTTGCCTATATGCGTTTGCTTTGTGCACTGGATGAGAAAAATTGGTTATGTTCGGCAGCGTTGGGTTTCGATGTTGATGAATGATTTGAGATTTGGGAGATTTGGTTTTTGTTTGTGAAATATTGCGTATGTATGGTTACTGCGTAGCGTTTAACCCATTTTAACCCATTTCTTCCCAAGCGGCCATTTTATAGTCGATTGGTTTTTTGCCTAAAACCGCCATTTTGAAATTTTCCAACGGAAATTTAAAAATTCTGACTTCAGAATCGGAAAAAGCGGACAATTTTACTTCAGAAAACTGCTATTGGTTATAATTATTTTTTTCTTCGACAATGTTTTAGGCAGAAAACCAATCGACTATAAAATGGCCGCTTGGGAAGAAATGGGTTAAGCGAGAGTAGACTGCTATAAGTAGATATGCACGTTGGGTAACCTTAATTATTTACTGAATAGAAGCAATTAAAAGAGTTTGGATTAATTTCAATAGATGTGTATAAAGTTGACAGAGTAAAAGGCAGTAACTAAGTTTCTTACACATTTCAGTAAAAATGCAGTTTTAAACACAGAAATAGACTTTCTTACTGACAAGGAGAGTATCATATACCTCCGTGTTACGAATTTTATTGAGGTTTTAGGAAATGTCTTCTAGTGCTTAAAAATCAAGCCCAATTCCCTCAGTAATTTTTACAGTATAGTATTATTATTATTATTAATTTGCATGTTTGCCAAATATTTTTTTACAAAGCTGAAGCTTTTGAAAATATTCTACCTATTGCGTCCCAACTCTCTCCTTACACAAGCAACAACGAACCTTTGAACATTTTAAAACGCTTTAATGGGTGAAGAACAGGGAAACCTATTTTATATTGCAGATTACCAGAAATAATACGTCTTCACTCGTTAGCCATGCCGAAGCACATTACAAAAATGATTCAACACCACCTGTTCGAGGCGTAAATTATTTGCTCCGCAATTATTCCCGAAGAATGCTTCTAAAATAGCGCAACGCATCCCCGTATATAAGCATAAAACTCGAAAGTGTAGCCCGAGACCCGTCGGAACAATTCGTACTCCCCGGTACTTTAAATTCGCTCCTCGGAACACCTCGCACACTCGAAGCTACAGCAGCGCAAAAAAAAAGGAAGACCCAAAGGCACGATGTAATTCCATTGCGCTTACACATATACGAAACAACCGCGGCGCGATTCTCTTTCGTCGAGACTCTCGACTCTCCAGCCAAGGTATGATTTGCTCTCTCTCTCTCTCCCTCTCTGTTTCTCCCTCAGCAGCCGGACCTTCTTCCACATCCTCCTGCTCACGGGATATTACGGGCGCGCGCAAAAAAACGCGAGACGGATTCCTCCGATAAAAACTGTACTTAAGTTCCTAACCAGATGCCCGCCGCCGCTGCGGCAAAAAACAGCCTCACGCACATACACGCGCACGCACACACAGGCACACAGTGTGTTATATACGTATTTACGTCGTGAAACTTGACTTTTACTACGGCTCCTCGCGCGGTAATACGCTTTTACGCGCGCTCGCGCCTTTTAGTGGGATGCTCGCTTTTTGCGCCGCGGAGGCAGCAGCGCGCGCTATTTCAATTTCTGGATGTCGCTCCTCCGCGGCGGCGCACCAGCTGTGCTGACCACGCGACTCTCCTTTGCATCTTTCTGCTGTGCATAAGGTGCGACGCATCGGCTCGAGAAGGAGAGAGAGAGGGAGATAGAGTGTGTATATCGGGCTCGTATTTATGGATTTTTTGAGGGGGCTTGGATTATCTCGTTTCTCTTGTTAAAGTGAAAACGACGCAGTAAATAAGTGCCGAGGAGGTGAAAAAACGAGGGGGAGGGAGGTGAGAGAGGAGAAGCGAGGACGTAATGAATATCGCGATAATTTGCGGCAATTCGAGGCTGGAAGGGGAGCGAGAGATGTGTGGCTCGAAAAGTCGAGAAATTGAATTGGCTCGAGGAGAGACGCGCAGCTCTTGGGTCACGGACGTGAGCGCATGTCTAAGTAACTTCAAATATTTATCGCGTTCGTAAAAGTCAGCGCGGGGAGCTGTACGTGGGACTTTTCGCTTTTTTAAGAGGGGAGACGGGAAGTAATCGTGGATTAGTTATCGGCTCGACAAGTTTTACTCCGTCGTGCAGTTCTGTACAGCTTATCCGTAAAGAGGATATGTTGTGTTGCATTTTTTATATATGTAATAAATACGTACTGAAGTAAAGGTCTTATCAGATTAGAGATTTTTCATTTATCGTTTGTAATTATATAAAATTAAATCCATCAATTGATATTAAAATATGAATGTATGTAATACTGAGAGTAATATTAAGAGTGATACGAGGATTATATTGAATTTTCAGAATTTACGGATTTAAAAACCGTTTATTATTTACACATTCAGCGTTTATGGTAACTTTATTTATTTTAATAACGAGAATGAATGAAATTTGAGTGTCAAATTACATTTTCGCGTTGCACTCGTACTTCAATATTAAATTACATTTTCGCGTTGCACTCGTACTTCGATATCAAATTACATTTATTAATGTTTTTTTTATTGATGAAAAAATTCAAATTCAATAATACAAATTCAAAATTCAATGACGAACCTCTGCTCTGATGGGAATGAATCCCATTAATCCGCGAACACGCGTGTGGCCGCCTTTGAGGCACCATACTTTTTTCAAGCGGCTTCTTCTCAGTGAACATTTTTTTGGCATATTGGTATACTTTTATGATTCTTCGGAAATGTTATTTAGCATCAAATAAAGACAAGAAAAATTGAAACAAAATGTATTAAGAAATTAATTTAAAAAAATCTTAACTTAGTCAAAAAAACATTAAACAAATGTTTATTATTGATAAACAAATAACTCCAAACGGTTTTAGTATTTTAGTTTCGTTAATAATCTTTAATACCAGTTACCTAAATTTGGCGCCTCGGAAGCGCCCACGCGTGTATTCCCATACGAACAAAAAGTACGCATACTCGCGGGTTAAACGAGTAAATAGCCAGTTTAATTTTCAATTGCTCGAAAAATGGTTTCACTTTTCTGGCATTAATGAAATGTTTTTTCTAACATTATTCCAGTATTAAAAATTAAATCCCCAGTCTAAACATTTGGATTCGAATGTTACTTGCCATTTTATAGCGCTTGTAAATGTACTACATTTGAGAAAAAACTAAGCTAATTATAGACCAAGAAATAACTATTAAAAATTAATACGTTCGGAATTTCTTAAAAAATCGAAGAATGAGACTAGGATTACTTAATAGGCTTAGAAAATTGAGAATATTAATATCAGAAAGTTTTTATTTTCAAAAGCAATCTGAATCATGTATTGTAGTTAAAAACTTTTTTACCTTTAGTTCATAAACGATAAAAGTCAAGTTGGAAAATTTCGAGGTTAGGGAGGATTTTTGAGATATAGCAAGAAATGCCTGAAAACTACTCGAAAAAACGTCTCACTACTACCCATTAGATACAAGCTATTTCTTCTAACCTTATTACACTAGTTTCCTGGCCATTTTCAATACTTTAATTTCCATCAGCGAGTCACCTAACACAGTGCTTTTAATTTTGAAAGAAGAACGTTTTTTAACTTTATGTATAACACGAAAAATCAATTCACAGCATGAATCGACGATTTTGTGAAAAGCGCGCCCGCCACAGTGTACACATATATGTGAATCAAGCGATATCATGAATAGATTTCAAGTATGATATTTATTTTACCGTTAATATTTATCTAAAAAGGAGTTTTCAATCAAATGCGTTTATTTTGGTTATATAGATTTTGCTGTTAAGCGTAAAATAAAATTCAAATATTAATTTTGCTCTGGTGCAAATAATTTTGGTTCGTAATGTTTGTTCAATATTGGTGTATGTTTTGTTAAATAAATAAAATGAAATGGAGATTCTTTATTTGCCACTGGTGTATTCACATTTATAAACAAACTAAATGCAGTATTTTAAAATGCAATGAATGTTTTCCGGAATTTTGTACAGCATTCCGCAATCCGATTTCGTTTTATAATACAAATGCTAAAAATGTATGAGCAGTATACGAACAAAACCAGATAATTTCACTTTTGGTGAAAATAGATTACAATTTATTTTAATCATAATACAGTTCTCTTAAGTTTTCGTATATATTTACGTTGATAGTGTTGAGAAAATAGGTAATGTTGTGCTTTCTTAAATGCATTTACACTGAAGCGATCACATTATTTATAACATACCAAAATAATTAACATTATAGATTTCAGAATATCGAAAAATAAAAAATTGTTATAAAACAAAAAAAAATCAATGAATTTTGAAATTTCTTTTTAATTTCGACTCTTCGTTTAAAAAAATTAAGAGAATTTAAACAAAAAATAAAAAACTAAAACTCAATAATAAAAAAACCGTTGAAATAACAAAAACGCATCTAAAAACAAAAAAAATTATGTTGTTTTCCACATCGCGAAGATAACAAACAAACAAGCTCAGAAACATTAATTTTTACCGTGTGTATCTCGAGAAACGATGCTATACACACACACACAGGTGCGTACGCATGGATGCACACACACGCACCCATGCACGCACGCACGCACGCACGCACGCACGCACGTACACACAAACGCACGCACACACACACGCACGCACGCACGCATGTACTAGTGCACGTACACACACACACACACCCATACGAACATTTTCTAAAACTAGTGTATTTAGATTACAAATGTTCCAAAACATGCTCGTAACATGTTTTTTCGAAATTTCTTTTACTATCGCAAAGCTTACTCGTGGAGGAAGCAATTATAGTTTTTCTCAATTTCCGTGAAATTCAAACCAAAGGGACTTATCCGGTTTCTATTCGCTTACGTCTCGTATCTAATATTGCATACTCCATTGCATGCATTAAGTGCGTTATTGACACAACATATCACTCTATTGGGGAATAAAACTACCATGGCTCTAGTGGCACTAGTGAAAATATATAACCCCATCCGAAATGTTAGTTAATTTAATACGGCTTATTATATCTATATATATATATTGAAAATGGCCGATGGGGGTATACAACACCAGAGGGCGAATGATAAATTTAAACTCCCAATATGAAATTCAGTACAATCATTCTTAAAGTAAGCTCAGAAGCTCATATCAATTATGTAACATCATTCCTGTCGTGATTAAATGTAACAGAACGTTCAAGATGAACCGATATCATACGTTTCTCGATTGTATGAAAAATTAGTGTTATAATGAATTTGAATATTAATTTCACTTTGTGCACAGTAGCTATATGAAAATATATTATAAAATTAGTTAGATAAATAAAAAACCAATAAGGGGTTGGGTGTAAAATCATTTTCTTAAAATTTTATAGCAATAAGAACTTTCTCTAATGAAAATCAGTTACTAGTATATCTGTACATCTCAACCATAGGACAAGACTATATTATAACAAGTTCAAATTTTTCTATCTTGATTCTTGTACACTAAACAGCTCATATGAAAATAAAAACCCTTGATTTTTTTTTTTTTTAAATGGCATTTCGAACTCGAAAGTTCATCGCCTCATCTACGCAAGCCTTCCACGTTTCCCTATTTTGTGCCAACCCCATCCATTTCGCGCCTTCCCGCCCAATTTCAGTTATGTCTGATTTTACGTTATCCTCCCATCTGCGTCTAGGTCTACCAAGAGGTCGCGTTGCTTTCGGTTTTCCTTTCATTATGCGCGCTGCTGTACGATCATCGCCCATTCTTGCCACGTGCCCTGCCCATCTTAGTCTCCGTGATTTTATTATTCTGTTAATATTTGGTGACGCGTACAAATTATGTAGCTCGTCATTGTGCAGTTTCCTCCACTCCCCAGTTTCCTCATCTTTCTTTGGCCCGTATATTTTCCGCAGAACCTTATTTTCAAATACCCCCCTTGATACACTTCGAAAATTGGTTTTACAAAAAGTAGGGAGACTATAACACAATAATAAAATTCAAATGAAGTTGTCATAATTCAAATGAAATTGTCTGGGATAGCAATATACAAATGTATTTCAGATATACTTTTTTAATGAAACTGCTTTGCCTTAAAATGCACCGATGACTCGTCTTATATTAAAAAAACTCTAATCTCGTTACGATTCAAGATTGCAAGACGCATTTTCCTCCCTACCCACGCGCGCACACATTCCCCGCTCTAACTTCGATCACGTTCCGAGCTCGGGCAACGCCTCGATGCATCTTCGTGCAGCAGCAGCAGCAGCGGCAGCTGCAATTTTTCCAGGGCGCAGAAATCGCGTCGCGCAGTCGAGCGCGAGTGTCCGCTTGCGCAAAAAGGAGGAAAAATGAGGGCGCGGCCGTGCGCGCGATACGATACGATCTACCAGACGCACGTAATTACAGTTGGCCGCGACGTTACAATGTCCCCCGCGCTCACGAGCGAAAAAAAAAACAACAGCAGCGAGCGGATATATCGTACGTACGTACGCGGGCACATGCGTGTGCATGTGTGTCTCTCTGGTATATATATATATATATCTGGGAAAACGCGCCAAGACGTAACATGCTAAACGTCATAGGAGAAAATTGTCGGCAGGAAATCGCCCTATACGTAACTCGCGAGTAGCTAACGCACGCGCGGCGTACCAGTGTGTACATAAATGCGACTAGATAAGCTGCTGCGCTGCGTGTATATGGCCGCAGATGGGGGAGAGGGAGAGAGAAAATGCGACCGGACGGACGTTTGCATCATAGCCGGTATAAGTAATTGCCCCGCGACGGCGAGTTCTAACGGCCGGGTACTTTTGTAATAACTTTGTTTAATTATTAATGAGCTTTTATGTGGATATGTGAGATGATGTGGATACATATAGTATTTTTTTTTTCATTGATTTAACGTTTGTATGCATAAATATGCTCATGTTTGTACTTGAATAAAGAATTCATAATTATACCATCGATAACGTTGAATTTTAATCGAGTTTTTCGAGAAAAGAATTTAAGAAATTGTTTTTGTCAAAAAATGGATAATCCTGTAACGAACAAGATTTCTCAAAAACAGCTAATGGTTTAAAGATTTCAAATCAATCATTTTTCTCTGATAAAGACCAACACTTTTTTAGAACCTTCATAAAAGTGAGCGTTTTTGTTGAAGAATCTGAACATTGCTAGTTTTCATAGGATAGTCCTGAAAATCTGAAATGTGCTAGTCTTTGTTAAGAGCGTCAAATAGTCTCTGAATTTCTACTACAATGTTTAATAAAGATATTTTTTATCAAACATAATCTATAATAAGGAGAGTGTCATACCTCTAGGACGCGGATTTTGATGAAGCTTTGAGATATTTTTTTAGAACAAACTACAGGTGTTATGCTTCATTTCTAGGTGCCAGAAAAAATTTCACAAAATCACCCTGATACATAGTAAAAATTAACATTATGCATTATACATTTTACCGTCCTTCCAGTTCTCTGATTTTTACGGTAATTTTTATCAGTATAATTTTCTCTGTGTATACAGAACTTTTCTAACTGAGTTTAATATTGTTCTATTCAGCTAAAATATCCTAAAATGCAAATAATTTGAACTCTCAACATTCACGGACAAACTACATACTCTGAACATCGAAACGACGTGTACTTACACCACGAAAAACAGCCTCGCAAAATCCTCATCACTGCCGGCCGATCATTCCATATTAATAATTCCGCTCGTAACGATCAGCAACCGCACCGAAATGAATTTTCTGGCAAAGTGCGCCGGCAAAACGAGGCGGCAGTATCGGAAACCACTTGATGCTCGAGTTACAGGGCTAATTTGTCAGGATGGATTACACGAAATTTCCGCGCACCACGCACACACGTATACTCACGAGGTCCTGCAGCTACAGCAGCAGCGTATAATCCAATAATATCAATTACTCTCTGTCCTCGCGCGCGCGTACCTATATACATCCACCGGTGAAAAATTAACGATTCGCCGTATACAATGCTACACGCAAAATCCACAATGTGCATCTCCCGCGTATCGAATTACGCGGCTGCCGAAGAGGAGGAAGAGCCATAGAGAGAGCGATACCCCCGTATATATTGCGCATCGTCAGCAGCATCCGCATCAGTCACATAGGTATATGAAAAATCGCTCGCGGTATACAAAGCGAAATTTCGGCTGAAGAAGAGAGAAGCGTCGGATTCGATTCGAAAGGTTAGCTAGAAAGAGGCCGAAAACTCGAAAGTCAAAGAGGCATCGAGCGTCACAAAAGGCGCCCGCAAGGGGGGTCTGCATTATACGCACTCCGCAGCCGCGCGAAAAATCGAGCGCCGACGGTTGCCCACCGAGGCGGCATCCGACCACCAAGTCCATTCCAATTACATTCCATTATGCACAAGAGAGTAGCAGAATCGCTCGGGAGCGGAGAGACCGAGGGAAAACAATGCTCGTAACGAATCTCCTCGCTCGCCAGTTTTCGGAATAACCGCGGGGCTATTATACATACAGAGCTAAAATTAATGTTTGCGCGCTCTCGCCCCCGTGTATACACACGCGCGGGCACACGGGCGCGAGCGCCATTAGCATTCTCGCTCTGTCAGTCATTTTGCCCGCCCGCGCTTACAGTGGGTCGCCGCTGCAACAATGGACAAGCACAAAGCTAATCGGGGATACTGCACCGAACGCCTGCTGCTGCCGACGCTGCTATAGCTGTCGATGTGATGGACGTATATGCGCGCACCGTACGTGCCGCTGTATAAGCTGCAGTGCGTGGACTCCCGTGTGTAAGCCGCCGAGTGACGGCTGAGACGACGAGCGATGGGCGCGCGATGCTTGAGAGGCGAGTGTGTATGGACCGATGCGCATGCTTGGAGCCCTTCAAACGTGAGAGAGCGAGTGAGTGATTAGAAACGCGTTTTGACGATGCGCATTCGCTGGATGGATTGCTGTGTGGCGCGTGCGCACTTGCTCGAGTGGACCTTGTGTCTGATTGTAGAAGAGCTTGCTGATTAGTTCGATTGGGACGGCATTCTTTTGCTGATTGCTGACGTTTTGTATTTATTCGATCGATGCTCCAATTTTTTGCTTTTTTCTCGTAGAGTGTATTTAGGCGATGGGAACATTCAGGTTGGGGGTAAATGATGAAATGTAATTATGCTATTTTTCAAACGATGTGACTGACTATAATGGCCAACGAAATTATTCTATAATTACTATTAATAAACGATGCTTACTTTTTATGAAGAATCTAATTGTTGCCCTGCATAAAAATGAAGCGCAAGCAAAAGACATGTGAGTTAAAAACCCTAACGATTTAACCTACTTAACATATAAGAATACAGTCGAGTATACAGTTGATTAGATCACAAAGATACTTCAAAGGAGCAGCATCTACTATCTGACGTTACGAAGATTTTCGAAGACCTAAAAGCTTATAAGAAAGCACGCTATAATCTTTCAGAATATCATACACAGAGAGAGTTTTCTGATAAAAATTACCGTAAAAATCATTGTAAAGTCGGGACATTCTAACTTCAAGGGAAAAATTACTCTGCTGACGGTAAAAATTAATATTATTCATTGTAATTTTTACCACTCAGTATTGCAAATTATACTGTCGTTAGGTGTGCGCGAGTTGTGCACGGTATGTATCAGTAGCATTATTTATTCAATCATTTTAGATAACCACTTTAATATTAAATTGCAGAAACAGTACGGTTAAATTACTTTGGCAACTACTCGACATTAATTAAATAATGTATTATCCATTTCTGCGGCGGTAATTCTCATCACGAATTATATTGCAGTACCACCAGTGAACTATTTATTTGGAATAAATACATTCTATAAATAGACACGAGCTAATGCGTTTGATTCTATGATACTTTTATAACCGACCAAATGAATCAAGTCATGAATCCACCATTCAAATTTCCTACATTGCGCAAAATAAGAAAAATCGTTCGGCCCAAAGCATCGAAACATCCAATCAATCCAGCCAGCGTAAAATCCAATCGCGCAAAAGGCAACGACGACGTCCGCGGCCAAAAAAAAGCCGTAAAACAAATAAAAAATCCCTCGGCGCCTATGTACCTTTGACACTCGCGCGCGTATATGTGAAAACCCACTAGCGATAATTAACTCGAAAAGGGAGAGCAAGTACCCATCGAAGAGTCGACTCCGGGGTCCGACAATGCTCTCTACTGCATACTGCTGCAGCCGTTGTACGGAATCGTTCGTTAATTAAAAACAGATGCATTTCGCAGAACTCCACTGCAACAGCAGTAGCAGCAGCAGCAGTTGCAACAGGGGATTGACATCAATCGCGCCTCGAATGCACGGGAGCGCGAGAAAGGTACATATACGCGCGCAAGCGGCCGATGGCTCGGCTCGTTCGCTAATTAAAAGCATTATAACGAATGAGGGTGATCCGAGGTATAAGCCCTATTTTCAGGAAAGAGCAGACTGACCTGCACATATAATATGCATGCGCACTCGCATGTACAGGCAAAATCACGCACACACGCATATACACTGACACACACTCAGATATATACACGTGCATACATATGCACACTCGCATATACACACACATACACTCACACATACAAATATATACGCACACACACATACACATATTGTACGTACACGTCCATATACATACACATATTGTACATACACGTCCATATACATACACACACACATACACATATTGTAAGTACACGTCCATACACATATACATCCGCATACAAGTGTATATACTGTATATATACTACGCTACAGGGCAGAATGCATATCTAGACTGCAGCATAGGCGTGAGAGGAGATGTGGGCGTAGGGGAAAGGGCTAGGCGAAATTCGCTCCTAAATTCTGGTTACAGGCCGGCCGCGCCGCACGCGCAGACTATTATTTCACGTGCTCTCGGCCCCGTGCAGCATACGCCGGTATTTGCTCTCTCCCTCTCTCTCTCTCTCTCTCTCTCTCTCTGCGCGAAACTAACTGCGAGCCCAGGGTGAAATATCAGGCGCGTTACTTTGAATGTGTGTTCGTATTTTGTGCGTCGCAGTGCAGGCGTGGCGCGGGTACGTAGGGTATACAGAGGGATAAAAGGACGAAAATCGCGGCGGATGCCACACGGCGAATATGCAGTGGCAGCAGCAGTAGCTGGACTTCATGCGGATCAGGGAAAATGAGGAAAAGGGAAGCAACGAGAGCGTTAATGCAGAGGGAGAGAGGGGTGGGGATTGGTCGTTAATTTCGTCGACGCGTGCTAATGCTTTTGACGACTTCGTTTACTAGCTTCCGCGAGATTCTCTCATTCGGACTGCGCCGAGAGGCAGGGAGGGAAAACCTCATTATGCGCGCGGCGCAGCGCTGTGTGCTTAAACGAAAAATCCGCTGGAGGAAATTCTTGACTCTTTTTGACTGTTGGTCGCGAGCGCGCGGGAGGTTGTTATGGTAACGGGCTTATTTCTAACGACGTGTTTTCTCTGCGATTTGAGTTTGCTGCTCGCACGCGCGCTGAAATGGGATTATTAAAGGGCGGAGTCAACGTTAAGGGCATGGGACCAGTGCACAAATTATGAATTTTGAGGAAAATTTCGATTTTTCGAAAACATTATTTCCACACCTTATAACTCAATTTGAATCATTTTACGAAATGAAAATTATTTGATAGATCAATTTATGTTTGAGAAATAAAATAAAGTTATTATTTCAAAATTTGATACCTTTCCTTTCTTTTATATTCAATTACTTATTACGAGAAGCTTTCAACGGTTTGGTCTGAAATATGGACTATAATAGCTCAGAATTATAATACAGCCAATATAAATATTAATACTAATACCAACAAAATACGAAGCATTTTTTTTGTAAAAGGAACAAAGTACAAAGAACAAATTTATAAGGGTTTATATCCAATAATATTGTATTAGATCAGATTACTTTACATACAGTACCAATGTTAAATGTATTTAAGAAATAAACACATGCAGCAATAATATAGATTTTTCTTTGAGTAGTTATTAAAAATTAAAAATATTGGGAGTGACTATAGCAGATGGTATTCATAACCCATTTGTCTTGTAATAGATCCTAGACATTTAGGTAATGAATTCCTAAATTTCTTATTGTATTAAGTTTACTACAAATTCTTGCAAAGGTTATTTTTCTCAGTGTGGACGGCTTCTTAGATACTTTTATATTAGTTTTCTGAAGCTACAGTAAATATTTCAGATCAATGCTTTGAAAGTTCCATCATAAGGAGTATTCAATAGCATACCCATTTTTGAAAGATTTAATGGTAATTTGATAATGATCGAGTTCAAAAATTGATTTTAAGAGCATTTTTATGCTTTTATGTATATATTGCCTAGTAGTTATTCTGAGTTAGAATAATTACAAATACTAACAAACATAAGAATTCAGACTTTGCACTGGTCCATGCCCTTAAATAATTTAGTAATAGGATAACTCGGACCCTTCTGATGAGGCTATCCAGTTGGCTCGCAATAAGAAGCACGACTACCGTCGAAATCAGACATGCAGAATAATCAATGCTACAAAGTTAGACCAGCGAGTGAATCTAATTTCATTTTCGTCACTATGACTGACAGTCCAGACTTCTCCCTCGCGCTAATACAGTTTTAACTAGGAAACTGACGTTTAATATACCAGCGCAATAATTAATATCGACAAAGATAAAATATATAACTTCTCGACTGCAGCGCCGTGGGGGCAGTCCATTGTTGCATCCAGCCGTGGCTGAATTGGAAATGGAAATGGAAACGCTCGGCTCGCCGCGTAATGGCGAGCGAAAATGTGGACACCTCATTTTCGCTCACCATTCTGTTACCACTGGCGCGCGAGACCTTTCTATAGTGATTTCATTTGAGCAGGAAATGCATAATTACGTTCGGCTGAGTGCTTCTCAACCATTTTCGCTAAACAGCGCACTGCCCTGCCTCGTGCCAACATTGAATTTCATATAGAAAAGAGAAAGAGAAAGAGAGAGAGAGAGATGAGAGGAGGCTGGGGAGCGGAGAACACTTGGCCTGTGTCGAAAATTGACATTTTCTAGCTCGCTGTATCCTATTTATCTGGGAAAAGTTTTACAGTACGAGTTTAATATCTAGGATGATATCAGTCAATTAGTACCCAAGGTGCTTATTCGATCAAAAAGATATATGGAAAGTGGTTTGTTTTCTATAAAATGGTTTCAATCACTGTAGCAAATAGTTTATATTAACGAAAAAACACTACAAATACATAATTTAGAAGTGAACCCTAAAAACGACTGCAAGCAATCCAATAACTAACCAGTAATAATATATTGTATTGTTAAGCAAGTAATAACAAAACAATGAGAAGAGAAAATTATTCTTCACATATTTAAGAAACAATCTTCGCTATACGCTTTGCTTCATTATTAACCTGTTAAGTCCTATGTAGCATGTTTGCTACGTTAATTTTCAAGCAAAACTTACCCCCTAAACTCATTTAATCATTTTGTGAGCAATTCCAAGTGAACATAGTAAATAAGTTACAATGCAAGCTAAAAGATTCATTATATGTTTTATATGATGCGCATATGCCTACTCCTATTTAATACCAAACATATAAAATAAAACAAGTTTGTTAAAATATAACGAATAAAACGTTGTGCGAGACAACAATAAAGAATCATTCCTGGAAACTAGCGAAACGCAAGCATCCACTCGTCGAGCAACAATAACAAAAAGCAGCTCATTCATTCATTCAAAAAGAAAAAGAGCAAGCCCTTGACTGCCAACTCGAAAAGAAAAGAGAGAACCTCGCGCAAAAAAGCTTCGTCTGCACCCCCCGCATAGTAACCTTCAACGTCATCGCGGATGCCGCACTGCTCTAAATTTCCATTCATACGCACCTGCGCGAGAGCCCGCACGCGGAAAATTAACTCGCCTGCAGCCGAGAACAAAAGCAAAAGAAGCAGGAAGAAAAGCCCTTGCTCGCAAAGTGGATGCAGGAAAATAAGCAGCAGCTCGCAGCATCGAGAATGCTATTTTCGCCGCGCGACAGCGCCGCTCCTCACTCACCTATACACATAGAACACAGGTATACACGGCACTCGAAAAGTCTAGCTCCGCGCAAAACAAATAACCCGGATTCTTCGCCGTTGGGATGATGATGCTCGAGCCGGGATTCCTCCCTCGTGCACAAAGACATTGCTCCATTGCAGTGTAACAATGCGGCTTCCGCGGAAAAGGGGCACTTTCTCCGTTTCTCTCCCCCCACCCCCCGGTATCCCGAGCAAAGGGAATTGATTTCGTGCGCCCTTATCTCGACAGAAGCTACAGCTGAAGCAGCGCAAGGAATTCGATCAGCGCGCTTACGAATCGCCTCGCCTCGTCCCCCGCGCGTGTAAGAACGAGAAAGAGGGAGTAGGTAGGTATGGAGGCAGCTCAGAAATCCGCGCGCTGGAAAGAGCAGAAGCAGCAGCAGGAGCAGCAGAGCGGGCCTTCGATCACTTTCGCTCTGACGCCCTGCCGATTCGATTTCTGCCCTGTGTGCACGGCGCGCATCGCGCTCGCCGGGGGGATGATTGGATCGGAGAGACTTATCGCGCGAGGGGGTTGCAGCCGCCGGAGTCGGAGCCATTCCATCCGTCATCCGAACAATGACGCGTCATCCGTCAGAGTGGAAGCAGGAGGTACGCGGGGCAACAATGACGCGCTCCGCTGACGAGCGCGCGCTGCGACGAGACGTGTACCAGGCATCTCGCCAAGATGTCGCGCGACGTGTAAGTGGGAATTGATTCACTCGGCTTTCGGGGATTGGGAGGTGTGAGGTCTTCATCGGCGGTGCATTGGGATGCGTGTTTTTCGCCCTGAGGCCAGTTGCGGGTGGTTGGTGATAGACTGAGCTAGTTTGATTGTGGGGTACGGGTAGTTGTTGGAGTATACGCGAGGGTAATTGGTAGGTGGAGTCTCGCTGAATATGAATTTAATGGAGGATCTATTGGATTTGGGTGATCTTAATGAGTTGGGGAACTAGGATGTTGATGGATTCCCATGTGGGTGTCGATCCGGTTGGGGCTGTGTCGAATACGATATTCATCCGCGTTGTATGCACTTTCGAACGGTAATTAGGTTGAGGAAGTCCCCCTGCGCTATACTTGATATTGGATAATCACATTAAACTTTTCAATTATTGTTCATAAATAGATATACTGTTACGAACCAATTGCTTTACAAAACTTTAAAGATGATTTACTGATAATTCCAAAGAAAAAAGTAATACTAAAATTAGGTAGAAAGAAGGTGCATTTTCATATAGCGTCAAATCTTTTTGCGACAACGCGATAACTTAATATTTTTTAAGCGCATTTTATATGTTGAATATTTTTAAACTTCAGTAATCAATTGACAGTAGCAAGTAAGTCATGAAAACATACAGTTAAGAAGTTTTAAAATAGGTCGAGGAATCGTTCGTATTTTAAGAAAACGTGTCAAAATCGCTTCTTATATTATTAACAAACTAAACTCATAAAACAGGCAAAGACTTTTCTATGCGAACAAATTTACTCCGCTGTCTTGTCCAATTGTACAAAATTAATTTTCCGCAGTTATTTTCACTTTGCATTTATGACAGAAAGAGAGGGAGTGCGATAGAGAAACGGCGAGCAGATAGAAAAGCAGCAGCAGCAGCAGCAGCAGCGGCAGAAGCATTAAAAGCTGGTCTATTGACTTTACGTCAAGGGTTGTCACTTTCAGCTCATTTTCCGCGGGCTGTTTAATTTTCCTCGACTATACCAGAGCTACGCGCGCAGTATATAAGAAATCGTGCCGCGAGAACTTCTCGAGCGCTTGGTAGGACGAAGAGTGAGAGAAAGAGCCGCGGAGCCCCGCGCACCGGCGCGAATTATTATTTTTAAAACCTTCCACTTAGTTGGCGCGTCGCGTTTTCCTGCATTTCCATCCCTCTTCGCCGACTCGAGTGATGCGGCAGCTCTACGTCTATTTCTGAATACTTTAAGATAGTTCTATTTTTGTTGATTAGAGCCAAGGGACGTGTTTCTAATTTTGCACGCGGGTTTTTATTTTTGTATTGCGAACAATAGTCGAAGTATTTAGATGGTAAAATCGTTGTATCGAGGGATTCTATTGTTGGGTGTGTTAAAAGGATAAGGGTGACGATATTCATTACCAATATTTTTATATTTCTCATTATTTTTTTTTATTTTCATTGTTATCCAAGTTCGAAGTTCATGTGAACTTTGCAGAGATAATCTAAGTTGCCTATACTCATTATACCTGGTTTCCTATAGTTATGATATATCCATCTCAACCTCTTACATTTGTGTATTAGGTAGTAGGTGTAGTAGGTGAAGTATGAATTCATTATAACTGGTCCTATAGTTTAAAGTGAAATACGAATCATCGGTGTCGTGGTAACAATACATGCAGATTCTCATTTCAGAAACTTTCTGCACATGCCCGGGACTTGAACCCTGGACATTTTCGTTGGAAACCCGAGATGCAAGCCACTCAGTCACATCAATACTTGTTCACAATTTAATTTTATTAATTAAAATTCTTCAAGTATTACAAAAATTGGATGACCGAGATCAATATACAAAAACAAGTTAAGAATATTGCAAAACGTGATGTGGGAATCTATATAACATGGACTGGTCACAATCCCCTTAATTATTTGCAAAATTTACTTCCTAAAGGAAATAAACAACCATTTTATAAAATGAATTTAATATACAATGTAATGATTCACTAAATCTTTGAAAATCTGCCGCTACTATCATATCATTCTCCGCTAATCGCGAAATAAGCAGCCAATATTAAAACTCGCATTTCCACTCTAGGTCCGAGAAAAGTCTCGCAATAATAAAATCGCGCACGAAGCAAAATCCCGGCGATAGCGCGGGCCCGAGAGCAGGCGAGGCGCCAGCTGCGCGACAGAAAGGGCTTTCAATCAGAAAATTTCACAGGACGAGTATAAGTGCATTATAAAAGCGTCGGCCGGCAGCAGCGGCAGTGGCGCAGCCCTTCCACCTCCTCCTACTCCTGCTCGCTTTATTTCGCGATTCCAAATAAGGATTCGGCGATTAACGCGTCAAACAGCTGACGGGCGGCCGATCGATGAAAGCCCTGCTGCTGCTGTTGCAGCAGTGACTTAATGAAATTCAAGTCTACCAGCTGAAGCGACTGGCGCCGGCGTTGCTCTGTATATCTCTGTATATATATATATATATATATATATATATATATATATATATATATATATATATATATATATATATATATATATATATACGATGCACATGGGGTTGAGGGCGAACGCGAATCTATTGATTTTCCGGGCCGGATATTAAAGGAGTTGTAATAAGCATCGGCGGATACCGGCCCGGAAAGACAAATTTAAGCTGCAGCAGCAGGGGCTTCTCTCTCCCTCCCTCTCTCTCTCTCTCTCTCTTTCTCTTGCCTTCTATTTTGCACTATCTCGAGCTCTATATTCCTTTATGGTAAAGTACGGACTGCGTTGCTAGAATACGGATAAATATTTCATTCTGATTTAATTCTGCTTGTGATAGCGCTATTTATATAACTATAGATATATCTGTACGGGATATTTATAAATCCCGTGAACAATGTAACTTCGTTATAAACGGAATTTAATTAGAACTAAATTAATGATTAATTTAGACACAGTGCTTTCAAATTTATAAAATAATGATCTAACAAATATAAATACAAACTTTATAGTGAATTTATATCCTATCTCTACCTACAGATCAATAAATATTAGAGGCTCGCTTTAACTATTAATGTTTAATTTAACCTGCATATGATACTATAAGGCTAAATTAAGAATACAGAGCGAATAGAGTACATATCTTCCTCTTTTAGAAGTAATTAAGTTTTGTTTACATAAGATATAATATACATTATATTTGACGAGAAAAATCAGTCACTATTAACATTTACACTGAGAGAAGAATTTATTTACTATAACTAAATGAATACACTTGAAATATAACGAAAAACGCATTTCATTTAAAATAAGATTATAAATTATTGAGACATATGCGTCTAGTCATGATGTCTAGTTATATTTATTAACTATTATGAATTAAGATATATATATATATAAAGAATCTCTTATTTTAGTGTAGGTAAAGACCTGCCCGAGCAATACACGATTAAAAGTTGCCCCTTAGTCGTCACAACTCTCTCATTATTAAACTTGAATCTCGAAGACTAATCACATATTTTTTTCAAGTTAGAAAGTTATATTGTACCACACAATGTATAGTTTCTTTGCAAAAGAATATTAATAAATAGGTTGTTAAGACGATGCTAATTAAAGCTGGTATATAATATAAAAATGACTACTTAGCGTGGGTTCAGACTGACCCACGGTCCCAACTAAGAATTAAATAAACACGACAACAATACACGAAGGCATTTTAATTTTCGAGAAAGTTATTTCCCGCCACGGCTGGAGCAAGGACGGGCAATACGTCCGAGCGCGCCGCGCATTGAATATTGGATGTCTCGGCTACTGTGGCGGGGACGCCGCCACTTTTCATTCTCCTATTTTCCTTTCAGCCTCGCGCTCTGCAGCGGCAAAGCTCGCGCATTAAAGCCCCGTTATTAAGCTACCTGCAGCCCAGCCAGCGCTTTATATTTGCCGCATTCGTTCTTATGAAGAGTAATTGGAATTACGATTATATGCGGATGCACATCTCTCTCTTGCGCGCGCTCGCGCTTACTTTATGGTGTACCGGAGGCCGCGAGAGCGTGAATCACCCCTGAGTTTTTCTCTTTTTCTCGCTTTTCCTCTTCTTTTTTTTATCTTTTTGACTTTTTTTTCAGATTATGAATATTGTTGCTAGCTTGTGCTAAAATTATTTTAGTTTAGAAATTAATGCATACGTGTTTAATGGTAGATCTGATATGGCCACAAAAATTTTCGGAATCTCATAGTTTATGGCATTGAAGATTATTTATAAAAATCAAAAATAACATTTTACAGATATCATGCACAGAGAAAATGTTCAGTTGGTCTTAGCATCATAAAAAACTTGCACGTGTTTCTGTGTTAGCTTTACAATTATTTAGTCAATGTTTATCGATTATGAAAAGATAATATTTATCGTAATATTTTATTTTATCACAATTGTTGCTACTGCACGAGAAAATCGTATGCTACATGTTATATTATGTTATATTATATAATATTATACAGGTCAGATATCTTGTAATTCTCACAGCTGCAACATTTTTTTGTGTGGGTTTTAAAATAGTTCTGAAAACTGAAATTTGTACAACACACATATATATATATATTCATTATTTGCCTAATTTAACTTACGAAACAATATATAATTTAAGTTTTATGAAACAGAATCACAAAATAATAAAGAAATCCAATGAACTTTAATGAATTCTTACCTTTCCGTTCGCGCACGTTTAAACGGTAGCTATGAAGCAAAACCATTTGAAATTCATTCGATTCACTTTGTATTAACGAACAGTTAACATGCAAGTCGTTATTCGAATCAGCGCAAAATTGTAAGTGATTTAACTTTTCCGCTTTCTCTCTCTCGCTCGTTCTCTCCTCTCGTTCTCTTTTGTTCCCTCTTTTTCCCCAGCCGATTCTCCGCTCCTCTCTCTTCTCCTTTTCCCACTAACTCTCTCTTTCTCTCCTCCTCCTCTGTTTTCCGCGTTCGAACGGCAGGCGCAGCCTCTGCAGGAAAAGCCGGGCGGAAAACTCGCGCCAAGCGTTTTGTCGTGATTATGCATAACGACGCGTATGAACTAGATACGCCGGGCCGCGCGCGCGGGCTTAATCCCCCTCAGGCTCGAGCTTTTTCCCTGCGCTGGCTCGAGCTTTTTTTCCCTCACTCTCTCTCTCTCTCTCTCTCTCCGGATTCTCATTTCTCGCGCACCGTTCGTCATTAATCGGCGAGTTATTCTCGCTCATACACGCGCCTGCACCGGAAAGCAATCGGCCCGAGCGTCCGCCCGTCCTTCCGGTCGACTGCATAATGGGCATTAATTCGCGAGGGGGTCGCGCCCGCGCGCGCTTTGTGATTGTGTTTTCGCGCTTCCGTGCGATTCAAGAGAGCTTCCGAAAAAGTAATGCCGTTATGTATCGGGGTGGTGGTTTTTAATTACCGCACTTATGCATTCGGCTTTTTTTTCGTAGTAGGGGGTGTGTGGAGCGCGACGGGTATAGTGCCCCGAGAGCGGAGGATGCTTGAATATTTTTTGTTCCTTGTTGAATTAATTTGCATTTTTTATATCGCTCGATCGTTGAAGAATTTTTTGGGGGTGTAATTAGTATAGTACTGCATTAAATAGAAATAAGTATAGAAATTATTGTTTAACAATTTTTTTATTTAATCACTGAGTATTTTAATTTTTTTTAATTATTAAGATATTAAAAGGTGAAAAGTTACATTTCCTCTTAGAATCGATAACAAGTACTTTCTCAAATTTTTACTCAGTGGAAACTCGATGAAAAACAGTTAACTGAACAATATGAGCTATTTTGAAGTTAAATTGATTCCATATTAGAAAAGTTTCATTGCTTCTCGATGTAGCAATATATTTTCAAATTTCTTTTTATTACAATGAAACTTTTTTACTATCGAGTTAATGTAACTTTAACATAACTGGCACGGTTCAGATTATTATTTTCCATCTACTCGCTAAGTTAAAAATTGAAAGGCTCTTTAGCTTGAAAAAAAAAATTTAGTTCACCACGCAAATACCAGTAATTCCTTCCAATCATCACGCTCAAAAATACTTTCATATGCCGCTGCTCCGAAGTAGCCATTCAATAGCTTAATTATGCGAAACAAGCTCTTTCCCCCCTTATCTGCGGAATCCGCCCGCTCATAAAGCGCAGGCCGACCTTCTTTCCTTTACCTCGAAAGGCGCTACGCAAAAGCGAATTCAGATATGAAGCCAACGGCGGCGACTCGAGCTCGGCCATCTCTTTGCGATATACAGCCGGAGCTCTCGGAACGAGATACGCAAAGCATCCACGAGTCGAAGCGAATAAATACCTCCGTCTCCATTAAAAACGCGCCAGGCCGCGCGACTGGTCGCATTAAATGATACAAGCGCGCGCATCGGGCGCAAAATAAAAGGAGATTCGCGCGGGGAGTCGCGCGCGGCACTAAATAATAAGGAGCTGACTAATGGGCCAAGCGCGCCTCGCGCGCTTATCGAATAAACTCGAGCGTCTCACGCACGCGGTGCGCATATTCCAAAGGAGCAGCTCCGTGAAATTGACTCTCTTGCTCGGTCTTTCGTGTATTTATTTTTACACCGACCGATCGATGGTCGTTAATCATATCGCGTTCAGTTTTTAATTTTTTAATGCGGGGTATTGGATTAGGCACGAGTATTCGAACGAGTGATTTGCATTTTACCGTCAATTTTTCTATTGAGTTTATTTTTAGTATTATAATTTTTTTATATTAGAGGATGAAAGGTTGTATTTCTATATAGGTACAATTGGTTTTGGTGTACTAACGTAAGCGAAGTATCAGAATAAAATATTACGAAATCAGAGTTTAGAAATGCCACCGAATATAAGATTGATGGATACTGAAATCAAATGGCGTTACCCGGAATTTTATTTCTAATCTTTAAAAGAATATAAACTTAGATGACTTTTAATTTTAAAAAAGCATAAAAAGTTGTAGGCAAATTTCAACCCTTAAAAAGGATTCTATAAGAGAGAAACGTACTCCTTCCTGCACCTGTGAATAGCCTACGAAAATATGAAGAGCTTATATATAATAATAAATATACAAGAATTTAAGCAAAAGAAACTGTACAGATGTATTGTTTTTGAAAAAACAATAGATCTGTTATAGAGCCATTTTACAGTTACAATAGAACAATTTGTAAGGGTTGAATGTGGAAACTAAGTTCGGCAATCGAAAGAACAAACCCAAAAACCTCCAGGCTATAGTATTTTCAGAGTAACTACTTTATTCGGTTACTCCGGAAACGCCAATGTCCGTGAATGTACGCTTGGGCTGTAATGGATTAAGTCTAATTTAATAGTGTCTTTCCACTTTCGTCTTGGTCTACCTATAGAGGTCTTTTACTTTCACGGGTTTCTCATTAAAACCTCTTGGGCTGTTACTTCGTTTTCTATTCCAGCTACATACCTCGACTATCTTGGCCTGCAGAATGGTCTGACTTTTGAAACAGATACTCACTAGTTTACTGCAGATTTCAATTAACCAATATAGTAATTTAGATTAAAAAATAAAATATATTTCTAGTAATTTGACCATATCACCTGAATGGATAAGGGTGAAAATGACTAAACATGAAAATGCCGTAAGTAGAAAAATAGGAAATTACAGTAATAAAATACTCAAAAGTAATATATTTGAAGGCACTTTTCACCATTTATTCTTGAAACGAAGGAATTTCTTTTTAAAATTTATATTGTTTGTGGTCTAAACAACTATATAGGTCAGATAGGTTATAATGCCATTTTAACATACAAACTCATAGGCATTGTTCTTTTGAAAACATATTCCATATGGGTAGTGTCGTTTTCTTCGGATTATTCAGTGCTGATTATTGCATGACATGACCTATGGGTAGTATAATCCGGATACTTCCAATTTAAAGTTTTGCCCTGATTGAAAATAATCTAGAACTATGTAGATATCTCTAGTTTATCGTGGAAAATAATCGAGGCCTCAAAAAAATTCAATAATTTTCTATGAAGGTACAGACATACATATTTAGACATTTTGCTTCCATATAGAGGAAGCTATGTGATGGTAAAAAAAGTTTTGCTAAAAACATGTTAGGCACATGTTTGAGATACTGTGTGTATGTGTGTGTGCGTACGTGCGTGCATGTGAAAATTAATGTTTCGGGGTTATTTTTTTTATTTTCTTTCAGGACGGCGATTTAAGAAAATTCTTTTTGTTATTCATGCGTTTTTGTTATTTATCGGCTTTTCGATTTTTCAGTTTTAGAGTTTTGGATCTTTTGATAACATAGAAATAATATCATCGATTGAGTGATAATGCAGTTGATAGAGCATAAAATTACATATCTTCTCCCACCCGTGAATAAGCGATTTCTATTGTTTTGTTATTCACGAAATTGTCATTTTTTTCGAACGGTTATATCTGTGAAACATAAGAATGAAATTTGTTAAAAATAATGGAGATAATTAGGAATAAAATATTTATGCCCATCTCAACGAAAATGGCCACTTTTTTCCCTGAAAAGCGAGACCAAAGTAACACTTTTTCCCCGCAAAAAGGATTAGGGAGAGAAATTTACTTTTTTCCCGTATTTGTGACTTTTTTTCGAAAAAAGTGACTTCACTAGAAACTAGTCCAAATTCCTTTATTTCATCAAGTTCTACGAATAATCCTGATTTTCGATTGTCTTTTAACAATATAAGTTATGTTTTACTCAATAAAATTAAAACATAGACATTTTATACAAAATTTATTAGAATATTCAATATTTAATACGAAAAACTATTACTTAGAGAATAGCAAACATTCTACGTCAGTCCATTAGACTCACTTTCCAAGTCAAAAAGTGACCACAGTTGAGATGGGCATAAAGTACTATATGTAACTGGAGAAAAAAGTCGATTTTTCCCTCAAATAATTCTACCCTCGCTTCGCTCGCTCGGGCAGTAAACTCACCCGCGGGAAAAATATTCGACTTTTTGCACTTGTTACATAATGTACTATTATGTAAAAAAACTCAATTTTTATTCAGGAGCGAATACTGGAGTATATCGACAGCATTTGATCTAAAACTTTCTAAAACGGTAGCTCTTTACTAGCTCTTGAACGAGTTCTTTGCCCAGATCACAACGACTTATATATTTCCAAATATTTGAGGTTATGTATATTTTCAAAATTCTTTTGATCGCTTATAACTCGAGAATCGAATGGCACGGTCATTTTTACCGAACAGGGCTCATTTTTTCAACTTTTTCTTTTCTTTTGTTATATACGAAAAAACTCATATTTAGTTTAAGCGGTTATATCTCGGAAATCTATGATGAATTTAAATATTTAAATAATTTTAATACAATTGCTGTGATAAGGATTATTACCTATCGTTCTGTAATTTTAGTAAAAAATTATCTGTTGTTCAATCATCAATTATAAAAAAAGCCCACCCTTTTTGAGGTATTATTTAGAAAGAGATATAGCAATTTAAAATTAATTTATTAGAACAAAGAATTTCATATTGGAACAATTAATTTAGTTTAAGGAAGCTAAGTGCCAGTGAATTTGCCGCAGTTTTTTAGCATGTTTTGAAAACTTTATTATGTATACAACGGTAATTTTCGGTGATTACATCTGGTAATGATTAAAGAAAGGAGGTAAGAAATTAGATGACTTTCTTTCAAGGGCATCTCACTCAAAAATGCAACATTCCGCTCCTACAAGAAACACTCCAGCCACCAGCTTCGAGGAGGTCAACGCCCTACCAAAGAATCGCACCAAAAAGAGCGAGCGCACAGCTCCCCCGACTCAAGAAACAGATATAAATTCGAATTCAAATCCTTTCTCTCTCTCTCTCTCTCTCTCTCTCTCTCTCTCTCTCTCTCTCTCTCTCTCTCCTTCTCTGTCTCTCTCCTTCTCACCCTTACCGCTTGCGGCGCGCTTGGTCGTACGTCGCGGCCGCGCGCGAGTATATCAGCTGCTGGCAGGGAGATTGGTTTCGACGGGGCACGTAGGTAGGCAGGCAGTCAGGCACACCTACATACGTATATACTGCCCTCCTCCCTCGGCAGCGCTTACTCCCTCTCTCTCTCACTCTCTCCTGCGCTGCCGCTGCTGCTGCTGCTACACACACGCGCGCGCGTCCTTATGAAGCAGCGACGGCACCTGCCCCCGGGCCGGATCTTGTTACGGGCTGCGCGCTGGAAACTCATTTAGCATCCAGCGCCAGCCAGCGCTCGCCCGGTTAATGATTTCCCCGGAGCGCGCGCGCGCTCGCCTCGCTCAGCGTAGCTTTCGAAACAAATCGCATCGCGTAGTCGCCGTAATCCTTCGCGAACGGGCGGCCCCCGCCGATCGGCATCGATTATACGACGCGCGCGGCGCCGATAATCAAATCGCACGTGTGGAGAGAGAGAGAAAGAGAGAGAGAGAGAGAGATAGAGAGAAAGAGTGCCACACAGTTGCTATGGATGATGGCGGTCGCGAGCTTTTGAGGGAGTTAATCAATTTATTGCCAGCTCTGGAGCTGTTAGTGCGCCCGGGGAGAGGTGATGGAGAAGGGAATCGCGAGATTGCGTGAGGATTCTTTTTTGGGGAGGAGGGAGGTTGATTAGGGATTGGAATTGGAAGTTGCGGGGCTTTTTTTGGTTTTGGTTCTGGACTGGTGAGGATGGATGCGGGCTTATTTTGTAATTATTTCAAATGGCGATTTGATGTGTTGTAAAAAGATTTGAAGGAGAAGGAGGTGCTGGAAGTTGTTACGTTTTCTATCTGGGAAGACGAATTCCTGCAATCTATTCTGCGAGACGCCAGTAATCGCTCTTTTATATAGAGATGAAAAATTTCAAATTATATTTCTAAAATTACAAATTGAAATTTAAAATAAGATTCAGCGTGCGGTCATTACTGAGCAAAAGAGAACGGAGCTATATAGAACTCAACCGTCTTTTTCTGGGTATAAAATTTCCAGATTGCCGTAATGGCATCGAATACGGTTGGTGACTCGAGTACTTTTGAAATAAAAAAGTTCTAGGATTAATTGAGAAAGCGACCCTTTGCCGCACAAAGTTTCAAAGATTCCAGAAAAAACCTTATTTCAAAGAAATCTACTTACTGGTACTTATTATACTTAAAGGAAAATTAATGAGAGGCAAAATGATCTATATCCGAGTTTATGGGTAAAATATACCCCCTTTAAGAGGATGCCGTAGTGGAATATAGAGCAAAATTAACTTTTCTGATCTTTATTCGTTGAATTTTTAATTTTACAAAATTCTAAAAGTTGTTCCCAGTTCTATAATAGATCAAAGAATTGGGGACAACTTTTGTAAAATTTGTAAAATTAAAAATTTAACGAATAAAGTTCAGAACAGGTTACGGCATCCTCTTATTAAGGGGGTATTTGAAAAAATGTTAATGAGTATATTCTTTCTAAAATCTGCTTAAATGTTTGAAAAATCATTAAAAGAAAAAATTATCCAACCTAACCTATTGCTACCTATTGTCTTCATCGGTGACTCCCAAAATTGACATTTTCACTATTAACGTAGAATATTTTTTCAAATTTTCAGTCTTTTGACTTTTCACATTTATTATATATGTATTCATGGCAGTGACCTAAAAAACCTGAAGAGTTTTGAGTTTGACCAAAGAAAAAATATGTTTTAAGTTGTAAAATGATTATTTTTAATACATTTTTTACAAAATACCCGTGTGTAAGCATCACAAATATGGCCTAATAAGAGGTCGTAAAGTAAGAAGCATTTATTTTATATTTTAGCATCATATTTAACACATTGGTACACTTATAGTTATAGTTTGTGGGATTAAGATATTCACAAGCAACATTTTAAAAATGTCCAATATATTGGATAAATGCAGTGAACGACCTCAATGCAAAATGTTATTAATATTTATAGATGCGACGGACTGAGAAGCTTTAAAAGAAAAAAAACATACTAAAGTTTTATTATTCTTCAAAGAATCATTAAATAATTCATTTTTGCTAGTATGACATGGAATCAAGTATTATTATGAATAAGTTATTAAAATGAGTTGAAAATAGAAGATTTACCGTATGATGGGCTTAAAGACTGCTTTGCAGTAAAATAAGCCTTTGTACACATCCCAAAAGCAATTGCTTTTAAGATTATCATGCTAGCAAATAAGAGTTAATGTTTTCTCTAAGAATTATTACGGTTTTTTTACTACAATTTTATTATTAATAAAAACATACTAGCTGGAGACCGTTCACTGCATTTCACCAATATATTGGATATTAAAGTTTTGTTATTTAATCATACCCAAACTTCCTGTAACTTCATGTTTTCTCATTTAGTAACAAGTACTGACCAAATCGACCAAAACAAATTTACTCCGAACGCTGGAACATAACGATACAGTTAGCGGGTTAAAGTTTCGCGATCATTCACCAAAGTATTTACCCCATAAAAAGCTTGTGTCTCTTAATCTCACAATCGACTTTACCTCTCTGACCTCCACAACCCCATAAACATATCCCACTACCCGTCCCTTTAAACTTACCACAATAACGCATCCACACTCAAACGCCTCACCTTCACCTCTATACCCAGCACTCACTCGTGCACCCACCCACGACCACATCAACTTCTTCCGCGTGTCTTGCTCGATTCTCCTTTCTCTCTCTCTCTCTCTCTCTCCTCTGCGGGGGTGTCCCCCCCACCCACCAGTCCCGCTCGATTCGCGGGCTCCGCGCTCCTCGGCCTATACAGCATAGGATCGATGCGCGAGTGTACACGCGCCGGTGCACACAACACACGGAGCCGGAGACGGACACACGCGAAGGGGGGGGGGGGGGGAGCTTCGCGTAGCGCACGTCGCGGCAATGGTCCTCCGAATTAGAGACGCCAATCAAGTTGACTTATGGGCGACACCGTGGAAATTAGTTCAAAGAGAACAACGTGCTTTGATATCGCACTGCTGCTGCTGCTGCGGCAAGCGCCGTGTGTATATATACTGTATATACAGAGCTTATACACAGCTGCAGTACACGCGCAGCCGCTGCTGCTTCGCTTGCTTGCTTCCTTCCTTCCTTCCTTCCTTCCTTCCTTCCTTCCGACGAACGCGCGGGCGCGCGCGCCGGCGTTACTTATTCTTTCTACGTACTCGTCTTCGTTTCTCATGCCGCTTCTTTCTTTTTGCTTCTCTGTTTGCTAGCGTTAGAGTGTGCGCGTGGAGAACGTGCGCGAAATTACCCGCCGCGACAGTCGCTAGACTCGCATTGATTCTTTTGCCTCCTTTCGCGTGTGTTTGTGTACGCTCGCAGCGGGAAAGGATATACTTTATTGCGCGCGGAGATTGCTCGGGATTGCTTCGGGATGGTTTAATTTATTTAATTGATTGTTCGAGGGCATTTGGAACGTGCGCGTGCATAGGAAGGAATTAAGTGTACGGGAGGGTTTGTTCGATGCGCGTTATTCGGGGAAGCTCCGCGCGTGGGGGTTTTATTTTCGTCTGGCGGGGTTGTAATATCAAAGAAGACTGCGCACGGGCTATTTGAGGCGTAATTTACGGAGCGTGGAAAATTTTACGCGCGATTAGGAGAGAGGTTTTGTCGTGTGGCGGTGTAATGCGTATTTCGAGCGCTATGCGTGGAGATTAATGCGATGATAGAATGCGATGTGTCGGGGTATGGCCATAAGTGGAGCTTTGGCTTTTATGCGACTTCTGAAGCGCGTAATTTCATGTCCTTTTTATTACAAAATAGAGGGCACCAGGTCAGTGTAAAATATTATGAATATTGATAATCCATTGTTAATATATTTTAAAGTTAAACCAAGTTCTATATTGTATGTTACTTATTTTCTAGGTAGATATATTTTATTAAAATGTAACAGAAATCTTTCTTTCTTATTTAAAGGTCGTTAAGGCCCCTGGAATAGTCATAATGGAAACCTGTATATTTCTTGATGTACTTACCAGAAAGTTTCAAGAGTCAAACAGATCAGATTGGGATTTTTGAGATTCTATTTTTAAAAGATGATAAGATTTTTAAAAGTCGAAGAATTTGTTTTTATATCAGCTATAACTATAGTCAATAATTCTGTTTTACTTTAAATACCATATTAAAACCTTAGGTACATCAAGAAATATGCAGGTTTCCATTATGGCTATTCTATGGGACCTTACGAACTAAGATTAAAATTAAAATTTCTATTATATTTTGATAAAATATATTCAAATTTATAAATCAAGTAAGTAACACATGATGTTAAATCGATTTTGTTCTAAAATATATAATCGATTAATTTTTAACTTCAAGTTGGTTAGGTGCTCTCAGGCGATCTTATTTACTCATATTCATTATTTTGATCTTTCCTTTAACGGCTAATTGTAAAATTTAATTTCTAAAATCGAACCTCAAACGCTCTACTTCAACGTTAATGCAGAAGCTACCTGAGTACTGCAATCCAATTAGCAGCCGAAAAGTAGATATTCAATTCATTCGCCAATATCTACCTCGCATCCGCGCAAAATGTAAAAAAAAAAAGAAGCAGCGATTGCATCCATCGCATACGAAAGCCAAAATCCAAATCCCAAGAAGTCGAAAGAAGCCCCGTCCGCGCACGACTACCTCCTACTCGACTATCTACTCGAGAAAAATTGGAGTGAAAAGATCCTCCCCCCCACGCCATTCCACATACATCAGCAATCAGCATCGACCTCTCTCTCTCTCTCTCTCGCGAAAAGCGCAGCGGTAGCGGCATTCGAGCCGATCGCGCAAGATACACACGCGGCACGAAGCGCGCAGTCACCGACTACCGCTGGCGCATCGCGATGATTGGAGTCGTACTCTCGAGATCGCTTCGCCCGGCTCCGAAGGCGGGGGAGCAAAGAGCCGTGGCGGAAGAATGAATAGGCACTGTGGAAGGAAGAGAGAGCGAGAGAGAAAGAGAGAAAGAGCCAACTGCTGAATCGAGCTGCACCGTCGAGCTTTTCTTTACAGGCTATATACGTAGCTCTATGCACTTGCGCGCCCGTCTGTACAGCTGTATAGCTGTCTATCCGTGGGGTGTGTACGTGTGCAGGTACATACACGTGGGCACGGCTAGACGTACGCCCCCGATTTCTGGCCTCGCTCATTCACTGCCATTCGGATGGATGTTATGAGCGCGGCTCGGCGCCCGGCGTATATACAAGTGCACGTGGGCGGATTTCGCTTCGCGCTCGACGCACGGACAATGCCGGAGGAGGACTGCAAGTGGATGGAAATTCTTCGAGTGCGGCGCGGGGAGCTCGGAGTTGACTCTCGGATGCGGCGATTTTTCGAAGATCTCGTTGTCGACTTTGCCGTGATATAGATCTATACGAGGGAATTCTCGTCGTATAGGTATTGCTCTTATTAGTTACCGGCTGAAGGTTGTATTGCAGTATGCATACAAAGTCGCAGTTCAGGACGAGGGGCAATAAAAAAAGTTATTTTTATCTTTGAAGTTTATAGGAGGGACTAGGTCTCGGAGTTTTACGGACTAATTGCTAAACTTTCCTGCGAGTGACTGCTAAATCGTCAGCATCGTTCCAGTTTACTAGACTGCTTAAGAATCATTACTATGCCAGTGTCTCCGTGGGCCGTATCTCCTCTGGAAACTTTTAACCTCCTTTGATGTAATGGGATTGCGATGTACGGTCTTCAGGCATGACTCAGTAAAACTGGATGAAAAAGAAACATTTTGTAAGTTATATCTCCGACTAGTAACAACTTCGCATGAATTATGTAACCAACTTTTTAATTTAATTTCATTGAGTGAAGGTTTCTGGTTCTCTGTGTGCAGACAGAGAAAATTATACGCAAACATTTAGCATAGCTCAGAGTCAACATTTCGACCATGTAGTTTCATACGAAGCGGTGGCGGGAACTGCTCATTTCACGTTAGAAACATCTCCGCAATGTTTACAAAAGTTGCTGCGGCTGCTCTGGAAACTTTTTGAGTGGTTGCCTTAGTGCCACATCTGCTCTCCATTAAAATGTTTATTCTCCACTGAGCAACGCTTAACTAGCCTACACTGCAATGAGTTACAATAACTAGCTGAGATTGTTTCCCAAAGTCGTACCTCTGATACACGTGTTTGAACATCTCTTACACACCTCGCAAACATTCCTTCGAACGCAAAAATCGACATCTGAAATCGCGGACACTCCTCGCGCCTGACCGCAAACTCCGACCCATCCAATAAAGTTTCATTAAGGAAATCGTCGCAGCTCCCCCACCCACGCGACCTTACCCAAAAGAACCACGACCAAGGAAGAAAAAGAGCAAAACCTCGAACGACCAAACAACTGCGATCCAAGAAAGCTGCACCGATCCCAGATCTCGAAACGCTTAATCCTAATTCGCCTGTATTCTCCTGGTACGCGCGCGCGCAGCGAGAGCCAACCCCACCTCGCGCGGCTGATCGATTTCGTCGATCTCGCGGCGAGACGCGACGGCATTGTCAGCTCTCCGCGCGGCCCGAGTCCTTGATTATAAAATATGTCTCTCTCTCTCTCTCTCTCTCTCTTTCTCTCTCTCGAGTTATATTGCACCGCGCGTGGCTCCTCTTCCTTTATTGCACTCGGTGGAATAAAATCGAGGATGTACTCGCGCTCGCGCGCGTAGGAATCCCGGATAGAATGCGCGCGCCCTGCAGCGCCAGTCGCGCGCGCGGGTCAGTCGCCCGCTGCTTTTCTCGCTTTTATTATGCACTCCGGCTCTCTGTGCCTACACACTATACGGGCCGCGCGCTTTATATTAAAATGTATGGGCGCGCTCGCGCGCGCGAGGGGGGTAGGGTGCGCCGAGGAAGGTGCGTTAAGGTGGATCGTCGAAAAGGAAGAAAAGTGATGGATAGGGTGAATGCACTGTGTTTGATGTATCTTAATCATTATGATGTTATCTGTTTTGTATGTACTGTAAGTTAATAAATAATATTTTATTTTAATTTTATAATTCTCATTCATTTTATATTATTGTCGATATATGACCAAAAGCCAAGGAGTGGCCAATTGTTAAGGGTGTTTTTTTCAATTATGGGTATTATGTTGCTTCGAAATTTATAACAATGTTTTACACTGAGAAAAGAAAGTAGTAACGGCTACTACCAGGGGATAGAAATGATTACTATACTAGACTGACTAGGAAAAAAATATAATGTGGTATTTCAAATTAATTAAATTAATCTGGTTGATCGAACTAAACTACGTATTGCGGCTACATCATTACTTTGATATTATTCTCACAACTATATTTTGCTGTGAAGACCATACAATATCATCGACAACCATAATATAGCTATGCCAGCAATATGTATGGTTACTCGAACAAAACCGGTATAGTTATCATATAAATATAAAAGTATTGGTGTGATATCCAATCCTATTTATCAGTGTACCTTTATATATAAGTTATAATATAGTATCTATTCCTTAGCAGAATAGTAAATATCACAAGACTGTCTAGTACTGAGTTTCATACAACCAAAATAAGATACAATTGATAATCAAAACAAGACCTCTAGTATTCAGTCCTAAATTTCATAGTAATGAGTAAAATTTTCCTATACATCTTGGATTTACTAGAGGGTCTACTAATGGTTACTAATTTTTTCTCTGAGTATATAATGAAATTAGACAAGATTTTGTTTGTGGTTTCAACTTCGGAAAATATTAACGAATAGAGATATCAGCGCGGACTCATCGATTACTGAGGTCCTTATAAAAACAACATATTATAAAAAAAAACTTATGTAATTATTTAACATGTATAATGTCAATTTTGTTAAATAATAGGTTAATCAAGAGATTAGATCAACTAGTTAATATGAGATAAATTTAGACTAATGAGATGTAATACTACTTTAACTAAAAGTAACACTATAATACAAATTTTAATATTAGGAATATGGCATGTACATTCATGGCCGCAGTAAGAAACGCGCGAAATAGTTTTTTTAAATTACCTTATTCTAATTAAAATATGTCTTCAATGGTAATTAAAATGGGGGTTACAACTGTAAAACAATAAATATAGTTTTGAAAGTTAAATTAAAATGAAATTTCAACATACCCGTCTAATTTTTTCATTGAAAATTGTCTGTATTGGGAGTCACAGTAAGTTATATATTTACATTTTTAGATTTTGATTTAGACTACAAAAATTAACTGCTATCTGGTGCTATAAATATCGTCTAATTACTTAATGCACATTAATTTACTTCTTAAGCTGCACCTACAGTATATTAACATTTGTTAATGTTAATATGTCTTCTAAATACTTATGGGCCAACTACGTCGCTAAGAGTAAATATGGGATCCATTCTATCACTGAAAGCATCGATTTCATATGTAGTTTTGCAAGAAATGTACATTTTTATATATTTCACTAATTCTGTATTTCGAAAATCCGTTTTATTTATTGTAGTTCATTAATCTGATGTATGTACTGATGATTAAAATAAATTATAAATTTCATATATTTGACACATGAATGCACTTTTTATGTACCCAACCGCTACAATATTATTAGCTGTATTGTGTCCTAACTGTTACCTGAAAAAATATTATTAATTTTCATTAGAAACGTTAAACTACAGAATTAAATAATGCCAATTTTAAATTTATAATGTTTCTTGTTATTAAAACATGGAAGTGTGTGATGTTTAAAAACTGAAAGTTTAATTTTATCTGTTTCATATCCACGTATAAACTTCAACTTTAAAAATAAAAAAGCCAATATTGTTTGTACGTTATAGTCAATTTTATTTCGCGAATAAATTTTATTACGTTTTCCAGCATCGAAATATTCGCGACATCACATAACGTTAAGCAATGTTTAAACGCCTGTTAAATCGTCGGTCTGCACGTGACGAATGCAGTTAACAGCCGAGTGCCTCGTCGTTTGCCCATCCCTGAATATTTTATACGTCATTAATGAATGGCCTATATATCGAGAGCAGCGCGTTTTCCGAGCTCCGTTAATTTTGATGAAAATAAATAATAACGTATCCAAAAATTGCATCCGGCGTTTCACATGATGCTCAAATAAAGAGAACGAAAAGCTCGGTAATATTTCAGAGTTTAATATAAATTAAACAAATTTCTCATTATATAAAATGGATACAAACGTAATAATACTTTAATTCACGACTTAACTATTATAGACACTTTACTGCCCTACAAAGCGAGACTAAAGTAGCTTTTTATTCCCTCATATATTTTTTAAATTTTGGTTTGTATTAACAATGGATCGTGGGTCCCACTTTTCAAGTCAACAAAGTGGCTACACACTTAAGTCGTGAATAAAGTTCTATATGCAACATGAGAGTAAAGTTGATCATTCACTCGGGTGATTACTGCATTCGCTTCGCTCGGGCAGTTAACCCGTCCGCAGGAATAATCTACGACTTTAGTCCCTTGTTACATAATATACTATTATTCCCGACTCAACCGAAATGATCACTTTATTGACCTGAAAACCGGGAGAAAAGTAACATACAATTCCCTCTTGTCTACTTTTAGCAAAGAACTTTATCACTACAGGATTATTGAAATATATAAGATTAGTTCGATTTCAAAAAAATTTAAATGCACCGTTTTATCTGTCACGAAAGATAGTCTGATGCATCACTTTTCGCATAGATAAATGAATCACGGTTTAATCAATAATTTTCATTTACATATATATATATATATATATATATATATATATATATATATATATATATATATATATATATATATATATATATATATATATATATATATATATATATATATATATATATATATATATATATATATATATATATATATAGAAAGAGAGAGAGAGAGAGAGAGAAAATATAGATATGAAGAAAAATGGGCCAGATAGATAAAATATATATCGATGCTCAATATGAAGAGTAACGCGTTTCAAATTGTAAGACGAAGAGTATTGCTTTTCAGTGTTCGGGGCGAAGACTAACACGATTCAAGAACCCGACTTAATCAAACTTCGAAAACACGTCAAATAGCTCTTGAACTTATTTATTTTTATCTCCTAAACATGTGGTATCATTAGGATAGTATTCCCATGTTTAGAGGGATACACATAAATTTAAGATCTATTTTATGCATTTGGCGAGTGTTATAACCATTTTCGTAAATCTTTGAATTACGTTGCTCTTCGTCGCCAACCTCCGAATCGCGTTACTCTTCGCTGCAAACGCTGAATCGCGATACTCTTCGTAGAAAATTGAAACGCGTTACTCTTCGTATTGGACGTCGATATATCAATGGAACTATTTCTGTCACGAAAATTTGTAATAAGAAACGTTGATTAAAAAGTAAATATTTGTATATCGTTATATTATACGTGAATACATAAAGAGATCACAACTGTATCGCGTGTTAATAATGCATGTAATTCTTAAAAAATAGCGCTCAAATATCGCTCCGTTTCACCTGCTTCATTTCATATTTACGACGCCACTTTTAATTCTAATGGAAATCGATAGTCTTTCGTACCAAAAAAAATCAAAATCTTTAATGATACCACCAACGTGCAGCTATCGAACAACTCATGAAACATGCAGGAGCCAACGACACTCTCAACTCAATCATTCAGCGTTCGCAAACAGTTAGCGATCTTCCTAAATTATAAACAAATATCACGAGGCCCCTGCAATCGATCCTCGCGAACGTCCCATCGTATCGCCGCTGAAAAAAAGGATAAACTCCCAACCGTACAGCGTTAAAATAAACAGCGTCCAGCATCGAGACTCGCACATGCGTAAATGCAGTCGACGACGCCAGCAGCTGTCCCCGACGCATCCGCTGCTATACTGTCACGCGCTGAATAGAATTTTCTTTTTCCGCGGCGTTTTTTTTTCCGTCTCTCGGGCGCGAAATTTCCAGCGGGAATATGCACCTAAACGCGCGCAACTGACAAGCGCGTACGCGGCGAGGCAAGTGCGCGTGTTTATAATGTAGCCCGGTGAGCGGCGCGTAATATATAGGTGAAAGAGAGGCGTAGGACGAGAGCGAAGGGATATTTAGGTCAGTGTTTTGCCCGCATTGATGCACGCGAAAAATAAATGACGGTTGATCTAATAATTGAGTTCTATTTTTATTTTATTTTTCGCGAGGCAGAGAGAGGACTTTATTTATTGTTACTGGTGGCCGAGGGCATGGACATTTTCGAAATTAAATAACCTTTGCAAAGGCGTGTAACTGTCCATGCTGAGAATTCGTCAATAAATTGAAGCACTTCGGAGAGGGACATAACGTATTCTAAATTTAGAGCTTCGATGCATAAAGCAGTTTACCACTTGGACTAGCTTAAAATAGAAAAGCTGCGTCAGCTAAAATTGTGAGACCGAGGCTAAACTGAAAACTAATGTGTGTTTGCAAAATTTAAAACAAGTGCGTTAAATAAATAAGTGGAGGACTAAAACATTTAAAACATCTATTATGTACGACCGTTTATTTGATGAATATATAATATCTCAATTGCAAGCTGTAAGAATATAGAAATCCTTTAGCATAAAGTGTTCAGTTTAGCCCCGGCGTCTCCTAGTTAATGTAGTAGATTTTTAACCGAAAACTTCAACCGATAATTATGGATTGTATTATGATAAAATTAACACTATAATCATTTCCGCCTTTTTCTTATATATTTTAGTACTCTTAAGTACAAGCAAATTGTACGTATTTTAATTTGGTTTGTCAAATTTTCATGTAAATATCTGCAAGTGAAAATGTCTCCTTGAAATGACATAAAAATGGACATAAACGCAAAGAGTAAAATATATTAGAAACAATTTAAAGCGCTAGGTATATATTTGATCGTAAAAGAAATTATTGACAATCGATAGAACATTCGACCGAAAGTCAGTAAATAAAAGGAACGGCGTTACTAGCTGTTTCTCCAGTAGTCGCATTAACGATATTCAATTTAGCCGAATGCACATTGGAAAATGCAATCTAGAGCAGCAGCTCGCGTGCCGGGATCCATACCTCCTTCTGAACTTCGAGTCTCGCGGGGGACATACATCGACTGCCGTGCACCGGAGATAGAGAGAGAAAGATAAGTGCGCGCGTGCACATCCTTTGCCGCGAAAATTACTGCATTCGAGCACGAGTGTGTCTGTCTGGGCGACGAGCGCCAAGTGCATCACCCTACCAGGTGATAATCCTCGGGGGTCTCGCGTTCGGAGTTTTTATTGTCGCTGGCAACGCGAGAATCCGAGGCTCCACACACATCCACATGTGTATATTCGTATAACGTGTTTCGCGGCAGTTTTGCCCGCGATATACTTCGCTGCATTCTGTCGATGACATTCGAAAAGCTCGTGAATTATTAATCGATTTCGATATTCGACGCTCGGAGTTTCCCGAGGGAGAGAGAGAGAGAGAGAGAGAGAGAGAGAGAAATTTTTAAAAAGTCATTTTGTTGCTCCTAAAGCTTTGTGTTTTATATATGATGAAATTCGCGCAGTGTTTCGCAGCAAGCGATTCGAGAGTAAGTTTAATGAAATTCTGCGAACGGCGAATAGATGTAGTTTTTAATGCTCGTTAAGCATTCATCGCACTGCGTTGTCAGTAGAATTAAATTACTATGATTCTTCGAAATTATAGTTCTTATTCCTTTTCAAATTTTCGAGAAATCAAATTGAATTAGTACGTAATTTTGATCTAATAAAAAACTAAATGGATCAAGTTCATATATTAGCTTTCATGTCATTATGACTGAACGAATTATAATAAAAAATTGTTGTATTTTAAGGTCAATTGGACGCTCATACCTTCTTAAACAGTTCATTTTAAATGTCAATTTGAATAAAATTTATTATTAGTGTATTCGATGCAACACATGTGTATAAACTAAAAATTCGATTTTTTAATTATTATAATTGCAATGCCCAAGAATCAAGTAAACTATAGACGATATAATATATGTTACAAATATTTCGTTTATTTAATTATCTCATAGAAGATCTTGAAGTATAAATTAATAATTACATAACATAATAAATAAATATTATAGTGTAATTGTTCGTAGTATAATAGAGCGGGTAAAATTCAATTTTCACTGACATTGATATCGATACTCTCAAATTGGCTCGAGACAATGAGGAAAGTTCTTCCGTCTTAAGCTTTTAATTAGAACGAACGTCGATGTCAGCGAAACTTGTTATTTAAAAAACTTCGGCTTCTTCATTACAATCCTCGAGATGTCTTTACATTAACTCAAAGAAAGAGTTTCGATATATTTGAATTTATAGTAGGGCGTGTATCGTGGAAGTTAGTTATTTGTCCTCTGCAGCCCGTTTGTTACCTTTAATTAATACGGAACTACAAAGTTAGATCTGTAAATTTTGTTTAAGACAGCAAGCGCGCCCGCATTTACTTCAGATAGAGGAAACTGCGAAACTTTAGTTACGCGGGAGTTACTTAATTTTATTTATTAACCGTGTAACTTTCCATCATAACCTTTTGTCCTCCGGCTTAATTTCGAAACAGCGGCTTCAAGAATATTCGATATCCCAGGAAGCGGTCGACGAAATTATCGAATTGTCACATTTCAGGCAAACGTATGTTTTCTAACAAATCGCTTTTTTACGACAGCAGCTAATTTTACATTACAGGTAGCGCAAGCTGTACGATAACATTTTTAAGCATCCATCAATCATTCAAAACAACACATAACTTTAGGAAAATTTACACGTCTATTATTCATTTTAAACAGAAACATTTACCGTACTCACTTCGAACGCGTATGATTTGTGTTAAAAACTACACAAGCAAGCTCGAGGTGAAAAAATGTTTTTCACGCATTATAAAAGTCTCTTACTTTGCATAAATGCATATCTCTTCCTGAAGAACTTAATATTTAAATCACAACAGGTTATACCAGAAATATGCCAGAATCCAAAAGCGGCTCGAAAAACTTTTCACTCCTCGGGAATGTCTCTTTTATCCGCGCGTCGGAGAAGAGACAACGAGCGAGAGAAGGAAAGAAAAAAAAGAAAGCAAGCCACAGCGAAGAAAAACCAAAGGCCGATGACAAAACAGCTCAATAAAAATCTCGAGTTTATGCGAATATGCATATACATTCGCGAATTCCGAGTGCGCATCATTGATTTATCGATGTACATCCCCCGGCGGTCCCTCGCGTGTTACAAGCGTTGACAATAAATTTTCCAATGCGCTTATTAAGTTTCCTCGGGGTCCCTGCCCCCCTCCAAAAGATTTACCGGCGTCTCGAAATTAAATCGCCGGCAATTAAACGGCCCGCTTCTCGGCCGATCGGCAACCAAAACAACAAACAGTCGCAAAAAAGTCCCGAGAAAACCTTCCCACTGTTTCTTCTTTTTTTAAAAAAAAGGAGCAAGGGTATATATACTCGCCCCGTGCGACAGGACGAAGCGCGAATTCGCTCGAGAGCTAATTGCGCGAGTTTTTGAGCCAAACGAGATATATCCTCGGTCTCTCTCTCTCTCACTCTCGCGAATATACGCATGCGCGCTCGCTATCGGCGAGGCAGCAGCTTGTGCGCGCGGGCTCTCGTCGACTCGGCCGAATATATATGTGACGTTTATTGTTATTACGTCCGAGAGACCGCTATAATTGAGACATAAAGTTGGGAGCTGTGCCTTTCTCTCTCGCTCGCTCGGAAGTAGAAGCGGACGAGTTTAGCCGGCCTGTGCGCGCCGCGCCGTGGCGGCAGCTCCTTAATCCCCGCGGGACGTATGCGCACGGGAGTCGCGCGTTTGGGTTGCCATCTGTGAGTGTGTGTGTGTGTGTGTGTTTTTGTAAGCGCTGGATGATGCAATGCTGCACGGGAAAAAAATCTTGTAGCTGCTTTCACTTTAATACCGCGGAAAGTGTATTTGTATAAGTGTATGGAAAAAGTCTGGAGTAGAAAGCACGGAAAAGTGGATATGTTTTATTTGGAAATGAGTGAAGCAATGTTTGACTATTTAAATATTATGTCGCGGGATTTTAGTTCTTGGAAATCGAAAGAGAAGATCTCTTACACTACTTGACGAATGACTTTGTTGAGGATTTTCTTATAGATATTTTAGGAATTAGTTGTAAAGAGGGATACCCATGATTTTAAGATTTATCCGTGAAAAGTATGATTAATGATATGAGCACGAACTTATTCTTTAAAATGGTAACGTTGGTAGTGCGTGGATTGGAATTAGTATGTATTATATAGATACATACCAAACGATTTTCAAAACTATTCCACTTATATTGTTTTAAATTTAGTCAGAATTCAATTTAGAAAACGTACATAAATGTTTAAGCCTTAGAAGTTTTTGTTTAAATCTTGGCAATCAAACATTTTTTAGACAAAATATAACACCTCAAAGGTATTACAAAATTTATTTTAAATTATCTTATTTTGCTGCCTTGCAAAAAATCCTTATTGCACGAATTACCTTAAATTAACAGAATTTCAAACCTGTGATCCATGACAGTTGATGCTAAACTTTTGTGTTTACCTTAATAAATATTCTTGAGAAAGAAAAGAGAGACTGAGAAATGTTTAGAACGCTTAACTTTAAAAATTTTAGTGAGACCTTCAAGGTTTGTGGGTTTATTTTCAAGTTTTCACCGAGGCTGGTCACCATAACAATTTCGAAAAAGTCATTTCAATTCCAGTCATACGTCATACTAATAATAAAGTCGTCACCCCTCCAAGTCACAGATTTTATAACGTCTTGAAAGCGGGATTCTGATGCTAAAAATAATGACATAAATCATCCGTAGTTTATTCCAATGCGTCCTTATTTAAAAAATAACAGCTTAATGACTTTTGTGTAATATTTAATAAAAAACTAATTTAAACTTTAATATTCTAGCATCTAAAAATAAAAAGAAAAACTTTTCGTAACGGAATTGAAAGTAGACAAAAATAAGTTATAATTTATATTAATATTGATTTTTAATCACAATTTTCCTCAGATTTGATTGTGGTTCATTTCATTATTTAGCACCAAAAATCACATCCCAGTGTTTCAAAAATATCCGTGACCTGAATATATGAAACTTTCCTTACAATCCGTGTAATATTAAAGACAATTTTTTTTAATATCAAATCTGAAGAAATATACATATTGATTCAAAATCAATAAAACATAACGAGAAGCGAAAGAACCGTAATTATTTATCACTTTCGTTCGATGTATCGTACGATTGCCTTAACGGTACAGGCGCGATCAGCGTCGATATATAAAATTATTAATCGCCAACGTAAAAAATGTGTATTTCGAGGCGATATAAAGGAGGTGTCGGTGTGTCCGGTCCTCGCTCGTATACGTGATTATCATGCGACTTGTCGTCGCGCTTACATATACACGAGCACACGTGCACGCACACATACACACACGGGCGCATGAATGTTTGAATATCGGAGAGAGAGACAAAATGCCGTCGGCGTTTGTACAACGGAGGGACACAGGTGACTGCGTTATTCGAGGCTCGTGGTTTCGGGCGTTAATTCTGATTTATCTTGTTCGCGCTGGTATGTCTCTATTATGCGGACAACGCCCGCGAGAGAGAGAGAGAGAGAGAGACGCGATATTGATGTGTAAATACAGTTTCTTGTACGGCGCGGTCTATAACGGCTTCCCTCGCGGCCGATACATAAAATTACGATTTGTATTTATAAAGATTTTCGAGTCAGGTGGATAAGAATTTTATTAAGATAGCGCGTGTACAGCTGGCAAGGTACGACTTTATTCCACGAGGATTTGGCCAGCTGACGTTTGCTGCTTAACTTTCGAATGTGTTGGAATCGTTGAAAGACTTTGTGACAAGCGGTTAATAAGATGTATGTTTAAGTGCTTATTTGTTTTTTTTTATATTTGACGTGATACCTATAAATCTGATACCTTTTCAGCTTTCTATATACTGAAACGTATATGCTGGAATGAGGAATTACGATTTTTTATACAAATGTTGAAATAAGCGATGCAATAGAAAAATAACAAGCAGCGTTTATATATATATAGTCTCATTGGAGTTAAGAAAACACTATCTGGTAGAATTAAATGATTCTTACAAACATTCTAATAATTATCTGGCAGATTAGTAATATAAATAAAATATACTACAATGGCTTAAATTAACTTTTTAAATAAGACCAAATCGGTGGTCAAGTTGAAAACAAATTTCTGTTTGATTTGTTGGATACGCATTGATTTGGCGATCGTTGTCGTTTTTAGAAATGTTCTGTGTTTCAATTTTCACAACATCAGGTGTATCCATTATTTTGTATCTATAAAAGGTACGCTCTATAGACTGATAATTCTGAAAAATATTTGAAGTCACATATGAAAAAAAATACTGCAGTAGATTGCTTTGTGCCTAGTAAAATATCACAACTCCTCAGTAAAAAATGCCTTACTTTTGGGTAACTCACAGTTAAAGTAAATTTTACTCTTAATGCTTTTTAAACCTATTAAATAAATGACTACACTGAGAAAACCATATCGCAAATTTCATATCGTAAAATTATGATAGCGTAAATTTTTCGATTCATATATCATAGATCAAATTCCTTTCGATCCAATGTTGCAAAATCATGAGCCTGGGACCTGAACATAAAATATCGCCTATTAAGAGAAATTAACTATTTAAAATTGTATTTTTAATGTAGAAATTCAAATTTTAAATTGCTAATCTTACGATATCATATCGTATCTGACGCTGAATAATTAGGATATCGATACGTAAATTCTTAGTATATAAAATTCTTAGTACTCACTTGCGTGAGGTACGATATATATTGCGCGAGTTGCGATATAGTTTTCTCCGTGTATCACTCACAAAATAAGGCAAGATTTACCCCAAACCGTGAGGCACTTTCCGTTCTAGCATTTTCTTCCGTGCACTGGGTCTCTATCAAAGGGCTAACAGAAACAGATCTCATCCAATTAAATACAACTTTCTATTTACAAATCTACCAAGAACATTTGTTAAACAATATAAATCTGTCAAACCTCAGCCCGCATAACTTAAATCACCAACTGAAGCCAGCTCCAGCGCGAGCAGGAAATATTAATACAAATCCCAAGGAGCGCGAGCGATAATTCATCGGAAAACGATGAAAAATGCATCTCGCGCGAGCAACCGTGAGACACGTCGTAAAGAGCCTGCGCGCGCACACCTGACTTGGTCCGCTCGTCGCAGCACCAGAAACCCGTATTAACATTTCTGTAACGAGCGCGCGACACTTAATATCTCCAAGTCCCACACGCGGTCCCTCGCATTCCTAATAGACCCGTGGGACACTGCCGACAGCGTGCGGCTACTCCAAAACCTATCCTACGCGGTGCATCCGTTCTTTAAAAAACAAAAAGAGGAGACAGAAAAATTCGTCCCTCTATCTCTCCTCTCTCTCTCTCTCTCTCGTTAACGGCATAATAATGAGGGGCACTTAAGGGGGCCCCGTAGCGCAAGTCCCCGCGTCCGAGCCCTTTCGTACGCCACTCTCGAAAATTGAGTCACGTATAGCGCCGCGGCTGCTGGCGTACGTGTGTACCTATGTAGGTGCATATATACCTATGCACGCATCGCATGTGTTATATATACACGGGAGGAACGAGTGTGAGTGTGTGTGTGTGTGTGAACGCGGCCGTGCACGTGGATGACGCTTGACAGATCGGCTTCGTTCCTTTCCTTTCGCTTGGTCGCTCGTCGCTGCTACTTCTCGGGGGCCAATGACATGAAAACGACTGCGAGCTCTTTCATCTTCCTCTGCCACGCGTGCTTTTCCCTTACTTTTTTTCTTCGACTGTTGGCTGCACCGACGCTGCTGCTGCTGGTGCTTTTGAAGGTGCTCCAAATTAGTGCGGTACTGTAAATCATGCGTCGTTTGGAGGGCCGCTGAAGAAGTAGTTTCTTTGGGGAGGGAGGAAGAGGGCTTTTGATCGGGTAAGGTAAAAGTACCCCTTATGGAACGATTTTCTGGAGGTTAAAGATTGCGGTCCGATTTAAGCTGTTGTAAGGTCTAATAATGTTAAACTTTTGATATTTTTCGATAGGCTAATGATTAAAGATGAAAATGCGACCTGGTAAATGTAAATTAAACGTAAATTAAAATTATAATAGTCAATAAAGTAAACCAAGAACCGGTACGTGTTATGGAACGCAGATTTTAAGGCTTGTCCCCCTGTTCCATAATTCATGTCCCTATTTTGGAACAGATTAAAAATTTGTTATAATTAAATGTGTAATTAATTATACAAAGTATTTGTTGATTTTAAAGAATAAGAAAAAGTTTAGACATTAATCAAAAATGATAATATATAATTTTAGCCCAAGTAAGTAAGTTATATTATATACTTAATAATTTATTAATTTTTTAGTTTATTATTTAATAAATAATTAACACAAATACATATATTCTGAGCATAACACGCATGTATACATTTAGTAATACTGATTTTACATAGTCTACGATTTTAAATAATTTATTCTTTTTCACGTTTAATTTTCTTCTGAATCTCGTTCATCTTTTCTTGCATTTCGCGCATGTACTTCTTTTTCGCCTCTGCCAATTTCTTTTTCTCTTCCTGTAAACTCTTTCTCTTTGCTTTTTGTTCATCCTTTATTTTTTGGGCTTGTTCTTTCTCCATATGAGCCTTCCACCACTCATCTGAGGTACCTACAGAAGGTAGTTTGGATTTTCCAGTAGTACCTAATTTAGCACGTTTTTTTTTAGGTAAGTATTCAGGAGGTAAGGTAAAAGCATAGGCAAAACTCTTTCTTTGATCACTGATACTACCTAAATAAATGCACAGAGATTATATTGCATGATTGATGAAATGTATGTTTGTACAGAACGTATTGAGCTATGCATCAAATCAATTTGTACGACTCACCTGAATCTAGAGAAGGGATACTAATATTCTCTTGATTATCTTGAAGGTCACTTGATTCGTTATTTATTTGTTTACAAATCTTTTGTACATTTTCTTGTAACACAGGCAAAACATTTTCATTTTGAGGACTAAAAATTCTCTCAAACTGATCATCGATCATCTTGTCAGAGTTATCTGTTCTTTGGACGGTCACTTGAAGACTTGAATTTTTTTTGTTTATAACTCGAGGACTGGTAAACTCTTGTACTTGATCATATTCTATCTCCAAGGCCACGTACATAATTTTGTACACTGTCTAGCAATTGCATTTTACTGACTGGATATCCTCTTTCAGCCCGATACATAATCCAATGTACAATATCATTTTCAACATCAGTTGACAAAACAGCGGGAGGGCCAGTCTTCGAATGTGTCTTATCCGGATTCTTCACAGCTCTGTGCATTGATAACTTTCTGTATATCTACAAAAGTATATAGTTTTCTTTTTATTTTTTCTTTTTTTTACCACTTTCACTTCCTTTTTTACAACAACTTTCTTGCGTCTTGCACTTTTTTTCACAGTATCACAGACTTTTTCACCGCTCTTTTTATTCTTCTTGATTTCCTTCTTTATCCTTCCTTTTGCTGACATTCTTCAAAATCGTAATAAGTATCTGTAATAAATATGAAAATAAATTCTTAAAGATTAACGTACTTTGCTTATGTTTGCTTAATTTGTAGGTTAGGTTTTTATTTTTGCTTCAAAATTGTATTTATATATACATATTATATATACATAACTTACACAATAGGTTAAAAAACACAAATTAATTGCTGCAAACGTTTTGGCGTTATAGAAGTAAATAAAAACTTTTAAAATTACATGTTAAATTTTTGGTCAAAACGTGCTCCATAAACCGGTGCAGAAAGTAGAAGGAGGTCTGCGGATTTGGAACACTGATTTGGAGTGTTTCATAAATCCGGACTATGGCGATTTTTGCGCACCAATTATGAAACACCAATATATTTCATAAAAAACTTTATTATTGCAAAACAGACACTGTGTAACTTTATATTATGAATCAAAAGCAATATATTATTCAATTATTGTATTATAAGAGAATTTAGATATATAAGTATAGTAAACAAATCAAATCGTAAAAAATCAGCTCCTACCGTACAAACAAGCGGAGATTTCGGTAAATCTCGAGACACACACAATTATATATTTTTTATTAATTGTAATTACTGTGTATCAATATATATTGTTGTGTGTTTTAAATAATAATACTTTAAGATATCGATACAATTTTTATAATTCTTATACGTATCGTTATCATATTCTATTTTATTATATTTCAAACTGTTCCATTACGGGGTCATGAATTTAGGACTGTTTCATAAAGGGTACTTTTACCTTATACGCGCGCGAAATGCTCGTCGGAAATTGTCGTACGGTTGAGTGGGTTTGATGATTGTGAGAAATGTTGGGTGGTAACGCTGTCATTTTTATTAACTGATTAGCATTGTGACTGTTGAGGAGAATTATAGTAAAAATTATATATTATACGGAAATGTTCAGTAATATTCTCTCGAGAAGTCGAATAAGGCATCATAAACTTTTTGAAAGTTTGTGTATCATAATATTTAAAAGCTAACTATAACGAAACGTACATCCTAAACTCATAAAAGTAAGCGTTGACACAAAAAGTAGATCATTAGCAGTTTATTATTTTAGTAGCAGTAAACTACTTGTGCGCGTTCATATATAATATTTTTGGGTCATTTTGGGAGCTTATAATTATTTGATATTTTATTATACTATTAATATTATTATTCACACTATATATATTTATTTATTTATTATTAATATTCTGTATTATCATTTAATATTATTTCTAAAAATGAAGTTATTTGTAAAACTTATAACATATAATTCCTAGAATTTTCCATCAATGATTAATTTTTTATCTTAAGTTAAATAACTAAGATGAAAAAGGAGCCAGTGTGTCACTGGCTGCGTATAGCAAAGGAAATATAACATATAATACCTAGAATTTTCCATTAATGATTTATTTCCTTTGCTATACGCAGCCAGTGACACACTGGCTCCTTTTCATCTTAGTTATTTAACTTAAGATAAAACTCTTCTACTTCGACTCTCGACTGTAAACACGTCATGGTAATATATTCAAATAAAACACATTGTTTATATTGAAATTCAATGAAAATATTCATTTAAACAAAATCCTGTTTCCCCAAATTAGTTTCTAGCGAAGCCGTACTCATACAATAGTGCACCAAAACACTTCTAAGTCTCTACTTTTCAAACGTAAAAATTTATATTTATATTTTATATTTATATTTTCCTTCTAGAAGAGTATATTATGAAGTTTATTCTTAAAAAAAAACTAACTGCTATATTTATTTTATGCTAGTATAAAGTTACATTTTGCCATTTATACAAGAATAAATCAAGAAATGTAATATTTATACTAAAAAATACTGCATGAGCTAACATTACAGAACAGTAAAAAGTTTTCATTGTAAAATATAAAATGTATTCTTTTATAGAGAGTAAAATATTTGTACTTGTGTCTGCAATTGATTCTTTATCAAAATAATAAATTTCTATTTAGAATATTTTAGATATAGCTTTCTTACGTCAACGTTCGTTCCTTTGAGTTCGGAACGCAGTTAGAGTTCGTGACGTATGCAAAACACTCCCGTACAGAATCATCGCAAGTGCCTTTAAACCTGAAAATAAAAGAACCCCGCAACTCTCGCAGCAAGTACAAAGTGCCGAAGAACTCCGAGAACTCGAGGGGGTTATTACTCACTCGCTGCTCGGCGCGTCGCGTCGTCACGGCCAGCTATCCGCAGATGAAAAAGCCGCGTTTGGGCCTCTCCTTTGAAGCGAGCTGGCCTCTTTTCACGCTTCGGCGTCGACGAACGAATCCGTCATTAGCAAGTGGGAGGCACACTGGGCCCCCAGCTGGCAGCGGGCTTTCTTTTAATATGGATTTTCAAATGAGTCGGAAAGGACATTCCACGCACGCGCGTCTCCCTACTCTTTTCCACGCTCCTCGCGAGTGCCTGTGCGAGAGCTATATGGGCAATCGCTCGAAAGCGTCGTATATTAAGGGGAAAGGGCGCGTACGGCGTTTCCCGCGTGGAGTGCGCTGGCATTACGCGCTGAAAATAAACCTAATTTTTGGGGCACTTTCCGGGGCGGACTAATTGCGCGGTTTTGACGGCTGAGAAATTTTACGAGCCGTTGGTCGGGATTTGTGCAGGCGCAGTCGATTCTTTGGAGGGTTTCCGGTGAGCGTGGCAGGAGTATGTGGATTGGTGCTGGTTAAGATTGATGGATATTTCTTTTAGATTATAAGGTAATAATAAATTTGGTTTTGAAAAATTTAAGATGATAGATTAGTAGACAGATGAGAGTTGTGACTGCTGACAGTACGGGCCACTGGTTTTTTTACTGGTATATGGTAATATCGGCCAATCAAATATCGATGTACTCGCCACAAGCTATCAATCAATCTAGATCGGCTGCTAAGGCCTAGTGTGAATTTCAATGTGAGTGTGAGTCTGAGTCGCGACTATGGGTTCGAGTCTATAGCAAAGATTATAAAATAGAAACATCGCGCATCGGTTATAATGTATTTAGTGCCTCTTATTTTAGAAAAATTATATTTTAAAATAGCTTTTCTAATCGTACAAAAGAATGTGTTGTCTAGCGAAATTATGGGATTACGATTTATGTATAGTAATTTATTTAACTGATTCATTAAAACATTCATTTGAGTCCAGTTTGGTGCATTAACTGTTAATTCAGATAATCACATAAATACAGATAGATAAATATTTATTTAATGATATATGTAGATTAGTGAGGCGTACTGCTACAGGTATGAAACAACAAATTAGAAATTTATTATACTTTTGTACATTTAAATATAGGTAAGCGGGAAGTGACAAATAAGCGTTTCAGACTCAATGAGAGTATCTAGTATATATATATATATATATATATATATATATATATATATATATATATATATATATATATATATTTATTTATTCGAATATATTTGTTAGTTCGTTAATATACTCTATATATAACACTCTAACAAATATATTCGAATAAACATATGTCTCAGCAGTTAAGACCCGTATTTTTCAGTTGAACTCTATAATACATTAATCCAAATGCACGTATTTCTTTTTGTATTGAAGAAACTCTATTTTTAGTTAATCCTAAATGAGATCTCTTCTGTTACATTTCACAGAATACTGTGTATAGTTAACCTCGGCTCACTCTTATCATTGCGGTATTGCCCTAATTATATTATACCAGTAATCTCTAGAATTACTGCATATCTCGCAAAATCTTCTTGCGCGAGTATAGATTAATCACTCCTCTTTATAAAGTGAATATCACACATAGAGTAAATACACATTGTAATACAATCCCTCTCCACATCAAAGAATTACACCGACTAAACAGATTTTTCAATTAATCCAAACCAAGCCGAAAGCCAACCTCGCAAACTATCATCCCCCACAAAAGCTCGATAAACAACCGACATCACAGCCGCCAGCGCAAAAATCCATGACCCTAATTTTGCGCGAAACGCTCTCACGGAAAAAGCGCCTCGCATCCACTCCTTTTTCCACGTCCCACCCACACACACACACTTCTTCTTCCTCCCCGAGCACGCGCGCACACGCGGGGAAAACAAACGCGAAAGCGAATTAAGGAAGATCTAATATCGCATCGGGTGTAATCTACTTTTTGCGAGAGGGGCGGGCGGGCGCGCGCGCGCTCCACCAGCGTGAAGGAATAATTCGCTAAACGAATTTCGCCAATGCAATTATCCTTATACCCTTCGCGCCGGGGCCACCGCAAGATGGTGCAGCAGCAGCAGCAGCAGCGCGCGGGGGCTAAAAACACGGGGAGGTGAGGCAGCTCGAAAACGCGCGGGCGAATCAAAGAGCAAGGAGAAGAGAAAGAGAGAGAGAGAGAGAGAGAGTGGGCAAAAAAGTCGGGGCCGCGCAGAATGCGAGCGGACGGCAAGTCGAGTGTCATAAAGCAATTAAGGCAGTAGCTGATAGATGCGAGCGTAATTAATTTTTTTCTCTCTGTCTTTCCCCGCCTCTCGCGCGCGCGCGTGTGTGTATATATATATATATATATATATATATATATATATATACCTACACCCTTTCTCGGCGGCGGGCCAAAAGATAGGACAGCTGGCGTCGCATTCATTGTATATATGACTATACGTATATACGTGTGTGTATGAGCGAGCGCGTCACACGGGGCTTGGCACGAAAAGTTTCGCGAGCGCTGGTTATACAGACGCGTGCAGGGTATATGTATGCGCAGAATCGCGTGGACGGCGAAATTGTAATGAGCTTTGAAAAAGCTGCTCGCGCCAGCGCACCGCGAGTGTCACTCGCACGGTTTATTTTATTTAGAGCGCCCGTCGCCCGCGAGCACTTTGCCTTGTGTCCTTCTCCGTCTCCCTGTTTGCTGTGCGCGGCGCGTTAAAAAGTTATTTTATTGCCTGCCCAAGCTCGAGCCGGTGTACGGGACGCGCGTGCATGCGCAACGAGCCGAGCGGGAGCTACTTGATTTTTAAGAGTTGCTTTTGAATAGTTTGGCGGTAGGAGGGGACTTGTTTGTGATTCTTCTTTTAGGGGAGGGGAATCAACGATTCACGGAATTCGGAGTTTATAGAGCAACTTTGATTAGCGAAAAATTAAGAGGGAACGGATTATTCGTTCATGGAATGGAGTGACAATTTCAAACGGTAAGGCGCAACGGAATACTATCTTGCTTTTTTCTGCTGGTCTTCTCACTCTTTTTAGAAATAACGATAAGCTTCCGGAAACCTATCGAAATAACGGGAAAGCCGAGTAAAGACTATCTCAGCTTACGCTAATCTGGTAAATAATGAGACGCTCTCTTTCTCTCTCTCTTTCTCTCTCTATTCGCCTCTTCGCTGCGCGCGGCAGTGTGGAATTAGTCGCTCTCTCGGTACTTTTTACCGCTCGCCCTCTCTTTTTCTCTATACTTTGTCATCATTTTATTTTTCGCTCGCTCTCGTCTCCCGGAGATTCACGGGCTTCCACGACGATTTTATCTTGAGCCCAGGCGGCGGCGCGGCTCTGCTTTCTTCTCATTGCCTCTGTATATACAGCGAAATTTACGTAATGGCGCGCGAGTGCGCGCACAGCGGGACAAAGATTTCAATGAAATGAAAATCTTTAGCAGCGAGGATTCGCAGGATTTTTCGCAAGCGATTTTCCCGGAATTCATGGCGGCGAATTTCTGGAATTAGAATCTACATGGAGGGTAATAATAAGTGGAATCTACTGAAACGCGCGTTGATTCTACTTACAATAAAACGCTGTCTTAGCGTTCGTATATGTGGGTAACAGCTTTGAAAAGCCTTTTTTATGTAACTTAATATTCGCTCTGCTCTTTCGAAAAAGGAGCTTTATCTTTTTATGAGAGGCTTTTTTGTAGATACTTGGATAAAAAAAGGACTCCATATATGTTATAATAATATATGATCATATATACATAATCATATACCTTAAAAAATATTTATATTTAATAATATTTAATCGTATATGATTTTATCCGATCGTATATATGGTCATATAATATATATATATATATATATATATATATATATATATATATATATATATATATATATATATATATATATATTCAAGATGATAACATGTGGACATGTATGAGCATATATCTGTATAATTATGTATCAACTAATGTGTTCATAAATGACTATATAGGTAATGCTCATAACATGTTCATATGTTATCAACTTTCGAATATGTATATATAATTATATATCATCATATATACGATCAGATAAAATCATATACGATTATATATGATCAGATATGAATATTTTATATGAAAGTCTATGATTATATATGATCATATATCGACGTCCCCTACGAAGTCTAGCACATTTCAGATTTCTCAAAAAATACTAGTTCTTGTTAGGAATCTCTTACGATAATTAACAATTTTCAAAATTTTAGACAAAATATACAATTTTTCTAGATGACCAAATAAAGTATTAGTACTAATCAGAAAATCTAAAAAGTGCTAGTCTTTTATAAGAGGCCTCTGAAAAGAATTAGGTATTTTTGAGAAACCTGAAATGTGCTAGTCTTCGTAAAGGACGTCGATATGATGGTGTGAGATCATATATTAAAATAATATATGAAGTCCTTTTTTAGCCGGGTAGATTTAACTACTTTAAGGAACGTCATCCTAAAACAGCAATTCTAACATTTGATTTTTAATGAATTATAAGACACACGAAAATATTTCAAGGCTCAAAAACTAAAATCGAATTCATCACAAAACGCTTAAAATAGATACAGAAATCTAGCGCAGATTTCGGAATACGAATAAAAATACCGTTGCCGGTTTATATGCAAATTCATATAATATCGAGGGTCATATGCATACAGCAAGTACGAACGATACCCAACGCGGCGCGAAAAAGCTCGACTGCGAAATTGAACGATCGGATAAAAAAAAAAGAACCCTCTCTCGCGTTTCCGATTCGCACGCGCGCGGCCCTGTGTGCGTGTGCGTGTATATATTATACGCCGCGCGCGGTCCTTAGCTCCTCCGCGTGCGCGAAAAATACCCGCCCGCGGAAATATAAAACGCATTATGCTCTCTCGAGAGCGTCTATAGCGTCGAAATCAGTTCGACTGACAGCCTGCGCGCCAGCCCACAGCTATATACGCGCATGTATAATACATGTACGGGCGAGCGCTGCCGTGCGCACTCCTTCTCCTCGACCAAAGAATAAAAAAAAAATGGAAGAAGAAGCGGCTTTTCGCTCGCGACGAAATATATGCATTGCGTTCGCGTGTCGATTCCCCGCTGTCTGCTCTCTCGCTCGCTCCCTTTTGCACTCGTCGATCCCGCTTCTTCTTCTTCTTCTTCTTCTTGCGTTCGCGTTCTCGTGCGGCACACGAGGTTCTATAGATCGAACGCATAAGTAAGAGGGAGCGCGGCCGAAAAGAGGTTTTGTAAATCGAGTTTGAAGCCCGCGGGCCCGGCGAGCACGCGACAGCGAGCGAAAGAGGGACACGCTCGCGAGTGCACGAACAGGGGGGGGTAATGAAATGAGTGCGCGAGTACACGAGTGTTGGGGAATTTTAAGGACCGTTGGGGGCTTCGAGGTCCCCGCGGTCCTGGGAATTTTTAGCGGGCTGCGAATTTTCGTCGAGATGTCACGTTGAGGAGAGTATTGCATGTAGATAAGGCGAGTATTTCTTGTTAGAAGAAAAGCCTTTAACATGTTAGGTCTAAGATATGGAAATGTGTTTTAGACTATTATCAAGAGATTTTTGTAATACAATGGAAATTGCCTACTTTGATCTGATATATATATATATATTCTCAATGACACATACGGTACTAAAGAGTTAAGGAAAGGTACTGAAATTTCAGTTACGTCTAGTTTAGGATGTATTTTCTCTAAATTTTGCACACGCGTTTTGAGTACAAAAATATGATTCTGGACCAAATTTAGATACATTTGATCCATAAAATGTATCCTTATAACTAAAAGGACTATCTAACAATGACCAATATGTTAAATAATCCTTGCGTGTTACTGAAACATTTGCTACGTGTTACACTAAACACATTAGTATTAGACAACGTTAAATCGACTATCTGTCTAGCACAGCGTATGTAACTAAGTTAGGCAAGCAAACGAGAAGGTTAACTACAAGTTAACTCATGTTACTAAATTATTACTCGAGACAGAAATTCTTAATCAATTTTAAATTGTAGAGGTTTCAGTTATTGATTCTTTTAATAAAATATATTATTAGTAATAGAAATAATTGTTTCAAACACTGAAAAAAAATTTGTTAAATCTAAGTAAACGTTTCCTTGAATCGTACTAAGAAAAGAATTATTTGATAATAGTAAATATTTAATTATATTTAGACTGGTATTCATCAATTCAATAAATATTTACTAAATTTAAGAAATATTTACTTTATTTAAGTAAATCTTTTCTTAGTACGATTCAAGGAAATGTTTATTTAGCTTTAATAAATTTTTTTTCAGTGAATCAAAACCAAAATTATAAATAACATTATAGTTATTAATTTTTAAATAAGATTATTGTAAATTTGAAAATAATCAATTTTGAAAAATTTTTGTACTGATTGCTAATTTTAAAGCTACGTAATTTTGTATAGCTCAAAAGCGAGAACGTAAGCGCGTGTTCTCATTCCCTCTCGAAACATCTTCTTCCATGCAGAACTGCATGTTCGAGTCGTTCAATTTCACAAAATAATTAATGCTACTCTCGCTCTGCCCTGAATGAAAAAGTGCGCTTATTCAAAGGCAGCAGCAAGCCTGATGTCGAAAAGCAAGGGGTGAGAAAAATGAGAACCCGAGCTGATACAGTACCTGCACAACGCGGACAAAAAGTACAGGCGAATTCGCAGAAAGGAAGAGACACAACGCACAAAAGCCAAAATAAAAAGCAGCGAGACAGCGAGAAAGGGACAGGATAACGAAGGCAGCTATTAGAATCGGCCGGTAGCTTCCGCCCGATATACATATTCCCGCGTCTCTCTCTCTCTCTCTCTATCTCTCTTATTCTCGACGCCCACGGTAGATACACGCGTATATTATGCGCGCGCTCGTTTAGTTCGCGCGGCTGCGCTTACTTGTCGTTCCGCGTGTTGAATTTTTCTACATGCAAATTTTACAAGCCAGCTCACGCGCGCTCGCAGCCGCTCTCGGTCAGTACATTAATTGTGTCCCTACCGGGGTGCCGTTTGCGACACCTGCTCCTGGCTTCGCGCGCGCGAGGCATAAAAAAAGAGAGGAGAGGAAGCGAGCAGCAGCAGCAGCAAAAAAACGCTTTTCTTTTTCGCCGGGCGCCTTTTGTACGGGCGCGTATGTGTGCGCGCTCGGCAGCAAAAAGAATCGGCCGATCCTTCCGTTGGAAGAGGTTTCTGATTTATCGACTTCTTATGGGCAGTCTAATTTCGGGTGATTTCAAATTTTGTAAAATATTGTATGCATGACTTTGGGAATAAAAGTATGATTAACACGCGATATTCATTATGTAACTGTCCAGTGCAATTAAGGTAATTTTTGTTGGAAAACATACGTTGAAAGTGGTTTGATATCTCTAATATGGTCCCATAAAGTATATCATTCATTAGAGGAAAAATGAACTCTAGATAAATTATGATTTTTAAAGGTGGATCGTAAGACAACTATAAATTGTCCTGCTCTTAAGGGGGCGGGCCTGGGTTAAACCCAAAAAAAGATTTTTTTCTTATGAGTCCAGAAAACTTGATATGTTTAAAAGCAATCATTCTGAAAATTCTTATGCTACTCGTACCAATACTTAATATTTTAAATGTTACCGCTGTCAAACCTCAAAATCTTGATCCTATTCATCACAATAAATCACTATTTTTAGTAACATATTTATTAAAGGAACTTTGTTCCTCACACGATTCTAGGTGACATGATAAACGACAAATAAATTTTCGACGGTTATTCAACTCCTTTTGATATGTATTACAAATTGAGCGGAGCACTTTTTCGTTAAAATTTCTTTTATTTTTCTTTCTTGTAAATACTATCAATTTTTGGAAAAAAATATATTAAATTTTTTTTTCCAAAAGTCTATTGGATTGATCTCCATAAAAAAAATTAAAAAGAAGTCGAATAACCACCGGAAAAGATTTTTCGTTCATCATGTCACCTAACATCGTATGAGGTACAAAGTTCCTTTAATAAATATGGTATTGAAAATAATGATTTATTGTGACGTGTAGGATCCAGATTGTAAGGATTTACAACGGTAAAATTTAAGATATTATTGATATCATACAAATTTTCAGAATAATTGCATTTAAACATAAAAAGTTTTCTGGACTCATGAAAAAAGTCATTTTTGGGTTTAACCCAAGCCTGCCCCCTTAAATTAAGTACATTGCACTGAAAACGGATACGGTCACGCATCAATACTTTTATATTTACATAAAAACTATACCGGTATGGCGCCAGCAACTTCATATATTGCTGTCGGAGCTATATTTTGCTGCCCGAGAAGTACATTTTTCTAAATGTATAATATAGTTAAATAATATAGTTAATAACCCAATAGCTAAACACAAAAAAAAAGTTTAAATATTCGTATGCAAGTTACCATAAAAAAAACTTCAAAAATAATCTTTTTTGGAAGTTCATAGGATAAATTAACAACGTCATATGCATTGCTTTGTTGCTTCGGCATCTCTATTTTTAATTTTGCAACAGACAATACAAATATTTTTGTTTTGTATTCTATCTTGTAATAATATTCATTTTCATGCAAAACTTACCTAATAAACTCGTCCACTAATTTTGAAATCACCTACAAGTGAATTTAGCAAATATGCTAATTAGAGGGTTAAGGATAGTTAAGGATATAGGGCATTCCAAAACCTAACTTCTCTAATTTAATATCTAGTCTATAAACAAATTAGAGATGAAAAATGTTTCACTAATACATTAAATATTTTAACAAGACACTGTTGAAAATATCACAAAAATATTTTTTTTAAATTTAATTTGCTTAAGACAATAAGTCTGTTATTTAAGCCCCTTTCAAAGATATGGCTAAGTAAACATTATTGCCTGTGTTATTAGTATATCTATATTGTGTTACAGTCTGTAGAACAGTTTATACCGCACTTTAGTTTTCTGCCTTATTTCAAAACTTTTGGGTTGTTTTTAATATTTTAACATTCTTATTTATGAACTGAAGACATTAAGTTATAAATATTGCCGTTTAGTGATGATTTGAGTATTCTACAACTGCAAGAAAAGAAAAAATGGCAATGGCATAATATCATAGTAATGCATATGAGGAAAAAGCAATGCATATACACTGCAGATTTTTCTATAAAAATTAAAAAAAAAACTTTTTGTATTAATTATATTGATGGATGCTAGTATAAGAATACTCAAATTAATGAGCTACCATGTAATTTATTGCAATTTAATGAATTAAAGCAGGATAACTTATATTATAGTTGTCTGTATATGTTACACTATATATATTATTGCTATTTTTAAAACCCACCTCCAAAAATGATATAAGCGCTTATTGGTATTTAATAAACTTTGGGACTTAAAAGCGAGCTTAAAGCGTTAATCAGAAAAATGTCACCTCTTAAAGTTTTAGGCATTCTAGTAACTTCTCTCTCGGGTTTCTCATTATTCTCATTTATTGAATCAAGTAATCAAATAGCAAAAAGTGTTTTTCTTTTTAAGCGCTGAGCCTGCTCGCAGCCAGCTCCGTGTTGCGCGTTTCTGGTTTGCGATTACGCGCGATAATTCGGCTTTCTCTCAGGCAAAGCCGCCTCTCGAGGTCCATAGAAAAGCTATCGGCTTCGGAGTCTGAGAGGCCGGAGAGGGGGAGGGCAGAATAGTTGGTCTATTAGCCGCGGATTGTCTGTTATGTAGAGGATAAGCTGGCTTCTCGTATATGCACAGTCTAATCTCGGCTAATTGCCATATACACGCATTACGAGAGTTGAGCCGCATCTCTATGGCGGCAGCATTTTGTTGAATGTGCGCGCCTCTACTCAGCATTCGATGATGCGCTGCATTCGAATGGCGATCGGTATTGTACGCGTGGTTAAGGGGACGGGGTTGAGTGCTCTGCTGGATTTCGAACGCGATGTATCTTGAGCGAGTGCACGACCATAGTGTGCAATTTAAAAAATCATCAAATTCTGTTGAGTAATGTGCAAAGTAGTACATTTTTGCGATCACTACTTCAAATTTTGGCCCAAGAAGAAAGATACTGTTTATGAGTTCATATCAAACTTTTGCTTCGTCAACGAGGAACCTTTGTGATAGTAAAAGAAAGTTTAACTGAAACATGTTTTGAGAATTAAGGAAGCAAAATGCCCTATTTTTAGAAAATGTCTGTATGGATGTGTGCGTGTGTATGTGCGTGCGTGTACGTGAGTGCATGCACAGTTTAAATTAAATTTGCAGGTCTCATTTTCTTGATTTTTTTCTAGAAACGGAAATAACTTTTTTGTTATTTGTTGCATTTTGGTTTTATGGCAGTTTTTAGATTATTCGATTTATGTTTCTCCGGTTTTTGGCACATTAGAGATAATATTATTGATTCAGCACACATACATTTGAAAGAACATACAATTCTCTAATTTTTCCGACCTGAAAATTTGGCGTCACTTTTTGTTTAAACAATTGTATCTCGGAAACATATAATGGAAAATCATTGAAAAACTTTGAGGTTACTAGTAAGATATAGAAGAATGATTAGTAACATTTTTGAGTCTTGATGCTTTTTCACGTCAAGAAAGAAATCATTTTTCTCTTTGTTCGTTTATTGACAGTAACGTTGGTGAAGTGTATTCCATTAATTATATATTAAAAGATTTAACATTAATCTCCTTAGTTTTAATGTTATATCATCCTTAGTGAGAAAATATTATAATTTCTTTGAACATTTTAAGTAAATCCACCTTATAAAACCCTAATTTAATCCAACAAAAGCAACGAAACCTTCACACGCGGTGAACAAATTTCCGCAGTGTCTCGCCACAGTCGCAATTTCACTTTTCAGGAAAAAGCATACCCACACGCACGCACGCACTCCCGTGATCTCCAGACAAAAGACGCGCGCGCGCGTGCTACGACATATCCCGCCGCATATTGCGCTTTTCGAATAAGAAGAAAACAATACGCGCGCGTGCGTGTGAATCGAAAGGCACGACGACGGCGACTTTTCTTGACACATTTTTATCGCGCGCGTGCTCTCGCGAAATTTCTTGCGCGGCGATACAATGGGTCTTTAGCGGCATCCTGCACCAATGTGCGCGGAGCGCGCAGCAGCCTTTCCCATAGCGAAATAATAATTGCGCACGAGATCTGCGCCGTCGCCGCTGCATGCGTTCTTCCTTCGCCAATTAGATGATCTCCCGACGCTCGAGCGATAAGAGCAAGAGGCTTGCCGTTGTTTTTTTTCTCTCCTTCGTTGCCAAGATGGAGATCTTTCGGGTGCCTTGGCTCGGCCGCTGCTGGCTACGCGCGGTAAAAGTTTTTTTTACGGCTCCCGCGATGTCGGATTGATTGCGATAAAAAAGCATAATGTGCAAGTCACGTGGTGTTTGCGCGTTCGCGGAGTTTGCTGATGCGAATTAGGAGACTTTTAAGAATCAGATTGCATGCGAAAGTTGGCGACTTTCGAGATATCTACTTTTTCGGATCTTCATCTCTTTTATGGCCGATGAAGTTCATTTATTACTTTCGCGCGTATCAACTTTTATTTGTTCTTAAAATGTGTTTCGAGTAATGTGCTAAAAATGTAAAGGATGTAGGAGAAACATACATTAATAATTTTCTATGGGGACGTTTCATTTGAAATCGAGTCACGTACCTGACTTGAGACCATTATACACCGCTTGTTGAGAATAAAAACGTAGCTTTTACGAAACGTTCTATTTAGCATGCGTGGCAATCATTTATCACGTATTTAAAATTAGAGCGACAAGAAGATTCTTAAAAGACAGTGTATAAAAATTACTACGTAAGCTATTCGCCTACCTACTAACGTGTAACGCTACATAGCATAATAACTGTTTATAAGTAATAAATTCTACACAACGTTGTTTACGTATTCATACTGGTATCCTGAATTTATTTTTCTCGTCAGAATTCAGAAACTTGTAGGCATGCCAAATGCCATTTCTTAGTTTAAAAAGTTACCTGCTTATTATGCAAAAAAAATGATTACATTATAACTTTAATAACTTTTAAAAAACGGGACTTATGTGAATCAATTGTCAATAATAGTGGTGCTATTGAAAATAAACTTACGAAGTTTATGAACTCATTTGAGTCTTCGGAAATATTTAAATTAACTAATTAAAAACATTAAATATGAATAAATATTTATTGTTAAATTTGTCCATATAAAATAAGTCCATTTTAAAAATTTTGCGAACGGTTATGATCATTGAGAAATTTACGATACATCGTACAATATTTGATTGGTTTAATTAATGTAATTAATAATCGACTACAAAATTAATACATTCTACTTAAATTGATTAAATTACTATTATACATATCATAAATATTGAAATAATGTACTGTTTGCAACATTTTCAGAATGGACTTATTTCACTGTATTTCTTAACAAAAGACGTCAAAACTATTTCGAAAAGACAAAATGTATATTTTTATAATTAATTAATATCGAATTCAAAATAATTAAATACATAATCATACTGCAAAATTGTATGAATTCATGTAAAATCAAAGTATCAATTAGAACGTGTTTGTATACGGCCCATAGTTGTCCTGTTTGAAAATAAACGTGAATAGTGGTGCAAAGCAGCTTCCGTGGTTGCCGATAATTGTTCATTCGAATCGATTTGTTCCTCGAGCTACACACACGTTATACACGTAAAATCGTTATAGATTGTATCCACGCATTTTATAATATACAAACAAAGTATCTCAAACAATACACAGTTTGCGTGCTACTTATTTAAAAAGCTCTCCTATCGTGATAATCCGTCCTTAGCGTTATAACACAAACACAATAAAATAATTATCCGTCAAAGCGTCATTTGATTGAACGCTATTTAACTACATTCCGTTTCTCCTCATATGAACCCAGTTTAACCCTCGTGCGCAAATATCTCCACATTCTCGTAAAACCCAACGAACCCTCACACACGCGCACACGTACACCCACGATAGACCGTATCTTGGCTCGTGCGCTAGTACCGGGCGCCAAACAGTCTACCCGAGTTAGTAGTCGTGTGCGCTGTCATCGAGGCGCTCTCTCTCTCTCTCTCTCCCTCTCACCCACACATAAACGCGATAGAGAGCGGGGAACTGAAAATGGGGAGTTCAGGTAAATATGCGATAAGTTGGCGTCCGCTTATAAATCCAGCGGCGCTCACGGTGACAGGTCACGCAGCCGCGGTCTGCACAGTATATGCGAGAGAGATCGCGCGCAGACAGCGCAACGGCCTATACCTGAACTCCCTCTCCTGACTCAGGTCTGATAGTCCGTTGCCGGTGCTGCCAACCGCAAGCCCGTAACTCCTTCCAGGACTGGCATGGTGCAGTCGCATAGCGAGTATCTCTCTCTCTCTCTTGTGCAGCTTCGCTGCATGCGCGCTGCAATTGATCCGCTAAATAAAGCGGGCCTGTGCCGCATAAACCTCTTACGCGCGTCGCAGTGTTTCGGTCTGTACGATTGCGGGTGTAGATGTGTACACGCGGCTCGTTTCGTTACGAGTGCTGCTCATTAAATTATGGATGCGTTGAGACTTTGTTGAGGACAGTGGAGGGGAAATTAGAACTTCAAGTCAGTGGGGAGGGAACCTTTCGGAGCGTATACAGTTGTTTGAGCAGCGGAAAAATCCTGGATTAAAATGAAAAATATATTTGGCTCTTTCACCTCGAGGGGCGACATTTTTTTAAATCACGTTTATCTAGACAAATTACTACCGAACTTAATCTTGACGAACAAAATTTGATTTTCTTGACCGAAGGGAAGAGAATTCTCTGATAAAAATGACTGCAATAATCATACGAAACGCGAGACGCTTGGGATATTCTGAGAGTGACTTTTAATTCATAATAACTTTTAAGGAGTAAAGTCTGAAAATCTTGAAACACCGATTTGTTATGATGAATTTACCATAACATTATTAGACTCCTTAATCCACTACTACCCAAGCTCCGTTTTCATCGAATAAATAAACAGGAAACGGCTTTTTAACTTTAGAATGTTCCTATCACAACCTCTAATAGTTTATTTAATTAAAAATAAGCTCTGAATATCATTTTTAGCGTTAGAGTTTAAAATCAACTTGAGTTTAACATCGATTGCTAATGCAATACATGCAATTTATGTCTTTTTAATTGCTCAAAAGTATGAAATTTCTATCTTCGATCTAAAATCTCGCCAGCAATTATTAAAAATAGCGGTCCGTGCGGACATCAGATGTGCGTGCACATATTTACGTATGCGCGCATCTGCGTACTAAATCTGTAGAAGTCGCGCAGAAACAATGTAGAGAAGAACTCACTGTGTGCAGAAAGCAGCAGGAGAAGGTATAACAACCGAGAGACAGAGCGACTGACTACTACTGCGGCACGGGAAGTCCCGGGACTGCACGGAGTAGTTTTACTGGGTCATCTCGTAATTTAAAACACGCTACATATTTGTTTTATGACTCTCTCCCAGTTTCATACGCTTTAATTAGTATGAAGGACACAAAGCGTCGACGTGAATGCGCCTCTTTCTCTCTCCGCCCTCTCTCTTTTCCCCCCTCGCCTTCGAGCTCCTGGCAGAAAATTCCTGACACTTCCGGCTTGAATTAGACGAGTCGCGCTGCGGAAAAAGAAGCGGCGGGGAGCGTCAAGAGGGCCGAGGCCTTTGAGCGACAAGTGATCCTTGCCTCTTCTTTTTCACCTTATATTTTCTGAAGATGAAGAGGGGGAGAGCGGCAGCGGTAGCAGAAGAGGAGCCCGGTGGAATTCATTTTCTTTATACTCGTACATTATGCAAAATGCTTTTGAAACAGTGCTCCTGAAGATCTTCCTGAATAACTAATTTTAAGACGCAAGCCCGCGCGCGTTTTAAAGGACGTTTTCGCGAATTGCTCTTTATGGCCTGTAAAGCGAAATGCGGGCGACTCTCGAGGCAATTTACTCGAATTACATTTCGCTAATGGAAATTTGGTTAATTGAGTGCAGCAGTCATTCGTTTGACTAAATGGTGACTTTGTGAGCATTCGCCGACTATTAAAAAAAGAGTGAAAAATTTTGCTAAGTCCTTGGATGTACTTTGGGGAGACGTGTTTTCAATATATTCTTATCTGAAATTTCATATAAAATCGATTAACAGTCGTAGTTGTACAAATTTTACGTGAAACTACATATGTGAAAATAAAATTTTATAAAAAGAAAAATAGAATGTATTACATTCAGCTGTAAGTGTTATGATAAAAAAGAAATGCATCATATTCTGAGTTCAATGGTACTTACCTTCCTCAAACGAAATTAATTGTTCCAATATGAAATTAGATTAGATTAGATTAGATGTTTATTCTGTGCAAGACAAAAACAATAAAACTACATTCAATAATAATACATATTTACAGAGATCATTAGTATAGTCAATCATATCACAGCTCGACATTGCTCGTCATTAACTTACATATATTGCACAATATTATATTTGTCGTACATCAATCACGTCATTACACTTATCACATATTCTTTTAACAAATGTTTTCTTCTAAAAAATGAAAATAACAAAAGAGGAAATATAGCTTATAAAAAAATTCGCATCGGAGAAAATAGGTAATTTTATGATCCTTCAAATGCATTTAAACTGAAACGATCATATTATTTATAAAATATCAAAATAATTTACCTTATCGATTTCAGAATCTCGTAAAATAGAGAAAAACAAAAAAATGAGCCCCGGTTGGCAAAAAATTACCGCGCCGTTCTCGAGATATAAACGATCAAAAAGAAATTTTGAAAGAAAAGCAACTTCAAATAACTTAAAATATAAAGGTCGCTATAAACTGGGTAAAAAAAAGAACTCCAGAAATTGTTTCAGCTACCTTTCAGAAAAGTTTTACTTAAGTTATCGTTAGACATACAAAATCGATTTTTTTTACAAAATGATTTTTTTCTCGAAAAAAGAAAAGGATAAATACTTGAAAATTGTACATAATATTCTTCTCCATATTCCTAATCTCCTCAAATTTTCTCAAAAATTCTCCATCTTATATTTCCCAGATATCACCATATAAACAAAAAAACGATGTTTTCGTGCATAACAGATACAAAGAAATACCTTACTTATTTAAAACTTCGGGTCGGAAAAGATAGGTAATTTTAATCTCTTTCAAATGCATTTAAAATGAATCGATAATATTATTTCAAACAAAATTCCGAAAAACTAAAACTTAAAAAACAAAAAGACCACCAAAAAAACAAAAACGCATAAAAAAGAAATATTTTTCAGCCCTACTTAAAAAGATAAACCCTGAAACATTAATTTTGACCGAGAATAGTCAGAGTAATACTAATCCACATCGATCCAGACACGCACTCACACGCGCACGCACACATACGCATCACACACACACACACACACACACACACACACACACACACACTTGCACACACACACACTTACACACTCACTCACACACACGCACACTCACTCACGCACGCACGCACGCACACATCCATACAGCCATTTTCTAAAAATAGTGTATTTTGATTCCTAATGTCTCAAAACATGTTCCTACAATGTTTTTAGCAAAACTTTGTTTTACCATCACAAACCTTCCACTATGAGGTAGCAAAAATTAAATTAATAATCAATAGTAATATATAAAACTTTCAAGCTGTACGCTTATAATCCACCTAGCAAATTTCCGCTAAAATACCAAGCCATCAGCGCGCAAGTTTTTCCAGTCGACAACACCCCATCAAAATTCCATCCGGACGAGGCGCGGTACGCGTGTTGATCTTCGTCGTTGAATAAATATCGGTTATGAGCCGCCACGCCTCGGCAATAGTGACTGACGTTTCACATGTAAATACTCATTAGACCGGAAACGCCCGCGTTCCCCGTACACGTATATATACGCGCGAGGCGCGTGCAATCGACGAAACTCCATTAATTATTATCGAATGGAATCGCGCGGCGCTCCCGCTCTACACCCACACCCGCGCACACGCTTATAACACGCAGCTGTACAGGCAAAACAATAGCTCCCGCGAGCTTGAATGATAAAAGTGCGCGACCGCCGCGTACCTCTGCGGCATTACATTAATTAATGTTCGGTCATGTGCGAATACCCGCGAACACAGGCGCACGCGCGCGCGCCTCTTTCGCGTTAATCCGGCGAGTGATGCGACAGTTGGCCGAACATTTGCGGTCTTTTTGCGCGACGACCGGGACGCCGCCGCGCCGGATTATGATCGATATAATGCACGTGAATAGTCGCGATGTATAATGCGAGCTTTTTCCTACCCATCCAACGAGGGCGCGATTAAACGCTCGCGCGAAATAAATATAAATCGCCGCCGCCGCCGCCGCCGCGGACATTATACGGACGTTGCATTGTTGTACGAGCAAGAAGAGAGAGAGGAAGGATATTTACGAGGAGAGGCCACATGTCATTTAGCCCCCGGTCCCCGATCGCGCAGTTTGCATTTTAAATTTCATTCGGCGAATGGCCCGCAGCAGTAGCACCCCCGGAGTGTATATACACTCTGCGTGTATACGTATAGTGTATATCGATGATGAGGATAGTGCTGGTGGTAGACTGAATGGCCCGATGCGCCGTCGGCCTGTCATTGTCCATTATAATAACCGATTTAGCCTATGCTAATGGCCGTTCTCGATGCTGCTATGGATATATTCTTTGTAGTTTGACGAGCGCGCGCGCGCACGCGAGCTTGGATTATATGGGATTTTACGTGAGGGAGGGGAATCGATTGCCCCGATGTGTTCGCTGGTATATAGACGGCAGGTACTTGTCGTTGATTCGCCTGATGAATGGCGGTTTTCATATAATGGATCGCTGGGGCCGTAATGCAGCGCGTTTTCAACCTGCGCGTGCACTTGTGTTACGGGGCTTTGGGACTGAGGGAGATCGGCACGAAATGGAATCTAGCACTATTTATTATGTTACTATTTTTGTATTTTCTGGTGTCGATGGTGTTGGTACAGATGAAGGTTTGCGGGTTTTAGCGCTACTTTTCTATTTTAGTAAATTGGAGGTATTAATCTTGTCACGTTTTTAAACCTATTTTTAAAGTGCGAAAGTGCGATTTTCTAAAGAATATAAAATAATGCATGAATAGTTGATGTTTCGTTGCCCCGTTTGATGTTTAGAAAATTAATAACATATTTTGCATATAATGAATATATCCGGTGAAATTTCATTTATATCTTTAAAGTGGTTATTTGAATTAAATTATATAATAACGAGAATAAGATATTAAATAATAACGCGTTGTATACTATGAAAAGACGATAATTAAATTCCTTAATAAGTTATAAAATAACGCTTTCTCGCAGAGTATTTATGCCATTTAAATTCATTGACAATCCATACCGCGGCTAAGTAAATTTACTTTAAATGTTATAACATGAACCCTCATACCTGCAACTGCATTATACTCAATTTTTTTTCCCCACTTTTCTACTAATATCACCACGCACAGTATCGCAAGTCCAGACCCAGACAGCACACACAGTACTCACACACGCTTGCCGGCGATATTGAATTCGCCATTCTCTACTTCCTCTCTCAAGTTTGCATGTAAATTTATGCTAAACAATTCGCGTGCGATTACGTTAAAATTTTTACATAACAATAGCTGTCCCGAAAAAAGCTTCGTACAGCATATTTTATCTCGTCCAACGTGCGCGCACACTGCATACCCCAAAAAACCTGTACCAGCGCTTCGATCCAAAAGTGTCACTCACGCGCGAGTACGCCACCGCGCGCACAATAAATCGCGCGTAAATAAAAATCACTCGCTCATATAATATCCAGGATTTCGTTGCCCTCGCACTCGACGCGGCATCTGACCGTCGACGATTCGCGCATAAAGCAGGCAGCGCCCCTAGCAACCCCGAACCCGTAAGAGATGAAAAAAATAAAAAAAAGAATTTGTCTTTACACGAGAGAGTCTCCTCTCCATCCCCCCTCCGCCCGACATGAAAACCCGTCAATTTATTCAATTATGCGGCTTTATTATCTCCCTTTCGCCGGATCGCACAAAAAGAGACAAGAGCGCGCACGGAAAAGTTCCCCATCATCGGGCGCAAAAAAAAAAACGAGAAAAAGAGAAAAGACAAAACGAAAGAGAGGAGTCTATATAGGCGCAGAGCTCGTGTTTTCCCCTTATTCGCGGAATCACGCACAGCAGCATCGGCTACAAAGGCTCGCTCCTGCGCTCTCTCGTTCATTTGCCAACGCTCTCTCTCTCTCTATGCGCTCTCGCATTATCGGCCCATTGACGGGGCTGCACACGGCGCCGTCACTCATACACGCGCGCGCGCGTATTATACACAATGTACGCGCGTCGCAAGTCAATCGGAATAACGCGTATATACGCTCACGTCAAAATCACGAAATCACGAAATGCCTCGCGCACTGCGGATAGACGTGTGTGTGCGCGTGCGGGGTTTGACCCTCTATCTCGACGTTGGCGAGCGATAAAAGGGCGGGGTTGGGTGCCCCCCTCTCTCTCTTTCTCTCTCGCTGGCTATGTCTTAACGAGCGATTGTGCAGCGCTCGAGATAGACGCGCGCGTATATACCGCAAAGGGCAATGTGACATTCGTATATATATGTGTATACGTGTGCGAGTAGAGAGAGAGAGAGAGAGGCCCTTTTATGCTGTGTGTCTCTCGGTGCGTGGCGATTTATCCATCTGTTACTCTCTCGTCCTTTCTTCTCTTTGCGCGTTGGTGAGCTAGCGCGACTACTGCTGCTGCTGCTGCCAGTGGCATTGCCATGGATATGCCATTCACAGGCCGCGCGGAAGGAGAGATGCGTGCGCCAGATAGCTGCCTGAAGTCGAGAGAGAGAGAGAGAGAAAGAGAGAACGAGGGGTGTGGGGAGGAAATTTATTGATTGATTGAAAGTTTACCGCTTATTAGGTTGAGAAGTGGGTAGACGCTCTGAAGAGAATTTATAATGTGCTGGGAAGTGGGTTTCATCAGTAAAAAGAGTATTGTATTTAGTATTGCTATATATACAATCAAAAAAGTTTAGGGACTCGTTAAACTTTTAGATTCTACTGGTACACATATGTATACCACCTTATATATTTAAAAATAAGTCCTTGATAAAATCCGTCTCCGCCCTGAATTAATTATTTATTTTATTATTCGTAAAATTAATTTTTTCAAACAAAATCATTCACTAAATATTCGCGGAAATATCCCAGTGTTTTAGATTCTTATCCGTCACTTTGAAAATCCGAAAATTTCTCTATATATTATATATATCAGCCATCTCTAAAACTCCTATACATACATATTCGGAAAAATCCATAATATTTATGGGATTTTGGTCCAATATATTACATCCATCTTTGTAAATTAAAAATATCTGATTTCAGATATGAAATAAGCAGTCCAGTAAACTCATAAAAATACCCTCAAGTCATTACGACATCTGCGCAGTATAATGAAGGACATAAAGGGTAAAATTAATTAGTTTATTTAAATAAGTACTTCTTTTAGTTATTTGCGTTTTATTGTGCCTGCTGCTCTCGAATGGCAAATTAGAATTCTAGCCTAGTTGATACAGAGTGAGTGTCATTTACTAAGAAACGTATTTTCAATGTAATTTCAAAGTTTGACAGATGATATACATAGATACTTAAGTTTACAACTGTTAACAATGTTAAATTAAGTACCTAGCTAGTATTCGGCGTGTGACAAAGATAAACAATCAGAGCAGAAGGTAAACTGCAAGTTTAGTCAATGTTTCTAAATTATAATTAATTATGTTACACCCCTTCCTATATGAGATAGTCCTAACAAAAACAAATATTCGTATTTAATTTCCACTTAATATTTAGTGAAAACTTCTCTTAGTATACTTGTAACATGAAGTAAAGTATGTCTACTTTTGTATTGAAAAACCTTAAAAATTGTTGAAATTTATTTATTGGTCTACACGATCTTGGAACATTTTAATCTCATCATTCTAGTGATGGTGTAATGCCTTAATTACAGTCTTTATCTCACTGTATGAGTTAATAAACGAAAAATCTCTGTATGTAGTCGAGAGAAAATTACTATGGAAAAAGTTTGTCAAAATTATTATTCAGAAACTAATATGTATAAGGGATTTGAGCAATAATTATGAAAAAAGTTTGCGTTCCACCTGTAATCAAGACATCACACCATCACCAGAGTGATGAGATTAAAACTTTTCCTACCTCGTGGAGACCAAAAACTTCATATTCCACATAACTTAATCCGAGCGATAGCGTCAACTTTCCTATAAAAACAAAACCTGTATAATTTACAAATGTTTATCTTATCCTTCATGCCATCTTGGTAAACCGATATTCATTACATTAAAATGTATACAACACATTTTTCAAAAATCAAACTAGTACAATATTCTTTCTCTTCATTTAGCCATCAAAATGCAAATCTCACGCAAAATCTAAAACCCCGCGATCGAGCCCGGAGCACGCGATCTCGAATACATTTATCTATCCCACGCTCGACCGCGAATAAAAAGGCGCCTAGCGCGCGCGACCAGGAAATAGCCAATGCGCGCGCGCGCACGCAGTCAATAACGCATATATGCGCGCGGGGTCCAGTCCGCGCAGCAGCCGTTCGATCGTATGCATGCATGCATGCATGCCGCGCCGCGGCGCGGAAAATCGTCGCGTGTCCCATTATATCTTTCCCGGCGATTCCGCGCGCTGTTCCGAGTCAACTGTCGTCTCCGTGTCGACGTGTACGCGCGCAACTATCTCTCTCTCTTTCTCTGCCTGTCTGACTAATAAGGCTCGGAGTGCGCTGACTCTGCTCGTGTGTTTTCTATTGTTCGTAGAGGTTCTTCTTCGGCTGCCGGTCGTCGGCGTTGTTTATTTATAGTGTCAGTGTTCGTGATTTTTATTTCGGTAGCGATAGGACTAGTTTTCTTCAAAACGTTTGAAACGGGTGAAAATATAAGTTGATCGGTGAAAATATGATGATTTTAGTTGGTATGATTTGAAAAAGAGGAAGAGAGTGAGATCTTTTTTCACTACAAATACTTGGTAATATCTATAATTTGACCGTGGTAAAACCTTAATTCTTGCTCTTACGCGATACAATAATATATCGATATTGTTAATACCATATTTATGTGGAAAACTTCGCGGTGTGTACGCTTCTAAGTGACATGAGCAACAAAATTTATTTTCCGAAGTTGATTTGACACCCTTTGGCCATGTCTAAAGCTTTCACGGTTTATTTTTTTGTTTAATTTTTTTTAAAGTTAGTCTGAAAAATAACGATGAAAAATGTTGTAATGGAAATGTAAGCCGTGAAAGTTTCAGTTCATATAAAAAAAAATCAAAAGACTTCCGAAAAAGAATTTTCTTTTTGCTCGTGTCACGTACAAATATACACGCTACAAATTTTTCCCAATAAATATGGTATTAACAATGCTAATATATTGTGTAACATAGGCGCAAGATTTTCAGGATTTACAATAGTAAAATTACAGATATTAATAAGTAATACTAGTATAAAAATTTTCAAAATGATTGCTTTTAAAGCAAAATTTTTATCGGTTCATAAAAAAAACTTCTCTTTTAGAGTTTATCTCTGGCTGGCCATTTCATCGCGACGTGAATTTTCGAATCAACAACTCAATATTATTTCAAGGATCCTGTTTTCTAAGATATATCGCACTTATATTAGATGTTTTCTATTTCTATCCCTCCCGAAAATCCACGATATCTTTTATAATTTTTTGTAGGCCATCAATGATAGACTAAATGGAGAATTGATTTGTTAACCATTATTAATGCATTTTTTAATGAATAGCAGCACTAAAGCTCCGGAGATGAAAAACTGTTTGTCTGTAATCCAAAAATTAGTTGTTAATAAACACAAAAAGCCGCTGTTAACTGCTTTAGCACAATGCTTTCTCAAAGAGATTTAACTTAATTCAACGCTAGTCTTTCTCAAAGAGATTTAACTTAATTCAACGCTAGTCTTTCGCCGACGACAAAAAAGCGAGTTCAGTTGCGAATCGAAGTTCGAGATGTACACATCACGAATTATTCTCATTTTGATTTTTTACGCGAGCTCGTCACAGGATAATTATGATTTAAAAGTTAATAAAAAAAACATTAAATGAAAATCATCTTTAGTGAAGTTATTTGATCTCCTCCGTGAAACTTGATTTGTTGAATAATAATAATGAAAGAAACAAATACGTTAAAAAATTATGGTGACCACAAAATGTGATCAAAGAAATGCATATTCAAAATTTAAAGTAATATTCTGTTCACAAAAACAATTTAAAGTATTGGATAGGCATATAAATTGTAAGGAAATTACACATTGTTTATGTGTATATAAATGCACATTTGAATTCAATTTTAAAAGAGTATCAAAATTCAAAATTACATTTTATAGCAAAAACATTTTGAGAAGAGACATTTTATTTCGCGTAGCAAGCGTTCAAAGAAGCTCTCCGATTGTCCTAAGCACGGTTCATCATTTGTATCTCGCCTGATATAAGTCGCTGCATAAAGCCTCAGGAGTAATACGAACGCGCAGAACTCGCGAAAGATAGACGGAGCAGAGGGGGGAGAGGAGGGGTGAGGCATCCAGCCAGTCCAGCATTCAAGAGAAAACTTCTGACGAAACTGTCGGGGCGTTATCTACCTTCCTCTCCCTCTTTCTCTCTCTCTCACTCTCTTGCAGCTCGCGCTTTTTCGCGCAGTCCGATAAAGCCGCGAGCGAGAGTTCGCCCGCGCACACAGCTGTAAACTTAGCGGCTGCGCGGGAGAAAAGACGAACGGGGTACGAGAGACGATAAAAAAAACGACGCGCAGATTAGCCAAGTGGGATGAAGAGTTTTTAAAGGGTTGGGACGGAGAGGGAGAGAGTGAAAGGTAGAAAGACACGAGGGGGAGATCGAGGTGTCCGATAAAATTATTCGGCCGGAATGCGCGTGAATTATGAAAAATTTCGCGATTAATTTAAACGAGCCGCGCGCGCGCTTAATCTCGACTGCGGGACTAACTGCGCGGTGCTTTTAGCGGGGAAAAGAAATGTGCGGGCGACATTGATTCCGTAGTTGAAATCTTGGAAATTGAAATAACACATTTGTTTTATGGTTCTTTCGTAAATGTAAATATGTCATTAATAAATTGTTGCGTAAAAAAGTCGACGCAGTACTTAAAATTTAATGCATAAATGAACAATGTTATTGCTGAAATAAATTATTGCTTATTATTCCAATTACATCTCTGAATATTAGTGTTTTAAGTAAAATTTATGCTTGTCATCGGTTGTTTTCATCCGATGTTTGTCTTTTTATAACTGAAAAGGTGTGATATGCATCAGAGTAAATTATTGTTAATAAAAACCAAGGCATAAAAACGAATGAAATAACAGTGATTTAAATATGCAAACAGTTTACGATAACGCACATCATGTACATTATGCGTGTATTTTGCTGCTACAGTTTTGTTTTTTATTTATGAGAGAAATGTCTACAAAGAGTAAAAATAAGGTTAGAATAAACGTGAAATTTCAAATAGACTTTAAAATATATTATTGCGTGATGCGATTACTTGTGAATTCAAATTTTCTTCCTATTTAATAGTCAAAAGTAGATTTCGCAATAGTCAAGAAATATGAATTTGAGCCAAATCGGTTTTCGATATCGTTGCAAATGCGTTCAACGGCATTACCGACATTATACATTTACCTCCTCTACTATTTGCAACGGCACGGAAATCCAACGTTATCTCCAAAATAACATTACATCATAAATATTGAAAATTCGAAACTTTTCATTACGAATAAACGCATTCCGCCTCTCAGTGCAAAATCACGCTTTCATACCCAGAGTCATTCATCTCGCAGCGAAACGACAACAAACCATCAGTAGCCGAAATGAAATTTTCAGTTCAAGAAAGATTATTACGCTACCCGCGAGTTCCTCGCAGCCTCGCAGGAATTCTGCAATACGCGCAGGAAAAGTAGTATCAACGCGGGCATCTTCTACCCCCTCCCCCCCCCCCCTCTCGCTCGCTCAGTCACTCGCTCAAGAGCAGTAATCTCATATCCGCCGACGCGAGTATGAAAAATTGAAAAGCTCGCGTAAAAATTGCACTTGGATGAAATTTTTCGACTCCGGAGCTCTTTCTCTCTCTCTATCTCTCTCACTCTTGCCCCCTGGAGCTGCGCACCGCTCGTACATATAGCGTATATAGGGAAAGATGAAGCCATGAAGATAGAAGAGTCGGCTATATAGGTATACGCGCGGAAAGAGAGAGTGAGAGAGAGAAGGAGGGAATTCTCTGGTGGAGTTTCACCGAGAGAACATCTGTTCGATCACCGGAAGTACTAGTTGGGTTAGTTTAGTCGCTGATCGAGTTAGTGTAGTTAGGAGAGAGAGCGAGGGAGAGAGAGAGAGAGAGAGAGAGAGAGAGAGTCGAAGCTGGATGACAAATAGCAGATGAGCCACCGGGATTCCGCGCACGTACGTAGTGACTCTCTCTCTCTCCTGCTACTCTCTTCGTAGGCTATATGGCCTTTGCCAAACGTAACCTTCCAGCCAGCCCAAGCCGAACCCTCAAGGGTGATTTAATGCTCCCGTTTGATCCGATATTCTTTATAAAGTTTAGCCTCCTCTCTCTATCCGCTATCTCTCTTTCTCTTCCCCGGCTTGGGCGCTCGCGATCCCTTTCCTCGTTTTCTCCTCCTCATCCTCCTCTGGCTTCTTACGGGCCCGGCTTTTCACCAGCGCACCTGAAAGAAAGTTTTCTGGACGCGAAAGATGCTTTTACGAATCCCTTTACATTTGATTCTATGGCGGCGCGAGTCTTGCTATTACTTGGCTTTCCGTTGGCGGCGGCGGCGGCCGGCTAAATGAGAATCCTTTATTCGGATTTTCCACCGACGCCGAGTCGAGGCTTTTATAACAAGTGTATGATGGGTTTTGTGCGGGGACGGAGGTTTGGGGGAGGCGAAAGCAAGCGGGATCGCATTGTTCGGTCGATGAATCGGCCGGCGTCGGACAATCTTAAAGTAGAATTGAAGAATTATTTTGGAGAGGAAAGTCTAAAAGATCTGCTGGAGCTTAAATTGATGTTTTACAGTGTGTTTAGATTTAGGATTATTCGCCTTTTTTGACTAATATTATGCACTTATTCCAAATGGACTAAAGCATTTTTCATCGTTTTACTTTAAAAACTTACCGTTTGATGTTGAAAAGTTTTTTCTGACTCGTATAGTAGATTTTCAGAGAGAAATTGTAACCGTAGTAAATGAAATATAATATATGCTGTTTACAAAATGTTTCTCTCTATGTAGAATCCAATCATCTTTTGAAAAGAGCTTTGCAGCTATTACATCTGGAACAAAAAATAAATAAATATAAATAAGCAAATATGTCTGCGATTTTTACAGTTTATTAAAATGTTAGGGAGAATCAGACAATGTAATGCACTTAAGGTTCATTGTCGTTTATAAGAGGTTTTAATGAATAATATAATATAAATAATAGATTCAAGATTTGTAAGTTTAATTTATCGAGAATTTGCAGTTGATACTCAATAAAAATGTTAATAATTTCTTGTGCGTCAGATTATTCGCATTGTGGATTCATCATTACCTAGGTCTTTTACTTTAACTAAATATACGTTTTAAATTTGATCTGAATATTTATTTTTCAACTAAATCTTGATCAATATTTCCAAAAATTCGTATGCAACATTTAATATTGTATAGGATCGAATAATATGGGTTCAATGTATTTAATTCGACAGTATAAGATATTTAAAATACAGGTTGCACCAACTAACTCCCTGTGCCGCATTAACCGTTCCTCTTATAATAGTATATTATGACACTGTTGTGGGAGATGGTTTTCTACCTTGCTCGAGGGTTTTCGCACGAGCGAAGCGAGTGAGAAAATCGAGCAAGGTAGAAAAACACCTCCCACAACAGTCTCATACGATATTTTATAGCACAACAACCTCAAAATCGACAATAAACTTGGCATTTTGAGGTTAGTGTGCTATAAATATTTTATAAACATAAGGTTATGAGGCTTCAAATAATTTACCTATTCAGCAGTATCTTACATACCTAAAAATTATCCTCAAAACTCTCACACCAGTGCACCAATCGACTAACGAAACAGTACAACCCTCAGGGGCGCAAAAAGCTCAAAAGAAATACCTTGCTCGCGGAGCTTTTAATAAAAGCCGGCACCGTCCAAGGGGAAAGAAGCAAGTATTTAAAGAATATCGTCAGCGCTTGGCAAATTAAAATTCTTCCTTCGAATCAGTTCCGGCCGGCGGGCGCGGGGCCGAGTTACTTTTCTTTTTATTACTCCGCGGATAAGTCGGCGCCCACGGCAGCCCCGAGGAAACAAGTTATTCTCTTTTACGTCCCCGCGTATATAAACTCGCGGGGGATTTGCATAGAAACAATTTTTTTTTTATATTCGCGTCCCCTTGCCGCGTCAGCGCGCCGCTGCAGCAGCCGGGTATACGGCGAGCTTCGCTTGGCCGCAGTGCAGTGGAAATTGCCTGCAACGTCCCCTGAATGCATTTGCAGAGCGGTTTATGCGGAAAAATGGAATATAGCGGAATTATGCTTGACCCGAGCTTTTTTTTTTATATAATTTGAAAGTACACTTTACGCTGGAGAATAAATCTATTGTGGAATTTATTGATCTGAGAGTTGGGATAATAATTACCTGGTTTCAGTAGTGTATTTATAATAAAGAAATTTGTATATGTATATGCCGGTTTATAGGCATGTATATAGTTTTGAATTTTTATGCTACGTTGTAAAGTAAAGCCTGACGTTTGAGGTTACGTTTATCATTTTTCACTCAATTTTCTTCAAATTTGATAAAAAAATGTTATCCTCTTTTATAAATATTTCTTCACTCTCGCGTATTAAATTATTTCAATTTTCATATTTTGATAATCTAAACAATAAAGTAAGTTTTGTATGTTCCTCCATGCGTTACCTACTTTTTAAGTTCCCATGGACCATCTTCTTTTCAATTCTGGTCGCACTTTCACCAAAAATTATTCGGGGTGCAATATCTTAATTATACAAACTAACCTTTTAATTAGATTTATATAAATTTTACAAAGTGTTTGTAATTTTAGATCTTGTAGATGGGTGAAACAGTTTGTATACTATTTCATGAGAATGACGACCTAGCAAATAAGACTCCAGCCAATGAGAAGCGGCGATTCCTACGCTCTGATTGGTTGGAGTCTTCTCTCGCTCGCGCCATCTACTGGCCCAAGGTTGGCGCTCGCCATCCTCATATATTTATAATTATTACGCTATATTATTGTACAAGAGATTTGTACAATGTACGCAGCAAAAGATCGATGTCTTAAACAATTAATACCGAATCCTCCAATTTTATTCTCTCGCAACCAGCTTTTCTTTGTTATTCTGGAAAAAGCTTACCCCATTGATTCGCCATCCTAACGAACAAAAGTCAATTCCAACGGGGCGCAAGTTTTCAATCTCGGAAATTCAAAAGATCGAGAAAAGCTTGAAGAAGAAGAAGAAGAAGAATCCGGTATGCGAGCCAACGAAAATCGAGGCGGCAAAGGAGGGCTCGCGGGTGCAGCTGCAGGGAAAAACGGGCCGCGCACGCAAGGATCTCGCCGAGAAAGAAAGAAAGATCTCGCGGCGCGCAAAGGAACACAGGGACTTCCTCCCCCCCCCCCCCGGGTTGTGCAGAGCACGCGGATCAAAAGACCAAAACGAGGCGAAAGTACGAAGGAGGAAAGAGCAAAGGCGCGCAAGATGGCCGCGCGCGCAAGTTTTCATCGACGCGCCCGCGGCGGCGAGTTGTTCTCAACTCGGAATTTATACAATCACGGAATTGAATCTGGAAAATCTTGGCGCGCCCCGGCCGGAAAAGCACCAGGAAAGAAAGAGGGGAAAAGTCTGGGAAAAACATTTCTCGCTCGCGGCTAGTGCCTATGAGGCCAAAGCCAAAGCGCCCAGCCTCTCTCACGATGGCGAAACAATTTTCGCCAGACGTACGTCGCTTGCACTGTATGTGTGTGTGTTTGTGCTTTTTCGCCGTTGTTGTCCCCAAAGGCGGCTTTTTACCTTTCACAGCCGAGCGATGAAAATATAACCGAGTGATCGAGGCTGAGCCGCGCGACGGAATTATTTTTTTCCTCGCTGGCTATGAGGTGCAGCAAAGCCGTCTAGACGTTTGTAAAGCACTACAATGACGTACGGTAAAGGGGACTTCGTTGGAGGGCTCATTTTTATTTCGCAATTTTAAGATTTGACGTGAAAGTAATTGTGGGCGAATAAACGTCGTCTTGAGAATATTTCCCACCGGGGAGTTGGAAAAAGTATATAAGCCTAGAGATTGAAAGTAGATTTGCCTCGGTATGGGGAGACATGTTCAGACCTTAAAAAATAATGATCATTAATTAAGCTTTGAACGCTTTTATTGTTTACAAGAAACCCTAAATAAAAAAATTTCATGAATAATTTGAGTCAATAGTTTAGTTTTACAGAAACATAGAATTTTGAATTGTCACAGTATTGTTCTGGAAGTACGATATATAGGTGCACGTATTACATATAGATAATTAAGGTGTGTGCAGGTAATGTGGTTATGCAGATAATGTGGCCACCTACACGAGATCTCGCTGTATGCGTTATTCTGGGGCGCCGTAACTCTTACATTATATGTATTGTGGCAGTAGATGTTGAGAGGTGAGGTGACATCGTAGCTAACGCCCTCTAATTATAAGATAGGGTCATGTTACGCGCGAAAGCATCAAAACTCTGATTTCTTAGCAGTGCATGCATGTAAAGAAACCACTTTTGTTAGCGTGATATGAGCGAAAAAGAAATCATACGGTACACAAAATTGTAACTTTTGTTATGTACGTTAAGATGCATGTGACAGTTCTTGCCGTACAGTTTATTTTCGATGCGAAAATTGCAACTTTCGTTGACGTTTATCGGTTGATAAAGTGTTCATTTTGGCATTTTCTAGGAATCCATCATAGAATAAATGTATGCCTAAGTAGTTGAGTGCAACAGGTTAAATATTCATTAAAAATCAGCATATTTTTTTAGAACTGTAACTGGATGAAAACTGTTAGATATCGATATAAAATGGAATTTCTGTATAAGACAGGTGGTGTGCGTTTATAACTAGTCGAGTACAATACTTTCACATATTATCAAAATTGAAACATTTGAGAAACACAATTTTAAGAATAGGCTCATAGTTACAGTGATAATTGACGTTCAGCGAAAAGAAGAAAAGAAAATTCTTCTGCCCACGTATTAATCGTGATCAATTAAACCACATGTAACTACCATTCCTTAATGAGTCAACCTGCTCCGAGTACCTTTTCCCCTCGCACATCTACGCCGACATTTTACTCGGCTTTTCTTGTATATATACGTATATACGTAATCAATAAGCCGTTAATTCGAAAAAAGAGTACGCTAGCAGCAGCATCACGGCCGCTCGCCTTTTTCTCAATGGAACTGCTGCTGCTCGCGGCATCGAGAGACGTCGACTCGCGCGTCGCTGCGTTTTCTTATTATACTAATTTAAAAGACTCGCCGACGAGAGAGAGAAGGAGAGAGGGGCAAAAAAGAGCAAGACAGAGGAGGAGAACGTAAATTGCGTTCGCGCTTATTCACGAGTCTCGACTCGTTTACCCCCGCAGGAATGTCCTTATAAACGAGGACGGATTGTCGCGAGAAGAAATAATTCAACGGCGTTTTAATTAATACGTATATACATAGGGCTGCGCCGCGGCGGTAGGAAAAAGTCAATTTACCTCCTCTCTCTCTCTACATCTCTCTCTATCTCTTTCTATACACTATTACATCGAAGGTCCACACGTTTACGTACATGCGTGTATATATATATATATATATATATATATATATATATATATATATATATATATATATATATATATATATATATATTATACGCATACACGCATACCTGTGCGACTGATCGATACTTTGAATCCCTCTACCTCTCCTCTGCATGCATATATACGTGTGTGCACACATTGTGCACGCATCGCGCTGACTTTTCTTTACTTCTTTTCCATCCCTCTCGCACGCTGTCCTTCCTCGCGAAAACAGAGAGAGACAGAGAGACTCTTGTACAGCCATTAACGTCTTTCAGCCGGTGGTGTATATATACAGAGAAAGAGAAGGAGAGAGAGAGAGATAGAGAGTGAGAGAGAGAGAGAGGGAACAGAACAGAAGAAACGGATGTACAGGACAGGCGCACTCGGCATGCGTGACAGTGACACATATAGGCGGCAAAGCAAACAATGCACCGCTCGAGGGCGCCTTAATTACATGGCGGCGCGCGCGCGGCCTTTTTCCTTTTGCTTCGAGAAAAGAGAGAGAGCGAGAGAGAGAGAGAGAGAGAGAGCTATACTTTTCGACTGCAGCGCTCTGCGACAAGAGTCGCCCCGCGGAACGCAAAGAAGAAGACGAGGAGGAGGAGGAGGAGGAGAAGAAGAAGAAGAGGCACGACGAGCGAAATGGACGAGCGGGCGTTAGTTGTATATACATATATGCAAGTGCGCTCTCTGTCTCGTGGCTCGCGGTTGCTTTGCTTCTCCTCTGTACAGCTGCCTCTTTCGTTGACCCCTTCCTATTTCGCTATTAATCTTGAGGGGAGAAGTCGGCGACGGGGGGGTGACGCGCATACATTTTTCCACGGGAAATGACGGACTGGCCGAATCACTCGTTCTGATGTGAGCTATCACTGCTGCGTCCGGCTGTTTATTAATGCCGCGTGGTTGTTTCTTTTTTTTCTTTAATGAATTGTTGTATATGTCAGGTGGAGGATTTTTTATGCGTTATTTGCACTTATGTAACGTACACGTATTTTTTTTAATATGAGCAAATCCGCAGAAGGTTATGACTTATGCCCTTTACTGAGAAAAAAATTGGTCTGAAAAACTTGCTATTCAGATTTATGATGTGGTACATTGTTGAATCATTATATTGCTGAAAGCTTATGAGAGACATTGTATTCGATACATTGAAGCGTTTGTAAACACACATCTATGTTACGTATATATAAATCTGTTGTCTATTTATTTGTCTGTTTATCCGTTTGTCTATTTGTTAGCGCATCACTCGAGAATCGCTGAACGGATTTCAATAAAACTTTCAATGCAATGTAATTCAGAGCTCAGGTTACAATATAGGACACCCTTTAGGGCGGATTTATAGTGAGGCACGGAGTTGACTTTCGGCGGTAATATAGATATACTTTTACGTAGCAGAAGACAATACTAGGTGCAGTTAGATACATCTTGTCGCTTCACCATAAATGAGCCCTTATCATGGTCTAAGGTTCAAAGAGGATACCAAAAATGACTTAATCGTTATTAGAGTTCAGAAATATAAGATCATATTTGACTCTAAATCTTTTTTGTTTTGCAAATCAAAAGCAAATAAACCAAAAATGTACATATAAAGGTTTTCGAGGTTGTAGATTCCGAATCAGAAGTCCAAATTAAAAAAAAAAACTGTTGTGATAAAATTGTATATTTTGAATCATTGTGAGAACAATAATTATTAACGGTCAGTATTTTTTGCTAACGAAGCCGAGACAGGTAATGCTTATAGTCAATGTTGAGCCAATTGGTACTTATTACTTAAAATAAAGAACAAGTATAATACTTAAAAAACAGGTAAATAATATAATTAAATACTATTGTACTTAAGTTTTTTTTTCAAGTACGGTACTTGAAGTACAAGAACTTAGAAATTTGTACTGAAGTACCGATTTTTTAAGTACCGCCCAACACTGTTAATCTATATACTATAGCAATAATCCAAAAATAAAAATATGAATTTTTCGACGAATTTGTAAAGTAGATGCGACAATTCCAATCAAATAAGAACACGAAGCAATAAAAGCGAGTTCGAATAAAAGTGTCATTATTGAACGCACAGAAACCCAATCAATATATATATACATATATATATTACTCACAATCCCATTACACGAGTGCACAAAAGTAACAAAAGGACTGATATCGATCCCGCTCACGATTTAGTCATTATCGGGGATGCTTAACTCGCCAAATTCCGAAACCAATTCGACATCGCACACCGCACACATGCGCGCACACAAACTACGCACCCGCGGCATTCGACGGCCATATCGGGAGCTGCACAACAGCGAGCAAGTAATTAAACATCGGCAAGCAGCCGAATTAATTAAGCTTATTAGCGGGCCCCCAATCATTATTCCGCGGGAGGACTGCGCGGGACTTTTTCTCCTCTCCTCTTGCAAACCCTCCGCGCCGCGACGACGGAATGCGAGCAAGGCCGCGATGACGGGCGGCGCGCGAGTCTCGAGTTCCGAAGGCTATTAAGGCGGCGCGAGCGCGCGCGCGGGGCCCCAAAAGATCGGCGCGCTCGAATTTTTTCGTCGCCGCGCGCAAGCGAGGATTTACGAGCGCGCGCGAGGGGTGGAAAAAAGCGCGGCATCCAGGCGGCGCTGCACGCAGCCGGACTAACTCGTCCGGGGGTAATCTGCCGTAATGTGGCGGCGATGCGCCTGCTGAATTTTTGCTTTTTTTCTTTTGTTGGGACTGCCGCGGATGCGACGTATAGGTATAGGAGTGAGAATTTTGGGACTTTGCCGGTGTGCCTGGATTGATCTCGGGTGATGGAAGTGCAATTTGCGCCGCGGGAGCGAGGTAAGTGTGTGCTCCCCAAGGTTTGGTAGTTTTTTTGAAAAGTTGGATTTTTTGGTGCGTTTAAGGGTATGTGCTCGTGTAGACACGTGAAAGAATTCATTTTTTGGGAATTTTTTGCGTAAGAGAATGAAGCAGCTTGTTGATGTTTATTCGTACAGATTTTAAGAAAGATATCTACGGATGTATACTCGCTCACCTATTCGTCATGGATCGGGTTCTCAATCGCATTAGGATAGTTGTCTTACACTTATTATCTTATACAAAATAAACTATGCCTAAACAGAAAAAGACATTTTTACAAATTTAATTTAAATGTTTCTTTTTCTACTTGACTCTAATTCGGCCACGAAGCGATTCTTGATCCACTCCAAACCTATAGATGTTGATAAAATGATACAGTATTTAAAAATATAAGAAATAGTATATCAATCCTTTGCACTACGATGAGTCGCTCACTGACTCAACTCCGTTTTCTTATATTCTATAATTATTTTAACAACTTATAATTTTTAAACAGTTCCCGATATTTTAAAGTTTATATACAACTTTGTAAAATTGTTAATTTTTAAGTACTTACTTGCTGTCCTCAACGATAGCAAAATATCATAATTTCGGTATTTTTGGAAATTACTTGAAATCTTTTTAATTCAGCCGTTATAGAAAAATAGGCTTTTCAATAAAATTTTTACAAACCATCATCGAATAGCTAATATTCGATCTTAAAATATAAAGTATTTTAAAATAAGTACTGAAAAACAATTCCCTTAAAGATGTACTCTTTTCATGTACAGTTCTTTTACAAAAAAGAAATCACAAAAAATTCGTATTTTACGTATTTACACGCGAAGAGCGTCCTTAAAATATGTTGAGAATTACGTTTAAAAATAATCTGACAAATTAAGCATTTGAGCAGTTAATAAACTTAAAACAAACCTGGACAATTTTTCTCTTTAAACCTGCAAGCGTCATACCTATATACAACGCGCGTGCGTGCCGACTTGTCGTGCTCCTGCACACACACAACGCGGATTTAGTAATTGATATTGCGAGCTCGCGCCCCTGCGCCACTGCCGCGAGGTATCGGGTTACCCCTTTGCGATTGAGAGGGTTATACCCCGCGACCGGAGTTTTGAGCGACGTGGTCTTTTTTTCTTCGTCTCGTTCGCAAACTCTTTCATTTGCGGCCTCGTGGAAGATATCGCACGTCGAGAGAATTTAAGCTATATGCGCGTGGTGAAAATATTTTTGTGTCGCTTCGCCGAGTATTTTTGCCTTTTCGGGACTTGATTTGGAATATATTTTATGGAATTCGAGCAACCCTTTTAATTTTAAAGAATATTAAGAAATTGCGACATTTTCATTAAAGATAAAGTAAGGGTATCGTTATTTCTCACTATATTTATCAGGTGATTACATTTTGTAGTGTGCCATGAACGTTATATGAATATTTTGAAATTTTATGAATATAACCTTTTTGACCACTTTTTCATGCTGTAAGATTCTGCTTTAAATTGCGATTCAAGCACCAAAAAATGTGGATATTGCAATAATTTCACATAATTGGATTCGTATTTTTTTAAAATTTTCTCTGTATGTAAAGAAGCAAAACTATAAAATATAATTTCTTGAAGTTAAAAATACAAATTAATAATGAATATTTTACGTGCCCTGGGCACAAAAATTCGCAGTCGATCAAAAAAGTGCAATAAAAGCAGTCAGCTTTGACTAAAAGCAAACATTCGAGTTCTGATATCCAAATATAAAAACTGTCGTTCTCCCTCTCCCTTGAAATATGATAAAATTACAAATTCCCAACGAATTCAATACACAATCGCAGCAAAATTACCCTTTGAAAGCCCAATTCCCAGCCCCTCCGTCTCTGTAAACTTTCGACAAACCACGGCTCGTTACCTCTGTAATAACATTTCCCACCGACGATGCACCCCCCCCCCCCAAATCCCTCAAAAACACACCAACCCCTCACCATCTTCCTCCTACCACCTCTGCAGTAACAGCAGCTCTTTGGCATTCGTTCCCATATAACCATTTAATATGCGCGAAGTGTGCAATAAATGCCTCCGCTCTCTCTCTCTCTCTCTCTTGAAATTCCCTCCCAGCTTCCTCGTCCCCGTCTTCGTCGTCGTCGGCCAGTGTAAAAATTAAAATAATGGTAACAACCTGCAGCAGTAGCGGCGGAAGACTGTAGTCAAGAGCGCAGCTCGGAATGAGAGAGATAAAGAGAGAGAGAGAGAGAGAAGCAAGTGCAGCAGCAGCAGTGCGCCGCGGTACATTAGGAAATTCGCAAAGAATTACGACGAGATATTCTACTCTCCGGTGCGCAGTCTCCTCGGCGTGTATTCCGGGCACGTAGGATAAAGTCTGGTAAGTGGGGACGCGCTCGAATAAGAATTCACGAATAATTTTCCAGAGCGCGCGCGAGAGAGAGAGAGAGAGAGAGAGAGAGAGAGAGAGAGAGAGAGAGAGAGAGAGAGAGAGAGAGAGAGAGAGAGAGAGAAAGAGCGGAGACGACGTGGCTATCTTATAATTACTGGCGAGAGGGCTGGAATGTAAATGTCCCGGGGAAAGGGGCGGGGATCGCAGGGGCGAGAAGATAGCTACGAAGAAGTCATTAGAAACAGTTTAACTTAATTTCGAATATAAAAGTTGACGCGCGCGCGCGCTCGCTCGCTCGCTCGGAAGAATGTGTATAATGTATATAGTACACTGTATATTGTGCCGCTGCGCATGGGCTTTTGGCAATGGGGGCGAGGCGGGACGGCAATTTTCAGTCGGAGCGATAATCGCGAATTAAGTTGAAAGTCCGCGTTGCCTCTATAATAATACTCTTGATTTAAAGGGAAACGATGGCCGAGACTTTGCATAATCGCGATATTAGTTTCAATTAATAAGGAGCGAGAGAGGGAAAAGAGCATCGTAAGTCGAGTGACTGCTCGTCTCGGGTCGTTTGTGTTTACCTCTTTCCTCGTTCTCTTTTTGCGCTTGCCGGCAATTTTAAAGTGCAAAATATCGGGTAATTAGAGCCGCATTGGATGGTATAACGCATTTCGGCTCCTCGGGGCGCACGCGGTGTTTGCGATAATTTTGCCGGGGGTAGAGTAATTTGCATTCGTATAATTTTTCGCGATTACGGTAAGAGCAATTTTCTATAATTTATATAAAGCTTTTTGCGTACGGTATTAAAATATCAACGTTTTAAAGCGAAATAGTTTAAGTAGTTTTTTCTCTTAGTTTAGCTTTTATCATTTTTAATACGACAAATTAGATATTACTGCATTCGTCGTAATCTTCTGATGGATCAATTTACCTTTCAGCGCAATTTACAATGTAAAGTTGTATATTGAAATCCAATTATAGAAGCTCTAGAAGTACAAATATTAATTTATTTTTATGAGGCTTCACAATTGGAAGTATAGAATTTTTATTCGTTTCATATAAGCCTCTAGGAGTCAACGAACGAAATAAAGACTAAAGCAAAGTAAAATAAAAGTTACTAAAGTTCAAGCAAATATTAAACTATTATATTGAAGAAAATATATTGTATCATGTTTTACAAAAAACGGTTTTAAACAAAATAAAAATGTTTCCCAATCTACCCTCTCACAAAAGCTCCTCAGAAAGTAAAGTTTATTTCATTCTTAACAAGTCACACTAAACCCTCAAGGAAATTCCACCTTAAACCCCATTCTTTTCTCTTTAATTTGCGCCGTCACAGAAACTTCTCAGCAAGGAAAGTGACGATAAAAAAAAGAGCAAAGACCGCGCCCTCAACCGTCCCGAAGTCAAACCCTCTCTCACTCCCCCGAGAAAGTTAATCACCAGAGCCGGGCAATTTAGAAAAGGTTAATTGCTCGTCAATTGCTCGCACCGAGACTGCGCAGGCCGCAATAATTCGCATGTAAATCCAGCAATATTTATCAAATTAAAAGCCACTTAAAAGCGGAAATTCTCCTTCCACAATATACAACAACGGCAGCTTCCACGCGTAACAATAAATTCCTCCACTCCGGCGTTCGTTATCGCTTCATCGGGCGCCTTTAACGAGCTCCTCTGCGCCTCTTCCATACGTAACACGGGTGTCATTCTCCCCCTCATTACGTGCGCCTCGAAAAAGGGACCTCGTGTATATAATACCTATAGCTATATACGCACACTACACCCCGTGTCGCCGAAACTTCGGAGCCAAAGACAAATGGAGAGAAACGGTCAATTTTGCTCGCCCCCTCTCTCTCTCTCTCTCAGCCGAAAAACGACGCGCACGCCAGTCGTATATGGTCGTGACCCGGCGCAGGACCGCCGCCGCGCGGCTCTCGATAACGAGCTCGACCTTGTCCCGGGGCCAATAAAATCCCTCGGCCAGTATGGCAGCGGCGGCACACCAGCGGTACAGCGGAGAACGCTTCGTCGCGTAAATTCGCCGGCGGACGGCGCTCCGACCACAAATCACCCCTAATTGTTAGATTTTCGGTAGTCCGCAGCCAGCGCGCGCGATTCATCAGCACGTCGTTAAGGCTCGCTTGTGCAGGTGATTTTCTGGCCCGCGAGGATTTTGATTTATCTTCCGTCTCTGCGGCCGCGCGAGTGTGTGTGCGTCGCGTTTTGTCCGCCGCGCGTATTGCGAGTTTCTCGAGGCATCGCGTGTACGTGTACGTAGGTGTACGGCGGTGTGTAGCTTTGTCCCGGCGTCAATGGGGATGAATTGGCGGCTCCGAGCGATAAAAATTGCCGGGAGCGGGAGGCGAAAAAAAATCGAGCGCGCATTCATCTTTTTACGAGTGCTTTTGATAACCAATTTGGCGGGAGTTTTTTTTTTTGCAGCGCTCGTCGACGGGGAAAAACGAGGTCGGTTGAACTCGGCGCGGCACTTTTGCGCGGAATACTGTGCCGACGCGCTGCGCGACGATACACAAACAATTGTATGGTTATAGGTAGCGTTGTAGATATATGCTTTTCGCGGAATTCACGTGCGCGGCTTTTGAAAATTTCGCAGCGGTTGCGTGCATATTTCTTTTGTATTCATAAAAGGGTTTTAATGGGAGATTGATACGGCAAATTGTTCAAGTACGCTTTCAGGGGAACACAGAAATACGATCAGTTTGAATGGGTTTTGCGAGCTATGCTTTTATGAAAATAATTATTACGGCTTTTGCATTAAAAGAATGTAGAACAAGCAGCACCAATGTGGAACTAGCATCATTTTGATATTCGTCCTTTGATATGAGAATACTACCCTTTTTTGTTGCTCTGTGCAATTCATTTTTAGTTTTATTTTTCAAGTAATTAGTGGCTTATTTTTTGTATAAGTTTGTTGCTGTTTTACCATCATTAAACATGCACTCGTATATAAAATATACGAAATATAAATACCAGTCATGATTAAAAAAAAACATCGTTTTTGAAAAAAACAGTTATTTATACTCATGCACAGAGAGAATTTTCTACCTTGAATATCTGATATGCGTGGGATATTACCCGAATTAACAAAAAACCTCAAAGCATTATTTATTGTATCGTGACAATTCGCATCATATAAAATTCTCTCTGTCTGTTTCGAGTTTTCTAAATTCATGCGATACATTTTTTAATCATTGCACGCCATATTGTACTTGCCATACTTTGCATTTTGACAATTTGTCTGCGTCTACGTAATCAGCCAGCCAAAAATTCCCTTGTACAACATTTTCAGTAAAAACAATCAAAGAGAAAAGTACGTGCTTGAAAGGATAAAATCCCTCTGACGTCAAAAAGCTCATCACAAGCGTCACTTTTCAATCTTCCCACAAAAAGAATCATCAAAAACCCTCCCAAAAAAAATTCTTCCACCCATAGAATCAGTACGGCAAACAAGACGATGACGCGCGTGCGCGACATCAGTAACTCCAGGCCGTAGCTGTACACTGCGCGAGCATCACCGCCAATGACAATGTCGCTAACGAGCCATTCAGCCGACGCTAATATCGTAAATCAAAGCAAAAATCCGCCCCGGAGGCGCGTCACCGCACTGCTAACCGCCGACCTCGTTCCTATATATAATAAGTACACAGCGCACACACACACAGACACACATCACGCGTGATGCGACTCGGATTTCGCTCTTATTAGGGGATCGGTCGATGCTCTCGCGTGACGCCACATCAAAAGCTCTCGCGAGCACGCGCGCGCGCGCGCGAATTAACGGGCGTCGCGAGCCTCTTCGTCTCTGTCCCGCGTGCGCCGAGTCCATAGCGCGACTGCACCGCATGCGGCAGCGCGTGCACGCAGCGGAAAAAAACGACGAGCATGGTGCGATGCGGCCCGGCGAAGATCGCGCGATATACGCGTTGAATGCTTGCTTGGGTGTACATATGTATATATACTCCGTGCGGGGTGGGCAGAATGTAAAGTAGTTATGGGGCAATGGGAGTATAACGCGCTGCCTCTGCCGCGCAAACACGGAACGAAACACGAGGTGAAAGAATTGAAAAATTACCGTACCGCACAACTGCACCGACCGTAGTACAAAAAAATGCTTCTGTTTGCAATAAAGTCTAAAAATTGTTTATTGGTTCCTAAGATATGAGTGCATGCACACACGTATACATATACCACACACGCATGCATGCGCACAAGTATATGTGCACACATATCATATACCCACAGACGCGCACACGCACTCACACGGTTACACACGCACACATTCATACACACACAGACGTACACTCATACGTACAGATACACGTGCGAAATGAATTTTCTGAAAATAGTATAATATCGATTCTACCTCACACACCTCAAAACATATTTTCAACATGAATTCTCAAATCGTTTTGTTACTATCACGAAACAAAAAATTTTAATCCAAATTCGGGAAAAATACATGCTTGTAAACAGTGAAAATGTCTGACAAAATATCTATAAAATTTAAACGATTCTATGCATGAGATTTGACCGGGAATATTCAGGCATGGGCATGCGAGTTCATGAATGATCAGGCATTATGCTGCATGCAGCTTTAAATACTTATTTTAAAATAGTATAAAAAATGTAAATTATTTAAAAAAATATTCTGTATAGATATATGTATACATTCTATAGTCATGATTTAGAGACAATTATCTGTTAAAAATGAGTAAGAAATACTGTTAACCTGTTGTAGCAGCACCAGTTAAAAAATGTTTACCGTGCATCATTTAAGAGCACGAATAATTTGGTGAATAATAATAACACTGTAATTCAAACGTACGTTAGTACATGGGAGATTATCATAACGATACTACGGGATTCAGTTTACCGACTAATTAGCGTGCATCGCAGTGAACATACACGACTATGTAATGCTAATACTGATGTAATAGTTACATTAATTAGGTATATTCAGGCGTACTATTATTTTATCATTAATACCAAATAATCCCACAATCATACCAAGCCGATCGCGCGCGTCACGTGACCGCGGCAACGGTGCGTGTGCACCCAAAGCAAATAAACTCACGCCCGGCGCAATTAATAAAAATCCGTCTCGATGCATTAAGCGTTCGTTAACATTTCCACGCGCGAGCCCCATCAATCAGCCCCTCCGCAATCCCCTCCACCTCCGCGAGATCCCGTATAGTATATACACAAACTGCACACTGTGCACACACGAAGATCCAGCGGAGATCCAACTGAGGGAATTTTCAATGATACTTTTTGTTCCCTCTGTTGCACTCCTCCTCCTCCTCCGCCTCTCGTCATTTGGCGCAGCAGCGGCAGCGAATTTGTAGTAGCGCAGTCGAGAGGCGAGCAAACGGCTTTCCGCGAGAGACTCCCGAGTCCGTACACATAGAGGAAGAAGACCGCGTGTAGCATTTACACACACACCGGTGCTCATTCTCACACAGGAAGGAAACGGCGAAACCACTTTCGGCCCCACGGCGCACATAACGACACACACACACACACACACACACACACGTACATACACACGTGCAGTGAGCTCCCGAGAGTGGTTAAGCCCTGAAGCTGCTGCTTCTGCTGCTGCTGCCGAGGAAAGTAAAACTTATCGCTCAAAGTCAATTCCAGAGAGATTTAGCGGTAATTGGAATCGTCCAAGGTCGTAAACATACCTCGTAACGAGTTTACGTCGCGGTAAGCGGCATTCCTCCCTGGAAATCAGGAATTGCGTGGACAGCGGCGGCGGCGGCGCATGCCGAGGCGCACGGCCGGCAGGAGTAAAAAGCTATCCGCCGACGACGAGGAATTAACGAAACGAAATCCGCGAGTGCAACTTGTCCGCGAGTGACGCGCGCGGGGAGACGCTGAGAATCGAGGGGCCGCTGCTGCTCTTTGTTCCCGTGTATATAGCGCGACGACGGCCAAGGCGACCCTGGGAGGAAGCTGTAATTTTCGGACGCGCGCGCGCGCGCTTTGGTCCTTCTTTTTCAAGGAGGGAGGAGAGGCTATCACGATCTTCCCCTCTCTCCCTCGTTTGTTGATTACGCGGAGAGATGTGGATACTTATTATACGCTTCCGTATATACTTGGCTGGATCTTGGGGTTTTTTCCTTCGGATTTTTGTTTTTTCTTGGGGAGGGGACTTCAATTTGAGCGAGGGATGAGGTTTTGGGAGAGTGTGGTGAGGTTGTTTTGGGAAGGGGAATGTAATTTGATGCTGTGCGAGGGATTGCGTTTTAGGTAAACTCTGACAAATTGTATGATAAACTTGCAAAATTGGTTGAATGAGCGTGCAGCGAGCCAAGAATTTCTTTGCTGTAAGTTAATTCATGCATTTGTAATATTATGAAAATTGCATTGCAGGTAGGTAAGGATCAAGGACTTTTAATTAATAATGATTTACTAGTTTTCAAGAAGTATTTAGAAATCGTACTAGCTATAAAGAATATATTGTCTTTTCACGATGTATAAATCTCAAACATTCATAATCGTATATTATAACTTCAATTTTAAACAATAGCATACATTTTTATAATTTATCGTGCACTCCAGATAAGTTGACTATAAAATACTAAACTCTGGTGAAAGTTTACTCACAGATTCTGAACTAGAAATTGCATGTAACATTACGGAACAGATGTTTAGCTTGATGCGAGATATTATTCGGTTAACGGGTAGCGCAAAAATTCTCGTACGAAGATATAGACGAAGATTATTTACATGTAGGCTGCAGCGCAAATGCTGCCGCTGCTACTGCTGCTCCTATGCCTTCGGCTACGTAATAATTATGAATAGTATATACGAAAAGAGAGTAAATGGATATCGCCGTACGTAGGCCGGGAATGGAGCTCGTATAATAACTGCCGCAGTCATTAGGAGTATATGTATGTTCCTAATCAGCTAGTTATATTTTACGATGCATTAAACTTTATTTATTCAGTTATTTATCATATATTAAGCAGTTTCTATACTCATTTGTAACGTAGCTCGGTGTTATTGTTTCCTTTTTTTCTTTGATTAATCGTAACATATAAATCAAAAACGACTTTGGACAAATAATCATTTAAATTATATTTTTGCAGTAAACAAGTAGAATTTCATGAAATCAATAACAAACCAGTTGTCGCATGTTATAATATACTGATGGTTATAGACAAGTAGTATATAACATGCTGGAAATGTCATTGGAAATGTCATGTTAATAACGTGATATTACGATAACAGTACGCTATTAATTATCTGGATGATGCATCACTTGCTCGGTAGTACCTATATACATCTAAATGTGGATCGTTAAAATAATACCGAGTTATTCTTTTTACGTACATAAATATTTTATTCGCTTATATTTTAGATAATTCATCAATAACATCGAGATGTAAGCCTAAAACTGTAATAATTGGTACTAATTCTAAAAAGATAATTTATTGCATCTAGCTATATACTATTAGGGTAAAGCGATGTAATCCCGGTCAGTGGGTAATGCAAGTTCCTCTTTATTTTTTTAATAAACATCATTTGAAAAGTTAAAAATATTATTATTTGATTATGAAATAAATTACAGAATAATCGTCGTTTCGACAAAAATTTCACACATAATCTGAGCTAAATGTCAAACTAGATCATCTTATCCATGTTTTATAAAATTCATTTTATGCCCATCTGAAAGAAAATGGCCACTTTTTTCCCTGAAAAGCGAGACCAAAATTACACTTTTTGCCCGCAAAAATGATTAGCGGGAAAAAAGTGACTTCACTAGAAAATAGTCGAAATTCCTTTATTTCATCAAGTTCTACCAATAACCCTGATTTTCGATTGTCTTTTAATAGTCCATTAGTCCCGCTTTCCAAGTCAAAAAATGTCCACAGTTGAGATGGGCATAAAGTACTACATGTAACTCGAGAAAAAGTCGTAAATATTCGACTTATTGCCCTTGCTACATAACGTACTATTTAATCCCAGTTTTATTTTTCAGCGTTATAGTGCAAAATAAGATGTTTATAAATTTCTTAAAACTTGCTACATTGGTTAATATGAACACTTCTTTCAGTAATAAATATATTCCAGAGAACTGCAAACTGCTATTTCTTCCCATTTTAAAAAACTCTTGACAGTTTTTTTTTCATAAGCTTATAATTACAATATCAAAGAATATTACATTAAGAATTGTATTCACATTGTTAATTTACAAATTGAATTATTAGTACAACTCTGTAAAACCAACAATTTAATTTTGCCGACTTAAAAATATACGTGTTGCCGCTAAAGTGTCTGCAATACTGTGCAGCGTATAAAAATAAATTTGATTCATACAGCATTTTACTGTATTCAACCCGTCACTTCATATTTTGCACTAAATTGAAAATTCAGCATAGAACAAGTATAACTGCTGAGTACTGGAAACAAAATGCTGAGTAGGTTAAAATTACATACAGCGTATATGTAAAAGCGCAGCATCCAATTAGTCAAAGTCAACAATTGTATTATGTAACGTCACACATTTTGAGTAAAGTTGTAATTAAATCGGAAGTCTGAAAAATTTCATTTCTTAAGCTAATGTTGATCATTTTGAGCATTTCATTTCTCATTAGAAAGATGATATTACGAAGAACGAATTAAAAGAATAATAGATATTCAAATGACTACTTAAAAGCTTTTATAAGAAGAGTATCTCACCTCCGGATCTCGAATTTTGATGAGGTTTTGGGAGATGTCTTTTTGTATATAGAAATAAAGACTTTGACTGACTAGAGCGGCTAACGCTTCCTATGTCCTGAGATACAAGGTGTTTTCTTAATATTGCTAGTATATCTGTATATCCAATATTTTAGCATTGCCTATATATGCAATACTAATGTTTTTATCACTATCTTGGAATTTGAGCAGCATTAGTCGCTCTAACCAGTTAAAGTATTAATTTCTAGGTACCAAAAGACACCTCCCAAAGCCTCATAAAAATTCGTGACCCAGAGGTGAGATACTCTCCTTATTACGAGAAGTTCAATTTATTTTAGCTTTATTATTTTCAATCTTACAGAAAGTATAGAATTATATAGATTCGGAATCAAATACACGGGCAAAACTACGTTTTCAGCAGTGAGCCACATTATTTACACTACTCAGTAGTTGAATTTTATATGTGCTTTTTCCCAGTATACGTACCTTCTAGAAATAAATTTCAAGAGTCTTTGAAAGATATTATTGGTACCTAGAAATTAATCTCAGTACTCATAGTTGATTCTAATATATAACCCAAGCTTTAAAGATATAAGGTAGCTGTTTTACCTCAAATAAGTATTATTTTACTGACCTACTAAAACCAGCATCTCTTCTGTGCAATTATCTAAAAAGAAATAATAGACGTAAAGAGCTTTACTTTGAACTTTATCAGCTCGTATGCACGTATTAACTCGTTTAATCCAGTGCAGATACGTTTTACTAATTATGTATGAGACTACATTACAACTAAATAGAAAGTTATATAACAAATGTAATAGTCGTTACTTTCGTAATTTTCCCAATATAATCCAATCCCGTTGTCAATGATTGTTTAGCAAATTATTCATGTAGTTGCATGCCATTTCTCATTCCTAGTTACAAAGTATCCATCCCAAAAGCTATAACCATAAATGTATGTATACCCCACAGGGTTGATCTATTCCAAAGTTATGAACAATTCGAATCTGCTGACAAATTCAAAACAGTCGAAAACCCATGTCCTCGCAAACTACAGTCAAATTCGTTCCATCGCCAACACTTTCAATGCCGAATCCGTCCCCTCTCGAGCTCTTCGGGTGCACATGCGCAGGCAGTTAGCGTGATGTTGATTCTCCGTGACTGTCCCAGTTCTCGCTCGGAAGAAAGTGAGTCGCTCGCTAGGAAAAGAGAAATAAAAAAAGCAAACACCCACAGCAGCGGCGGCGCACGTGCATTATACATGCAGTGTAACTCGCGTCGCGTACCATATAAATTTGATCGATCTTAACCTCGCTCCCCTTCGCTCTCTCCACATGTATAAACGAAAGAGCCAGAGAGAACACCTTCGATATTGAATCCGACCACTTCCGTGCGCCTCCGCCGCCGCATTCATAATTTCGAGAGCTCTGGGAAACCTGATCTATCAGTGTGTACGACGACTGTCGTTGGGCTCTTCCGTCCTCCTCCTCCTCCTCCTTCTCTTCTTTTTCGTCTCCTCGCGCGCGCGTCCTAGATAGAGCCACGGTGGCGGCGGCGGAGACGGCCCCTGAGAAATAAACCGATCTGGCGTTCCGATCTCTCACGTATATATCCCCCGCGCGCACGTGCATTATAACCGAGATGCCGCCGCAGCTTCTTGTGCGACTTTTAAGGTGCTCTCACAGAGCTACGCTTCCGAGGAGCGTATATATGCATGCAATTATGCATGCAGGCGCTCCCCGCCTTGATGTACTTATATGCGGAGCGCGTCTCTTGGAATCGAGCCCGAACTTGGTATAAATTTTTCAGTATCAATTAAAGTGTGCGCCGAGATTATAAAGAGTAGTGTACTTATTGTTTGGGGTTAGATCAATAAAGCATACACTGAAAAAAAAATTTGTTAAATCTAAGTAAACGTTTCCTTGAATCGTAGTAAGAAAAGATTTATTTGATAATAGTAAATATTTAATTATGTTTAGACTGGTATTCATCAATTCAATAAATATTTACTAAATTTAAGAAATATTTATTTCATTTAAGTAAATCTTTTCTTAGTACGATTCAAGGAAACGTTTACTTAGATTTAACAAATTTTTTTTCAGTGTACAGTTGTTGGCTATAATTATAATATACTTATATAAACATCAATTTCGGAAGGAAAATAAAAATTTACACTGTGAAAATTTGTAATTTTTTTTACTAAAGGATGAAACTAGTAATTTGGTTACGTTGGCAAACCCTGTGGTTAAGATTCTTTTCTGATCGATTTTGATCACATGTGATGTGTGATGCTAGGTAAATATTCAATTTAGCGTCGCCACTACTTGCAGTGTTCTAGTATATTATTTGTAGGTCATGTGTTGAAACTCCTCATTACACTGAAACTGCATTTCTTAATAATTACGTTCCCAATCTATTTCAACAGAGTTGATATTCTAGCCTGTCATTTGAGAGTAGTAGCTGCATGGACGTTACTTTTTGTTTGCAATAATCAAAATTTATCAAATAAAATAACAATAATAGCTCGAGTAATAGTTAGAATTCAATTTTAAAAAATAGTCAGAATTTGTAAAGGCGTATTTACTAACCGAGACTAGTCGTTTTGTCCGTATATAATACTATATAATACTATAATACTTATAATCCTCTACACGCATATAAAAATTAGTTATTTTGTACTTTAATGAATTTTATTACCGAGGTATCTTCGACATAATATACGGAGATACGCTATGATGCGGTTAACGTCCGGTGTTTAAGCTGGTTTGAATTTCGAGGAATTTGTCCATAGCTATCGCGCGATCGTATAATTTTAGTCCGACCAACTTGAAAGTTGATACACACTCACGCATTCGTATGAGGTGAATGGCGCGGCGACGACGAACGAATTGATTTGGCTGCAACACGATTACTCATAGGTGCCCCTTTCCCACAGATTTTAATCGTCAGCCGTATTCATGAATATATCGAAATATTCGAATTGTAACGAATAGATATTCGGCAGATCTAATTTTCCATCTGGTTTCCTAATTGGCCTGCACTAGATTTAACGACGTGTCTACATAATCATGTAGCTGCGGCGTCGTTAGCATATAGATATAATACTTAAATTTACTGATTTATGGTCCTGGAAACAAAGTTTCTCAAAAAAGATGTATTTCCATTTTCGTATTCAAACAGATCGGTAATTTTCACACCCTGTCTAATAACGAATCAAGTATCTTGTCTACATTTTTCTCTCAAATCATTACGCAATTGGCAATTTAACTAGTAACCCGACCGACCCATGTCACTTTCAAATCCATTATCCACTTTCTCCGAAACCTAACAAAACAATTTTCCACGCACTTACCCCTTCTTAATGCACAATCCTACCTACTCTCAGCCATAACCTCCCTCTGCAAAGAGAAAAAGTCTTAATATTAAAAACCACAAAGCCACAACAATCGCGAGCAGCCGCGACTCTTCAACTTTCGTTTCTCGTGCCTCCTCGGCTCTCTCTCTCTCTCTCTCTCTCTCTCTCTCACACAGTCTCTCTCCGCGGGATACATCTACACTCCACACAAGATACAACCCAGCGCGCAACACCAATCTCATTTCGCGTCGGTCACGAAGTCTCGACTCGAGCCTCGACTCCCGCGAGACGATATAGTTTTCCCGACACCTACGAAAAAAAGACTGCCCCCTCCCCCTCGCAGCTGTGGGCTCTCAATATACAAATGGAGAAACGGGAACTGGAACAACACTTTCACTGGTACACGGTATGCCGCTTGCAAACGAGCGAGCCCAGTTTACAAGTCGGCGGCGGCGATCATTGTCGTCGTTGATGGCCTACCACCGCCGCCAGGTTACGTACTGCTCGCGCACGATTCGATTTCTCTAGTCGCGGTGATGGGGTGTTGTTGCACTCTTTTCCCGCGGGCTTCTCGTCGCCGTGGAGTTGCTTAGCCGGCAATTTGCCATCTCCCGGCAGTCGTGGGGTATGTATATATGTCTGCAGCGACGAAGGGGGAGAGCGAGCGTGGGTTTTAGAGCCGCTGTGATCTCGTTAGCGGGACCGGCTTGATTGTACACTTGTCATGTTAATTTCCGGGCGCGACGACGCTGCGAGAGGTGGTTCGGGGGTATGTATAGGCGTACGTGGAACGAGAGACGCCGAGTGGCTACTTCGCGATGATGCCGCTCGAAGAGTTGGGGGAGGAGGGGAGACTTGCGAAGCGTGGAACGCGGATTTGTAGATTCTCTTTTTTACAAATGTTAGTGCACTGAATACAAAATCGATTGGCGGTAGTTACTAAACGCTCGGGGCGAAGCACAAATTTATTTGTGGTCGCTATAGGTTTCTTTTTAGCTAAATTCATTTGCAATGTCAAATGGTACTTTTGGTAAAAACGACGATTTATTGCAACATCTTTATAACGTATAAGCTGAAATATTTTTATGTAAAATTAACTTTTTTTATATTTATCCTTAACTTTTCAATCTTAACTTGTTAAGGTTAATTAAAAAAAATGGTAAATGCAGAAATAGTTTCTGTTACAGCAAAAATCTATAGTCATACAGATTGTTAACTAAAAATATTAGTATTTATTTAGTAGCAGATGCTTTATGTTTCTCTAGGTGTGCAAAATTATATTCACTTTTAAAAAATCTCTTTCAACTAAAATAATTGATAAAATAATAAATAGTAACAAAAACCTGTTATATATTCTTGCATAGATTTGTGTGTATACATGTGACCTCTTTAAAAGATAGTACGAGGTTCGCAAGTTGCATGCGTATGCGAGCTTTTGTCCCGCACGATTGTGAGGCAGCAGTTGTCAAAGGAAAAAGAGACAACTGCAATGCATTTACTTTTTTTTTTATCGGGTTAGTGGGACAAAACACTTGAATTTAGAGGTGATTCTGCGCGATAAACTAGCGCGGGACAACTGCAGCGTGGAACGAATTTTCAAATGATTTTGATTTTTTTTTCCCGGCTACTTTTGTACAGGATCACACATTTTTTTAGTTCGTTTATGGCGGAAAACGCTTTTATAAAAGCGATCGAATCGCGACTATTGTACTGTGGCTTTTGAAACGCGAAAAAAATTGAAATATTTTTTTCGCGTCCTTCTACAAAAGTGAGGTAGATTAACCTGAATTTTTCGCTCATTCTTTTGCATTTTTTATTGCACATTGTTTCGCCGTGTGCGCCGTAATGCATTTACATCGGCTTTCGCGTTCATTCGTTTGATGGATTCGAAATTATTGCAGTCCGTTCAAGCACATCGCTGCAATCTATTTTTCAATACGCTCGCGAAGGTTTTAAATTTAACGTACTTCTTTTTATTAATTTTCAATTTGAATTAAACGTCGAACTTTGCACAAAAGTGTCTTTTTAAAGTGCCTCTATAAATTTGCAAAAAAAGTCGCAAATTGGACTTATTCAAAAAGTCATTAACATTGGCAAATTGACTACATTACGTCGGGCGCTTATTACGAAATCCGAACTCGATACCATTAAAGTGCACAACGATTGGATAACCTTTCTACGGTTTGCCCTCGCCAGCACATTTCCTCTACAAAACCAAATCGAGCACGTCGACGTTGCGTCACACAAGTCACAAACCAGTACCACTCCATTATCCTGCCCGGCAACGGCACAAAGTTACCTTCCGTCATACACGGGCCATCGACGGGCTGCGTCCAGCCCTGAAAAATTAACCCTGCAACTCGGCCGCATCCATCGAACTCGAACCTCCTCTCTCATAGTCTCATATACACACCGGCAACGAGCCCGCGGATTATTCCGCGTTCGCCCTGCAGTGCCCTACAAAAAAAAAAGCGGGATAAAAAGCGCGGCAGAGAGAAAGTCGCGGGCGATAGATTACGGAGCAGCAGTATAGCGCGCGTGCAGCTAAAACCCAAAAGGCCCGTTAAATCGAACGACCCCGCGACTGCATCGAATATCTCTCTTTTTCCCTGCCTCTGTATACCGCGTATCTCGCGGAACGCGCGCGTGCACACACACTTGAGTTATACAGAATCCAGTGCGCGCACGACCTTATAACGCTCGCCGGCAGATAACTGCAATTGAATTAATACAATGGGCTTTTATGTACTCCCTCTCTCTCTCCCCGATATTCGGACTCTCTCCGCTCGCCTCGTTTCGCTTATAATACGCGCTGCCCACCGCGCACTTTTATCTCTATGATTTCGTCTCTGCTGCGGCCTCTTGCGCATGCACGCGTGTATAGCTGTATATATACGCATAGCGCGAGGGAGATGGGAGTCGAGTGTTGCCGCGTATATACGCTTCCGAAACAAAACTCGCGGCAGTTTGAGAAATCCTTGCAAAGGACGCGACTCATCGATGAAATATTCATGAGCCGGTGCGCTACGCTGCTTGCGTGCGCGCGCGCCGAGATTGAGATTCTCTCTCTGTTTCTCTCTCTTGTGCCTTGATCCGTGACTTTGTGCGTACGTCCTTTTACTTTGTTTCTTCCTTTTGTCGCGCGCAGGGCCGTGCAAATTAATATTGCGGAGTGGGTGGTTAGCGGATGGATGGCTGGCTGCTGCTGGTGGCGGTGTGCAAAATTTTAGCGTGGTTTGGCTTGGGAATATTTTGTACAGTGAGAGGAGAGAGGTACGGAACACGCCACGTTGGTTTTATTTGCCGGTGAGCGCGCGCGGTGTTTACACGATTTTAAAGCCCCGCGCGCCTCGAAGCCGATTGTACATTATGGGGAGTCGCCGCGCTTGCGCATCTCATTGTCGGCTTGTAAGAGCCCAAGTGATTTCATTGTACGCGCAGAATTTTTGCGTGACGTGCCGCTGCCGTTGAATATTTAATGTTGAACGCTGTTGTTAATTTGTTATAACGACAATTCATCCGTGTATTATTTAGAATCGAAAGGAACGGTGTATAGAATAGGGGCGAATTTGACTGTTATGTACAGTAATCCTAACCTACTTTAGCGACTCGCTGAAATCCATTACACGTTTCAATTTGTCCAGATTTTAACATTCTTTTAACATTTTTAAGTAAAAATGATGTTACGTTTTATATCTTTACATAAACAAAACATAATATTAAATATTTAAACGTAAAATATAAAAAAACTAAGCTTATTATTACGTACCCCATTTTACTCCACTCTCCCCTCCTAATAATAGAAACGTATACAATTGCTTATAAAATAAAAGAAAATGTCTAATTTGTATAAAATACTTAGAGCGCCTGTTTATATCATAAAATGTATGAAATCATAAAAGTGGATAAAAAATTAAAACAGATGAGATCGGTAAAATAAATCAAGTTAAAATAAACGAAGTTAAAATAGGTGAGGTATCATTGTACATATATTTGAGTTTTCTCATGTAAAGAAAATCGACGTTACTTATGATTTATTTATTTCGGAATTGTCAAAAGTCAGACACATTAAAATTTTCACCAACGAGATTAAAAATAAAAAAGAGATATTCTTAGGTTCTGTTAAATATTCAAGATTGGAGTGTTGTTAATCTATTATAAAAAATTGTTTTAAAAAATCGTAAATTCGATTTCAGATATCGAGTGTTCCAATGTAAAGAATAGATGGAAGTTTCAGTTATTTATTTCGAAATTCATATTTTAAAAATCAGAGACAATATTTAAAAAAAAATTATATGTATTGTTGGCTTTTATTTTATAGCATTTTTTTAATACTCCGATTATATTTGACCTAATTCAGCAAACACAAAATAGATACAATTTATCATTGACAAATTTTGCTTTTTTCTTTCTCTTATTTTAAAACATTGATAGACATTATACATAGACTCTTTAAAAATCGAATAAAAAAAGTAAATTAAATTATAATTAAATTATAAATAAATTATAATTAAACTATAAATAAATTATAATTAAATTATAAATAAATTATAATTAAATTATAAATAATTATAATTAAATTAAATTATAATTTATTGTTTTCACTGTTGATCACAAGCTCATAAAAATACTAAAATTAACAACACCGTGATAAATTACTTATAGGTGCCTCCGATTCGTATTGATTAAATTTTAATTAAACTCTCGAAAAACGAATTTCGAAACATTCCCGTCAAATAATTACGACCAACTACGGATAATTTCGTCAATCATACCGTACAGAGCAAAAAATCACAACAACGCACATCGATCGTCATTTCATTGAATCGCGCATATAAACGGCGCATCACAACACAGCTGCAATACTGGAACACATTTCTTTGCCGGTGCAGCAGCAGATCGACGCGCACACGGCTGCTGCTGCTGCTGCTGCTGCTGCCGCCTACTCGTTTTTGCACTTTTACATTCCGCCAGCGGGCAAACAACAAATTCCATTTCAAAGCGCTCAAACTCGTTAAACTGCGCGCGAGTGCACCCGCGCACACGGAGGGGGAGGGGGGAGCACAGTATTTTATCTACACAAAGGTTTTTCCAGCGCGAGGAAGCAATAGGGAAAAAAACAAGGAAGCGAGGAGGAGGGGGACGGGAGGGAGGGTAGATTGCAATAGCGGCCGAATGAATGCTAAAAAAAAAGTCAATTTTGTTTGGCCGTGTTCCGCGCCTCTGCTCACCTACCCCCAGTGAAACACAATAATGTCGTCTCTCTCTCACTCTCTCTCTCTCTCTCTGTGTCGTGCGCGCGATGGACGCTTTTTCACGCGAGCTAACGCGTTTGATGGAAAAACACCGAGGACGCGGAAAAAAGGGAGAAAGAGAGAGAGAAAGAGAGAGAGTGGTAAACGATCACTGTACGCGAAACGTCGCCTACTCGAGAGTGAGAGGCTACGAAAAACCGAGGCTCGACGTGCAGTGCTGAAATAACTCCGCGACTGTTTGGTCGGGAGAGTAAATATCGCGGGCACTTGGGGTTTTCGGAGGTGGGTACGCTGACTCGTCGCGCTTGTAGCGATGGAATAAAAGTTTTCTAAAAAAACATGTTAGAAACATGTTTTAGGCCATTTTCCATCAAAATACGCTATTTTTAGATATGTGTGTGTTTGTGTGTGTGTGTGATGTGTGTGTGTGAGATTGTGTGTGTTGCGTGAGTGTGTATGTATCTATCTAATTTTCGATCTTATTCTCAAGTAATTCACGGTTACATTTAATGTTTCAGGGCTCATTTTTTTTGTTTTTGCCGCAAGTATGCGACTGACGAATAATATTTTTGATTGGTATGCTTTTGGTTTTTATTAGCGATTTTTCGATTATTGGGTTTTAGTTTTTCAGGTTTTTCCATTAATATCATCAATTCGAATAAAATGCATTTGAGAGAGCTTAAAATTACCTACCCTCTCCGTCCCGAAATTTTTGATGAGGTAATTCTCTTCTTTTGTTATACACGAAAACGTCATTTTTTATAATGGTTATGTCTCAAAAATATAAGATGAGAATTTTCTGAAAAAATTTGAGGAGATTAGGAACATGGAGAGGAATATTCTGTAAATTCTTTATCCTTTTCATTTTTCGAGAAAGAAAATCATTTTGTAAAAGAAACTCAATTTTCTATGTCGTAAGATAACTTGAGTAAAACGGTAATATTCCTTTTGAAAATTTACAGAAAGATAGCTTTAAACCATCTCTTGGCTGCGTTATTTACCCAGATCATAAGAACTTTTATTTTTCAAGATATTTGAGGTTATAGTCTTTTTCAAAAAAATTCTTGATTGCTTATTTCTTAGGTATAACACAATCATTTTTTACCAATGAACGCTTATTCTTTTCGTCTTTTGAAGAAGATTTGAAATGAAAAAAAAACGCTGCCAACTGATTTGGCACTCTGCTTTCTCAAAGAGATCTTTTTACTATCAGTAAAAATTTCATTGGATTTCATAATTTAGTTTGCGAATTATAGAGGTTTAAAAATTCGTCGATACTATATGCACGACAGAAATCATTAAATTAGTTAGGCTAGAGGATTTTGCACGACTATTGGGTGAGTTATTTTTGTATGAGATTATACTTTCGACACTTGATAGAGTGACGATGGAGCCACTTCAGCCAAAGGTTAACCCACGTCGAAAAAAAGTAGACAGCCGCGAAGCGACCCTCTTGTTTAAAAAGCACATACGTTTGTCGTTTGGGGGAATACTATGTTTTACCAATATCTCACAACAGCAATACAGAATTAGAGGTATAAACATAATTAGTTTCAAAGAATCCTCTTATATAACACATTTATTTTAACACTTTCCCGGCGGCATGACCCATTATTATATGGGAAAAACTTGCCGTGAACTTTTTAATAAAGTACAGTTTAAAAAATAGGTATAACTGAATTTGTTAACTATGAATTCCATTATAATCAGCATATACAGAATTTACAACCAAGGTGTCAGTCAATCACGACTATTACAAATTAATGTCTTCCACCAGTACTTGCCAAACGAAATATTATTTTATCCCTATAACCAATTCAGCTGTAGATCATGAAGTGAAAAATCTCTTAACACATCTGCGGTTCATTTTCGCGTGTATAATCATTACACCCAAGACAGAAGGAGCTCTAGCGAGAACAGTACGTTAGCAGAGAACGGGGAGAAAGAAACTCTGGCGATATTTTACAAAAGCGCGGGCGTGCGCGACGCGGTCTATACAGGTCTAAATCATTTGTCCTCCTCTGCGAAATTCAGCGCTCTCTCGACAAACCGATGGCGATGTCTCCCTCCCTGCGAAACCCTTCGCTCTCCATTCCCCCGCGCAGTTCGTTTTTCGCGTCTCTCTGTCCGCGGTGCACGCGGCATTAACCGAGACTCGTTTTGCGCGCGCCCACCGCGGCCCTTCCGTCTCTTTCTCTTTTGGCGCGGCCGCCTGTTAATTTAGAGCGAACGCGATATTTAAACTTCGACGAAGCGATTTTCCGCCAGGGGAGAGATACGAGCCGCTGCGGCTGGGCGGACGCGAAAAAAAGAACGGAGGGAACGCGAGCGCGTTTAAACGGATTTTACGCTCTCGAGGTCTCTTTTTTTTAGCGATGCGCGAAATTGGATTTTTTATTATTGTTGCTCTGTTTGGTCACAGCGAGAAACAAATTTGTAGGTGTTAGATTTTGTTTTTTTGTAATTTGGTATATTTTAGAAGTTGGGTGTACGTTTTATACAGTGGATTCTTGATATAATGGCCGTACGATATCTGTGATTTGCTGCAAAAGTTTAAAATTGTGTCCGCAGTAGACGACATTTATGGGTAATCTAAATAATGTTAAATAATATTTGAATTACAATAAAGTTATCTAGCAGGGTATAATTTTTAATTTTTGTGGAAAATCATTCATATTGAGCGGTCATATATCGAGTGTCCACTGTACAATATTCTCAGCAAAAATTGTTACTCTTTATCACATTCTTTAACAAGGTTTATTTTTCAGAACATTTGTACGATATTCGTATAATAATTTTTATTTCACTGATTCAAATAACGTACTTGTCTTGTCTTTTCCAAAAAAGTTGGATAAGAAGATAATACAACCGAGTGAATACAATCTGGTCTTGACGTAAAGTCATGTATGGTTATATGATAACAATTTCTGTTTTGCAGGGTCTTTTTCTCGCATCAAAGCAGCGTAGAGTGTTGTTGACAATGAAATCACATTGTGCTGCACTGATTGTGAGATAGAAAATGCTACAGAAATATGAACAAAATAAGAACTTGCCTATTGTTTTCTTACTTTATTACGTAATGCGGAGACGGAATTGCACGTATTACTTTAAAATGAAAAAACATTCCTATTTCAAATGTCTCTTACCGTTCTCTACAGTAAATTGTTGTTACGTTTAACAAAAGCAAAATGAAAACCTCGACAACAAACAACCAAAAAGAGCGAACGTCATTCCTTCCTTAACTAAACACGATTTCTCCTAATTCGCAAAACAGTCCGGAGCCACCGTAAATTTAAAAGCAAATCCCATTTTCCGAAAGTTGCCGTAAAAATCTCTTTGGAAAATTCGCTCTCCGACGCGTGTGTCGCGCGCGCGCCGTGCGCCATCAACTCGGTCGCCCGCGCGCGCGCGCAACTCAATCCCGAGATTAGTTTTCCGCTCGAACGAGCGCGGCCCAATTTCGACGTTTTCGCTGCGTCGCGCGCAAACGCGAAAGATCGCTGCAGCCCCCGGGAGGAGAGACGAGGACAAGCGAGTTAATCTTCATTGCGGCCAAAGAAAAACCCCCCTTACAAGAGCGATTAAACTCCTTTGCTCTGCTCTCTCCGCTATTCTCCTCTCCTCTCTCTCCTCGACCCTCGTCTCGTTTCCTCGGGGCGCTGCGGCACACGCGCGCGTGTGTATATAGGTATAAATAGGTAGTCCGCCGCTGCTATGGGAAGATTGAAGAATTAAAGAGGGAAAAACGCGAGAGGAGCGAGCTAAACGAGAAAAACCGCATTATAATAGGAGGCAACACACTCGCGTGACAAAGATATTTACGTGGATGTGCGTGTAAGGAGTAAATGGGAGAGTGGCTGGGATAGGGAAGAGCTTGACAGGTGAAGCGAATTTTTTATTTGTACGCGTAATAGATATTTTTCAACGTGATTTTTACGAAACTAGAAGGCTTGTATGTACCGCGCGCGTCGTGTTACTTTTTTTCTATTTATTTTAAAAGTTTTGTCTTAGCTAGAAACTTGTTTTTGTTTTATGATTGTTCGTGTTGTCAGAATGGATAATTATATTTTATGTATAATTATAACTGATAATGAATCTTAATGTTAGAGATTAAAATAATATTAAACGATACCTAATTCTATTAAAAATTGTATTTAATTTATATCTGTGGCTTCGAGGCGTACCAACTCACGTTCATTTTTTTTTAAATTGAGGTTCTAGTGATTTTGGCATCTTATGCATGGTATACTGTTACATAAAAAGTAAATAGTTGCAAAATTTTTTTTATTACTTCCCCTTTCTCACAATATACATTTTAACAATATTTCGACATTTCAAAAAATGGACATAAATTGTTCTGCCTTTTCACCACAGATATGGACGTGAAATATATTTTTGAAAATAAATGTAACAATACATAGTACTATAATTGATAAATAATGTAGAAACTAATATATATTAAGTCACTTTTAAATATAAGTAAATATCGACATTTTTCAAATTTAAATACCTGTAGCTTTCGACAATCATATCACAGATCATCACATTTTTAGAAAGGGATAGGTCATAAAATTGAAAACATGCATTGTTCACTCTAAAATATACTATCGACACGCACTAAAGTTCCGCATACATATTATTAATTCGAAACACACCAAAGTTTTCACTTAAAAGTCTTTAAAACATTTCCTCAAAAAAGCTCCTGCTACACCAAAGTCACCGCCCCGTTAAAGATACTCATTTCGCCCTGCAGTCTTCGCATAGCCCCTTGGCGTCATTTCCTCCCTCCCCCATGGCTTCTCTCGCCTCCTCGCATGTGCAGCACGTGCAATAACAAACCCTGTGCGCAGCCCAGCGAAGGCCTCATCCTCCTCCTCGTCCCGGGTAATACGATTCCGCCGCAGTCTCTATGTCGTGGCGCAAGGCACCGCAGTGGCCCAAAGGAACACGGACAGCGGCAGAAACAGCTTCTCTCTCTCTCTCTGTCTGTCGCGACGCGCCGGTGTCTAAGGTGCGCTTTTTGCCCCGGCTGCATGCAATTTCTGATGCCGCGAGAGGCCGAGCGCTGCATCAATCTTCGTTGCGGCGGCCCGAGAAAAAACCGGCATAATACGTTTTATCAGCTCTCTCTCTCTGTTTCTCTGTCTCTCTCTCCGCACGCACACGTACATGCGCGCAGGTGAACGAAGAGAGGGGACCAGAGAGCAAACTTTGCACTGCAGCTACCGAAGAGAGAGAGAGAGAGAGAGAGAAGAAGAAGACAGCTATTCTTTCATTCTCGCTCCGTCCCGAATTTATTCAGCGCGCTCGGCCGCGTGATTCGTTCGGCTTTCCTCGCCTAAATGGACGGTTATAAATTGCCGATAATGAAAGAGGGGTGAGGCCGAGAGAGGACCTTTAGCCATTTCTTCGTCTAAAGAGGCAGAGAAGCGGGTTTTTGTCGTGCGCGGCGCGCGAGTCAATGTTTGCCCTCGTCCTCCTCCTCTTCTCTCTTTATTCTTCTGACTTCTGCTTCCTCTTCCCTCTGCTGTTTCTCGTTTTTTTTACCTGTATAGCTTCCAGTGTATCGCGCATCATCGACTGTCGTACAGCCGGTTAGAAACGTGACGTTTATAGACGAGGACTTAAATAAACATTAAAATTTGATTACAAGAGCGCGATCGGTGAAAAAAGAGCCCGATAAATTACCACAATTGATTTTCGGGATCGGGCGAGCGAGGAACTAAATTGCGTAGCAAGGTGGTATCGGACTTTTTTTGGCGCCCTCCTCGTATCGGATTCGCTACACGTGTATACGGGTATATACGTATGCATCGCGTTTCGTTTCGGTTTCGCTAAGTATAGAATATTAACGGGCCCGACGCGCGCGCGAGAGAGAGAGAGAGAGCCGCGGGAATAATTTGTTCTTTCCGCGAGGTCATTTGCATTCTAAAGACGAAGGTAAATTACGAGCTCTCTCGACTCTCGCACCCCTCCGCGCGCGTGTATATATCTGCATTCATGGTGCGAGCTTACGGAATGGATCTCTGATGAAAATTAAACAGTTCACGTTTTTCTTTGCTCTGCCTCGGCCTTTTTGTCGACACTTTTCTTCGCACCCGCCGGCCGGCATTTGCACGGAGCCCGGCGATTAAGGCCGCTCGGATATCAATTAAAGCGAATCGTTCTCTCGAGAACGAGATTGTATAAAAATGCAAAGGAACTTTTGAGAGCGATAACAAATACGGCTCACGTGCTCGCGGAAATCGATCGGTTGGTAAGAAAAAAAAAAGGATCGTTTAAAATTAGCTCGAAGGCACCTGCGTACAGTGCAATGTAAAATGCATGTAGCCTCGTTTGACCACGTGATATCGCACGCTGCGCCTTTGAGCGAGCTCGATATACTTGCGCAATAAATCGCGCGTTACACATAATGCATTTATCGGGCGTTGCATCAGGCGTGCACAGGCACGCACACAGGCGTTCGCCTCGAGAGAAGAACGCAAACTCTGCCGTCTTTTAATCAAAGTTCAATGGCTCCCGAGCGCGCCCGGGTAATGAATATCCGAATTCCTTATTCAAAAATCGCTCCGAGATCAATCTTGTAAATTGAATCCGCTCTGGCTTTCCCTCCATGCTCTTGCGTGCGTATCCTTAAAAATCCAGTGCGCCAGAGAGCGAGAGAGATAGGGAGGGAGAGAGAGAGGGAAAATAGCCTGCACCGGAAGAAGGAGAAAGTAATATTCCGATACGGCCGATAGATCCGATTGCCTCGAGCTCGAACGCGAATGTGCCGCTATATAGGTACGTTAGTCTGCCCCGTGAAATCCGAATACATTTACGAGTTTTATATGGGTCGAAGTAGATTCGATTGACTCGTCTATACATCCGTCTCTCTCTCCCTTTCTCTCTCTCTCTCTTTCCGTGTTCCTTTTTTCTCGACTCTCGCTGTATCCTCTTGCGCAACACGGCCGATTTTTCGCGTGCGGGAACGATTGCCCACGAGCGAGCGGATTAATTTTTCTCCCAGGAAAACGCGTCGTGCGAGATTCTTTGTGTGTGCTTTTTTTGTGTCCCGCAGTCGTTCTGCGGACGGATGTGGATGCGGATGTGTGTGTGTGTCTATTTGCTCGAGTTCTCGGTGTGTTACGAAAGCTGCCGGTGCTTGAGATTTTTTTGCTCGTTCGCGTGTGTGTATATACGAGGCCTCATTGCGCTCGAGTTTTTAATTTGATATTTAGCGAACTGAAAGAAGTGTAGTGCGCACGGCTGCTCTGTATAAACTTTTAATTGCCATCTGCGTTTGATTATTGCTGGACGTCATGTATTTTTCAGTTTCGTGAAAACATGGTATTTCATTCGTTTTTCCTTTCATGGATTATACTACATACTGAGATTTTAGTATAAAAAATGAAAATAGATTTACAGCTATGATAGTGAATCTACATTTGACATCATAGTCTGAGCGCGGAAAATAAACTACGTAAATTATTATACATGTTCGTCATTGAATGCAACAGATTTATGAGAGTAGCACATTTTCTATAACAATTGCAAATTCACTAGTCTGAGGTTTGGAGAAATATCTTTCTTTGAATATATAGTATATTTATGGTCACGGTAAAGTTACAGGAGCTTCTAAATTGACAATAATCTTGAAAATGAAATATGAGTGAGCGTGAAATTTGTGAAGTCGAATAATAGTACTGCGTTAAGGGTAATTTCAAGAATATTAACACTATCATATTTACGACTTAGCTTGTAAAACAACTTTTAGGATGGGACTTTATTTTTCCAAGACGACTTTTCACAGTGTAATCTAAAATACTGAAAAATATAAAAATAAGGTAAAGAACTAAAACCAAAAAGGTGCGCCTTTTTCCAACGTTTAACAGAACACGACATGCGAGAGAGGTATATCGTCTTACACCGCGATATTCGCTCTTATCTCCAGCTTACACGTCTTCGTGCCCCGCCGAACCCAACTCTAACGCGCGCAAATTTCCGCGGAACGACCTCGAAAATCCCACCCACATCCTTCTTTATTCGTGCAAACAGACAATTATCAGGCGTCGCGTTCGCGTACACACACACACACACACAAAACCGAACAAAAGACTCTCTGAAAGTCCAGCGCGATAAGACTCCGAACTGGGCCAACCCAATCTCAATAGTTTAGACACATTTGGCGCGCCGAATGCAACAATAGGCCAGCCAGACACACGTGTAATTCTCGTTAATTCCACGCGCTTTTGCGCAAACCCGTCCGCACCCTCCCGACGTGTAATTTCCCCACGTACGTACACGGTATCCCGCGATAAAAGCGTTTTCTCCCGCGCTCATTGTACACCTCGCGCGCGCGTTTCGCGCCGCAGAGTCAACGCGTCGCGCCCGGGAGATAAGGAGCGCGCAGCCGTGTTTTTCGAACAAACACCCCATAACCGGGCGCGAAATTCCCCCGCTCGTCCGCCAACTGTATACCAGCGCATCATCGTCTTTTTACGCGAGTAGCTGTATAGAGCGCTGTCCAAACAGAAACGAGCGAGCGATGTAAGTACGTGTGTCGGCTGTCTCGCGAACGTACGCGCGAAGCCGCGAGTATATATTTACAGCCGAAGATAATCTGGATTAACGCGCGCGAGCTCGTCAACGCCCCGAAAGAGCGAGAGTGTGTGTGTGTGTGTGTACGGGAGGCAACTTCATTTGCCGCGGTGCGTGTTTGTCGTATAACAGACGCGCGGGAATTCATTTGCGGGCGTTGGAGGACCGAATCGAGGAGAGATGGGATGTAGAGTGTAGAGCTTCGCGTGGAATGTTTGCCGAGGGTTTTAATTTAACCCTTTTAAGGGGTATGGTTGGGGTTTTATTTTACGGGTTGGCTGTGTAATTTGAGCGTGTGGTTACACGCTAAACTCTTGATGTCGACTGTTGGACGGAAATTCACTTTAATAGAGTGAGATTTTACAAGAGAACGAGGGAGTTTTAAGCATTAATAATCTGATTTGTATATGACAGATTTTCGTTTGGAGCTGTGTTGGTCTAAGAAATGTCAGGACATCAACTACAAATAAATACATAATGTATTATTAAATTTATTATTAGCATTAGTAAATGTATATATTGATTAGTATTATTAAATATTATGATTAAATGTTAAACAGGAAATCATTTGTTTTGAATCTTTAGTTCAAATTTTACTGTACATAAAAAAGAAGGATTTTCCTGAACGTAGAGAACTGTCAATAACTGAAATACTGTTAGTCTCGATCCAATTCTTGCTTACAATACACTTATTAAAGAGGGTCTCTCGCTAGATATAGGGCATAAAACAAAAAATTATATGAGAGTTTCTAAAAGTCCTATGATAAAACTAATGAAATGTACTTAATATATATATATATATATATATATATATATATATATATATATATATATATATATATATATATATATATATATATCTTATATATATATATATATATATTATATATATATATATATATATATATATATATATATATATATATATATATATATATATATATATATATATATATATATATATATATATATATATATATATATATATATATATATATATATATATATATATATATATATATATATATATATATATATATATATATATATATATATATATATAATATATATATATATATATATAAGATATAGTATTTTATAAATTTCTTCTGTTAACTTTGTAGAGAATCGTTTAAGGAAAAAAGTAAGCCCCGAAACATTAAAATTGGTTAAGAAATAAAGAAAAATTGGAGTTTAACTCAATATTTTTTAAATTGACAATATTTACACCTGTGCCGACATGATTTACTTGGTGTAATTTTTTCCATGTACTTATGGACTATTATTAAGTACATTTCATTAGTTTTATCGCAGGGTCTTTATAAACTCTCGTATAAGTTATTTGTTTTATGCCTTATATCTAGTAAAAGACCCTCCTTAGGTGATATTAAACCCCCTGTTACTGGTAAATACCGGGAACTACTTTTCTCGCGTAATTTTCAATTTTGAGAAAATATCTATGGAAAGTTATTGTTTTTTATTAGGACAACAACGTTGCATAGAGATATTTACTCAAAATTGAAAATTAAATAGAAAAAGTGGATTCTCGTAATTATCGGTGACGGGTGGGTTTAGCATCACCTCAAGGAAAGGCCGTAGCTCTCTTGATACGTAAACAGTTTTATACAAAAATGTTTCACATTTTACATAATAATAAATGTTTATCCTAATCAACATGTACGGAGTCATTTTAAATCTTTACTTTTTCTGAAAAATACGAGGTGGATCGAGCCATGGTTGAAGCTGCGACTAGGTAAGGTAACTCACAGTTTTGCCCACTGGTAAATTATGATAATATTTCTTAATATTCTAATTATGAGACTTTTGAATATCAAAAACTCAGATGCCTACTGGTCTCTACGCAATAACTAAATCATTGTCAACCTCAATTTTGACGTAACTCTAAAAATTGTCAACTTATACCTAATAGAGAATACGAGTTGGAGTCACAACGTCAATAAACCTCGCTCCATCATCATTTCAAGCATTTTCCCACTCCCCAACTAGCGTAATAATCTCAGTCTATTACCGCTCACATCCGCGCATTTAGCAATACTACCGCAAACATTCCTAAATCCCGGATTCCCAAAGTCCCTCTCCACGCCAATGGCACGTACCTCCCCCCCCCCCACATACACACGTACACGCGCTGCAAGTTTATTCGCGGCATTCAAACATTCGAACGTTCAAACATTAATATATCTCCGCGGAAGCCCTGTGTCGAGCGAATCCACGCGCGTTGACACAGACGGAGATAGACAGACAAAGTACATCCTTACACGGTCCACCCCGCGCGCATGTATAATACGGCCCCGTCTTATCTCGCAGTCGCGTGCGTCGAGCCCGACGTACAGGATTTTTCTGCTGCGCGCGCGCGCGCGGCGACGACCAAAGACGAGCGCCGAGAGGAAACCGGAAGCACTCGAGGGCCTACGCTTCTCCTCCTCTTTAGGAACAAACATCACACGAGCAGAGAGAGAGAGAGAGAGAGAAAGAGACACAGCCCTGGGTGATTTAGCAGTCGCGGCGTATTTGCGCTCGCTTTTGCCGCGCCATTGCTGTGTGCGCGCACCGAATATTGCGTTAAGAGGCCGCCCGCGCGATTTCCGTCCCTCGCTCTCTCTCTCGTCCCCTTTATCTCCTAATATATATATATATATACACCTCGTCATCCGGCGCATACTTATACGATATGTGACGTCTCCTTGCGGAATGGCCCATTTCCTCTTTGTCCTTTGTATATGCGGTATACACCGAGCCGTACGCGAGTATTTAGCGGGGGGGATGAAAGCCTCTCTCTCTCTCTCTCTCTCCTTGCTCCATAATTAAAGTTCCACGCTCTCGCTCTCTCTGTCCTCCCTCGCTGCGATGCAGGCGTACATAGAGGCAGCGGCAGCATCTCTCGCTCACTGTATACGTGTAGGTAATCGCCGATAGCGACGGAATTCCAAACGAGCTCTACTTCGATTAACATCGTCGCCCTTGGCGGATTGTACTTAACGCATGTTTAATGCATCTGCGCGCCGAGGTACGACGACGACGAGCATACGATGAGGACGACAAGCGAGCGAGCGAGCGCGGGCACCTTATATACCTCTGTGTGTGAGTGTACGTGTGTGTATGTGTGAGAGGGAGATGCAGAGACCGCCGCGGGAGTCACATATGGTATATATACGCGAAGCGTTAATTAGCCTCTGCTCCGACATTCGACGTTATCTCTCTCTCTCTCTTTCTCTCTCTCGCTCTCTCGCTCTTCTGCCTGCGTATGTGCGATTGAACGATTCATCGGGTTTTCGCTCGCTTGATGTTTATATGGCCGATGCTGGAGTTGGAGCTGGGGCTCGCGTGCTTCTTATTAGAGAGGGACAGTTGAGGGAGCCGTCCTTGGAACGCCTCGTGTGTTTTTATTCCTTTCTCTGTCTCTCTCTCTCTGGTCTGCTCTTGAAGCTCTCAAATTGAATGTGCGCTGGCCGCTGATGGCTGCTGCAGGACAGAAGGACGTGTCGTGCACCGCACTGTGCTCCGCATCAGAGGAGAATTCACTCTATTCCGCTGCAGATGGTGTATTATATTAGTGGTTATTGTTGCTTTTCTTTTTAAACGGAAATGCAATATACTGCGTTCGCTGATTGAGCCAGATATTGCGTGTGGCTTTAATGTCCAAGAAAGGGGCAGTATGTTAATGGTGAATATCTTATGGATAATAAAATATCCCTTTGCATAAGTACCGGATGTCAAAAGTGAATTAAAACTAAATGTTTTATTTCCCTGGAGGCAAATTGTCGTTTCTTCTAGTCCGTTCATGATCTATTATTATCCAGAGTCATTCGCCTACTTTTAGCGCGATTATCTTCAAGGTCGACGAAAAATCGATATAAAATCATTCGATAATTTATTGAAAAGTAAACATTTTAAATTATTAAGTTTATACAATAATTTGAATTTATTTGTTATGTTTCTCTATATTACATATTTTTAAATAAATTTACACATTTTATTAATATATTTATATTTATTAATGATCATTATTTTACAAAATATTTTCAATTCATACAATTATTGAAAAATTGATTATTTTGCTAATTAATTTAATTTAATTTCACTTTAAAAATTATAATATAACAGCAAATTCATTACATTAAATTATCATTTAGCATTATAATTTTACCAGAAAATACTTAAACAATTTATTATATGTTTGATACATTTCAGTATTGAATACATAAATAAACTATTTAATTCTTTACATTATATAATTTTTTTTTAATGAATTCTATAAATTGGGCATAATGTTTACCAGCTCATAACGTAGTCAAAATGAAACCCTATATCGAGAGCCCTTACGAAGACTCGCACATTTCGAACCAGAATATTTCGTCCTTCTCCCACGAAGATTAGCACCATTCACCGTTTTCCCAAGAAGACTAGCACATTTCGCAATTCTGCCACGAAGACTAGCACGTTTCACAATTGTGGCACGAATACTAGCACTTTTCGTATAGAATATGTAAATTTAAGTTGCACTGATAAACTCTCGGTGAATCGGGTTGATTCTTTTTTTACCGGGTTCGGGTCGGGTACTAGACCATTCTGGTATTCAAAAAATTATCGGTTAACCCGGGAAAATCAGGCTACCCGAATAGATAAGAGTAGTCTGAAAAAATCAGGCAGCAGAAAATCGCCAAATGTGCTAGTCTTCGTGGGAAAATTGCTCAATGTGCTAGTCTTCATTATGTAAGTCCAGGGACATGGACCATGTATATCTAATGTAGAATGACGCTAATCATACGAATGTTGACTATAATAAAAATTGATTTGTAATGATAAGAATATGTGATAAGTGTAATGACGTGATTGATGTACGACAGATATAATATTGTGCAATATATGTAAGTTAATGACGAGCAATGTCGAGCTGTGACATGATTGACTATACTAATGGTTTCTGTAAATATGTATTATTATTGAATGTAGTTTTGTTGTTTTTGTCTTGCACAGAATAAACATCTAATCTAATCTACCTAATCTAATCTTCATGGGGGAATCGCGAAATGTGCCAGTCTTCGTGGGAGATTTCCAAATGTGCCACTCTTCGTGGCAAACGCCGCAAACGTGCTGGTCCTCGTAAGGGCCATCGATATACACTAAACTAAAAGCTCAAAAATCATCAAAACCACATTTAAAATCCCACAAAGTCCCTCCAACCTCCCTAACCCGAAACACATTCAGCTCCAAAAAGAGAAGCCAACTACAACCTCTCTCTCTCTCTTCCCCACGCATCACTCCATGCCGCTCCATCAATCCCACACTCCTCTCCGCATCCCGTCCACACATCCTAATATACTATACACAGCCGTCAGCGTCCTCGTCACCGCGCGACTTCGTAAACGCGGTACCGTTCCTCGAAATTCAATACACACTAATACCCAAACGCGACGGCTTAGCTACACACGCACTATATGCGCCAAGCGCAGTTCTCACCGCGAGCGAAATAAAGGAAGCCGCTCGTGGCAGCACTGCGCACTCGAGCAACAAGACGAAGAAGATGAAAAAAGAAACCGAGACGACGCAGCAGCAGCAGCAGCAGCAGCAAATGAAAGACACGTATAACGGCGCTGGCTGCAGTGCGCGGCTGTATAGGCGTGTTCCCTCTGATGTCTTCGGTTTCGCGGGCCGCTGCGGCACAAAGGGCCGCGCGACAGTCGCGCATAAGTTATGGGACCGGCGGCGAGCGCGGGGGCCACTGCACTGCTCCTGGGTATACGGCGTGCTTCCCCACCCACGCGAGCGAGCCCGTGCGGTTGGGCTCGTGATGCGTATGCAAACTGCGACGCGCTGCAGCCCGTGTGTGCGTGTATAGCGGGAGGCTGCCGTGGCGATCGCGCGGGGAGACAAAGGGAAATGGACGTGAGAGAGAGAGGGGGGGACTTTGATTTTTGCTTAATTAGAGAGCGGTTGGGTATGGGGGATGGGTGTAAGGAGCTTGGTGCGGGGGTGTGCCGATATGTTTAGGGCTAGTTTGTCCATGTATTTTGTAATGACTAGTTTTAAAAGAATTACTTATGGCTTTTGTCGTTTCAAAAGACTTTGTAGAGCATCTTAATATTTTATATTATTGGCTGTATGGCGAACATTTATATTTATGAAGAATAAATTGGTTTTTGATTGTTTAGGAATTATAGTAGTATTACTGCGTTAACTTTTGAAAGTATGTTCGTAATTCATTATACTTTTGTCTATTTTTAATAAAATTCAGCAGTGCCTGTATCATTTTTTTTCATACTCCTATAATCTACAAATTTCAGACTATAGTTATAATCATAAATTTTTATACATGATGGGTCAATTTGAGGTGGCTGTGTAACTAGAAATTTTTCAGCCTTTGTGATGTAAAAATTTTGGGAAGCAGAGATGATATCGAATATGTATAGGCATATAAATATGCAATAAATAACAGTATGCTAAAGATTTTATCCCGAGAGTTTGAAGTGTTATAGTATAATAATTGCTATATTGTTTCAATTTTATTATTAAAATGTAAAACTGCACAATAAAAAACTTTTATTTTCATTTCTAGCAGATCGAGATTATCGCTTAATAATGTTATCATTTGGTCTCTGTCCCAAAGTGATCACATTAACCGGTGCACCGAGAAAATAATATCGTAAAGTACACGATATTATATTGCAACTCATGCAACATCTTATGGTAAACATTTACGTATCGATATAGCAATTACTGTGGGTCAGATGCAATGTAATATCTTAAAATTATCAATCTGAAATCATTAAAAATACAGTTCTAAATAGATTAATTTCGTTTAGTAGGCGAAATACTCTGTACAGATCAAAAGGAATTCGCTTTATGATACATGAATAGGAAAATTTGCCATATCGTAATTTTACTGTATGAAACTTTCGATATTGTTTTCTCAGCGTGTCTACTGTATTATACAGAATATTTGATTATAAGTAAAATCAAAAACAACAAATAAACAGATAAAATACAAAATTAGACCGTAGAAAAGCAAGTAAATATCAATCATACAACAATTAATCATTATAATTTGCATCATCTCAGAACGCCCGTCACGGCCTGCCACATCAAGCTAGCAAATAAGAGCAATACCACGACAATAATATATATTCTCGGATACAATAGGCTGATCCGAGGCTACACGCACGTAAGCATGCACGCGCGTAGGATGCAAGGCGGTAATAGACGTGTGCCGCAGTCTCGGTTGGATGCAGCCAGCGCGCAGTAAGGAAGGAAGCTTATATAGTCGCGAGGGCCATGCACGGCGACGGAGACGACGAAGACCGTGAACGCACGCAGCGAAAGAGGAGGAGAGAGAGAGAAAGAGAGAGGAGGAGGAGGAGAGAGGACGAGCTGCCGTATATGCAGCCAAGAGACCGTCATTAATCCGGGACGCGAAATGATTTAGCGCTCTCGCGAAATGATGTGCAATCTAAATTTTTTCCAGCGATTATTAACTTGATTGGGCGGATTTTTTTCTCCTTCTCTCGACTCGCTCGTCTCGTTCCTTCTCTCTCTCTCTCTCTCTCTCTCTCACGCTCGTGAGGGGCGGCGGAGACAGCGGAGAGAGTGCAGGTCGTCGGATGCAAAAACCAGCGGTAGCAAAAAATTGGATGTGCTTATGGGCAAGCTTTGTAAGAAGAGTATTTATGGAAATCGTAAACGGATTTACGAAATTCTCCGAAGATTCGATTGAGAAATAATGAGCTTAAAATAATATAATTTTATTGAAAAATAGTTACTAATAAACACACATCTGTTAAGCTATTTTATCAAAAATATTGTGTACTGAGTCTGTAGAGTATATTGTATACTGTTTCTATAGAGATACAAATCTGGAGTGCTATTTTGAAAATAGTAAAATTTGTCATTTTTTATTTTTGTCCATCATATTGAATCCGACATTTAGAATTTTTAATGGCTATCAAGCCGTTCCATTTTTGTTATAAAAGTTTGTTTTGTTTAAATATAGTAGCTTTTCATTTAATAACATGAATTTATACAGATTTTTGTTATACTCCTATATCCCAAGCGCACATTTTTAGTTAACATTTCTAGTACACGGAATAAAATGCTTTGTTAATTTAACAAAGTCACTTGGTAAAATACGCACTATTTTTTTTATTATACTTACGAAGTAATTTGTTAATTTAACAAATGGGTTGGTAAAATTAACAAATTGCTTTATAGAAACAAGAAATCACTTGGTGAGTGTAACAAAGAAAATAGTTAGTGCGTATTTTCCCAAATGACTTTGTTAAATTAACAGAGCATTTTTTTCCCGTCTATGTTAAAATATATTCGTAAATAATTAAAATCTATAACAAAATAGGTGTAAGTATCATAATATATATACATATAACTGTATATACGTAATAACATATATATAACTGTATATGTGTAATAATCTGTTACTAAAATGGTTAATCAGTTAATTACTAAATTTTCACGAAACCTTGAATTACAAATAACTAAAATTTAAACAGGCACAATCACGTCTAGGAAACATATTTACATTCATACAAAATCCGAAGAATTTTCAACATCTTACAGATATCAATCATGTTTCCCTACGGCTTGACAACTTTTCAACAAACTGCAATAATTTCAGCCTCTTCCAACAAGGTCGCAACAAGAGCAAAAAACCACCGCCAAAGCGAGCGAAGCTCGGGGCGTCATTAATCCGGGGCCCGAATGATTTAGCGTCGCACCGAGTGATCCTCCTAAACACAACGAGAGATCGCCTCTCCAAAACGAACGAAAAACAACGGCAGCGACACAACGAAATTAAAGCAAACGAACTAAAATAAAAGGAGAGAAACGCCAGCAGCCCGCACAGTCTACTGCGAGCATAGCATAGTCGGGGTAGAAAGAGCGAGAGAGAGAGAGAGATCGCATCGCGCGGTCTGGCTGATACCCAAATGCGCCGCCGAGAACCAAGAGCGCAAGAGAGAAGGAAGACCGTGGTCAGAGCAGAAACGAGAAAGAGAGAGAGAGAGAGACACAGAGAGAAGGGGTAATGATGGATAGGGGCAATTAAGCAAACCGCCCTGCGATCGCTCTCCCGCTCTCTCTCTCTTTCACTCCTCTACTGCACCCTTTTGCTTTGCGAGCTCGCGACTCTATATACACACTCACACGGGTGTGCATATGCGTGAAGCGTTGTGGAAACCTGTATCGCTACGCCGAGACGCGTAGGTATACGCACGTCCGCGTCGTCGTCGTCGGAGTTGCCCCCCCCCCCCCCACCCCCCTTTAAAGGCTCTATACGTACGTGAGAGCTGCGAGCTGAGAGCCAAGTTGGACTTTGCCGCTGCCGCTGCTGCTGGTGGTTCTGTAATGCGCGGCGGCGGTTGCTTGACTTTGTAATGGGCTCGAATGGTGGTTATTACGCAGAGGGGTAGGCGCAGGGATACGCAGGGTATAATGTAGATACAGAGAGGAGAGAATGGCTGTTGTGGATTTGTTTTGATGTGCGGGCGCGTAATGGGGGGACGAGAGCAGGGGACTCGAGGACAAATATGGGTATCATCGCCCGGTGTTTTATGCTTCCGAATTCGTGTAGCCGAGGCGCGGGTGGTCGATGGAGTAGTTGGGTTCAGTGGCTTGGTAGCTGAAGTACGAAATATTGATTCATTTTTATGGAATAAAGTAACAGAGAACGTATTTTTTGAAAAATAAAAGTGACCGCGAAGAGTATGGTAGATGTCAGACACTCGACTTTCCAGCAATTTTTACGAATATTTACCTACAATAAATTTTAACGTACTGACCCGTGTAAAAAAATTAGTCTGGCACTAGTCTGGGATTAATCTGGCGTAACAACAACAAAAGTATGGTAGAAGTCTGGCTTAGACCACTATGCCAGACTTTTTTTGGAATTAGGTCAAGAAAACTCATTTTTCACAAGTAAATAATTAGAGTAGTACATTAATTATTAGTATCGACTAGAATAGTGAAAATACGTACTTTTCGATAAAATAGGAGAAAAGTTTTTGTACATATTGCAATCTTGTTTAAAATATGAATATTTGTAAAAAAGAGACAAAAATTTAGGTTACCGGCAATTTGACATGACGCGATGCTTTTGTTCTGCACATTTTGTCTAAAGTCTGGCATAGTGGCCAAAGCCAGACTTCTGCCGGACTTCTGCAAGACTTTCGCCAGACTTATTTAGCCAGACTATTGCCAGACTAATTCTTTTACTCGGGGAATGATACAATTTGCTTGATTTGAGAAAGATCCCTATTCATCATGTAAACATAAGTTACATTTAGCTGAAATTTCCTAAATTTCTTCGAGAGATGATGTATATAAGATTGAGATCTAACATAAACGTCTACATCAAGCATTAATGATGCTGTAATAATAATTAATTTGAAGAACATTCATATATTTTTCAAAAATATTTTACATAGATTTTATCATCTATTGTTATAAACTTCACATATTGACCCACATATCTGTTAGTGTCCTCTAAGAATCATATAATATATAATTTTCAATCTACAGCAAAAAAATTTTATATAGTCCAGTATGGTAAAATTTATTGTAAATATCAGTGAAAAGTGCTGGAAATTCAATTCTCCGTAATTTCTATTAGAAAATTATCTCTCCGTAGTATTTTTGATCTGCCGATGGAAGATGCATCCTGCTCGACTCGACAACGCCTTTTATAGAAACGTTAATTAATTCACAAACCACTTAGGTCTAATGAATGAAATTAATCAAAGAGAAACGTACGTTATTCAAGAATTTAAATAAATCCCTTATTACGATTACTCTTATTCAAATTACTTAATTAACACGCCAACTTTTGCGTTTATTTTAACTCCTACAGCCAGACCCGCGAAACTACAAACTCGAGCGTCCATTCATCGCTCGAAACGAAGTAATAACAAAAACCTCGTCGCTCTTCAAAAATCATTCCTCCTTTGAAACTTTTACAATCCAAACTCGACGAACGATTTCACGCTAATTAGAAAGAAAGAAGAGTAAAGATAGTCGCGAGCGAGAAGAGAAGGCCGGGCAACAGTGAAGAATCTCAAAGAAGGGCGTAGGCGAGATACGTCGAGATGTCTGCCTGGATATAAGACAGAGAGAGAGAGATACTCGCGCGTGTCCGTTCGCCCAGGAGATTAGATCGCGAGAGTGCGCGCGCTTGCGGGTCGGGACAGCCGTGCGCGCGCGCGCATCAGGCTCTTCCTTTGAGAAAGCAATCTCCTGAAATTCGAGTCTAAATAGGTACACAACGAGGGAGCATCAATTTGATTAGAGATTTCGTATATACGGGGCCCACTCCATCACGTTAATTCGAGGGAATGCCGCCGCCTGCGAAGTCACTGCTCGACTTTCCCTGCAGCGAGCTTGGCTTCTTTAACAATGTTCCATCAGTCCTGTGCCAGAGCCCTCGTGATTATTTATCCGGCTCGAAAATGAGAAATAATACCGGGTAGTGCGTATACGTGCGCTTAATTGCCGTTCCTTCGTCTCGCATTGTTGGGACGATATTGAATCGTCGAGCGTAATTTTTTCTGGAGGCGGTGGATGGGAGAATAGATCGATCCATGTGGATGGAACGAAAGTTTTGGAGGGGTCATTATTTTTCCGGGGTGTATCTGATTCTTGGATGAGAAAACGTTAGAGTATAGAAAAATGCAGTTTCAAAGAGTTCGAGATGCCAAACAAGTGCGGCAATATTTATCTCGGAGAGAATGATTTATTTGAGGATTTATATTATACGTTTTTAATAACAGAATTAACAAAGAGGAACTCGTGTGTTTCACGAGAATTAGATCCAAATTAAGCCTTTTAGTAGTCGTGAGAAAAATACTTTATAAATTATTCCACCCGATTTTCACGATAAGAATACTTTGGTCGCGAGATTTCAACCACGCTATCATTTAATATAATCTCTTAGCTACCATACAAAAAATCGTTCAGATTTCTTATTATCTGTCATAAATCTACATAGTACGTTTGAACAAAAAAAGCTGTAAAAATCCCTTCGCCGAATTTGCGTCATACCATCACACACCAAATTATAGGAATAAGTATAAGTATGAAAACTAATTAAGCATAATTATTATACTTTAATAGTTTTTACGATATCGTATATTAAAATTACATTCATGAAAGATAGTGGTGTTAAAATACAGCAATAACACGTTTATATGGAGGCATAGTAACTGCACCTTGATACGTGACACTTTTTTCTAATGATGATATCTGCCACACATCGACACATCGACAAGAGTATTTCATCATCGGGCAACACGTGGAGCTGGTACTTTGACTTTGAAGTGTGTATGTGACTGCACTACCGAGATTGATGAGCCTCGCCTAGAATCGAACGCACCTGTCCAATCCTATATGCAGATGATCAACGAACCTACTCACAGTTATGCAATACGTGCACTACATCCGTATTTCAAAGTGAATATTCCTATTTTGTACAATCAACATTTAAACAGCTTCACAATTTATTTAAAAAAAGTAATCAAACAAGATTTATTATGCCTTTCGCTCTTTAATGGCGATTTTAAGTAAAATTGTACCCATAAGATCCCGCATAAATAAAGTAGCAGAATGAAGTTTCGAGTGGATAATATATTTATCCCCGCTATCAGATTTCAAACAGAAATTCACAAACACGATTCGGCTACTCCAAAGATATCCCCAAATGGAAATGTAGTAGCCGGTCCATCTAACGCAGAAAGGAATCCACTCCGTCGATAAATTTCATAAATAATTCCGCACCCGCGGAAAAGTATCCCGAACATCTGCTCTCTCAGGCTCTCGTGTAATCGCGAATCCGCTAAATTATGCACACCACGCGCGCACACTTGCATTCTCCTTCTCAATATACGCGAATCAACGTCTCACGTGCACAATCCCGCTTCCCGTCCGCCATTTTTATCATACATACGCATTTCGACACGCGGATCCTCTCCCCCCGACTTCTCACCGCAAAAGAGTGCCTCCATAAATCTGGCGAACAATAGCATTTTTCGGAGATAAAATGTAAATTCTTAATGTTACGGGCGCGAGCTTGGTAAAAAAATTTATGCGTTCACCGTACGAGTGAGAGTCGAGGAATCAAGGATATGTGATAGATCACGCAGAGAGGCGCGTAGTTGCGGATACTTTTCGGGCCCTAAATCTTCGGGCTCCGCGGCGGCGCGCGCTTATTTCATAATTACCGCGAAACGCGAGTTTATATTCCCCGAAAAAAGAGGCCGAGAAAGAGCTCGTAAATATCGGGCGACACACGTCGCGCACTTATATTGAAGGACTACCTGATGGCATTTCCGGATTTTCTGATTTATGCGCGGATAATGGCTTTCGCGGCGGCCGTTAATAGTCGTGCTTTAGCGACCATTTCACGAGGTGACTCAGAAACGGCGAGACTTTGGACACGTAATAATTAGTGGATGAACGCAGTTGTGGACCGAGCGTTAAGCAGCAGATTCCTTTTTTGAGGTATTAAAGAGGAAGAATGCGTAAAGAGTTTCGGGGAAGATCGTAAAATAGAGTCGAGCCGTCATCGCGACTCCGATCTTTTATGCGCAGATAAGTCAAATCCACGTTGAATTTTATACAGCTGTGACATTGTTTTTTCGGTCTGAATCGCTTTCGTATTTTTACGAGGTCGAGGAGAGATAGCTATAACATGGTTTATCCATTTTCGTGGAATTGTCGGTTGCCGCGATTGAAATTGTCTTATTTATATATAAGTAAATTATACCTCACGACCATTTGTGTCTTCAAATTTTATTGTCTGAATTTTTGTTACTCTAATTCGACAAAAATTATATTGCCTCCGAGCATGCGATGCTTTTGCAGACACGAATTTCCACTTGTTCGCTAATCTTGTAAATAAGGTTAAAATGGCTCTTACCATGCGAATCAACTAAATCTTTATTGTTTATTTAATCGTAAAATAAGTTTTTATATATTGATTTTTTTCAATTTTTTTTTACTTCCTTTTAAATTTTACTTCTTCTTCAAACATTTCTGAATCAATATTTGATTTCTCAGTTTCCTTATAATATTTAAGCTAATCTAATAGAATTTATTAACTTGAATATTATTACGAATCTCTTATATGACTTTAATTTTTTATTAGAATCAGAATTTAATAAGCTCTCAAACCTATTCAAACATCATATACATAACGTTACTTTAATCAACGCAACTGCATTATTTTTTACATTATATTCCTAACGACAAATTAAGTTGGAAAACGGGTTTCATACGAGCATTTATGCACTCAGGCGTATGTAAGCGAGTTTCATCACGCGGAATTGTAAATTGACTTTAACATAATATCTGTAAAATGTATAATTTAGCATAATTCAGTCCTCGGTCGTGTTTATACACATTCGTGTAAGTTTCTTTCGATTCCTAGTACACGCTACACATACACAGTCCCTTCCTTTTACGGTTATTTCATCAGCAAAGTCGCGTGTAGAATCAAGAGACATTCCGGGCTCTGATAAGGCCAGCCTTTATTTACGTCAAAAAGCAGCGGCGGCAGCGGGACACGGCCGTACACACGCGAGCTCAAAATTATTTCAATTGGTGCGTCGTTATGCGGGTAATTTTTAGTGTAAGCTCGCGCGACCGGATCTTAACTTTTAACGACGACGACGACGACGACTGAGACGAGGACGCGGGGGCATTAAACAATTTAAGAGAATGGGCTGGCCAAATATCTGGAATGGGACTTTTTAGATTAACCTGAGAAAGAAAGAAAAGAGGAGGGCGAGGAGGAGGAATCGTTGGTCGGTTTTTATAGTACGAAGCGTTCTATGAAACTATTAAAAAAAGAAGGCAGAGAGAGGCTGTTTTACGCGCAACAATAAAATATAAGTGCCAATAAACACGTGAAAGCTTTTTGAAAGCAGTAGTTAAATGTGGCGAATGTGTCGTTTCGGTTAATGCAAAGTCACAATAAACGATTAGATTTCTAACTTTATTTCACTGAATATGTAATTAATTTACTATGCATACATGATTGATTCTTATGGCCAGCTTAAAAAAATCAGATTATTAAATTATACTATTTTGTAACTATTTAAATTAAATTGTAATTTTCCAGATATTTCCAGCTTAGTTTAACCATCTATTTTACGATACAAAATTTATCTTTTTACTTCCTCAAAGAGGAAGCTTTGTGATAGAAAAGAAGAAAGCTTTTCTATAAGCATGTTAGAAACATGTTTTCAGACATAAGGAATTAAAATACACTGCTTTTAGAAAATGTCCATATGGATGTGTGTGTTGTGTGTTTGTGTGTGTTGTGCGTGTGCGTGTGCGTATGTGCGTATTTGTGTGTGTGTGTGTATATACATCGATATATCGAACAAGCCACGGTAAAATTTAATGTTCCAGGACTCATTATGTTTGATTTTTTTTAAACGAAGGGGGCATAATAATAATTTTTCTAGTTTTTCGGATTAGTTTTTGTTTTTAGCGGTTTTTCGATTTTTTGGTTTTAGTTCAACCCAGTGAAAATGCATTTTAAAGAGCATAAAATTTATCATTTACCACCCAAACTTTTGGATAAGGTCTTTCCTTTCTTTTGTTATACACGGAAACATAATTTTTTGTTTGAAAGGTGATTTCTCTGAAATATATGATGGAAAATGTTTGAAAAAATATTTTTTAATTTTTCTTTTCCAATCCAATTTGTAAGGAATAACATTTAATTGAGTTAAAATTTGAATTCACAGTTAAAATGAGTTTGAATAAATTATTTTGAATAACTAACTCTAATTATTACACTTAATGAACATTTTTTAGATTTTCTTAGTTATATGTTAGCATCTTATCTGAAACTTATTCTTAAATTAGTATGCATTATATACATTAAAAAATATTTTAATCAACAATATTGTTTCATAAATATGCTATGCTTTTGCATAAGTTTAAATTATAGAATTTAAATATATACATATATATCGACATATTAAAAAGCAATAGATTTGTTATTTTAATTCTTCACCGCAGTATTAAGTAGAATAAATACTTTCATATTGGAACAATTTATAAAGTTTTAGGAAGCTAAATGCCAGAATTGGCAGCGGTTTTTAATTATAAATATTTCTATTTTCTGTACTTAAAAGTATTTAATTTTAAATTGAGCCAAATTATTAATAAAATAAGCTAATAATTCATTCTTTAATTTTTGATCGATTTTAGTCTTTTAATATAACATGTATAAATTTGTAGCAGGTGCTACAAATATATTTAGAGCTTATAATTGAACAAAACTTCATTGCGAGACGTACAAAAGTGGCAACCAATCGTAAACCAGCACTTTTAATGTTCTTTTAGAATAGCATAGGTACCATTAATAAATAGAATTGCGATAAAAATAGTGAACCAAAAAAGCTGCGCTCATTACTTTTTTAGCGCGCAAGTATTATATTCGATTAAGGCGAATATCATACGAATATCGTATGTCATAATGTATGTATGCTAGTTAAATCAACTATAGAGTAGCATCTTTGTTTAAGGATCTCACTAAATTCCAGGTCTCGAAATAAAATTTACCAACTTTCTTTAACTTCCCAGAGAACTATCGAGTGGAATGTAAATTAACTAGGAAACAATGGATTAATATTCGCAAATTTGCCAATTTTTCCAACACGATTTGTGTATCAAACTTTCTTGACGCTTTATTCTCGCGATAGTCCACGTCGTATACCTACAGTAACTATCCACACACACACACACATACTTGCAATAATAACCGGAAAGGCTCTCGAGAGGAAGAAAACCCTAACGCTTTCGCACAAGTATTTCAATATTATCCCAGGAGGCACCACCAGCAGTAGCAGCAACAGCGGACATTATTTTGCGGTTTTCTTCGCGCCGCGCGTGCGGTTTACTTCAATATTCGCGTGGGCAGCAGCGGCAGTACCAAGAGGATGTACACGTGCTACTGCGCGCGATTCAATAAGCGATTTTCACAATACAGGACCGATTGAGCACTATACCGCGCCACCGCCGCCACCTTTTCTAGAAATCTATAGGCGAGAGCGGAAGGGGGGAAGACCAAGGTGAAGTTCAATTTACCTAACCAACATCGCGAAACCGCGATCTCGGCGGCCGGGGCGTTTTAATGACTTTTCCCAGAGAGAAAGGGAGAAGGAGAGAGAAGAAGGGAAATGAATAAGTGCGCGAGGCGAGAGTCGTGTAATGTGCCTCTGTGCGCAGCGCGCTCCGTGTTCGCCGAGGTATAATTGCTTTTATGGTATCGAGGATAGTGTCGAATAAAGCGTTGTAGGTAGCTGCTGCTGCTGCTGCTGCTACCGCTGCTACGTGCTCGACTTTTTCGCTTTTTGCGCGACTGCGCGCACTTGTATAGAATTGTTGCGCTAAACGTTATCGTTACTGTTAGAGGCTTTATTCGTGTTTTAATGGAGTTTAACCAATTTTTTAGTACGCCTTTGCGTTTGATTTTACTGTTATTTATTTATGCTCATTGAATCTATCTATTGTGGAATTGTTATTATTGGATAAGAACATTTCTAGATTGAATAATATTATGCTTTATTCATCGATATATTTATAAATATAACTTAAAGAAGTAGAAATATATTTTAACTTTATATTTTAATAATTCAAAAGTCTGTGAAGAGCTCTCTCTGACTTAAAATACGTAATATAAATATATGTGTACGATAATTTATTATAGAAATAAAATTCCTTTTAGAAATAAAATTAATGATTCACTTGAAGTCTATTCTTAACAAAAGTAAGAATTTTTAAACAAGCAAAACTATGAATATTAATATTAACTTTATTTTAATAATTCAAAATTCCTCTCTGATTAACAAAACCGTATAAATTTATATGTATTCCCTAAATTTGTGGGAGTGGATGTTCAATCTCTTGGAGTGAATTCGCACTCCAAGCGATCATGAAAACACAGTTACTTATTTTGAAGTGAAACTTCACTTTTAGAAAGAGTAAATAATTCAACGAAGAATACGCGTAAAGAAAAAATAATTATTCACGTTGTCTTACTTTTTGGAAATGTTTTGATGAATGATACAGTTTACTGGTAAGGATGCAATTGAGAAATAAATTTAAAAAACTTCAGAAAAATTGTTGGTTGGAATTGTACCCTAGTCCTTTAGGTTCTCGGGCTGCCACTCTAGCGCTAGACTACCGTTGCATCTAACTTCAAGAGTACTGATTTTTCCTATGTAGTCGAATTTGTTGATGAACTTTTATTTAATATTAAAAACAGTTTAACCCATAATAACGTAAAGCTAATAAATATTTATTGTTAATAAACTGATATAACAATTATATTTTATATAAAATTCAGTATAATAAGAAGTGGTAATTTTAATATTTGGCCGAAGAGTCTAATACATTTTTTATATTTTCTCTATTTATGCATCTTAAAGAAAAATTTAAAATGCTTTAAATAATAAAATTTTTAAAAGTAATAAAACTTTTGCATTTTAAAGAGATGTAAAATACTGACCGAATCCTACCATACCGGTTTATCATTTATAATATTTTATATTTATAAAAGACGACATTATAGGCCTTTACCAGAGAAATGTTCAGTTGATTTTTCAAGAGATATCATTAACTTTCTTAAAAAATGAGTGGAAAAATGTTACGAGGATGTGGGTCTCCATACGCATTGCTTACCACTTTTGCCAAAACCAAACAATGCTAATACAAAAAAAATTTGCAGAACATAGTAGGTCAATTTTTTTTTCATAATTTGTTACATTTCGAATAACTGTTTAAAATAAAAAAGTCGAAAATACAGATTCCTGTAATAAATTCTATTTTTGTATCTGATTAATTTTTTAAGAAATTTTAAATAAAAGCTACCCTTTTACCTCTAGTTAAATTATTTAACCACATAGTTGTATCTTTTCCAACCCATTTTTGGTAAATTAATAATGAAATTTCTTGAAAATTTAATTGAAAGTTCATGTTGTAAATAATGTTTTAAAAGTAAAAAGTCGCAATTCGAAACTTGGCTTAATTTATAGGATTTATAATATAAATTTCACTACAAACTGGTATGAAAGTTAGAGTGAATCCTTAGCCACTCTGTAATTTAGAGTGGTAAAATTCACTGTTTAGACTGTAAAACCCAAATTCACTCTTTTAGAATGAAAATCCACTCTTTATAGAGTGGAACCCTCGTTCACTCTAGATTTAGAGCAAAAATTTTACTCCAAGAAATTTAGAGTGTACCGATAATTTATGTTTTTTACGTAATATATACTGAACCCGTTCTGTATCGACCTTTTTATTATCCTCTTAGAAATGAAATTAAAGATTTACTCGGATCAATCTATTCTTGTTTGAATGGGGGAAGAAAAGCCCTCTACCCTTTTTCCTTTTCTCCTGTCGTTGTATTGTGGCGCTTAAGGGTTTATATAATTCATCATTCAAGTACACAGCTGAGCTCACAGTTACATATACTACCGTGATATCTCTATATACTATGAATGCTTTAAATTCGGTTGATTACGAACCTTTTGTTATTTAACTGTAATAAGTCGTATTTTCGAGTACAATACAATAATAATTTTATTAGAATAAAGAGAAAATTGAAATTGATCGTACAACATCGTAAAATACATTTAAAAAAGTATTAACTACAATGTACTGTTTTATATGACTAATTAATTAATAACGAATGATTCGCGTAGTTTGTTTTTCACTTTTAAATCAAGTATAATGTAGTTAATTGGTATTTATTGGTATATCTCATCGTTTAAATTGTTTTTTATATTATAGTGAAATAAAATTTTTCGCCTTGCATCTTACCAACCAGACGATAAATAATTAGTTAAAATTAAATACTGTATCAAATTATGTAAAGTTAAGACATCATTGTAGAGATCCTTATTTATATAAACAAAACGTATATACATACCAACTTTGAGTAAAATTAAAGAACATTATTTTGAAGTAATTCATTTTATTTCTACCATTTTGCAAGATTATTATTTATATGCCTTGTGTCAAAAGCAAAGCAATAAATATATTTGTTCAAATGGCATTCGTTGAAATACTTAAATACTCAGTTTAAAATGTATGTACGTATAACCAATTATTTACTTCTTATAAGTTGATAAACACGAGACGGAAAATATAAATGTTAAATTAACTTTAGACACTCCCTTAAAATGTAAATGTTAATTATTTCAACATCTCATGTATTCATATATTAAGCTATAAGGAATAATGTCTGCTAAAACGCATATAATGCATAAATTAAAGTAATTGAAAGATATTGTTTAAATAATATGCAATGAAATAAAAACACATTTTCCATTTAATATTTTAACAATAAAATATAATGTCAGAAGAATATAAAGTGTGTATCTCACTTGGCGCATAGCAGTCTTCTCCGACTCTTCGCCGATACGTTTCACCCTCAATATCATCAACAACAGCAGCAGCGGCGCGCTAAAATTAATTCGACCAATATCGCGCAACACGCCTCGTGAATCAATAAAAACTCACTCCATACATATATACGCTTTCATAAAAGACAACTCGCCTCACATACCCACACACGCACACATACATACAAGAGTCTCGAAAGCTTCCTCTATACCCTCTGAAACTCGAGTCCGCGCTCAAACGAAGAAGAATCGCTTAATAATCTCGAAACCCAGCTAAACTCTATATACACCGTGCGCAGCTACGAGCTCGCGCGCTCCCACCCTCTTCCACCATCAATAAAAGAATCACAAAACCCTCTCGACTCCAGCCACCACCACCAACAACAACAGCGACGTAGCGACGTTTCTGGCCGTGAGATTGTTCAAGAAAAAAACAAAACCATCTCTCCCCATTAAATTTCACGCTCAAGTGTCATTTTCTCGCATGCGGGCCACATTGCCGCGGGGCGCAGCGCTCGAGGCGCACTTGGCCGCGTCTCGATTACAATCGAGTCACGGGCCGCGCTGCTGCATCTCCGCAGCGCGTGTATTAAACGCGCGCGAAGACCGCACAATGAAGCGGCAGTGCGAGAGAGAGAGAGAAGCTGCAGTGCGTGCACGAGGGGGGCAGCCATTAAACGTCCGAGCGATCGGCCGACTTCGATTAGCTCGGTTGAGAGGCGAGAGAGAGAGAGAGAGAGTCGCGCGGATATTGCACCTTCGCGCCCCGCGCAACGAATTATAATGCTCTTTTATCATATTATAGAGGCTTGGTCGTGCGTGCGATCGTCTTCTGAGAGGTGCTTGACGGAGTGCTCCTTTTGCAGGGGGGAGAGCTTGCATTTTTCCGCGGCGATGTACTGCTTGGGGCTTGACGCCCTGCGTGCGCATTGACTTTTTTGTTGTTTGCTGTTTTACGGGGATCGGTAAGGATTTATCGAGGAGATTGTGATGTAAATTTGGTACGAAATGATGCTTGAGATTGATTTTTGTTAGGGTTGTGGGCACGATAATGAGGAAACACTTACTTTCGTAATTCAATTGCGATCTATGATGGCAACCTTAAATGAACCCATGTAATATTTTAAGAGTGTCACTGACGCTGCAGATAATCTGCATTCATCTTTATTCCATTTTCAAATAAGAACAATCAGACCCGAAACCATTAAAAAAATTGTTAGTTTAAATACTTTGAAAATTTGAATGGTAGAAGCATTTTAAATACTTTCGGTTCATAATATAAGAATAGAAAATTATTTTTACAATTATCAAGCCTTTAGCTACCGTGGTGAAATTTAGTCACGCAATTATTTCGTTTTATTAATGTGTACGCGTCATGTCTGCTTTAGAAAAAAATGTTATTAGTAAAAGACAGTACTATATGATAGACGAAAACAACATTACGTCAAAGAACTATAATTGATGGGAATTTGAAAAAGTTTTTTTAATTTTTATTAAACATTTAAATCATTAAAAACAAACTATTTATAGAGACAAAATAATTTTTTTAATTAAAATATTGTACGATACGAAATTTCACACAACAAACAAAAAAAGATAACTTCCAACAGCAACTTTGACTTTAACGAGTTCTCGTAAAGGTCAAAGGGCTCAGAATAATATTCATAAAATGATCACTAATTGAATTTAGAGTGAGGTCTCAAAGGAAAAATGTTAGCAACCTTATTAGTTAAAAATGAATTCATTTTTTAATAAAATGTGACATACATATAGGTATTCAAATATATTAAAGTAGAAATGAAAAGATCTTATAATAGCACAAAAAACATTCAATAAGCGTGTCATTTAATTTCCACTATGTATACGACGCATTTTTCACCGTTTAGACTGCCCGAATTTTTTCTCCTTTCTTTTAATCTTGCGCACGACGCTCCGTTAAGCCGCGCTCTTTATTACGCTGTATAGCGAGGACCGAGAAAGAAGCAAAGAAGAAAGAGAATGAGAGCCTCTTGCTGGTCCCTTTAACTCTTTGCTTCTCCGGCGCGCGCGCGGCTCTTTCTCTCTCTCGCTCACGTGGGCGTTTTCTTGTATTCTATACGCAGCTAAGTCCTATACTCGCGGCCGCGGCGCGTCGTCGTTGTCGTCGTCGTAAAGCCGAGCCGGGAAAAGAAAGGAGGATGGAGAGAGATTTATTGTGTCCATGACAATGGCGAACAAATACGTATAATTCGTAATATCATTCATTGAAATAAAGATATATAAAATAATGGAGGAGATATTTGATTAATTGCGGCGCATTGTTTATTATGCCGATGCTGCTGAGCGCCCACGAGAAAGAAAAAAAAAGAGTCGCGCAAGATTTAGAGCACATTGTTTGTATTAATACCAAAATGTTTATATGCATAAAGTAATATAATAATAAATAAATAACAATCTCTTGCATAATCGAGTAAATAAAGTAGATATTTTTTTAGTTGTGAAAACTCCTTTGAATAAAGATATGCCAGGCACGAAAGTAATTTGATTTATAATACAAGTAGCCCGTGATAATCCATGCCAGGAGGATAAGATAAAAAAAAAAGGCTAGCACGAGCGCGCACGGCTGAGCGGAATAAAATGAAAATTAAAGAATCGAGAGGAAGAGAGAGAGAGAGAGAGCGGAGGAAGAGAACAATAAGGTCCAGACAGAAGCCTTCGCGCTGCTCAGTCTCTCGCCAGAAGAAAAATAAAGGAACGAGAGAAGAAGCTTCCTCGCAGAGAGCGAGAGAGAGAGGAGGCGAAAGGAAAACAAGGAAAAATAGGAACGCCGCGCCGCGCGTACCAGGGAATTAATATTGGCTCGCGCGACCGCACGCCTCTACTACTTGTCCGTGGCAGCCGATGGGATTTATTAAGGCCGGCCTCGTGATGGATGCCGACGAATCTCTCTCTCCCTCTCTCCCCCTCTCTCTTAGTCTATATATATATATACCTGCGCGACCAACCGATTGAATTTTTCCCGCAGCAGCGACGGACTACGAATCGCGAGATGAGCGACTCGCGTCAGCAGCTCATTGTCTTCGGATAATAGGTATATACAACGCTCGTGGCGCAGCTTTCTTCGCGTGAAGAAAGAGAGATGAAGATGAAGGGGCGCGATGCTGCGGCTGCTCATTGTTCGGCTGCAGGGCCGATTGCTAACGGATGTACTGGAGCGCGGAAACAGGTTGTTTCCGAGCGCGCGCGCACGCGGAGCTTTTGATGAGTGCATTTTTAGCTGGCTCGGTCTGATTAGCTATCGCGATTCGATTGGACTCGAGCGCGTCTGGCGTTCGTCTTATTGGCTCGCGCAGGTGGTATAGGGAAAATGTAATTGTCGACGCCTGTAGTTGGTCGGTGATCGAGTGATTTATTTTACGTGTAAATGATAATGGTGCTGTCGTTCTTGGGAAGAAGAGTGGTACGTCGCATTTGGTCGAAAAAGATACTAAAATATAATTACATGTATATGAAACTTGATAAATAGTATAATCTCAATGACATTTCATTTATAAGGGGAGTACACGGAGTTTGGGTCACGAATTTTGATGAACTGTTACTAGATTGCCAAGTAAATTTAATACAGTGTTAAATTTAGGGATTCATTGCCTAAATATGTAGGATTTATTTCAATGACTGTTATCTGCAATATCCCCTATATTTTCATTTTAAACAATTTTCAAAGAAAAATCATAGGAGTAAAGGTTTTTATGCATCTATATTATTGATGTATGTGTTTATTTCCAAAAAAACATTTAATCTTTGTACTGTAGATAAAGTAATGTAACGTTATTTATTATTTATAGTCGAGGAACGTATTTCTTATGATTTTAATTTACTAGGCAGTCTTGTAATCAGTCCTACTAGTATACGTCTGCTAGTAACCGACTAACTGTTATTATTATTTTCTCTCCGTGCAGCCCATTGGATGAAACTACGGGCATTGGGCTTCATTTTTATGTACCACAAAACGATCCCCAAAGTATCATCAAGATTCGTGACCTAGACTCCGTATACTCTCCTTGTTAGTTCCTTAAGGATCTGCTTTACGTTACCGATCAAAAGCAGTTAGTAAAAACTTCTCCATTTTCCTCTTAGAAAATACTTTATTTTCCTTAGCTGCTACTCTATGAACAGCAGAAAGGTGCCAGAACGGTTCAAGTCGGTTAAAGTTGTGATACGTTATTCTACAAAATACTTTTCAAAATGTCGTAAGTACGTGGTAAATAAAAAGAGACAAAGTTTTTACATTTTTGTATTTACTATGAAAAAACTATGAAAAATGTCATAAGTTATTATTAGTATTGTTTCTTTGACGCCAAGAAGTTTTGATTGATTTGATTCCGGAATTCTGCATTAATCCTGTTGAAAAATGCCTTTATAGCGAAAAGCGCTCATAGAATGCTAATTTTACCGCAAGTACCATTTTCACTTAAATAAGAAAATTTTCAGATAGAACCTCAGGACTATTTAAGTTATTAATAATTTACAACAAAATTAAATTTATTGTATGTCTATAATACAACGTTATCTAATACAACATCTATCTCAGTTTGATTCCGAGAATACATATACGACTTTCCTTCCTGTGAATGACGGAATGGTTTGAATAGCCCGCAAATTTTCCGCAAACTAAGCTAAAGTGAAGGAGCCGATCAAACAGAAATCTCGGCCAATACGCGGTATATACCTTCTCCCGATCGAGCATCTTTCGCAGCTCCGCTTCAAAGCCAAAGCCTCGCTCGCTCCGCTCCGCGCAGCGAATTACGTATTCCAATAGAATTGTTACCCCGTTCGCTCCTCTCATTGTTATCCCCTCCTCCCCCCATCGACTCTCAAACCCTCGCTCCCTTTTTACCAGCGTCCATATTTTATTGCAATCGACTCGAACAGGAAGCGGAGAGCTCCAGCTCCACGGCAAAAAGAGAAGATAAAGAAGGAAAGAACGCAAGGAAGAAAGCAGCAGCGCAAAAGAAAACGTCGTCGTCCTCGGCGAAGAAAGGGGAAGGAGGGAAAAAAGAAGCAGCGGGAGTAAGAAAGCCGCGGCTCTCGCTTTCTGTACCTCCCGAAGCTCGGGGCCGCGGCAGATTGAACGCGTTTCGGACTGCAGGGCAGAAGGTCTCGCTTCTCTCTTACTCTCTCCCTGGTGTATATCGGCGATACACAGCGAGCACAGAAGGATATAGAGAGGAGAGGAGAAAGCTCGGGGGCGCGCGCGCGAGCGAGATAAGCGAGGATCGTGTTCAAAAGTACAAGAGCCATTCCGCCGACTGGGGGAGAAGAGAGAGAAAGAGAGAGAGAGAGAGAGAGAAACGGAGGGAATATCCGCGGCCCCCGTAACTCGATCGGGATGTAATTGGTAAATCTACGTGGAAAGGCTATTGTCGAAGTTGGAGCAATCGGCGGCGCAGGAAGGTCGTCCTCTCGTGTACTTCGCGTCCTCCTACTCGTTGTCGTAGTCGATTCAACGACTCGCTCTTACTCTCTCTCTCTCTCTCTCTCTTGCTCCCTCTTGTTATACCCTCGCACACTCGTGCGCACGGCGACGCGAACTTCTCTTTTCACTCGGTTCTGGCTGTTCCTCCTACCTCTTTTTTCGTCCTTTTTCTCGTTCGGGATGCACTCGTGGGAGAGAGGAGGTAGTTTTTATAAGGGGACCGCCGAGCGCAACTGTAGTTATAGGTACTGGGGTATTGAAAAAAGCTGCGCGCGGATTTTGGGTCAATTAAGCGACTATACGACGACGGCGATCATTTGTGCGGGCGCTCGCGGTGGGAATTTATTTCGGCGTCCGATGACGAGTTTATCGTGGGGGGAGGCAAAGTTTGCTTTAATAGGGAAGTTTCAATTTTATCGATTTTGGAAAACGGATATCGCTGGGAGGTATATATACACATCGGGATGAGGAACTTTTAATAGATGGATATGGATTTTTGAACTTTCGATGATTAGTTCAATTTGAGAGGCGCCGAGATAACGATAGAATATTATAGCGAACTTTTGCGAGAGGTACGAGAAGAGTTATTAAGAGAGATTATGTAACACTTTGTAACTACCGGCGGCTGAAAGGAAAAGTTATATAATTTTAACAGTGAAACTATGTAATCATTAAAGGTTGAAAATTAACACAATTATCTACAGTTAAAAAAATGCATCATCCTGAAACTTACAGAATCTCGTGCTACGAAGTTCTCTCCCACCGCTCGCGAATTTGTTCGTCCATTCGCAGATTAGTCGCGGCGAACTGCAGTAGAAGTGGAGGGCGAGAGAGACTCGGTATACCGCGCCAAGGATCGGCTGAATGACACGGAACGAGCGCGAGAGAGCTATCGAGGAGGACCACCAGGAGAAGAGAAGGACGACGGACCTAGAAGGCGAGGGTAGGTGTGTTACTCTGCCCTCACACACACACAGACACACATACCTTCGCGCAAGAGAAATGGTAGATGGGGTAAGATTAAGGAAAGAGAGAGAGAGAGAGAAAGAGAGAAAAGGACAAAAGTGGATAGAACAGTCGTGGCAGTGGAGTCGAACAGCCGCGGCGACTGAACGACTATCTACGTATCAGCAATCTGTGACAAGTTGGCGTAATGAGGGCTCCCTCTTTGTGGAGTAGAGGGAGAGAAAGAGAGAGAAAGAGAGAGAGAGAGAGGAAGGAAGGCCAATTATCGGGGCCCGAGCTTCTTCTTCGCCCGTGGGCTCTCTACTTAGTTTCTCTCTCCATCCCTCTCTCTGGCTCTTTTTATCTTTTACCTTGAGTGCCAATGCAGCAGCCTCTGTCTTGGCTTGTCCTTCTAGCCGACTTGCTCTATCTCCTTTTCTCTCGTTCTCGCTTTTGATGCTTGCTTCCTCTCCTTGTCGCTGGAGAATATCCTTCCTATGCGTTGAATCTGTTCTGAAACATTTTATTAAAAACTTGTCTTGCTTTAGTTTGAAAACAGCGAAGATATCGGCGGTTATAATGTAAAAATACAAAGATCTTTCGAGAAAATGTAATTATAATTATATTTTCTCGAAATATCTTTGTATGTTTACAAATACATCGACATTCTCGCTGTTATCAAATTAAAGCAAGATACGTTTTTAATAAAATGTTTCAGCACAGATTCTATCAAAATTAAATGATTCTCACAGATTCTCACAAAATTATAATTTTGTTGTCTGAAGTTAGACTGTTGTTTAAAAAAACACTGTGAAAATTAGCGGTGCTGTATATAAAATTATTTGTATATGTTTATACGTGTTAGCTGTGCTACAAACGAGCAGGTTCTCGCCTAAATAAAGTCATCAATCAATGGGTCTGATCGATCGAACGATCGATCGATCAATCAGTCTCGCTCTCTGTTTCAATCGCAGTCTTATCCTCTCTTTCTCGTTTCTATTTCTTCCTACTATTTGCGTGTCATTCTTTATCTGCCTTTTTATGCAGCCTGTTTCCTGTTTAAATTATAATAAAATAGAGAAAGAGAGTGAGAACACGCGTTACAGATAAGACGATCGAATTTTTCGAACCGTGATACCGGTGTCCTCGAGACCGATGCATCTTTTCAAAATTCGATTTCTACGTTAGCTTCGTTTACTTTGAAAAAAGAATCCTAAAACAACTTTTGCCCTGAAAAACAACAACATTTAATTAAACGAACAGATCAATCTTCAAATTAACAGAAATTTCGCACGGGATTGTTTCTCGAGCACGGCTAAAATAATAAATCGACGAAAAAGGACCTTGCGAAGTACACGAGGAAATAACGAACGCGATCTCTACAAGCAAAATACAACGAAACGAGCAGGACAAGAAAAAAGAAAAAAAGCGGAGCTACGCTCAAAGTGCAAGAATAACGAACGCAGAGACACGAGAAAAATGAGTCGAGATAGCGATTAAGGAAAGAGACAAGTACGTCGAGGCCAAAGGGGTAGAAAGAAAGAAAGAGCGAGCGAGCAAAAGAGGAGAGTCGATCGCTTTCGATGGCAATGGGATGACGACGACGACGACGAGAACGAGGCGAGCGCGCGAGCACCGCGGGCCGAAACACCTGTAATTAAGATATGTTAATCGCCATAGAAACATATACCTGCATCCATATCCAATGACCGGTGTACGTGTATGCTGGATATATATATACCAGCGACATGAGGGCCATTAAGTTTTACTGCGCGGGACAACTCGCTTATTTTTATATATATAGAGCAGAATGAGTTCTTGGTATTACACTGCAAGCGATCTCGAGAAAAAAGGAATACTCTCGGATGCGTGGTGTAGTTTGTGAGTAAGCGAAATAGTTGGGCGATGGCGCAGAGGGAACTAAATTTGAGTTTAGTGGATTAAGAGGAGGTCGGAGCCGCTTACGGATTTCTGCATTGAATTTTACAGTATTCTAATTTAATTGTTCATAAAATTTAAAAACTGTAGTTATCCGGTGTTCTCAATCTACTAAGGAACACCGGATAACTGAGATAATTGAAAAAGATTAAAACTTGAATGAGAATACTGAATAATACCAAATTGTCGGTAACTACGTAACTGCGTGTAAGCTCTGACCTCCCCTTAAAGGATAATGGCTAATTGAAGCTAATGTTTAAAGATGTCATATGAATAAAAATAAATTGAATTTGAATAAAACTTGGATCTATTTATTAAATTATTATTTTCCCATAACTTTAAATAAAAATTTACCGGGTTAGTTATTTTATAAATATTATAAAATATAAAGAGCAAAGAAATTTGCTAATAAATTTATTTTCCATTGTTCTAATAGTTTTTTCTGTCATTTGAATACAAAATTTGAATAGATGCTACAACTATTAGTTAAATTGTTATTTTGATATCACTTGATTCGACAAAAATTTTACTTCGTTAGTTACTTTATAAATATAAACGGAGAGAAACAGTTAGTAACGATTACTATACTAGGGTAGGAATTCGGAGATGAAGAGTAAAATGGGTTAACAGTACTATGCAAGTTACTGCTGCGACAGTAGGACTCAGTAATAACCAGTATTGGAATGAATAAAATTTACCGTAACCTCTAATCCTTCCGCTTTGCATGCTTTTGTATTAACAAAATGCGTAAACACATAGACTTCTTGATAATTACTTAAATACTAAGCCATTTTTCTTCAATAATACATGTATAACGTATAAAATAAGCCAAATATTAAATAATTATTCAATATTATGCTATTATCCAAGGAGGATTGATTATTATACTATATTAGGAATCAGTCCAAATAGGTTTTATCGGTTTCGATTTGCCCACCTTGCACTGTACTCTGTACTAACCCTGTTTAGTAGCAATTACAATATTTTTCTCTCCGTTTATTCTTAAAATTATAGATATTTTTCATTGTAAATACCTAGCTATAAATATTTATAATATTTTTACAAATGTAAAAATATTCAATGTATAAGTAAATATAGCTAAAAAACAATTTATCGTAAAAAGTGAACAAAATCAGTATAATTCTACGAAAATACAGGGCAAGTCTAGCATAAATAAGTAGTTCGCTGAAAAGGGAAAACGGATTGTTTCCTACCGGAAGACAAACTTCCCCGCGCTTTTGGGTAAAATCTGCTTTTCAAATCGACTTAAAAAGTTCTAAGTGTTTTTAAAGTCGATCGTACCCACATAAACAAGCCGCGCTAGTTTCCCTTCCCCCGAGTCGCGAGCAATGCGCGGAAATTCCAGCCCCTTCTCTGTACCAGCACGAAAAAACAAGCGCAAAGCAAAAATAAAATAAAATAAAACCACGCGGAGGATTTCCACGCTCCACCTCTCTCTCTCTCTTTTTCTCTCCCTCTACAGCCCCCCTGTAATCGCGTAAAAAGTTCATTCGATAAACGTCACTTACACAAAGCCGAATAACGAAACTCATTTCCTCGGCATTTTTACTGCTACTATACTCCCCTACCCTCCCTCCCGGCGTTTAAACGTTCACGCGAGCGCGTAAAGACGAAGAAAGGAAGAGTTAGGAAAATCGACTCGCGCTGCTGCTGCTGCTGCAGCCTCTCAAGGCTCCCGCGCGCACGGCGTATACGTACCCGTTGTATCTCTATGTCACGGTGCAATCAACGAGAAGGAAGGAGAGAGAAAGAGAGCGATAGAGAGAGAGAGAAAGAGAAAAAAGTAGACGAGGGCACGGCTCTCCTTCCTTACGTACAGAAAGGTATGTATGTATATAGGTATACATAACAGCGCTGCACTGTTGGGAGAAAACGTGCTCGCGAAATGGATCGGAGCGCTTAAAAGCGAGACGATCGCATATAGATAGATGTACGTGGCGTAGGAGAGCGAGAGAGAGAGAGAGAGAGAGAAAGAGCGAGGGGGAACGTATTGGAGGCTGTTCTTTCGCGCGAGAGCTTTTATCAAAAGTAGTGTTCCGAGGCAATCTTTGAAATACATTTTACATGATGTTTATTCCCCAAGTTTCTTAGCTCCAGGAATTAACCCTCTCCGGTACTTTTTTTTGCAGAATCTATGATGATGCTGTGTCTGGAATATCAAAGGAACTTGTACTTTATTAGGGGAGAGTAACCCTGTATGACCACCCATAGGTATTTTAGCTGTAACTTTTGTGTACTAAAGTGAAAATTGAAATATCAAAATCGAATTAGGTGCATGCATGGACCTTTTTGATGTAGTAAATTAGTTTTGGACAAAGTTAGCTAATAACGAAAAATATAGGTTTTAGTTTTTGAAAAAGTGTCTCCTAGTGTGACCACCTAACGTTTATAGAAGAGTTTATGCTCTAAAAATTTAAAAATTGCGCTTCAAAAATAGGTAAAAGTGATAAAATAGTATGTTGTTTTATGTAATTATCTTATATACTAGGCATGTATTTAACCCTCGGGAAATAACTTTTAACACGGAAATTAACAGCTTTTTCGTTATTCTAGTGACAATCTTCGGAGTTGTGATTTAAAAACAAGAACCTCCGATAATAGTTAATAGAACTATAACATGAATCTAATCCAGTATATAATGTAGTCCCAACTAGCGGTATGGTCATAATAAAAAATGTAAGTATAAATGTCATATTACCAAAAGTTAAAATTATCTTTTACAATAATTTGTAACTTGTTAATCAAACGAAACTATTATACACGTGTAAGAGTTTAAAATATTTTTATAAATTAATACGAAATAATTTTTCTAAGCTATGCATTTGATTTTTTAATCATAAAAGAATAATAAATAGTACATTATATAACAAGGGCAAAAAGTCGAATATTATTCCCGCGGGTGAGTTTACTGCTCACCCGCGGGAATATTTACTCATTTATTTTAACTTAAGCGAATTAAATATGCTAATAAATGTTACGTATTTTCACTACTAAAATCATAAATGGGAATTCAAAATCAATTACAACTTAAGCATTTAAACTTTACAAATTTAAATAGAAAAACTGCCATAAAAATGTTATTGTTTAATCGAAACAGTTACATACGTTTATTTGCAAAAAGTTACAAAGTAATTTTAGGTCAAATTTTAGTTTTAACTTGTATATATGTATTATAAAATGCAATTCATAATTTATCACTATTGATAATTACATGAATTCAATTACAAAATTCAATGTCAATTAACAATGAATACTTTCAATCTCAAATTAGATAAATTATGAAATATCGAAGCTACTTACAGTTTTAATATTCATGTCCTACTTATTCCCCGAAACCATCGAGTATCAAGCGGCTATTACACTTTGCAATTATAGCACAACATAAGTATCAGACGAAAAAGTCAATAAACTGTCAATGAGGAAGTAACGCATTGTGCAGCTACGAAGGGCAAGAAAATTACTTACGCGGTAGGATTGTGGAATATTTTATGTTCAGCGCATCTACTGGTAGTTTTATAACCTAATTTACTTTTCTCCGCGATGCACACGAAGACTAACTAATTACTGCTCCCTCGTCGCCTCTTCAAGTAGATTAAAAACCTCATTATAGCTCACGCTTCTCTCGTGGCTGTTTGGCGCACTTGAGCACAACACCCGGGATGTTTATACCGAGACAAAGAAAGTTTTCGTTATACTCACGGTTCATGCGGAGGAAGGCTTTTAAAGACATTGGTCCGCCGTTCATCGTCACTGTGGGTTTTCCTCGCGACCGTTGTACATAAAGTAGAACAAAGTTCAAACATCATCTGTTTAATATACAGCGAAAGTATGTGATGTAATCAAAATAAACACAAGTGTCCAGCTTGACACGCACTAGTTTTTGTTTACGAGATCGTGGCCGCGTCTGCCAAATCGCGAAAATTCACTGCGTGACCGTTGCCCCTCCTTCACTCTCGTAACCCTACGTAATTGTTTTCAATGATACAGCAATAGTCCTTGCACGTGCACGCACAATACACACTTAACACCTTATAACCAAATCCCGAAGTTCGCCTTGCAGCATAAAGAAAACCGTTACTTTCAAAAAGTCGAACATCGATATATCTCGATTTTCAACTCTCGCGTCCGCTCTGGTGTAGTACACAAAGGGAAATGCATGCTGCTGTAGGTGCATCAGACTTAAGCTCAAGAGGCGGTTTTCTTCGCGGTGAAAACTGGGCATTGTTACTCGCTGAATACTCGCTCACGCGTGTTATAACACTCGCAAATCTCCCGGATCGATAAAACGCTCGAACTGAAAGACGCAAGTAAAATCAACGAGCCCATCGACCGTGCATCAGTGGCGCGGAGTGTGGACGTTCTCCCCCCACCATAATAACCGTCATCGACGTCGGAGTGGATTCTTCTCGCGCAGATTCGACGCTTAATTTGTGTACAAAATATATAACGATGAAGTGGATGCTCGCGATGCAATTGCAGCCTGCAAACGGGAGACAACGGTTTTTGGTAAGCAAATTATATTATATACCTTACATTGTGATTTAGAATTTTCTCGACAAGTTTAAAAAGCGGAAATCACGAGTGTATATTCCAAGTATTACATAACCATAAAACACAAATGTACAAACGTTCGATCGCCACTATTATTTCATAAAAACCCCTTAATCCACACCTATACTTAATTCTCCCAAAATACACCATGACGTAAATTAACCCCCCCTTTCCCCTCTGCGCTGCATCGACACGTAATATCCTCGTGCTCCGCCAAGCTCTCGTACCTATATAACATACACCCGGAGAGCAGTCCATTGCATTCGCCGCGCTCGCGATCCGTCTGTGACTAATTGAAATATTCCCTATGGTCGTCCTCGTCCTCGTCGCTCGAACCGCGTGAGAGAGAGAGAAACTCAACGCAGACACACTGCACACCGCGGCTGCAACGCGATCGCTCGTCCGCAGCATCGGGATCCCCGACAGACACTATCGCTCTCGCTCTCACAAAGGATGATTTGTCACTCGAAACAAATCTTAGATTATCCAAAGCAGAGGCGAGCAAGAGAGATAGAAGTGCACGAGTGCGCGCGGGCTTTTGTCCCTGCCAGGGCAAGGCCGCGGAAGGATATATTATGAGGCCGCGGACTGGCGTGGTATGACAGTGAGCGCAGCGTGCGTGCATATGTATATATAGTGCTAGGGCTGCGTGCAGCGGAGTCGGAGACGCGATGCCTCCCCCTTTCCGCGTGTATATATGTAATGCAACGCTGGGTCTGAATATATACGCGGTGGCTCGGGTGTGTATATGCAAGCCAGCACCGGACAAGTAAACGGACGGCCGCGTGCGTGCGTACATGGGGGAGTGCGGGGTAATTTGGACAAGGGGTAAATTGAACGCTTCAATTGTATGAAAAAGAAGGTTTTGTTGAAAGTTCTTAACACACGTAAGTTCAAGCGGTTTGATGAAATAATTTTTATTTATTTAAAGTGAACTACACTTAGTTCAATATAACGACATAAGAAAATGAAGTGATCATGTAAGTGATGTATGTTCATAAGTGTTTTGCATTAAATGAAACTAAAAGTAAAGTAAATTTATATATATATTTGAAATCATAAAATGTTTATTTTCCCTCAAAAAGTAATACAAGACAAAAATTAAGATTATATACAATTTGATGGTATAACAGCCTAAACTTTTTATCCCGCACGTTTTAAATTGGTATATATAAAAAAATACCCTTGCAGGTCCTTTGTGTTACTTCAGCAAGTACACTAAAACATTTATATTAATATTTTTTTAAAAATTAATGTTTTCTAAAAAATAATACCAAAAAAGAATTGTTAACGAAACAGTGCATCGCTCAATTTTTAGTACAATATCAAAAGGAATTGAATTACCATCGTAAAAAATGTAATTTATCGTGTCACCTATTATCATCGTCGTGCACAATATTTCTCCAATAAATAACGTATTAAAAATGGTAATTTAATGTGACGTGTAAGTATTTGGGGTCAAAACATTTTCAGAAGATTTGCTTTTAAATATAAAAGGTTTTATGAACTTATAAAAAAGAATTGTTTAGGTTTAACAGTGGCTTACCCCCTTAATATTTGACTAGATATATAAAACTGACAAAAATTTTAGAACATAACAAATATTAGAACATAACACATTTCATCAGTTAAGGTAATTTGTTTTCCACAATCCCTGCAATTTTTGAGTATAATCACGCCGTACCTTACTTTTTGTAATATTTTTTACGATAAAATACACATTTTAGGCATTAGTAAGAATTAATGGCTCGTTTTACCCCAATTTCTCCGAAAAACACGATTTTCGAGTCATTAAGATCATTACAATTAACTATCTAACTATCCCTAAAAATCATTACACTCAGTTAGTTATTCATTACAATATTCTTTATTTAATGAATAAACAAATGCAATTTTGTTTCATTCCAAACGGTGCTTTTCATCGTATTCTAGCAAGCGTACAATTTACTGACCCGTTGCACCCCAGCCTCCCCTACATCTCGGCCGTGTTCATATATACACACGCGCGCTTCTCGATTCTCGCGTTCCGTGACGCTGATATGCACTCGCGCGAATCGATACACACGGCCAGTGCAAGTGAGAGAGAGAGAGAGAGAGAGAGAGAGATAGACTCTATTTGTCCGCAGGCTGCACCGGACGAGCGTAGCAGAGGGCTGCGCTTCGTGTATCTTATTATATATGTCCATGTGCAGCGTGTGTGCGTTGGTCGCCGCAGCCGCGGTAAGTTCGTCGTGTCGTGGGCGCGAGGGGAGACCGAACCAAGTGCACGCGGTGCGCAGTGCATGCGCGAGCTTGCTTGATTATTACGTGCTTGTGTTTTTTTCTTTCTTTGCGTAAAGGTTGCCAAGGGATTGGTGTAGGAATACAGGATATTTATAGGGATCTTTTGGGGTTATTTTTAGAAAAGAAGCTATTGTGTGTAAATCTTTTATTTTATTTTAATTGTTTAGATATGTTGATTTAGTTTTAACAATTGCAACATAAATGTAAGTAATAACCGAGAAAACAATTATCATTTTCTCTAATTAAAATAATTGATTAACAACGTAGCGACAAACTTATTAATAACAGATTTGTTGAGTGGATTTAAATGAATTTCTGAAATCTGGAAACGATATTTATATCGTTCAATATGATTTATTTAAATCTGATTTATATGTATTTTATTGAATTATATTTTTTAGTTTATGACGGAAAAAATACTATTCGCATTTTCAATCTAAAAATGTATTTATTACGCCAACCTCGCTTGAGGTAGATAAGAGCTAGTATAATATAATTGAAAGGCAGAATGTGCAAAGCAAAACGTGAGTCAGTGATATAAACTAGAATCATCGATTAGAATGATGTATAGACTCTAGAGTCTACTCCATTACGCTAACAGAACGCGCTTTAGGAAGGTGCGCATGCAAAATTTGTACGTTCATCGATAATCTACAATACGTAGGATGAAATGTTAGCTTTCGAACAATTATTTTGTTTTAAATTAAGTGTAAGGTATAATTTGCTCCTGAACTGCATCATTACTAAATGAAGCATGAATAATTTAGCGAATTAAATATTTATCCATCTTGATATGTGCAAACAAACTTTATACCTGCATTTCTGTACGTTGATAAAAAATGTATAGATTTTCAATATTGAATGTTTAAATATTTAAAGTGCATTGCAAAAGGCTATATAAATACTTTTTAGAAATTATATTGATGATGCATTTATTATTAACTATTTCATAAAGCATTGAACTTTTGTTTCTATGCAAATTTATATATGTGCATTAAACAATTATTCATTGGCTTATAATTTATTTGAAAATGAAAAAATATATAATGAATTGCATGGATAAATATAAAAGACATGTTGATTATTAATACTCTCAAATGATAATGCAAAGTACACTTACATTAAACTAGTAGGGCAGAGTGCGGTCGATCCTATGCAATCACCCAAAAATGAATCCCCCCTCCAATAAACTCTCAAACCACGACATCCTCAATCACAACATCCTCTACACCAAAATCCCTCCACCTCGCAAAACCCGTTCATCCACCCACTCTCAAAGCTAAAGTATAAAAACAAGCCTCGTCCGCTAAGTAAAGGAGAGGCTCGTCCCGCGTTTTTTTCGCGCACCGTACGCAATGCATCCAATACCCTCTTTCCCCATTCAGAGCTCGCGGGCGGCTCTCCTATCCAGGCGCGCGCGCTCAGCGCATTAAGTCCCGCGCTGATCAAAGAGAAACTGCCAGCGCCTGCTGCCTGCTACAAGAAGCGTATATAGTACACGTAGCTATACACATCGGAGAAGATATCCGCGTGCGTCGTCCTCCTCCACCTCCTCCTCCTCCTCCTTACGGCTATACACGAGCGAGGAGACGAGAGTCTTGCGTCGGCGTCTCGTGATGCATGCAGCTTAGCTCACGGGGTCCAGGAGAAGATGTAGGTAGAGAGAGAGAGAGAGAGAGAGAGAGGCCGCTTGATGGATTGCTCCGGCGATCTCTCGCCGTGTTCCAAAGTGATTGCATATCTCGGTGCTCATCTCGACTTCGATGAAGATCGATCGACGGCCATTAAAGCCGCTACAAATCTATATGCGCCGCGCCGCGAGATTTGCATGCTGTATATACGTGCGCGGAGGAGGAGCCGCGGCGGCCGCCTATCCGTGAGATCGCGAGCGTAATTAGATCAGTCGATACCTCATTCGACCGACAATGGAATTAATACGAGCGTCTCCTCCCTCTCTCCTCTCTTTCTGCTGCTCTTATCTCTTCTTTCTACCTCGTCTCCTCGCGTCTTCGCGAGAGAGAGTGCATGTATATTAGCTATGCGCGCGCGCGCGGCCTTCTTATTTCGGTGCTGATCGCTGCGGTCGGCGCTCTAATGGCCAGGCGCTTTGCGCTTCGTACTCGTTTTTCTTCTTTTGAGGTTTTTTTTTCTTTGGCTGCAGCTGATTGTAGCGGTCTGCGTGCGTTTACGTGGATTTCGGAGTGGAGATATTCGAGCTTCGTGCGTCTTTTTAATGTTTGAGGTAATGATTTAATTTATTTATCTTGCTTCTTTGAACTTGGAACGTTTACTTTGGAGCAATCATAAGTATCGATAAATGTTGCCGAAACAAATTGAGCCTAGGTGAATTCTTATGAGAATGTCAGCGCCATATTTTGGTATTTCGCGAATCTCGATTAATTTTTATTTTTTATTAAATATTTCAGTCATCCAGTATTCCTTGAGAGTTTTTAAAAATATTTGCGTTCAAATACTTTTTTTAAATACGCTGATAGACGCATTGAAATATTAAAAGGACCTCTACCTATGGTTAATATTTCAAGCAATTACAAAGAGACATTAATTTTCTAATCTTATTAAAATGAATTCTTTCAGTATATCCAGTGTCCGTGGAGATAGTCGAGAACATGTAAAAATAAAAATTTGACATACAAACAATTTAAAATCTCCGTTGTGTCGATTTTAATGAACATGCATAACGTTAGGATTGCGACTTGATAAAAATAGGATTGTATAGCTACTTTTTCGTTATGATCAAAATCAGTCATTAATCTACTTTAGAATACGTTATATTAATACTTTTGTTTCTTAGTAAACATTGTATTTGTATGCATTTTTAAAAATTTAAAATTCTCGAATTTCTGCTACAAAAAATGATGCGAAAATGGCGCTGTCGGCGGGGCACTCCCTTGGCGCATTCCATTTATACTTGTCAAAGAAAAATGGTTCGCAAAGTTTTTAACATAATGTAACGTTGAACGCGGCTGGCTACCGCTTCCACGTCCCCTTAATACACGAATTATTACAGTATTTAATAACTACCCAGGTCTCACGCTTAAAACGAAATAATAAGCCCTGAAAATGAGCGAGTTTTTTCCCTTCCCAGAATTCCAAAGCAGACATATCCCCGGTATTATCCACTTTCACCGCGCTCTAAGAAGCATCCTACCCGCTTTACGCGCAATTCGCATATCCAGCGCGGCGCGCGCGCGCGCGCCAGCTCTCCCTGCAACAATACTTTAGCTGTAGCGCGAATTTTACGCTATACCCGGCAGTTTCTTACTTAGCGCGGCGAAACGACGCTCGCGCGCGGGTTTTACGAGCCCCGCGCGGGCCGCGAGTCATTAGTCCCTCGACAGGCGGCTGCAGCAGCAGCAGCAGCAGCAGCAGCCTCATACATATACGCGCGCGAGGGACAGGTTAGCCAGCCGCCGGATAATACTCTCTTATATACGTCCCGAACGCGAAAAAGAAACTCGGCGCGCTGCGTAATAACACACGCGCCTAACTAGCGGGAGTACTTAATTCCTGAAATATTTTTGCTACGGCTACGCAGCTCGCGAGGCGAAAATGAAGCCGCCGCCGCCGCCGCCGCCTCTCCGGAAGGCAAAAAAGCCGGCGCACACTGCAGCCAGTTGGCGAGAAAATGCGAGTATAGCGCGTGCTTGTAAGAGTGTTCCTGTTTCCTTCTGCCTTCCTCCCCTTTCTCTCTTTTTCCGCCTCTTTGTGCGGTTTGAGTGCGGCGTTTTCTTTGCGAGGAGCAGTTTGAGCGATGCATGCACCGAGCTACCGTGTGAATGTTATGCAATATTAAGTGACGAAGATCGAAACTGACAGTTGATTATGAATTGGTAATGGAGATGTGTTATCAATTATTGGATGCTTTAATAATGGATGGGATGAGGAGTTGGAACGCTCGTGTTTTAAAGGAGGACGAGGATTGCTTGAAATGTTTATTTAAACGGTTTTACTGCAGCAATAAATTGAAAATGTATGTGTAAATAAAAAGAATATGATGACCCAATTGGCGAATTGTTTACATCTTAAAGGAACGTGAGAAGAAGCTGAGATGTTTATTTAAACGATTTTAGGAATAAATTTACTCTCTAAATTCGAACTAGTGAAAACTATGTCAAATCCACTTATACAGTGAATATTAATATTTTCACTGCTAATTAGTGAATATTTACATACTTTTCACCGTTTCATTTTTAGGGAGTATCCATTTATTTATAAAAATAAAAAGCTTATGTAAAATAATAATATATACATATATAATTCAATTCAGTAATCCAATACTTTGCAATTAAAAATATTAGTTTTACTTCATTTTTATTATAACACAAACCACAATAATTATATCAGACTTTAGATTAGACTTTGGGAGGTAGTTTCTGCTGCCGAAAAATTATGCCTAACAACATTCTTGGTTTGCTTTAATTGGACTATGGCATTATTTTAATAAAAATGGCACCTCTTTTTCTGACCATAATCTGTTAGCTATAATACTAGAAAAATTACCCAAATGATAATAATAGGTGAAAAAGAGCTTTAATTTAAGCTTTGTTTTATATAAAATTATTAATATGATCTAAAGTTATTAACGATTTAAGATAGTAGCTTCAAATGCACAGCATACAACATGGACGAATTTAAAAGAGTTAAAATTTCTTGAGCATTTATGCTTTTTCAATGACCTGCATGTTTAATGGTTAATAACTTTGGATTGGATTAATAATTTTATAAGAAGTAATCATTTTTCTAGCATAAAAACCTACATACTCATGGTCAGAAGTATAGAGGTACATATCATTTTTTACTAAAATAACGTATATTCAAAGTAAAATAACTTTTGTTTCGAGTGCAAGGGTCCATTAGATAAAGACTGATCCAAATTTATTTTTAAGAGGATATGGACCCTTCTTGTAAGTATGTAGACGAAATTTAATGCAACTATTTTTTGTTGGAATAACTATATCAGAATTTAATAAGGTATGCTGTAACTAATAATCTTGTTACATTGACTAATCTTGCTGTTAACATTCTTGCTGATTTTCTGCCTTTGTCACACATATAACTATTCTGACAGACACTCAATTTAACGTTCACAATAGTTACAGACTTCATGTATAGGTATTTAGTTTATGTTACCTGTCGAACCGTTAAATTCAGTTCAAAGTGCATTACTTGGTAATTACGCTCTCAATCTGATTTATCAAAAATGGAATTCTAATGTTCCATTGTTTAAAAAAAATACGATCTAATTATTTTATATTATTCTACTTAAAAACCGCTTGAAGATGTAATTATTTTATCCAATATCCTAAAAATAAACTGCTGATAAAATAAAATTATATAACGACGACATTCCGCAACCTTTTAATTTTGCATACAGAAACCCTCAACACAAAATTACGCTACTTTAAAAACACATACACAGAACTAAAAATGAATATCATATGTTATCCAACAACTCATATTCAAAGAAATTATAAATTTGCTTGCTAAAATTGACTTCATTGATCATTCAATCGTTACGTCAAACGTTCCAAAGAAATGCCCACCTATATACTTCCCGAAAACAAGCACCCCTCGACCACCGTATCTCGCTCTACAATATCGCACCCGCGAAAATCCGTATCGCGCCATCCTCCAAACTCTCGCGCCTTATTGGCTTTCCACGGGATCTCTATTCTCCTGCGCTCCGCTCTCTTAGGAGCTGCACCGTCGCCCCGGTCCTCTCGCGCCTCCTATCTTCCCGTACACTCCCCGGCGAAGAAAGAGCGAGCCCGGCATGAAACACGCAGTCAAGAGCGCGCGACGGGGGCCACGCGACTGTTATGCGCGCGCAAAAGATTTTCGATTGTCGAGGGCAAATATTTGCGCGCGACGGCGGAGCCTCGAGCCGCGCGGGAAATCCCCATCGACGGGGAAGGAGCTTTGAGGCGCCGCCGCGCTAACCACATTTTCAAGTCTTTAGGAGCCTGGATAAACATGAAAAGGAGTGCAGTGCAAACGGCTTCCCGAGCCGCGGTCCGTACGGGTATATATGTGTTACAAGGCGTGCGCGCCGAGTGGGCTGCCGTAAAAATGGAATAATCATTTTACGGCTTAATAAGCGGATTGAGCCGGCCGCTGGTCAGGCAGTGTAGTATCGGTATTTTCGACTGTGCAGCCTGGTATATTGGTTTGCAGGTGTTGCTGTTATGCTCGGTTATTTTTAGGCTCGAGGTCTTTCTCACGCTGTAATTGATTTTTATGGATTTCGGAAAAAAATTCTTCCTTCAGATTGCCGTAGTTTACAATGTGCCCTCTTAAGTTCTTAGAGTGAGCAGTCACTTTAGAAGTGAGGATATTTAGACCAATTTGATTAGAGTGAAAAATCGACCTTTATGGAGTCAATTAGCATTCTAATTAGAGTAAATGTTTATTCTAACAAGTGAGCGACTTTTCTCTCGCTTTTTAGAGTGAAAATTCACTCTAATAAGAGTGTACATTGACTTCATTAGAGTCGAATTTTCACTCTAATCAAATTGGTCCAAATTTTCCCACTTTTAGAGTGACTGCTCACTCTTAGAACTTAAGAGAGTATTAATAGATTTTTATATGTTTGTTGTTGTTAACTTATATCAGCCTTTTGGAACAAAAATAGACTTTATTTACAAAATAAAAAGATTTTTATTTTATTCTGCATGTTTTGATTTTCCATTGCAAGGGATAGCGTCTCATAATGCGTAAGAATATTTAAAAATATTGTTATTCATATAGAGATGGTGACCATTTGAAAAGAAAGTATTATTTTTAGGAGAATAATTTCGTGTAAAATTATTTACAACAAAATAGTTTGTAATAAATCGTAGATTTTATTTTATTTCAAATAAGGAACGTAGTTAAGAAGCTAGCTACAGTTAAAAATTGTAGTGAACCAAATAAATGGACAATATCCCTGGATTTATAGTTAACAATCCTTAAAGAAGTAACTTTCCTAACCTATACTGTTGATTAGATCACAAAAAACATGAATTTAAAAATAAAACTTGACCCGTTGTTTACTCTAATTTGTTTATATATCCTGCTGACCGCGATAATTTTAAAAGTCATTTCGAGAGAACCGCGTTTAAATTTATGCGAAGTACTTTATTGTGTAAACTGCATTTTCATATTTCTACAGTCGTTTTACTGTTTAAGTAAAGCTTATATAATCAAGTCGATCTCCTACTATTTTTATATATACATTTTGTTTATCTATAACGTTGCATTGTGTGCTATAATACTTCAGAGAATTGCTTTATGCAAATTGAAGCTCCCTAAAAAAGAAAGTTTTGACAATTGCAACCCCCAATAAATTTACGCTGCGCAAATAGGTATTAGGGTCCCTCGAAATTAGTATTCACCGCTTATTATCTACCCCAGTCGACCATATGTCCCGAACGAATCCGAGACGCTCGGATCTGAGGTATCATTTTAAAGTGTATCATCTAAAATTATGGCACTTAAGTGAGTTAAGCTTCTAATTTGCAAAGTACGATAAATTTCTTATCAAGGTACAATTATTTTATGGTAATGATATAATTATGAAGCTAATCTTCTCGTTCCTACAAACATTATTTTTTTCAACAATACAATACAGATAAATTCATATTCCTTTTACATTAAAAGGAGTAATAATCGTCAGTACGTTATCTGAAACTTGTATCGAACATCAGTTATGAATTTCACTGTACAAGTATATAAAGTCCATAAAACAAATTTGAACGATTTACCCAATTACCATATTTACCCATTGCCATCGTTCCGCATAAACCTCCCAATACACAAAAGCCCCGTATCATTTAATTCCTCCGCATAAAAAATGCATCGCGCGCATTACGAGCCCAAAGCTCGCTCTCGCCATTCTATGCAGATACTATATTCCACTACAGCCGCCTCTTTCTTTCTCTCTCTCTCTCTCGAAAGCAGCACAGCATTTCGCCAATATACTCGGCTCGTATATATTTACGCCATGCAAACAAGCATTAGGCCCACCCCTTTGGCGAAATTAATATTCACCGCTTATTATATCCGAGCGAAAGGAGCGAGAGCAAGCGAAAGAGAGAGGGAGACCATATGCATCGAAGGCTGCAGCCGCTTTAAAGCAAGCGGCTCGCCCGCCTCGGAATTGTGTCTCTTCCCGTAATGTATTCTTCGAGAAATTTTCGATTAGCAGCCAGCGAGAGAGAGAAAGAGAGAAGAGAGAAGAGAGAGGGTGGAGAGCATAATCTCGTCTCCGGGGAATCGCGCTCTGTGTCGCGGCCCGCGATAATCTAAATGCACGTGCGCGCATAATGAGCCTAACGCTCGCAGCTGTTTCGTGTGCATATGTATATATATACACACCCCGGCAATATCCTCTCTTGCTCTTGCTTGCTCTCTCCTGGGCAAATTTAAAATGCTTATCGATGGCCGCTGCCTCGATTCGCTTCGCGGAACAAAACGTATCGGTATCTCCCAGGGCTCTTACCGTGCTGCTCCTTCTTCTTTACTTCTGGAAGGCACACCTTCGCGTGCTCCCTCTCCGAACAGTGTGTAATGCGCCTCTTTTTGTGCGTGCAAGCCGGCATTTTTGCATCAATGCTGTGTTGCTCTTGCGCGCGCGCGCGCGCGCTTGAGTTTTTTCCTTCCTAGAAGTAAGGTCGTGTTTTCTTTTAGCTCTTCTATGGCCCCCGGGCAGGATTCGCGTATCTTTTACTTATAGCCTGCGCTGGATTCATTTTTTTCCCTGCGGTAGCGCGCCGCTGCCGCTGCTGTGCCTGCGCTCCGCTTACTCGGGGTTATCTCGTAGAGTGAGGGAATTCTATCGAGAGGTGCGTTGAGTGAAATGCCTTTTGAATTTTTGCGCTCGAGCTACGGGAGAGCGAGCCTTTAAGTCGGAAATGGCTTTTCTATAAATTAAACTTGGAAATCCAAACGCAAGTAGCTGCTTTTGTGCGTCGTTTTTGCCCTGTTTTTTTCTTGGCTCTTGTTATTCTCATGACGGAAAATCGATTTGAAATCGGAGGTTTTCCTTTTCTTGGTCTTTTTAAGGGAGAATATTCTTACTTGGCCTTTTTTAAAGAGTATAATGAAAATAAATTCTATATTAATGGAAAAATTATTTAGGATTTGAGTATGTTATAATTCGATAAGAATATTACCTAACGTTATACATAATGTCGCTAATTTTATCACATATAGATTTATCCTTAAATTTTCATATGCATAAAGTACAATTATAAACTGCACAATATTAACTAAGCGTATGTAATATAGGATACAATGAGATCAGCGATAAAAGTATATTGATAAAAATTTTATTGACAAATTTCAACGCATAAACATATTTATTATAACATGTAGAGCCCATAGAAAATCGAGAATTCCGAGCGTCTATACGCAGTGGTTAGAAAATATTTTCTTTCCTCTCGCATAGACGCTCGGAATTCTCCATTGGCTTCACATGCACAAAAGAGGCGTTACAAGAATTTGTTAAAAAAGAAATACGGTGTGTAACAGGGGGAGAAAGGGCTTTCCAGACTAGGATGATGATTTTGAGCACTCGTGCTCAATCATCATCCTCGCATAGAAAAACCCGATTTTTCCTCTTGTTGCACAATGTACTAATTCACTTTAGTGAAATTAAAAACTGGTCAAAACAGTATTTTTCATCACTATAATTTTCATATGCATTCAAAGCTTAGGTGAGCCATATTCCGATAAACTCATCTTATTAAAAAATTTAAAATGTGCATTTGATCGCAGATATGCAGAAATACTATATGACTGCCAAGGGTACTTACAAAACACTCACGGTACATTCTTCAGATATAAGCTAAAGTTGAAAACAGACATAACATTTAGAACATATAGTTGAATAAAACAATATTCTTTTTTTAATTTATAATTAACATTTTTAATAGATTAATGTTATGCTCATAAGTTTTGAAAAGTTGTTATTATTATTTAGTAATAGTTTAGTTGTAATTTTAGTTTATTTTTAAGTTTAATGTATATATTTTTAAGATTTATATTAGTTTTTAGTTAACGTATTATAGATTAAATTGTATTTAATACTAATTATGAATACCTCTGTAAACGATCTGAATAAGTTAAATAAATAAAATAAATAAATAAATAATGTTTAACAGCGTTTCATATATATGGTAAAATACTGTTAGTTTTTAGTTTTGGAGCCCAATACGGTGTTTACGTTTATCGTTTAAATACATTACAATTAAATTTACAATATGTTCATTGTCATAATTAAATATACATCACGTAAGACACTACAACTGAATAATTAAATTACCCCTACAAAAATGAATATTTTCTATTTCATCCTGAAAACCCGCGTGAGACACTAGTATCTTCAAAAGAAAACTCTCCATCGCTTCAAGCACTCATCAAAATGTTCGCGCGTCACTCGGTCGACGCATTCTTCCACGGAAGCTCCATAAAACGGCATAATAATAAGAATATAGGTAACGCGCGCAGCTTCTCTCAACTAAAAAGCCCTCATCTCATCCTCTCTCTCTCTCTCTCCCTCCGCTCGTCTGCACTACTACCGTCAATTTCTCCTCCGTGCGCGCGCTTCCTCCTCCTCCGCCGCGCAAAAGTCTCCCAAGCCATGCATTATCCCCGACACCTGCTCCCCGTTCTAGCAGCTCCACGCTGTACCTCTTGTATATACATAGCCTGCAGTTCGCTCGCGATTAGAGCGCTTCGCGCGATTGCTTTACGGCGCGCGGCGTGCAGCTCTCGCGAGAAAGATGAAAACAATCGCGGCGCCGCGCCTTGCAATCAGCAAGGATATTCCGGAATGCTGCTGCTGCTGCTGCTGCTGCGTCGTCGTCACCAAGCGAGGTTATTTTCTCATAAGTTCCGCTCCACTTATCGGCGTGCGCGCGCGAATAATAACGATAAGCCGTTGCACCTTTCTCTTATCGGCCCGCGGGGAGCAAAAAACCAAAGTGCGCGCGTATGTGTCTCTAAGGCGTGTATAATATTATAAGTTTTTCTAGTTTATGATTGCGCGGTCGGCTACTCGCTTCCCTTGTTGTTTTTTTTCTTCTGTTTCTTCTGTTTGATGCGGAAAAAAGAAGAAGGAGCGAGGCTCGCGTAAGTGGTTCGCATCGTTGGGAACGCGCAACGAGTTGCGCCTTTTTCTCGCTGCGTGGAGACAAGTTTGTGTAACGGGGCTCTTGCCGTTGTATGTGCAGTGTGTGTGTGCATACGTACGTATAATTATATGCACGAGATTAGCGCGCGCGATTGCTCCGCTTCTTTTTTGCGAGTCGAGTGTGTGTGTAGAGAGAGAGAGAGGTTGCAAGCGCCTGCACGCGTTTTACGGACCGAGTCGAGGGGTTTTTGGCTTTTTTTCGGGAATAAGCGGCGGCTGCGTCGACGAGCTGGTTTTACGAGAAGTGCGAATATGTGGAGCGCGGGGCTGGGTTTTTTTTTCGTAGCTACTATGAGGTTGCTCGTGAGTAATGGTTCTAATGAAGAGATCTGCGCGTCGCCCGTTAGTGCACGCGTAAAGCTCGGGGATTAATTGCGAGTCGTTGATTATAAGGGAGATATAGAGGCTATGGCGATTGATGTCGATACAGTTTTTCCGAGCTGGCCGTGATGTGCTTCCTGAGAAAGTCACGGCTGGGAGCAGAAGGTATGAAAAGATATGTTTATTGCGCGGAGGAGATTAGAAATTGTAATTGTCACACCTCGCGCGTGCTTCAATCACCCGAGGATTGGAACGAAAGTTAATTGCGATTTGTGAGTTGGATTTTATTTGGGATAAATAAATGTGGAAAGAACTGACAGTTGAAATATGTACAGTGAACGATATAAAAGTGATTGCGTGTAAAATAAAATTAGATTTTTCTGAATTGCTTAATTAATACAAATATACGCCTTTTAATGAGAGAAATGAAATAATAATATTTTAGTTTTATTATTTTGCGTGTATAATTATAAGAAATTATAATTATTATTATTATTACTATTATTATTACTCATTATATAATTATGAAGTTTTTATTATATAGTTCTTTCTCTGCTCGTAGATGAATATATCGACGCTAACTACAGGTGCATCGACCCACATTTTTTGCCACTTTTAAATATGTAATTACACAGCTGCCGGCAGCCGTCCGACCATTTTTTACCTTCAAACTTTTTCGTTTTCATTCTTCGGTGTATCCACGCGACACAACACGTGTTGTTCGCGCGTGCTGTCGAAAAAAAAAACAACAAAAACGAAAAAGAAAAAAAGAAACACTAACAATAACGCACGCTGGGAAAGTCGAATTTTCGCGCGCGCGATGAAAATAATGGGAGCCTCGGATTCGAATGCCCGCTTTGTGTCAGTTGCAGGCTGCACAATAACCGAACTGGTAAAACTCGGAAGTATATACACGACGGCGCTCGCTTGCGAATATGTATATATATATATATATATATATATATATATATATATACACACACATATAGAAACTATTCGCGAGTTTTACAAATGGCTGCTGTCGCGGCTGCAATCGATGAAATTGCACGTTGACATCTATACACACGAAACTCTGGCGCGCGCAGAAGCGGCACGCGACATGGTACCGATGCCATTTGCCTTTTCATTCCGCGCGCATATCGCCCGACAATGATGCTTTTTATAACAATGGGCCACCCCGGAAAAGAGGCGCCGCGTTTAGCTAAACTTCGCTCGAATGAATCTTGGCAATTGCGCTTGAACCTTGAAATGAAGCTGCCTTTTTATGGAAACTGATTTGGGTAATCGATTTTTCTCAAGATAGTAATTTCATTCAATAAGCCGTATTTTCTAAAGTGAATAAATCAGTTTATGATTGTCTCTTGTTTTATTAGTGGTTTTGATTGATGACTTGATCATTTAAATGCAATTAATCTGGTTTTTCTGTTAATATAATTATTAGTACATCAAACAAATATTTTACTCATGTGTCATTAGTATGTCATTATAAAAGATGCAGTGTAAATTACAGGGAACATAAAAAAGTAATTATTAACTTTAATTTTTTGCTAGAATTCGTCAAGGAAAACCTACAATCAAATTACCATCGTTGTACCCACGAATTCAGTCATTTCCTGAAGGCTGAACATTGCTCGTAAAATAAAATTTTTTAAATTGTCAATTTACGAATGAACTAATTATACTTGGAATTTTAATCTCTTAATAAACGTATATTCGACACGATTCGACATTTACCGTACGAAGTATCTACTTAAATTATATTAAAAGTGTAACCGAATTATACTCTGGGCGGGAACGAGCTATAATTTTTATTTTCGCATATCGTCTCTTTTAAATCGTCATAATGTACCACTAAAATTCGTGCGCGCCGTTTGCGCGCATGATTTAGAAGCATCGTTATTAAAGATATCTTACTTTCGCATCGGTATTCTAATTCTTCTTCACTTAATAGAAGGACCGAAGAAGAAATAAAAAATCAGCATTAATTTATTGTATTCGATCATGGAGATACTTCTCCGAATGCACGAACAGCCATTCGGAACAAAAAGAGAAGAAAAAGCTCGCTTATTTTTTCGATGATTCATTCTGCGCCCCGTAAAAATGCACATTTTAATTTCAGACGTCGAGCATCTCGAAATTAAATACTCGAATTACAGTTCCCGAAGAATCGGCACACACGCAGCAACAGCCGCGAGAGAAAAAAAATAAGCTGCATCCGATCACCCTTTAATCGTAATGTATAACACATTGCGTATATACGAACGTAAATTCTTATACATCAAAAACATAACATTAAATTTCTTGTTGCATATATTGGAAAAATGGAACTATTAATGCAAGCATGCGGGTATCTGAATTAAAATGTTCGATTTAATACAGTTAATAATATATAATTATAAGCTAACTGTTAGAATTACCAGTTTGTGTTGATATTAGTAGAACGTTGTAATGTAAAAAATATTTATTTTACTATAAAATATTTAAATACTATAAAATGTAAAAACATTTCGTAAAGATTAACCCTTTATGTTCTATCAGTGATACTGAGTAATTGATCTAAAAAATGTAGAAATAAGTCGATGTGTCATAACCATAAATATTTATCTCGGACAGACTGAAAAGACATATATTAAGTAGAATTCTCAAAAGGCTTTTATAAAAAGCAAGTACAAAATTCAACTATATCAGACTATGCTGTTCATCAAACATGTTTTCACTGTTTAAACAGTTGAATACCATATAACTAAACGTCTTCACAGATAGGAGCTGCAAAATATGATTTTTAAAATTCTTTTGTGATTTTAACCGTTTGCGAAGATTTAAAAAAAATGGCGTATCAAGCCTAAGGAATACAACACTTTTTTAACAAAAGGCTGAACCTTACATTATCGTATATAAAAATATATGTCAACTATATCATGTTTCTTGCAAAAATGATGTGTTTACAAAATATAGGTGGTATATACCCCACATATGTACCGTCCATAACGCTGCAAAGTAATATAATCAGCCTTCGCTCACGTAACATCTCGAAATTTTCACGCGCAAAGCATCAAGCCCAGCGCAATTATTCCTCTCTCGATCGATCCATCTCCGATTTCAAATCAGCACCTCCCGATATTCCCACATTCTACCGCATCTGGCCCGCGACAACCCCCGAAGATTCCCCACAGCCTCTTATCTTCCGCCACCAAAAACGCTCCTCAAGACTCATACACACACACACACACGCACACACATACAACGCATGCACATGCACGCGCTCTGCTTCTCTCCGCAGTTCCTCGCTCTGCCTTATAATTTACTCGGCCTCGACGATCGCCTCGGCTCGGCTCTGCGCCGCTGCGCACGTACACTGCACGCACCGAGATGCATCATTTGCGCCGCGGACCGAGCGAGAGATGGATAGCAGCGGCACCGTGTGATTAAAAATCGCGCTCTCTGCGACGACGACGAGGAAGAGAAGCACCACCAGCAGCAGCAGAAGAAGAAGAAGAAGAAGATGAGCAAGAAGAGGAGTCGAAAAAGGCGAGCGGAAACGAGAGAAGAGAGAGAGAGAGAGAACACACTGCACACCTTGCGCGTGCGTAAGCTCGTTTGCGTACGAAATATGACGGGGAAAATAAATTTCGCGCGTATCTCGAGCGGTCGCCGATATAAACAAGGATCCCCGAACGAGTCCTTCGCCGCGTGCACGAAAAACCTCCGTCCGAGCAAAAAGAGAATAGAGCTCGCCCAGAGCGAGAGATAAAGAAGAGGCGCGAAAAAAGACAAGAAAAGGGGGACTATATATATGTGTATGTATATATATATATACCCAGAGCTGGAGGTGCAGCTATAAGCAGCAGCGAGAAAGGGAAAGGATCCCCCCGTGTCCGCGGGTATAAAAAAGTGCACGAGTGGCTTGCTTCGGCGCGGTGCTTGCCGAGGACGGTTCTTTTAATTAGTCGGAGGTGTGAAGAAGCCGTGCGAGTCTGCTGTGTATATATATATATATATATGTACGTATATATACTTTCTCACAGATGCACACACACGCGCACGCGTACGTACGTGTGCGTGTGCCTGGTTCTGCTGGTTGCTGGCGCGGCTCACGGCAGCGCGCCCCACATGCTAAAGATAAAACCGGGACTCTCTCGTACTATATACTGCCTGGCCTCCGCGCCGGTCTCGTCCCTTTTTCGCAGCCCAGAATGCAGAACACACGCTCGTTCTCTCTCTCTCTTTCTTCCTACGTCTTCGTATACTGATCGATACGGACTCGCTTTGACTTTCAATGTTGAACAACGCTCGTATGACGATTCTAAGGCTAGGTTGAGCAATGTGGAGTAAACGGAGCATATTTAAAAGAAACAATCGAACGGCAATCAAGTTTAGCTTGCACGGATAAGATAAGCGTTGCTCATTGGAAAAAGTCAAAGAGAGACCGTATCGATCTGCACGCGAAGACAGCGCAGAAGCGAGAAACGCATAATACGCGAAACCGCGAGAGAAGAGAGATGGAGAGCGGTATATATATAGGCCCGAGAGCTGTCCACGGGCACCCGAGAGAAAGAGACGGAAAGAGGCCTCGGGGGCCGCGCCTCGCGAGTCTCTCCTCTTCTTTCCTCTTCTTCTTCTTCTTCCTCCACCTCCTCCTCGCCTCGCCTTCTTCTCTGCCCAGTCAGAGACGCGAACCGGTTTCTCATTCTTGCTCTATTGAAATTCCGAGCGAGCGAGCTCCGCGCGGCTACTGCCCGCGCGCGCTCGCGGAGAGAGAGAGAGAGATATAGAGCCAGCGAGTGACCGCCTATGTAGGCGCCTACGCCGCGCGGATGCACCGCGTGCGTGGTGTTATCGTCCTCGGACGTATGTATTAAGGTACGCAGCGCGGCTGAAGCGTTTAGAGCGAGGAAGGAGAGCGGACGGATTTGTTTATGGGAAAGAATGTTTAGTATTTGATGGACGCGAGGGTTTTCCGATGGGAAAGCGCGGAGTTGGAGGGAAGAGTCGTTGGGTTGCAAACGTTGGTCATTGAAATTGTTGCGTAGGATGGAGGATTGGGTAAATTGTTTTTTTGAGTTCATTTTTATTGGAGAATTCTCGGCGGGGATGAGAGTCAAAGTACTTTGCTGGTATCAATTTTTTACTTAAATATAGGTACTAAAAATGGACGAAATTCTGGAGTCGGATTTATAATGTAGTACATGGAGAAATACCTTTAATGTGAAATGCTGGTAAAATGTATGTACGTGCGAAATTGTATTTGCATGTAACTGGATCAGTCTCGGACGAAAGAGCTCAAGGAGTCATTGGCCGCAAGTGTGATGTATTTATGCCACGAGTATATATAATAAGCGGCCTGCGCTCGTTTTAATTTTAGTTTTAATATTAATTGTGAAAAAAGCATTAAAACGCTATTTGTGATAATACTTAATTACTTTCAAGCAAAAGTTTAAGCATAAGGACACGTCGAAGAGTAAATACGCTATCCATCATCTATCTTAAACTCCCGCAAAGCTGTATAACATTCCTAAAATTCAATCTCCGAATACGACTTCGGTAATACTCTCTATCTCCATTATTACCCAGTTCCCGTATAGGTATATATATATCACACACCCACACAGACACACATAAGGCTGAAAAGTCTGGGAGTAAAAATCGCGACATGTAGCCCCGATTCCGAACCGGCGCGCCGACTCCTCCCTCCGCCACTATGCACTGTACACTGTGCACTGCATCGTGAGATTTTCTCTCGCTGCAGCACGCCGAAATCGCTCCGCGTTTTTCTCCATCTCGCTTCTTCCTCCTTTTGTTTGGCTCTCGAAAGTCGCTCTCCCTTTCGGCTTCCTCCTCCTCCATACACACCTATACCTATATATAAATATATATATAATACCTGTGAGTGTGTGGGTGAGATAGCGGCGCATTTGTCGGAGGTCTTACTCTCGGGCGAATCGAGGCTACCGGAGGATGAAGGATCGAGGTTACTTGCGCGGATGTTATGAGATTTTTTGATCCTCCGAACAGCAGCAGGAACGGCAGCGGCTCGGGGCGAGCCTATTTATACGTGTGTATGCACCGTGTGTGTGTGTGTGTGCGAGTGTATCGATTCGACCGACTTCGTGACTACGTCCGCGTGTCTTTGCCGCGGATATCATGCAAATGGCGCCGCAGCCGGCGCTCCTGCTTTTGAGGGTTTGCATAAATAAAGCGCGATTATGTCTTGGCCGCGCGCGGCTGCAGCTTTTCCCGCGAGCGCGGCCCCCTTGTACACCGGAAGAAAAGCGGATTTCTCAAGTGGCTATGTGTGTATAATACCGCATACGTGTATCGCCCGGCGGAGGATTAATGTTTTTTTTTGTTTTGGTAATATGTATACGTGCTTGGATATGGTGTTTATGCGCCGTGTACTTGAATCTGGAAGTTTATGATGGAATTGAGGAAGTTTGTATGAAATAGCGAACTTAAGAAACTTAGCTTTTAATAGCATAATTCCCCTATGGAAATAAAAGAATTTACAAAATGTGCATAGATGTATATAGATGTATAAAAGTGTACAAAACTGTATATAAGTGTACATTTTTGTGACTGGAAAAAAAAATCGTTTGTACATTCTTTTACATTTCTGCATACGTTCACGGAGAGAATTTTCTAATAAAAATTATGATGAAATTCGCAATAAAAATTACCGTGAATGACTATAAAGCTGGGACACTCTAACTTTCCGGCAGTTTTTATTGAAATTTACGATAAATTTTACCGTACTGAAGGGTAAAATTTGCCTGCCGCAGAGTAAAAGTTCCCTGTACGAATCTTAGAGAAAACCAAAATTTGTGGTAAAATTTGTATGAAATATGTTTTAAAAATCTGGATTTTCTTCCAATTGTTGTAGCAGTATCATTAATACTTAAATAAGTACATTATATACATTTATATTTGAGTTAACCTAAAATGTGTACACGCTCAGTTGTTTCCTTTATCAGCTGTCTTCTTTTTCTCAAATCAGGCAAATTTTACCATTCAGTGCGGTAAAATTTATAGTTTGTGCAGTAAAATTTGTAGTCAATGAGGTAAAGTTTTTAGTAAAATATCAGTAAAATGTGCCAGAAAGTAGGAATGTCCCAGCTTTATAGTTATTTACGGTAATTTTTACCCTGAATTTCGTTATAATTTTTATTAGAAAATTCTCTCTGTGTTCATGTATATTTTTATACGAGAAATTCCGCTAACTAAGAAACTTTAAGATACTTTTCCATTATGTCAAAAAATATAAAAATGTTTCAAGTACAGGTAATTAGCTAGTAATAGTGTTTAGTATTTAAAAGGTTATATTTTATATATATGAATTTATTTGTATATATATTTATATATACGTTTATATTCATTTGTCATTTCCACTGGGATTGATAGTAGATATATGTATTGAAAAGCTAAAAGAGAATACAAAATTCGTAGTAATGGCGATGATTTTTATCTTTGAAATAATTAGAAATAAGTAAATTAAAGTTTGAAAAAAGTATGCAAATGTGCTCATATAAAGCGCGAAATTACCCGACCATTATATTATGAAATTGAAGCGTTTAATGATTTTGGTATTCTTCGCGGTAACGGAATAACGCTGTATCATGCGGAATCTAATTACTAATTATAAAGAAAGTTTTTGTTACTTTTCATCGCGCTCCCAAGTTTTAATTAAATTTTTTAGCAATTTCAATTTGAATATGAACTTTGCGCTATAAAAAACTCGAATATTTTTTGCAAACTTTGAAAAAGTAACATAACGTATACACCCGCGAAATGAAAAAGGCGTATAATATCATTTGCAAATTTATAATCCACGAACCGTATGCAAATTTCGCGGATCTAATTATAAGAGGACAACGCGACAAGCCTGTTGCCTGCGATATAATTGCGAAAAACCAGATGTTGAAAAAAAAAAATAAGGAACTTTCCAAGAATTTTGCGTTGCGCTACGTTGCGAGTCAGCGTGAGCCCGTTGAACAGGACGACGGCACGGCGGCCTTACGATTTATTGCCTAATAGCCTCTAATTAAGAGCGATATGATTACGGCTAGGACGAGTTAAGTAACCGGCTCGGTAGGTGTCCTCGATTGTAATAATATGAAACTCCTACGGTCGTGGCGTGTGTACACTTCGTTAGGTGCGTGTGTATATGCCGAGAGGCGTGCGTAGGCGAGAAAAATCCGTGTATATCGAGCGCGCGTATCGATTGATCGGACGCCTCGCCTTCTCTTCTCTATCGGCGATCTCGTACGTGTACGCCTTGTATTATTATACTTTCCGCCTGCTTCTCATGTTACATGCGAGTGTCATTTATATAAAATGTTAATAAGAGAGTTTCTCTTTTCGAGGCTGATCGGTTTTTAGAATTAGGTATGTGTATAATGAGATATTAAAAAAAATTAATATTTTATAACGGTTATAATAAATTGAATAATCAATTGAAAAACGTAATAAAATATGCGCACGTTAAATACTGAATAAAATAGGAGCAATTGTATAAAAATATCGAACTAAATGTTTGTATTCGCGGTATTATATGACGGACTGTATTATGTGCTTCCGTTCAATGCTTATACTGCAGCCAATAAAATACGATTAAAAATTCTGGCTTTCATTACTTTGACTGCAACTGCAATATTAAATCAGCTTTATGTTATAATAACAAACAACGTTACATTTGTTCTCACAGTAACCTGCGATTTAATGTTTATTATCATACGTATCAAACGAAACTTTTAAAAGTTTGTATTATATTTTGATATCCAAATGATATAATATATTTGTTTAACAGCATCATGATGCAGGACTTATAATGTTTGACTTATAATGTTATTGTTCAGAAGTATTGTTACTAAAAGGAGATGGTCAAGGATGCGGGTCTTGAATTTTCATAAAAACTAAGGTTCATTTGCTGGTACCGTAAAATGAAGCCCAGTATCCATAATTTGTTTAAATAGACACTATACACAACATATAACTAAAAACACACACTCAATTTTTTTATAAGAAATATAAGATTCCGAGGTTACTAATTTAAATTGGTCAAAAGTTTTCGACCTTCCGATTCTTCAGTTTAAATCTACTCAATATATTTAGGATGATATTACACTCTAAACCTAAAAGAATAAAATTTGACGTTAGGAAGAATAAAAGGAGCATTTTATTCTTTTAGAAAAGTGTAAAAGTGTGATTTAATTATTTAAAGAATTTGACCATGACTTTAAAAGATAAAATTGTACAATTTATTCTTTTGTAAAGAATAAAGTTCAGCTTTTATTCTTTTAAAAGAGTAAATGATGAATTTTATTCTTTACAAAAGAATAAAGTCAAGAAATTATTCTTTATAAAAGAATAAAATACCACCTCGCTATTTTAAAAGAATAAGTAACGATTTTATTCTTTACGAAAAGAATAAACAGAAGATATTATTCTTTACTTAAGATATATAAATATATATATAAAAACACCTATTTTGTAGTTCTACTGCTGTACTAACCATCAAATCCTTAGAGATTACTTTTAACCTAAAAAAAATTATGACACTCGCTGATCACCTCAGTCGGAGTAATTCCACCAAAAAGTCGTATCTAAAAAACCAAAATACCTAGACACTTAAAATTTAGTGTCATAGTTTATTAGACTCAGAGAAGAAGGATAAAAATATTTCCAAGGCCTTAGATAATCTTATTTCAACTTTATCAAAAAAAGTCTTATACACAAAATAGCGTATATGTATACCTATATATGTATACCTATATATATGTCAAATGGTTCAATCACCTCTAAACTTAAAAGGGATTGATTAATCAATTGAAACATTTAATTTTTCACTTTAATCAACTTAAATAAGCCATATTAACTCAATAGTTTTAATGAAGACTGTAGAAATTTGTTTAACCTAAAAAATAATTGTTGAAATTGAGATAACGGAAACTTAAAATTTTTTTCAATATAGCGTTTCTCTTGAACCAATAGAATTTGAGACTTCAAATTTTATATGTAAGTTAGTTCCACTTCAACATATAATAAAAACTTGCTTGGAACTACACAAGACCCTTGGTTACTCTAGCGAGTAAGAAAATATACATGTAATTTCAAAATCCAAGTGTTGTTGGAACTAGAATTACCATAAAATGACTTTTTCATAAAGTATAAGATTTAAAGACTTCAAATTTTGTATGTAAATTTGTTTCACCTCAACATACAATAAAAACAAAGTGAAAAATTAAATGTTTCAATTGATTAATCAATCCCCTTTTAAGTTTAGAGGTTTTTGGACCATTTGACATATATATATATATATATATATATATATATATATATATATATATATATATATATATATATATATATATATATATATATATATATATATATATATATATATATATATATATATATATATATATATATATATATATATATATATATATATATATATATATATATATATATATATATATATATATATATATATATATATATATATATATATATATATATATATATATATATATATATATATAGGTATACATTATATGCTATTTTGTGTATAAGACTCTTTTTGATAAAATTGAAATAAGATTATCTAAGGTCTTGGAAATATTTTTCTCCTTCTTCTTTGAGCCTAATAAACTATGACACAAAATTTGGAGTGTCAAGGTCTTTTAGTTTTTCAGATATGATTTTTTGGTGGAATTACTCCGACTGAGGTGATCAACGACTGTCATCATTTTTTTTGGTTGAACAAGTTTCTACAGTTTTCATTAGAACTGTTAAGTAAATAAGGCTTATTTTATATGTTTGAAGTACAATATTACATGATTTAATAAAATAATCACTCTGCTGAAAGTTTTACAACAGATTTAACACCTATGTGATTTTAGATACCTATGTGATATTTTGTGAATAAGATTTTTTTTTACAAAATGGAAACAAGATTATCTAAGACTTTGGAAGTATTTTTTTCTTCTTCTTTAGGCCTAATAAACTATGAGATTAAATTTTAAGTGTCAAGGTCTTTTAGTTTTTTAAATACAACTTTTTGGTGGAATTACTCCGACTGAGGTGATCAACGAGTGTCATAATTTTTTTTAGGTTAAAAGTAATCTCTAAAGATTTGATGGTTAGTACATCGGTAGAACTACAAAATAAAGAATAAAATCACACTTTTATACTTTTCTAAAAGAATAAAATGCTCCTTTTATTCTTCCTAACGTCAATTTTTATTCTTTTAGGTTTAGAGTGTACATGTAAACGAGGAATTTTATAGCATTAAATGATACACATTTATTACAATCTAATTAATTCACGTTTAACTACATAAAGTTGGATTGATCTGTTTCTAACATTCGGTACTTATGTATTTTAAAGTCACATTGAATTCTCAATTTAGTGTATAAGAAATAAAGTGATAAGTTATCTAAACTACCAGCAGTATAGAAAAATACGTTAATAAACTGCTAGCATGCACTGCATCCAGTAATATACATTTCTTACCCATCAGCCACAGTTAATTTAACATCGGCAATTTCACCTTTTGGGAACACCCTAAAATACAAGGCTCTCAAAGAATTAATGCCCCAGCCCTAAACAAACGGGCGAAACTCGGGCGAACCTCGCGCATACACTCCACGCAACATCCCTCCACATAAATACATCCACTCGCACGGTATATACACCACATCCCGCAGCGACATTAACACTCGCGCGGAGCAATCGTCGCCCGAAATTTCTCTGTGCCGCTGCTGCCGGTCCGCGCTTAAAGTACCAACTCCCAACGTATATACGCACACGCCCAGCGATATCACGCTCGCAATTACACGAGGTCGCTGCTGCTGCATTGCACGTCGATTCGTATATATATACCAGCCCGCGTAATCGTCGCCCAGCGCGAGAGACAATGCTACATATACATATATATATATATATATATATATATATATATATATATATATATATATATATATATATATATATATATATATATATATATATATATATATATATATATATATATATATATATATATATATATATATACGCGCGCTATGTGCGATATTCTCTCGCAAATATACCTCGCGCGCGCGGGCGAAAAGCCCGGGGGAGAGAGCGAAACGAGCGCAGCCACGTTTTACTGCGCGTGCAGTGTTTGTTTGTGTACGGTGCTGGGTGCGAGATAAAGTTGTAACGATCGCGAGGCGAAGCTGGACCCTGATTCCTTTGTGCGGGGGGGATAGTTATGACGTTTTATCCGCGAGCGAGGGCTCAGGGCGAGAAGTGTTTCTCTTTATCGGTGGGGGGTTTGCGCGCTGGGCGTGACGGCCTTGTTGATTAAGGATGCATGCTGGTGTTTTACGGGGAAAATATTGTTTCTAGAGAATAAATTGGTATATGGTTAAAAATTACGTGTAAGGGGTGAAGATATTGAAAATGTGAGAGTACGTAGCGATTGAATTCTTGATTAATAATTAGATATGTCCTTGTATTGATAAGGAAAATTGGCCAACATGCGATCCTACGGTTAATATGTATTTCTTCTGAGGCTGATTTCGAAAAATGGTCTACGCGTGTCATGTTTTTTGGTGTTCAGAAGTTATTTATTTACTTTGTATAAATTTTTATATAAATATATAAGCATTTATTACACAGTAATTTTTATTGAAAATTAAACTGTTATATATATCTTTTTATAAATTTGTTTGTAATATACTGTATTATGTATACTAAATTTTAAATTGAATACGGCATGCTATCAAAATAATTCTGATGTTCTTGATCAAACACACTGAAAACGATAAATTCCCGTATGAACATTATATAAATATTTGTATAAATATGAATTGTATATAAAAATAACATAAACAAAAAAGAATATTTTGAATTAAATTTTGATTATAACAAATGGCATGAAAAATCGGTATTATCCTGCCTTAAAAAATCGCCCCACCGTATTGCTGTAAGAAACTCTCTAAACCATCATTAATCCACACGAGAATACAGAGAAAAATGTAGTCCATTGTATATATACGCAAAGAATAGAATAAAAAAGGGCAGCAGTAGTAGCAGCGCATCCCAGCTGGCAAATAAGTCGGAGAATGCCCGTGGAATTAAACAATTCTCCTCGCGCCTTCTTCGCCGTCGTCGCCGCCGTCGCGCGCCTCCGCATAATTTTCCCTCCGCACCGAAATGAGAAGCCGAGGGCAAGCCAAGGGGGATGGGGGATGCCAGCCAGCCAGCAGGAGGGATGATGAGAATATTTTCACGCCGGCTTCTGTTTGCGCCGGTCATTATGCCGCTTTCTCCCTCCTTCTTCTTTCTTTCCTTTTTTTTTGTTGTTGTACCTCCGCGAGTTCTGGCGCGGGACTAGCCAGCGTGAAAAGAAACGCATCTTGGGTCGCTTTAGAATTCAGGCGAAAAAGGGGTCCCTTTGATTAAATTACTCGACCCCCGGCGCACATGCACGTCTCCCGGTCTGCGCGGAATTTTTCCCTCCGCCGCCTCCGCCGGACGCCCAGAAGTTTTTCCGTGTATACCTGCGGCGAGTTTGTAGTGGCTCCCAGTGGAATAAAATCGTCGGTTTGCCAAATAAATCTGCTTAGCCCCGGCTTTTTGCCTCGAGTATATGCACAGAGCAATTTCATATGTGGACGCATATTTACGTGGACTTGCCCATTGTGTCTATATGGAATATTCTGCGGATTACCAACTGGTGCAAGTTGCTTAAACTAATAGGTGCAATTTTTTTTAATCATTATGGTTTAAATTATTGTGTGATTTCAATCTTTTAAAAACTTTTAGTTAATTGTTTACGATCACATAAGCACTGCAACTTGATTACTATTAATTCAATTTAACTTAAAATGGATTGTGTTGCACAGTTGAATAGATTCTATTCATTTATTTACGAATTGACAGTCCGACAAAAAGAACTGAGATGTAAAAATAAATCTTTTCAAATCAATAAAAGAAAAAAATACCTACATTGCCATAGATAGAGCTAAACTGTTTGAATAATGCTTTTACTGATCGTTGAGCGGCTCGGCAAGTTTCTCCATCCAAACCCTCAATTATAAGCCTATAATTAAAATAGTTTTTCGATTTTTAACACATATTATTATTATTTGTACAGTCAATATAATCTTAAAATACGTTATCCACAATGATATCTAATATTGCTTAATTAATTTATACATTTTATAAGTATAAAGAATGCTCGCTCTCGAACTTATTAGCAATTTTTAAATTTTGCACCTGCATTCTGACGTGGAAAAGCCCTTGTGCATGTCGGCGCTCGTGCGAATGCACAAGTTGGTACTCGGGCTTTCTCTCTCTAATCCAACAGCTAACCCTGAATTTAAATTAAGCATAATAACTACACGCCGCGTCTGTTCCAAATAGCGCCCTCGTTTTTTACACCTTACCCCTGTATCCCACCCGGCTCTATTTTTCTCGAGCATTCGGTTATTTTCCTCGCTCCTTTTGTTTCTACTTTCGCTTTTGTTTCGTTACGCTTTTTTTTGTACTGAAGATAGAGGGAGAATAACACCTGAAAAGTTGCGAGCGAGGCTTTTTATTATTGACCCAGCTCTGATAATACAAGGATATTTGCCCTGGCCTTCTGAATCATATTAAAGTCAACAGGAGGTCCCGCCGGCTTGCTATTTAATTTGAGAGTATAACATGCAGTTATTGTTCTCGTTATGCAGATTGAGCATATGTATTATATATACACAAATTTAAGTAAGTTATTTTAAAATATTTTAATTAATAAATAAATACTGCACTTGTTAATATTTGAAATCTATATGCATCTTCTATATGCAAATCTATATTCTATTCGTATATTCGTATCGATCGTTTTGACTAATTTATTATCTATACTGGATTGTCGGGAAACCTTGTTGTGCAAGAACATGTATTCGCATTTTGTTCTTTACAGATTTAAAAACAAATTTAATTATTTATATCTTGAATTTTATTAATATATTATCAACTGAAACAACAAAATCTTGTACTTTTAAATTTAAATAAAAAATGAATGAAATAAATCGAAATATCCCTTAAATCCATATTATTTTGTTAGTAATGTTAATCCTGTAGAAACGTATATTGACCTATTCGAACATTTACTTTTCTCAATTCTTTTGAATTTACATGCTTTAACTTAAAAACACTGAATAAGGTCAAAAAGTTGTTTTTTTAATTTAATACAAAATATAAAAGTATAAACTATTGGACTGAAAATTTAGAAAGATTTATTTTTCTTTAATAAAAATTAACTAAACAGTATTGGTGTGAATAATTTACCATAAATATTTTATACGAATGTATTTATTTATTTATAAAACATAATTTGGAGTTTAGACTATGGTTAAAGTTTTTAAAATTATTAATTATTTAAATCGGCTTAGAAAAGACCATAAGCACCCTTAGATATAAAAAAAGTTAAGACCTGCCGAATATAAAGTCGATATGAATAACCCTTCCTATTTTAAACCCATGGTGACCTATAATCAATTCATAGTAGCACGTAGCGTGTATCATTTTTCGTTATTAACCTGTGCTGTTGTTCTTTATTATTTTGTGTCCGTCGTATCCATTTAATTATTTATTATCTGCGTTTCAATATAAGTATGTATTTATTAACGTAGGTGAAATAAATATATGATGAATATAGAACCTTGCCCTCGGCGCACTGCCATGCGACTTGATTATAGTATGAGTGTTTTTATGCTATGACGCGTTAAAGTCGTATCTAGAATGAGACTGGATGTAATAATTTAACAAAAACGACGATCTGTGATCTGAAAACCAAATATTATAATTGTACAATGTGACTACTGATATCTTAATTACAGATCTGTGCATATTATTCGTAATATTTAATTTACCTGTACATTATTTTTTGTCTAGAACAGCAATAAAGTTACAGCAATCTATCTATCTATTTTCTAATTTTAAAGGCCCTTGAGCTTTTAAAGGGTTAGAGGGTCGATTTAATCTTTTGAGATTATGTTTATACCATACATAAAAAAAGATACATAACCAATGTTGTCTCTAAAAAATATTCAATATGCAATACACGTGCAACAGCGTATTGCAGCCTTCCTCCAACCGAAACAAAAAGCTACATACCAGCTTCTTAAATACACCTGGCACTCGCTTATCTTCCTCTCGGCGTAGTATACAATAGAAGAAACGCGCGATCGCTCGCCTCCTCCTTCCCCTCCTCTCGCCTTACACAACAATCCGCGTAAAAAAGAGCCGAGCTCTAAATGAAATATAATCTGAAATTCCGGTCGGTTATCTCACTCACTCTCTCTCTCTCTCTCTCAACTTGCCCTCCTCTTCCTTCAGCCCCTAATCCGTCCACGTCTCTTTCTCTCGCGAGCCGCGAGCCGGAATCCGGGCGCGCGCGATGCAAATCTAAACACGTCTATCCCGCTCATTTATCAGGATCATTTTCGGAAAGCCTCGCGGGGCCCGCGCGAGGATGCAAAAGAGCATCGAGGCCGGATAAGGCGAAAGCACAGAGGAAGAGAAAGGAGACAGAGAGAGAGGAGAGAGCCGGGGTTTAAAAGAAGACGGACGAAAAGCAATCCAAGTTTCCGCGCGCGTTTATCTCGCCGAACAGCGTCCGCACTTATCTCTCTTTCTCTTGGGCACATACACACATTCACATTCTGTAGGTGTGTATACCGAGAATCGTACATGTGTGTATACGTGTAGGTGTGCGCTAGTACCCCGTATATCGCGTATTAAACAAATACAGCTATAAATTCGGCTTGGGAAAGCTGTAGCGCGGCAGTGCAATCGCCGCTGCAGCAGTGCCGCGTTGTCGCTGGAAAGGAGGAAAAGGTAAATAAAGGAGGAATAGAGAAAGACGCGTGTCGATGCATAAGGGAATTTTGAGGTGAAAGACCTATGGTGTTTGAAAAATATGTGGCATGAGAAATTATTTGAGCGCTTCCGCATATAATAGGTGGATTACAGATGGGATTATGATGGCCCTGTCGGCTGTAAATAAACTAAAAGTAGTAAGTACTCTGATGTGGTGAAAGTGACTATTTTGATATAATGTATGTCCTCTATAGTCTCTTTACAGATTCGTATAGAATTAGAAAATTTATTTAACAAGGGTATTGATTCAATTTCTCGTAAGGACCGGTGTGAGAAACGAAGAAATGTATAAAGTCTGAATGGTGCAACGATAGACTACAACTCAAAATAATGTGAGTTACTCACTGAGTCTGTGTGGCTTTGTATGTTTGAATAAACGTCATCGAAAAATTAATGAATATGCATGAAAATTTTGAATTTAAAAAAAATAATCGTTACTGTTCTAGGTATCAAGATATCATTCTATAAACGAATGAAGATTAGCATTGATTTAGTAAAGTTCTGCAGACGTATAATTCACCACTGAGCGTTGCGAAATGCTTGAGAAAACGATTAATACGTTCGAGATCATTTGAATATACGCCAGGGCGTGTCCGATCCCAGCATAATCTCCCACCGTCAATACACACCTCTACACGGAAAAATAAACCCGCGTATTCCCTGTCGTTCGATATAATGTACTAATGACAACGACAGCATCAGCATCAGCGCAGGATCACCAGCAGCACCGTGCGTTGGCGTAAAAACCTTGTCGGCCAATTAGAGGCCACGAGAGACAGCCGAGTGAAAATTTTCAGCGACGCGTCACACACACACACACACACGCGCGCGCGATTTTATTTTCTCGCGCATAAGCCGGCATTACGAGCGAGTCGTTTTTGCAATAATGAACGAAGCGACGTCGGACCGGTATGCAAAATAACGCGTGCAGCGCGATATTTTCATTTTCTCGCTTTTTGTTCCCTCTCGCGCGCGCGCCGCGCTCGCGTCAATCCCTCGGCGACGAGCGAGAGGGAAAATGTAACGTCGATTCAACTGTCGCCCCGATATAATATATATAACGTGCATGCACAGCGGCTGCGACGGATCGCGCGGAGGCTCGAATGCGGGCATAATTGTCGCGCGAGAGCGATGTTCATTTTCACGGAGGAGCGAGAGAGAGAGAGAGCAATTGCTTCGGCCTAATGACACCGCGCGCGCGTGTAAAAAGTAACGTGCAAAAACGCGAGTGTGTGTGTGTGCATCGAATGGGAGTCCAGTGGACGCACGCGAGGAGAAGAGGATATTTGAATTTAAATTCGCGTCATTAAAGGCGTCCTCGCGCGATCGAGTATACTTATCTCGCGGAGTTTGTTTCAACCGGGGACCCGGCGTCGTGGCACGTTTAATTATAAAATTCCATTTCTGTCTCGGGTTTCAAAGTGATTTTTTGGAATACTTTAAGCGACAGAAAATTTGCCTCGAATATCGTAACACGCCCGAGTTGATATGAATATGTATTAGAGGTAGCGCGATCGTCGACTTCTTTTTTGGGCGGGTCATTTTTGAGAGAGGTATTTTTGGGGATATTTTCAAATTGCAAGATACAATTATGTTATTTTTTTATGTTCTTGTTTCTATTACTCATTTTTATGATATCCATATGCGACTAGATTCTTGCTGTTCGATATTATTGGATAATTTGTTATTTTTATTTACACTGTTAACATCAATTCCACGTAATCTACTAGAGTTTATGATTTTTTATTAAAAATATAAGATTTTAATAATATATAAAAAATTGAAATTATTTAATTATAACTGTAGTAGCGATTGTGTGTACAAAACAGAAAATTATATTTATTATATGGTATTCTTGAAAGGAAATCATAAAAATACGTATGTTTTTCACGCATACACGCATTTACCTTGTTCTTCACGGAAAAAGGTTTTCAGCGATAAAAATGGTGCTAAATGTTACACACTAAATTATCTGTACTATTCACTAAAAAGAAGTAGCGAAAAGATGAATATAAATGGTTGATAGTACCGAAATTTCAGCTTCTTGCTTTAGCATCTCCTTTTCCGAAGCTTAGAACCCGTTTTACGGGTTCCGAGAGCCACGCGCGCGTATGCTAGACCAGCCGAAAATATTGTGACGTCACCATGACGACAGCATACGCACTATCAATAAAAAGGGTTTCTATGTTAATAGTTGAAATATGAGTGTTCGCTATTACTAGAATGTACATTTACGCTGCTGTTGAGTTTTAGCACCTTTTTTTACCGATGGAAACCTTTTTCTTTGTACTCCATACGTCATATCCGCGATAGAAGTTTACCTTATGCCAGTCTTCTTATATCTAGACATTTTTGGCTATGCAAAGAAGATATCGGTTTAATTATAACAGTAATGCGATACCTTATATACATCGAATGAGAAAATACTATCAACAGTAGCACCAAGTTTGCTTACTCAATTATCTATATTCTGCAAGAACTATTATTTCTAATATCTTTTTAATTTTTAATTTACCCTTGTAGAAATCTAAGCTGGTTCTAGCCAGATATTAGCTAGATTTTCTAAATCTGCTTTAATTCTGGTTAAGAAATTAGCTAGAAATCAGTTAAAAACGACATGCTTTTTAGCTAATTTCTAGCTAGATTCTGCTTATTATTCTAGTTAATATAAAATTGATAAAATAAGTAATTTATGTATTAATTAATAATGGAAATAATAACAGTCTTATAATAATCAAAGTAATACGCAATTCTGACCATACTACATTAAGCATTTTACTAAATTAAAGTTAAAAATGTACCTTAAATGTCTAGTAGTAATGGAGGTTAGGTTATTTGTTTACATAACGACGCGTGCATTTAAAAAGTATTATTTACACAAAAAGTACCAAAGCCCCGTGTAAAATTTAAGTGTCTTTATTAAAGAAATTTATGTTATAAATAATAGAATGCATGTAGTCATATAATTATTGTTATTTTAAAAATAACAATAAAAACAGAATAATGTAAGTTATGACGAAATTTGGAGAATTGGTGAACAAATATTTGTAGTTTTACAATGAAGTTTTATTACACAATTTTATTTTCGACATCAGTCACAAAATTTTTGTTGACTAAGTTATGATTGACTAATTTTCGGAAAAGAAATTATTAGTTATCAAATACTTTTAGTATTGCATATACATATTTCTATAATCTCGTAAGTTATTATTTGTTGATAAAAATATTTATTTTGGTGGCAAACTATATTGAACATTCAATAAAGTATCATAATGTATATTTTTAAAAACTAATAACTTTTCAAAACAAAAGATAAATTGGTTAGATTTGCAAACAAAATACGTTCTTGCTTAAAGCATAGTCTTAAGCAGATTCTAGCCAGATATTAGCTATAATTTGACTTATTAATAGCTTATTAATCTGACTAATAATTAATAAGCTAACCAGCCATTCTAGCTAACTTTCTACCAGGGTAAAAGAATTCTAAAAATATCTATTCACTGTTGAGAATACATTTCAGAGTACATAAAGAAAGGTAATAAAAATGAAATTTTCATTCGCAGATGTATTGACACGCTAACGTGGCAAATCCGATTATCGTTTCTTGCGCTTTATTTACGAGTTTACGAGTTAACATGGATTTCACGCGGTTGTCCTCGAACACGCGGAGATTAATATTGAAGGATACATCTGCCGTGATGCTTTTGATGTGCTCGAGCTTCGAATGCATTTGAGAGTCGAACAGTATAAATAATACAAATAAATCACAATTGCTTTTTAATAGTTATTTATAATTAACGCGCTTCAATGCTAAGTAGACGTTATTTATTTTATTGATTGATTTATAATTATACACCTGCATAACTTTATAGTCGCGAAAAATTCACACTAAATGTCTTTTGTATTACAATTTTATTAATAATTTACAACGTGTTTATTCTTCTGTTTTTATAAGCTTTTTACAGCGTTTATCGAGATTTTAAAATAAATAACGTGTAATATCTCTTTAATTTTTTTACATATAAATGGCACTATCTCGTTGTGATTTAAAATATAATAAATTTCTGAAATAACTTGTTAAAGGACTTTATTGCTTCGGCAACAATAAGTGCCAATTACTTTCAAGAAAATAAATAATGAGGTAATCGAGTGCATGTAAATATAATTTCATGAAATTTAAGCTTCGGCAAACATGAAAAATACTCCCGACAATAATTGTTCTTACATAAAAATGTAAATTCTTCCGAAACAAAAAAGCAAACAAGGCGTCTCGAGGTGTAGAATTTTTCATTAAAAAAAATCTGAATCAGGTTTACAAAAGCCCATCTATGACAAAAAAAAATTAATTTTATAGTTCAAGCTTTCCGCTGTCCCGTAACTCAGCCATTTTATTATTAAATAAACGCAAAACACAAAAACTCACTGTCCTCCTAAAATAAAATCACAACGCCGGATACAGTCCCGGTCCGAGTTTTATTTTCCCCTGATGTTCAGCTCGAAGCTCTATACTCGCGCGACTCGCAGCTCCGAGTTTTTATTTCGCCAACAAAAGCGCGCTCAAATTACCCGCAAAAGCCGATACTCGGGCCACTTTCCCCCACGCGCGCGCATCGTCATCCCGTACAACGGCGGCATACGTGTACCAGCAGCGCTCGGGGTCGCAGAAAGCGAGAGCTGCTCCGCGCCGCACACCGTCGAGCAAGCGTGCATCAGGTGCCTTCTTCCAGCGCGCTGATTGTTATCGGCGTTAATTTCATCTTAATTTCGCCTTCGTTTGCGCACGCGCGCACGCGCGCGTAAGTCACTCGCGCTGGTATGCATGTACTCGGCTACACTGACTCGAGAAATAGCTTGCGTCATGTAATGCGTTGCTCGGGTGAAAATGGATTTCATTTGTTTGTCGTTTATTTTTGAGGATTAGAAAACGCTTTTTATGATGGTCTTGTATCATTTATTCAAGCGAATGTTTCAAGTTATATAGTTCGGTGTATAGGTATTGTCTTGACAGCATATAGCTGGTTATGTAAGAAATATATAAAGAAAGCCTTATGATTGTGGTTCCTCTTCTTGTAGCCTAATCTCAAGATTAAAGCGTGAATTTATAAGAAAAGATAAGATTGTATAGTTATTAAAATTAACCATATTGTAACGATAAGTAAATAAATACAATTTATTTCTGAAATATAAGTTTTAGAAAAGAGATATTAAATTGAATCTAATATTTTGGAAGGTTACGTGCGAAACATACCGGACATTCTAACACCTCTGTATTTAGCAACATCTCGTTTAACAGACTTTTATGTGGGCATTAAATACGTCACGAGTTAATAGAAATTTATTTTAGTGTATAAAAAAGTCTTAATACTTTTTATATAAAATGTAGAAGCGATTATAAATTTAAATGTATAGCGTATATCCTTTCTCATACATATGGGATCTGATTTACATATGCCAGTCATAGTGCCAATGATAGTAATAAAACCCATAATGAATGAAAGTTGTAATTAACATCCAATGAATAAATAATTTAATTGCATTAAATACTATTTAATTAGTCCTTTTTTCATAAAGTAAAATTAGCGCTGCTTTGACAAGCATGACATGTTAGAGCCACCTTAAAATTACTTAAATTACTAAAATTACTACAGTTAAATTATTAATATCATAGACTGTTGCGATGAGAACTTTCTTTATTTATAAATACTAAATACAGAATATTTCTTAGGTATCTCAACAAAGTGGTACTTTATTATATTTCTTCTAAATTAAACTTGGACAAGTCTTCGACGATTTTTCGACTTTTAAAAGGAAAACCAATTATTCATTTTTAGTATATCTAGTTCCCAGTTTTCAGACCATTATTTTTATTTTACTTCTACCAGGGTGTTCTCTGGTATCATGGACGCGCTCGCTTTCACTTCGACCTCGTTGATTGGGCGTAGCGATACCGATTGGAAGAGAACATAAAGAAGGCGAGGAGCGCGCGAAATACTGTCGCAATAAGTCGTCGCCGGCGCGCGAGAATAAGAATCGCAAAAAAGGAGAACGCGTATGAATAAATATATACGCGCGTGCGTGTGTCGGTGTGTGGGTTCGCGTATGCATATATGATACGAGTTGACGCGGGCGCGCGTGCGCGCGTTGAAATACGCCCGAGGTTGAACACGAACGGCCGGCCGGCGCGTATAAATCTGTCAACGCGAGGTGAGCTCTACCTGACTTCACACGTAGATAATAATAAAAACAATTAAGGGTCTCCCCGCATCTGCAGAGAAAAGGTTACAGCCAGCACAACACAGACAAGTCGGCCTTGGGATCGCACAACTCTCTCTCTCTCTCTCTTTCTTTCTCTTTCGTTGTGTGTCTTCTGCGTTCTTTTTTCTTATATCTCTCTCTTTCTCTCTCGTCGTTGTCGTAGTCGCGGTTTCCTCTCCACGTTCGTTGCACGTTGTTTTTCATTTTTTTTTGCCATTTTTGCCTTTTATTTTTTGGCCAGTCTGGGACCTGCGCGCAGCCCGGCGCTCGTGTACTCGTTATCGCGGCGCGCTAAAGTTTTATCTCTTCGACAACGGAAACATTCATTAAAGTACGTTTCGAAATGGTAATACGCGGGGGAATCGCCGCGGCTGAGGGATGTTCGCTAAATCAGCGAAATGATCAGATGCGTTGCGCGCGTCGCGGGCAGGACGCTGCAATTATGGTTTTTTTGGAGGGGGGGGGGGGACTTTTTGGTTTTTTCTTTTCGAACAGGTTCGAGGAGATTGGATTTTTTTTCGAATTTATGTAAATTCGACGGAACGGAGCGCGTAAATGAATTTTTTCTTCGTAAAAATTCTTCTTCGCGGAGAGTTCGACGTTTGTGCTCGTTTTACGCGCAGAGCCAAATGAATCGCCGATGCGATACCTTATCTCAATGGTACAGTAAGGATTTAATGGAGAGATAAGACTCTTTTCGAGCTTGTAAAAAAATATACATTTTCGTTTTCTTTATGTTTTTCTTTTGGATGTCAGTTGATATTTTAGTTTTTTCATTTAAAAAGTACAGGCAGTAAAATATCGTCAGACGTCATTCCGTCCGAACGTTGAACGAAATAATGTACGGGATTACACGCTTCCACGATCGACGCAAACTCAACTTTAGCCGCAAATCCCAGAAAAATGCTCAAAACACCCCAGGACCTCTCGCCTACAGCACACACTACCATCCACCTCGCATTATATAATTATTAAACGAAGCAAAAGGCAATTTGTCCGATTCGTATACGAGTGCGTTTCCTACGTAAATACATATTGGAAACCCCCCTGTACGATACCCATCGCGCACGCGAGCGCAGACATTCGGGAAACGCGCGCATCTGGGCGTAATTTCATCCTCACAATGATAGTAATAACCCGGCTCGACGGGCTCGCTTATTATCACACCAAGCGCTCCGCTTAATAATTACAAATGTAGCGGAATGATCCGACCGCTCTCTCTCTCTCTCTCTCTCTCTCTCGTCTCTTATGGCCGGCATATGGGACGCCGCAAGAAGCGCGCGCATGCTGCTGTTCTTCGGGCTCCAGCTTTCCATTGTTGGGCTGCTGCTGCTGCTGCGCACGTGTTGCGTTCATCCATCCTCTGCAGTTGCTGCTGCTGCAAAAATCGAGCGATGTGTGCGAGCTCTCTGCTCGGGGTCTCGTGCATGGGATGGATGTGTGCGCCGCATGTGCTGCTGGATGGACGAGGTGAATTCGATACCTATACGGACAGGGGAGCGTGGGCTTTGGTGGTATGGGTCGTAACGCGCGGCGACGAGTGAGGATGCTGTGCCGATTGGCTTTTCGAGGTTTTTTGCGGGAAAGACAGGACGGGGAGGCTTTTTTTGACCTGGAAATGTGGGTGCAAGAGGCAGAAAAAGTGGAATATGAGTGGTATTTGTATTTTACGTGATGTTTTAAAAACGGATTATGATATATTTTTTAATTTCTTCAGAGTAACAAAGAAATGACGGATTTTTCTGGAATCGCGGTATTTCAGAGTTACATTCGATAGAGCACGAAGTCCAAAAAGTATAATAGATAAAAGTGTGGTGTCAGAGAATTTATCGAATAATTACAATAACTTAACTAATGTAGAATATAAAAAATAGTAATGTTTATAATTTTTAGTTCAAATCTAAATATAGGTTTGAGTTTTGGTTTTGGGAAGCTGGTAATAATAAATAGACACTTTGCACATACGCTTAGTACCTAAGTCTTTTGTTGAAGTGTTCTCTCGACTTCGTTCAGACTGCGACTGACTGTTTGACGCTATGCTTTATGCTCGAACGCCCTACTTTTTATGATCCCTAATCTATGTTTTGTTTATGGATACATGTATGTGTGTATGTGTGAGTATATTTCATATTATGGTTTGCCTTTTCGTCAAGTTACATTCGATTCCACTGAAAATGACTAATAACCATAGAGTAAACCGGATGTATATATAACGCATACTACTAAGAATAATAATTAAAGTGAGAAAAAAAATAAGAAAAAAAAGTAAGAAAGAGAGAAGTAAGTAAGTAAGATAAGTAAGAAAATAAATTATTAATTTTTGTACATATATCAATAATGAGCCTCTGTTAGTGTGCCCTCGAGGCAATTTTCTCGGGTAAACGCTGATTACTAAGTTTTCAAACTTCAATTTTGTCTTCTTAGAACAAATTTTATATATTAAACAATTATTCTTCATAACAATTTTTTTTAAGTGAACAATGCTTATACTTTGGAAGTACAAAGAGAAATAAATAAAGCGTTTGCGATCATATTATAGTGTGCTCAAACACTTATACTTTACTATATGCTTCGGATATGTTAATGCATCCACTTGTATCATCTGCAAAAGTATATTTATCCTTATTACAGTATAGTTACTGATGTTGGTAATGCTCGTCAATTAATAATCTTAGTATTTTACTTTACAATGTATTTCCGAATTCATAATTAATGACCTTTAGAACTGAAACATGGCTTGTGGCAGTTAGTTGGACTGGGACTTGCAATTAGCATTTTTGTAACAATCTTGACGTTAATCAAAAAGAGAATATTAAAGTTATAGTTTAATTTGGTTTAAAGAAATAGTTTTTCATTTATCTATAAGAGATTTTTTATGTTACGGCTCACTTAAAGGCAACGACAGACCCTACATCAGAAAATTCAGCTTTATAAAAAAAAACTCCCTGCCGTTTAACATACCTCAAAAACTATAATGAATTAACGAAGAATGATTTCAAAATTTTCAAGCCCCGAGCTGCAGCAAAAGTAGGCACGAGCGTTAATTCAATCGCGAGGTAAAAAGAGAGATGGAGAAGTTTTCAAATTTTACGCCAGTTATCGCACGAACCATATAACACAACCTGGCGGCGGAGAGTACGAGAGAGAGAGAGGAAAGCCAGGCGTTAAACTTGATACCGGGGGGCCGCTTAACAGGTCGTTCGCGCCGAAAGGCACTCCGCTTTTGCAGCGGACCGAGGCAGAGAGTAATATCTCGGCAGCGCGTTCGCGTTCGCGAAGTAGATTATCGCTCGAATCTCGCCGCCGGACTCGCGCAAACTCGACATACACACACACACACACACACACACACAAGTACGTGAGAGCTCGTTGAGCATCGAAATCTGGACGCGTCAACGAGATCGAAGTTTCGGAAACTAGATTTGGTGCTCGCTCGGCCGCGCGTCCACGTTTGAAAAGAGCGCTAATCGAGATACGCCCGGTCCGGCCTGCCTGCCTGCCTGCCTGCCTGTCGACCTGATTCCTTTTTAATCGAATCCCTTGTACGCTTTGACGCCAGTGCGCCCCGGCGCGATGACGCAGATCTTGACGCTGGAGCGAACTGCGACTGATGCTGCCGGCACGGCGTTGCTGCTGCTTTTCAAGTAATACGGGAGATTCTTTCTCTTGGGCTGTGCAGGCTTTAATCACGTTTGGCTACTTTCATGTATTTAATTGGCGCGAGAGGCAGGTGTGATGACAATTGAAGGATTAGTTGCCGATCGAGTATTTAGATACTGATTGGATTACTGGGATTATCGATTGAAAACGGGCATTGAATCAGTGAATTTATTGACCTACATTGACTTTGCGCCAAGGATTTAATACTCATGCTTTTTGCTTCCTCAAAGAGGAAGCTTTGCGATAGGAACAAAAAAAAAGTTTTGCTAAACACATGTTAGAGACATGTTTTAAGATATAAGGAATCAAAATACACTATTTTTAGAAAAATGGATGTCTGTGTATATGTGTATGTATGTATCCATCGATATCTCGAGTAATCCACGGTAAAATTTAATATTTTAGTGTTCATTTTGTTTGTTTTTTTTTAAACGAAGGGGGCACAATAATAATATTTTTAGTTTATCGGATTCGTTTTTGTTTTTTAGACATTTTTCAATTTTTGGCTTTTAGTTTTTCGGGTTTTTTGGTATGCACACCTATTTTGAGGTATTATTTAGAAAGAGATGTAGCAATTTACAATTAATTTATCAGAACAAAGAATTTCACATAGGAACAATTAATTTAGTTTGAGGAAGCTAAGTGCCAATTAATTAGCAGCGGTTTTTAGAATTCGATACCAAAATTCCTTTATTAAGGGAAAAGTTTTGAATTTTTATTTAACGGAATTAAAATGGAATTCGTAAGTGCTAAAAAAAGACAGAAAATTATTTCAAAATTTTATTAAATCTTTGGAAAAAAAATACTTTTTTCAATCATATTATTGATTTAGTATTATTATACAATGTGTTAATTTATACTTTTATCATTTCCTCTGAAAATAAATTGAAATTCTTTAGAACTTTAACGATATTTTCCATATTACTGTCAGATTCTTTTCGACAAAATGCTGAAAATAACATACACTTACCACTCCGCTGTAAATCCAGCCTGAGAGGTCATATCTGGTCATTATGAACAAAGTAATGCTGCATGACACACCGATAACGAGTATCAGTTAAAGCCATTACGTATCTCTCTCTCTCTCTCTCTCCAAAAAATTCAAGACACTCCTGCGAGAGTGAGAGAGAGCGAACAAGGATCGACGAGCAAAAGCCCTCGCAGTCCGACTCGCTCGCGATTTCAAGCATCGCCATTTTTCTCGCTCGGCGAAATTCCGCGATGCGGAATTATCAAAACCTGCGCGCCCGCGCACGGCATACAACGCGCGAGTATATGTATAAGCCAAGGAGTCCACTCGCTGACGATAACGACGAAAGAAATTTCCGTCCCGAGGCAATAACTCGTCGGCCGCGGCGGTTGCGTCCCGTCGAACGGCAGCGAGAATGAGCGATAATAAAATTAACCTCCTACATATATATACATACACACGCGAGAGGTTTTGCTCTCGGACGAGGTAGAAGAGGAAGAAGAAGAGGAGCCAGTCTCTGCGGCTCAAAGACGCCGAGGCTGGCGCCTTATCGCTTAACCCACTCGAAATTTCCTCTCTCGAGAAACGTTTTTCCCCCTCTCTGTCTCGTCTCTCTATCTCTCTCTTATTTTTATCATCCATTTTCTTTCCTCCGACTCCACCTCTTCCTTCGTTTTTTCTCAGCTCGAGGTCTCTCACATGCTCGATTCACAAAGTCACTCTCCTCGCTCCTCGGCCACGCTTCTTTTTTGCATCGCGCCGAGGCAATTGAACGAGGAGAGGGAGAGTCGAGGCGCGCGGATAGACCGGCGCAAAAAGTAGCCGAAGAAGTTGGCTCCGCGCGCGCGCGCGCAGGCTCAAAGGCGTCCGTTGTGTCGGCTGGATTAGATTAATGAAATTGCCATCACGATGACACACTTGAGGAAGTCTTTGGAGTCGTTGTGGATGGATTTAGTGCGTTGGTGCTGAGCTTCGATCTGTCGGGTAATAAAGTCTTCTATGCACTTTATTTTACCATGGTGAACGGCTTAGGATACAAATGGATACTTGTATTTCCGTAATATATATTAGATGATACAATCGAACCACGATAATTCTATCACCGATAATTCGAAATCTTTAATAAGTGGGAGACAGGGTATATAATGGTTTCATTCAACGGTTTAAACCTTAACCAATATAGAATTGACTGAATTATTCGCAATTTGTTGTTTACTCAAATATATATATGTATATATATTTTAATATCTTTACCGAATCTTCCAAAATTACTTGAAAAACATGATAATTTTTCCCCTATATTCTGGCAAAAATTACCACAATTTTGTTCTCAGTGTACAGCTGTTAAGTTATGGAACGTAATCTTTCATTTCATTGATGATTTGAAGTATTTATTACTGTCTCCGATGTGTTAATTCAAAATAATTCTCTTTTATATTAGTAAATTTTCTTTGTGTACAATGCTTACAAGTTTAGTCGAAGCAGTACTATTATATGTTGGAATGTTTGTAAGATGTTTATACGAACATTTGTTAATTTAACTTATTTGAAGAAAATGAATAGAATCATTTTGATTTTCAGAAACAATTGTATATTGAATGTAGTTTTTCCCTGTCTACCATCGTATCTGAACTTCAATCAGTGGATACGGGCATTATAAAAAAATTTAAAGCGCCTATATAGAAACCAAGTTATTATGAACTTACTAGCCGTAAAAAATATAATCAGGAATATTATATAATAATTATTTGAATCTTGGCAATGATCTATAAATTTTTTAAAACAATCTAATATCAAAATTACGACTGATTACGAATCAAAAGTCAGAATTTCAAAAAACAAAATGCCGAAGCCAGCACGAGGATATTGCAAGGACAAAGGAAGTGTAATTTAATTGGATCTAACCCACTAATACTGTCGACTGCCGATCTGCCTCGGAAAAAATCATAACAGAAGAGACTGGTTACGTTGCTTGGCGTTGTGTTTGTGTTTTTAGTCGATTATTCATTAACTATTAAGAAATATGTGTTTCCCGGGAAGTAATCAAGGTATTTGATTTGAATACATCCTGCATTCATACTAAAGAATCTGTATTTGAGACCAAGCTCACCTATGCTTATTTCAAATGCACATACGTATACTTAAATTAAAAACTTTATTCTCTCAGTGTAGTGTAAAATCGTCATACAGACAATTATAATGGAAACTTTTGTGAAAAATTGGTAAAACTGAATATGCAAAGATTATTGAAATCCAATTTGGTAATGAGTGACCACAAAAACCGCTGTGTACTAAATTTTATCAATTTTTATCGAAATATGTATAAAACTGAGTAAACACTATAGTTACTGACTCCTCCATGTTGTTTTTTTTTAATTCGGACTGCTGATTCGTAATCAGCGACCCCGAAAACCCCTGTATACCAAGTTTTATTATTTAAGGTTATTAATACATTGATTTATTATATATAGAGTCCGAGGTAGTAAAGTTTGTATTCAACCATTTTTTACAATAATATGTAGATACGGTTTTTTTGCTGCAAAAGTTGGATAAAGTTACGCTCCAATACCAACGAAGATCGTGTGGGTATCTACATGTATTTTTCTTCATGTGTTTTCGTTACCGGCGCGGGATCCACTTTCCCAAATCAAAAAGCGTATCTACAGCAGCTACGCTTTTAGGGTTGTATTCCCGGTTGAAGTCGAGGAGAAATACAGAAAATCATGCAAGTACAGTTATCAGTCTACAGATACCCATTTTCTTCGTTTGTAATTCTTTAAAATCTTTGTAGATAGGATAATTAGGACCTAATTTCTCATTACAATAATTATAATTAGTAATTACTATTACTATAGATGAATGCATTTCTTCACAACGAATCCAACGGTATAAAAAACTAATTTTTCATAAAAAATGCAGATACCCACTTTTTTATTTGCACGGCAGAAATCGTGAGATAGAAAAGAAAATAATTAATTTTTAGAAAGGAAAATAATTAAGATAATTATGATTCATTATTCCAAACAAAGAATTACCTCGAAAAGTTCGTAAAATCAAAAGCAGTAAAAACATGTTTGATGTACACTATAAATATCTACTTTAATCGCAAATAATTGCCTTGCAATTACAAGCATGAGCTGTAACGCTATCGACAGTTTATATGTAATTTTCATGTGACAGCCAATGCCTGTCAAAATTTTCAGCAACGATATTCGCATTAGTAATTCGAAAAAATCGATAGATTAGCGAAATGAAAACACGAGCTGTAAAAATGCTCACCGTTTCACCCCATTACCCTGTGCCTGAAAATAGCTCAGTCGAGAGGTAATATTATTAAAACGGCTTAGAATTTAATTTGACGGGATATGCTCGTCGCTCTCTGACCCATATTGCCGTTGATCGATATAATCCCGTAGTGTATACGTAACCTATAAATTGCAAGCACGTGCAAGTTAAATTAGAATTTACCGAGAAATAACGTTCGTTTATAGCACCTTCACAATTGAACAAAATAATACTTTTCTAGCATATTGTTTCGTCTATCGAATCATTATTAATTTTTGTATTATTATGACTGCTAATTAATAACACTCCATTAAAACAGTTAGTCTCCAAAATCTACGAATCCACTATTAGAGAGTATCCAATTATCCATGCATAAGTACAATACTGTTCTGCCCTATCTTGTGCTGCCGGCTCAGATTTTAGAACTGATAAATATATTAACGTGTGTGTGTATGGAGCCTTTCACATCATGCGTCTTAAAACGTGGGAGAAATTTTAATTAATTTATTTCGTACATTTCTATTGAATTACTAATAATTTGATTCATTATCAATTTATGCCATGTAAAATAGTAAAAAATATTTAAATTACGTTTTTGTACAATGTTACATAATGCGCTTTTCTGCGAATAGCGCATGATTACTTCATGTCGAGTATTATTAATTGTTTGAGTGTCAACATTCAAACACTATGACTCCATGCATTATCAAATTAGTTAATGATATTAACATCGACGAAAGTTTTAAGTAATTAATTAAAAACTTTTCAGTGTTTTATTAGACGCATAATTTCAAAGATCAACACATAATTCTAAATACGTATGCATATAGACTTCTTAGTTCTAATGTTACTATATGTTTGGACAGTTTTAGAGTTTGTGAAATTTTCTTCGTGATGCAACATTCTTTGAACAACGAAGATTGGCGGATCACAATGCAAATCCTAAAACTGACCAAAAATAGCACAACAACTGACATAGATGTCGTACAATAATACGTCAGTTGTGTACCTCACCCCCGTTAACGGTAGACACTATCGCAATCGACTGTATGGCACAACACTTACGACAGTGGCATAGGTATCGTATCTGCCGTCGACGGAGTTAACGCACAATAACTTACGAATCGTCGTACGACATCTACGTCAGATTCTGTGCAATGTGCTTATAAGACTATGTCCTGATCGTACGACACTTGCAATAGTATCATAGATTTTACGCTTTGACTTACACTGTAAGCAGTGGTCATAAAGTTTGCTTGCTACATTTTAAAGCTTTTTCGAAATCCATGATTGTAGAATTCAATTAACTAATTATACGACATTGCCATAGTTCCGCGCGACATCTACGTCAGTCATTGTGCTGAAGCCTTAAGGCCATCGCACAGGAACTGACGTAAATGTCGTACTACAGTGTTGTAGGTATCGTATGCCGTTGACCGGTGTAACGCACAAGCCTCGATCGTATACTACAAAGTTTGCACACTACATTGTAACGTTATTTCGAAATTCACAAATGTAGAATTCAATTTAAAGATTTTAAAATACTGTCGCAATACCGTAGAACTTCTACGTCAGTTGTCACGCTAGGGCCTTTAAAGGCTTACACTCCCTTATACAGCAGCGGAAAATAGTACATCAGCCGGCGCAATAATCGAGGACCCCATCTGGCGAAACTGCAGAGGCCATAGCATCATCTCCATAATTCCTCGCGATATTTCTCGTGCAGCGTGCGCCGTCACTCTTTCACTCTCCATCTCTCGCATCCGTGCGGCATCTGCTCTCTTTTACCTCTCCTCTCTCCTCGCTCTTCTCTCCACCACTCCAGTGCCGGAGACTCGTGTCCTGAAGCTGAAGCTGGAGCTGTAGCTGGAGCCTCAGCCAAACTAGCGCTCGTGCAGACGCACGAGCGCACGGACGACAAGCAGCAGCAGCAGCAGCAGCAGCAGCAGCAGAGAGAGAAGAGAACAAGAGAAGGCTGCTGGCTGCTGCTGCATGCACGCGTCCGCGCACGCGACATGTGGCGAGGTGCACGACAACGCGACGCAGCCGCCCGCCGATCCCGGGGATTGCACGATACGAGCGAGCGAGCAGGCAGCGGCTGCTGCCTGCGGTTCACGTCAGATGCAACGAAGGAGGAACTGGCAAGAGAGAGAGAGAGAGAGAGAGAGAGAGAGAGAGAGAGAGAGAGAGAGAGAGAGAGAACGGAGATAGAGGTGGCACTAAGTCGCCTGTCGCTGAGCCACGTCCTCGGTTAGGGAGAGCAGAGACTCCAGCTCCAGCTCCAGCTCCGTCGTCGCGTGGCTTATTGCTAAATGGAAGTGTCTGCGGCATCCCGCGCGCGCGCGTGTTCTCTCTTCTCTATCTCTGGAGACCGACTCCGGGGGTCTGCTTTTGCTTATTGGCGGATTGATCGATTATTTAACGGCGCATTAGGCAGCCTGAATTCGCTCGCTTGTGTCGCCGCCGCTGCTGCTGCTGCTGCTGCTGCTGCTGCTATGCTGCACTGGTACTGCTGCGATGTGTAATGTCCCGTGAATAAGTGAAATTAGCCCGTCGCACTCGCGGTGCTCTGGGTTTGTGTGTAGGTTTGCGAGAGAGTGAGAGAGAACAGGAGATGGTTCAAATCTGTTTTGCGGTGACGGTGACTCTATTGATTTAATTAAATTTCCGTGCATTGCTTCTGCAATTTTGAGAAAGCAGAGCTTTTTTTGGTGCTTGCTTAGCTTCTTTTTCTGGAGGTTGTTGAAGTCGATGCATGCTTGCACGTGAGTGAGCGATTATCTGTTATTGCGAATCGGAATTGCTGTCAGAGGAATTCGGATGAATGAATCACTTGTTATTATTAATATATTAATATAAATACGTATACGTTTGATATTCACTGTTAATTATTGTCGATCTTTATGCATAACTATTGTTTTCCCTGACCAGAAAAATCAATTAAACCCCATTTAAACCTTTAATATTGGACAAAATTGCCATTCAAATTCTTCATTTTAATCGGGAATTTGAACAATTTGATGGGTTTTTATGTGTTCCTTTAATCCGGGTTAATGATATAAAGAAATAAGATATTGTAAATTTGACAATCCCGATTTTCAAATTTGTCTCTTTGTTAGCTAACTTTTCAAGTCTTTGTTGGGCTGATATTGTATTATGTATATAATATTGTACAAAAACTAACATTGTATGTCATTGCTAAATTGGTTACTCATTAATCCCTTGACTATCAGGTAAAAAGCGAATGCTTGTAGATCAAGAAAAACCAATTTGAGTATCCAAACTCTGACTTTAAATTCATATTTAACAGCCTAAAAGCTCTCAGAAGTATCATTTTTAGTTTTAGATACTGCAATTGACCAATTTATACTTATTGACACAATGGATTAATGTGACGATTTTTCCGTCATCGTGCACTCTTGACCAATTTTGTACTAGCAGATTTTTCCGTCATTTACATAAATAAGAAATTACACTAAAATCTCTAATAAATACTAATTATTCGCAACAATTGTAACGCTAATTCTGAAAATATTAATGTATGCTTCGTCAACAGCCCATACAACCAGTTAACGAACTCTCGCAACATCGCAACATCGTATACATCTGTCGAATGGTTGCAGTTTCCTCTCGCAGGTGCATTCGCCCAACCCCAGTGCATAAAACCGAGAGAGAGCAAGACACCAAGAGAGAGAAAGAGAGAACAGCAGCAGCGGCAGTTGGCTCACGATATCGACGTACTTCTTACAAGCATCCGATCCTCGTTCGGCAAAATCCACCCAATATATACCACGCGAGAGCTTTTGCCTGCGAAACCTCACAGATCCAGTACACTCCTATATACGCGCACCGCCGCATACAAAGTATCCTCGTGCTACGGGCTACAAAATCACCCTGTATAAGGAGAACGCGAAGAGAGAGAGGGAGAGAGAAGGCGAGGGTGAGTTAGCCCAGTTTACGGCGTCTGAAGTTTAAAGCCTGAATATGTCGCGCGCAGGTCGCCGCCCGCGTTATATTTGCGCCCGCGCGCGCGCGCCAACACGCCAAGTGAAGTAGAATTTTACGGTCGTATAAGGGCAAACGTCGCAAGCGTGGAGCCGAGAGTAAAGTGCAAGCTTGCTAGCGGCGGCAGTAGCAGCTAGACCCACGGACTCTGCGCTGTGCTGCAGTGACGACGACGACGACGACGCTACTGCTGCATTCGGACGAGTTTAGCCTCTGATCGTTATATGGGCTGCCGGGGTGGCGGAATGGCAAAAATATCGTCCCTTAACTACTGCTACTGCGCTACTACAGGGACGGGAATTGCTTTCTCTCTCTCTCTCTTGCGGTGTTATTGCTTTGGAAAGTTTCAGAGTGAGCTTTATGTTTTCTTACCTCGTCTACTCTTTTGTCTCGTAAAATTAGTCTGTCTGGAATGTGGAACATTGGTCGTAGGATGAAATTGAAAGATGATTTGTTAAAGGGATTTTGTGTTACTTTTTGTCGACGTTTGGACGATGGGGAGTGCACGTGAAGCAGAAAAAATTGCCCCATGCACTAGAGCGTAATTCAGGCGTGAACAGATTAATATTTTTGTTGTGCGAGTTGACGCATATTTCTTCCTCAAGACTGACACTGATAAATGACTCGCCGTGTCGCGTATTTTTAACACTTTTGCATTCTGGTAATATAGATTTTTCATGTATTTTCGTGCTGAAAAATCAGACGTCTTAACCCTTTGACGCGGAGTGACAGAACAGTATGCTGCCAGTGTTTGATCGAGTTTTAATTTCTCGAGTATTGTTCTATATCGGTTACGCATGGAGCCTCGTAATAGCTCGAATCGAATATGTACATTTGTAAATAGTTCCAAAACTCTTTTCAAATTGAAATGGTTTTACCAGCCTTAAATTTACAAAGAACTCCATTATCAAAACATCCAAATTAACCCAAAATTATTCACTCAACGCAAACACCATTATTTTCCGTTGACCCCTGCAGATCCCTCACTCTCCACTACCATATACAATTCCAACCAAAAGGGCCTTTCTAGGCTGCACGCCAGTGCGGGTAAAATCCCCGGGACTATGCAAAATTGTGTTTGCCAAAATATTTTTCAATCTCGCTCGCCATCAATCTCCGCTTTGACTCTCGAGCCTCCAAAGAGCCTCTCTCTACCCAACAGCAGCGGCAGCAGCAGCGTGGCACTCGGCAAACATATTCTCATACGCTGCAAGCTCTCCTTAATTCTCTTCTCTTTGCCCTCGTGGAGAGAGAGAGAGGCAAAAAGAGGAGGAAGCGGCGAAGAAGCGAGCGCGAGAGAAAGACGACGTCGCCGGGCTGACGATGACGGGCTAACGTGGTAAACACCTTGTCACCGTCGGCTATATAATATTTCACAGGCTACCGGGTGTAAGGATGCGCGCGCGCGCGGCGAAAGTGACGGGACTAAAAAAAAAGGAGAAGAGGAGGAATGGAGCGCGCGCGCGACCCGGGGGATGGGAGAGCGAACTTTGAGAATTGGGGTGTGAAGGAGTGCGCGAGCGGAGAGTCCGCTCCTTGTGGCAGGCTAATTAAAGCGACGACGTGACTCCGTATCGCCGCAGCCGCAGCGAGAGAGAGAGAGAGAGAGAGAGAGAGATAGCAAGGTCCGGGCTCGTTCTCTTGCTCTTGTTCTTGGTCGTATTCTTCTTCGTCGTCATCGTCGTCGGCTTCTTTTTCTGCCTTTGTGGCCTCTGCGTGCGTGTGTGTGCGCTTGCGCGCTTGGGTTGGGACGTTTTGGCAGTGCTAACCTCTTGGGCGCGAGCTGAGTCAGGGAAAAATTATTCGGCTGCGTTAAGTGGAACGACTTCGTTATGTTGATGGAATGTTTAGGTTGTTATTTTCATAGGTTGATTGGGCTACAAGATATTGTGGATTGATTCTTTAAATGCAATAGAGTGTAAATACATTCATTACATTTTTGGCTATTGAAGGAAGTAAATACAGAAATTAATACTGAATTAACAAAAATAATTTGTTGTTATTTTTATATGAAAATAGTGTTCATAGAAAATGTGATAGCATTTCTTCGCCGAATGATAATCTAGAATTAGAATTCTAAATTTAATATGCTCGAACGTTCTTTTTCACTGTACTTCGATTTAAAGGTATATTTGTTTAAATGTATTATGAACAGATTTATATAAAAGGATAGAATATGCGATTATTCATTTAAATTTTATTATAAACTAAAGATGTACCAATTTATTAAATTAAACCAGGTCTTTGAAGACCTGTTAATTAATTCATTAATTTGCTCTTTTTATTGTCTTGAACATACTTTATCAACCTGATCTCTATGAAAAAGAATCCTATGAGTAGATCAATTTTTTAGGTCAGCCTACAGAGAACTAATTGCATGTAGGAGAAATTTTTCTTCAACTCCCTCAATGACTCAAAAATGATCTTATTTGTATTATAGTTTTGATCATGTTTAATGTTATAAATAGGTTATTTATAATTGTTGTAAATATTAAGTGTTTCGATATCTTCTTCCCTTTAAAGAATATTACATTCATCACCACCATAATTGCTATCATACCATAAATTTCAAATCGAAGCACGTAAATCAAAGCACACCTCTCCGTATTTACTCATCCGTGAATTATTCATCGAATGCAAATGTTACAATTCACAAATGTTGGCATTACTTCAAAACGGCAAAACCCACTAGGCTAATTCCCGCGTATTTGTCAATGCTGTAACAATATTCCGTAAATTAGCAGCTACATCCACAACCGCCGTATCGCGCGATATACGCGCCATCGCAAAGTGCGTATAACGCTCGCTCATTCGGATGCACTCGCTAACTCCCTCGTCAAAACTAATTGGCACATCGAACTCTCGCGGCCAAACCGACGTCAATTTTCCTCGTGTCTAACGCTCTCTCATCGCGACACTTGCCTCGTCTTTGTCCCTCTGTATCCTCCGTCTCTCACTCTCTCTCTCTCCCATTTCGCGAGAGTGTGCACACACAGAAAGTTGGCCCTCTAGCTTGGCGGCGGCGGCGGCTCTTAAAAGCCCAAGATGAAAGCGGAATAATGCGCGTATTAGCCCGCCAGCAGCAGAAGCAGCGGCAACCGAGCGACCGAATATAGAGACGCGGGGCCCTTGTCGCCTCTGTCGCCGCGCGCATCAACATTTGTTTTCTCCGAGCTGTGAGAAGACTGCACTGCACACACACACACACAGACACACACAACCGGCAAAGGAGCATCTTTCCCAGCATCTTCTTCGTCTTCGTCTTCTTCTAGCTTCGCCTCTTCTGGGTATTTCGTTTGTAAGGCGCGCGAATCGCGCTCAAGAGGTGGAGGAGGAGGAGGCTCTCATAAACGAGCAAAAAAGCAACAGCAGCAGGCTTCTTCAAAGCGCAAGGAGGGTATTAAAACCCGGCCTTTGACACTCTGTTTTCTCTATTTTTGCTCGGCTATAAATTTTCCTCCGAGCGTCCTTTGCCGTATTATGCCCTGTTATGACTGAATTTGCGACGCGGAAAAATTATTTCCGCAAAGGAGCAGCAGGCGTCGAACAATTTGCCAAAGAACGCAAAACCTTGACGTTTATAAAGGGCGAGCTTGTACAGCGAGTTGAGAAGCAACCAGGTCTACCCCCTCTCTCTCAGCTTGATTACGTATAAAAGAGCAGTAACTGATTTTTGATGCCAAAGTGCGCCCGGCTTCCCCCTGGCTCGTTTGGTTGTAATAAATTACTTTGTTACCACGGTGCAATTCCCAAGGGGTTCGTCACTCGGCGCAGACGTTGTACATGCTTTCTCAGCATGTAAATGTCTTGCAACTTGTCTCGCGCCACGTAACGCTCTGTAATTAAGGTAATAAATTCAGCGCAGCCTCGATGGCCTGAATAACCTGACGTCTCGAAAATTCGTATATCACGCTCGTCGTGGGGCCGATATAATTGATATCCCCCGACAATCAAATTACACCAGCGTTGCAGCGTTGCGTCACACGGCTCGCGGAGACGGATGTGTATACACTCCGCGCTCTTGGTTACACTTCGCGAGTTACCAGGGGAGATAAAGAAAGAGAGACACGTCGTACGGTTAAAAAGTGAAAATATCACTCATAACATAATGTGCACACAATCGAGAGCGATCCCCTTCACTTTCCACAGAGCTCGCGCGCGCACTCGAGAGGAGAAATGTATAACCCCCCGGAGCAGGAGCTCGTGCAGTCGGCAAAAACTGGCCGCTATAAAGCAACTAACAGCAGTAACGCGAAAGAAACACACATCCGCGCGCGAGCGTCGAGCGTGATTCTCTCCTTGAGGCGCTCGTTAACCGCTACGGGGACGACGTAAAAGTGACGAAAAGAAAAGTCCCCGACGGCCTCGTGATCACGCCGGTTGATCTCGTTTTTGTCCGCGATTTTACGTAATGTTGTCTTATAAATCTATTCTTTGCTCTGTATCTCGTGATAGTTTGCGCCCCGTTTTGCCCCGGGTCTGTAGTGCAACACGGGCATTAAATAAATATCCAATCCATCAGTTTGCCTCACTGTTGTCGGGAGTGCCTTGTTAGCTTAGCGCACTGCAGTCAATGAAATGTTTGACTTGGAAACAGGATGTTTTTCAATTTGAATTGGATTCCCCATTAGCAGTCGGAATTAACGCAAATTAAAAACTAAATCTTTTTATTTGCTAATTAGATCTTTAAAACATGTTTGAAATATTATTGAACTAAATGAAAACGTAAAGCTTTGTTTGGTCCAAAGGTTGGTTTAGGTTCGAGTTCAGAATCCATATTTGAGTGAATATATTCGTTCCATGCATATCCGGTGACAACCTCTGGAGCTAAATTTGTTAATAATCCCCCTCCGCAGAAAGCCGAGTATACTCATCAAAAATATACGAAACCTGTTTATTTTGAAACGCGAATTTAAAATCCTTTGTAATACAATCATCTTCAAACTTTAAAATTAAAATTAAATAATGCAGCTTTAATATATCCAGACATGGGCAAGTACATATCTTTTTAAAAAAGTGCTTTAACAACATTTAAAATTATTTATTGGAATAAATGAAACTTTGAAGTATGCATACGTTTTTTTTATCAGTAGTATTCAGATGATTATATGCTTGAGTAAAGAGGCATTCCAGAATTAAAAGCAAAAAACAAAAAAGATGCTCTTAATAAAACAATAACTTTGCACTACCAAAAATACTTACCTGATATGTAAGCATTTCCGCATCTTTGGCTAAACATGAAAGTATATTATAGAACTTTTTGTAACTTTTTAATTATTATTTAACTTTAAGCTACCTAATACAATTTAATTTAATATTTCAGGACCACTATTTTGAAAAACATAAGTATATCCCATGAAATTTACACTCATTTGAATTCAAACATCTGAAAAACAATTCTTGCTCAGGAAGGTTTATGCTACAATGAATGTTGGATTCCTCCACATTCAAGATATATAATATATAAGAGTGTCAGGAGCCTGATGTAAGCTTCCAATATTATTAATTGTCTACTTCGTGTGCTTCGATGCTTTCTCTCATTTCCTCCCGGCACATGCCAGTAGCGTGAACATGCCTCCTCCAGTACAATCGACATCGCGTACTTCCATTCCAGACTCGACGCATTCAACAACCTCCTTCTAAGCTTCATATAAAGCGTATCTTACAAAATTGCGCGACGGCACGGCGCCCTCAAACCTCCCCTCCCCTGCTCCCTGCTCCTTTACCTCGCTCTCCTTCGTCCTGACGATCCTCCAGCTCTGCCCTCTTGGCTCCTCCTCATCTGCGTGACGCGAGTCCTCCTGCACGGCAGCTATATACACGCTTTTACAGCGCGCAAGGAGCAAAGAAGTCAAAGAGAGAGCGAGAGCGAGTGGGATCCCAATTAGACGGACCTGGCCCGAGGCACCTTATATATATAGAAAGGTCTTTCCTCCTCGCGTGCGCCTGCAAAAGCATCATGGCCAGAGGATAGGCCTGCGAACTACCGAAAAAAAAAAGAAAAGGGGGATAATCAAGGAGGGCTCTTGCGATTATCGCCGGGCAGCGGCAGCGCCAGCGGAGCACATTTGGTCTATAAGAAGCTTCTCTCTCGTATCGGCCCTCGGGCTGTACTATTCGCACAATGGCTAATACGGTTCTTTTCTCGCCTTTTGAAAATCTTTGGCTTTGCAATGGACGATGATTGGTCTCTTGTTTTCTTCCCTCTGCTTCGTGCTGTATGCGGGACACGGGGGCTCGCGGGTGTGATGCACCGCCGGTGCGATCGATCCTCGTCCAGGTGGCTGAGTATACACTAATCGAAGGCTCGTGTGTGCCGTGTGTGTCCATTGTGTATTATACGCGCTAGGTAGCGTGGCGTGTGCGCGCGGACGAGGCGCTATCGCGTGACGCGTGGACTCTGGATCATTGTCGCATTGTCGATTCCACACGACGACGACGACGACGACGACAACGACGACGACAGGGTGATGGCGTTGTTGTTTGTCCATCGCCGGACAAATTGGACGCGTGATGCGGCTTCTGGTGTCTTTTTCTTGCGCGTTTGTCGGTCTGGTTCTGTTGTTGAAATGATGGGGATTTCTTGTTTAGGTGATCTTTCTAAAATTGCCGTTGTGCTGACTTCTTTGAGGTGTATATATGATTTGGAAAGGACAGAGCCCGCGGCGTCCTTCAGCGCCATATGTTAAAATCTACCTAGATGCATATTTAATCTGGTTTAAATAAAAAGAACATAAACTGAAAATAGCACGAAATGGTCATGATTAATTATTTACGATTTTAGCTGAACGATTCAAACCGTGTATTATTCATAGCTGAATGTTAGAACTAGTGATATTTTCGAGGTAATATGTAATGCAAGCTATCACTTGTTAGAAAGTGATAGGCAGGTGCTAAGTACATGCTTTGGTTTATATATAGAAAGAATAGAATATCGTGTGAATTTAAACGATTGATCTGTATAAAATATTTAATTTTTTTTTTACACTGACTCAACTACATTCTTAATATTTACTTTATGTAAAAGATTCATATCATTTGTCTGTGGGGATTAAAATCGTGTTTTTCTTTCTATCACCAAACATATAGTTAAACTAATAATATTTCTTAACACGTGAAGAAGTAGGCTCTTTTCCATGCATGTAAAGCGGATGGAAATTTTCTCATTTCGAGCGTGGTTGCTAAAACTATGTAGAAATAGCTTCATTTCCTCCCTAGGGATGAAATAAACTCATTTCTTTCCTTATAAACATTTATATTCAATATATATTTTTAATTGTATATTGTATGTGAGTAGCTCACGACTCATAATGCGCCACTTTCCATCCGCCTTACACACATAAAAAAGGGCCTATATATGTTACACTTATATAAAAAATACAGTGTGTAACAGGGGGACGGGAGGGCAATATCTAGCTCGGGTGATGATTTCAGTACTCGTCTTTGTCTCGGGTGCCTTCAGCGCCCTCAACTCCGACTCGTGCAAAATCGTCCTACCCTCGCTAGAAACATTTCCCCCCCTTATTGCACAATATACTATTGTTAGGAACAACATATTCCATTTTGTCAATGAATAGTTACAGTTATGTTTAATATTCAATTAATCCGAATATAAGGTATTTTTTCTCAAACATATTAACTACAAATCTCAGTTCACTATCATTATGAACATTGATAGTAGTCATGGAAGATTGTTGTACATAATACCTAAAACTAGTATCTTTAAGGTCATATAATTGCATCCCTTTTCTTTGGGTTAAAACGTTGAAAGGAAGCTTTTTTTAATGCTTTATGAATTTGATGAAACATATTAAAATTTTAAATCGCAAAATACCTAGTAAAACCAAATAAAAAACCGTAGTACCTTCAGAAATAATTTATCAAATACTTCCACCTAAAATTCATCAATCCTTCCGTCTCAAATTTTCAATCCATAATAAAGTGCGCGCAGCCCACGGGCAAAGGCCCGCGGCTGGAAAACGGAACATCCAATTAAGAAATTTCTCAGTGCGTTATTTTCCTTCACGTGCAGCAAGAAAATCCATACCCCCCTCCGACGTAATAAATTAACGATACAAATTATTTTGCCCGGTTAACCTTTTTTGTGTGCCTCCCCCCCGCGCTCGGCTTTCCTCATTATGCAAATTTTGCCCGCACGACAAGCAAAGCGGGCGCGCACGAGCAAGAGCGAGAGAGAGAGTCCTGGCCACATTCCCTTTTCCTCTATTAATAAAGCGGGATCTACTCCAGACCTATACGTATATATACACACACGCCATCCAATCTCGCAAGGAGGGCAACTGCAGCAGCAGCAGCGGCAGCAGCGAAGCTCGGCAAAAAAATTATAAACAGCGGCAGCGGCGGCGGCGTTGGCCAGGAGATGAAAATTCCATCAGATACAAAAGCGGCGGGGCCGGCTTGATTGCAGCTCCCGCGACGTAACGCTCATGAAACAACAAGGAAAAAAATCACACGTGGAAATAGGTACACGTTATAATACACAATAACCACCCAGCAGGTCTCGAGTGTGTATATATATATATATATATATATATATATATACACATATATATAATATAGACACAATCAGCTGGGGATCCTGGGACAAGAGCGCGTCGTCGCTGAAGGCTGAGGCTGTGATCCCCCTGAGCAAAAGCGTATTAGATATATCGTCGAGAAAGTAGAACCGAGCGCGCGGGTTAAGCGGTTATATGCACGACCTTTCCTGCAGAACGGACTCGGTGGATTCCGTTCTCCCGGTGCACTCTGTATGTGTGTGTGCAGTGTACGTCGCGAAAAAGAGAACGGGGAACGGTGCAGAGAGCGGCGGTATAGATGGATGGATAACGCCGCAGCCGCCGGACCCCGCCCGTCGAGTCCTGCGGTATATTGCGCGGCGTGCCGAATCGAGTACGTTTATATATAGTTATAGCTGTGCGTGTACGAGATCCTTGCGCGCGGCCTTTTTTTCGGGTTTACTTCAGGCCGCGAGTTTTTGAATGGGTTGTACGCGGGGAGAGAGAGAGAGAGAGAGAGAAAGATCTAAGGGCCGAGATTGCGGAAGTATGCGCTTTTGTGCATGAGATCTTTTCGGTTGGATTATGCGCGATGGCAAGGAGATGGCGGAGTCGAGAGCGTGCTTCGGAATTCAAGGATGAGTTTTTGCGAATTATACTCGGTTTTTGGTGTTTATGCGTTGTAAGTACGTTGATCGGCAGGTGGTTTAATAAGTAATGGACGTCTCGAAGCGAATTAAGAATGTTTGCCGCGAAGCACAAAGTTGTTTGGTGAACCAAAAAAGATTTTGGATTACGGAAGTGCAGGTTAATAAAAGATTATGCAACGTTCGTTTAATATAATTCATCTCGTATGAATGCAAAACTGAAATATTGTGTCTTGGAAATTTGCACTGGTGTAATAATGTGCACCGTTAATGGTTATGAGCTATCTTGCCGTGATAAGGTAGCGCGCTTTCCTCCTATTTATTATAACGAGACATTATGGTAATCTCGTTGCGATAAGGCAAAGTAGATTATTCAGAGAAAATATTTTGAACTTTGAATTTAAAAAATCCAATTAACTTCTTGTTTCAAAAAAGAGAACTTATTACAAAATGGGGAGCAAATGTAATTTTGAATATTTTTATAAAATTTAAAAACAAATCAAAAGATTGCAGTTCAGATCTGGGTCACCTAAACCATTTTTCTTTAAATAAGTGCAGTTTTATTTACAGTATGTGACTCTACAGTTGATTGCTTGAAATAATTTTCTTTCACTCTATGAATTAATGTGTTTACGCGGCCCCGGTGAAAATTCAACTTCCGCAATTCTGTCGCGCAACCCCTGGAAATTAAATAACATTCCACATATTATGCACCATTACGCCGGCAGAAGCGCGGCAGCCGGCGCACACATGCAGCTCTCCCCTCAATTTACACATTTTTCCGGCCTCTCTCGCGACTTAACGCACAGACACACACACACATCTCGAGCCGGAGAAACGGTTCTCCCAAAAATTTCTCATTAAAATTCGCAATTTCCTCGCTTACTCGGCGCTACTGTGCACTTACTTCCGCAACCATCAACCGGTACTTTCTTTGCGCAACGACGACGGCGACGACGACGACGACGACAGCGAATGAATGCACACTGCCCGCGAGCACGTTATAGCGCTGCGAGCACACCGAATAATCGCGAGCGCGCGCGCGCGCGCCGGTACAAATAGCTGTAAGTTTAACGCGTGCTGCTCCGGCTCAAGAGAAGATAGTATTATATAGAGGCGCCGCGCGCACGCGTATTATTTTCCCCGCGAACAATGAGCGGGAATTCGAGTTTTTATGAGGATAGAGAGAGAGAGAGAGAGAGAAAGAGCTGCGAGATTCACCAGCGAGATAATCAAGCGTAAATTGCCTATATCGTCTCGCTGGGTTATGTACAACGCGCGAAGGATATTACGACGAAGGGTTCAAGGCTGGCGTTGGTGTATGTGTATGTTGTTGTTACTGTTGCTGTTGTCGTTGTTTGTCTTGCGCGCACGCGTGATTTTTATTGTCACAGCGTTAATGCTGTTCTGGGTGCTATATCGTGTTTCGTTATAATATCGGAGCGCGAGAGTGTGTGTTGCAGCGTGAGAGTAGCTTCGACGGCTTTGCAATTAATTAACGGCCGCGCGAATGCGAGTAGCCGCTTCGGTTATGCATTGTTGCTGATCGGAGATAATTAATACGCGCGAGCGATATGTGCAGTGTCCGTGATCTTGTATTGTTCGTGCGAAAAGCGTCACAAAATGACTCCTGAACAATATGTATAATTGTATACGAAACATTTGTTTTATTTTTACTTTTATTCGAGAGAAGAAAAAGGATTATACATATTAAAAGTGTATTTAAGATTTATTATCAGCAATATTCATGAAATAATTCATCGAAGCACAGAATTTGGAAATAGTTCCTGCGCATAGCAAATTGATTGAAATTCTTAGAATATTCATTCTCAAACAATGAAGTATAATAATCTATAGATTTATACAAAATGCACACAGATTAAATTATAATGTTATCAAGATCCATAAATTATTTATGTGTAAGAATTATTTTCCGGTTATGTTAATAATTTTTTTCAATAGGTGCATGAAAAAGGCCCTTTTCCATGCTTACAAAGCGAATGGAAAATTGAGCATTCCAAGCGTCTTATAATGTTGATTACGCCCCGCTCCTGAGTTTCTTAGGTCTATGGACGACTCGTAATGCCCATTTCCCCATTCCCTTTGCATGCATGAAAAAGGCCCTATTCGCACACTTATTACAAAAAATACGATGTGTAACACGGATGAAAAAGGCTTTTTCAGAGTCGGATGATGATTTTAACACTCGTGTTCATCGCAGGCTCCGTCGGCGCCTTCGACTTCCACTCTTGCTCAATCATTATTCTCGCGTAGAAAATGCCAATTTTCGCCCCTAGTTGCACAATGTACTATTACATAAAAGAATACACATTTTCCTAAATAACTTTAAACCTAGTGATTCAACATTGTTGAAATTTGATGTGTCAGTTCGGCTTTATATGTACGTAACCAATGATTACACTAACGATTTAGCATTTTTTACCAACTGGCTTGGTAATTGCAACGATTGGCTTAGTTCGCCCCTTATTTCAACCGTTTTCACTTGGTGAACGTAACCAGTTATCTATTCCATACATGATTCACATAAATACAAATATATAAGAGATTAGACTTGAAAATTGAAGATCTTTTATTTTCATCAGATTTACAGTAACTATAGCGACCAAATAATCCATATACTAGTATATATCTTATGGGTATAGATTTATACAGGTCTTTCTTTTCTATGGTCAATGAATAATAAATATTTGTTAGATTTACACAAACAGAATAGAATATTGTCTAGTTTCAAGTATTAAGGACCACATAAAAAATATTTCAAATCACCCATATTTTTCTCTAGCAATTGACCCATAAGAAATTAATGTTATAAACTACTTTATCCAAATTATAAGTACCAACAATAGAAAAAACGTAGGTCAACCCACCCCATCCCACAATCAACTCAAAATCTTCCCCTCGAAACATTCAGTGATCTCAGTGCTGGCATAGCCGGGCCATTCCACCCATCAACCTCCTTGAAGAGCACACACTGCAACAAACTCAACCCGCGTGCAATATACCATCCGCGCGGCCTCGCTCTGCACACACACACACACACACACACACACACACACACACACATCTCCATACATACATATATATATTTATACGGCTCGGTCGTTCCTCAAGTTCGCGTATCGTGAACTTTGGCGCTCTCGACTCTAGCTCTGCTGCCTCATAGCGCCGCTGCTGCACACGTATATAGTCCGTTATAAACCGAGGGAGAAAGCCGCTATATAGAGCGAGAGCGAGCGAGCTAGGGAACTTTGCGCGCCGTGCAGCAGCGCCCGGAGGCGCACGGCGGAGTCCGCGCCCGCGAGTATATAGGAAACCAGAGTGCGCGGGCAGGAGGGGGAGGGGGGGGACGAAGACAAACACACGGTGGGGGCGACCCTCGACTTCCCGTTCCGGACCGTCGCCGCTCTACCGCGGCCCCGTCTGTATATACCTACGCTCGCTGCTCCTCTACGTGTGGTTATATATCCAGGTCGCGAGAGAGAGAGAGGGAGCAAGAAGAAGAAGTTGCAAGCTCTCGCTCTGTGAGTGTGTCTGACTGCGAGAGAGAGAGAGAGTCCGAAGCTTGCGGCGGAAAGGCCGACGACGACGACGACGAGGGTAGAGTTTGAGCGAGACAGCGCTGGCTGGCGCGCCGAGTGTCGGAGATGAAAGGTTTTTGGAGAAACAAGAGAGAGAGAGGGATATTATTTGCGCGAGTTTCTGCGGATTTCGCGGAAGGAGGATCGCGGGCATGGTAACTTTTGTTGCCCGGCGGGATGTGCGCGTTTAAATTATCCGTCTGCGTTGTAGATCTTTATTTCTAGAGGAGAGAGAGAGAGAGAGGTTGGACAATTGTAGATGTCGTTTTAGAATTGATTTTATTTATTAAATGCGATTGGAGCATTGATGGTCTATCAGTGTAGAGTATAAACGCAGTTTTTAATCAAATATGTATGGGGAAAAGTCTGATGTAATGTGAGTAAATATTAAAGATAGTCAATGTGGCTTTTACCTTTTAGCAGAGATTGATTTACCTTCCAGTCCTAATTCGCTACTGAACGACTAGCGTGAACAGTTTTAAAGAATTTAATAAGTTACAAAATTCGTTATGCAATGGGTTGTGGAATGCATTTTAAGAATATTAGATATTTTACAACGTAGAGTCCTTAATTATTACTTTTAGGTCATATTAATTATCAATGGAAAATGTTGAATTCTATAATTAGATTTTGTAAGCATATCGACTGCTTTAAAGAAAGATGCGAGTAAATTAGGATTCTTTATCAAGTGCTTATATTAAAAATGCAATTTCTCTTTTATTTGAATAACTTTCTGAGACTATATAATATGTCGACTGTTTTAAAGAAAGATGCCATTAAATTATGAGTCTCTGTTACTTACAGAAATCTTTTACTTTTTATTAAATTACTTTTAAAAAAATGCTGATTGTATTAAAGACGGCTCACCGGAGATTATATCCAAAAATTTATATTAACTTATTATATTATTATTATACCTGCTAAAATTAAATTATTTTATAATTTTTATTACATTTTTTTTCTCATTACTTTTCAGTCTTCAAAATGTTTTTGATGCATACCAAAATTACAAATCTTAATGAAACTTAAAATAATATATATGGGTGATTGTCAAAAAGTGGGCTCTTTTCAAAAGTATGATTTTCAAGAAAATAAAGTCTTTGAAACCGAAAGTAAAAAATATGATGTAATAATATTAATCGTATAAATAAAGAAAATTAATATGGGCGAGATCAAAAAACGCTTTTATGTAGTTAAAAAGATATTACAATGTTGAAAGTTTCTTATAACGAATTCTTTTATATTACGAATTTATAGAGTATAACTTTCATTTAATATTGTTTGATACATATTACCTTACATGAAGTATCTCTTGATTAGCACAAATTAAAAATTGCATCACTTATTACAGAATATGAACAATTATGATCTACACTTAAATAGGTTAAAATGTTGTTTATTTACCTATTTGTCGTATTCGATGCTACCGCCTTCGATTGTTTTAGTACATTTAACGTAATCATTGGAGGAACAAGACATTTGTGCCGTACATATTTTTTTAATAGTTTATTTATTTAAATGTACCAGATGTATGTAAAATTAAGAAAGAAGTAATTCCTCTGTCCTTTTAAACGACAAAATTGATTTAAATATTTATTTTTCAAACTGAATGCTCCGTTAAAGAATTTTTCGCTGGATAGACAAGACATATAATAAAGGTGCGGTAGTAGAAGTACAACATTAACTAATTATTTGTAGAAAACAATACTAATAAATAAGTATATGTGAACTTTTTTTACAAAATGTATATAAGAGTTACAAGAAGGAATAGGTTGCATTTTAATTTGTGAATATTTTAATACAACTTTCTTTGAATAAAGCCCTTGGGACGGACAAGACATCAAAACTAGGGGACACATTTCGAAACGACCATAAACAGAATACACGCATTAAAAGGCCGCGCATCATTTTTTGATTAACTAAGACTTACATTAACCCTCTGTGTAATTCTTTTTGGTTAACATTTAGTGTATTACTAAATTTCTTCGGTATATTCGGATTAAATTAAGGCTAGGGACATGGTACGGACAAGACATTTTGCATAGTTTTTTATGTTTTACTCAGAATATAAAATACTTGATATTCTGAAAATTTTGCAGATTCTTGCTTACGATAGTCCGTTTGTAGTATTATTATTTATATGTAGTACTATTCTTTTGAGATTCATATAATGCCCTGTTACCTTGTAAAACAGGAGGGACAAGAATTGCTCAACTTTTTGACAAACACCCATATGCTCTTTTAAGTATTTTAATCATTACTTGTAAATATAAAGAGTATTGATTATTTAAAAAGAAACAACGTTGAGTATAACAATTATCAATAATTTCAGCGAACATTTATTTTTTTTGCTATCAAAAACTATATCAAATTGTTAAATCCATATAAATGTCATTGTAGTATGAGCAAACAAATTTATCATTTGTAGTATAGTTTTACTTAAAATAAACCTATTATCCTGAAAATCTTCAATGATATTTGTTATAAATTGTTCAAATTGTACGTGTTAGTTAATATCGTTATAAATATGGAATATAATTTTTTTTGTTAGCCTCAAACCTGCTTTATTTTTTACCAAAGATCAATCCGAGGATCAATCAATAAAATACCGTTAATCTTGCATTACAGAAAATTAATATAGAACGTACAATATCATAATTAAAAATATGTAAACTGTCAACAAATGCTAAGCTACACAAACAATATAATATATGCAACCCTGTAAGATTATTATTTGTATACAATATCAAATTTATAAGTATAGAACATTTTTAATTCTATTACATTTTGAAACCATGTCCCCTGCATCAAAGAAGTTTGCTTTCAAATCATGTTTTCCATCATCAATTTCCATCTTTGCAAAATATTACAAACAGAACCCACAACGATAATTTAAAAACCCAAAAAAGAGATACGCAAACCGTATAAACAAACAGTCCACAAACAAAATCCGCAACCGGCGTACAATCCTCCCACACACGCACACATACACATAGGTATATAGAAGCAATCGGCAAAGCATCGCGGAAATTCCATGCGCGCACGGGGCGACGGTCCCCGCTCGCGTTTTCAAGCCGCAGGCTTTCACTGCCTATATATATATACTCTCTCGCGCTCTCCTTACAGCAAAATAAAAGCGGCGCTGCGCGGCAGAGGCCGCGAGAGTGCGATGGACTCGTAACTGCGCTCTCCAGCTCTACTCCGCGGCTGCGGCGCTCCAGAAGGGCCCCGCCCGGTTATGCACCTCTCTCTCTCTCTTTCTCTCTCTTTCTCTCTGTCTCTAGCTATATAGCGGGAGCGCGTGCGTGCAGCCTAGAGCTCCGCAGCTCCGCGGCGTGCATAAACTCGCGCGCGCGCGCCCGCGCGCCCGCGCGACTTTCTCAAGCAGCAGCGAGCTCTGAAGGCCCAGCGCCAGCGCGATGCAAAGAGAGGATATACACAGAGCGCCCCGGAGAAAATGACTACCTTGCCCCTCTCTCGCGGGGGCCCTAAGAGAGAGAGAGAGAAAGACCAGTTTGTCTTCTTTTTCTTCGCGTGCGAGAGTCCACTCTTTTCGCTTTTTACTCTATGAGAGCTGCCGCTGCTGCTGCTCCTGCCTCGGCTTTGGCTTCTTCTTGCTCTCGATCGTTCACTCTATTTATTTTTTTCTTTTGTTTTGAAGAGGTGGTTCGTTGCTCTGTGCTGATGCTTCGGTTCTACGCGTCTCTTGGTTACTGTATATTAAAGGAGTAGAGGTTCTGTGGGATGGAAGTTTTGAGGAGGAGGTGGTGGGACTTTTGAGGGATTTGCGGTACGTTAGGTGTGAGGTTTTGACTTTTATTGATCATGAAGCTGTATTGGGATATCACTGTTAGTGGTAATCAAGTTTCAATTAACCAAGTGCATGCAAGATATTTGATACAGTATATTAAAATGTTTAGGAATAATTTAAGAGGATATATATTTGCATATTTTTAGCGTGTGAAAATAAATATTAGTAAATCATATTTTAATGGTTTGTGTCAAGAAAAGTATCATTTGAGATCTACTTAATACAATCTTGCAATAAAAACTGTTAAAATTTGATTAAGATCTTTTCCAGAATTTTAATACACATTTTGTAAAAGAATTTCGAATAAAGTTGCAGTTTATACACGTTATCTTACACATCGCCTCATATAAAAATCTTATGCGAATTTTAACGAACTCAAGTAAAAATTTTAAAATCTTAAAAAAAGGTGAGGTATTTTTTAAATGTATTTAAAATTTTAATATCATTATTAAAAATTTTAAAGGCATTTTTAAACGCTATTTTAGGTATTTGATAGGAACATGAAGATAAATTCTAATGTTCTAATTTAAAGTTTAAATATTTGCAGATGATGAATTGTTTATTAATTACTGATAGTATGTTTATTTCGATATAAATAAGTGAACAATATCACGAATTGAAAAAAAAAATTAACTTTGGAAAATATTTAATAAGATTTCAATGGTTTAATTTAATTGTCGAACCATCTTAAGGCTACATTTTGGAGCAAACGCTATTCAAAAAGCGGCAGTTTTAGAATTTTTTAAAAAGAAAACTATGGGACATAGGGTGACAAATCATTTTAAGTTTGATTAATTCATATTTGAAGATGCGAAATAAATGTTATTACATAAATTAATTTCTTGTTAAATGAATTCTGCGAAAACAAATCGAGATTAATGTATCGAAAATACAAGGTAAATAATTGGTGAACATGAAATTTTACATTGCAATCGTCAGCATTAAAAAAATTATTTTTCTCTTAAATTAAGCCTACGTAGATCATTATGGCATGCACTAAAATTATTAAAAAATCATAAAAATTCAGTAATTGGTAAATGTTTTTGTAAAAAGTTTCCATATTTGTTCAAATAAATCAATTATATTTTACCATGCATTGCGACAATTCTTTCTTTTCGCAGAAATTAATAAGTTAATAAAATTTTTTGACCTTTCTATAATGAATACTAATAAATCCTAAAAATAATTTTTACTTATGTCTTATGATTACATACCTTTAAAACAGATCACATTCTAAGAATACATACACCAGAGTTTATCTTTGACTATTGGTTAAAAATATTTCTTTTAAAGAAAAAACCTTTTAAGATCAATTATTTTCTCGCGATATCCTCAAGTGTACATAACATCTATGAGGTCAGAATCTTACCTGTTCCATTGGCATTCGATCTAACTAAAAAAGAAAAAAAGATAGACAGAAAAAACGCAATTCCCCGGCATAACCACCGCGGTCTAGATAAGAAAAAGTCATAACAATCTCTCACTCTCATTCTCATTCCCCTCCCTCTCCCTCTCTCTCATAACGCTCCTCGCGCTCTCTCGGCTTCTTCTTATCATCGAGCGCGCGCCCGGCAAACGAGATCGCGAAACCGCAGCGATTGAATTTCCTATAACAGCGAACGGCACATTTCGCGGGGCGCGCGCGCGGCTGCGAAAAATCCACTCTCCTCGGGCCGTGCAATTAACGAGACTTTTATGATGATGACGAGACGGAGAGCGAGCGCGAGCCATTGTTGCGCCTCGCGCTTCCTCCTTCCTCGGCCCTGCACGCACGAGTGTACGAGTGTATAATTGCGAATCCGGCGTGTATCGCGGGCGCGAGAAGGCGAAAACTACGCGGCGCACGCGCACGAATCGACAATCAGCTGCCAGCGATGGCTCAACTCGATTCCGTGTACGTCGTCGCTCGCTCCGTGCAATATTCTTCGTTTCCCTATCGGCGGGTTATTTATATACAGAAAGGAGAGAACACGCGGCGTGGCGTGAGCTCACCGGCCTGGAAATGAGATTTTTTGCAGATAGTTCCCTTTCAATCTAATTGAATCTTAGCCGCGCTGTTTATCTGCTGATGAGTTCATTTCGATCGAAAACGAGCTGTGGTGTGCGGATGATAATTTTTTTAATTTGGATAATTTTCTCGACGAATTTAGCGAGTGGCGAGTGCTGCGGATCGGATAAGAAATAATTTTGTTTTGGGAAGGGAGCAGGAGAAGCTATTATGCTAATACGGATGACAAGGTTATGAAGACTAATATACGAGTTGAGATCACATGCGTGAGAAAGGAGCTTAAGATTTTTTTTGCTTGTATTTTGAGTCGGGAAACGGAAAACGAAATGTCGATTGAAAAAAAAGCAATCAGTCTTGGAAGTGGAAATTGTAGAGCGTCGTTTATAAACATATAATTCGGAAAATTATCGGTTCGTAAGAGACTCGCCAGAAACTTTCCATATTCAAACGCAGTTATGATCAGGAGTTTCCGCTCGTACAACCCAGTTTATCCTAACTGGAGCGATTTCCGAGCGCTCAATAATGAGCAAAACCATTAATAAAAATGAGCTACTACAACGATAGGAAATTTAAATGATACTTGGATGGACGTTTATATTATATATGACACGATTATAAAGAAAATGTACACGGTCAAGTTTCTTCTCGAAACACAATTATAATTATTAGAAATGTTGTTCTTCGAAGCGTCACTTTGATTTAAATCCGTTCACTTATTAAAATGTAATATCGAATACAAAGCTTTTACCCGTTTTACCTCATGAATAATGAAGCGTTGATAAAGCAACAGTTAGCTCGAATAAAAGTACTAAAAGAACGCATGAAAACTAATTTGCTCGCACAGAAGACGGAAGCTTCTCAAAAAGAGCAGCACGGCTGTATACAAAGTCAAAGCCCAACAACGAGTAACTGACATTTTACAAATAGTCGCGGGGCCAACAAAAATATTCGCGCGCATGGACTACTACTCTGCCCGGTTGGCAAGTTTCTCTTCAAATACAGTTATAATCAGAACTTTCCGCTGCTGCTGCTGCTACTGCCGCTGCCGCTAGAGCAGTTAGTTTTCTCTCGATGTTAATTAAAGTGTCCGTTGCGTGTTCCAAATTAAAGTATGAATTGTCGTCTTATTTCCTCCCGTGTAATTGACTCCACTCACCCGTAACTATCACTTACGGCCGAGAAGCTCAGAATGCCATATACGCGCTCAGCTACAATGATAGAAAAAAGGAAATAAAAGAAGGAAGTGAGAGAGAGAGACAGAGAGGGGGGAGAGTAGAAGATAGACAAAAAGGGAGCATTGCACTATTATTACAGCTTCAGCGAGACGCATTTAATGCACTCGCGTGTAATATGTTGAGGATTACGCGGCATGCGCTTTGGTCAAAAAGCAGATATTTGAAGTCCGAGCTGTAACAACAGAAAATGTTGGATCAAAAATTAAAAGAAAATACCCACGGACTTCTGGTGAAAGAAAATTAATAATTGTAGAACTAATAAAAAAAATTAAAAAAACTTTAAGGTTTATAAATACTGATTTACTTTAATAATACCTATATTATACATCATGAACTATAAACACTCATGCTATAAAATTATGTTTCATAGCTCATAAAAATGTTTCTACGAGTCTTGCTTTAAAGTTATTAAAGCATCAAAAAAAAATTTATTTGTTTCTAAACACTCTTATGATCATTAAACGCTTTCGTTTAATTGAAGTGTTTGTCTGGGTTAGGATCAAACATTGCAATTACTTTTTTTACATTTTAAAGTTTATATTTTATCACATTTATTATCTCAAATTAATCTAAGTATGTGTGCTTGTATGTAATGTGTATGTATGTGCGCATATCTGTGTGTGAGTGTGCGCATATTTGTGTTTGTATGCGTATTTAATACCTTGTATGCAATAAAAAGCAAATACAGAGAGAGAAAGAGAAAGAGAGAGGATACAAAAACGCTATAGAAACGTATTACCTATTAGTAACTTAAAATAAGTTCTATTTTCTTATATTTAATAAGAAAAGAAAAATGCTTATTAATTAATGTCATAGACCTCTCATAAATAATTAAAATGAACAATGTTACAAAAGGGTCGGTATACTCCGCTTTGCGCCCCAGCTCCCCCTATATCTTTATCATTCTTCAACCATCTTATTTTGAGCTTTTCGAGCAAAAATAATCTTCTCCCTCCCTTGTTCAACAATACTCAACCCGACGCGGGAATTCCCCACGTGCGCCGTCGCGCAGCACCGCCACTCGAAAGAATTTCTATATCTCATTATTCAGTCTCGGAGTACAAGCCAGTATGCAGCAGCAACGGAGCAATCCGTCCAAAAAAAAGGAGCACTACCAGCAGCGGCAGCAAGCAGAGGCGGATCCTCGCTCCTCGCTGCTCGACTGTCGCCGTGCGTTGTATACGCGTGCTCCTGCAGCTCCGTATAGCTGCTCCAGCCCCGTCACCCGGAAAAAATCCGCGCTGCGTTCGGTCACGCGTAAACGCGAGGAGCGCGAGTGTACGTGTATAGCTACGCCTTGGCAACCAGTACCGTACTATATACGCGTGCACGGCGCATATACGTAGGTGCGTTACGATTTTCTGTCTCTCTGCGTGCAGTCTCCGTGTGTGTGTGCGGGGCTTATTTTCCAGAGCGCGGAAGAAGCTTTCCTCCTCCTTTGCGTGCAGCTTAAACACATACGTGCGCGTGTAATAATACGCGCTCTTGGCGACTCGAGTGCAGTCCTTGCTGCTGCTGCTGCTGAGATTCTTTTTTGTTTATGCTTTGCGAGAAGTGAGATAAATATTTCGTGTGATAAAGGTCGTTGTGCTTTGTAATGGAAGGAAACGAACTGGTTAATTTATGTCTTTGTTTATAATATAGCTGAGTGCATCTTTTTGCTATAGATTCAGCGCTCGTGGAAATCAGACCATTTATGCACAGAGAGAATTTTCTGATAAAAATTACCGTGAAAATCATTGTAAACGTGGGATATTCTGTCTTCAGGGGGGAAATTACCCTACTGAACGGTAGAAATTATCGATATTCGTTATAAATTTTACCATTCAGCACGGTAAATTTTACCGTTCAGTAGGGTATTTTTTCCTATGAAGTCAGAATATCCCACGTTTACAATGATTTTTACGGTAATTTTTATCAGAAAATTCTCTCTGTGTGTAGAAACTGACCATTTCGACAAATGTTGTTATAAAATAGCTAATTTTGAGCAAAAGTGGGTTCTAAATCTTATAATCTAAAAATGTTCACTTTTCTACAAGGGAGTAAATAGAAAAATTAAATCGATATTATTTTCTTCCGAAGCACATTAAAATACTAATAAGTACGCAGCCTTCGTCGAACAGGTAATTTATTAAGATTATTAAGTCGCAACATCGAGACCGCTACCGACGCATGTTCGGTATTTCAACAGGCACGGTCATAAAATAATTAATCGCTTACACAATAAATCGAACGCGTGACAAGCCTTACACCTTTTTAAACTTGTAGTGTGTCACCCTTACGTATAAGGAACAAAAGAAACAAGACATTAAAAGAGATAGCAGACCATATATTGTGGAACGCCTTTTACCGAGCGTATTGCGCTCACGGACACGCGCGATAGAAGAGAACGGGACAATATCGATACGAAGTTTTTTTTTGTCCGTAATGGCCCAACACTTCTACCGTATCTCTTGAAATTGCAATAATTTCAGTCCTCCACGATAACGTAACGTTCTACCGCTCGAAATAGCCGAGCACGCATGTATACCGGAATAATATCCCGGCGAATCACAGTTAATCGAGTATACATTTATTATTTCAAAAAGGATTATACTCCGCAGCTTCATTTCGGCAATATCATTTTTATCTGTCCGAGCAATCCCCCATCCTTTCACAAATTCCATCAGCTTCGCGGCTAATCCTTTCTAGTACCCTACACATACTCGGCATATCTTTTTTCCATCTTCCACCTACAAAACCGGAATGAAAAACCTCTTTAACTCGGGCCAACACTCGCTGGCGCGTGCAAACGCGCCCACACGGACCCCCGAAAAAAAGAGGGCGTGTAGCTGCACTTCGCAAGATCTAGGCGTATATCCTCTCTGTCTCTCTCTTGCTCTCGAGCGAAGGAAATTGCAGCAGCAGCAGCAGCAGCAGCAGACAGTGGCGTCGAGTCGCTAGAGAAGGAAATTAACGCCGCCGCCCTCCTTTCGCTGCGAAAGACAGAGAGAGAGAGAGAGAGGAATATACGATGGTGCAGCGCGGCATAGGCGTGTGCAGCGCTCTCGCGGAACAACAGTTATATCCCTAGAACGCGGCCGCGGGAGGAGGAGGACAGCGCTGCAGCAGCGGAGTGCCAGCGAGGAAGTGAATATCGCGCGGGGCCAGAGCAACGATTATGTGGAACCGCGGTGCGAGAGAGAAAGAGTAAGAGAGAGAGAGACCATCGTGGCTTAAGAATATCTCGCTGCGCGCCCGCCTGGCGATTCTATGCAAAACGGCATTTTCAGGCTTGAGACCGTGAGCGCGCGCTCGCAACGCGTTTAGCTTGATAATGTACACTGCTGGACAAAAGTGCTTCGGCGACTTTTTCGACGCGAATTTTCGGCGTGCTTTTGATATTAAAGGGACTTGGACAGAATTCTTTTATGACGTTATTAAAAACAATGTCTTTCATTGGTTTTAGTAATTTGAATTTAAGTTTGTTTTAAAAGAAAGCTAAAACCTTTGCTTCTTAAATATTAAAGGTGGTTTAGTATGTGGAAATAGCTCTGAAAACCAAAAAGAAGTTTATTATTTTTTATTAATATTAATTATTATATTTTTTAAAATTCGCTTTTTCAAATATTGAAGGTGGTTCAGTATCTTGAAATAGCTCTGAAAACCAAACAGAAGTTTACTATTTTTTATCAATATTAATTTTTATATTCTTCAATATTGATACATTTTCATGTTTTTAGCTTCCAGGTAATGGAAGCTCTGTACTGGTAAAAAGAAGTTTCGTTAAAAGCGTTATAGAAACGTGTTTTAAGCTTTTACGAGTCAAAATACACGTTTTTTCGTTCCTATCCGCATATGCATGTCTACTCTCATATCTCCAGAATGGCTGAAGTTTATTTTTAACTAACCCGACTTTTTTAATTCTTTTATCACGAGAGTAGGACTGAGTAATAATTTTTCAGATTTCTTGATGCATTTTAGTTTTGAAAAATGGTTTGATATTTTAAAACTATTTGTCTTTCTGTATGTTTCTATAAATCAATTCAGTACAAATATATTTCAAAGAGCATTTTATCTACCTTCTATTATATGACTTTTTAACTTAACCATTATTTTTTTAAAAATAAATAATTAATAATATTAATTTTTAAACAATAAAAAATAATATTATTACTCGGAGACAAATAATAGAAATCATACATATACTATTTTGAGTAAAATTTTGTATGTACTAACTATAATAACTATATAACTTTGATCGCTTCATTTTTAGTAAACAACATTTTTTCGTTTGCTTTTGTATTGTTGCAAATTCATTATTGTAATATTTATAAACCTTCAAAAGTGTCAATTTCATCTAACTAATATTCAAAGAATTGTTCAACATGAATAGCAATTGCAATTTCAAATCCCATGCAACTTATACTCATCTCAAATTTCTTCAAAGATTTTCCACTTTTAAAGTAGCAACAAGAATAATTCTCAGTACTTTTAATGCGCTCGTAAATCTTCTACTACAAATTCACAAAATACAAGCTACCCGCGAAGAATAAGTCGAGTTCCCTTCTTGAAAACCCATTTTGGCTCCGTCTACCAATCCTCCTCCACAGTACAAACTTATCATATAAAAGCCAACTCTCGGCAAAATACTTTTGACCGATAGTGTATGTACGTACATATACATCTATCTGGTCTACCCGTGGCATAATAGGACCTGGAACTCTCGCGAGCCCGGCCCTGATACACACACACACACACACTACGCACACACGGCCCCTCGCTCGCGAAGCGCTGGCCCACTTACGCGAAATTGCGTAAAAGGCGTCGGAGAGTTGGCTGTGTGTATCCCAAGGCGCCCCCGCGCGCAAAGTCACGCGCGCCCGCGCTCCGCACGTGCGCGGGCGTTATACTTCGCCTCTGTTTTTCACTCTATAACCACTGCCCCTTTTTCGCGAAATGCAATGCACATCGGTGAGAGAGAGAGAACGGACGCGCCAGCACGTAAAGGATTTCTGCAACGGCGGTGTGGCCTTTTTGCGCCTCGGTGCGAGTGGCAATTTTCGCCGCGAGCACCGACTGTCCGTTTTGATTTGTTTCGCTCGTCGCGCGATCTGGATGTCGGTTGGATTGCGCTCGCTCGCGCGGATGGACGTCTCGCGACGCGTGGATTAATGGCTCTTGATGCGTAACGGTATCCGCGGCGAAGTGCGCGAAGTGTGCACCAGCGGTGTGCAGTGGTATATTGGGTTCGAATTGTTTTTTGTTCGATAGCTGGGGTTTTTAGTGGATGGCGGTATCGTAGAATAAGAAATTGGATAAGCCCTATATTTTTGTCAGTTGGAGGAAGGAAAGGTACAGAGATTATCTGTGTCAGTTGAAGATTTGTGAGAAATGAAAATAGATTTTAGTTTTTAAAGTTCATTTTTAACAAAACCTATGCATTATTTATATCAGTAATAATGCAATTTCCATTAGTAACTTTATCTAGCTCTTACACCGACTTTTGTTAAAATCTAATTTT